>JAMGYY010000006.1:0-1229160 GCA_024713755.1 Morchella sp. 2018-W16 | reverse complement strand
CCAGATGACCAACTTCGAACCGGGTTGTGCCCCAGAACATTTAAGAAGACCACACGTTGCCATGCTAAACGAAAAACAAAATATAGTAAAATAATACATAACAGTAAATCCGAATCGATGAGAATGAAGAGATACTAAAGGGATTGAGTGATAACAATAAGAGTCCGCACGCATATATGCAGAATAGAAAACATGAAGTTTACCAAAAACAAAAAGGAAATAGAATCTGCAGCTTCCTGCTTACATGTAGTATTCATTCCATAGTAAATGAATGATCTAGCGCAGATGACCCCCAGTCAGTATACTGTGACGCGGGCCTAACCTGATCACAAGGAAGCCCAAACATATGGTTGAGGTGGGATTGATTGTAGAAAATAGGATGAGGAGGTCCAATGGCCTCGGTTTGTAAGATTGTTGATGAAGGGGCCAGATTCTTGGCGGTAAACTGTATCTCTTCACTTACGAGCCTGCCATGCTCTCCATCAAAATCAAAAGCAGTTGAATTTTCAATATTACTTCGAGTGGGATGTGAGATACTGTCGGGTATTTGAATTTGGTGATTTTTGGTTTTATCACCAAACGAAACTCCAGCATTGCACCAGGAAAGGTTGTACTCTAATGCCTCTCAGTTAGTTCATCATAAGCGCAAGACCCACTTCCAAGCTGGAAACTCACCAAATAATGACACATTTAAGGCCAAATCCTGATCAACCACCTCACTCGGAGTCGAAAATTGTGTCACGTTTTCTTTTTCCGCGGCTTCTGCAAGTACCCCAAAAATCCCCATTATATCTGGAACCTCACTAACGTGAAAGACTTTTGATCTTTTGGCAGCTACCGTCTCGTCTTCGAAATCTGCCTCCCGTTTACATTTAGATGCTTTCGCTCTCTTTCTTTCTTTTTTATTCCCAGTAATAGATGTTCGTTTCTTCTTGCATAACGATGCTACGGCTTTGGTAGCTTCACCCGTAGATGCGAAATTCGGTGATGATAAATCAAGGGGAGATAAGTAGTGGCTCGATGAACAGTGACCAAATGTCCTCAACCTAGAGGAGCGACGGCACGATGAGGACAGTCTGGACTGGAAGGGCGTTCCTTCATTATTCTCCTTTTCAGGCCCTCCACCACCTTCTAGGCCCTTTCGGGGACTTTGCTTCATAAACTTGAGAAGCGGATCACTGCAGTCTTTGACTTGTTTCCGTTTGAGAGATGTAACGTTCAGACTGAGAACGCCGTTTTCATCTCGTCCTTCAAAGCCTTTACCAGCAGGCTCAGATGTTTTATCCCAAATAGTTCCTTTCTTATTCCCGCGCCTCAAGATCTTTATGATATCAAGAACCCTAGGATCGTTCTTTCCGATCACTGGATGTATACGTTTGAGATGCCTAAAACAGAACCATATTCAGCACCAATGACTTGGAGATAATAGTATCGGCTCAATGACCAGAAGACTCACTTTTGTAGCGCATCGGCCCTGGTGAAAAGATGGACTTTCTTTGAAGAGTTGCCGTCACTATCTCTCAGTCTCTCAGACATGCAAAAGGGACATTCTGCTTCCCTTCCGCTATGAACCGAAATGCAATGACGCCTAAACGTATTTATCGACTTGAACGGTATTAACTCGCAACCAACATATGGGCACCGCAAGGCCTTATCATCGGTTATAACTGGCTGAGGTATAATATAGGGCGACGATTTCCCGTCTATGTTAGCCGCGTCGGAGCCGGGAACTTGCGAAGGAGCAGGCGTGTCCTTGGAGGGATCGCTCTGGTGCCTCCTCGTATGTGCTATATACGTTTTTGTATTTACAAACCCGCCTTTGTTTTTGCAACCTGGGAATTCGCACTTAATTCTTCCTCTATTGTTAAAAGTAAGAGCTTTGGTCTCTAGTGAAACTGAATCTTAGTAGATATAGTTGTTAGTGGGGATCGAAGTCTACAGAGTATAGAATCACAAACAAACCTATCTGGGTACCTCCGGAAGATGTTAGGGGCTCAATCTGGCTATCAATGCTGGCTTTTAGTTCTAGGAATTGCGACAACAGCTGATGAGACCCCACGAGAGGAGCAAGTAAACACCCAACCCGAGCCCCTCTACCACCTTTTACATCGTCGGATAAGTTGCATGGCTCATCGTCGAATGGTAGAGAAAGTTCCGTAGTCCCTTGGGGAGTATTCCAGCCTCTTCTAATATCTGGAGCAATAAAGTTAACTTGGAAACAAAATACGAATGGGAGAAGACAGAGTATCAAATTTACCAGAATCAAGTGCCCCATTTGAGTCTACGCACGATGACGAATGACATGACAAAATCGAGGGATCGATAAAGACCAAGAAACTATCAGACTCCCCTCTAGAGCCACTAGGTTCTAGAAATATTTATTAGCAGGGTTGAAGGAACATGATGTTACATGTATTTCAATGCCAGAAGGTTACATACCGCTTGAAGATAGATAGCTATCAAAATAAGGTTGACCACTACAACACATTTAGCATAATTATAATACGCCATCAGTAGGGTTTATACATGCACACTTATGTATACACGTATGCTAACTAACCTTGGATTTAGGGGCACGGGGGCTTCAGCGGTCTGAGCGTTATAGGTCCAAGCTTCCGAGCCATACTCCCAGACTGCATCTAGGCTAACGTTAGTTTCCTTCATTTGAATCACTGACAGTTTTGGAGGTAGGATAACATCTAATCTATACATCACATACCGAAGAGTTCCAGCTGTGGCCCCCCAGCAAACAGTCTAGATCTCTCGTTCTCAATTCTGTTCAGCGCGAATGTACGATACTGGTCAGTTTCATCTTATACCCCCCCAAAATAAAAGGAAACTCATATGATTCGTTCTTACGTTAAACAGCTCCTTCCAATCATTGGCGAGCCCATGTATATGGCACAAGTGTCCTGTGGAGCACTATCAACGCAAATGCCTTTCTGGGGGCCTGGGATAAAGGCACCTCCAAGCAGATGGTCATCAGGTGATGGTGGTGTGGGGGGAGGCATGTTCATCGAAATCACTCTCTCATACAAGGACTTATCAAGTGTGATGGGGCAATTGGGTAAAGGAGCGTTGAGCAAGTCTCGGCAGTATTAAGTGAGGAGTTTCTTGTTCGTGGAATAAACCTGTGAGGTGATGGGAAATGAGCTTGCTGCAACAGAGATGAAAATGATGAAAATGATGAAAGAGAAATGATCGATGGAAATGGTGTGGGGTAGATGGGATTGATGATGGGAGGCAGCAGCGGGTTGATGAGAAGAAGTTGTTTTGGTGTGTTGGTGGAAGCAGACTCTTGGAGGTTGATGTTTACTATCGAGGACGTTGCTGGCTTTGGTTTAATTTGGGGGGGGGGGGGGGGGGGGGCGGGACTTCCTTCCACACACCCCTCCCCCCACGGCAGCAAAACAACGGCTTCAAATAAAAAACGAGGCTATCAATCTCCAATCTTCGTATTACAGAGCTCTTGGACCATTTGCACATTGATATCTGATTTTTCGAACATATACTTAACGGAATTTCCTTTGTATAAATAGTCCTAAGAGTGCACTGGAAAAAGAAATACGGATAATTGATGGGAAAATACTCTTCTAAAATTGCACCCGTGGGCGAGAACTAGCCCAAAGACTGCTTATGCTTAGCCCTCAAAAAAAAGAACCGGACTTACACCTAAAAGGTGGAATTTACTCAATACTCTGTGGTAAAAGAGGCCTTAATGTCACGTTCACAATGCATATAATGCATGTCTATTACATTATAGACAGAATGGTTCTACCTCACCCTTTGAGCCCCTCCAGGTGCACAAAGACGAGTATAAACCCGCTGGAATATCTGAGACGGAAGACCTTTTGCACTATCTCATTAAAGTCATGTAGGCCATGGCCTAGTATAGTTGCTAAAGCAACAGATGGGGCAGCACGAATGGGCATTTTAGCTGTGCTGCACGTAATTTTGATTGCACGTCGAGCCTACAGACAGGTCTCCAAACCCATGGTTGATAAGTTGAATCACAAGAAACTCTCCCAAAACCTATGGAGAATCACGGTTTACAGAATCCTCATAATTTTTTTGCAAAGGAGCTCGAGTTTTTGTTTTTGATGTTTAAGAGCTCTGCATTCCCTAATAATTTCTTTGTCATTAGACAGGACGCTAAACCAAGAATGGAATTCACTTGAACCCTTCGTTACATGTACCTACTCATCACGTTACACCAACCACCAACCGCAAAGACTTGACGGGAGATTTCGAATACAGGAAACATACTAGTCTCGTTCCCGGACTGTTGTTTTGTTGCTACAGGCTGGGCATGAGGCTAGAAACATACATATGTACATGTATGAACATTACATACTGTACTGCATGTACATACATGCCTTCGGCTGCAATATAACAGCTATATTCTAGCTAGCTCCCTAGGCTTCAAATTATAGTGTCTATAGCTGTGGAGTAGTAAGAAGCGCCTCACCGCCCCCAACTCTCTACTGCTGGACGACACTGTAAATTAACTATAAAGCTACACGTAGGCACCATACCCATAACCTATGCCATACAGTGTGTAAGGTAAAGGTCGTTCTAGTACATATACGCTTTATATTCAAAACTCAAGAAAGCTCCATCATATTGTAATTTACAAGAAATTTCTTTTGTCGAACTAGGTAGAAAGGTTATGAACTTACATGTAATTCTCTGCATGCATACATGTATGTATTACGAGGACCCTTGATCAAACTTTAACATAATACATGCACCTACAATCACTCACATGGGGTACATGGAATACTGGGTAAAAAAAAAAAAAAAAAAAGGAAGAAAACACGCACAGGTGCAGGAAAGAGAGTAGTACAGTATAGCAACTGCAGACAAGATCTAGAAGCGCATGAATATTATACTATTCTACCTAGGGCTACCCCCATCTAGAACCAGGCCACTGCCATCGACTGCTCCACCAGACATTTCCTTCATTACCTACTGTACGGTAGGTAATACTCCATATCCGTCTCATCCCAGCCAGATCCTAGATCCTCCTCGTCCGCCTCTAGATACTCCTCGTCTGTCTCTAGATCCCCGACTTCTGTCTCTTGATCTTCCACATTTGTCATCTCACTGTTGATGTCGGTGTCGATATCCCCATCAACCTAGAGCACCATAAATTAGCTCTGTTTACTGACGCACTAGCACATACATGTAGTCACAGTACTACTTACACCATAATCACCACCAACGGCCCACTCCTCGGTGTGCTTCCAATTAATGACATCGTCTAGTTGGAGGTTTTTCATCCGGCCAGCAAGTTGAGTAAGTGCAGTCGCGCCTAGACTATGGCCAAAATACTCGTTGAAGAATCTACGGCAATCCGCAGGCTTCATGTCGAGAACATACCGGTAGAAGTACACAAATCGCTGTTCCTCCTTGGTATACATGTGACGGGTTTTGACGCGTCTGTCAAAAATTTCCTTTTTGGTTTCTCTTCTAGGACCTGCCTTCTTGAAAACCCTCTTTTTAGGTACTTCTTCTGGTTTCTTATTCTATAACAGGTTAGTAAATATAAGTAGAGATCGCCCTATCACCGCTACTACTCAATGCAAGTACCTTGATGGCATACTTCCCCCTAAGGGGAGTGGTAGTCTTTGATTCATTAGCCTTCTTTTCATAGAAGCTATTATCTAGAGATGCTCCCGTGTTCCCGCCCCTCACGCGCAACACTATCTTATTTTGATGGTGTTCCTTCATGCTGTTACTTGCCTTTTTCGTGCTTGAGATGGAAGATATTTATAAGAAGCGGAGAAGTGGGGGTTGATAAGACTTAACAGGGTATATATTGAATGATATGATGGGGGGGCTTGTCCCTTTCAATGACATGTAAATGAAAACTTGGAACAACAATTGAATCTACATACATGTAACTTTACCTCAAAGATACATCTAATAAATATGTAATTATAACCTACATATACATGTGCATTTAAAGGTACCTTATTGGCTTGTTGAGAGAGGCTTTGTTTCGCCTGAGACATGTGTTGTTGGATTTGAACACAGGGTATTGTACTGCTGAGTAGTGTTAGATTGTTAAAATTGACCAGAGCAGATACATGTATACACGTAGTGATAGACTTTACTACATGTAGCTAGGCAGATAGAGAGGGATAAGCCGTTAGACTACATGTAGCATATTGTATGTTACATGTAGTATACGTCCGAAGGCCTGAAGCCACTTGTACATGTATTTATATATACAGAACTAGCCCAAGCAATGCTTTTTCCAAATGAGGAACTTTACTAGAAGGTAAATCAAACACATTTTTTTGATGACGCCAATTTTGTTTTGTTACTCATTGTAGTGCACACACATATTATGTACATATATGCATGTAGTATACATGTACTTAATATGTACTTTGTAAGAACGTTTTAAGGTGATCAAGGTTGAACTTGGCCTAATACATGTACCTCAATGCCTGTAACCCCTGGACCCGTGAACCTTACCGTAGATTGATACCTGCCATCCGATCTCGAACATGTACGTGTTGTGGTTTAACTTTCTTAATGTAACTCTCGACTCCTAGTTTTATTATCATAGACTGGGCGCGCGCACGGTACTAAGGGTAAAATCTCTTGGGAACTGCATGTACCCACCTAGATTCGAACGCCACCAGTAACATTGTGTGATTGTCAATGCCATTTTGATTAATTATAGAAGCCATTGAACTAAACGTTTCATCCCCGGTCATCAACTTACCTTTCTATGTGTTGAAGCTACCTCAAAAGTCATATTGCCTAAAATTATGTTCCCCAGGATGTGCCGTTCTTCTGTCTTTACCCATCAACTCACCCACCGCCCAAAACCACAGAAACGACCCATTATGAGACCTTCCGTAGCCAGCCTTATCCAATCCTTCTCCCCAAAATTGCCAGCGACTAATAGTTTAGTTCCTGCCAAGACTTTAACTACCCCAGATAAGCACCAGGTCGAAACAGCGACCCCTCCTGGGGAAACGCCTGAGGCTCTTGATCGTGATGATTCTAGTTTCGGCCTTGATACTTCGGTCAATGCCATTAAACCTATCGAGGTCTGCAGAGAAGAGTTTCTTGCAAGGTTTCACGCTTATGTAGAGGGTATGACTTTGCCCGAAGACCCTGCAGGTCCTGGTGATATCAATCATCCATATCACTCCACCATCAACTGGGATGACGAGGTGGAGTTCACTGAGGAGCTCCAGGATGGGCAAGAGATCCCAGATGGCCTCGCCGGAGATGCGGCAAAACGAGAGTGGTTATCAATGTTGTGGAGGCACCATCAGGCTGTGAGTTGTTTCTTAGGCGCATTGTATACCTAGCTAATAACGCTACTAGCAACCTTACTTGGGATCACGCTGGTCGGATACCACTGAAGAGTCAGTCGATGAAGCATCCGATGGGGAGGGGAGTAGTGATTGGGATGACAGTCAAGAGGGAGGAGCGTATGGGAAGGGGAACAAAGACGAGAAGGATGCAGAAGAAAATAGAATTAGCGAAGCTACTTCCCCGGAGCCCAAGGTTACTAAGAAGGAGTGATAGAAGTACATGTCTTGTAAGAGGTATATCTTTTTATTTTTGCCCTGGGATGCTGGCTCGTCCAGGGTACATGCTCAGCTACGGTCATAGTTAATACCAAATAATAGTATTTGACGCGCTTTGTGTTTTGTTCCTTTCATGTCTTTAGGTTTCTTGCCCATCTATTTCAGACGATCTGCCACTTATCATTCAAGTAGGCCCAGGCCACGAGCCAAGCCCGTAGTCCTTAAAAAAATGAAAAATCTTAAAATTTTCCTTGCGAATTTAGTTCCATCTTCAATTGCAAACCAGTCTTTATCCACTGTTAACTCATGTTGCTGAACCTCTAGAGTGTCCAACGACGCCTTGGGAAAGAAAAGAGGGGGGAGGGGGAGGGAGGGGGAGGGAGGGAGGGAGGGAGGGAGGGAGGGAGGGAGGGAGGAGGGAGGAGGAGGAAGGGAGGGAGGGAGGAGGGAGGGAGAGGAGGGAGGAGGGAGGGAGGGAGGAGGAGGGAGGGAGGGAGGGACCACGGGTTGGTAGGTAAATGGGTAGGAATAAATAACACTGCACATATGACGGCTAGAAAGGAAGGGAAACACTACACCCCAGTTCATTAGCGGAAAAAACCACATTGGCCCTCGATTGTGAGGAGAAAGTAAATCAATATTGATTTGACTATTTAAGGGCCTATGCTCCGCATAGAAATTACTTTGAGTCATTCGCTGACTGAAGAACTGCTATCTCAACATTCTTGTACCCATAAGGAAGTATCCATCATGAAATAATAGTCAGTGCCTATTTTTGCGGATGCGCAGTTAGTACTCGAAGAGACTCCTGCTTATTGCTTACATTATTATTGCCTCTAGCTCCAGTAGCACCTTTCCTGCTATGAGAATTTCGGAGATAACAGGCATAGAGATGAGGGCTTAGAGTCCGGCTGAGGTGTCTCTATAGAATCAGGATGCGAGTGATGAAGTTTGCCTCTGCGAAGCACGCTGTAAATGCACGTTTGACCTCCAAGGACAAAACCATGATAAATCTTTACCTCTCAGAGCGGAAGTTGCATTTTGGTGGTATGTCTGGTTAGTTCCTTGGCGAACATTTCTGAGTCTAAATTTTTAGTTCTTGGCGACCGGTTTTTGTGTAGATAGCCCGCCAAGAGCTCAAAATTTGAAAATTTGGGTGTTGCCAAAACGCTCTATTGCAACCAAAGTTGTATGGGAACGCAACTTCAAATAATTATTACTCCACAACCACCAGGGGATTAGGGATGATATATTTAGCTCAAGTGTCACATCAACAGCGCTACTTTCAAATCTCCGACTTACTAGGTGGTTGCTCTCCCAATGTTCGCTTACTTGTGACACCCGACAATACATCTGCTTCGAGGGCCGTGGATGTCTAGTGCCAATTTGGACCCATCATGGAGCCGCTGTTGTCAATCAGAAAGACAGTGTCGAGGTGACATCATACTCACCAAAAGTAGAGGCTCCGTCCGGTTGACGTTGGGTTGGTTTCGATCCATGTATTGAATAAATAAAGGGTCTGTTCGGTAAAAAATACCGATGGGGTCTGGGAACGAGACTAATTTATAGATTTTGTATCAACCGGACAGACTCAAAGTCTACTGATATTTTTTTCAAACTTTTTTTTTTCGGCGAGTATTGCCCTACAGTTCCGTGCTGGAGGACTGAAGGTCTTGGCATGATACTTGCCATGGCATTTTCTCAGATTCCCATAAAATAATTCCTCCACACCCGCCCTTAGACCTTCTCGCACCGGTTCATGCAGTTAATATATGGAAACCTGATTTGTCTGTACTTATATACATGTAGTAAACCCCCACTTCTGACGAGGAATACCGCTGACTAATAGTTAAGCCCAATCTACGCCAAGGCAAATGGCCCAAACGACACGCCTCCCCAAGCTCACAAGCTATCACTCGGGTTAACGTTTAAGGGCCTGTTTAATTTGTGTTGGAAAGATCACGCGAAAAAAAAAGGCGTATACCGGTTACTGTAGGACACCTAGCGGCACCGTTTTTAGCTCTATGTGCTTGCATGTATTCGAGCGAAAAAAACCTAGCCAGACATCGGAGTCCACTTCAAATAGTACTCCCGCTCCATACATTTCTTAAGTGCCGTAACGTCAAAATAGAGTGTGCCACAATGTGGCGTTATCATCTGTCAGCCTTACCACTTGTCACATAACAGTGAGTCATAAGACAGGATTAAACCCTAACCTACACCTTACCTAATCCTTGGCTTTGCTTCGTATGTATTTCTGTCTGCATCACTCCCTTGCCAGGTAGACGAATCCCACACATATAAGAACGCCGCCTCCCCCCCCGCGCTAGGATCGACGCTTTGTTTTTTAAGAGTAGAAGTTTATGTCTTCCTCCTACTAAGGTTCATCGAGCCTGGGAGCACCGAGCCTAGCTGGCTGCACCATTACACAGTCCCAACAAGGCCACTACCTGACTAGGACTCGGCCAATATTGAGGCTCGAGCTTCTGTCGATATCGTCCGCGGTTTCGAAAGAAAACAGCAGTTGCACTCGGGGTCCATTTTGTGGGGAGCCGTACCAGACGGTGCCAACCGCAAGTCTTGGCAAAACAACTCCTGCAGCAGGTAACGAGAAACGAAATAATCAACAACGAAGGACATGTTTCAATAAAAGAGAAGTATGATTAAACACGTGAAGTACTGCCCTGATGTGATACTGCGGGCCCAGGCGCCTAACAGGTCCTAGAGAAAAGCTCTGTGAAACCCGGGTACATAGTTAAGTACATGTAGCTACATGTAGCCATGGAATAGGCCCTGCTTATATAATTAATAAGTGACCCACACTGAAGGAGAATGTAAATCTAGCGCCCCCCAGCCCCTACACTCCCAACTACACCTTTTGGTGTAATCATCTGTTCTCGTTCTATGCAGAACAACTAAATATTCCCATTAACCCTTGCTTAGCCGCTTATCACACTAGACCCTACCTATGGGCTGAAGTACGAACAAACCAAGGGCAATTTGAAAAAGTGTGAGTTTACGGCCGGGAGCGGCTCAATAACCTAGCACTCCATCCCCCTCGAGCCCTACTGGCAGCTATCATGTCCCAATACCCCCCTTTACTCTCTATCTCCAAGGCCCCACTAGTTTATACCTCTGGTGCTCGACCTCCCGGAGTTGATCTATTAAAAAAGGCTAGAATCATGAAATATGATTCGGTCAGTTTGGAGTATTGCTCGAGAGCATAGGTGACTGTCTAAGGAAGTCTAGAGGGCCCTCCAGATGCGTTTCTAAGCCTACCTATGATCAAGTATAGCTAGAAGTTGTGCTGGCACCCCTGTAGTCACGAGTTGGTGGGGGAGAGGTATGGGTTGTCCAGCTGCACCGCCAAGACGTGCAGTATATATAAGGAGGCCCACCTCCTCCTCCACCCAGCTCCTGCTACTCCCAACCATACTTCCCCCGCAGAATAAAACCTCTTTATCAATTCTCAAACCACGCAACCAAATTTATTATTTGAATTGTGCTGGAATCAAGGACAATGGATCACTCCCTCTTTCTCTGGGAATATTCACGAGCTAAAATTACAACCATTCCTGAGTCTGCACTTTGCTGTCAATCTCGAGTTGGCTGCTGGGAAAATATCAAAAACGAATACTACAATATTGGAGTAATAATTGATCAGAAAATACTGGCTGATTTAAACTACGAATTTGAGGGAATTCGTCAGCTGCGGCTTGGACAAGAGGCTACAAAGAAGCTTCTTGTTTCAGTGCAGTATATTATTGACAGTCTCTGTCAGGTCACCAGGTATGAGGCTAAACTAATTCTCTTTGCTATTGTGACTCTTTAAAATATCATCCGATCGTTATTTATCCTGTTGCCGCCTTCTTGGTTTTGTTCTCTTTTTGTTGCGACCGCTCTCTCGCTCTGTATCTTTGAAGTTTTGCTGAGGCAACGCTTCAGCTTCCCGCCCATGGGTCAGCAACTGGAGAATTTAAAAATGGCCTACAATGCTTGGGAGCTTGCGGATCGGATAGCTGTCGAAATTCTTGTTGGGCCATATACGCTATCGAAAGCCTCTCCGTCCGCACTAAGGCACGATATTGATTATAACCACGAATCGTTATCGATGCTGCCGATGCCTCCCTGTCACGAATTCGAGTTCAAATCCAAAGCCTCAGTTTCAATTCCTGAGACATGTAATCCTAGAGACCTGCTACTTGGTCCAGATCCAGACTTTGATATTCCGTCAACGACTGCGTTGGCGGCTGACCTGACGTATTACGATAGCTGTATTGTGAGCGATATTGTGAGCGATATTGTGGAAATGGACCTTGAATCAACGCACACTCTATTGACGGTGTTCGCCCCGTCAGATATTCTCACCCCGGAGCAAACACCAGAACGTGAAATTGGATACTCTCCCTCCTCATTTGAGGGCACGCTCGAGGCAAGATATGCGACTCCGGCAAGTCCAGTAGCCGAGAAGGAGATCGTTAGGCCCTCGCTTCCTGCTCCATCAGAAGTCCCCACCCCCGAGCAAACCCCCGATCCTGAGATAGATTCCCCTACCCCTTCTGTTGAGGGTACGATTGGCGCGGAATTTTCCTGTCCTCATAAAGGTTGCGGGAAAATTTTCCCACGAGAGAATGCGCTTCTAAGACACATCTCGTCGATACATGATGAAAAAGTCAGTGTCTCATGTCCATACTGTTTGGAAGCTGGGAACTGGAACGGAAAAAGATTCAACCGAAGCGATAATTTCCAGAGGTAGTTACTCGTCTCTTTTTTTGTATTTAACGAGGGTATTACGCATAGAAGCTGACGGTATACTGCAGACACGTGAAGGGCCGGCATAGCAACGTTAGCCCAAATGACCCTCTAATAAAGCAGGCCCTCCAGAAGCTGTGGAAAGCTAAAGGTGTGCGAACATCCTGGGGAAAAAAAACAGGTGCGAAGAAGGTTATTGCAAAACGGAAGTAGTTGAGGCCATCTCTGGGGGTGGGACGTTGTGCTGGGTCACGTGAAAAAAATCGGAGTTTATTTTTGGGTATTGTTTTTGTCTTGACGATTTTGATTCTTATTTCTTGGACTTTAATTATTTCTTTTGTTTGACCAAAGTCCTCTTAAGCGACTAGGTAGGCTTGGGTTCTATTGCTACAGGTGGTGCTAAAAGACTGTGACATATTATACACAACGTGGGGACACATGAGAATGAAGCACAAAGTTTTGGCACCCCCAGTCTCGAAGCTCATGAGTTCAAACCGTGATATAAACAACCGGATAAGAACGAGATTTATAGTTACATATTTCCACACTGCTGTCTATCACAACACTTTGTAATGTTACCTTTCGAGGAAGGGGGCCGAAATCTTTTGTTTGTTGTTTTTACAGGGTGCCAAAACTTTGTAGTATCGATTAATGGGATTATAAATTCATTATTAACGAGTTCTTACTAAAATAATCAACAAGTTCCTAACATATTAATGAACGAGTTCATAGCTGTGCCACGTCTGTGCATGTAATGGGATGGTCGGACAAGGCGCCTCCCGTGATTGGTCACGTCCTGTTTCAAAATGCAGAATTTTCACGAAGTCTTTAGGGTTTTCTCGAGAGTGTCGGTTGTCTACCCGAGTTCAATTTTGAGGATCCCGGTGTATCTCAGTCTCCCGTATCTTTCGGCGATAACATACATGTATATATCCCTATCCCTAAACATGATGGCTTCCGGGTTACACCCACAGTAGGCATCGACCTGAGCCCACTCCGAGTGACGAGTGACGCCTCATGATACATGATCATCCTATATACCTATGGAAAAACACAGCAGCAATGTTAGGCTCGATATCACCTAGGCTCGTACCCAGTCCTCCTAGATATCACCATATGTGTGCCTCAGCTTGCGCTGCTAGTAGCAGGGCGAAACCGGAATTACCCGGAAAGGGAGAGATACCGTATGAAACACTAGAACAATTGGTCCCTGTCGTACCAAAACTGTCAGGCATAGAACGGAAGAACCAAGCTTCGTATCGGTAGGGGCCTCTGATCCCTTTCAAATACCACTCACTTTCACTTCCCCCTCCTTTGGGTGCCCTGAAGTTGGACAGGCATTGCTTAGTCACTCCGTTTAGTCATCATCCTGCCTGCTCTCAATCATTTCAGGGCAGCCGCATCTATTACCTAGGTGAGCCCACAGCTAAGAGGTTTAGCATGAAATTACATGTAGCCACCAACCTCACCATTTCCTTAAGTCTGATTAAATACTTAACTTCACAGCAAGTACTTGATACTCGAATTTACATAATCCTTCGAAATTGCAGAGCAAAGCTGCAGGCGAGAAAGTAGCGCTTGTAGAAGCAATATTTTACTAGAGTCAACTATATACTTCAGGGCGTTGCTAAGCGTAGCGCAGCTCCAGTTGAACAAGATGCCGCTTGTGCCGATACGCTGAGTCATCTGTATGCATATTAATACACTAGAATATTACAAGTGATGACAAATGGTACCGAGTGATACCTTATGCCGCAGATTACATTATACCTGAGTCATCATCCCACGTAGCCTGCAGGTACTTGCCACCCGGTGAGCAGGTAAATCCTGTAACGAACTGGGACAAATCATCAGCCGCTCCACTTCCCCTCCCCTGACCTCATAATCTAGGCAGAAGCTTTCCCGTAATATTCTGTAGGGTAAAAGGAAAAAGAAAAAACCTGTGCAACCGTGAGACCGAATCATATGAGATCACTCGTTCTCGGGGGTTGGCGCTCGTATGCCAAGACACCGAATTGAGTTTGGGACTCTTCATAGAGACGAGGGGATAACAGATACATGTGGGTATACATGTACCGTTATTTCTCGAGAAATCCACTATCTCCGCCTCGCTGAATCTTAATTCCGGACGAGAAGAAGTGTGTATCTCCACGAATCCGTGAAGTTTGAATCGCCAATTCGCTCTGGTTCGGACTTACCAGTACATACAAATACGGGGATAGTGGATTATTCGAGAATTAACGGTACTTAACGAAGAGAGTTCAAGGGTACATGCGGCTAAGTGGAATGCTGAAGCTACAATACCATTGTAATATCAACGGACAATCTAAAATCCTCCAATTAGAGAGTTGCATATCAGCCAAAAATAGGGGTAGATTTGAAGAGGCTCGGTCGAGTTAAGCAGAAGTAGTCATGCATGGGTACATGTACGTGCCAACTGCCTTATAAGTACATGTAAATAGTCCATGCAGATGTAAGTGGATTAGAGTAGGTCATTCAGGTTTGTGGCCATTACTTTATATTCATGGTTTCCTGCACGCTTTCTGGGGGCACATTTTCTTTTTGAGAGGTGATCCGAAACCTTTTCATTGATTCTTGTTATCCGTTATAAAGGCGTTGGAAGGGTTTAATGATAGCGAAGCAGTGCAGTTGTTATTAGTGTCTACCGTAGCTCTCCCACACTATTCTTCAGCCCCCCTTTCCTTTTTCACCATATGTAGCCTTTTGATAATTTCGGGGCCGGTAAGAGGGTAGGACTAGAATTGTTGTGACTGGGTGGGTGCATACAGGTCCGGTAACCTAGCTATGGCTCCTTTTGATGCCCAAAAGGACAGGTTAAGACATGTGTAACAGGAGAGGGCATGTTACCTTGCACTAATTAGAGATCATGCTGCGCGCTCATGGACCTGCGACTTTTGACAGGTCAGAGGGAATTAGTGGCGGGGACTGCTACTTCTGCCTTCACTCTTTCTTTAGCCCTTTCCATCTGAGTGGGTGCACCGCCCAATTTTGACCACGGCTGAGGGCCAGGATAAGATCGTTTTTTCCGTCTCCCTCGACTCTACTCCCCATAAAGAGGCAACTGCATCGCCCACAAGAAGTGCATAACATATACAGTAATATATATGACTTGACAGTACTCTATGGTGAGAGGTACATAGCTACCTAAGTAGTATTATTGGCGGTTACTGTGATTTGGTATCTAACTTATGGGGGTGTTTGTAAACAAAACCCAAGACTGCACAGATGCCACTTTGAGATGAGAACGAACAGAAATAACCGGTGGCCGTATATCGGAGCCGGCATCTAGAAGAGCAATTCCTTTCCCTTTTTCGAAGGACGTGTTTGTGAGCCCGCTAGCTACTCGGTGGGCGGTATGTGGAGGCGGCGCTATAGGACGTGAAAACTGTATTAGGCGTAACTCTTTAGCTGGTTTGTTAGCATAAGAGTGGGGGACTGTCATGGGAGCCTTGGATGCCATATACCGTGTATTCTAGTCTATTCCCCGTCCTCTCGACACTTCACATACGTTTTTTGTACTAGAGATGCATTTTAGAGCGTTTGTTCTTCCTAACCGGCTGCCTTGACTAGAAAGATTAAGGACTGTGTTGAAAGATCTGGACTATCAAGATCGTTAGATATTCAGGAGGAGAAAAAGGAACTCGAATGCTCACTGCTTACGAGAACCAGTACGCCCAATGTGCACTTCGAAATGAGCACAGATCGGCAACCTCCAAGAAGGTGTTGAGTCTAAACGCCCACGTGTTGCTAAAGCCTTGTCACGAGATAAAAATATAAGCTAAGCCAATCGTGATTCCTATTACTCCCGACCTCTTCTCAACCTTGTTTCATTTTCTCTCGCACCTGACAGCATAAAAAGAAAAAGAGAAAATCAAATGCCAACCCGAATATACATACAACCCAAAATTTTGCCACCTCTTCCCGCTGCCAGGTGTAATTTCTGACATGCCATCAAGACCAATAGCTATAAGTACAATAAAGATAAAGAATGAAAATGAGTGTGACCATGGCTTAATGTACCCTAACCCAATCTACCCCTTACAGCTGATCCCACAAGGAAGCCGAAAAGGAACTTCTAAGTGCAGGATATGATAAAATAAGAGTGCATAGATATCCTCAAAGAAAGTGAATTGAAGTAAAAAACGAGGTGAAGATATAAAACAAAGCAAATGTTCTCACCAAGAAAATAAGCCCATCCTTCTCGTTGGAGAAGGGAAGAATATATATAAAGCTTTGGACCGAAGGAGGAGGATGCACAAAGGGAATAAATAAAATATAATGCTCATGAGACGTGATAAATAATAAAGACCCTCCGGATCATACGATAAAGTAGGGAACCATGACCGCACCACGTACAATCAGACTTCAAATCTGAGCTTTTATCTTCCATTTCTTATCAGCAACGGGGTGATGCTATTTTCGTCATCTGATCCACCTCCAATCACACGTCTCGGCCTAGTCCTCGCTCGATACTTCGGTATGTTTTCTTGCTCGGCTGCCTCATTCTTACAGAAGTTACATTCAAAAAATTCAGGAAGCGATTTGCGGTTGTATCCCACGCACTTCATGTGTAACGAATGACGACAGGTATCACTGTTCACAAGCAGTAAGTCATTTATCCGTTCCCATAACTACACTGATAAACATACCATTGGACCAAGGCCTTCCCCCCAGAATCGCCCGTCTCCCCGCAAATGCATCTTGTCGCACGATTTTCTAGCATTCCCTTCCTTTCCATGGCTCTAGTCTGACGCTTGCTCGGGGTAGTTGGTGTGTCATCTGTCATCTGATGTTCATATCCATTGCGCTGGCGATCAACACTACGGAGGATTTGTTCTTCAAAAAGCTTCTTCTTCACTGGCGAAGACCGCAGGATTTGGGGATGTATCTGGTTGTGGCGGCCGCTCGAGTTGCTGCCGATGCTGCTGCCAGTTGGGAATGCCTGTGGTTTGGAGGCACTAGTAGGGTGAGCCTTGGTGGGTGTGCACTGAAGTGATGTGACTAGGTGCTGTCAGTTCATGCTCTGCTAATTTTGGCTTAAAGTAATCGGTAAGTCTCACCCCTGCTCGCTTCGCCATTTCGCCGTGCAATCATGACTTTCCTCAACGCATGCATCGCATCCCCGTTCTCCTCTTCATCAAGAGCGCAGATATCGGCCCCGTCAACTACAGTTTCAGCCTCCGACTCGTCGCTAACTTCCTGCATACTCCCTAATCTTGGGGTTCCGATGGCCGACATTGACTGTGAAGGGGTCAGGCTGGAATGGCTTGCTCTTCTAACCCTTTCCCTCACGCGGCGATCAACAGCCGGAGGGGGGCTAGACCTCAAAGGGGTTGGTAGTCTTGGCGAAGAATCGAGCCTTCCGTTTAAAGAAGTGGTACCGGCGGTAGTACTGGCAGAAAAGCCATTTATTTTCCTATGGCTCCCAGACAACGACACCTTGAGCGGAGATCTTCGAGTGGGTGTCTTTGGTGGTTGCGGTGGTGGTTGGTTTTGGTTGTCATATGAAGGAACAATTAATGTATGCGTAGGCCTGGCCCCTGGGAACATATCGGCAGCTTTACGCTGCCGAAACAATGCATAATCTATACCATCTGGCCCAAGTCCTCGAGGCACATCATCATCGAAAGAGGAATCACTCTCTTGCGGCGAATCCCACATTATAGGCTCTTCAATGTCAATATCGACATCCTGACTATCATACACAATTTTTGTCTCCGTCTTGGCTCGGCCACCTGGTGAAATTGCGAGGAAAACCTCAGTCCTGGTTTTTGGAGGCTTCTCTTGGATCTTTAGTGTTGATCGCCGTAGTCCTGATGGGTGGGTAGGATTGTAAGCTCTTTGTGAAGGATTAGGCATATAGCTGCGATCCACCAGTACCGTTTCGCCCCTTCGGCCAATATTGCTGCAACTTCTCTTAAGAACAGCTGCATTAAAATTAGCAGCTTTGCAAACCTGTCTCTCTCCAGGGCCGGTGAGGATTCCATCACTCATGCTGTGCTTCAGGACACTTGAGTGTCTGGAATGACGGCCACCGGATGCAGCAATCGTACGCTCCCGCCTGGATCGCTCTTTTAAAAGCCTTTCCTGTAGTTGCTTCTGCTTCTGCATCTCTAATTCCTGTTCTCGTAGTTGTTGCAAATGCTGGTGCTGATATGGCTGATAAGGTTGTAGCTGCTGTACAAACGGAAACGGTCTGTACTCCTCTCTGAACCCACCAATCATGCTGCTCGCTGCACTATTACTCGTGCTAGAGAACAATAAATTCGGGTCAACGTCAAGTGGCATTTCCAAACCATAAGGATCATCAAATTGTAAGAATGAAAATGTGGGATTATCTGCCGACGGCGTACCCTCATCCGTCAACAGCGAGGACTGACTTGGTTGTCGCCGAAGCTCTGGGGTGGGTGCGAATATATCGGCTGGAAGAGCGTGGTTGAGGTTGTCGAGTGATGCGTTGTTCCGGAGGGAAGACCAATCATAGCTTGCAGAGTGTTCCGGCCCATTAGAATTGGCCGTCGTCAACCCCGCGATGAAGTCTAAGTCCCCGCCATCATCCAAGTATTTTGGGTAGAAATGGAGAAGCGGTTCATCTGATGGCATTGAGATACCAGAGTCGGGAAGTTGCTGGAAATTGAATTTACTTTGTGGGTCCAGCTGCAGACCCAAATTATGACAGCTCTGGCTGCCGTTTAATTTCTGCAACTTTGTGGGGCTTGCCTGTGGGGGTTCTTGTGCCAGAGAGTCTATATTATTATTGTGGTTGTCGTTTGCTGGTGGTAATACTGGGTATAGTTTCTTTGGGGGTCTTCCACGCTTCCTTGCTGTCGCAGTACTACTTGGGGGAGGTGTTTGCATGCCCGAACCTGAGCCAGTCAGGCAGTTTGATGATTTACTCCTAGTAGGGGTTTTAGTAGGTGTGCTGCGTTGTAACGCTCTAGACCGTTTGATTGGGGATGGTAGCGGACTAGAACCTAACCGATGAGTTGGAGGAAGAGGGGAAAGGAGCGTGGGTGAAGCAGCGGTATGATGGACATGGGATTGGAGGATAGCATCAATGTTCTCAATGCCAGATGGACGCTTTCGAAGATTATCAACGATAGCGGGTGAACGGGTACGGGCCACTGTAGATTTTTGGCCACCAGTAAAGTCTTCTGGAAGAGTGTTGTGCCACTTTAGGTCCGCGGGGGAAAAGGTAGAATTGCAACTAGGCATGGGCGGCAGCAGGTGGCTTGTGTTTGTGCTAGCAATTGCGTACGAGGACGGGGCGTCTGATGAAACCAGTGCGGCTGAGGAGATGAGAGAGGTGGTTGTAGATGATATGTTTGTTTCTCTGGCGTTTGTTAGTGATATATTATGATATAACCAAGTAGAACAGAGACTGTGAGGGAGGGTTTGCGTCTCGAATATGAACACGAAGACACAGCTTCTGGGAATTTGTATATAGGCTGATGAAGAGAAGGGGAGTGGAAGGATGGGGAGGGAAGGGAATATGTACTTGAAACCACTCTGTTGAGGATTCATGTTCCAAGTGATGTTCCCCCAGTACACTCACCTCTAAACGCACGGTTCCCCTCACCGCTTAGACAACCCACTGCACTGCGCCAATAATAAACCTCTCGCTAAATAGTGAGCCTGCCTCACACTACTCAGGCCAAGAAATCTACAAATCCAATGTGCAGGTTCTGCTGCTGTTGATGATGATGTTCCTAACCATGTGCCTTTTCCTATGCCTCTTCTTCCTCTTCTTTGTCTCTAGATATGCAACCCACTCTCAATCTTTGAGAATGACGCAAACCAAAGCAAGAAACGAACCCCACCCTGATGAAGCCCAAGCTAGTGCTTCCTTTCCTTTTTCCTCGCCCACTGATATCTCACAAAGCAAAAAACCTCAATGGTGGTGCAATGCAATGGTGGTGCAATAGGGCGAAGGGGTTGGAATTGTGTGTCGTTTGTAGGATTTTTTGTCTGGAACTCTCTTCCTTCTTTTCTCCTCAACTCGGTTGTCGTGGAGACGAAAAGAGGTGGCAGTAGGCAGCTAAATTATGTATGAACAGCAAGCTAACTAGGTAAGCTAGCGGCTTGGTAAACGTTGGTTTTGGGTTGGCTGTTGTGTCGGGGGCCCTCGGAGACGTAGGTACAAGCTGGTTCTGCTCAGGTATAAGGGTTCGGATTTGTATATCTGTCTGCTTCTGCACAGTAAACTTTAGGCCAGGGTCAATGTTTATTTCTCCCCCGTTTCGTTTATGTGATTGTCGTTGGGTGGTTGGCACTGGTGGATCGTAAGACGTATGTAGGTACGTTGTTGTTGGGGATTCTGTAGACTACTCTGTCTACAGCCGCAGCAATTCCGGCGGCAGTTGAGGATGCAGGTGGGAAGGGGTTATTATATGTGTTGTGCTTCTTCCTCTTTTGTTCTACTTCCTTCTAATAAAAAAAAGAGAGAGATTTAAAATGAGGTAGAGGTAGCCATGGCCTTGATTAGGCAAAGAAAGTAGATTGGAGAAGAAAAAATGGGAAGGGGAAAAAAAAAAGTTCGACCAGGTGTTTAGACTTGAGGTTGGAGGATTGGTGGCTGTATGTATGTAAGGCAGGTAGGGGGGTGTGGTCTTGGACTTTCTTGGGATCTTGCGTGGGCTCGGGAATGACAACCCTTCTCTCCTCCCCTTCGCTCCCTCGTTTCCTCGTGGCCGGAGATCAGTTCAATCAGATCTGGGAGAAGATAAACAAAACAACAGAGGCGGTATTCGCAGCAGGCTACCCGGGAGGAAGCTGAGAACGGATTGCTGCGATAGGAGTGAAACCAATCTGCGAAAGAGAGGGCGAAAGATAGACGAGGTTGAGAGAGAACAAGGGAATGATTGTTCCTGCCTGTATCTGCATGGAAACGGCCCTCGTCGGAAGTTGGGATTGCTTTGGTAGCTGTGCTACATACGGACACACACTCTCCGACAACCACCTCACCTTTCCTCCTTTGCCTACCTATCTCCACAACGACCACAATCTGCCACGTAAAATGGCATATCAATGACGCCCGCATTACTCACCCAGGTCCATGTATCTAACTGCTCACCACCTCAAGGTGGATTGCTTAAGACAGCCGCTGCACCTCCCCGCAGAATTATGGTCTCAGATTCTGCAGCGCTGCTAATCTTCGTCGTTTAAGAACGGGTATCTATGTATTTAGCTATCGCCGAAGGAAGTATATATAATATCTCCCCTCCGCTCTACTCGTTACTCGGTCGATCACAGTATCCGAGAGTTCAATCACACATATATATCCTTCTCCTTCGTTTCAATGCCACTTCCTTTGTGATTGAAGCAAAGTAAAAATTCATTTACTATAGTAATATTACTGTACCGTTTACCCGCCACCAAGTGGTGCGCCTCATCTCATTTCAGGATATCCGTTCACGCTATTACCTGACCTCCTTACTTTGTTGAACACCACCGGTTATATAATTACATGTATCCAGGCCAACGAGAGGCCCGAAGGCCCTGGGTGAACCTTACTTCTGAGACGAGGAACTAGGCGAGACGAAACGCAGATCCCCAGTTGGGCGGAAGTTTCTATTTGGTTCGTCTAAAAAGGTTATCTATTCCGATCGAAATAGGGTGTGAAGAAAGCAGGAATAAACGCGCGGGACGTTGGAAGATAGAGTTTAACTGGCTTGATGCGTCGTGAGGCCTTCTTCGTCCTATGATGTGTTGGCTAGTATGTGAATGAGGCTCGGTCGTTTCGATAGGCCAAAATTAGCCACGGGGTGTGTTAAAGGAGGGGGGGCCAAAAGCCACACCACCACCCCACTAACACCACATGTTTCTTTGGCAATCGGTTGTGCTTGATCAAATTAAGAAAGCAATATCTGCTGAAAGTATTATATGCGGTTAGAAGTGATCTCCGTCTAAGGTACATGTACTTAATCGATATATTCAAGAGGTATCATGCCTTTTTGACCGACATAAGATCTCCACGAGGGGTTTAGATTCAAAGGGTACATGTACATACTCATTTTAAGCATAAAGAGTGTATTTCGGAGCCTCAATCACTTCTTTAAGGCTGTAGATCCGTATATATAGATGGTTGTGACCTTTTTTCCCCTTCTGTAAAGAGCGTCAATACTAAATTGGTTGACTGAACCCTTAGATTCTAGCAACCGTTTCGGGGAAGAACTAGAATGACGCACGGACCAGTTCTTGGCAAATACTTCATGCAGGTCACATTTGGATACGCTTGGCGTGGCTTGAAATCCCCGCGGTTGGGTAAACTGCTCGCTATATTCGAGTTTGAACTTACCTTACTTTATCCCCCACAACGTTGCAAGTGACCTACGCAAGACCCCCCCCCCCAAAAAAAAAAAAACCCTACGGAAACCAGAATATCCAAAAACAGCTGCCAAGATGGCGAGCCACGAAGACGCAGCCGCAGCTCTCTATCTCCCCCGTACGCCCGTCTCTTCCAACAGGATTACCTGCAACAGCTAACAAATATCCGGTAGTTACGGACTCAACCTTGACTGTCCGAGTAATCAAAAGCTTCCCTTACCGCACCACTAGGAACCTGGTTCTGCATCACCTCGACCTAACAACACTCACAGTTGGGGAACTAAAGGAGCTGGCTAAGAAGGGTACGTACCCGCATACTTGGGTATGAAGATAGGTAAAATAGTGGCTAATAGATACTGATGTAGAGGTGTTAACAAGGCCGGGCTGGAAGCCTTACAAAACTGTCGTCCTTGGTGAATTCCACCTCCCCCCCTTGTTATTAGTCACGTCGCTGATAATGAATGACGGTAGATACGCTGAAACTATATACTAAAGCACAGGGGACCAAGACACAGAATCTAATTATCAATATGGAGGATAAGGACGACGAGAAGATTTTCAGAGATGACTCGAAGACCTTAGCTGAGTGCGGTTGTGGTTAGTCCTCGCTCCTAGTTACGTGCATAGAGCGGAGGGCTGAGGAATGTAGAACACGAAACTGAAATTTCCTTCTTTAACATGGCCGATTATCTTGAGTTTAAGGCAGATCCTACCGAGAAATGGTAGTCACATCTCCCCGGGAGATGGTTACGGGGCGTAAATCAAATTCTTTGTCTCCGTTTTTGAGCATTACTACTCGCTAGTAATGCTCAAAAACGGAGACAAAGATCACTATATATGTACCTAAAGAACTAGCATACCCTCCGCCCGCTTAAAACTTAGGCATGGAAATGCGTGGTATGCAACGGTGACCCCCGAGCGCCTATGAATCTGGAATGCGAAATCTGTTCTGGGGGAAACCATCTGACGCCTACGTCGCTATTGATCCTAGAAGGCGAGAATAAACTCCACTCTCTAGATAGTATTAATTGGGTGAGAAAAGTAGGTTGATCAATATAGCTTGGTCCTTTACTTCGGCGAGTGACATTTTATGATCAGGGCAAATGGGAGGCGCCTGCGCATTGTGAGATGGTTATGTGGCCTGAACCCCCCGAGCCAGAAGTAGGAAGGTTTTTTTTAACTAAACCCTGGCTGCCAAAAAGAACCTAAGCCATTTCCTTGCTGGTTCGAAACAATCTTCTCCAGGCCTGAAATTATTTTAACATAGTTTGGAATATCATCTTGACAACCTTGGTTAACAGCTAATAGGAGAGTCTCATACAGGGGTCGTACCCTCTCTACCTGGGCCTTCGGGGTAAGTAACGTAGTCTCATACGGCTAAGAAAGAGGCCAATACCAGCACAGAACAAAGAAAGGAAACAGGCACCAGCACTTCAAGTCCCACCTGGGATACAATTCCACGCCTTCTCATCTCTCCGCACCCCCAGTACCCCAGTGCAATTGCAGAACACAAGGTTGATACCAGTGATACCTTGTGAAACAAATGCGCGGGGTATTTGGTGGAGATGAGCTGAGTTTGGCTCTAGCATCCAGTTCCTGCTGTGCTGTGTGCTGGAGGCTAGATTACACCCGCAACCCCATGATTCCCCTGCAGCTGGCACTTCTATGGCTGTTGGGAGGTGTTGTCAGACCATCCTGCGGTACAGATACATGAATCATGCCGTATTGCGCAAAATGTCCAAGAAGAGAAAGTGGTGGTGGGGTTAAGGTTCATGCTGTTGCAGTGGCTTTCCGAAGGAAGGTGCAGTCAACATATACATATGGTGCACAAATTAACCCCATGGGACTACGCAGGCGAGGAGGTTCAGGAGAAAAAATTAAGGGTACATTCCTTTCTCGGTTTTTCATTGGCACGCAGGTACAAAGTATCACTCCATTAAGCGTCCCCGCTTTGCTTTATCATGTAGGTTGACGAGTGATGCCTTATGATCGTCTCACCGCACTCCTGATACCTAAGCTCACCTCGCCAAAGAAAATTCTTACTTCATTGTACTCAACGACCTATCTTGCATAACCCAACCATTCACTCACGGTCACGGCCCATTCCCAGCCTTATAAACAACAACCCTCATCCCCGGCTTCCCATCATATACATATTCCCCGGCTGCCCTTCCCGTCGACGGCACGGTACACCCCGCTACGATTTCCAGCACGGCAAATGCGACTAGCGAACAAAAAATCCAGCCCCTTGGATACCCACAGATCGCGACGCGCGCTTCGTCCCCGTCCTTCGCAAGCTCGGTGCATTTGGGCTCGAAGCGCCGGTCCTGTGTGCATTGGGTGTTGTGCCAGCGCTCTATCTGGCGTACGAGTGCACGAGCGGAGGTACTGAGGGGACCTTTGACGGACGCCCTTTTGCATGTGAAGCGCCCGCGGATGTGGATATCCTGTGGGCTGGCGATGGCGGTGGCGGTGGCGGCGGGGTGAGAGAATGTCGGGTGTGAAAGGAGGAATATAAGGAGGAGGAGGCAGAGGTAGGTGAGCAGGGCTATGGGCTTCATTTTTTAATAGCAGTTGGAGGTTAATACGAGAACAGGGAGGATTTTGTAGGTTGGGAATCTGCTGCTGCTGGACATCTAAGGGTATATATATATATAGACCGAGATTCATTTCTAACTGACTCAAATTGAATACGGGTATAGGGAGTTAAGGGTACTATCATACCGTCTTTGTGAGCCTGAAGCGGCAGAACCGCCGTTTGGATGGTGACCACATCACACGATCCCCACTCATTGCAAGAAGTCATAAATGGGGGTCGAATCGTAATTGATGATAGTGGGGGTCAAGTATCCCGCCCTGGTTCCTATCAAAAGACGGGTTCTAGGAGCCATGAGATTTCGCAAAAGAAAAAAAAAACGTCGCTCGTCATGGCTTTGACAGCACACGGCCGAGCTGTATATATTTTTTAAGCTGTTAATAGTATAAAGAGGTAGATGTAACGTTGCACCCTATCACCAAAGTTAAAAAGTCAAGGGGGGGAGCTGTGGAGCTGTCAAATATCAAACGTTTTCCGTCGGAAACGGGGGCGCGACAGATCCATGGTACCTGAGACCGTGCCTTTAGTTTTAATTTTGGTACATGTAATTAATACTCAGATGATGTTTTGTAGTAACCCTCCATCATCAGTGAGAACTGGCAGTAGTAACACGGTGCTGGGGATACCGTCGATGTAGAAATCAGTGAGGCCGGAAAGTGGAAGTGTAACTATTAGCCCCCAACTGCCACGTTCTTCTCTAGTGTTTTGTTACACCATTGTAACCACCAAAATTACCGCCCATATATATATACATATACTATCACCATTAACACGTACGGTTCGGTAATGACACCTGCTCAGAAAGGGACATGTAACTATCGTTGAAGGTACATGTAGGTACAGGAATGTAGAGGTAGAGGGGGGATCCGGATACATGTAGGTACATGCGTTGATCAATTGACTGCAGTGCCTAATATCGACTGTATGTGACATACCATATGTCCCCATACATACATGTACATGTAATTGAGTACACACATGTGGTGACCGTTGCATGTACCCTCATGGACTCGGAAGCTAAATGTACCTAAATGAATGTACATTTGCGCCATATTTCGGCTTTCGGGTGCCAAGGGCGAGTGAGAAACCGTGAATAAGCTAATGTCGCGAGCAGCGAAGCAGGCATTGAAGTACGTACTAGCTTTATGTCAATTAATCCCCCTTTAAATTTGGTATACTTATTAATAAATGCTTCTTGTTCGTATTATAGTATAGTGAAGACTGTTCTGAGCATCTGCTCCCCCTCTCGGCCTTGGTGCTGGTGGCCTATTCACAAGTCAATTCTGGCACCAGATCCCATAGGTAGGTCTTATCGGGAGCGGGGGTGAGTTACACAGCTGCAGAGCTTGACGGAACTTGAGCAGGTGTTGTTGTAAGATGCTGGGGGCTTAAGTTAAAGCTTAAGCTTGTAGTACTGAGAATAGTGGCGAGATTATAGGATGCGTAGTGGCGAGAGCGCGAGGCCTTGGCGTGGGGTTTTTATGTAGGTTTCTATAAATTGGATTTATTTATTTATTTATACTTCATTCTGTAAATTGTAAGTAGGACGTGGGGGCATAGAATATAATACCCATTGTGTACTAGTACAAGTAAAATATTCCGTGGTTGGTTAGTTCCTATCCTCCTATTAACTAATCACACAAGTAGAAAAAGACTCTAGAGTCCTTTGCGCAAAGGGCCTAATGGTGAGATGGGATCATCTAGTGGAGTATGTTTAAAGATCTAGACACATGTACCTGTATCCTGTGCATACATGTATATAAGAAGGGGACGGGGAGGGAGAGACGAGGACGAGGACGAAGACAAGAGGGAGGAGCAATACGGATGGGGGGGGCTGGAGAGGGAGGAACAATGCGGCGAATGATGAGTCTCGAGATAATGAGCGCGCCAGGGGGAGAGACGGGATGAGAAGGGTGGCGACAGGGGTAATGCGGAGGACTTTCAGTTGACATCTCATTTCTACTTTCCTTTTCTTTCTTTTGCAACTGGAGGGGGCGGCGCTGATAGTGGGGAGGAAAATACGTCACAACCGGGAAGAGGGGAGTGACGGTTGCCATAGCCTACGGGCTGCACGCATGTATGAAGTATAAATAAATAAAATAAATATATAAGAAGGGGGTGATACGGTATTGAGACCTGTCAGGGTTAGGGTTTAAACTTTACCAACTTGTATTGTACTTATGGGGGGGGTTTTTTTTTTGCTTACATCAGTAATTGCATGCAGCCCTAAGGCTATGGCAATATCGCACCATTTTATCCCCTGAACGCCCCTCCTTCCACCGCCCACTCAAACAGAAAACAGAAAAGCAGAAAACAGAGTACTTATGGGGGTTATCAAATGGTCAGTATCTGAAACTCGTTAGGATGCATATACAGCAATGCTATAAGTTCTTGAGACAGGGCTCTAATACAATATATACAAAACCGTAATTCAGACAACTCCTGAGTATGGCTCGCAACACTACACTCCCAAAGTCTAAGCATACATGTATGTATATATGAGGAGACAAAATCCACCCAAACACCACTCGGAGATAATAGTAACGTTAGGTATACAAACATTGTGAAGTAAAAGATCTATATGATACTACAAATATTTAATCTAACAAAAAAGCACGTATTACCCGCAGACTTCCTCCTTTGTGGGGACTCCTACTGCGGCGGCTGCATCTTGGGGAACGGAGACTTCGGGGGTGATTTGGATTTTGCTGCTGTCTTCGGCCTTAGGAGCGCCCACTGGAGCAGCGGGCTCGACTTCGGGGTTCACCTTGACCTTTTTGTTATTTTCGCCGCCATCTCGTTCCTCGGGGGCCGCTTTGTTCTTTTTCTTCTTTGGCAATTGCAAAGCCCTCTTTGCAAGTGCCTCCTCTGGCAATGGCCGGTAGTAGGGCTGGCACCGGTACCAGGGCACCACTCTTCGTACTTTTCGCCCGTCTTCTAGTTCGACGATAATGCCCTCTTTGCTATCTCCGGTTTCCTCTACTGGTGTATCGGGCCCCACCCACTTTCCATCTGCGTCCACAGGCTCTGGGTTGTTTTCTAGCTCCCCTGCAATGGCCTTCTCGAGCTCCTTTAATGTAGCCTCGAAAGATGCTAGTGGATCTTCTCCTACTAGTGCTCCACTCCGCGCAAGCAGGTCTCGTACGTGTGTATGCCTCGGAAGTGCCGAATGCCACAGCTTAAACAGATGGCTCTTTACGGGCGTCAAGCTTGGGTCCGTCATAAGCACCTCATACCTCTTCTTCGTCTTCTTTGACATCGGCTGCTCGGCCCACAGCTCATCGAGCTTCAGTGGTGGGAGCACATACTCGCGTAGGATATCGAGATACTCCCTACCGATTACATCCATCCTCGGAAACCTCTTCTCCCAGTCCTTGTCTGTCTGGAACACTGCCGGATTATGCAAGTTCCCTTCAGCGCTCATGACGCCATCCACGCCCGTAGCAGCAATACACCGGTCTACATCCTCCTGCCAGAGAATGTTTCCGTTCGCAAAGACAACAATCTCCCGCGGTAGATTATCCCGTATGTACTTGATAACCTCCCAGTCGGCCATCCCCGTGTTGTGTCCCTTCTGCTCCCGCGTCCGCCCATGCACCGTCAGCACTATTGCCCCCGCGTCGACCACCATCTTTGCGTACTCCAGGCTGCGCTCGCGGGTCTCGAGAATGCGGATCTTCGCGGTGACGGGGACGTCTAGGCCGTCGCGGAGCGTGCGGATGAGGCTATGAATGAGCTCCCATTCCTCCTGGAGGAAGGCGCCGTAGCGGCCCTTACGCGCAATGCCCTGTGGGCAGCCGAGGTTCAGGTCAACGGCGTCGCAGTGCGTGGAGACGTGCTTTGAGGCGTTGAGGAGGTCTTGGGGGTCATTGGAGCAGAATTGGACGAAGGTTGGTCGGTCGTGGGATGGGTTGCCGTCGAGGTGCGGGGGCTGGAAGGATTGCGCGCGGTAAGTGGGGGTTGTGGCGAAGAGGCGGGAGTGGAACATGGGTGTGTAGCAAAGGGTATTTGGAGGCGAGTGACGGCGAGAGAGGATTCGCCAGGCCTATGGAGGTTGGAGGGGGTTGTTAATATGGGACAGAGAGCTATCGGGATAAGATTGGGGGGGGGGGGCAGCGCACAAACTCAGATTGGTCCACCATGGGAGCTACGATCGTCTTTGGAGACCCAATGGACTCCCAGAATTCCCGGCCTGTGGGCTTCACTTTTGGTGGGGTAGGGGTGGCATCTGAGATGGCTGCGGCCTGCGGTGAAGCTTCGCCGACGGTCATGGCTGCTGGGGGCAGGAAGGCGGAAATACGTCTAGAGAACGAGCGAGCAAAGACAAAGGGGTATCTGAGGGGGGAGTAATAGAGGGACGACAGCTTTGCAAGTTTTATGGGCGCCGAGGGCCGAGATAGCTTTGGGGGGGGTTTCTTCGTTGGGAGTGTGAGTTATCAGAGAAGAGAAGTTTGGATATGTGAGTGGAAAGAGTTAAAAATGTTCTGGGTTAGGGTTGCCTGCATGCCTACCACATTATAGGTGAATGATCGTTTTCACCACAACGGCGTGCAGGAGACAGCCCATTATTATCACTTCTACAGCCAGAAGACAAATTCATATAACAAAACCTCAGGCTTTGAGACTTGATACTTGCGATAACTGCCCCCCTTTTCGACTCCCAATAGAGCTCTTGTAAGAAACATGGGTTAGGGTTCCCCATGCGGCTCTTGCTCAATGCGGGATGGATGTCAATCTCCCCGAGCCCCACTACAAACTAACAAAGCTCTGAGTGAGTGAGCCTTACAATAAGACCCGACACCCGCGCTATACCATCTCTCTCACACCCACTCCCCCACTCCCCCACAAAGATATAATATAGCCAGCAATAAATGTATCACCTTGCGACAGAGCTCTATTACTACGCCACTAGTAAAGAAGAATACTCAGTCCTGTAAGTTCCAAAGTTGAACTCCCCCCCTTTCTCCCAAATATCCTCTCTTTCTACCACCGGAGCTAGCTCCCCAGTGAGTAGAGCACCCCTCCCCCCCTCTGCCTCGTCCATATGAGGGCTAATCCTGCGCTCTAGTCTTCTCGGACTTGATAACGCCGGCAAAACCGTTTGTGCTCCCCCTTCCTCCCCCCCTATCACTTTCCGGGGCCCCCAGCTAAAGAGAAGAGTAGACGCTCCTCGAGAAGATCAAATCACTATATCTCCCGAATGGCCCCCTACCACCTAAAGCTGGTTCAACCATTCCCACTGTCGGTCAAAATGTCTCTCTGATCCCCCTGAGCTCTCCAAGCATCTATCTTAAGCTTTGGGACATTGGTGGACAGTCAACGCTGCGAAGTCTGTGGAAGTCGTACTACAGCTCTGCTCATGCAATCGTCTTCGTCATCGATTCGACAGACGTGCCGCGGATTGAGAGCGAGGTGGTGGACGTATTAAAGGAGGTTGTGGAGCATGAGGAGACGGAAGGCGTGCCAGTACTAGTCCTAGCAAATAAGCAGGATCGGGACGAGAGCCTAGAGATTGCCCAGTTGAAGGAGGTCGTCAACCCGGTGATTGTGAGTTTGGGCGCGAGGGATAGTAGAGTGCTGCCAGTGTCGGCGTTAGAGGGGTACGTCATTGCTGCTTGTCTTCCTTTTTTTTTTTTTTCTTGGTGTGTGGGTGTGCTAACAGCCGAGGTGTAGGACGGGCGTGAAGGAGGCCGTGGATTGGCTTAAGACGAGAGTAATGTGGAACAAGGAGTCAAGACCACCGACAATGCGCTGATCGTTGCTTTTTTTTCCTTTTTTTCCTTTGTTTGTTTGGTTTCTCGTGTCTTGTCGGTTTCGTAAGCGTGCTACTGACTACCCCCCGATTGGGCGGTAGAGGATAAGGAGTAAAGGTATGGGCTTTATACGAGGGGAGGACTTCTTCTGTATTAATTCATCGTGTTGCAGCGAGGAACAAAAGGGATGAAATATTAATAAAGAGTGATATTATATCTTAGAAAGCAATTATGTTCGTGTGTACTAGTAGTGAGCTTTTAAATTGAAGTGACTACCACCACCACCGTAACTCATGAAGATCATGGTGATTAGGAGCTCCTCAGCTCAGTTCTTGCGGAATGCTTCATTCTACCCTATAGTTAACATGTGTGAGGAGCTCCTTGAAGAGTTGAACTGTTCTGAAAGCCTGGCCAGCACATGTGCATGGTTTTATGGCCGGTCCGGGCTCGGTAGGAATATAGTTTGACGTCATTTCCTTAAAATTGATATGCGTTGCACCATATGCCTTCGTATGGGCTATATTTCTGTGCTTTTGCTTTCAGACCTTAATTCATCTGGGGGGTTGCATGATCGAACTGAGATCTGCACGATTGCAGGAGTTGGGGTTAGGGAAATTTGAGAGCAATTGGGGAAGCCAAGTACTTTGTATGTTGCGTATTCCCGCTCAACGCATAAATGGCGGGGTTGTTTTGCGTTTATGTCTGTGCTCTATGTATGGTTTATATTGCCATTTCGTTGGGTTCCTAGCGCAGCTTTTGTATGTGCGTTGCTTAAGTTGAAAATGTCTTACTTTACCGTTTGATACCAATATAATGGTGTATATTCTCGAGTGATTTTCTATGAGCAGATACGGGCCCAACTACAGGTAATGTTTCGTCTCCCCGCGCTCATCTTAGAAGCGTTAGTATGTCTATACACCAAACCTTACGGAATATCCCCACATTCTGGCCCCCGAAAGGTTAGATTTCAAGGCCTTCAATTACATGTATGTACATGTACATATAGTCTTTTGCGCTTAGGGCCGGCGCTGTTTGGGGGCTAAATGTACATGTATTCATGTTCATGTATGAAGTTAATTCAAAGTACATGTACGTACATGCAGCCCTCATTTTGCGGACCTCTATCTCTCTCTCTCTCTCTCTTTTCTTCTTTGCATTTAATTTGTTGTTCTTGGCCCTTTGCCCTACCCGTTCTTGCTTGAGACTTTTGCGCAAATGGAGCCAGCTGCATTTTCCGGTAACTTGATTGATGCCGATCCCATAGCCTGCCAATCAGATAATCAGGCAAAGTCTCTAATATATGTCGTTCAGAGTTTAATTCACTTACATGACTTGGGTCATTGGCCATGCGTACGACATCTTCTGTATACACATCTACATAAAAATTTGCTACCCCCATATAAGTATATTCTTTCTCTATCTTACTTTCTCCTCTGACACAAGGTCTGATTCTCAGCTGGCCAAACAGGAATATCTGTTATCGCCGTCGATATCGATAACCGGAGAGATAGATAAATCCAGCAATACATCCAATTGTACAACATGGCTGTCTCTTTCTTCAGCTCCTTACCGACACATATATCAACCGTCTGCCGGTTCTGTATCGTGCACCGGTGGCGATATTATAAGGATTACTTTCGATCCTTCACCAGGCTGTAATACCTCGGTAAGAGACCCGAGCGGCTGCTTGCTGCCTTTTGCCCTTTTTTGTTTTGTTTTGTTTTGTGACACGTTACGTCTGGTACGAGTTATATCATTGGTTTCCCGAGGATGAGATCCCCAGATCGACGGTTCAGAGTTAGCCATATATGCATATCAAAGCAAACTAAGCCAAACACACACACACCCTACAAACTTTCAAACTCGAGTTTGAAAATATTCACTTACCTATGCCGGAGGTAGCTTGGCCCATTGGTGATATCTTCACTTCAATTCCTTTTCAATTAACGCAATATAATTTCGCTCGTGAGTATCACTCCATCTAATACGATGCCATTTCATGTTAACGCAATCAATCAACCAGAACCTGGTTGGAATGGGATTTGTCTAGAAAACGGAGATTATAACAAGAAAAGTATGTAGAGGATGAATGTCTCACTCGTTTCAACAATACGGGAGTTTCACATAGAGTAAGTGCCGGGGCCGCGCGGGTGAACCTCTGATATAAATCTTTACCCGGGGTTCTTTCTTATAGCTTACAGTGTTAGATCGGCAAGCAAGAAAGGATTCCCACAGCTTGCATTGCAGCAAACCCAATCGTTCGGGGGGGAACGGCCGATGCCACCCGTTAAACCTAGCCATCATTCACTTTCCTGGGTATAGAGCTTGAAATTTATTTCGTATCGCTCCACCCAGATAGATGACCTTTTTAGGATCTAGAGCTCGGGCTAGGGATTTCTCTATGATCTCAATCATGCACCATCACTCGATTCAAACAGAGATTGTTGAAGTTGAATAGAGGGCCTTACACTTACCCTTAACATGATGGTATCATTAAATATACATGTAGTTTCCAGTGTGCTAACGGCACCTTCCGCGAAGTTTGTTCCCGGTGCTTTTGCAGCTTGCATTCAAGGCAATTATCACCAATGGGTTCTGCTTCCTATTATATATGGGGGTTTACGAAAGGTTTTGCACATTTGATTCTGCTAGAAAACCCAAACAAAAAATCACAGCATGTGTCAATATTGCTCAAGATAGGCTTGCAACCCTAAATTGGCAGGTTTGACAAATGATGGGGTTGTGTATGCGATGGGCTACAGAGATGGCGCCACGGGATTCATAGATGTGTATACGATCGCTAACCCACAGCACAGCCCATCGATCTGATTGATTCCGGTGTACTGTCTAGGCACACTTCGCTTAGGCTGAAGTTCCTTCAGTACCCCACACACAAGAACCAGTCTCTTCCGTCAAAAAGTGATGCGTCCCTATAGCTAGGTTAGCCCTGCATTGGTGTGTAATGTCTATTGGAGAACTTATATTGTATATATATATATATCTATATACTTATATATTTTGAGTCGTTTTGGCACTTCTGCCGCGTTGATATTGATAGGAATCCGGCACAATGCCTAGTGGTAAACGATGTTATCAAATGTAGTTTAGAATCCTTCAACCATCACCCCTCACAACGCACGATCTGATCATTGGTAATCGATGGGTATGCATCGCTCAATTGAAGCTCATTGAAAGCCCAATTGCCGAAGGGCAGATAGAATTTTCCGGTTCTCAACACGGCCGTGCCACAACAGCATACAAATATATCCTTTCAGCTCTAAGATATACATACAATTCAGTTGGTTGTGTTGCAACGCGGGCTGAAAATTTAAAATGCATGGCCGACAAAGCGACTTTTAAATGCACACGTGTGTAATATTACCCGCAATGACCGGGGGAGTACATACGTATAAATGTACATGTATGTTCTTCCGTTTGAGTTCCCCTCACCTCATCGATACCGCCCAGGATTCAATATTTGTATTATCTCTAGTCAACTGAGTCAGGTGGGTAGACACCCAAGGCTTATCAAAATGGCGGTTAAAAATGAGGGCAATTGGGAGTAGTTATATGGACTCTTTTACTGCTAAAGCTCAACTCACCCGGGAGAAGAACGAGCCTCCGGGTATCCGGGGAAGCAATAGCATGCATTATGGTTGCGGTCCAGTGCAGTTGCGAATATGATCTATTATATTGATTTCTTTCTTTCGATGTGCGGAGAAAGGCATGCGGTTTTATTTTGCTCTATGCGGCAGAGATGCAGCTACAGGAAACGAACCGTATAAACATTTCTTGATACAGTTTTAGGTGCAGTTGAGGCCCGGTCGCACAAGGACCATTGATATACTTGATCTTCTAATACCCGATTAGTATTCAAGGTTTAATTGGGTCTGAGAGTGCAAGTTCTACAAGTCGGGCTTAGTTCATTGGCTGAAACTACCATTATTGCACCTGTGCTGTAGTTACTTTAGCGATGAATAATGGGGCCAAGTATTGATGGCCCGGCTTCATGAAAATTGATTCGCGTCTTATGTTTCCAATTTAGTATTGGGGTTGGTCTATATATAAGGCCATCGTTTCCTCTCTGCCTTTGGGTTTTCTCTCATCATCCCAGCCCGGTCATCACGGTTGACCTCCTCTCTTCAATTGGTATTTTCTCGAGCAAACATCTTGTCCACTATTAAGCTAGCTCCCAGAACTATCCCCCCAACATGGCAGGAATATCCGACCCTCTCAATTTCTGCAAAGCAGAAGACTACTACGCTGCTGCCAAAAGCTGGAGTGGTCCTCGGAAGATCATTCGTTATGACCTTACCCCTCCTAAGGGTACTAAGTATCCGAAATACTGGCATGCGGTAAACATTTATTTCGATGACGGAACTCTGGCTGTAATTCAATTCGTCAGGCCCTGTGTTTGGAGGGTTAGATATGACCCTGCTGTTAAAACTTCTGATGAGTATGGTGATGAGAATACGTGGGTTATCCAGTCAATTAAATATGCCACTAGAGATCATGGAAAGCTGGTGCTAACTAGTGAATGAGGTATATAGGAGGACTATTGTACAAGATTACATGACTACTCTGGTTAAGAACTTGGACATTTACAGAGGTCTTACGTGGGTTTCCTCATTTGAGGATTCGGGCGAGTACTATACCTTCAAGGCAAGCATCAGTGTTACATCTATATATATGTATATATAACAATAAACTAACTAGTCATACAGTCCGAAGTCACTGCCGTGGACGAAACAGAACGAACTCGCAACAAGGTCGGCGAAGGCCTCAAGATTTACCTATGGAAAAACCCCTTTCGTATCCAGACAGTGCGTCTCCTGACACCCCTGGTGGACCCTTTCCCCATTCCCAACGTAGCCAGTGTCACAGCCCGTGTGTCCGACAAGGTCGTTTGGCAGACGTCGCCGAAGACGTTCAGAAAAAATCTGAATCCGCAGCATAAAATGTTGAAGGATACAGTTCTTGATATTATCAAGCCGGGGCATGGGGAGTATATTGGTTGGGGAGAGATGGGAGGTATCGAGTTTATGAAGGAGCCAACATTCATGAACTATTTCAGTAAGCTCTTGGGAGAACCCCTATCTCTTGACAATTTCTAAGAAAGCTGTAGACTTCGACAACATGCAATACCAGCAAGTTTATGCTCAGGGTGCGCTTGATGGTCGTGAGCCGTTGTAAGTAATATCCTATAACATGTCATACAGATTACAGTAACTAATCGCCCAATAAGGTACCACTCTGACCCCTTCTATCTCGACGTCAACTCCAACCCAGAGCATAGGAACATTACGGCAACCTTTATCGATAACTACTCTCAGATTGCCATCGACTTTGGGAAGACCAACTCAGGCTACATCAAGCTGGGTACCAGGTATGGCGGTATCGATTGTTACGGTATCAGCGCGGACACGGTTCCAGAGATTGTGCGACTTTATACCGGACTTGTTGGGCGTTCGAAGCTGAAGCCCAGGTATATTCTCGGAGCCCACCAAGCTTGTAAGCCCCCTTCGCCACAATGAATTTATTAAAAATTCCATAGACTAAACTCGTTCCCAAAGGTTATGGGTACCAGCAGGAAAGTGACTTGTATTCTGTTGTTCAGCAGTACCGTGACTGCAGGATTCCACTTGATGGGTTGCATGTCGATGTCGACTTTCAGGTAAATGGCCCGGGTACCATTGAAGCCTTGGAGAATGCTAATTATGCCCGTGAACTTTTAGGACAATTTCAGGACTTTTACCACTAACCCGCAGACCTTCCCTAACCCCAGACAAATGTTTACCAACCTAAGGAACAATGGGATCAAGTGCTCCACCAACATCACTCCTGTTATCAGTATCAGAGATCGCCCGGGTGGGTACAGTACCCTCAATTCGGGACTCGAGAAAAAGTACTTCATCACAGATGACAGATACACTGAGGGGACAAGCGGTGATCCAAAAGATGTTCGATACAGTTACTACGGTGGTGGAAACCTGGTTGAAGTTAACCCTAACGATGTTTGGGCTCGACCAGACTTTGGAGACGATTAGTAAGTTACTCGCTGAAATCTGTGAGAAATTCCGTAGGCGACACTAACATGACTATAGTGACTTCCCCACAAATTTCAACTGCAAAGATTACCCCTATCATGGTGGTGTGAGCTACGGGTATGGGAACGGTACTGTAAGTGATAAAATGGAATCAATGCAACCTAATTCATAGAGGCTAATCAGTGGTGAATGAATTTTTAGCCAGGTTACTACCCTGACCTTAATAGAAAGGAAGTTCGCCTCTGGTGGGGAATGCAGTACGAGTATCTCTTCGATGTAGGACTAGAGTTTGTATGGCAAGATATGACAACCCCAGCGATCCACACCTCATATGGAGACATGAAAGGGTTGCCCACCCGCCTACTCGTCACCTCCGACTCAGTTACCAATGCCACCGAGAAAAAGCTCGCCATTGAAAGTTGGGCGCTTTACTCCTACAACCTCCATAAAGCAACCTTCCATGGCCTTGGCCGTCTTGAGTCTCGCAAGAACAAACGTAACTTCATCCTCGGACGTGGAAGTTATGCCGGCGCCTACCGTTTTGCTGGCCTTTGGACTGGGGATAACGCAAGTACGTGGGAGTTCTGGAAGATTTCAGTCTCTCAAGTTCTTTCTCTTGGTCTCAATGGTGTGTGTATAGCGGGGTCTGATACGGGTGGTTTTGAGCCCGCACGTAGTGCAAATGGGGAGGAGAAATACTGTAGTCCAGAGCTACTCATCAGGTGGTATACTGGATCATTCCTTTTGCCGTGGCTCAGAAACCACTACGTCAAAAAGGACAGGAAATGGTTCCAGGTAATCTACTCTTTCCGATCTCTAAGTATCGGAGACGCTAAAACAATATAGGAACCATATGCGTATCCCAAGCATCTTGAAACCCATCCAGAGCTTGCGGATCAAGCATGGCTTTACAAGTCTGTTCTAGAAATTTGCAGATACTGGATTGAGCTTAGATATTCCCTCATCCAGCTCCTTTACGATTGCATGTTCCAGAATGTGGTCGATGGTATGCCAATTGCCAGGTCTATGGTACGCATTTTTATCCTTGCCTTTTAAGATAACGGACCAGGCTAACCAATTGTACCCTTTATTTTTTAGCTTCTGACTGATACTGAGGATACGACCTTCTTCAATGAGAGCCAAAAGTTCCTTGATAACCAATATATGGCTGGTGACGACATTCTTGTTGCGCCAATCCTCCACAGTCGTAACGAGGTTCCGGGAGAGAACAGAGATGTCTATCTCCCTCTATACCACACCTGGTACCCCTCGAACTTGAGACCATGGGACGACCAGGGAGTCGCTTTAGGAAGCCCCGTCGAAGGTGGTAGTGTTATCAATTATACTGCTAGGATTGTCGCTCCCGAGTCTTATGATCTCTTCCACGCCGTAGTACCGGTCTACATTAGAGAGGGTAAGCAGTGGAATGGTCTCTTGCTAGTTTCAGATATAAGTAGTTACTGATACCCTAAATAGGTGCCATCATTCCGCAAATTGGGGTACGCCAGTGGATTGGCGAAGGGGGGCCTAATCGCATCAAGTTTAATATCTACCCTGGGAAGGACAAGGTATATTCTCATGACTACTACACATTTACTCCTTCTCTACTCGTACTGACTTTATTTTTCTGAATATAGGAGTATATTACGTATCTTGATGACGGTGTTAGTCGCGATAGTGCACCAGATGATCTCCCGCAGTATCGCGAGGCCCTTGAGCAAGCGAAGATTGAAGGCGAAGAAATCGAGAAGAAAATTGCGAAGATTAAAGGAAAGAAGGGCAAGCTCCCCGCCAATGCCACTGGGACCGATAGGGAGGCAAAAGGTTTTTACCGCAAGGTTTCTATCAAACAGGTACACAATTGCTCTTTCTCTCCCCATAGTCACTATTATATCATACTAATATCACTTCTCTCAATTGAAAGGAGTCAAAAGACAAGACCCGTACTGTCACTATTGAGCCAAAACACAACGGATACGACCCTTCTAAGGAAGTTGGTGATTACTATACCATCATTCTTTGGTACGCACCGGGCTTTGATGGCAGCATAGTCGATGTAAACCAGACGACTGTGGCCGTCGAAGGTGGGGTGGTGAGTGAGGTTTATAAGAACTCCGATTTGCATACGGTTGTTATCGATGTGAAGGAGGTGATCGGTACCGCACAGTCCGTCAAGATCACTTGCACTGCCGCTTAAGACCTTTTTTCTGAGGGATCTATGAGGGCGCCAGCTTCAGAAGGTTGGGGGATATCTGGACACTTGCTTTTTGTTTATTTATTTATTTATTGGGTCGACCAGTGTGGGTTACTGTTCTTGTGGGGTTCTTTTTTTTTTTGAGTTAACCTCTATGAGGCTATCATTAGTCTAAAAATCAAATTTATTCTCAACCAAACTTTTACGTGCTCTGCCTCCAGTACAGTAGTTACTAGGAGGCAAGATTCTGCCATAAGCATAAGGTTTCACACATGTATGAAGTATCAATCAATCAATCAGCCAAACCTTTGTAATTGCCCATATGGGCGAGTGATAATTTGTGAAGTAGCATAGTACTGGGAAGTGCCGTATTTTTTTGGTGACCGGTGAGAAAAACGATAATTAACCCGCGCATGAAGTAAAGATCACAACATGCAAGAGCTCTTTTGTGGGATATCAAGCCGAGAAGATGGGTTGAAATAAAAAGAACCGGCATAAACATAAAACATGCACGTACATGACACCCCTTATGAAGATCTGGAGAAATTTGTATAAGGTTCAAGATCTCCCACTTCTACCTCCTGTAAATATAATTCTTGTTTCATAGGGGCCAGTTAAGCATTTACTGAATTAATTACCAATTCACTGGCGATAGGGCCTGGGCGGTCCTGTATGAGCCTATCGCACTGATAGCTTTTAAACTAGGGCCCTTATTGATTAAGCAATACGTTGCCTCGGTATATCTAGAACTGCACAATCGCAGTTTCCGCAGCGGTAGTAAACAACACACAGGTAGGTATTTGCAATTCGTTCTGTTCTCCGCTCAGTATTCCCCGAGATGATCGTGTCTGATCTGCAAAATGCACGACCGTCTGAATCGCAGCTGACAAAGGATCCTGAACACGTAATGTATGCTCCAGCAGGGGTCTTCCATTGGAGGGATCGTCCGTATAATAGCAGCAATAGAGCTACATGTAGCTCATCGGTTGATGGATAGAGTAGTGCCCTACTCTAGGTAGATATATGTATGTCCTCCTTATCCATTGGCAAGGAGTTGCATCGTTTGGTACATATTGCCTGCCCCGAGTAAGCACCTTCTCGCATACCCAGGCCATTCTTGCTTTTCCTTACATGAAGTTTCTTGTCCTACATAGAGGGCGAACTGTCATTGTAACGAACTGGGCTGCCTACTTAGAGTATGTGCTCCACCTGTGTCCGTGCTTCGATATTTACCGGGTGCATGTAGTACGTGGATCCGGAGACCGGTCCAATGAATTCTTGAACTCCTCGGCGGGCTGCGGAGGTTAGCTAAGTCGGATGACTAGACAGTTACCATACTTACTCGCAAGTGCTCAAGATCCCCATACATCTTACCCCTCCCCACCCGCCCACCCCTCTCCCTTCCCCCACGCGCCGTCCCAGGTCATTGTCTTTGGATGAGAACACAAGACGTTCCAGATACCAATAGTAGGAGCATATGCACTTAGAGTGGGTGTAGCTGAAAGGTAAAGGCTATGTATTCTTGGTTTTTTCTCAGCCGTACATGATGCGGTCAGATGGGCCCTGAGATTCAGGTGCCCAGCTCACTAGATACCCGTACAATGACGTTTTTTCTCGCAAAAGGGACTGGCAGGCCGCATCTCCCCGCATTTGTAGGCCATAAGTAGGTGCAATACTAAAGACACTAACTGTAGCTCCGGACCTATGGGAAAAGATAAGGAGTGATTCAAGGAAAAAAAATCAATTGGATGGGTAATGGCAACCATTCTACTTAGGTTCTTCGGGTAGCTAACCAGCTGCAGGGCCTGTCTCAATGTGTGCTGAATCTATGATTTTACCCACTCAAGACGAACCCGGATCCGGGGTCATCCCCTTCTCATAAGTAAACTGATAGATTTTCGTATTCGGCTAGTCAAGAACCATCCTCAGTCGCTCAGCTGGTAGTGGCACCACTATATTTAGGAAGGGATGTGTGTTTAGTAAACATCTAGAACTCTTTTTTCTCTCGAGGGGAAGACGCAGACTCTACTTACCATATGATGCAGTATTTTAGGCATTATACTTGCTAAGGACAATAGCTAGCTCACAATGTGATTTCTTGTCCCTCGTTTTGGGGATGTGTAGGCGCAAAACGAGCCAAACCCCAGCACAAACAGAAGACCGTCAATCGTATCATGAGTTCAAATGGAAGGACTTCCAGACAACCCTAAAACCTCCGCTAGGAAGAGGCACCAGCACCCCCCAACTGGATTGCCTCCATAACTTCGAAGAGAAATACTAGGATATTCAACGGCAGAGAATACGCAATGATCACCTGTAAATTACTTGTTTCTGCCTACATTTTTATGAGCTTTTGGTCAAACATTCCCTCTTCAGCAAGGTCGACCCATGCATATATTTGATGTAAGGGATACTCGGGATCTATTAAGATCTCAATGCAAAAGCTTGAGTCGTCGAACCCAGGTCCATGGTAACAAGGAAAGGCTGGATAGCCGAGCCGGGGTGTTCGGCACAGGAATGTGGTGGAGCAAAGGAACCCTCTTCAGTTACATGTTCTAGATGTTGTGGTAGCTACATGAGCTACGATACCCAGGTCAGCATAAAACATAACCCTGTAATGGAAACGACGGAAAGGGGAGATAAACGATCGATGTCGAAACAGAGAGGAACCACCTGAAAATATTAGCGATCCGTATAACTCCCTCCAAGACTTGGGATAGGTGGTGACACTCCCAAGTAATGGGCCTAGTCCGAGATTCCCTGGGCATTGTAAGTCTACAGAAGGTTTCAAACACTATCAGATACTCATGTTGGGTATGGCACTCCTTCTCTTGTTGCTGTTCCACATCGCGTAAGTCAGACAGCAGATGAGCGATCCTCCCGATGTCAATCCTTCCCAGCAGGTCTCCAACGGGCTCAACAGCCAACAATATGCCGCCCTTAAAAGGTAGAGTAGGCAGCACGTCCTTGAGATGCAGGTTGGCATCTGGAAGTAAAAGCTGTGCTTTGCATGGAGAGGAAAGGGCCCGGACAATGACACAGAGTATGTACACATACATGCCAACGGCAGAGATGCACGGTTGTATTGTTAACCTTGCCGTTCATCCAGTGTTGCGGGAGGAAGGGAGAGGTCAGACTATTGTTGTATACCTACACTATAGTACCCTACCTGTAATACTGTAATACGTACACAGTACCTACAGTACCTACTGTACCAACTGAGCCAGAGTACTCTACTGCCCTCAATGTAGCTACTCGCCCCAAAGCTGTAGGTACTTGTACTTGTACTTACATGTACTTTACGTTAGTGTAGGAACCCTTGCCCTGCAGAAGTTAAATTTAGCCAACTGATCGGCCATCACCCGGTCTAGCTGTTGCCAAGAACGTTGCAGTTGAAGTCGCCATATGTCGACTTGCACTTGCACACCAGGGACCAGCCCCCTCCCCATCCATCCTTCTCCTTCCATACCGGGCCAGATGTGAGGCAAAAGCGCCTACCGCGATCATATGCACACCTGACTCAATCGCTTTGCCCAAGCGATACCAGTCCACTACATCGATCTAAGCAATGAAAATGTGCTCGGACATTATGAGAAGTAGCGATGTAGATTAAGTGGGTGGAGTACTGGGACAAAAGATTTGGTAATTGACCACATCTACAGCCAATGTACCCATGTTCAACTACCGTAAATACTAGAAAAATTCACTAGTGCCGTTTACACCAAAAAGTACCCAAAGTGTTTTTTTTTGGTGTGATAAAGGGCAATAACGCTACATCATCCAGAGAAGATTCCCCGCTGACCGCGAACAGACGTTACTAAAATAAGATGGTGGGGTTCCGGACCATCCCGGCAAAAATGGAATAAAAAATAAAATGAAGTCGACATCAACAGCACTCTAGGAACCAAAAGGCAAACATCATTGTACATCATGAGTGTTATAGTTCACGTCACACAAAAACAAAAAACGAGATGTGAGATATTAAGAGGCACAGAAAGTCTAGGGTCTGATATTCCAGTCGGATTCAAAAAGCCCCCTTCAAGGACCTAGGGACTTGTGAAGGAGTAGTCGAGGGAGACAGTTATGATATCGCACGTTGTGTAATTAGCCGCGTAACCATGATCACGAGATTTCCTGGATTATAGAACTATCCTGTCAAACGCGGCCAGGGACGAGGTTTCGGATCCGTAGGAACAGAAGCGTGGTGCATATGATGCTGGCCGTGCATAAACCCATGTGGTGTGCTGTTACAGCTTAGGTTGCGCAGGGTAACATCTTTTCACAAAGAATATACTTTCTGTCCCACATAATTTGGCACAGGGTATTTGTATCTGGAGGTATTTTGCTCGAAAACCTGACGGTGGTCATGGAAACCCGTTATTATTCTTGACAACCATATCAGGTTACCAATGCCGAAGAGATGGTCACAAAATCATGCGGTGCGTACCTCGAACCTGAAGATCTGCGATATCTGTTGAGTTATTATTATTCGTACCTGACTGGATCAACAGAAACAAACAAACAACAGTAAGAGTTTATCAGGGTCTTGGATCTAATCTTTAATCGCGGATCTAGCCAGATATCGGAACTAAGCGAACCACTCAAAATGAGACTACTGACGCTAAGCGAGTGGGAAATGACGTAGCTCCGGGTAGTTTCGTCCGAAAGCATCAAGCAGTAGCGACCCAGCATCAACTCCCTATCACCAGACCCGGCTTTTGAATTTTTTTTTTTACCACTTTTTTCGTTTTGGTTATTTGGTGGATGTGGATATCAAATCCTCGCGATATTGATCGTGCCTAGCCGTATGTCTTGAATAGATGAATCGTAGGTGCACACCCTCTGCACGTGTGGGTGCTCTATTCTTCCCGTGGTGGGTGTTGCCTAAATATCATGTATGTGCATACTTACTTTAACTTTGATAACTTGGCTGTGTACTTATAATTTCAACGGCCTAGCAGATCGCCCTGAACCTCCTGCAGGTGATCCTGAATTGTTGCCATCGTGAGCTCTTGACTTTATCTTGGACCCGTGAGGGGGGGGTATTCGGCTTACAGTCCAATAGGCGTGGGGGAAATTGACAAGGCCTAGGAAGGGGTAGATACACGGGACCCTTGCTGCCTAGTTCATAATTTTGTTTTTTATTAAAGGAAGACGACGAAACATTGTCCGTGATGATATGTACCACGAAGTGTCTATCTTCTTGCGACATGGGCAATCTATGGTTATCTACTACAGACCGGAGATCTCTTTTGAGTACTACAATTTATCGAAATTGAATTACATCTTCAATGGGCAGCAAACGGCTCGACTACCTCCTGTCATACAACCGAACTTTCGCAAAGCCACATCATATTCGGAGTTCCCAACATTAAAGTTAACCCCGCCTACATTCTTTGAGTCTTCCATTGTCTCTATCACGGGGTGGCGGAGAAATGCCCGATACGTTAATTATTCACCCCCCCCTGGTAACTTGTATTTGCGATTCGCGAAGTTAGCACCAATATCCGTAGATCAGGCGGTTTCCTTTTGCAGTTTAGCAGGGGTAATCTGCAATTCAAAGTATTTCATCTCGCAGACGAGGCGGGCATGGAAGGTTTGTACATCACATTGACCCTTGGGGGGGGTGCGGGAAGCATTTACTTTTTTATACCGCCTCTCCGAGTTGTACCTACAATTGTGCTGCTCTCCTATGGTATAGCAAGCAGACATGTATTTTATGCTGCATTATAAACTGCCACGTATGGCTATAAACATAATAATAACGGGAATCTTTTTTTGACCTGGGAAAATGCCTGTCAGTCTTGATGCCATAGATACCAGACAGGGTTGCCCCTTCAACGAAGATATATACATAGTGATGAACGTAGCCCGTTTTGTACGACAAACCACAGATACGGGAAAATTCTTCGAAGGAATTATATAGGTAAGGAAGTAAGGAAGGGTCCTTCCCCACGATCTCGAAAGGAAAGCCGCATAGACTAGCTTTGTTATGGGTCGGACTGGGTGCGGGGGGCTCGATTTCCAATTAATTGCTTCCTTGGCTTGGTAACTCACTTTCTTTTCAGACATGATCTACCGGCTTATGTTTATCAAGATCCGGATCTTTTTGGTTCACTAGTACAAGGGTCTGGGATTTAGTGAGTGAACGGATTCTCACCTGTCAATGCCCAATTTTGTTCACTCACTTAATGCCAGAGCCTTGTACCTACATGTAGACTACTACTAGCTGCTTTTGCCTATCTGCGCCATTGGGAAAAATTCTACCAGGGTATCTTGAGTAACAAGTTAGTACGCGTAGAGAGAGGAGAGAGAGCTAGATATGAGGCTGCGCTGCCTATTGCCGGTTGAAAGCCTTGCAGATGGATTTTGTGAAATGTGAAGGATGTGAATTTGGGTGCGAATATTAGTATCCACCATACACAATACACCCATACATGTAATACCTACATGTACATAAACATAGGGGAAGGGAAGGTGGATACATGTATTACCTCGCAGATCCCCATGTACAAAATCATCGCGTACTTTACTCGGTAATAAGATATAATGTAAGATGGTTTACGAAGGGGTAAATTTACTTATTACTGAGGAAAATTAAGACCGGAGGGGAGCGCCGGCCGACCTAACTTATGATCGGAGCTGCACCAAGGATGTGTAGAAGTTAGTAGGCACTACTGCTACTACATGTAGGAAGTACTTATGTAGAGTAGAGTAGCATGTAGGTTTTTACCGTGGCCTGTCTATGAAGTGAGCGAGCGAGTCGGCGGTGAACCGCCGGAAGGACTCGGCTCGGACGTATGTACTTACAGTCGAACCACTGACTACCTCAGGCGAGGAGGGAAAAAAATTAGTACGGAATAAGTAATGATTAAGGCAAGCTACCCAACGTGCGAAGAAGGGCTAACGTCGTCTGAAATCTCTAGGGAAACAAATCATTACTAAATATCGAGTTATTCCGTACGTACGTACATGGCAGAGGGGGCGGACCCGGAAGCTGTACCTTATGCACCTTATGCACGCACTATGCAGGACCCTTTTTTTTTTTTTTTTTTTTTCTTCCCCTTCCCCTTCTCCCAAGCTTCGTGTAGCACCTCATCGCTACCTCCTCGAGCTGTCCTAGCCCTGACCCTAGCTGGCACAAACAAACACTGAAAGTTTTACCTCACATGAGAAACAAATATTAAAATAGTGACAGAGAATGATCGCACACACACACATAACGCGAATGAGGTAAGGAATCTGAGGGGGTAGGTACATGTACATAACGTAGAGTATGTACATGTATTTTTTTTTACCTCCAAGTGCGCAGCTAATTCTTTTTCCATGCAATAACACCACCATAGAAAGTAGACTAACGTTTCAAGATGTTACCTGTGTCCGCCTGTCGTTCGATCTGCCCCCCAACAATGCCATGTCTGTACGGAATGGTGTGGAAAACTCAGCATAGCTGCCATGACAGGCGCTCGGTGTTGACGCGTCTCTTGGTGTTTGTCTTCTCTTCTTCTTCTTTAGAAAAAGGAAAAAAAATGAAAGGGAAAAAAAAACTTTCCTTTCTATGGACCCGTCCCCAGAGCTAGAGTTCTAGCTCTCGATATTCTCCCAGCACCCCATTAAGAAGTATAAGAGACAGATTGAAAGCGCGAACAACTACTAGATAGGAGATCGATAGAGCATGTGTCTTATGAATTATGAATGAGAACTACATGTATTTAATCATCGACAGCGAGCTAGTACGCGATTATAATATTGCATTCCGCACCAGCGAATTTTATTTTAGTTTACGGTATCAATTGTATTTGTCTGTCACATAAATCCTGTTAGCTACATATATAGGAGATGCACGTGTACCTTTACACGTATTTTAGCCAAGAGGATCGAAAGAACATCACGTTGTAAAAAAACCCTTTCTGTTACAGTTGTGATACTTTTGTTTCCATCTTTTTTTTTTTTTTTTTTTTTTTTTTTTGGAATTCCCATGTGCAATCGCGAAGGCCAGAGGACAGGGCCAAGAAACGCTCTCACTTCCTTCAGGTTTAGCTCTCTGCACGGCTAACCGACCGCTCGTTCCTTAGCTTGCCTGCCGGCGTTGCACTCACTTTACTCACTTGCCTACTCCTGTAAGTAGAATCCTATTTCTTACTCTCTCTCTCTCCTTTTTGACAAAAGGGACTGCTGTCTGCCCCTGCCATTTCTCTCTATTAGGCCAGTTCTTGACCTGGAGCCGCTTTCTCATTCGTATTATTGCCCCCATCCCATCTACCTTTCTACCTGGTGTGTCTGGCACTTTGTCTCTGTACGTACTGTACCTACCTGCTGTACCTGTGCCTGCTGCTTGTGTGTGTGAGTGTGCCTGTGCCTGTGCCTGTGCCTGTGCCTGGCTGCTGCTGCTGCTGCTGCTGCTCCTACTGCTCCTACTGTAAATTCTTTCTTTCTTTCCTTCTTCCCTTTTCCCTCTCTCTTCCCTTTAACCTAACCTAACTCTCTTTCTCCCTCCTCACAACTTTTTTCTTTCCCACCCCTCCATATCTCTACTACCTGCTCTTGTCTTCTCCTCCGTAGCAGGTCTTTCCTTTCTACTCGACTTCCCTCGTTAAGCCACCCTTTCACTCGCTTGTATTCCTCCTGGTCAGTCAGACAAGACACCCTTATTCGATTCGAACCCTCCCAATCCCTTCCCACTAAACCCACACATAACACCCCTCCCCTATCCCTGTTATTGCATACGCACCTACAACTACTTTGCAACCACCGACGCTCACCACTCACTCACTCACTTCCTCAACATCCACCATCACCTTCTCCTTCACTATTCCCCCTTGGCTGCAACAAAAGTAGCCCTCCTCCCCCCCTCCCCCCCACACCCTCTCCCCCCTCCCCCATCTCTCTTCTTGATATCTACTACCACAATTGGTTGTCGTGGAAGTAGAAACAAACATCCAGAAACACATAAACCAATACCATTCGTTCATTAATTTCCCCTTCGCCCAGCCCCCAATTAACGACGACCTAACACTCCAAGCTGAGCGAAACTAACTCCATTCTCCTCCACATTCAGGCTTTGTACTTGGGTCCTCCGTGTCCGTTCGTCGTGTTTAATCCTTCGCTTCTTGTGAACATTTTGTTTTATTTTTCTTTAATCTGATCCGAGCCGGATTCCTGTGATCATACATTGCAGAGCGTCTCTTCTTCCAAGAGAGAAAGGGGTTCGTTATTTCTCTCCTGACCCATTCCTTACCTTCTAGCAGCCTCGTCATGCCTTGAAATCTCAATATCTGTCCTCCACCAATTCTTATCGGTCAATCTTTTCTTCGCCAGCGTGTTCATGGAAGGCCTTTTGGGGAGATCTTGATCGACTGACGCTCGTGCTCAACTACATTGATTAGACTCTGCTACAACTACTTTCTAAGCGTATTCTCCACTAAAGAAAGAGGAAATAAACAACAAATACCGGTAATATTCTTTGAAAGTCTGTACAGTCTCCTTCAAAACGACGTCCAATCCACCACCCAGCACCAAAGGCGGGGACCGCTACAACATGGCAGCTCTTGTCCAGTCGTTCCCAGCCCAGCAGTCACCCTCGCAAGTTAGCTTGATGCAGTCGCGCCCCCAATCCGCCTCTAACAGTCTTCAGTCCGCCCAGACACAATCAGCGCATACCAATCAGCACCACTTGACCACGCCTCGAAACATGGGCGGATACAACAGCAACTCCGACTCCAGCAGCAACAACGGTGCTAGTAGTGGTGGATATCGTAGTGGATACACAACCGTCCCTGTTGCTCCATATGCGTTTACAAGCACCCCAGGTCTCTCGAACACTACCAAGCAGCAACCTCCCAAGATTGGCGAGAGGACATCTTCCAAGACTGACGACTCACGAAATCGTTACCCTGCTCCGGACTCAATATCGTCATCTTCCTCATCCTCTTCGGATCCGTCATCTCGACACCAGGGCATAGCACCTTCTAGCTCACGTGACGAAGCAGCCCTGTATACTCGCCCAGCTCCTCGACCCCTTTCCATGATTTCCACCTCAAGCCTCCCGCCTCCACAGGTGGCAACATCTACCACTCGTCCAAGCCCCGATCGGTACCGTCGTCCGGGTAACAAAAGACCTGAATCCGCTGTCATTACTGGTACTATTTCCGCCCAGCCCAGCGGGTCTGGAATGGCTGCCGTGGCTGCCATTTACAATCAGCCGTCTAGATCAATCAGCAGCCCCTCACTGACACAAGGCCCAGCTCCAGGGGGAGCCATTAAGGCTCCCTTCATTGGAGACTATGCTGGCCAATTGAGAAGTCAGTCAGTGGATGACATTCATGCCCATCGACAACTTACACAGCAGCAAATGCAAAACAGGAGGAGATCAGTCGGACCTGATGCGTTTAGTCCAGAAAGTTTCTCGACTTTCGTACGACAAGAGGTGGGGTCAATGTCCACTCCGGCGTCAATACAGCTCTCGGGACCCGCAGGCCAGGCCTCCCACCGACCGGGGAACAGGAGAAATGGCAGTACTGACAGCACCAACTCTGGAAACTCTTCGAGACCTAATTCGGTAATTGGCTTACCCAATCTACAAACTGTATACATACACATACTAATAATCTATCCCTCAGAGCAACCGGAACTCAATTCATTCCAACCACTCAAACACCGGATCCTCAACACCCCACGAAATCAACCCGTCTCAGGTTCCCCCTCGCGGATCGTCCACGGATGGGAATAAGCGAGTCACAGCCCCCTCCCCGCTTTCCAAGCCTGTGAATATGCCAGCCGAGTCGTCTTCATCCTACCAAACCTTCCCAGAACCCCAGAGTAATTCCAGTAGAACCCCCCTGGCACTTGAAAAATCAGCCACCGAACAACTCAATGCTCTTCCCGACGTACCTAAGAAAGGAATGAAGAATAGGCTTCGTCGCGCTTTCTCATTTGGTAGTGCAGCTGAACTACGTAAGGTATCAGCAGTCAACAACATGAGAGGTGAAGATGCTGCTGAGCGGGCTAGGCTTCGGCAGGAGAAGTTTCTTGAAGAGCAGAATGCAGAACAGTTGAGGATTGCTCAAAGGCAGGAAGAAGCTGGGCTAGGCGAGGGGATCTACAATGGGCAAGGAAATTTCTTCACTGGGTCAACCGATAATGTCTCTGTTTCTTCGACTGCGTCCTCGGCGTCGATTATGATCAGGAAGATGGGGAAGGGGATGAAGAAATCAACGCGATCATTGGTTGGGCTGTTTAGACCGAAGTCTGTCGTTGGAGTACCTGCAGCTAGTGGGCCGGTCACCGCGCAGGCAAGCATGGGGCAAGTTTCAATGGTTACGGTTGAGGCTGAGAGGGAGAAGGTCAATGTCAACGCAGAAGCTCGCGACCAAACAGGTGGTGGTACTGGGTTCCCTAAGTTGGAGAACAACTCGCTCGAAACCCCTAGGGCCGGCGAGCCAAGCACTGCCAGGAGATCTAGTAACGCAAATGATACTGAAGCTGCTAGAAAGAGTTTTGTTGGTGGTGCACAAGACCGGGCCGAGGTTCTGGCTGCGGTAAAGAAGGGAATCTTAAAACGTATGTCCACCAATCACTCATTTTGGGATGCGAAACTAATATAACCGTAGGATCCGGCTCCTCGTCTCCAATCATTAAGCCATCAGATCCCTCTAACTTTCCAGAGAATCAAAGACCGCATGGAAAACAGAGATCGGACTCGGTCAGGGGCGACGAAGACTACTTTATCTCTGGTCCCAGGTTTTCTACAGGCAACTCTGCGAGTGCACCTACATCGCCTGCGTCGGCAGCCAAATACAATGTTAGCTTCAGCCCGAGAATCACTTTTCACGATACATGGCCTAGCGGCGAATATGATAGAAGGGGCGAGATCGCTACCTGTAACAGGTTAACACCTATGCTTGCCCAGCAGATAAAGGAGGAATTGAATACGTTCAAGATGGTAAGTTGGATAGTGTTGGCCCTCCCCAGAAATATTAGAACACGCGTTAATAGCCCACTTAGGAAATGGCTGTTCATGAGGAGTCCAAAGTGTATACGCATTTTTTCTAACGACCCAATACGAATGAGGCGTTTACAAAGAGCTTTTATTTTTTCGGGGATCCACCATAATTTTTTCAGGCGACTATAGAGGCTGCATGAGGATCATTTGCCATATGCGTTATCGTGTTTGGTAACAATTGAAAAAAGAGCGGGTGTTGGGAAAGGGGTTTGGGGTGCAATTTTTCTTTTCTTTCGGGAAGCTCTTGGGATATCTCGGTGCTTTTGTAGGGGTGGCGAACAAATTCCTTTTTTTTTTTTTTTTTTTTTTACATACCCTTTTTAACTTGTTTTTTTATATTTCGGTTTAAATCTTGCATATTCCCTAGTTCCGTCATCTCCACTTTCCCTTTTGTCACCTTGGCTTTTTCCTTTTTTGTGTGCGTGTTCTTGCGTGGCATGGTCTTTTGGGCATCGTTATTTCCTCTTTTTTTTCCATTTTATTTTTTTCTCTTCCTCTGCTTCCGTTCGTTTCGGTACCGAATTGTTTTTCCTGGCATTATTCATTGAAGGAATGTTTTCGATCCGTCGACCGGGTAGAATATCCTATTATTAATGATATCCAAGGCCGAGATATATCAGGGAGGTTGTGTTTTCAGTTAGAGGTGTTGAAAAAGTATGATCAGAGAATAGGTTGAAGAGTTATGGGACTGGATTTTTTTTTTTCGAGCATTTACGCATGTTCCGGCGGACGTGGTTGTGTTTTTTTTCTCCGTTGTTAGGTTGCTATTATTGCCTTGAAGCACCCTTATATCATATATCCTGATACTTTCTTATGTTTGTCTTGGTTTTTCTGTAAAATTTTCTCGCAAACATCCTTTCATCTGATATCCTGTTGATTTTTCTATTCCCCCGGCTGTCGTTTCTTCCCTATTATCTCTGCGGGGTACACCTATACTAGTCATCTCACTTTTGTTTTTTATTCGGCTTTCTCTCTCTCGTTTTGTCGTCCGGCGTGTTTTGTTGTCTTTTGTTGGGTTTTTCGATATAAGTCATTTATTTATTTCCCCGTATTGTTTTTATCATAACTTACCACACCTACCCTTTTTTTTGTACTCGAGAAGGAAACAAAAATATTCTAGCTCGAGACCTTTAGGTGTGGTACATACATTACTCTCTAAACCTTAAACTCAGATCAAGCGTGGTCCTACTTTTCTTTTGTTTCCTGGGAGGGTTATTTATCAAAGGTTTCGTGGGTCACTGGGTCACTACTATATCTCTATTGTTATTAGGATTTTTTTTATATATTTTTTTTTGTAGGCAGGTGCGCTGGAGTAACTGTTATTACCCCTCGCAACCTAGAATACCTAGGCTTTGTACGTTAAGTCGAGTATCTACATTCTGGCAAGTGTATTTTATTTATTTAATAATCCACTAGTTCATACCGTTGTTGTCATGACTAGAGCACGTGCAGCTTTCACGAGGGATCACTCGTGCTTTATTTCCCAATCGATTGGGAGAGGCTTGGTGGTGGTAGGCTACCTATCTGCGCGGCGTGAGCAAGAAGGCATGTCTACGAAGAAAAGGAATTACGAACATTGTATTGTGGGAACCAATACATACCCTATTTTCTCCATCTTGCAGCCTCAGCCCAAGCATAAGTACCTACATGTAACTTTCAGCCGAAAAACTTTCCCATCGCAAGCACAATTATGCATGCCACGTAAATCCTCGGTTAGGCAGGAATTCAGTCCCATTGGACTTGGTGGATAGGGAAAGATCCCTTGTAGGCAAGAAACCCATGGTAAGTACTCCATCTCAGGAAAGTGCCTAAGGTTTATTTTTGACACGATTTCGCTCTTGTTGGAATTTGTTGCTGACCTATCACATTGGCTATATTTGGTAGTAACTCCAAGCCCCTTGTTTTGGTGTCCATAGGTACCTCAGTCCATGTATGTACCTAGCTGTACCTTAAATCTTAAATTTGTTACGTACCAAGGATGTCACATCGGTGAGTGGATATGGATTGTCTTAGATCACGGAAATGCAGATAAGTAGCCAAAGATAACGTTTATATAGTGCCGCCGACGGCTCTAGGTTCAATAAACTCTATCGTAGAGTCAAGAGCCATACTTTGAGTTTTGTGTCTACGTGACCTCTACCCTGAGTGGATGCACAAACGAAGGAATCGTGGTGCACCCAATCGAAGATTTGAGTGGACGTGCAAGTGCTGCAAAGCATGTGCCTTGTCATTGGATGAAATACCCAATAACAACTATTGATTGGTGAGAAATCCCTTTGCATAGTCAGATTCATGCCTACCCGCATTAGAGCATGTATTACTCACATAAAAGTAGAATAGTATGTATGTACTTTAAATAATAATAATAATAACACAATCTACTTGTAACAAACTCTTTTGCTCCATTGTAGGCCAGTGCGTCCGCGTTCGGCGTGCCTGCGATTGGACAACAGGTAGATCATCATCATGAATCAGGGGCGGTTGTTTGTGGCTTCGTCCAACCCCAGATTTGGTTGAGTCTAAGAGCAATTGCCAGAATAGAAGGCTCTGTTAAAGTTGCTGTAAATAAATCGGTGGACATCATGTAGAGTAGAGTGGAATGTGTCCTCTTCGTGTCTGAATACATACATACATATGTATGTACCACATGTAATGTATCCGGCTCCCGAGCTCGCGAGCGAACAAGACAACGCACATGGGGGGGGGGGTGTCTCAGAGCACGTGGGGCTTAGCAATATGCAGTTCAGCTGGCGTAATAATCGAGACGAATTGAGTTAGCTGTTACTGGTTTTCACTTTCACCTTACCATTTTGGCAATACGGTACCTACTGTAAAGGTATCCAGTCCAGTTTCAAATGCTTCACGGTTGCTCACTCGGGGGGAGCTCCGTGAAATCCAATTATAGAATCTATCCCTAGTTCTAGCTTCTCTCTAGATCGGGATGGATGCTTTGTATGTTTTTCCGTTCCTCAAGGGGTGCGGTTGAGTGAGGATTCGTCATCACGGCGACAGAACTATATTTCAAAATTAGCGAGAGAGAAAAACACCATTTTTGAAACATTGCCAAACTTGTACAGGGCAGCCTCTGGACCACCTCAAACAGCTCGCCCCAAAAACACCCTCTCGGGGCAGAAAATGGTGAAGAAACCCAAGTGTCGATACCTGCAACAAGAGCTTTTGAGCAGCACCAACAGCTCCGCATAGCAGAGAGGATGGAAGGATGGCGATATTGGAAGGAAGAAAGAAGAGAGGGTGGGGGGTGTGATAGAGGTGGGGTGGAACTGTAGCTACCACTATTCTCCGCGAGATCTGGCTTGAGGAGCATCAGCGGACGTGTCAGTGTTGGTTAGCTTAAGTGTAAGATTGTGTTCTGAGCGCTAGTTGATATCCCCTCTCGCAATAATGATATGATAGTGGGGAGTACGAGACTTGGTTGGCATGCAGTGTAGTGTGTAGATAGATGTGCCTTATATACATGTGCTTACCCTGTATATACCAGAGAACAGTCCTGGCGCTCTTGGTTGCCCGGAAACAGCAATGGCTGACCGAGTGACCTCTCATGAAAAAAAAAAATTCTTTTACACACCCAAAGCGATAGACCACCCCTCACCCCTCTCGCAGCGCAAATTAACAAACTTGATGAAGCCGAAATTGCACTTATTTCATTTCCCTTTTTACCCGGCCGCGCAGAGTAGGTGCGGTGCAAAAAACAGTTGATGAATCAGCCGGGAATCGAACCCGGGTCGGGCGCAAGCTGTTTGCTATGAAATGGCAAGCGCCCGTGATACCACTACACCACTGAATCGCGGCCCTTGAACTGCAAAAAGCACTAATATTGAAAAAAAAAAAAAAAAAAAAAAAGCAGCGTTGGGCTTTGGGATGCATGCAACCAGATGAACGCTTTCATAATCCAATCCTTGGCTTAATTGAGCTGCTCCTCAATTCGTAGCTACACTCTACTTAGTGACCATCTGAAGTTTGCCAATCAGTCTACTGTAGGGATTCATTTCCTTCTTTCTTCTGGTCGCATCGTTTAGAGTGCCCAAGCGTTCAGGTTGAGCAGTGGTGGAAATGACCAAAACCACACCAAAACCACCAACGCCTTGTGTAACAATCCTGGTACCCCAGAATATCTCACAAATTCTTGCAACAAGTAAGCACCCGCCATAGCCCGCGCTGAAGAACGAGTGCGTGCTTCGAGGACCGTCAGGGTTTCAAGTGCCATACTCACTCGACCGCCCGCTTACATTCAGGAGCAATAACCCCACCAGGAACCCTTGATGCAGAGCACCAAGCAAGCCCTGAACAATCACCAACAATAAGGAGCAGCCATTGACCTCTCCCAATCCCAGTTCTATCTCATTACTAGCCATTTATTCTCCATGGCAAGTACCTATATTACAACAGACAGCTCTCACTCTATCTACTACCACTACCAGCGCCCATCAGTCGTCTCGGGCGGAACTTCCCCTGCTCCCCCTCCTTCCTCTTCTTCCCCCCCTTTGCTTCTCCAGCGGCGGCAGCATCGCCCTCTACCTTCAAGCCCGCGCCGCCCTTCTTCCCGTCCACCTTCTGCGCTTTCTGCGCCTTCCCGCCCTGCGCATCGCCCGTCGGCCTCTTCCTCTTCGCCGCCGCCTTCTCCGCCACCTCAAGCCTCTGCACCTTTTTCACAATCCCCTCCCCCTCTTCAAACTTCCTCTTTAGCGGCAGCGGCACCGCCGCGCCCTCCTCCTCCCCTTCATCCACGATGCCACCCCACTCGGCGGCCTCCTCCTCCTCCTCCACCACCCCCTCCTCCTCTTCAACATGGATATACTCATCCACGTCCCCATCCCTCACAAACAGGACCACAAAGAACCCGATACCGCCGTCCTTCCATGGATCAAACCTAATGCAACCCTCGGCGATGCTCTCGTCGCCGCCACACTCCTCCGGCAAGCCCCTCCTTGGCCACCCCTTCAGCTCAGTGCTATCCCTCGCCTGCACGCGCCACCCGCGCTTCTTTGCAACCTCCGAGCCGAGCACCGCCATCACGACGTGCTCGTTCTCCTGCGCGTGAATGGAGCAGGTGCTGTACGAGATGTAGCGGGCGGCTGGGTAGCGCATGGCGTGCTTGATGATGCGGGTCTGAAAGGTTGACAGTGAGCGCAGACGCTCCTCTTCTGCCGCGGCCTGCTTTGCGACTTCTTCCTCTTCTTTCTTGGATAGGGGCTTTACGAGTGGGGGGTCTTCCTTGTCGCCCGCTTTGCGCTTCTTCGTCTTGCCTGTGTGGCTGTGCGCCTGCGGCTGTGGCGGGCCCGTGGTCTTGGGCTCGTACGAGTACTCGTTTCTCTCTACGATGCCGCTGCCGCTACAACTTGGGTCCAGTAGGATGTGTGAGACCTTTGCCAGCCTTTCCTTCTCGTTGTCGCTCCATGGGTCCGAAAGCAGGAAGTCGGCCCCCGCCCGCACCTCCACTATCTTATCCGCGCCCGCCTTCCCGACCATCGTCTCTAGAACCTTTGCGCGCTTCGGGTCCTTTTCAAACGCCACAACCTTCCCCGGCTTCCCTACGATCGCCGCCAAATGCGTCGTCTTATTCCCCGGCGCCGCCGTGCCATCGACGACCGTGGCACCCTCGGGGGGTGCCAGCAGCGCCGCCGGAAAACACGATGCGCGGTCCTGAATAAACAGCGTGCCGTCGGCCACCAGCGCATGTCCCACCAGCTCCGTTGTCGCCGGGAAAGCCAGAAGCCCCGGCACGAAGCCGTCGACATAGACCGTCTTCCCCTTCATCTCCTCCTGCATCAGCTCCTCAAACAGGCGCACGGGCTTGTGGTCGCTGAAATGGAGGGCAAGGATGTCGGCGACGCTGGCCTTGAGGATGTTGACGCGGACCCATCGCGGGAAGCGCATCGATGAGGCTTGGGCGGCAGCGACGAGAGCGTCTAGACTCGTATAGCCGCGGCGGAGACGGGCGCGCGTGAATTCGGAGTTGAGACGGGACTTGTGTCGCAGGATGGACTCTTTGAGGGGGCCGGTCGAGGTGGCAATGCCGCCCTTGTTGAAGAGGAAATCGTGGACAAGGACGAGGGCGAGAGCATGGCTGAGCTGGTGAGAGGTGGGTTGGTCAGTTATAGTGCTCATCCATCCACCCATTCAGGCCTGCTAGCTAGTAGTTTTATTGTGCGCATATAAGCATGAGGCCAATGTTGCGGAGGTGAATATGTATATAGGTTACTGTACTTTTTTCTCAATCCCGAGCAGGCCAGATTTTTCGATTACTTCATTGAGGATCTCCTGGTGCTTGAGGGTCTCTATTATCAGGGCGTAGAGCTGCTCTGGGCGTGACTTGACGGAGGTGTCTGAGTAGACTGCACCCCGAAGGCCACCGTAACGGGGACGCTGTATGATTCTTGCTGCCTCGATGTAGAGAGACATTTCGATTGTGGAGTATATATATATTGAATTGACAGCTAGAATTAGGATGGGAAGGTTGTTTTGACAGCCAACCTGTGGATGAGGGGAAGAGAGAGAAGAGAAAAAAAAAAAAAACTGTGTGTATGAGTAGCTGAGTCAGCACACGTGGGTCTCGACGATGAGAGTGACGGATTGTGAAGATGCGAGGCGGTTAATAATTAATTAATCTTGTGTTCTCTATTGATTGGGTCAATTACATGTAATCAATTACTTGAAGATGAATGCGCAAGTATACTTACTTGTTTAGTTGAATATACAGAATACAGCGGAACCCCGACCCGATAACACATGCAGTAAATAACAACATCTGATTGATCCATGATATCGATCCCCATCTCATCTCATCTCATCTCATCTCCGACCCTCAAATAAGGAAGGCAGGAGCCCCAAACAACCAACCACCAATTCTTATCACACGTGCTCGGGGAAACATCCCCCACTGCGATTTAAACTCTAAACGCTAGATTGTAGATCATCGGTTTCACCATACAGGGGCCGGGGGGAGGGGGGAGGGGGACCGCAGACTGATCTGGAAGGTGGAGAGTGTATCATACTTGTGCACTTTTATCAGGACATGTACCTTGATAATAAAAACAACATATGGAGACTCTGCTAAGATAATAATGCACACCCCGTCTTTGCAGAGGAGAGAGAGAGAGAGAGAGAGAGATAAACTCTGCGAATTCCGCATCTGATACATACGGGACAGACAACAATCTCAGCCAAAGGTGCATATATGTAAGCTTAAGTTCAATTGTATATGCAATAACAGAGTTACATATACATTAGATACTTAACTCAAGAGCTTATAATCATCTCAGCCCAGGTCAGCTCCCTCCGACCTAATCGACACCGACACCGACACCGACATCGGCAACGGTATTCAACTCCTACAATCTCGTCTCCTGCCCCAATGAGAGCCCTTGTGCCCGTCACGACCAGTCAGTCTCTCTAACCGCGGGTGCAGCACCACATCTCAGCTCTGATTGGCCCCGCCCAAAGATTTCAAGGACATCCCGCTAGCCAGGATAGGTATGTATATAGGGCACTCTACTACCGGAGCCCGCCGATGCAGTACTGCCAGAGTAGGTAGGTAGAGAGAGGTATCTACCTACATTACTTTGTGGGCGGTACATGTCCGATATCAGATGTGCCCTCAACCACCACAACCACGAGCAGCAGCTTCCTGATCCATCCGCCCATGTTTCACGCCCCGCCCAATGTTTCCCCAGGGTGAGTGGGGAGTGTCCGAATCGCCAGTGTCCTAGGGCTAAAGCTCTACTATATACATCTATGTATGTATTATACACACGGACGAGAGATATAAAAGGGCCATCCCCACTCCCCCAAGGACAGGACAGAACCAGCAACCAGCAACCAGCAATCCCCAAGAGATACCAAGAAACAATGAAGTCCCTCTCCGCCATCACCGCCCTCGCCCTCGCCCTCGCCCTCTCCGCCAGCGCACAAGACGTCTCCGGCTCCACCGGCGCCTCCTGCAGCGGTAGGTCCCCCCTCCTCTTCTCTCCTGCCCCCCCAAACCACCAACTAACCAACACCCCCTCAGGCACCTCCATAACCCTCTCCAAAATCGACGCCGCCGCCGAGCTCGCGCTCGACCACCTCAACGCCGGCACCCAGGTCGGCAGCAACAACTACCCGCACCAGTTCAACAACCGCGAGGGCTTCGTCTTCAACGACGGGTGCAGCGCGCCCTTCTACGAGTTCCCCGTCCTCGGGAGCGGGCTCTACAGCGGCGGAAGCCCCGGCGCTGACCGCGTCGTCATTGGGTCGTGGGATGGGACGAATGCTGTTTTCTGTGGTGAGTGATTACTCCTCTCCCTCTGTTCTCTCTCTCTCTCTCTCTGTGTGTGTGTGTGTGTGTAAATGGTGGCTGATGGAGGGTTGTAGATGCCATCACGCATACTGGGGCGTCGGGGAATAATTTCTTGCAGTGCACGAATACGTAGAAAGGGGGAGGGAGGGGGAGGTTGTGTGGTTTAAGGGGGAGTAATTGGGGGGTATTTTATTCTGGGAATACTTGCTCCCGCAGAGTACATAAATAAAAATGAAATAAAAATATAAAAAATATAAAAAAAGGTTGTTATTCATGACATATCACTCGCCCCCAGATCCAGCAATGTGTGACTTGAGAAGTGTTTAGTCAACCACCGGAGATAGTCACCGACTGGTACGTACTGCATGTAAGTATATATACTCGAGCCTCTCCATCACCAAAAAACCCCTGCGCGGCGATACGTTATTTTGTTTTATGATCCTATAGATGCATGTACCCGTTACTCGAGTTAAAGAAAATTTATCCAAGCCGTGGAATGCATCATCCAATTCCAGTTGGCAGGAACGGAGATACATACCTCTCACTCGACAAAGCAACAAGTTTATTTACCACTACCAGACCCCAACAAACACCACAAAAAACCCGAGAGAGAGAAAGAGAAAGAGCTGGTAGCCAGCCATACAAGCCCCACCGACCCCGTCCCTGCACGAGAGAGAGAGAGAGAGATCCAGCGACAAACCAGGCAATGTCCCCCCCCGCCATTTGACCACCCAACCACACCCCACCCCCACCAGGCAAGCCATGGCACCCTTCGTCGTCCTGATCCCCCGCCCCGGCCGCCACTTCCGGCGCTTCCACTACGAAGACCCGACGGCCGTTCCCGCACTGCGCCTAATCCGCACTCCGTCACCACCCATCACTCCCCCACCGCCACCACCGCCACCACCACCACCACTGCCGCCGCCGCCGCCGCCAATAACCCCCCCACCATCCGCGACGGACGCAGCGGAGGAGGACCCTGCGCTGGCTTCGGCGGCGGCCAGTGACAGCGACGGGGTCATTGGTGATGCGACGTACGCTGCGCAGGAGGAGCTGGCTGCGGCGCACCGGATGCGGAAGTGTAGTTTTGGGGTGGTGAAGAGGAGGAAAGGAGGGAGGAGGAGGAGGAGGAGGAGTGTCAGCATCAGCTGTAAAGATACTGCGCTGGTGGTGGTGGTAGGGAGAGACGCCGATGAGAAGAAAGAAGGAAGACTCTCGCCCATTTCGAGCTATTTCTGCGCTCGAGGATGTAATTAGGTGGAGGCTTTTCCCCTGAGCTATAGGTTATGTATGTTATGTACCCCTGTATGTTTTGTAAAATACATCGGTCAGTATTCTTTCCATAAGATGGTGGGCGAGAGGGTTTACGGATAGACAAACTTCCCTGAGGTAGTGTAGTCCTATGAATGGAAATATAGGCATTAATTTTGTCCAGTAATTTCAATACTACCAGCATGTAATAATGGAGGAAAGCAACAGTATAACTTCTTTTTAAGAAAGGAATTTGAAATAATTACAAACCCACAGACCAAGCTTTTATACACTCGCCCAACAGAAACGTCGATAATGATGATAAAAGAAAGTGCTCTAGCACCCCAATACATGGATATTTCCAGTTAAACACTCCCGAAAAACTCTAATGCTGACGATTTTTCCTTTAAGAAAACTCCAGAAATTTATAGAGAGACTCTCGACTCGTGAAAGGACTCATGATACTTGCCCCGCTGTCAGAATCATCATGAACTTTTGCCAGCCCCCCGCCCCCCACCGACAACCCTCCCTCATGAGAAAAACTTCTTCCGATACCATCCTTCCTACGATCGGCATCTGATTTGGAGTTCTTGTCCCCCTTCTTTGTACGCTTATGCTTCACAGCTCCAGTACGTTTTAGTTTCAATTCTACACTTGAATCTTCCTCCATCGCTCGCATGGCGATATTCCAATCATCAGCTAGGCTTGAGTTCTCGAATGAAAGATCTGCACCTAGGTCCATCTGGAGCTTCAAGGAAGATGGCTTAGTTTCTCTGGTTCGAAATATATCGTTAACAGACCTTTTCCCGCTAGGGCAGACTTGACCCAATGACCCTGCATATTCTTGTATAGAACCATCCCAACTGACTGCTCCTTGTCGTTCTAAGCTAATAGATGGGGGTTCCAACGAAAAATCTGTATTTACAAGGATAAATTTAGCTTCGAAAGCACTGATTTTTGGAATCTTAGAGAAACAAACCTTCAACTTTAGGCTCATTTTCTCTAAATATCTGGCTCAAGGCCCTCGAAACATTGGATCTTTTTCTCTTATTGGTAATGTCATCTAATCTCAATTGACCAGCATCGCATGGTACCTGTTCCTGGCTCTCCCTTACTCTTGCAGTTATTACTTCATCTAGGGGGTGAGAGATATCTTGCTTCTGCTGACGTCCCTCCGGATCAGAACCCACTGTAGGGCTCCAGAGACGGAAGAGCAGACTTGGACTCTTCCTTAGTCTCGGTGGCTCAAGGTTAATTTTTTCTAATTGGTGCCGCGGTATACCTTTTTTCTTCCCAAGCCAATTCTCGATTTTTGCCTTTTGCTTCCACGTTGCCAACCGCGATTTCCTTGGGGTCCCCTCATCCAGGTTCCGTTTTGGTGGGTCATAGAATTCATCCTCTTTCATGAACTCGGTGCAGATATCCGCCTTCTGATGTATGAATTCTGCACCAATTTTCCCGAGGTTCATGCGGTTTTCTTGGTAAATTGATTCTAACATTTCACCAATATTAGATTTGGGAGTATTAGCCCGCTCGGCCCGGCATGTTCCCGTTTTATCGAGCACTTTGTTTCGGGTACTATCGCTGCTAAACTCTTTGGCCGCTGCGGAAACTTCGGAAAGTGCCACAGGTGGTGGTTTTCCGAGAGGTTCAACAATAGCATGGTCCTTGGATTTGCTCTCTAATGATTCTGGGGAGGGACTACCTGCCACCCTTGGCAGAGAAAGCTGTTTTTTTTTTTCTAGAACTTTAGCTTCTTGCTTCAAACTTTTATCTCCGTTTGAAACAATAACAGTAACACTCGAACACACTCTCGAGGGGTTCACGCAATTTCCGGGTCCCGTAAGGTCTTCAATTTCTTCAGTTGCATTTGGTGACTTGTAGTTGCTCTTAGCCTTTTTCAAGTCAATAGAAGCTCTCCGTGAGACTGGAGAGCTTAAAGTATAACTATTAAAAGCATCTACGGCTTCGGTTTCAGTACCATTTATATCGTAGTCGTTTAATATGTGGTATTCCGGTGAGGGAACTGATGGAGACCGAAGCTTCTTGAAAGCCTTTAGGCACCTGGATGATAATCGTTTCGAAAGAACCGGTGAATGAGATACAAGCTCTCCTTGGCCTTTAGATATTGAATTTAACGGCTTTTTGATAGTGGGATGTAAGCTTGTGTCTTTGGTGAATGAGCTTGATGGAGTGCAGATATCAAGGTTTTTGCAAAAATTGCCGTCACTATCAGAGGCGATCAGACACGGCGAATTAATAAGGACATTGGAGGGGTAAAAAGAGCTAACCTGGACAAAGAATCATCTAAATGAAACGGGGAAAGATCTTTAAGTAAATTGCTCTCAAATTCCATCATTAATTTCTCCCGATCGGGTGACCCAGGGGCCGATTTAATAGAGAGCGCCTTCAAAGATTCCTTCAAAGAACTATTTCCCGTGAATGCTTTGGCCTCCCCTCCTTTTATATTTCTCTTAGTCAGATATGTACTTGGTAAAAAGTCCTTCTGGACAAGGAGTGCCATTGGTGCCGAGCACGACCTAGGTGCAAGTGAGGCTTCGGGCCATTGAAAGCAGGAATCTTCTATCAGTGATGGTGGCAAGCAGAGCGACATTGCAGGGGCAGATTGCTTTCTAGCAAGCGTCATTGAAGTGGTCTTGTCGAAACACAAGGATGAAGGTAATGATAATAGATATATCTGATGAAAGCTTGTAGCTGGTGACGGTGATGATACAAACAAAGGTTCGAATTATAGTATGTTTGTAATTTTGAGGATGTCAAAGAAGAGAATAAACCCTAGAAATAGGTACTTGCTGTCGAGCCAGAGATGTAGGAGCGTGTTATTAGTGGGGCGTGTGCAATATGTCATCAATAAATAAGAACATCTATGCATATAGAGTTCTCAAACACAATCGATCTGTACTTTTGTGTTGACTACAATATGTGGAGCGTATACATACTTATTTAATAACTGCCAGTTCTGGCGATTAACACTTCGCCTCTTTCAAAAGCGACATTCGCATACCGTTTTTGTCTCCCGCAACTGTCAAACTCAGAGTGTCAATTGTCAAATTGACGACTGTTAAATACACGTAGGTTGTGATAAATCTAGAGTACATGTAGCACTATTCTCGTACCCATCACCTACGGACAGTTTGCTTGCTGTTCTGTAGATGTAGCACGTACGTACGGGGGAACCCGGAACGTCAATCTTAAACCCCGGGGGGGAGTAAACAATACCGACCTCTAGTAACGTAACTGGCACTAAACGATATACAAAATGATTTCTGACATAAGCTGCCTTAGATTGTATACACCTACATGTACCTACATACATGCAGGGCCGGCCAACCTGTATACATACATGTACTTAGCTACATGTATGCACACACATATAATGTACATGTACCTACATCCAATATAGGCTTCTACATTTCTTGCTGCAATGAGCTGCGCGTGTATGTACATGTATGTACGGATGAAGATACAGCGTCTGATCAATCACACCCTAAAGTTTTGGGTTACGGTCCCAACCCTACACAATACATGTACTTCCTACAAGGATCATAAATAAGTTTAAAACGTATGTCCAATCACGTGCCCAGTCAGATCGAATAACCGGAGAGCTTAAATAATTGGAACAAAGGTTTTGAATACTAGCCTTTTAATAGCGGGGGTGGTACATTATTGGGCTCGATAATCTCTAATATAGGTAGCCATTATACAGGTCAGGCCGAAAAGATGTGATTTCCCAATACATGTGTGCTAGTCATATCTGATATAAATGAGATTATTTTCAGCTGTTAATAACGGTGAACATATGATTAGAAATTTACTGGTTTCTAAATCGAGAAGATTACCGTCCGCTTACTTGCAGTGAGACCAATTTTGCGCAGTTTATGTGGCGATTAAAACCATACTTGTAGGTATTTCTAATAGTTTCATCCAATCGTCCCGTTTCTATCTCCTCTACTGTACTATAAGGCGGACACTTGTATCAAAGAATGCCGCGATAGGTACCTGTAGTATTTGCACCTCACTGTGTCTAATTCTTAATGCACACGCCATGATATCAGGCGAAATATAATGCGTATGATACATGTACTTAATAGTTAGTAGTAAGGTTATATACATCTAAAACAGCTATAGAGAATACATGTGCTTAGTTACAAGAAGTACTTACATGTAAATTTCAAACTGTCGTATTAGAAAGTCCAGCAGGTTGGACAGAAAGTCTAGGAAGTCAACCAATAAAATGTGCAGGACCTCTCGCCGAACTCGCGCAGCTAAAATACTCTATTCTTAAGAGTATGTAGTATGCATTTGTCGGATGTGGCATTACAATGCTGTGTCATTAAGGTTTACATAACCATGATTTTCACAGGGATTAGCTTTACAAATGACAGGGGTCTGTGCATGTTCACCGCAGGACGACACCCTTTGTAGACAGTTCGTACATTCTCTCCTTCGTTTCTTTTTTGACACACTGCGCGGGAGAAGGCCGCTGCTCAGCCACTAAACTTTCGGCCCTATATTTACTGTGTATGTGCCTCTTTATTTAAAAAGAGCATGGGTGTTCATCTAGGGTTCATAAACACAAGAACAGTTCAGTCTACCCAGAGTGTATCAACATTCACGGGCCAAAAAGGGCCAAGAGGTCCTGGTCTCAACCTGTATGGCTCCGTGCCTTCTATGGACGAGGTTGTTTTACTTTATTCATTCTCTTGTCTCGTGACAATCTCTCTTAACTTCTGGGTCTACATTTAGAGACTTTTCATGGCTGCGATGGCGCTACGAACTACACATGTGTAGTCTCCATCCAAACAATATTGCTTTTTATGCCCCCCCCCCCCCCCCACCCCGAAAACGGCTATGGAGGCTTAAGAAGGAAAAGATGACGTTGAGACATGCCCTTGCACAGTTGCGCTCACATTTCGGCTCTTGCATGTCTCTCACTTTCAATTTTTTTCTGACCCGATTGGTATCATTAACTTTTTCCTAATAAAGGTGTAGCTATTTTTGTCATATGGAGCTTTTAATAGCAAATTGGACAGAAATAGGAAAAAATAGAGAAACGATATGGATTGTAAATGACCTGATAAGGACTATTTAATAACAGTTACAGATCCGAAGAAAGTCATAACAATTACTCTTATCGACCGGTGGAAGCATTCGTGTCTTTTGAGCTATTCTGGAAAAGGGCTGCTGCTCCTGGTTGCTATCACGAGAAAATAGGTTCTTATTAGCCTGTGAGTTTCTACCATACCCATACGCATTAGTGCTCTCAACCCAATTCATTTTTATGATCCTTTTGGAGCGAACTCCGCTCTTCTATCCCACATGCACAGGAAAGCATATGTATGGTAGGAGTCATGTCAATCTAATTCCTAGCATCTCTTCCCTAGCCGCCGGGAACGGCCATCTCACGTGGAAAGACATCCTCCCCAGCCCGAGCCAAGAATGCTGACTTTTTAGATTTTACAGATACACAGAAGTTAGATCTCTAGTTAAGCCAAACTCTCCGAATTTGCTCATCAATTTGGTATCTCTTGGACCATTTTTGGACATTTAGAAGACACTAGGTACTAGGCCGGCATAAGCAGCTGTCCAGTTCAACCAACCAGACAATACAACCAGAGTAGGTGCCGGAAGCGACAAAAGGAAAGAAAGAAAGAGTTTATTTCAGCCCTAGCTGAGATATATATATATAATATCTATATCTAAGTAGATCTCGGATCATACCATTGGATCCAACAAGTGTCTCTCTTTAAGGTACTGTTCCGATCAGATCAAGCAGCGGCTGCGGACCGTTAGATTTCATCGGGCTATCTGCCTACGGGCTGTCTGCTAATTAACGACCTGCCCTAATTGATTTATATCAGGGCCCCTTTCATATTTTCTTCTCTTTTGACGCTTTAAGCCCCACCACCTTTCGCTCCACCTGCTCGACTGCGCCTGGTTACCCGTTTTGTCTCTCGTTTATAACTACCTGCACCCAGGCCTTGGGGCGTACGCGGGTTCTTTATTTTACCTCTCTTCATTTTTATATAAACTGTACTGGAGCGCGAATATATATCTGGGGGCCAGAACCAGCGTCAATCAATACACTCCAACTACCGACAGACCAGTAAGTGGGCGAAAAAAGAGGGGACGCAAAACAAGAGCGAGTTATTGGTCTCGTCATGCGTCCATCAACCAATACAGCCTTTATCGAAGAGCTCAATAGTCGAATAAGTGTCTGACTTCTAAATTTTTCTTTAGGCCCACGGAGAGCGATACATAACGATTCCCGTCTTTCGCTATATAATTGATCAGAGTACTAAAAGTATGCTTGGGTCTAATCAGTACAGCTATCATGAGGGATCCCTATTATCTGCATCGATTACTACACCTACCATAAACACCAACACAACTAGCGCCAGCGCTATATTTCCCTCATACCGCACCTCGCCGTCTGGTACCCCCAAACCCGTGTTTGCAGTCACTCCTCCCACTCCGGCCGACGTCTCTGGCTACTTTTCAACGCAAACTCAGTGGTTAGATCTTGCCGCGGCTTCCGCGACATCATCATCCTTCTACGGCCAGCAACCGCCCCCGCCGAGCCCAGCTCCTGTTGGCTCCCCTGCCGGGATTACCACTGCACTTGAGAGCACTCCCCCGAAATCTTTGCAAGTGTCGCCTACCGCGACGAATCGGCCCTTCAACCGGGTCACCTCTACCAACAACACCACAACAAGTTCCGGAAATCGAAACCACGATACTGCCTCAACAACTCCACCATCGCAGTTAAACCTTCACCAATCAGCGACAGGGAAGCGAAAGCGCTCGCCCCGGGAAATTCCAAGAAGCGACGCAGGGGTTCCAACTACAGCTACAGCTACAGATACCGACACTCAAAATACCACTAGCGGGTATAGGCGCAAAACTTGGGGGAGAGATTTCGCAATGAGTGTGACTAGTCAAGACGATAGGTCGCGCGTCGCATCGAACGCGTATTTCCCGGACATCCCAAAGATACTACCACATGAGAAGGTATGTAGTGTGTGTGCGCACAAGGGACAGGGGTGATGGAGGGCGTTCAATGCCGATAGCATTTGTTAACAAGTACGTTGGGATTGTAGGTATTTCCAATCCAAATTGGCGGAGAGCTATTTAGATTAAGGTACGCTTTACTTTCTTTCCCGGCTCTTTAACCTATAGCTGACAGTGGTAATAGTGGCGCGTCAATATCCTCAGATGGTCAGTATCTCTAGAAAGTAATCTAATTGCAGTAAACGTGAAACTGAGAGTGCTAGAGCTCCCTCGTACTTTTCGCAATTTTTTGAGCAACAGCTGGCAAATCTTGAGGAAGGTCAAGTAGTCCGCACACTCTATATCGACCGTGACCCGATCACATTTAGAGATATTGCACGACATCTTCAAGGTGCGCAATTTCCATTCAACTTATTGGTGCGACCGGAAAATAGCTGACGATATCTTAGGATACCACGTTTCACCTAAAGATGGTCAACACTTTGTAAGGCTGTTTGCAGATGCCCAATTCTACAGCCGTAAGCCTTCCCCCTAAGTCTCATTAAGTCCCAGCTAACCTCCTCAAAAGTCCCGAAGTTAATCTCGCAGCTGTTCGAATCTGAAATTTTCATTTCTATTGGCTCTCGCCATTTCCAAATCAATCGTGACCTCTTTCAGTCCCCCGGAAATTCGCCAAATTATTTTTCCCTAGGCTTTGCTGTATTTTTTTCATCTCCAAACGAAGTCTTCCCCGGCCTCGCTCGTGAAGGCCTCCTCCGACCCCCTTCAATTCTCCCGCCGGAGGTGCCCAACCGCTCGGCCGACGTATTTGCTGAGCTCCTCCACCTTCTCCGCGGTTACCCCGTTCATATCCGGAACGAAGAACATCGCCAGGAGCTGTTGCGCGACTGCAAATACTTTCATCTCAAGGGACTAGAACAAAAGCTCATCCCCCATGAAATTTCTTGGAATCAGAGACGGCAGCGCCAAGAGATTGTTATCCGCCTCGAGGATATTAAGCCCTCGGGCGTCTCCTTCCTTCCCGACTCTGGTGGGGATCAGTTTCCTGGGGGCAAACAGTCGAGCGGGTGGATTAATTACATGCGTCCATTTGTTGACGATGTTCAGCGCGAACTCATCATCGAGATAGGGGGCGAGCAGACTAAAGTTGACTTCCGCAATGGTCGTGCCGAATTTATGGGGACTACTAACCAGCGTGTTTCGGCGCTGTTCCAGGTGATTGCCAATAAACTTGGATTGCCAGTTGGGCAGGAGAGAGCACTTGGGCTTGTGTTGTTAGGACAGAGCGGATCAACGGCTGGATCTTCTGGTCCTGCGAGTCCAGGGAATACCCCCTTGAGTGAAGACCGAGTTAAGATCAAACTCGGGCCAGAGTGTTTTATCAAGCTGGACGGAGAGGAGTATTTGGACCGGGATTGGACGAGCTCATCTGATTTCCACGACAACGACGCGGCCGATGCCGCTTCTATACTATCTGGGAGCGATGCGGGGAGGAGTGTGGGCGGCACCCCGAGCCCAGGTGTGAGTTGGCAACACGGTATGAGTAGGCCCGCATCCACGAAGCCATTTTTGGGAGTACAAGGGCAATCAGGGCCACGCAAGAGGCATAAAAGACAGGGCAGTATGGAAGAAGGCGGTGGCGAGTGGGTTGTGAAGAAGGGACAGTGGAGAGTCAGAGTACAGACTACCACTGGGCAAGATGGGAGGAATAGTATGGAAGTCGTGCTCGTGGGAGTCAAACTTGAGGCCTTCACTGGAGAATACGGAAGAAACTCACAGCGCGGGTTTTTAATTTAATCACCTCCTTTCCTTTCTTTCTTTCCTTTTTTTTTTTTTTTTTTTTTTTTTTTAGATGACCCTTTTTGTGATTCGGGTATGTCTTGATCATCATGATAGAGAAAACATGAAAGGTTTTATGGAGTATTATGTGGGGACAAATGCTTTTATCTTTTCTTTGATTATTCAACCACATGCATTTGAATCCTTGGTGTATTTTAGGAGTCAGTCTCTTCTTTCTTCTCAATTTTGGAACGTAAAGCATCGAAATGTTTGTCCTGAGAGCTCATAAATGAAGTTTTGCACTAGCACACTCGGCGCAGTTGCGCAGTCAGAGTCAATGATCTGATTGGGGGGATTTTTACCATGGTTGGTGATGTGCGCGGGGTATGTATGTTTACCTACATGTATGTACACACCACATGTATCTAAACGCACTGTAATGTAAACAAAAAAAAAATCTAAACGCACTGTAACAAAACCCGAGTGATTGATTGTGATTAAATACAAAATGATTCGAATATACAAATTCCTATATACGTATATATATACATAACTAAGACGCCCTATCTATTAACCTACCACTAGATGTTTCTAGTATCTATAATAAGAAAGGAAGACAAAACCTCCTTGCTAAATAGGAGGGAGGGAAAGAACTCCAATCTAAACACCGCCACCCTGCTATACCATGCCCCTGTCTCGCTCAGGCATTGAAATCTAATGATAAATTAAGTTAAAAAAAAGACCATACCCCTCCGCCGTTATACTATTACGCAAGCGCCTTTCGGCCTCCGCCCGTCTGCACTCCTCACCCCATTCTCGAACCCCTCTTCATCTTTCCTCTTGATCCCCCTGGCCTCATCCTCTCGTTTCGCTTCACTACTTATCTTCCCAGCAGCATAAGCACATCCCCCGAACCCGAAGCGTACCAGGCTGTCACCCGTTAGGCTCCCCACAACGAATACACCCTTTACAATCTCCAGGTCCTCTTCCACCCTCCATCGCATCGTGTCTCCAGAAATCCACCCTGCGTCTACAACGCCCACAGCCTTGCGTAGTTCTGGAGATAGGTATTCGAGGCTTCCGCGTCGGCCGACACAGTACCTGAATTCGTCGATTACCCGCTCCACTATCTCCCCATCTATGGTCAAGATCCGGATTCGGCCGTCCGGGTGTGTGTTGATAACCTGTGCATTGGGAAAACCTTCGTAGTCTATAACCTGATTTGACCGCGGTGATGTTGTAGCAGCTACACCAGATTTCATCCGCCTATATATTTCCGCATATTCGGGGTATGCCGTCGGATGGCACCCCTTCAACGGGGACGGCCGCGAGGCATTCCATTTGTAGATGTGTATTACTTTCCTTCCCGCCTTCTTCGCGGCCATCATAACATCCGCAGCCGTGAAACCGGAACCAACCACCAGCATTGGAGGATTCGTTGCTGCGTGGGGTGAGGGTAGGGTGAGTGACATTAATGACTGATAGATAGGTGGGGGGGGTATAATGTTGGAGTATATTCCAGTCGCCAGGACAAGGTGTGTACAGTGAATAGTCATATATATATCATGATGTTGCTTGTTGCTAGAAACTGAGCCCCGGCGGTATACTCGGAGCGTGAACCCGCCACCTGGTCGCTGTGAGATACGCTGAGCATGAACGGAAGTAAACACCTCCGAAGATATCCCAACAGCCTTTGGGTAGGCACTATAGTAGCTAGCGGCCTCTCGTCGTGTAGGGCGGACCAGATCGGGCATGGGTCTTCTGTGGGTACGTTTGCAGTGCTCCCGAAACGAGTATCCAGGCAATGATAGCATTTCGGCGTAACTAAAATCATGTTAAAACCCCAGTACTCCTAAAATAGTTAGAAATGACCAATGACAGACCTCAGAGTCTCGCAGTCCCTATTCGCCCCAATGGGATCCTCGGCCCATTGTCCCCCGGCCTTCCCGGCATCTCCGAGTACGAGATGGTCGACCCTACGACTGCTATCTCGTTCCCACTTTATTCGGGATCTTGCTTCACCGATTTCTGTATCCGCATTTGGTTGGATTAAGGTGTCCAAAAGGACATTAATTGGGAGTGCCTGGTTTGAATAAGACATGTATGAGGAGTCCGGAAAGTGTCCTGTGAGTGCCTCGACTGATCTCGGGGTATCGAGTACATCATAGAGGGACTTATCGGTGCCGAGCTGTGAGAGCTTCGAGTGTAGAACAGGGTCAGGATGAGGGCCATAGACGGAGGTTTCATATGTGGGAACATTCCCATGGAGTAGGTAGCTGAGAAACAAGGCAGATGGGCCATTGCCTGTGAGACAATTGCGCAGTCAGTAATATATTTACCAGAAATGATATGGAATATAGTTGCTTAACTAACCTACAATGACAGTATCTGTAGTTCGCACTTCACAATTTTGCTGTTGATGCTGGTGCTGAATTGGCTGATGTTGTCTATCGACAATCACGGGTTGGTTCTGACCAGATGACGTATATCGCCTTGGTGCCATTTTCCTCCCAGGAACGCCCGATGAATGTTGTTGTGTTAAAGAGGATCAAAAAAAAATTATAGAAACGACAACCTATGATTATTATGAAACAACCGAAAACGTTACGTATTTCTGACAGTAAGTAAAATAACTAAAAACCGATAGAGAATATAAATGGAGAGAAGTAGTAGAAGGAATAAATGGGACTCGATGGCAAAAAAAAAAAAAAAAAAAAAAAAAAAAGAAAGGCGGAGAGGAAGGTGGGGAGAGAAAGTTTCGGGGGGGAAAAAACTCCTCTTGGTAATAAAAGTTCAGCACCAGGGGTTATAGTGGTAGCGGCCAAACCTAAGCCCAAATCGTTCTAAATAGGACAAACTCGGATACGCAACAAGGCTATGTGTTTTTATATCATTAGGATCGTAGAGTAGTGATTCTCAAGGACACCCCAGGCTATGTAGCTATATGTACATATGTATACTTAAGTTCTCGGAGACTGTATTAGTAAATCTTGAAAGACAAAATATAGATGTCAGACGGATAGAAACGGATGGTTCGGACCACACGCATATCCCATGAGAGTGCATGTCCCCCAGTCAGAGAGAGGTCATATACATGTGTATAAGTACATGTATAGCTATACGTCTCTAGTGTGTATCAGCGATGGCTACCTAGATTACAAAGACTGCCTCTTCACACTGATATCACCATGTGGGAATCAAACCTGCAAATTATCCGCCATACGCATGCACAACCGCACCTTAGATGATTAGTGACTTTTAAAAGAGCTTATTCGATCCCAGACATAACTGGATCCAGACTTGAAGGTTACAACTATCATCCTTCAGGCTCTCCGGTCCTCACTCTCTCCCTTGTAAAGTAAACCTCATAACCAAAGTACCAGCTACCTGTGTCTACACACAAATTTCGTGCACGGGAAACGCCTCCGAAAGACACCCGGAAGGCAGACGGGTCGGCCGTTGGTGGGGAACATTTACATTTGTCAGGTTAGTTGCGGTGGGCAACCCACCGTTCCATCATCGAAAAAGGATGTTGGTGCAACCGTTTTGCGTCTCTGTCAATCGACATGCATAAGGCACCTGCGCACATCAGACCGATTCCACAGAGCGGGACGGAGACGTGGGGAACAATTTTGGAAGAAGGAAAGATTCGATTGACCATTTCAAATGGCAGGAAACGGTTGGGGTTTCCCCAATCCAACCAGCGCTCCGGGAAGGGGTGAACTTGAATTGATAAGCAGGGCCGAACTTTCAACCGATTGCGCCTTCCCCCCGAACGGGGTGGGGGTTGCTTGGCAGGCAAATGTTTGTGTGACTTGGCGGTGGTCATGATGAATGGGATCTTATCCGGGGTAAATGATCTGCCGGTGTCAAGACATCATACCAGTTAGAATTCAAGACTCGAGCTACATAAATACTTATCTTCGAGAAAAACTACTTTAGGTATCTCCAGTTTTGCTCTCTAGAACTCAACGGTTAGGTTTATTAGTATGTAGTGGGTTAGGGGTTAAGCATTTTAGCCACAACTCAAGGACTTGGCGTATACCCCCTTCTACGTCCACGTTCGAGAGTCAGTTTCAGGGCTTCTAACCAATTGTCACTCCGTGTCTGATGATGGGTGACCCTGTTTCGATAGCTTCCCTGCAGCTGCTCAATATGACGCAACAACGCCAGTTAGCACAGGGAATAGTCAAGTTAGGTCGAAACCAGTAAAGTAGCAAAGTAACGTTAGTCCTTTTTGTCAAACTTTAGTTAGCATATCTTCCCTACTTTATCCAGATCACCATTATTGACGGCCTAACACACCTAGCTGAGAAACATAGCACCAGCCTTTTATGTAACGGCATAGCTACGTACCAACTCTTCTACTTACGAATTCTAACGCTGAGCTGGAGCTGGACTATCGTGTTCTAACCAGGGATAAATACAATCCCCTCAATGCTATATAAGTATCGATCCCTCCTGCTTGTAGAATAGTAGGGCTTATTCCTAGCTTCACTCGGATCTCTCTAGCAATAGGTCTTCTTGGCTAGGGCCTGAGTATTCCACTTTCTGATCCTCCCCCTAGAAGACTGATAAAGGAAGATAAGAAGTCCAAAAAAAAAAAAAAAAAAAAAACTAATAATCCTGTGCATCTAAATAGAATACCCAAGTCTTTATCACTAGGAAAGATTTCTACTGACTATATAAGTATATATAGCTTATACCTGAATCCTGATCGATTGGTTATAGGGGGTGAGATTGCAGGATAATTGGAGCCAATACACACACCAACCTGTTATTTTAGACCCTATTTAGTGTTCAGTAGTTATAACACAGGTTGTTGTCTTCAAAGAGTGTGGAACTATTTACTTAGCTGGCGTGAGATCACCTTGAGAGGTCTTTTTCCAGTACAGCCTGCTGCAGCAACTCCAATAATCTAAAAACTTCAGATAACGGAGATCACCAGGTTAGCTTGAAAATTACATCAAGAGCCAGCACTTGTACTATTGTTTTGAATCCTAAAGGATTTTTCGATGCCCGGTAATACCAGCTCCCTTTCCAAAACATTTGAAGAAAGTCCAGAACTCCGACGACATACGGCCCGGAGAACTTTTATTCGAACTTCATATTAGAGTCATGATCAAGGTGTACTAAAGTGACGACCATTAAAGAGACGCATCAGTGATAGTACCCAAGGATCGCCAGGAACTGGGTTACACAAATGTAAATGTAGTCATCAGAGGTGAAATGTCTAACAGCTCTTTAGATTCGATGAAGCTCTCAATCCAATTCCCATTTCGGGATATAGTTATTCCGTAACCCGTAATTATTACGGTAATAAGCGTTTATCACGTTGTTATCCCTGAACAATCTCATATGCCGGAGCCGATGGTACCGAGCTTGATGGTGATGCCGCGGAACAAGCGATCTATGTAGCTAAATCACTCCCATAACCCAAGCCCCCTACGATCCCCCTAGACCTGTAACCATAGCTTTCGAAGAATCCCAAACTTTATACGAAAATGTCCGAGAACGAAAGTGCGCCCCTAGCTGGATCACCAGGACAGCCAAAAGTAACACTACATTGGTATATAAGTTTTCTCCATGTTTAACCATAGCACTGACCACCAACCAGGCTCAATCAGTCCCGTGCTCAGCGTATTGTTTGGCTTCTTGAAGAGCTCAACCTTGAATATGACATCAAATGTCACTTCCGAACCCCCGCTATGCTCGCCCCAGAAGGCTCACAGTCGCTGCACCCGCTTGGAAAATTCCCCATCTTAGTTGTTGGTGATAGGGTCCTTGCCGAGTCAGGATTCATCATCGAGTACCTCGTCGACAAATTCGGACCCCAGCTTAAGCCTAGCGATGAGGAATCGCTACTACGGTACAAGTGGGTATAACACCACCCCCAGGTATCAGGAACCGTGTGGTTGACGAAAACCCAATAGGTACTTCCTCCACTATTCCGAGGGCTCCTTAATGCCGCCTATGCTGGTTGGAATCGTGGTCGAGAATATCAATAAAGTGTCGGTACCGTTCTTCATCAAGCCGCTTATCAATATGATCACTAGTGGTGTTGGGACGCGGTTCTTGAAACCTAATTACAAGGCAAACTTTGATTTCTTGGAGGCCGAGCTCTCGTCGCGACCGTATTTGGCAGGTGAGGAGTTTTCAGCTGTTGATATTATGATATCGTTTCAGTTGGTGGTTGCAAAAATGGTTTGTGGTTTGAGTAAGGAGGAGTATCCAAAGATATTTGAATATATGGAGAAATGCGAGAGCAGAGAAGCGTGTAAGAGGGCATACAAGAAGGTATGTGGACCAACGCCAATATCTAATTCTAAGATTGATCAGCACTAACCTCAGACCAGACTGAGGAAATGGAGGCGGCGGGGACCAAATTTTGAGCGACGTGCTGTGCAAGCTCCGAAGAGCACCCTAGAATTGATGTGTGGTTAAACAACTTGAACAACTACATGTACTTTCTTCCTATACCACTAGTCCTAGACGTATAAGACATTCTCTCATGTACTCTACACTGGTAGTATTCTAAGGCGCTAATGCATGTGAGAGATTTTCTACTATCTCATTCGTCCAAGGATAGTCTCCTTTCTCTATATTTTAACGTCTCTATTGAATTTTATACCAAATAGAAATAATAAAAATAAAAACAAAATAAAAAAGCATAAATTCGCGGGCGTTCCTTGGCCAAAAAGGAGTAAGTTCGGGCGAAAGTGCACGACATAACACCCCCACGCAACCCCACTCCTGCACTCCACCACTCAATTACCACACATCTGCTACAGTTCTAGTTTTATTTAAAAAAAAAAAAAATCTGTCTCTCGTGTCATCCCACTCTACTTCCCCCTCTGTCTAAGGTAGCATCTTTGATGGTTCTAGAATCGAAAGTGTGGTGGTGGTGATGTGAAAATACAAACATTAATGTTGATTACATATATGATACGGGGAGTAGTGATGGTTACGCTACATGAAAGTGGGTGTGGGGAGAGGGAGATGTGGGTACATGTATGTCTTTGCGTCGCAAGCCTTTTTGTTTTATACTAAACATGATTTAGTCGATTACAAAACAACACATCACAGCGGCTTGGGAATTTACTAAATACACCTGTCCGGGATCATTGTTGTTGCTGCTCGATTTATACTCTATCTAGAATGTATTGGCGCAATTAAGGAACTACACTAAAGAGCACAAAATCCCGAGAGCTTTCCTGCATCTTGTATCTAGGCACCTGAAGGTGTCTACAGGGCCTTACTCATAAAAAATGGGCCCTGGCGGTGAAGGTGTCTAAAAAGCCCTTTTACTGTTTTCCACTCCGCCCCTACCGGCATCTCATTAGGCCAAAAACTTGAAATCTCCAGTATCCAAATTATGTTAAACTTGGTTGGTAGAGTTTTGGTATATCTATGGGACATTTTGTGTGTTGTTAAAAACCTCAATTTTTGGTGTGCTTTGTTAGTTGCGCCAATACATATATTGTATATGCGAGTATATGACTCGCCAACAAACCCCGCTCTTAGCCGGTAATTCAAAACACCAGCTTCGATCATAACCCATCACTCGTATATACCAAATGGTTGGTACACTTCAGGCAAGATAGCAAGATATTAGACACCACCGCTCAATCAGACACTCCTCTAGCCTAAGTTAATCTTGATTGGTTGAGAAGGGTATATAAATTGGTTATAATGTAGATCTTCTTGTGATGTACATCCACTATCCGGATGAGGGGGAGTGCCCGAATGGTGGAGTACTCGTCTGCGGGGATGTACGGATCTTAAGCGCTTGGGTATTTGAAAGTATATATATCTTATGAACTAGGCTCGTTCACGGCCCCCCTCCTACTGGAGGGGCTGGACGAATATCCTTCCGACGTTTGGTGAGACCTTTTTGAGCCGCTGTCGGGGTCAAAATAAACCTGTCGGAGTGCTAAAGCACGCCCGTTCCCGTAAAGCTCCCATAGCAAAGTCAAGATAAAAGCTAGGGTGTTAAAGTCATATCTAGTTTGATTCTCATGTCTGAGTGCTAAAATGTGCCCGTTCTCGCATGTAAAGTGAGAATCGAACAATGATTTTAACACTCAGACTGGAGACTAGAGTATATCTTGACCCCGACAATTGCAATACAGCCAGGAAAGATACGCCTCTAGACCCTACGGCAACAAGCTGTTCGTAGGGGATGGTTACGAGATCGGCTACTTATGAATGATATTCGGGGTTTACTATAGTGCGCGCGAGCAGGCTTGGGGAGAGTGTGCTTTCCTTTCATGAAAGTGGGTCAGAGGTGGGACTCTAGCTCTCAATTTTCTAAATAAGCTTACAATCAATTATAATCTCGATGACGCGTTCACCCCCAAACCTACCTATAGCTGGTGCTAGCAGAGGCATTGGCCACGGTATAGTCGAATCCCTCCTCGACCGCGCTCCACCCCTCCTCACAATCTATCTGACCTCAGCTCGCACACCACCTGCAATTGCCCACAAAACCACCACCACCTCAGCTGTGATCTACCACCCGCTTGATACCTCTTCTCCATCTTCTATTGATGCACTCTACGGGACCGTTAAGGAAGCGAGCGGGTTGGATGTTCTTATAAATAATGCGGTTAACGGCACCGGTAGCATTGGGAGATAATAAAGTGCAATAACTTTGGGACTTTTAATATGTGTAAAAAGTTCGTTCCCACCCTCAGACCAGGCGGGAGGATCGTGAATGTGTCTTCAATTAACAAATGTACAGCCCAATAGCCAGCTGTGAATACATGTATCCTATGTTATAACAAAATCCCGCTCAACATCACCCGTCAACAAAATTAGCATGATAAATAGCAACGTATCACGGAGAAAATCCCTTAAGCTTAGCCAAGATCTCAGAGAACTCGAACTCTTTAAAAAACCCCCGAAAATTCGGTTAGCATCTGGTTTAACTACTTAGCCTAGGTACCACCATAGGAAAATCAAAATCCTAGATGACATGCGCGCATCATGGAGCGCCGACTCGGAAACTGGAGATAGGGTGCGGATATTGATGGGTTTAAACTGGGAGATTTTATACCTTGATGTAGTCTCGTTCCCAGACCCAATCGGTATTTCTTTATGTGGTGTGGACTAATACATAAAATACTACATCTCCAACCACATCAAAATAGGGGATGGGCACGAGTCTAACCTGGATGTAGTCCATGGTGTTTTGAAGTCCATTTTATAAGACCACCGGTAGGTATCGTCTCTTTTGAAGATATTCTACGTGATCACACCTCTTTACAATCACTCTCTTGATTCAACTCATGAAAACTCTGGAAAATACTATGTTTAAACGTATCAAATGCTTTGGCCCCAATTGGCCTGTCTTGCAAATTCTTCAAAACATACATGTAGATTGATCATGATACATAAGATGCATAAAGCACAAGAACCCCCATGTGTAAAAAGATTTTTTTTCTACAAAAGCCAAGCGCTAAAGTTTATCAGATGCCGAGTCCAAGTTCACTTTGCACCTTTCTTCGCTTCTGCTGCTCGCATAAAGTCAAGGTTTCCCTTTGCATCGACTGTTTCTGGATGCTCCTCTCCCAAGACTTTTGTCATCATATCCACCACTTGTTGTTGAATTTCTGTTGCTTCTCCAATCTTCCCTTGCCTTGCAAGCAAATAAGCATAGTTGCTCATAGCCATCAACGTTTCAGGATGATCATCTCCGGAAACCTTTTTCTTCAAACTGACCACCTTGTTTTGAATTTTTGATGCTTCTTCTAAAAGTTCTTGCTTTGCTAAAAGCTGTGAAAGGTACTCTGTTGCTTCAATTGTGCCTAGGTCTTGCTCTCCAGAAACACTCTCTCGTGCCTTCACAATTCTTCTTTGGATCTCCAGGGCCTTATCAACTTGGTTTTGGCTACCAAGTGTCGTCACTAACGTACCCATAGCCCTCAGGGAGGCCTCGTGGTTCTCTCCAACAGATTTTACAGTGATTTCTAATATCTTCATCTGCAACGCCAATGCTTCGTCCGTGTCCCCTTTTTTACGGAGGATTGATGCGATGTTTGCCATAGCGCTAAGGGTGTTTGGATGATCTTCGCCGTAAAGACTCTTTGACGTCTCCAGGACCCGTTTCTGGGTGCCTACAGCCTGATCCATTCGACCATGGATGGAGAGCATGTACGCAAGGTCGTTCAACTGCCTGAGGGTATCGGGGTGTTCTTTGCCGGATATTTTCTCTCTTAGCGCAACCACCTTCTTTTGGGTATCTACGGCTTCATCCATTTGACTGTTGTCTACAAGTGTCTGAACCATGTTCATCATCACTGGAATATTATCAGGATGTTCATCGCCCAGCACTTTTGCTGTCAGCTCCAGTACGCGCCTTTGTATTTTAATCGCCTCTTCAACCTTATCCTGGCGAGTGAACATAAACCCAACATTATTCAGAGCAGCAATAGTGCTTGGGTGTTCCTCGCCCAGGATCCTGACTTTGATTTCTAGGAGTTTCTTCTGGAGTTCTGATGCCTCTTTAAACTCATTCTGGCTCACGAGCTCTTCAATAAGGGTTTCCATAGCTGCTATAGCTCCCGGATGATTCTTTCCAAGGGCTTTAGTTTGCAGTTCCAAAACACGTTTCTGAATCTTAACCGTACCATCCAATAGGCCGAGATCACGGTAGGTTTCGGCAAGGCAACTCATGGCCATTATGGCATTTGGGTGATAATCCCCCAGGATTTTTGTTATCGATGCCATAGCTTGCTCTTCCAGCCTCAGTGCTTGATCCAGCTGACCTTGTGCCTTGAGCGAGTTGGCAACACTGGTTATGGCTCGGATAGTGTCTGGATTTTCTTCGCCTAGAATGCTTTGACGCTGTTCAACGACTTTTGCTTGGAGTTTTACCGACTCTTCGATTAATCCTAGTTGATAAAGTGATAGTGCCCTGTAGCTCATGGATGTAATACTTTGTGGATGTTTTTCGCCCAACTCTTTGATCATGACATCCAGGACATTTTGATCGAGCTCTAGTGCCTCTTGTGCTCGATTCTGTCTCCGAAATATAGCTGCAAGAAGCTCCATAGTAAGAAGCGTCTGGAAATTGTGTGCTCCAAGGGCCTCCTTAGCTCTCTCTACCATTCCTAGTAAAATCGACGCCGACTTTTCCGCTTCGTCTCTATCTTGGAGCATGGTAGCAAGGTTCCACGCAGCGGCAAGTGTAGCCATATGTGACAAGCCCAAAACTTTCTCCGTTTGTTTTAGAACCTTCTCTTGAAAATCCAGCTCTAATTGTTCAACAAGCCCTCGCCTCACGAGGAGATTTACGAGGTTCTGCATAGCGACAACGGTAGCAGGGCTCTCCTCTCCCAGGCTTTGTGTGGTTGTGTCCAATACATTCTTCTGCATTTTTATTGCCTCCCCTATCAGACCTTGGTCAAATAGCAGAGAGGCCAGATAGTTCTGCAGTATTAAAGACGACTGGGTCAATCTTTCATCCGTTTTTCCAGCTATCTCATCTTTATATATATCTAGAACTTTTGAAAGTATCCCCGTTTGGATATATTCACCGATCAGTTGATCTATCTGTCCCATGAATGAGATTTTAACACTCCGATCGAGCTTTCCGTGTGTGGTGATGTCCTCGGCTGCCGCTGAGAGATCTTCAGCGGACTTGCCGCATCTTTTAAGATACTCAACGACAAGGCCTGCGTTCCGTGGGGTCCCGAAAGCGAATTCGTGACAAAGTGCAAGTTGAAAGGCAGAATCTTTGCAAGTAGTAGCTCTTTCTGTGAGCGCCTTGACGATTTTGACGCGGACCAAGGAGTGGACATGTTGGAGTGCTTCAAAACTGAGTGCAAGCTGCAAGAATTTACAGTTAGCTATAGTAGCTGGTGATGGGTTGTGCACTTTGTGGGCGGCCTTACATCTGGGACACTTTTTAGACTCTCAAGATTAATTGATTCATCAACGGCCGGCTCCCTCCTATGATTGATCGTTAATACACAGGGCTGGTTATAAACAGTATTGTCTCGTGTAACTTACTGGAAATCGCCGTCAAGAGCTTGGGAGATAAGCTCAACTAGCATACCCATATCTCCAGTCCTCACCTCTGGATCGGCTTCCAAGCAAGCTTCAAAGAAGCTCGCTAACTTTGCACGAACCAGCTCATGATTCTTGACAATGAATTCATGACCCTCGCCCTCCCCAGCATACAGTGAAAGAAGCGATGCTGGAGCAGATTTTGACCCTTGGTCACCGAAAAGGATCCACCCACAAAGTTTCCCATAGGAATATATATCAGCCCTCTTAGCTCGTCCTATGGTGGGTTCCATTGATGTACACTCGGGCGAACACCATTCGGGGATCAAAGGTAGACGGACAGGATCTCCGTCACCACAACCTAAACAACTGTATCCAAAGTCGATGACCTTTGCAATGAATCCACCATTACCGGCCTCAAATACGAGGACTTTTTCTGGTTTTATCTCTCCGTGTGGAATGTCTGCATGGAATCTTGTCAGCAGTCCACTTATTTCAACAGAATTGTCCGTTACCTACTGAAAGAGTGCATTATCTCAACAGCCTTCCCTATATCTCTACACAATGACAGTCTTTTCTCAAATGACAGCCCCTGATAGCCCCTTGACACCAAGAATCTATTCAAGGTTCCATATACTGGTTTCTCGAATACTAACACAGGTAAAGCTTTCAGGAGCTCCCCGCTTCTGTTAACCTGTACATCCCAACTAATTCCATATAAATTGATCACGCTCGGGCACCTGCGGACCCTGGGATGCTGCAGCACTAAGATCTCAGCAATAAGGGCCTTCCATGAGAAACTCTGTACATCTTCAAGCCCCAGGGTCCTCGCTTCTTTGCTGTCTGGCACGAACCGCTTAAAGGAAAACCCGCGACTTGGGCTCAGGTCAATCTGTTCAAGCCCTTCAATTCCCAGTCCATTAAGCCCTGGAGCCCAGGTGGTAGGCAAGAAGTTGGCTCTGAGTTGCTGCGCTACGCCGAGGAAAGATAGTAAGTCATAATGCGGTAGTGTAAAGCTCTCTGTTGGTTTTAGAGGAGTTGTGGAGCCCAGAAATTCGAAGGAATCGGCGTTGAGAGTGTATGCAAGAGAGGATGTGCTTGTTTGTGCCATTCTGAACGGTTTTTATGGCAAGGAAAGGCAGCTCTGATGTACCCTGGGTACATACATGTATTTATTATGCCCTCGGCCCTCCGGTACTTTGTGGGGTACGGGAAGACCTGCCTGCATATGCTCACACCAGGTTCGGATGTCTAATGTCTCTAAGAACCACATACCCCCTTTCCGTACGCTACCTACCCCACATCAAGTCTCGGGGATCTACCGGGTAGTAAAATAAGTCCGAAATACATGGGGAGCTCTAGTACACGGCTATGCACGTATAGATTTTCATCACCTTTCCCCGTGGGGTCTTGCGTTACACATGCACGTACGCGGATACAGGGCAGGGATATATATGTAGCAGGCGCACAGTTCGCTATCTACGTACCTTTAGCCCGAGTACGAAAATACCCACTCTCCTGTATTTTCATCCTTGCCGACTGAGTACCGGCTGCAACTACGGTCATCCAATATACCGCAAAATTTCAAAATAAGAGCCCGGGTTTAACGCAAAAGAACAGAGCAATAGGTGGTGGCAAGACGCAAAGCAACCAATTAGACGGCTTAGACTTGAGCCTTGAACCCGGGCCGTTCTTTCGAGAACAAACGGTATTATCCCTTAGGAGGATAAAATGGTCAAATTCGCGACCCGGCCCGCGCGCGCGCCCCTACCGAAACTAGCAACTTTCCTATTATCAGTAGCTGAGAAGCTGATCAAATGTTGTGAATTATTGCCCGGAACGGATATGATATAACATTTGGGTCGGCCGCGAATTCGACCATTTTATCCTACCATGGGATATCAAGCCAGCCATCAACTAATTCTATGCAGAGTCCGTGAAAAGGGATCATATTCTATCACTCGTTCTTGGCAAAGGCTGAAACTACATGTACTACATGTATGTACTCCTATGTAAGTACATGTACTTTACAAACGCGTTGAAATATTTACCGACGGGCAAGTGCAAAATGAATCTAGTTCTATAAAGTCGATCGTCGAGAGAACACATGAAATATATATATTCTGCTCATTAAACCGTCTGTGAAGGAATCACGGCCCACACTACATGTACCTACATGTATTCAGTTTGGCGGGCTTGACTCCCTGACTAAAAATCGAACCTATAATAAAATTAAAACGCACCTCATTCTCTGCCCCTCTTAGATACAACAAGTCTAGCTTAGCATTTAGAACATACAGGGATACTCTGAATACTTTAGTGATAAAAAGTAGCTGAAGACAGCTTCGATAATCTACTCAACCCTCTATTGAGTCTATAGCCCCATGCCACCAAGATAGCCAGTATAATCACAAAACTAACTACTAAACTCCCGCCAAAGATAATACTGTGCCACTTCCACGCTGTGTCTTTGTTGAAGTCCTTTATCCTGGTCACTGCAATCGCCCATGGTAGGACCCAAAATATGTTGGAGCAGAGGGATTGGGCAAGATACCACCTTGGCCTTGTAGCAAGGAGGATTGCAGCAAGCTGGGTAGATATGGCGTAGAAAATATAGCACCAGTCGATTGTCTATATAATTTTAGTGAGTGACGGAGAGGAATAGGACTACATAGGGCTCGTGATCACCTTCCACATATATGCAGTGATATTTGCTACAGTATCCGATGCGGAGAGCCAAAAGGCAAATGATCGAGCACCCCAGACCGAAAAGGTTATACAAATGGGGATCTCCACTAAAAGGGCGATGGCCGCCGATGTGAGAGCAGGTCGAGTGATCACTTATGACTCATTAGCTTTTGACTACAAATAGAGGATAGGGATAGAAATTACATACAAAGGAGATCCTTCCACGAAGCTTTAGGCTTTAGATTGTCAGTTCCAACTCTGAAGCGCCATAAGCCCCAAGCGTGTCCAATAAAAGTTGAGGCTGTTGCCTCGAGCGCTTGTACAGGGACCATGATGAGACCCCAGCGGATGGTGTTGAAGACACCCCATGCCTTTTCACTAAACGTCAGCTACCATCGACACTAAATCGTAACCCCTAAAATAACGTATCTAAAACAATCCTACCGTAGCATAATCAGATCCCATCTCAACTATCCCTGAGATCAACCAAAGATACAACACGTTTCGAATGGCAGATTCAACAAACGTGTATCTTCCCTGTCTCACCAGTGTCCAAAGCGCCACCCTGCTTGGTTTCCTACTCTCTGCCTCTTCCTCTACAGGGCGGCTCAAGAACAGGGTGTTCGACATATATGTAAAGTATAACACACCTGCAAGTGCGCCGGCAGCATCACACGAGAGACGGATGATTGCTTGAGTATTGACATCGACATCCAGATGACCAACTCGGAACTTGGATATTAGTAGAACATCCAATATGATGTTTAGAGCCGTTTTTACAGAGCTTATAAGGAGTGGGACATCTGGTCTTCCCCGCCAGCCAGACATGATCAGCTAACTTTCCCTTCTATAGAGGTGCCTCATATAGCTTACCTATCCAATGACCTAGTAGCTGCGCCAACCGCCACCTCCACGGCTCCAAACAACGAGGAGAACGCAGATATTCGCACATACGTTATACTTTCTTCCCTCACCTCGATGGGAACAAAGGTTCCCGCAAAACTCCTGGCAGCAGCCGCTATCACGACAGACATGAGCCCACCTAAGCATGCTTGTGCTATGATCAATGTATTCGACAAGCTGATACGAGATGTTATGCTGCGGGAAGAACGGTCACCTATGATGACAGGAGAAGCACGAGGAAGGCCCTCGTTGATTACTTCAGTGACGACGCTGATGTAGGTGTAGGTATCCGTCGTAACCACCATCCTATTGTCGATGCCCGCGATCCATAGTTTCGAGAGTGTGCCGTAGAGTGCGGGCAGAATGAAAGTAAGGATATTAAAAAGGAGGGCGCCGTGGTAACTGGTATGTATTCACTCATAGTCAGTAATCTACTCTTTCTACCAGGATCCAGAAAGGACTAAATTGACTAACCGCTGTCTAGACCATAATCCACTATCTTTCCTCTGCTGTGAGGTAGGGATAGAATCATCACCAATATCATCATCAGCAGTATGCGGTTTAGAATCGTTGTTATCAGCCATATCGCTTTCAAGTTCGGGAAGTGCGCGGTATCGATAACGATGCCTCTCAGTAACAGCTCGTTCCCTACTACTACTGCCCGTCATTATAAGCTATATAAGTTAACCAGTGAATGTTGAACGTTATTGGAATAGGTAATGTTCCCTTAGCACATTTCAGGCCACCAGCTCAAAATTTATCAATAGTGTAAGTAAGCAAGCGGCGGCTACAGCCAGGAAAGGGAAAAGGCGTTGGTCATCACCAACCACCTGCAGATATAAGCGAGAAATACGGATAGTAATCATAGTTTTGCTAGTTCTTGACACTTTAGCAGCACCCGATAACCAGGAACTCTAGGGTTCCAGCGGACATGCCCGTTCAAAGACCTTTATTCTAACGACTTCGGGAACATTATGCATAAATCATCACAAGCACTAAGTTCCAATGATTGCATGGTTTGCATGGCTCGCATGTGACCTTTGATAGCTAGAAACATATTATTTAGGTATCTAGACCTCGTCACTTAGCAGTAGTAGTAAGCCGTACACCCATGTAGACGAAAACAAAAATCCCAATACATCAAAGCAACGTAAATGCAGGTACATATATACAGGTGTTCTCTCCTCGAGGAAAAATGAGGAAAGAGAAATCCAATGCTAAACGATCCCATGAGAAATAAAATTAGTGGCCGAAGAAGGAAACCACATTATTCTATTAACAAACATAAACCCCGTAGGAGGGCATTCCAAATAGGGCCACCCAAGGAGATCTTGAGGCCTCCTTCTTTTCTCCCGTGTGTCCTTAGATCATAAACATTGCACAGACACAACACACATATGCAGGCTTAGCCTTTGACCGCATCGAATTTAGACATGGCCCTAATGGAAGGACCCCATCTTTGGAAAACCCATGGGATTGGCATCATGGCAAGGGAAATAAAGCCGAAGACTGATGTTCCCCAAGCAACACCGAGATTTTCGTACACTATAAATGATTGTTAGCTACTAGTGGCATAATTTGAAGCTCGGAAAGGGTAATAGTTACTTCGAGGCGTAAATAATGGGAAAGCCATGGCAAGGATATAACGGAGAAGACCCAATGCAGCAATAGCAGACGCAGCCACTAGAGTTGGGTATACTTCCAGGATGTACATAACCGCCGTGAGCTATCCGCCATGTTAGTATCCCAAACATCAGACGAAATAAAAACTAGAAGGGGACGCACAAAGATGAGCACAAGACCCGCACCAAACGGCGCGCCAGCAAGGACAGGCGAAATCCAGTGAATATCCTTCTTTGCAGTCCATGCAAACCAGAAAAGTCCGATTGGCATCAAACAACTTCCAATCATCGCGGGAACTAACCGGATCTCCGGGGGAGGGTTATTGTTGTACTTTTTTAGGGCCGGAACATAGACTAGTCTATCCTGGAGCAGGTAGATCCCGCACCCCAGAATCAACCCTGCAGCAATACCCAAGAAACACAGCCCCGTCTGTCCCAACGTGAACCCATACTCACGCTGAAAAGCATATGGGTATGCCTCAAAGAAACCAAACAACACAGCGAACGCGAACGACGAATACAACGCTACAGCCTGAACGATGGGTTCAGTGAGTAACATTACGGAGGGCCTTGCAAGGGTGATTGTAAAAATCATCTTCAAGGCTTCTTTTGGTTCTGGCTTAGGCGGAAGCTCTTGACCACGGGCAATGGCACGGCGCTTAAGAATCACGGTCTTGTAGGACTCCTCCATGAAGTAGAGGGGCACCATCATTGCGCCTCCTAAAATTAATATAATCCACATAGTCCACCTCCAGCTTTGGTCCTGCGCGAGATATCCCCCAACAATCGGGCCTGAATTTTCATATCGTTAGTCTCGGTCTGAACACCTGCATGTCTCGCCAAGGCCGACTGACGGGTGTGGGGTTCGGTAGGGTGGGGTGCAGAACTTACCCAGCGCAGGCCCCATGAAGGTTGCAATCGCCTGGACAGAAACCGCCAGCCCCGAGCTCTTCAACTCCCATACATCCACAAATGATCCAGCTGAAACCGCGAGTGCAGGTCCTCCGAAAATACCAGAAAACATCCTACAGATAACCAATGTCTCAATGTTTTGAGCTAATCCTGCCCCCATCGTGAAGAGCAAGAAAAATGGTAAGTTAACAAAGTAGACCATTTTTCGCCCGAAAACCTGCACGCCATATATATATCAGTTTTTAGAACGATAACGGTCACTAGTGCTGTTTCTGCTAACCTCTGATAATGGTGCACTGAACATCGGCCTGCATTCCCCCCGATTAGTGCTTGGATTCTTGGTAAAACAGAAGCGATAGGTATAAAAAAAAAAGACTTACCCTAAGCCAAGTCCCACCACATACATCGAGATCCCCAATAGAGCCACGGTAATTGAAACATTGAACTTGGCAGCAACCTCATAAACGCCAGGAACATAAACTGACGACGCAAATGTTCTAAGGTTTTGCAAATTCAACGTTAACAGAGAATTCAAAAGCTTTTTGTTGTTTCTTCTACAGTATTGAGTAAAAAAACGAGAAGGAACGAACATACACAAGCATGCAGAAGCATCCAGGCACAATTGTTCCAAACCATCTTTTCCCTGAAGCCCAGTTCCATGGGTTGTCAGGATCGTTAGGGCCGTCCCAGTCCAATGGGCCTGCAGCAGGAGCTTTCTCAAGCTTTTCTGCTACAATATTTTCGCTATGAGGCTCACTGTGCTCTGAAGGAGACCTTGTTGATGATGAACTAGCATTGGTTGCCATCTTCTCGCTGTCCATAGGCTGCTTTGCGCGGAGTGGGACAGAACAAAGCTTAAAAGCAAAGACAACTTCGAGCGTGCAAGAGCGAGAGCACGAAGATTAAAGCAAAAGAGGCCGGTAGATGGTGGATAGTAAAAAGGGATCTTGGGTAACAATCAGATCAGACTCAGAGTCACCACCGGGGAATGAAAAGACAGTACCAAGGAAACCAAGAACCGAAAGTCACGAAGGACACAAGCTGTATAAAGAATGATAAGGCGCAGTAGCTAGTTAAGTGAGAGCCTTGAATGGTTCGCGTCCCCCCCCCTTCCTGATGCTTCCGTGCTTTCCTTTACGCATGGTTTTGGACAACTCCACCGATCAGCTCGGTGCCTCGATCTTTGGGACTTCGGTGTCAGTGGATGGTTTGAGGTTGAACACCGAGGGGTGCCGCGCTGGATTGGGAATACTTCCCGAGACATACCCACTCCCTGGTCACATAACTTACCACTTGCGTCCTTGTGTTAGCATAAACCGTCTTCAGGGGGTGGTGGCAGGAGCTTCTCATTAGAAAAAGCTTATGCCGAAAAAGAATGGTTTAATACTTTTTTTTCTTCTTCTTCTTCTTCCCCTATTCCTTGGGTTTCCTGTAGGAGTGACAGACTGACAGTTGAAGCCGATTGACGGCACTCGGAACTGCACTATTGCAATTGAGTACATGTAGCTATTGTTTGTTGCCTATTTCCTTTGTGAAACGTACTGTTCTTCTAAGCTTCGCTTCCCGCACGTCCTTCATCTCGGCCATGTCCATATTGTATATTTGTCTACTGTAGCCTGGATATAGCCTGTGGAAAGGAGCACTATTGGGTTTTAGTGGGGCAAGCAAGCAGCAGCCACACGGACCTAGTAGAGTAAATCAACTCCCCAATCCAGCCACAACAACAGATCAACAAACAACCACTGGGGCCTCCTGGAACAACAACTACACTCGTTCCTGCTGTTCCTGCTGTTCCTGCTGCTTCGCCGTTCGCTCGTTCGTAACAGCGGGCAGTTTCCCTGATCTTCATACTACCCCAAGACAGATAAGCATACTAATATGTAAGTGAGTACGCCTTGTCTTGCCGGTCGTGTCTGATCGTCTAATAATATTAACGACATCATTTACTCTAGACTCTCCCCCATAACTTAATTCCCCCTCATAACTTAATTCCTCCAAATTTTTAAGCAATTAATAACAATTTGTTTTGGGACTGGGCAGGCATAGGATATTATATTCTGAAATTTCAATTGGCATTAATCACCCAACCCTGGCACGCTCTACACCAAATAAACCCTGTCTGTCCGATACGAAAGAGGCATACCGTACAAACACAATGTAATGTAAGTGCGTACTCTACGCCTTGCCTTGCCCTGTCTTTTTTTCCAGTTTACATGTTTTTGACATCTTGCTAGAAAGAAAGAAAGGAAACAGAAATCCAGGATTTTAGCAGATAGATTAAAAAATCTAGAACCTGAAAGAGTACCAGTGTATGGAGCGGTAAATGTGTCAAAACTAATTTTACCAACGGTGGTAAATTATTTACCACCGGTGGTATAAACACTGAATTTCAGTCCTTGCTCCAGTATAAATGCTGATTTTCAGTCTTTATTCTGTATTATCACTAATACTAATAGTTTCACATCCGTAGTAAAATAGCTGCCACCGATGGTAAAATGACCTACCACTGGTGGTGAAATTCACCACCGGTGGACAATGTTCATATATACTGGCATTATATAGCCCCTTTTGGCCAAAAGGTCTGTGCTTTTATCCATTTTAAGGTATAAATGCTGGTATTATTTTCACCACCGGTGGTAAAATAATTTACCACCGTTGGCAAAACCACTCTTGACACGTTTACCGCACCATACCAGTGAAGATATCATACCATTAATTTTCCCCGACCCTTGCTGTTCGGGGGGAGGGGGAGGTTGTCCCAGAAACGTTAATTATAATAACGGCAATGATTATTATATCTGGCTTTGTCATTGCCAACAAACAATGTTCAAACCTCCTCCTCCATAAGCTCGCAGGCACGCAAGTGGCCAGGCCGCCCAGGATATAGACAATCTGGAGTCATACCTCGGCGCGAGGTACGAGGAGATTTGCTTTCAACCCTCCTTTCTTTTCTTTGCCTGTCTATCCTGCTTTGCTTTGCTGGCAGTCTGTACTGACAGGCATGGAAATTGACAAGCAAGAATAGGAAACTATTATAGGCACTCTATGTCGGCCACGCCGTGTATACGTACATACGTTCACGGCACCGGATATCACCTGCAAATGGCGCCCATTCCCCGTGCACTCGACAAAAGTCTAAATCCAAACCTTGTCTCTTTTTTTTTTGCTCCTCACTCAGCAAATAGGATGCAAAGGAAAGACTCGCTTATACCCGAGGATCGCAGGGGGCAAGGTTTTTTTAGATTAAGCTATACATTGTGAGGCAAATGTCCGACGCTAGCTAGCTATTTTGCGAGTTTAAAGATGCCATGGCGCATGCAGTGGGGGAAAATCTTTGACTGTGACGTCGTAGATCTCCGACTGGTGGCTTGAGCAAAAAATAAAAAAGAGGTTTTAAAAGCCATCTGGCACCCTTTGGGCCTTTCCACGGCATAACTTCATACCGGCTGATGTGCATATAAGGAGTGCTATTATACTATTTATCGTCAATAACTATGATATCAGGATTATCATGTACTGTGCTGGCTGGACCCCTTCTCACGAACCCGGCATATTAGAATGGAGATAACTGGTTGGTGCTTTTTTTTTTTTGATCGTCCTACTACAAACATATGGGGGCGAGGATGGTGTTCCGGCCTTCCATCCCTAAGAACGATATTCGTAGTTACGCAGAACAAGGAAACTGACCGGATGGCTGAATAGTAGCAAAAATTACCACTAATCAATTGCAGGTTTCAAGTCTATGTGCTCTATCTAAGACATTTCCCCCCCGGCCAGAAGTGCGACAGCCTGTTGTAGTAACCATAGTAAATAGTAGGAGTTAGTAGTACCTACCTTTACGGCAGGGTGTAAGCACCGTCAACAACCAGGTTTGCGCCTAAAATTCATAGTTGAGCAAGCCAAAGGAATTTTCAGGGGGAATTGAAAAGAGATCGGGCCCACGTACCCGTCATATAACTCGAGGCATCACTAGCAAGAAATACATACACCTGGTTGTTGAAAAGGGACAAGTCAGCTTTACTCTCCCGGAACCCGGGTTAATGGTGATGGAGAGTGCAGTGAAGGTGGTAAAGCGTACGCACCCCTTTCAATTCATAGGGATCACAGAATCTCTGCGCCGGAACCATGGTATGCCATAGCTTCTTCCAGTCCTCGGGAAGCTCTGAGATCACTTATCTTTTGTTAATATCATGGAGACTAATGGTATTATATCTGCTATACCCCGCAATGAGTTTCACGGCAGAAGAAGAACTTACTATCAGTTGCGATAAAACCGGGGGAGACACAATTGACTCTTGCAAAATCAACCCACTCGACCGCAAGACATTTTGCCATCTGCACCAAGCCCGCTTTACTTGCGTTGTACTATTGTTTTTATGATTATAATTATGATTTTAGCCTCATGTCGTACCAGTAGCACTTCATTGATAGCAGCATGCATACAGAGAGAAATCACAAAGCACTACTACATACCGCCGCTTGTTTTTGTGGGACATTGACAAGCTGTGCACTGACAGAAGCAGTGAATATGAGATTTCCACTGCCTTGCTTTTCGAAGATCTTTGCCGCCGCCTGCGCCGTATAGAAAGCACCATCAAGGTTTACCTTCATAACCTCTGAAAAGGATTCCGGTGTCTGTTCGATTGCTGCAATATGCGACGTGATACCAGCGTTTGCAACCATAATGTCGAGGCGGCCAAATTCCTCTGCGATCTTATTGATTGTCGCAGCGATTGATGCGGGGTCACGTACGTCGGACTGGTAGGCGACTACCTTGACGCCGGTTTCCTGCGAAATCTGGGACGCGGTACTCTCGGCATCTTTGGCAGATGTGTAGATTATGGCAACCTATGAGTGGTGAGTTGGTAGTACGACTAGAATTATGATGGGATGGGGGTGTGGGATTGAATTGGTAGCTGGTGAGTGATAATGGGCAGATATCAGGACTTACCGATGCTCCGGCTTCAGCGAGGCCGCGGGCTACCTCAACGCCTATTCCTCTGGTGCCACCTGTCACGGCCGCCACCTTCCCAGTGAGGTCGAATTGTTCGCGGACGTTTTTGTTTTCGGGCTTTGCGAGAACCATTTTGGGCGTGTATCTATATATGAAGCCTAGGAAGTTGAAATAATCTTCGTCCGGCGCAGTCTGTACGTAGTATCAAAGTATCAGTGTCGGCCTGGGAGTATTATGTGTGTCCAAAGCACAGTTCAATATCAATGACGAAACTATAGCCCGAAGCTACGAACTAGTACAAATTTAAAGCTCTAGGAATCATTTCCTCAATGTTACCCCCCCCCCCCCCGCACTGATACGTTAATCTATATTTCCCCGCGCGCCGCACAAAGTCGCTAAATTGCGGGGCTATAAATTAATATCAGCCGAAGCAAAGCAAAATAAACTACATATGTACATATATGTACATATCTGGCCTCAAGAGGTTAAACTCGAAGGTGTATTAATTCCAGAAGTTTGAGGAGGGTTAATTTTGCGATTAATTTAGCCTAAACCCCCACATATGTATGCAGCTTACCCAGCCTCAGTTATTTCGTTTCCAAACCTCCGGCAGGAGGTTCTGTGGTTGTGTGGCTAAAACGGCACCATACATGATGTAGGTACCCTACACGGGGTGGGGGTAACATACAGTCTCGTCCGAGCTGAAGCACACAACCAACCACTCACCTCACATCGTCACAACCAACCAACCAACTCACAAACCACCACTACATACCGGCGGTTCACTTCTCGGAGATTTTCCCCTCCGAGACATATATTCGACGAACACCAGCGGCACGAGCCGGCGCCAATAACGGTGTTTACTGTTTCTCGATGTCTAGCAGCTCACACACCACACCACCACACAACACGTAATGTTCCTGGATGGGTGTCTCATCATGAACTCTCACTCGGCTTGGTAATTGGCGGGCATGTAATTAATATCAGTAAGCAGTTAAAGCTGCGTGTCTTTCTTGCCGATAGCCGAGAATTTATATAGCTATTCGGAAACCATACAAGCGGGGTGTTTTTCTTTTTCTTTTTTTTTTCTCTCCTTTCTTTTTCTTTTTACTTATCAGCGATAACGGATAGTGACATGGTGAGTATCGGATATAGTGGTTATATACCTACTTTATCTCTCCATAGCATATATATAAATGAAGAACCACGGTGGCGGGAAGATAGAACGGCGAGGTGGGATAACAATATATTAATGGATCCCGGGGTCGGGTGAGTAAGTAAGTAAGTATGATGCGACAGGGTGGCGTGGTTGAGGTTGATTGAGGTTTTGAGGGGGGTTCTTGGTGAGAACAAGGAAGGGCGATCGAGGGGGGCTGGAGGGAAATGTTTAGGTTTACTTTTATACCGTATTACAACATACATGTAACTTTGAGGTTCAGAAATGGTGATGATGCAAGGGCGGGTTTATGCTATGAGTGGTACTACGATCGTGAGTTGGGTTTCGCTTCCGGTGTATGGATATAGAGTAGGTAGTGCTTCCCCCAGGTTCTCGTGTAGTAGTTGGACTTGGCTAGATCTCTCGATTTTGACCCACTGTTCTCGAAGGCTAATTGTTGTTGGTGGTATACTCAGATAATTTATACATATATTCGGGGCTGCATGTACTTGGGTGTGAGGGTAAGTGATCAGAACTGCTCCTGGTTGGTAGGAGAACCTTCTGGAGTGCCAAGTTGACCCCACCCTGGACTTATATCAACCGTGTCCCCAGGAAACTTGAGGCCAGAACTTGGTCCTCAATTTTACTGCTGTCTGCTGAAAGTTATCTCTACACAGCCAAATCTATACGCAAACAGCATATAGAGAAGGTGCTGATAGATACAATATTTTAAATATATTTTTGGATTTTTTTGGGATTTTTTGATGAGCATTTTGGAAAAGTTCTGATGACTTTTTTCCCCTATTCAAGATAAGAATTCTTGGCAGGTCTTATTGGCTGCACCCACACATTCCCAACCAATTGTCGTAGAGTTCTGATCACTTTGGTTCACACCCGAGTACTTATATACATACATACATATAATAGTGCAAAGCATAAGAGTCCTGGATCAGATGGAGTAATAAATCAAAGAGACTAATAATAAAATGGAAGTAATATAATATAATAGCCAAGTTATCTATGTACTTAACAGAGCAATAAAGAAATCACGAAGGTCCGCATTCGCATGCAGAAAGCAGAAAGTTGACGGGCCATTGCTTAGTCATAAAAAAGTTAAAGAACATACAAAATGGAGTGTTGCAAATCCAAAATCGATATCACATGATATTTATGCTATGCACGAGAGAGACTCTCCAAAGGTCTTACACACTGCCAGATACATGTAATATTGGCCTTGGCAACAACCTCCAACTACATGTAAATCTGTCACCTCTGACGTTGTCGCCGGCTCATACAATCCAATACAATACATGTACCAAATCACTGCCACGCCTCCCAAGGCAACCAACCATCGCATACACCGGGGATCCATCACGCCCCCTACAGAATTGGGCAGACAGAGCATACATACACGATCGATGGCTCTAGATTGGGGGGCCGCGGACTTGCACTTTAACCCTGTATGTCCGAGCCGCTGTAAGCGCTTCCAGCTGACCAAGTAAAAACTACGCAGCAGACCTCTGCACGTACGGTACCCCGGAGCACGCGGACATTGCAGTGCGGAACGCGTGGATTTCATGCACTGTACCTGCATGCACTACTGGCCAGGCGAGTGATGGGGCATGAACAACCTAAGATTGGTAGATTCTGAATAGCCGGAGAGGATCTGTCATCATACGCCCTGAGCAGAGCGTACTCGTTACCACAGCCTTGCGAATCAGGTATATCGCGATATCCAAGAGGTCCCTTGCATCAGGTAACAGCTGTGCCTATAAGATAACGGAATGGAGTCATGATCAAGGCAGAGTTGCCTGCGTCCTTAATCATGTAGGGAATTTTTTATGTAGCTTCAGAGAAATTTTCTTGATGTGAAACTCCTGTTTCTTATTGTTCTAAATATAACGATGGACCAGCTATCGTATTATACACTGTAATATACGGGCTATAGCCCCTAACAACCTATGTAACCACACATTATGTATTGCGACAACTCCCAGCACCAGCCCAATTCCAGAACATAGCAAAAACATAAGCAAAAAATGAATAAATAAGAAACCACACAAATATAGAGACCACCGTAAGAACGCCCAATAGTATAGGAACAAAAGTTACCTAAATAAGTAGCAATAGAAAGAAAACTAAAAAAAAAAAAAAAACCCAAAAACGTAACAAAAAAATTATCGCCCTAACTCCACGTCGACTTCTAGTCTTGATCCTCCAACTTGAACTCCTGTAAAGTTTTTTCTAAATGTTTAAACGAAACTGGTTTCACCATAAACAAGTCTATTCCGCCTTCAAAAGCCTCGAGCTTATCGTTCGCAGTCGCCAAACCAGTAAGTGCAATGATCAAGCTACCCTTCCGTCGCCGTTGCCTTTCCAATGTTCGTATAGCCCTTGTAGATTCTATACCTGACATGACTGGCATTTGCAAGTCTATTTTATCGTTAGTACTTGTAAAGGGTAAATCGTGTGAAGGATACGTACCCATAAGAATGATATCAAAACCTTCAGGGCTTTTCTCAACAGCTTGATAGGCTTCGAGTCCATTTATAGCCTTTTCGAACGGGTAACCCTTCTTCTTTAAGAAAGTGGCCAAAAGCATCAGGTTGACTGGATTATCCTCCACGATTAGGGTTCTAGGGAGCCTCTTGTCCCCGCCGTCACCGCCCAAATTAAGAGAAGCTATCCGCTCAACTTCTAGTTTCCATCGTGAGATTGGATTGTTATCATTTTCTATCGCCGTGCTTGGTGTTACCGTAACCGGGATCTCTGTGGATAAACGCTTACAACTCTTCGATGGGAAGTTGACCTCGGTGGATCTCCTCTTAGGACGGGGAGGACGTGAAGGCTTGTTTTCCGGCAAAGGCTCTATCTCTGTGCAATTGATGGGTTTATCCGGCCGTGCTTGTGAAACCAATGTATCCCTTCTAGTTGCGGTAGATGTTGCTTGTGATCTCAAAGCTTCCTGCAGTTGGTCTAGACAAAACGCTAGGGCTTTTGCGAGTTTCATAGGTCCGCATGGCTTTGATACAAAACCAGCAATTCCCTTATTCTCGGTAGCATTCAAGGGCTGGTAGATCTCATGTCTTGCCGCGTTCGAGCAGATAACAATCAATGGTATCCCCCCAGTCTTCCCAGGCATGTTTTTCCCTGTTTCCCCAGGGAGTGCTAGGTGCGCATTAACCATAGCTCCTTCGTTTGCAATAACAAAGTCCACCTTATCACCAGCAGAACAGGAAGAAGAGTTTGAAACGATTTCCATCCCGAACCATTTGGTAATATAGCTTTCTAGCGAACTTCTGAGAAACGCAGTCGCTCGGATTTGTGCTTCGGATTCTGGGGGTGTGGAGTCAAAACCAATAAAAGAAACCTTCTTCCCCTTAGTCCTTACTCTAAGCCTCTCGATCTCAGCGTCTTGTCCGTTCACCTCTTTCAGATGCTGTTCAGGTCTCGCCTTTGAAACTCTCTTCAGCACTAGGCTGACAGTCACCTCTGTCCCTTTGCCAGGTTGACTCTTCACACCAATCTCACCACCTAGCATCTCAACAATTTGTCTGACAATACTCATACCAAGCCCCGTCCCACTAACTAGTGGATTCTCTTGACTGAAAGGCGTAAATAATCTTGTCTTTAAAAATTCTCTGCTTATGCCCTTTCCAGAATCTGTGAAAGTCAATGTAACAAGAGATTTCTTATCTTCGTCAGATTCGCTTGGCAAGTCCTCCGCCCTCATCTTAATTCTGACCCAGCCAGAGTCTGTATATTTAATCGCATTTCCTCCCAAGTTCAAGAAGATTCTTCTCAGTGCACCTGGCTGGGTTTCAAATACCCACCCATCGTCACGTCTATCAACATCAATGATGACGGTGATGTCATTTTTTGCTCCTGTTGGCCTTCCATGCTCTCCGGGCTTCGCAGTCCCTACAACCTCCATAATCCCTGGTGTGCTTATTCCTCTGAATTCATAACCTGCAAATACACCTTCTGTCACCTCTTCCAAAATAGCGCTCAAGTCTGTTTCCGCAGTCAAGTGAACAACATCATTCACAGACTTAGATGTATTTTCGGCGTGTTGAGGCGGCTTCGATTCTTGCTCGTCATGACTCTTAAATTCTTCCGGACTTTCGTGGCAGACCGAAGAAGACCGCCCGCGTTGTCGACTCATCCTTCGTACTATGCTCTCCTTCTTCATCGAGGACGTTGTCCCAGTCCATTTACTACCAAAACTATTTAACTTTGAAAAGTCTAGAACGTGATTAATCGTGTCGAGCAGCGTACGTCCACAGCTCTCAATAGTATCGACAAAGCTCCTCTGGAAGCTATCAAGATCCGTATCCGCTAAGAACTCAGCACTTGCCAGGATTCCATGCAACGGCGATCGAAGTTCGTGTGAAACCGATGAGATAAAGTCGCCCTTCGCCTTGTCCGCTGTATACATCGATTACCTTGGTCAGCAGATCTTCAAAACATTAATTATAAAGGATCTTCAAACATACCACTAACGCAATGCAGCCTTCCTACCTCGGCCATGATGCTGTTCCCGAACGCTGCCATGTAACTTTTCTCCACATCATCACTGAATACTCTAACCTTGGAGCAGCTCCAGGCGAACCCCACCGCAAAAAGCTTCCCTGAAAAGTCATACATGGGCATACAGACAGTATTGGTACACCCTGGTAGAAAGCGTTTTAATATCTCCACCTCTTTCATATACTTTCCTCCAATGGGCTTTTCGCAGTCCGGTTTATATTCGGACCCATCGCCTGAGTCCGTCTTAGCCTCACGCGGGTGATTGCAGGAGAAGATATGACCATGTGGCCAGCGATGTGCCATGGTACGTAAGAAAGACTCATCGATCTCGCCAATATCAAATCCAAGACTTCTTTCCAATTCACTACCTCGACGGATCATATCATTATCGAAGGGATTTGTGCAAGATGTACCGCCTTTGGTGGCATAACCAAAAATCCCTGACCTTCGACGGAATTGTTTTGGTCTTTGACGGGTTTTCGTAGAGTCTTCAAATACTGGTTCTGATGGTGTAGTTTGTGTTGGGTCGGTAACATCGATATCATATGTGTCCTCCAAGTCGGCATCTACGAAAACAACGCCATCAATTTCAATTGACTTGCGAATCAATACCGATGCACGTGCAAATGTAGAGCGGAAAGAGTTGTCAATATCAGGATATTGTGGCTGAAGAAGTTGCCCTGTGGGGGTTGTGGCGGCTGAAAATTGTGCGGCCGAGTCTGAATCATGAAAGAGAGAATCTGACGGTGACGAAGGAGGAATGGTAGCGCTCAATGACGATGTCGAGCTGGTTGATCCCCCTGAAGGTCTTGTACCTGCTGTGCTTCCTCCCGATCTTACAGAAGAATAGCTACAACTTCGCGAAAGTTCTGGGATATTGAGCGGGCCGGGAGGGTGTAGAATAGAATCGAAATCCCCAGATTTGTGGGTTGGGAAAGACAGTGGTAACTGAGATGCTTTGACATTAGGCAAAGGTAGATGAATGCCCTCTGGCCATGCGCCTTCTGGTAACTTATCCTGACCCAAACCCGATGCAAAATCGCGTGCGAACGGGTCCGACTCTTTTCTCCTCCCCCGCTTACCTACTGGTTGCGGTGAAATTCTTGCTGTTTTGACCCCGCCTCTTGTTATATCTGCTCCCATAATACTTTTCTGCTGCCTCTCCATCTGATCAACCCATTTCAACCTTTCAGACTCCATTCTTCTCTCTTCCTGGGACCTTTGTTCATACCGAACCCTCTCCGTAAATTCCTCATCATCCATCTCCACACGCTCATTTCTAAAATTTCCTGCTAAAAACCTCGAAATTCCTAGTTCCATATTCCTTCCTCTCTTCATGTCCCGCTCTGCCTGGACTCTCTCGAGATGGCCCATGACAGTCTCCGCCATCTTTGCCAATGTCATCTTAGCATCTTCTTTGAGCCCACCAGGGTGCGGCTTATCGTCAATGACACATAAACTTCCAATGGAGAACCCAGCCCTTGTTCGAAGCGGGACGCCAGCATAGAATTTCATGTCGGGCCACCCGGTGACGTAGTCTTCGTTCTGGTAAACTGGTTCTTTGGTGAGATCTGGAACTTCAAAAATGATTATACCATCCTCTCCACCATCAATTTCAGAAGGCGCTAGCAACGAAATGGTTCTCTCGCATAGTCCCCCCTCTCTAGGTATAGACAAGCATCCTCCCAACCATAAATCATCACCCGGTGCATGGGTATGTGGGATAGTGACTGATAACGTGCGGGTAGATTCAGCAATGATATATATTCTTTCATGGTCGATGAGCGAAATCATAGAACGCTTGCATGATAGGAGGTTTGCTGTAAGAAGTGCAAAAGACATCAAGGCCGGGTCTGGCGAGGCTATGAGGCCTTCTTCATAAACCTGGGCAGGCCGAACGGACAAATCGAGCATGGGTGAAGGGGGTTGATAGTATCTTCAACAAGCATACAGATTAATATTTTTCTATTTTGACTATAAACATTTAGAACGCCATGGGACAGGTGAACCGACTTGTAAAGCTCCCTAGAGCGCCGAATATCTCGAGGGGTTCCATGCTCGATGCCTGGTAAGGCACACGCTTGTGATGACATCGAAGGAACTAAAATCCCGTGCAACCACGATATTTCATATGATGTCGGTCCGGCTTCAGCGACTGGGCGAGATGTAAAGAATCCGTAGTTCGTAGACTTATGTGGGGGCGGTGAAGACTTTGCGACAAGTTTTAAGAAAGTCTATGAAAGGAATCCGGAGAAGGAAGAGGATGAAGTCTTTGAAAATGATCTGGTGGGGATGGCCGCAAACAAAACACGGGTCGTCTTAGGTGTAAGTCACCCTTGATGCTTGATTTTTTTTTCTTGCAAAGTAGGTCTGCGCGTCAATATGTACCGGGATCCGTCTAAAACAGGTATTCGGCCTAGGTTTTTATTCGGCCATCGTCTGAATCGTCGTGTTTCTCGGCTTTGACTCCTCCCTCGCTACTCCTGATCCCGTATTATGGATATCTTCTCCTTGCTAGTGGGCGGCGCAAGGCCCCATCCCCACAGGCGCCCAGACCTCGAGACAAGCTTACTTTGCTATGTTTCGGGCCTTCAGAAGGCCCTCCGTAATTCACGCCCTCCGGCAGCCAGCCCAAGTCGCGGTACTCTCCACATTCTGATTACCAACCTACCACCACACACACACCGTTAGACATCTTTCAAACTACCTACAGGCACCATCATACAGAGGAAAGATACCATACCTTTGTATTTGATTATGCACAGGTACATGAAGTGAAATTTAAACCTCAATTCAATCGTTTAGATTAACTTCCATAGCTACACACATCCCATCCCTCATCTCCCAAAGCCACACTACCGCGAACGGACAAAAATATCTCCCGCATCGTCTCGGATGAGACACCCGAGTGCCAGAATAGCCAATGACTGAGCGAGGAAAATCTTGAGCGGCGCCACCATACTATTCTGTTGGTCGAGTCTCACATCGCCTTTGTCGCGACCTATCCTTAGTCTACCTAGCTAGGCATTGAGTTTATCGCGGCCAAACGTTTGCGATTGGTGGTAAGTACTACAGGATCGTGGAGGTATGTGCCTAGCTCCTATGCGAAGGTTTAACTATGGACCCGGCATCTTGGGAAGCTCTCTCATTCGAGGGAGTAACCCAGCACATGTATGACGATAGATTATTAATCAAAGGAAGGTACCAAACCGATTCTGGTCAAAATCGATCAGAAACCTTGGTCTATCACGTTGAGTGATCTGATCGTGTGGATCTTGATGTCGTGAGGATTAGAGTAGTTTCCCCTCGTAAATTCATGACGTTTCCGAACACAACCAATATTGCATGCCATACAAAAAGCAGCCTTGATGGATTTTTTTCTGTGCATGCAATAGCGGTTGCGTCCGGAAACGCTATGAGATTATGGGTATGCTGCATGCATGTACTCAGCGTGGGATTCGTTCATGCGAGCGTGGGAACCCCCCCGTGACACACGTGGGAAACAGAAAATTTGTTTGCGAAATAAAGTTCAAGGCGCATTTGCACTGGCCCAAATATGAGGGTTCGCATTCGGCGATCCTTGCGTGCTCATTCGTATGTAGAGCCACAATGCTGGAGCCGCTTCACACATCTTTCAAGGTATGTCGGGAGCGAAGAACTGGATTCAATTCACAAGTCTCTCAGTACTTTTTACATAGCAAAGAGTGTTCGTTCAATCCTGACAATGGGTATTACACACTGTGTAACGAAAGTATATTCCCGATCTCCTTTTGATTCTCGCCCCTCTCTCTTGGCTCGCAGAATGTGCACTTTCAAGGCTGTTGTGATACAGTTGATCACCAAAGACACCTACCTAAAGTACTCAGGAGTTAACACGCGAGTAAGAAGCAGAGATTTCCAGTGCCACAAAACCCATTCATGAGAGGTGTAAATAGGGACTTTGCGCAAAAGACCCTGGAGTCTTTTGCGCAAAGTCCCTAATTTGTACAATCTTAATCACGGAGGAAATCACCGGAGAATCGCTCTAGAAAGACGAAAGACGGGATGAACTGGGGAACCTGGTATGTCCCCTCACTTTTCGGAGGGTTTTCTGAGAATAGAGCAAGGGAAAACAGATGCTAACACAGCCGAGATCTAAACACACAAACCCGTTCGCAAGCAAGTGGTAAAAAACTATTCTACGCGATTTCATGGTGTAGATTGCTGTGTTGCCAAGGAAGCGAAAAGAAAAGAAAAATCTAGAAGCTATGATGGAACTTTGCTCTGTCAGGAGTTCCCAGAACCTCGTCTTACCGCCACATTCCAAGGAGATGTTCGTTATGATACAGACTGACGTTTACTCCCCGCGTAAAGCTTGCACACATGGTAAGTCGACTTGCTGTCTAACCCCGCGGAGACCCTGAATCGTAAGGGTCCCACTCGCAGGATAACGTCTAGCCACTTCAAGTTATGAACCTTTTGTTTTTCTAATCAAATTGCCGGTATTGATGTCTGAAATTAGATCGCCTATTCGCTAAAGCAGGGGAAAATGTGGAAGGAGAACAAAAAATACTTTGGGATGGAGAAATGATCACAATTGAACGTTTTTCGCTAAACTCTAGAATCAATTCCTTTTAAGGTGCTAACATTCATATATAACACCTAAAAGTGTTCAATTCCGCAGTCGCCCCAGCCGCCACTACCGGTCACACAATCCCTAATTGACACAAGTAGGAGTGACAAGACCCGAAAAATAGGGGTACCACCATATAGAGCTCATATTAATTCCAAGAACAGCACTGAGGATTCTGTAAGAGATTTGGTAATACGCGGCTGCCAATTAGACCGAGTCCAGAATTATATGCAGGAAATATTGTTTTGAGCCGCTAGATGTGCCGCTGCAATCTGTTTTGATACAGCGCACAGGAGATACGTAGCGACGGTGGTATGGTACACATATATGTGCAGAGATAGATGACCATTGAGAAGCAACCAGGATCCAACCTTATTTGATACTTAGGGTAACTGATCACCAAAGATTAGCAACCCATCACTCGCTAGGGTTTGGTCTTCGCTTTATGGATATCTTTTTGCAATCGGTGATCAGACGTCGTTATATTGTTAGGGGGGAATCAGCCCGGGTAATACTTACGCGTTTGTCGACTTTCTAGTTGACTATCAATCAATTAATCAATCAAGATCTGACCCGAGTGATATTTTGTGAATAGGGGCCATCCTTGACCCTAGCTAGGGGCACTGACTGTCCATCAGACATCCACCCGTACCGAAATTATCCAGCGGCTGCGGGCCGGCCTGCCGAGCTCATCGGAAAAGGAATCTTCCGTACCATTTTTCCCTTTTGCCTGGGGAAAGATAGAGCAAGCCGGGGAGAAAAGAGTCTGGATAGGATGGCTGGTGCAGCGAAGAAGTAGGTACTAAGTTAGATGAGGAAAGTATCGTGAGATTTCTCTTACGCGAGTTTTAGTTTTAGTTTTAGTTTTTTTTTCTTTTTTTTGGGGGGGGGGGAAAAATAAGGGTGGTAAATTAAAAACTTACGCAACGACGGTGACCAACAACGGTGTACCGGGGCTACCATCGGCTTTATTTTTTTATTTTTTTATTTTTTTTCCTTTTCCTCTTTGATTATCTGGTAGCATCACGAGGTAAAAAGCTGTAGAGTACATGAGGAAAAGAGACATGCATGCATACATACATACAGTAAATCACAGATCTCGGAAAGGTGTAGCCAAAGTAGCATCGCGACTGGTTCAGAAGTCAACCTCCAACTAAGTGTACAACTCTGGTATTTGAAGCCGACCACCCTCTTCGCCGATCTCACGATGTGTTCCATCATAGCAATAGTTTGATGGGTGGTGGTGGTGGTGGTGAGAGATGTTGTGTGAGCTAACTTGAGTAACGAGCGACAGACAGAACAAAAAGGGCAGTGGTCGGTGTGGTTCAACCGGTGTGGGCCAGCCAAGCTGACTTCATCGAAACGTCTCGCGGAATGCCGCCGGAAACGCTGATTAGAGACAGATTGTGGCTCATTGGTCGATTTCGACCTCTTATCTCTCACTCTTGACTTTATGAGGTTAGTTCAATGACCATCTCAACAATTAGTGCAAGAATATCGGCAGTTAGCCTGCTGGTCGCTGCTTGTCAAATGTGCTGCTTATCTCTGGGGGTGGAAGGGGTAGGGGGGGGGAGGGGAGTGGGAGATGGGGGTTGAGAACTTGAGAGAGAGACCGTCTTGCCCTCCTGCGCAAAGAGTTGAGGCGGTACATACATAACAGGCCTTATTTAGTAAAACGCACTTTAGACCCTTTGCAAGCAGCAGCGCAGACCCGCCCTGAAAGAGAGAAAGAATAGGAAGAGGAAGTGAACTCTAGAGAATTAAGAGTAGGACTTGATCGCCCATCTCAAAACCACATACATTTCCGTCTCAAACCGTTTCCCCGCTGCCGTTATCCATCGCTGCCCTGTCTGTTGTTTTTTTCTGCGACTTGCTTGATCTTGTCTGCCTTCCTCTGCCCTGCCCTGCCTGCCTGCCCCCCGACAGAAGGGAAACGTTATCCATAAAACCTAACTGCATACCTTCCTTGCTCAGCTTATCCGTTGTCGGTACTACCATCGCAACTGCAAGTCTGCAACTACAAAAGATTATAATCCTCTCTCCCTCTATCGATAGCGATATCAACCCAACCCAACCCCCCCTACCCTACCCTGCCTTTCCCATTATCTTTTCCACACTCCCACCCCTTCCCAAGAAGAGACAAACATTTTTATAAAAAAAAAAAAACAATAACCATATCTCTTTCTCTTCAGAATCCAACTGTCCTTTTTTTTTTTTTTTTTCCCCCCTTGACTATTCCCTGGTTTACAGAGTCTGAATCCTTTTCTCCGGCCACTCATACCCTACATACCCGAGCACCCGTCACCCGTTGTCTCGGATTCAATGCTTTGAACCCTTTCTCGGAGACTCGTATATTTCAACCTCAGACAAAGGGAAAGAAAAAGCTATACCAGCGCAATTTCAATATTTTTTTTGTGTGTGAAATATTCTACAGAACTCACCTGTTCTCTAGATACAACAGATCACTTAAAAGGTATTGTAGTGAACACTTCAACCTGCATTGCAGCTGCTTTCGGAATTGGCAATCCTCCTTCCAATTCGTGTCGCGTGCGTTGAGAGAAAGAAAGAGAGAGAGGCCAGAGTCGCTAACGTCAGGGTTCCGCGCCCAGTTCTGTTAGTCCCTTTCTAACCCCCCGCCAGTCAATCCCCCTTTCGCTCTCACCAACAACTACCCAAGAACACAACGTTCTCCTCCAACTAACGTACTCTTACCATCTCGTTAATCGCCGCTCCTCGCAGCCATCACATACGAAGCCATCATCACTCATCACTCATCACTCATCACTCATTAAATCTAATCACTATGCCCTTCACACCGCCATCCCAGCAGCAGCCCCGCTTTACTCAATACGCCAACAACAATAATAATAACACATCGCCGCCACCATCTCAACACGCGATGCATGCCTCGCAATACAATACCTCACCTAATTCTTTCTTCGGCGCCCCGCATGTTCCGGCTCCATGTCGCCAGCTCCATCCCCCCAAAGTTCCCCTCTACAGACCAGCCGTTCTTCGTTCAATCGAACGACCAGTTAAGACATCGAGGGGTGATCCGTTGACCCCTCCAGCGAGCTCGGCTGCTTCTGTAAATGAAGACTATGTTAGCGATGTTGAATACAAGACAGGAGTTGATTTCCGAGGGTTCGGTTACGGTAATCCCGGGTTCAATATCGCAGATTTGGGGGAAATTGAGGACGACGACGTACAAGTTACTGCAGAGCCAGATCGAGGACACTGGAAGGTATTTATCACCCATTAAATGTGTTTTTTTGTTAGGCAGCCCGCCACATAATTTTTTTTTTACTCTGCTCCAATCATGTAACCCACGGTCGTAATGTGCATGGACTGTAAAGCGAGGTTGTCGAATACCCAGTTTGCCCATCAAGGTCGTTAGTTGGGTGGGATGGTCCGGGAGTTATATGTTGCTTGGGTGCAAATATATTCGTCCAATGAGGGGGCCGGTCCCATCCACGTCGCTTTGTTTTTCTTACGTTATTAACCCTTGGGTTTGCGAATTTTTGTTATTTTTGTGTGTCGTGATTGCTGACAAACGTACAGCCTGACGCTGAGGCCGAAACCTGTGATGCACCAATGTGTGTGAGAAGATTCACCATCTATCACCGAAAGCATCATTGTCGTCGGTAAGCTTCCCCTTAGCTTCCCCCCTGTAGTTCCATCCCTTGCTTTATATCTTGTTTTATTCCTTTATTTCATATTTTCTTGTGATTTTCCCCCAGAAGCTTTCCAAAAGCATACGAGGGGTCTCACTTCGTCCAATCTTTTTACGATCTTCGGTTTCACATGTGTAACAACTAACTAACAACAATTTTATTAGCTGTGGAAACATTTTCTGCTACGAGCATGTTGGCCACATTATCCCCTTGAGCAAGAACGCTCGTTTCCATACTCAAGGATACCCGTCTAAGGCTTGTAACAACTGCTTCAACGACTACAAGCGTGTGCTTGCTGCGAAAAGATCCGACTCTTTGAGTTCCAGTACAAGCAGCAGCTCTACCCTTAGCAACAACAATCACCCCAGCAGCCCAATTGTCGGAATCAAGGCCATCAGCGGTCACCGTGGAATCGAGAGTGGACTTGGCGCTAAAGTTGGAAGCTACGTCGGCAGTGTACCTCGCGACTGGAGCTGGAGCACATTCTAGATGAATGCCGTAAATACGGGGGTACACTTTCAACAAGTTTCGTCGGCGTTGTGGGCAAACGGAGGAGTTTGTTTTTTACTTGCATTTTTTCCCTCTTCTGTTTATTGGGTTAGGTTTTCTGCTCGTCGTTGCAATTATACCCTGGGAGTATCGCTTGTTTTTTGTATTTTTGTTTTTTGTTTCTTTTTACTTATTTCTCGAACCATCACATCATTTGCATACCCGTTATACTTCATCCAAGAAGAAGGTAACGTGCTTGACGTGAGGAACAGGCAAGATCTATGCTTCCTACCTCCCTCACAACGATTTTCCTATAATCCATCCTGTTATCATTGGTGTTATCATGGCTATCTGTTTTTTCTCCCCATTTTCCTTATTGACGAGTTGTACGCTTTATTACTGTGTGGTCCGATAAGATAAATAGGTGTCTCTTTTGGGGGCCGAGGGCTGGGCTTGTTTGCTTGCTTGTTTTGGTATACGATTATAGAAATATTTTTTCGCTTTTTTGTTACTCTCTTCCTTTCTTTGCCTTTCTATTTTGAGCAAACATTTTATTCGTTAATGTCTTTGTGTGCATCATCATCATCATCATGTGGATTCTCCCAGGAATCTATCGTTTCCTCTACCTGTATCCTTCCTCTTTTTCCATAGATGTCTCGCTCGAGACTGCATGTCCATACTCTTCTATCTACATACTCATGACATGATTGGAACGTCGGTAACATTTTTTACTCCTACTGTCTCTTAATCGCGGTTATGAATAGTGTCCCTTTGTTTTTGCTAGGCATGTACTTTTTCTATGCATATGAGCCGAGTGAGAGGTAGCATAGCATGTCATGGGGGAGGGGCATCTCCCCGGAATCATCATGTATCTAGAGTGGAAATGGAGTTTTTACAGTTTTTATTGGCTACCCTTATCTTGCGGCTCTTAACAAGTCTCATAAGTCAAGTCAATAAAAAGGGTTCCCAAGGTGTTAGTGCAAGTGCACATCGCCCTGATATCTTGCCCGATGCGCGCACTACATCTCAATCCTGCAACCACTTCGAGCACATATAGATCCGAGGAGATCAAGCTGAAGCTGCTGTTACCTCAAAAGCAGCACAAGGCTGCCTATGACACCTTGTCTCACTTACGTCTATGACGTCTATGTGCATTCCAGGCATGATGAACAGGAATGGAGAACCCGGTGAATAATTGCGTTTCTTGGTCATGGGTTGGTTAGTTTAGGGGGGTTATTCCGGGTTCATCCTCCGAAACGCTGTGGTTAGCTGGGAGACTGCGCTGCAGATATTCCGGGTTCATCCCCCGAGATATACGGATTATTAGGATGCTGTGACCCGGCCGGCCGGCCCCACGGGTGCGGTGCTGTGTGCCCGCCCGTGGAGGTTCGTGCGGGATGGGACATGATGTTGGTGGATAGGGTGGGGCGGCGGGTTAGTGCGTGCCCAAGGTGTGCGTGCCCTGCCTAGAAGTTTAATGCTTAGTACATGTAGGTACTATACTTACCTACATAGGTACCTTAAGACCGCCGCAGGAATAAGTACAAGCTGTGTAATTACTTCTTCTTCCGCGTGATTCTCATGTGACTGTACTCACTCTGCCAAAATTAAAATGCCGCTGACTTAATATTCTGCCACCAAATGATACTTAATTGGGGTCGATCGGCGGCATTTTAATTCTGGCACCATTGATCTCTGATATTAGGCCGTCGGTATATGGACCTTTCTAAGATGGTGGGCTGGGAGTTAGTTCTGGGGCTGGGTAACAGTCAGCGAGACGAAACCCTGGGGAATACCAGTAGCAAAGAATCAGGAAATTGGGGACCAATACCTATGGACATAGCAATGGCTGTGCTAGTTCATAAGTGCGGAAAAGAGAGGTTGGTTGCCTTGCGTTGTGTCACTGGTAACAATAATACCGTAGTTGCGGTTGTGTCACTTGTGTGTAATAGGTGAGGGAGAGAAATCCAGTATCTGTGCTGCCAGCGAACCTGTTGGATACAAAAATCCAGGTCTGGAGGGGATGATTGATTTAGTGATACGAGCTATGTAGAGGTACAAAGACCGGGAACGAGTCTTGTTTGTACTCACTGTAATAGTACCTTCATTATGGAGGAACTGATGACGGTGTCAATGGTATGATATGTGATGGTCAGAAAGGAACTTTAGGTGAGGTGGGGATAATAACGGGTACATAGCTGGATAAAGGGAGACGTGTACTCTATGTAATAGCGCATCAAAACCAAGATGTCGGGATTACAGGATCAACCAACACTTCCTGCAGAAATGGGGTGATGTCGAAAGAAGGTTACAGGCGGGGGGCGGGGGAGAGATATAGAGTTGGGTACAGCATGTACTCCGCCAAACAGTAGTAATAGGTAGAGGGAACCCTTTACAACACCCGAGTGATACTAAGTGATCCATTCACCCGTGCCCGCGCCCGATGCTACCCGCTCCGCCCTTCACGGATTCCTCCGATGCAATCCTTGTTTTTCCGCGTCCCAAGAGGGAAAACGGTCGATATCACCTTTTTTTTTTTCCCTTTCGGAGATTAATATGTATTTATGGATGAGGCCTGTTGAGCAGCATTCAATTGCGGTTTTCGCTAATATAAGTGCCTATGCCTGTTACCTTCTCCGCATACCTACAGTACTGTACATCTACATAACTCGGATCGGTCCGCCGGCGCGACAGCGATTATGGTTGAGCACTCATGGGCTGGATATAAAGTACATTGTAGAAATAAATTACATGTGTATGATGTAGGGTTATTGGATTGTATCCAGGTACATGATGTCAATCAGGCCATCAACCCTCACACCATCTGAGACCTGTTATGTACCTGTCTCCTGTCTATTTGGTACCTGTCAGACCATTTCCCACACACCTCCATACTAAATTGTAGAAACACAGTACTGATCTCTAACTCACAAGAACAAGCCCACCGTTCGATATCGTAACATAGCATAAAGTACCCAGCACAGGATATTTATTCTTCCGAGCAACCTCAAGTCTCCCCCTCCCCTGGTGTTTCCCTCGGTAATCGCAATCGCACGACTATGGTCCTTTACCCGACATAGCCTAGCTCACCCTCGCTGTATGTCCCCCCCGCAAAATTCCACCCCCAGATTTGGCTAAACCCAAACAGGTCTTTTGACATCCCTCCAGATCGTTGGCTGTGGAGGTGAATCGTGTATGGGGTATCCTCAGCCGCCCGAACATATTGTATGCCCTGCCTCAAATGTGAGATGTATTATACATGTAGACACTTAAATAAATAAATGTCCACCACCACCCTCCACCCCACCCCGCCGGCCTTTATTTTCGCCTCCTGCTCTTGCTTCCTCCGCCTGAAGTACAATACTCGTGTCTTGTGTGTTCTTTAGCTCAGTAGCTATCCTTATCCTTATCCTTATCTATCGCTTTCACGAGGAAATCAAGTTCGAGAGAGGGGGAAAAGAGAAAGAAAAAACCATGTCGATCCTAGACTCTGAATCTTTCGAAAGCTACTTCACCAACGACGCGGACTCGTCCCCGTCCAGCTCCCCCTGCGGCGCCGCAAAAGGCCGATACGACACATGTTTCTTCAAGTCGTATTCTGAGAGTATGTCTTTGTCTCTCCCCACAGCACGTCTCATTTCCCCGCTAACAGTACCCCAAATAGAGTATCAAAGAGGAGAGTCTCACAGTGCTGAGAAGTGCGAAAGCCTATTCAACGAATACAAATCATGTCTAAGCGTAGGCCCCCCCAACCAGTTCTTCATGATCGAAGCTGACATGGGGCGTAATAGAAAACATTGAAATCCCCGCCGTCGCCACCACCACCCCAGATTACAAGAGTGCGAGAGACAGACCCATGGAAACGGATGACATCGAGTAAATAAACCGAAGGGATTGGAAGCGGGGGAGAAGGGGGGCTTCACGGACTTCTACTGGACCTTTTGTAATCGACAACCTTTTTTTTTTTCGTATGTGTTTTTAGTCTTCTACGCCACTGTTTGTTCTTGGGAGGGTTTGGGGTGGGGGTCGCTTCGCTTTGTCCTGTTCTGGTATTCAGCGGGAGTTCATCGAGTTTTCGAGTTTTCGTTTTCGTCGTCGCATTGGCGCACGGAGGAAACGCTGACAGCCTGCACTAGCACTTTCCTACGGGTTCCTGTATATATTTCCCGCCGGAGTTTTGGAGAGAAAAAAAATCTCTTTTCTATTTTATCTTACTTGTAATAAACAAACAAGAAACACACAACACATACCACCTCTCATCGTACGCCGCTCCACATTATTGTTGGTCTCCCGATCCCAACCCTGACCCTGACCGTGGGGAAGAAAAAAAGAAAAGTGTCGTAGAGTAGGGTACGTAAGGGCCACAGAGAAAAAGCCCCCAGGTCTCACTTTGGGTCTAGGTACCTACATACGTACTCCAAATATCCATGCACCGCATAACACCTTCCACATGCGCGCGTGGCGTATGTGCATACATGTATGGTACACAGGCGACGTCGTTTCAGGGTGGGTGGATTTGGGTCATAGCGAATCACTCGACTAATTGATAGGCTGTACTGAGTCTGTTGGTTTATTCCTTAGAATATCAGCGAAAGGCTGGGTCCCACTCAAAACTCGTCCTAAGAATGTGCTTATTCTAATAGGTCTCTAGCTTGTCAATTGATTGGTCTTATACCAAAATTCTATAGGGGTAGCATTGATATTTAAGGAAGCGGTGGGCCATGGGACGGGGGTGCTAAAGGTTGAATTATCGTGTTATATAGGACCCCTGGCTAGAAACCTGGGGGGTGGATGAAATGTTAATCAAAAGGAGGAAGTGATGTTGAGTAGGTATATTAGTCGGAGAGTATTTGTTAACGCTCTGTCCATGTTTATGGTTAGTGGATTTGGGAAATGCGAGTGAGATCCCGTGAATAAAATCTTTTTAAGGCTAATTGGGCTCGGGCCGCTGGTTTTGTAATTTACATCTATCCTATAACTAGATATCGTATGATACATGTACTTTTGTCTAGATGCTCCTTCGATGACCAATAACGAACTCACCATCCTGACCATCGATAGGTTGTGAGAGTTCAGCCCATCCGTCGGCGCCGTTCGCCGTCTCAGCATTGACCTCATCCCAGCGCGCCTCACTGAAAATCTCTTTGATTTCCACCTTCGACAGCCTAGCCAGAGTATCCCTCTTCTCCAACAGATACTGCGTCAATCTCCCGTCCCGTGGTGGAAGGATCGATGCAGTTCTCTTAGAGCGCCTGCCCTGGGTGGATGAGACATCATGGCTGGAGCGGCGCAAGCTTTCTACAAGTTCTAGGACAGTCTTCATCGGCTCTGCCTGTGACTCTTCGACCTCCGGGAGATGATCGATGTGGGGGAAGGCCGAGAGCATGATTGAGGTGCCATCTATTTCGGCACGGGTTGTGGGGTCGAGCTCTTGCCAGAGGCCTTCGGTGAGGAAGGGCATGAAGGGGTGCGTGAGGCGTAGTGTGACATCGAGCGCGTGGAACATCATCCCCATGGCAACTTCTCGTCTCTGTGAGGGTGCTTAGTTAGTATTGACCAGTGGTGTCTTTTATTATGAGAACTAAGGGGAGCATGCACGTTTTCGTCTTCCAATTCTTCCTTGATGAACTCAAGGTATACGTCACATAACACATCGTACGTGAACGCCCTAATTGCTTCTGTAGCTTTGTAGAGTTTCCTCTCTTCGAACGCCGCGTTACAGATTCTTACGAGCTCTCGTAGGTGATAGAGCATATACCAATCATGAAGTCTACTCTTTTTTTCTTTTTCCAGCCCATCTATCCAAGCTTTTCCCGTGGTAGGTACCTTACCATCCCCTCTGAAGATTGCTCCATAAGCCTTATCAGTAGGCCTCCGGGAGTTATGGAAAAACTTGAATGCATTATCAATCTTGATCCCCAACCGCCGGAACGTGTCGATATGCCTTAGCTCCATGTTAATCTGCCGTGCTTGCCTGGTGTAGTCAATCAACGCCATCCTTAGAGGATCCGCTCCGCTTCCAGTGATCCCTTGTTGGAAAGTTTTCCGGGCTTCCTTAGTTTTTTCCCTGACAAGCTTTTGAGCGTTCTTTACCTGCTTTTCGCCCACATTGGTGTTTAGTGATCTACCAAGCTCTATTTCCTCTTGACTGTCCGCCTCGATCTCTTGTATGATTCTGTCTATTGTTCGCCCTTCAATGACGGCGAGCGGGTCGAGGACATTCCCGACCGATTTAGACATTTTTCGGCCTTCGGCATCGCAGACTAGGGGGTGGAGTAGTATCTCCTCGAAGGGCAGTTTTCCAGAGAACCATGTGCCTGAGAAGAACCCATACATTCTGAGCTTTGATTATGATAATAGTGATAACGGGTAAAAGATTGGGTGAACCTACAAAGCATGGCCATTCTTGCCAACCAGAAGAACAGTATGTCACCCCCACTTTCAATAAAGTCCAAGGGGTAATTCTTCTCCCATTCTTGAAGACCCCCTATAGTCTCGTTTCCGCGCCACCCAGCTGTACTTAGAGGTAGCAGCCCAGACGAAAACCACGTATCCAGTACATCTGAATCCTGCTCAAGAATACACCCTATACGCTTCTCATCTTCGGTAAGCTGTTTTCTTGCCTCCACCTCACTGGCAGCAACAATCCATCTCTTCATAGACTTCCCTGGCTCTAGCACTCGATAAGCGGGGATCCTATGTCCCCACCAAATTTGCCGTGACAGGCACCAGTCCTGGATGCCCTCTAACCAACGCCTCCATTCATCCGAGTACGGGGTCTCGGGCCTGATTACTAGCCCTTGGGACTTCGATTGAGCCAGAGCTTTCTCAGCCAGTGGTTTTGTAGAAAGATACCATTGTGGCCGGAGAAGAGGCTCGATTATGCACCCAGATCTTTCGCATTTTCCTACACGCATAGCGTGATCATTCCTTCCGCGATATACACCTGCCCCTTCGAGGAGTCGGACGATGGATTTGCGGGCATGTAGTCGGTCAACTCCAACAAGAGATGGAATGCCGCTAGAGGGAAGGAAATGACCCGTGGAAGAAAAAACAGGGACTAGGGGGATTTCGACTCGTTTGCCTTTGGTTTGCTTAGAAGGTGAAGTATAGGACGAAGAGTGGCGTTGCCAGAAGGCATAATCGTTGACATCATGGCATGGTGTGATTTTGACTGCTCCAGTACCAAAAGATGGGTCTACCAGTTTTGCATCGGGGATAATGGGGAGGGTAACACTGGGGAGGAGGGGATGGCAGACACGTTTGTAGTGAAGATGCTGTGTAGAGAGAGATAACTTGTTGGTAACAGAATCAAGCTAAGGATTTAAGGAAGAAAGAACGCATGCCTTGTACCTCTCGTCATCGGGATGTACTGCTACTGCCCGATCACCCGGAATCGTTTCTGGCCTTGTGGTGGAAACCACAATTTCTCCGCTACCGTCTTCTAATGGGAAAGCAAACGAGTGGAGAATGCCAAATTCCACTCTGTTTTTGTGCAATTAGTTAAGCCATGGTAATTGCTTCCAGAATATGACGTACCCGTCGATCTTAGTCCCTTTAGAAACATCTTTCCCGATAACTTCGATGTCAGATATGGCTGTCTGCAAGCCCACACTCCAATTCACCATTCTCGTATCTCTATAAATTAATCCTTCTTCATATAGCTTAACAAAAGCATTTGTAACTGCATCGCTCAGCCCTTTGTCCAATGTATAATACTCAGCTGACGCGGTAGTCGAGGTTCCTAATCTCGACATTTGATCTAGGATTCTACTACCATATTCATCTCTCCAGTTTTCGACCTCTTTAATGAAGTTTTCTCTTCCGAGATCATTTCTTGACAAGCCACGCTTCTTTTGGAGCATGCGCTCAACAACGGACTGTGTCGCAATACCAGCATGATCTGTACCTGGTGCCCAATGCACAGAATGGGAATTCATACGATAATACCTAGCAAGAGCATCCTGTATTGAAAGCATCAAGGCATGTCCAATATGCAGCTGGCCAGTAACATTAGGAGGTGGGAGAAGCATCCGGATTTTGTCTTTGGCCTCTCTCAAAGGTGCTTGGGGCTCGAAAAGCGAGCGGGAGGCCCAATAAGGGTACCATCCGTTTTCAATTGCTTTCTAAAAGAAAGTAAGTGGTATAATGTATTAGAAAGCCAAAGCTGTAGTCAATCTAAAACATGAAGCTTACTGGGTCAAATTTCTCTGATGGGTTTCTTCGTGGTTTGGGGGGGTAGCCATTGCTTGTAAGAGAGGCCAATGTCCGTTTTGAAGGTACGTTCTTGACTAGGGGAGTCAGGGCGCATCTAGTGAAAGTAACCCGCCGGGATACTGCTCTCCCCATAGAGAGCTGCATTTTTTGAGGCTGTTTTCTGGCTATGGGTTTGACGTTGATTGCGCTTTGCGCTTGGTCCGGGTAACGTGTGTATAACATTCTTAGTTGATGCGCTAGACGCTTTTACGGGGTACATGTGGTGAAATTAAGTATTGTCTCTCGCGATAGCATGGTTGCCAGCGACGGTTGGGACAATACTTAATTTCACCGCAAGTACATGTATGCTTCTCACGGGATATGGTGCAACGCCCAAGAACGTCGAGGGGGCATAGAGAACCTCGGCTTACTTTGCATAAAGATTTGTATCTATATTTTATTTACTAGCTGTCCTATGCTCTCTGAGGTCACTTTTGACGTTCTTAGGCGTTGCATCCCCCGCGAAGGCAAGTGGAAATATTGCGTTTAGCGCTTATATTGGCCGCGAAGGAGAGTGACAGTCCAGCCGCTCATATTGGCACAAAACTACATGTAGCCCAGTATATCAAGAAGAATTAATTACATGTGGTGACCGGTACCTTCGACATACATGTACTTAATCGATTATATACATGTAGCCCAGCTGCGCTGACAGAGTGCAGTATATGAATTGTAGGAATGGTCCATATATTTGTTTAAATCGTGTTTCGATAGCTGGTGCTGTGTTTGCACTACAGTCCTCATAAATGGTAGTTTCGATTATGTACTCTAAGCACAAGTGCAGACCATGCTGCTTCAAAGCGGGTCAGTAAATTTAGTATAAGGTCATGAACGAACGTAACCAATGAGAACGGTTACACATAATCATTAACTTGCAGCCTAGTTATCCTAGCCCCGCTCTACCAATATAGGCGCCTCAAATTTACAACGCGCGTCTACGAACCATCGACAAGAATATTGACGGAAAAAAATGTCCGGACTGGAGGTTTTGGGTGCTGTAGCGAGTGCTATTGCTCTTGCTCAACTCGCCGCGCAGGTTACGCAGTCAAAAAAGCACCACAGGAAGCTAAAGATCTTGTGGAAGAAGTTAAGTCTCTTTGCGCTGTCCTAAAAAATTTGCAGGAATATGCCGATAGAAACCCAGCATCAAAGACCTTGAAAACGCTCAACGCTAAGGACGGGCCAATCCCAAAATGTGTTACTCAGCTAGAAGTCCTCAAAAAGCTCAAATTGACTAAGACTAAGACTAAGGGGGTTTTCCGGACCTTAAACTTCCGTAGGCTAAAGTGGCCGTTAGAAAAAGCGGACACCATGCAGATAATCTCATGCATCGAGAGACAAAAAGGCCTTTTTATCCTTGCGATTAACACAGACCATATGTGAGTTTATATGAATTGATTAATGTAAGTACAAGTACAACCATACTAAAGCTAGATTATCATCCTGTCAGAAACGATCAAAAAGGACACGGAGGGCATAAAAATCTCCGTTGATGAGTTGTCTACACGATGGAAAGACGAACAGGATATCCAGAGGAGTAAGTTGAAAAATTCGATTCTCGTGGGCTATATCTATTTATTACTAAATAAATTATAGAGAAAAAACGCGGAGAAGTCCTCAGTTGGTTCTGTTCAGAAGCCACAGACACAAATCACAGAGAGATCAGCAACGAACGACAGAAGTACACGGGAAGATGGCTCGTAGAGTCATTAGAACTTAAAAAATTGGTGGACGGGAGGTGTGATTCCCATATTCTTTGGGGTTATGGAATTCGTAGGTGCTCATTATCCGTTAATTCAAGATCAAGTAGATATTGATATATTCGCCGTACTACAGCTGGTGCAGGAAAAACATTTTTGAGGTATGCAAATATTTATTCAAGTTATGCCGGTTGTTTAGGGCTCGTTCGGGAACACCTTGAAAACTCTGTTTGGTAAAAAGTGAGCGCGTTTGGTGCTCTACTCCAATACTCCTTTTTAATGGCGGTGGGGACCTAACAACAGTGAAATCTCCGTTAAGTCAAAAGGTAGGTAGGACCTACTTTCAGGAACTCAATCAGCAATACACTTAACATTATTTTTCTAAAACGGGGTTCTCACTTTGACAAGTTCCTGGACGCGCCCTTAGCTTTATACATATGTTGTGATTATTAACAAAAGTGACGGTTTGATATAGCTCTGCCGTGATTGACCATTTTGAGCGTCAAGCAAGCCAAAAACCCGGGAGATTAGCTATGGGCGTAGCCTATATCTACTTCAGCTATAAAGAACAGATCAAACAAACAGCAGTAGGTGTTCTTCGTAGTCTGATAAGACAGCTTGGATATCAACTTGCCGATCTGCACCCGGAACTAGTGAAGCTACACGAGAAATCCGAGGAGACAGGGAGAGAGCCTACTTTAGAAGAACTCTATCCTGTCCTTCTTTCGACGTTTAAGCGATTCGGGGAGGTATTCCTAGTGTTTGACGCATTGGATGAGTGCGAATTAAGTGAACGTCAAAAGAGGATTCTCCCCTTAATACGTCGTATGGGAAACGATGGCGCTAGGGTCTTTTTAACAAGTCGCGAGCACCAAGATATACGAGATTCCCTCAAGGATCTATCACAAATTGAGCTCTCGGCGAACAAGGATGATATAAAGTACTACATCCAAGAAAAAATTGAAGAGAATGAAGATGCGAAGCGTCTTATTAGAAAGGGGGGGTTTGAAGACGATGTAATAACCGGGCTTACTGTATGCGCTCAAGGAATGTAAGTGCTAAAAGACTGGCTACATGTGGCTACTGTACTGTGACTGTCTTGTATGCTCTAGATATGTAGCTAATTTGATTAGGTTTTTGCTTGTGCGATTTCAAATCGAATACCTCTGCCAGCAAACGACGATAAATGAGGTTCTCAAAGCGTTAAAGAACATGAAAACTTCATCAAGTGTCAATTCCCTCTTAGACGATACCTACGATAGAGTGATAAAGAGAATCAGTCAGAAATCAGAAAGTCGTAAAAACCTGGCAATTATGATATTTACTTGGCTCGTGTCAGCCAATCGGCCGCTCAGAGTCGACGAACTTCGAGTGGCACTTTCTGTCAGTCAGGCGGGACACGAATTTGACGAATCAGATGTCCCAGATCAGGAAATGATTCTCGAGGTCTGTGCCGGCCTTGTGACGATTGATGGTGGAAAAGTTGTCCGGCTAGTGCACTTGACTGTTCAGGAATATCTCCAAAGAAATTCGATCATACACCAGGATGCAGAGTTAAGGGTTACCATAACTTGCTTGAAATATCTTTCCTTTGATAATTTTGGTAAGGACTACTCAAAGCAGGAGCAGAGGTTCGGTTTGAGATATAGATGGGTCCGGAATTTGTTCAAAAACCCACCCTTGCCTTATTGTTTCATGGAATATGCCGTCACCTTTTTATATCTACATATCGAAAATTGTGGGGAAGATAAGTCATTGGAGGCTCTATTAGAGTTCCTCAAACGTCAGAATAATGTTCACCTGTTTCTCTCTCTCTCATACCAATACAGTATTGGGCCGTTCAGGATAGACCCTAAAGATGAGCAGACCTACTCACTCCAAGTAGCATCAGCTTTGGGGCATATACTTGGAGTCCAGAAGCTGTTGAATAATGATGTCAAGGGTATTAAAGTCTCTGCGACACATAATTCCGGGGTGGCATTGCATTTTTCGAGGAACAAGAGGATGGCCCAGTTTTTGCTCGAATCCGGCGCTGATATCTCAGCCACGAACACTGAGAACGAAACAGCGCTACACTTGGCGGCAAGGAGGGGAAATGAAGAAATTGTCCGGTGGCTGCTCGAGAAAGGTGCTGATGTATCGGCAAAGAACAAATCGGGAAGAACAGCACTATTACTTGCTGCACGTTCAGGAGACGAAGCAACTGTCCGATTGCTGCTCGAGAATAATGCTGATATATCAGCCAGAGATAACCTGGAGAGAACAGTACTGTTCCTTGCCGCAGAATCAAGAGATGGGGCAACTATCCGGTTGCTTCTCGAGAAAGGCACTGATGTATCAGCCAAGGGTATTAAGGGAAGGACAGCACTGTTCATTGCTGCAGAATCAAGAGATGAGGTAACTGCCAAGTTACTACTCGAGAAAGGTATTGATATATCGGCCACGGATAAAGTAGGGAGAACAGTACTGTTTGACGCTACGCTCGCAGGAGATGAGGCAACTGTACGGTTGCTTCTTGAGAAGGGTATTGATGTATCGGCCAAGGATATAGAGGGGAGGACAGCACTGTTTAATGCTGCAGAATCAATGAGTGAGGCTATTGTCCGATTGCTACTAGAGAAAGGTGCCGATGTGTCAGTCAAGACTCGCGATGGGAGCACAGCACTGTTTAATGCTGCACACTCAACAAATGAGGCAATTGTCTAGTTGCTGCTCGAAAAGGGTGCCGATGTATCGGCTAGGGACAGTAAGGGAAGAACAGCACTTTTCGAGGCAGCACGCCCAGGAAATGAGGGAGCTGTCCGGTTGCTGCTCGAGAATGGTGCTGGGAGTACAGTACTGTTCAGCGCTGCACACCTAGGAGATGAGGCAATTATCCAATTACTGCTCGAGAAGGGTGCTGATATATCGGCGAAGGATAAGAACGGGAAAACAGTACTTTTCGATGCTGCATACCCAGGAAATGAGAGGGCTATCCAGCTGGTGTTCGAGAATGGTGTTGATGTATTGGCCAAGGATCGCGATGGGAAGACGGCGCTGTTTAGTGCTGCATACTTGGGAGATGAGGCAACTGTCAAATTACTGCTCGAGAAGGGTGCCGATATATCAGTCAAGGATACCAAGGGGAGAACAGTACTGTTCGACGCTGCAGAATCAGGAGATGAGGCGACTGTCCGGTTGCTGCTCGAGAGGGGTGTTGATGTATTGGCTGAGGACGAATGTGGGGGAATGGCACTATCAGTACGCTCCGATCCACGTTGCTTAAAACTTATCCGTGAAAAAAGTAAGTCCCTAAACACCCTCGATCCCCTCCCCCAGGTATAAAAAGAAAAAAGAAACAAAGGTGGTCACGTCTAACTCGCCATAAAAGTTACACAGATTACCGGTGAATAGCCAAGTAGTGATAATGAATGGTCGGGGACACTACGGTTCAAACTATCTAAGTTCTGGACGTAACTTTGTATAGATAATTTGGGTAAGTCAGACTGGAGAGAGTGAATGTCGTTTTCCCCTCCCCTCCCTTTTTTTTTGGTTTCTTTTATTGGATGAGACATGTACGGGTTAGTTCAGGCTTGCAGAGAGACAACTAAATGTAGGTAAAGCAATTTTCTGACAGGCGCCATTTCTATGGGATTTTTGAATACAAACAAATACTAGGCTTTGAGCCCGTCTAGAGACGCATGCGAGTGATATATGGTGAGTCAACGCCAAATTCAAGACTGCCAAGACAGGAACGAACGCCACTTCCAGGAGGACAAAATACTAGGGAAGCTTATGAGAAGGAGACTATTATTATTTATATGGTATTTCTGCCGTGACAAGACCTGGTATCTAATTTGTAATGGCCATGACAAGCAATGGTAAGGTGGACGATCCAAGATGGGCTGCCGATATTAATACATGTTTTCAGAGCTACAGGTATGCATTACCCATAAGCTACATGTAGTTTATGAATAAAGAGCTATTTCTCCGGGCCAAGAAAACCACTTCATCTAGCCACTTAAATTAGCCGCTCTTACCCACATCAACCGTTAAACTGATGTAGATATTCCGGTTTACATATGAAATTCGATTTAGATTTAGGATTAGTAGACGCCTTCAACACGAGACGCTCATTTCTGCACCTGGGCTCTGTCAATAAATAATATAATTTGCCTTTCTGTCCGTAGCTTCGCACAAAAAAAAAAAGAAAAAAAAAGAAAAAAGAAAAACAAACAAATAAAAAGGGAAAACTCCCGCCATCCGCAAATCTTTCACACCGTCAGATCGTCGTACACGAAGTTGATATCCCTCAGACTCCTCATTGGGGTCATTACAAATTGCGAGTCACCCTCTGGCCTCTCTGTTTACTCATTGTCATGATTAGCCGGAGAGGGAGAATTTAGCAAGGATGGCGGGGGGGGGGGGGTGCAAACCGTTCTTGGTGTTACCAGTGAGCATAGATTGGATGCTCACGCAGACACTTTCGACGTTTTGTACGGGGCTCCAGCCGTGACCGGTGGATAGGAGGTCGAGGCATATTATACCGTTGGAATAGACATGCGGGTGCATTGGAATTTCTGGGATTGTTAGCTAAGTAAAGTGGTGGCAATACTGGATGTATCGTGAGGAGACAAGAAGCTGCTAGCAGCGGCGTCATTATAGTGGTGCCAGTAGAACACTTCACGAAGGCATTCTTGCTGTCACCTTTGACTGTCACGCTACGTATGTTTGGCACCAAACAACAGTAGCAGCAACAGAAGGGACACACGCCACCGTTACCCACTACCGACGCCCACAACTCCATAGCAACAACAACAATAAAACAACTGAACTTACCCCTATCCACTGTTCTTACAAACATAACCTCTGGTGGCTCGATCGGATAGTTCTTGCCAAACCTGAACCTTAGGCGGAACGTCTTCCCGTAATAGATCGGGTTTGGGTCCAGCACTTCAAGATCCATTTCCCATGTTGACAGATCGTTGGCGGATGCTATGTAGATTCCTATTGTTTTTTTTTTACTTAGTACATGGAGCTATATCGATGTAGATCGAGGGGCTAGAGGTAAGAGGGTGGTGGAAGGATACCAGCGGGAAGCTCTTTCTGCATCTATAGCGAAAGTGTTAGGAGTCATAGCTAAGGGAAGCTGGGGCGAGAGAGGGGGGGGGGGGGTAATACGTTGAGCAGCTCGCGCTTGAGGCGCTTGGAGAACGCGGGTGTGGGCCCCATTATGAGAGTTGGATGTTTGTGCGAAAAACGATGTAATGGGAGAGTGGTTTTCCTTTTTTTTTTTTTCGGAAGCTGTTCGACACGCTGAAGTCTGAGTAAAGGATTGAAGCGGATAGAATCAGAAATAGTAGCACACGAAGTGGGGTACAGATGCACGTGATAGGGACAAGCTTTGAGTTGAGGCTCTGTAGCAACTTAGAGTTCCTACATGTTAAACTTTATGCTGGTCTTGTCAGCCTAGACATTGCGGACTACATATACATGTATGTATAGTAGACATGCATGTCACCATGTTGTGTCCTGATCAGTTTTGTATTTCTGTATGATGTATGTCCAACTACTCTACGTGCTCGGTAGAGAACACTCTACGTGAAGCTACCCTATATGCTCGAGGCTGTCTCGTAAGGTGGAAGAGGCCTTGGATATATGTACTTCATGTAGGTACGGCCCATATTCGCTGAGGGGAGCGAGTGGGCGGAAAGCCGTTGGAGGTTGTTGGGGGGTGATGCAGGATAAGGTGTGCCATGCACAAACAAATCGACACACTAAACCACGTAGAGAAACCTCCAAGCAAGAAGCAAAAAAACACTGACGACGACTTTTTTTTTTACGTTTAGGGTATGTACCCATGTAGTGATTAGTAGATAACCGAGTAATACAATTTTATCATCTACTTGTATCTACTTATCTGGACAAGTGCACAAGAACAAAGGGTGAAAGATTGTATCTAACTACACCCAGACAGCACACAGACTGCGCCACATATCGGGGAGAAGCCAATAAAAAACATAATCCCCGCTGCTCCAAGCTCCAATCCAAGACACGCTTTTTATATATAGTAAAAACCGTGAGCTGTAATTTAGATTAAAACTCTCTTTCCCTCCCTGCCTCTCCTGTGTACATTAGACCGTGCTACTTGCAACACAACCACAACCGCAGACAAAAATCTATCGCTATTTCTCTTCTTTATACCGCAATGGCTCGAAGTCGCGAAAGACACGAAAGCGGATCTTCTCGTGCGTCTTCTCGTGGGCATGTGCGTTCGCAATCCTCATTCAGACTCTCATTGAACGCGGGGATGGATCTGGTTGCTTCGGTGTTTCACCGCTTGAATGGACAGCCGGCGAGCTATGATAAGAAGTGAAGAAACTCTTCTTTGCACTCTGTTGTTGATGTTTGAATTTATGCTGATGGCCTATATGCTCTAGATCTCAATACAAAATGGGTCGTACACTGGTTCGTAATTGTAGTCCTTTCAAATCACACCAATGCATCAACTAACAAAGCAACAGGGTGCGGGAACATACGGGATAGTACGGGAGGCAGAATCCCCATCTGGGAAGGTCGCAGTAAAAATAATCCTCAAGAAGAGCGTAAAGGGGAATGAGGAAATGGTGCAGGATGAATTGAGGTTGTTGAAACGTTTGGATCATCCAAATATTGTTTCGTTTAAGGATACATTTGAATCGAGGGTTCGTGCTTTCCTTCTTCGTTTACTGGATCTAGGATCTGCTTAATCGTTGGGGTTGGGTGTGTTGGTCTTGGGTCTTGGTTTATGGGTTTGATTTCTTATTAACAATCTTTTAGGACAAATATTATATCGTCACACAGCTCGCAACCGGCGGTGAACTCTTCGATCGCATTTGTGAAAAAGGAAAATTCACCGAGAAAGATGCCACCGTAGTTGTTCGGTCTATTCTTACTGCCGTGGACTACCTCCACTCTAACAACATCGTACACCGTGACCTCAAGCCTGAGAATCTTCTCTACTTGACACCAGACCCAGATTCTTCTCTAGTGCTTGCCGACTTTGGTATTGCAAAGATGCTCGACACTGATACAACTGTTCTCACATCCATGGCGGGCTCGTTTGGATATGCTGCGCCAGAGGTAATGATGAAGAAGGGCCACGGTAAGGCAGTGGACTTATGGAGTCTGGGTGTCATCACATATACTCTGCTGTGTGGGTATTCACCTTTTAGGAGTGAGAATATGGAGGAGCTAGTCGAAGAGTGTACCAAAGGAAGAATCATATTCCACGAGAGATACTGGAAGGGAGTTAGTAAAGATGCAAAATTATTTATTGGATCTCTACTTCAGACGGACCCGGGTGATAGACCTTCTAGTGCTGTTAGTCTCCTCTTCCTTGGTGAAACATATATAACTTATGGCTAATCTTTGTGAATAGGAGGCGTTGAAGCACACATGGCTTAAGGGTGAGACTGCATCTGACAAGGACATCCTTCCAGAGATCAAATCCTACATGGCCAAGGCACGTCTCCGCCGCGGTATTGAAATGGTAAAATTGGCAAACCGTATCGAGGCCCTGAGACTTCGTGAAGACGATCAAGAAGCTGGTGAGACGAGTGATATACCACCCAACACTGTGCAGGCAGCACGGGAGGGAATTACCTCGGCCACTGCGAGGGTACCGCCGCCGGAAGAGGAAGAGGAGCTTAGTGGTGCAAGGAGGTTGTCGAGAGCGGCGAGATCGGCGATATTCAGGGAGGTAGTGTTGGCAAAGGTCAGGGAAAGGAAGGCGGAGGAGGAGATAAAGGCTGTTGAAGAGGGAAAATTGGCGATGAATAATTAAGGACTAATTATCTTTTTTCTTTCTTTCTTTCTCTCTTTCCCCTCATTTATTTAATTTTGCTTCTTGCATTTTGGAGTTGTGGGCTCCGTGTGGCATTTTTCTTTTCTGGTGGCTTTTTCTAGATTGGTGTTTCCCCTCGTTTGTTGGTTAGATATGGGTCGATTTGTATCTACTTTCTTTGCTGACTTAGGCTGGTGTATTTGGATCTCTTCCTCTAGTTTGGTTCCCTGCTTATGTTATGACTCCTCGTGTTTTGGCCATACCTTCCTCAAATGCATAGCATCTTCATCGACTTACATTATGGAATTCCAGCAACATGTGTGACCTGCGTTGAACAGATATTCTGCTCCCACCCGCCAAGAAACTAGAGTGCAGAATAGTAGATAAAAATATGACTAAACTGGATCCGGTCAAATTAATAGTACGACCGTTTGTGGACTATTCAATAATTATACAAACACGTGACTATCACGTAGGAGCCCTTATATTGTATCCATATGAAGATCTCGCAATACAACATTGATCGGCAGCTATCCTCGATACAAGCGCGTAGTTAATGCTTTCACCTCTTCTGGTAGTCCCAATAATTGTGACTAGGTTGTTTTATTTGTTCTGTGGCTCTGCATCATGATCCTAGGAAGCTTCCAAGGCAAGGAACACGCACAGCCTTATAGTAAATTGGGATTCGAGGTAGGATTATTATCACCTACAGGACCAGGGTATGAGGATAGACCGGTAATCATTACCGCGCGCTCACCTCCCATCACTCGTCTCCGCCAGAGGCTCTCTCCATATACAGATACTACATGTATGCTTACGATATACGGTAGCGCGCCTCCCGATTGTCATGTCATCTGCCTTGTGGATTGATAATCTTTCCACGACCGTTTAGCAATGGTCAAGACCTCGGTGTTGGCCCCCAAATCTAGTGAGGCTGAGCCTGCTTGCATTGCCATTCTCGATCCCGGGGTGAGACGGGCGGGGCGTTGCTGTGACTCGAAGATTAAGATTAAGCTTTCTTTTTGCTACTATTTTCAGCAGGCATGGATTAGCTAGAGACAACTATAGTGCACTTAGAATTCGTACCTGAGTGTAGATATATCGTTACAAATCTTTAAGGTTTGGGAATATCCATGGGTCGATTGACCGTAGTGTAAGAATCACCACCTAGCTAGAGATTAATACTCCTAGATCCCCCTCCCCACATGTACCACGCAGTAGTAGGCAAACCCGCAGAGTTCAACAACAGGCACAGGATCTATTTAGGGTAACAGTGTTACCAATGAGTAACACCAGCCAGTTACCCGGTCCGATGGAGGCGGAACACAAATCTTCCGTGCGGCACCGGGGAGGCGAATCAAACCCATTGAAACTCACATTTTGGCACGAAGCTGTCTATCCCTCCCCCTCCCCCTCCCCTCCCTCCGGTCCCCGTCCCCGGCGCCACATGCCCGTGATCTATTCAATCATCCGTTTCCCTTCTGGTCTCCTCATGTAACGTCACTTTTACGCAAATAAAAGTAGCTTTATCGATGCTCTACTACGGTAAAACCTGCATGATGTAGGGGCCTAAGCTATCTGTTGATTGCTGTGCTTCTGGATGGAAAGAAAAATTTAAGCTAGCTAGCTGGGGAGATATGATATAAAAAATCCCCCCCCCCTTCCTCGCCTCCATTACCCCCCGGCCTTCCGCGACAGAGCAGAGCGGAGCAGGGCCCGTGGCTGGAGTATATTTAATCATCAAGGGTATCTTCTTCTTCTTCTCCTTCTCGGTAACACGTGCTTGCTGGATTCTTCGTTTCTTATATTTTTTTTTCTCCTTATCTTTTTTTTTTTTTGAATTCGATATTCTATTTGCTGCTCACTTTAAAGTGCCTACATATCTGTACTCTTACGCCTTGCCCGTGCCTGATCTACATGCAAACTCACACATAATATAATTTTATACTCGCCCAATACAAAAAGACCCATTACGGCCAGCGAGAATGAGTACGGCAATGTGTGGGAGTAGCCATTCTGGCACCACATCTACTATTACTCAGAGTTCCCCATTTTCGATGCACCCAAATTCGAATTCACACCCAGAATCAGCATCTACACAGCCAAAACCACTTTCCCAAGTTCCAGCAGAGGACTCCAGCGGAGAGGAAGAGAATACATACAATGACGTGATCCGTCCTGGGGAAACCAATGTCCAAGAGATTGATGCAGAGTCCATCATTGCTCCTGTGATATCACGAAGCCAGTCCACAGCACTGTATAGAAATGCACTCTCCCCCACTACCGGCGGGTTCCAGTTGGGCAGCGCTCAGGATAAGCGTACCCAAACATATAGACGCCAGTATCCGACCTTTGTGGCGAGGGAGAAGGTGCAGACGCAAACAGCTCAGGGAAAGAAATCAAGGCCGTTCTTCCAGGTCCCATCGCTGCAGATGCCCAATGTTAGCCTGCCGAATGTTAGCCTGCCATCATTTAGTGGGGTCAATACCCGTCTACGATCTAAGACCTTGTTCAATCCCCGCTCTGGAGCCACCAATGGAGGAGGAGGGGGCATCAATTCCTCGTCATTTACAGACAGAGCCTCGGCGTTTTTTGGCCGCCCGGAAGCCCCGACGTCCACAGCTACGGCCAACGAGGAATTGGCAAAGCAGAACGGGACTAGACCACCTGCACATAGGCGGACATCTTCACATCCATCTCTCTCTTCCAGTCCCAGCCCTGCGCCTCCAAACTCACTCTCCAGAACGATGTCAACTACATCATCACTAGGTGATGATTCAAAGTTTGTACACATTCACTCCCCAGCCAATGCACGCCTCAAGGCCATCCTGGACGGGCTCCCGAACTTCCCGAACTTCCCGCAGCTACCGCAATTAGCGCAATTCAACCCATTCACTGACTCAGTTCCCGAGACCTCTGCCAATAACACCGCTGTTTCGCCAGCATTGGACGCGTTGGATAGTGTCACCGGCGACGTGGTAATCATGGGTGGGTATAGGGGGTCGATCCTCCGAGACAAAACGGCTGGGAATAGGCGTGTTTGGGTCCCGCTGAAGGTGGGCTTCAACCTCCGGAAGATCAACCTCGAAGTCGGCCTTGACCCAGAGGACGAAGAGAACATGAAAGACAAGATCGCACCCTCCGGAATGCTTACGCATATCGGCCCTGTTGATATCTCCAAGAAGCTTTTGAAGCGCTTGCGCTCGAATGCAGATGCCCATGGGCGTAGAGTCCATGAATGGGGATATGATTGGCGATTGTCGCCGGAGCTGCTCTCGAAGAGGTTAATTGCCTTTTTGGAGGGGCTAGAATGTAATTCTGGCCAACCGGATGGAAAGAAAAGGGGGAAAGGGGCATTGGTAATTGCGCACTCTCTTGGGGGACTGATTACTAGGCATGCCATGAACCAGCGGCCGGAACTGTTCTCAGGTGTAGTGTTTGCGGGGACGCCGCAAACTTGTGTTAATATCTTGGGCCCATTGAGGAATGGGGATGCAGTCTTGATGAATTCAAAAGTTTTTACTGCACAGGTGAGAACCCTTTCTCTTTGCCCCCCTTTAGATAGAACATGTCTAACTAGATGGTTATGTGCATAGGTAAACTTCACCCTGCGTACATCCTACGCCTTCCTTCCCGAAAGTGGGGAATGCTTTGTCGACCGCGCCACCGGAAAGTCCCTCCCACTCGACTTCTTTAACGTCAAGACCTGGCAAGACTACTGCCTATCCCCCTGCGTCTCCACCTTCACCCCGCTACCTGCGCCCTCAAGCGGCACCTCTGTTCTCGGGACTTTATCTGCCTTTACCTCCACCGCCGACTTAACAAAAGACCGTAGCATTGCCCCGCATACGTCCCCTACCCAATCAACAGGACCAGACCAACACACCACCATCCCACTATCCCGCGCAGTATCATATCTCGAACGTACACTAGCAGAAACACACCGCTTCAGAAAGGCGCTCAAGTATAACCCAGAGAAGGAGGAGCTATATCCACCGCAGGCAGTACTGTACTCTAAGACGTCTCCGACAGTTAAGGGTGCGAAGGTGGATGGGCTAGAGGGAATCAAAAGGGTGGATGCGTACGTGGATTTGTTATTTGGCGCTGGGGATGGCGTCTGTTTGGCAAAAATGGCAATGCTTCCTGACGGGTACAGATGTACCAAGAGGGTAGCTGTGGATAGAGGTCACATTGGATTGTTGGGAGATTTGGAGGGAGTTGGGAGGTGCGTGGAGGCTTTGGTGAGGGAAAGGGGATGGTAACCTAAAAAAAAAAAAAAAGAAAGAAAAAAAAAAGACTATTTGTTAGAATTAAGGGAGGGCATACCCCGGGTTTGGCGTTTTTTTTCTTTTTTCCTTTTTGTACTTTGTAGAGTTGTAAAAGTTTAGTATTATACATGTAGGTATAGTGCAGTGTAACTGTATAGTTAGGTGTTCTTTTGATGTAACTTAGACTTATTCATTACCAGATTATTAGAGGGTCATTTAGAAGAGGGTCATTTAGAAGAGGGTATCTGTTAGTTATATTTTCCCCCAAGGGGGTGTATTTACCATCAAATATCATACTCCAGCTACCCCCCCAAACCTACCCACCTATCATTACCAGCCAGAGTGATACGCCATGATTCATAATATGATATCCCCACGTGGACACGCCAAGAAACACATTCAGGCATTTCCCGTGGCCTGCAATGACAACGCCAACAAAAGCTACATGTAAGTATATATCCCAGCATCTTTCCAACTCTCTCTCACATCAATAGATACTACTACAACCTCCAAAAACACCCTCAAATTCTGCATACACACATACACAAAAAAAAGACATGACAACCTTCGTTCCACCCCCACCCTACACTCCCCAGGAGCTGAAAACCCTATATCCAGATAGTCTCCAATTGCACTTTGTCCAGCTGATATTCCGTCATGGTGAACGGACACCTGTGGGTGCGAGATTCCAGGAAACGGGGTTGAAACCTTGTGAGTCAAGCTTACCCCACCACAATAACCACGGACAGATATTTCCGGCCAACTAGAGGAAGCCTGGGCTGATTGTGTGTGGGGTTTTAGTGTGGCCGTATTGCAGATCTGCAGCGAGATTTAAGGCGGCCGTGTTGGATAACACTGGCGAATGGAGTGAGCTTGCTTTTAAGAGAAAGACCGAGACCGTCGGAGATAAGGGACAGGCAATAGTTTGTGGTGCCAGTACTGGTGAGGAAGATACTATGTGGTGAGTTTGGGTTGCCTAAACACAAGATGAGGGGGAAACGTGGAGCAGCTAATTGGTTGTTTGCAGCTTATTTGGCGAGCTCACCGATCTCGGGAGACAGACCACCCTTGCACTCGGCCAGCGCGCCAGAAAGCTCTATGTTGACCAGCTCGGCTTCCTTCCACCTAGTCCTGGCCCCCAATCCAGCCATTACCTTCGCGCAACCCCTGTTCCTAGAGCTCTGGAGTCGCTACAACAGGTCTACACCGGACTGTACCCTCCCTCAACGCAGGGCCCCGCCCCCGAGGCCCCAATCATCTACGAGCGCTCCTTCTCGCAGGAGAATTTATTCCCAAATGAAGCCAGCTGTCGGCGCTTCCTCATGCTAACCCGCGCGTTTGCCGCACACGCGGCCGAGAAGTGGAATGACTCGCCGGAGATGCAGCATCTTCAAAGCCGTATCGGTAAGTGGGTCGAGGGCGGCGTCAAAGTTGACGGCAAGCCGCGGTTATCGGGAATCATGGATACTGTTAATGCAACGCTTGCGCATGGCCCCGAGACGAAGCTGCCAGGCGAGTTCTATGAGCCTGAGGTACTGGCTGCGATAGATAAGATTGGTGTCGAAGAGTGGTACCGTGGGTATTCGCAATCGTCTGAGTATCGACGACTGGGTGTTGGTAGTCTGTTGGGAGATATAGTGGACCGGATGGGGAAGACTGCTAAGGACAACGCAGAGAAAGAAGGGAGATTGAAAGTTGCGTTGATGGGATGCCACGATACTACGTTGGCGGGGCTATTGGCATCGTTGGGTGCTTTCGATGATAAATGGCCCCCGTTTACTAGCAGCATCGCCTTTGAGATGTTTAGGAAGAAGGAGGTTGCACAGGGTCAATCAATGTGGGCAAAGCTTACTGGACTTGGTAAACCAAAAGACGATGACTACTATGTCAGGCTGAGGTATAATGAAGCGCCTGTCGTGGTCAAGGGGTGCAGAAAACCCGGAAACCATCTAGAGGGTGATGAGAGCTTCTGTACTTTTGTGAGTTTGCCCACGGATCTTGTTTTTGCCGCTTTTAAGAAGCTGTTGCTAATAGATCTTGGATGGTAGGCGGCGTTTAAAGAGATTATAGCCAAGACGAGGCCAAAGGATTTTCAGAAGGAGTGCTTGATGAATATGGATAAGAATGGTATCCCACCAATTGAGGAAGTAGAATAAGGAGTAATCTAATCCCCCTTTTCACCACCCTCCACTTTTACCCCTCTCTTCCTTTGTTAATGGCTACATATTGGTTTCCTATTCATGCATGAGATATCACTCGATCACGCTTCTCTTTTATGATTTACTGCCTCTAGAGATATGTATTAGGAAGCAGATTATAGTATAAAGGAATGCGAGATGTTATCATTTCGGGTCTCTAGGAAGCAAATCACTTGTGCTTTCTGTGCTTTCTGTGGATACATGTCATTTAGACATACGTCCGACCAGCCACCACCCTCAACGCCCAAGGCGACTAAAGGTATATTTCCTCCTAGACTTTATATGGCACCTGGGGGAATTGAATACAATGTAACTCAGATTTGCCTATAGCCGATTGCGTTGACCATACAACATTAATATACTCACATTCCATCAATAATAAAAGCCCGATAATACCGCTTCTATAGCCTATACTATTTCTAGGCAGGAATAATACGTCGAGGGATTTGAAACCCTAAAGAAATAAATATCTGGACCAGGGGTTACCTTGCAGGGACTTATCTCATGTTCATTAAGTTGGCCTCCACGCAGTCAGGCAGTGGTACACTGGTGTGCTCGTGATCGTGAGGTAATTAGTCACCCTGGTTAATAAAGGCTGCTGCCATTATAAAATCAGAGTAACATACTATTTAATAGAGCGTATTGGCCAACAACTTCTGAGTCTAAATATTTAGTTCTTGGCGGCTGGTTTTTGGTGTGGATGGCCCAGCTCTAGATCTAGATGGCCAATATAGTGGGGGGGCTCTTTACATATACAGACCACCCTGAATACCTCAACCTGGTTTTCTGAGTGACGAGCGTTCTCTCCTTTATGCAGGTCGAGATGGTACTATGACCCGTTATTATCGGCTTCTCCGTACCCGGGGTAGTTAAGACCGATAACCAATAAACATCGGAAAGCGGCCTTGAGGCCGAAGCATCTGCTGAAGGCCCGGCCTCAGGTGCTTATATCTACTGAAGAGAGGGAAAACCCGTTCCCACCTATTCTGTGCTTGCCGTCTCTGGTCATGGGACCATCCAGGGACGAATTAGAATAAGCTCAAATCGGGCGTGCTTACATTCCACAACCTGGAATTGAAAATGAAAATATTGCAACACCTTACTAGCTTGTGCTTGAGATATTAGTCTTCAAAAATGGCAAAAAGTGTTGTTTAGATGATTAAAGATGTAACCGGAATTTGGCTTGGTGCAATCACGGGCAATCACTCGCCAGTCTAAACCGAACGACAACAGCGCCCCCTAGTCCCACGTTATTCCAAAGGTAGGAAACAGAGCAATTTTCAAGACAAGTCCAACCGCTCCTTAAAACCATGATCGCTTTGCGCGCAAAGGCCCCTGTGTAAACCATCGAGTCACGTAAGGAATCCTGCCACGCGAAAGTTGAGGCTGGTAGCGGTTCAGTATCTCCTACTTGGGTGGCATTGAATGCGCCCAGTCACAGTTCTTTTATGTGTGATGTAGCCCTGTAACCTGTACATGCCATCTTCGTCAAGCCAGGTTTCCAGAAAGGCGCTCGGGGGTCCAGAACACCTAGCTAAGTTCGATCTACCCAACGCTTCAACGTTAACGCTGGTGGTCACATTGCATGATTCTCGCTCTCCTATCTTTAGCCAGTGCCAGTATTTCATACTTCTATTTAAAGTTACCATTCTGATTCTTCTTCCAATGTGTTGATTAGTTAGCCGATTGCCAAGGGACGATCTTATGGCTTTGTACCAGTATCAGGATCATCATAATATTATTATTTACAGCCAGTATGTGCCGTCCTGCAGTAGGAAGTCTGATGCGCGCGTGTCTGCCTGTGTATTATTTTTTAAAACCCAGAATAGGAACACAGAACTGCACCACGAATCCTTCTAGAAGAGAGAAAATAATTTCAAAGCCATGAGGCATTTCTTTTATAAATTGAACTTTGTCGTGGGTTCACGGACTGTCCATGCAACAACGTGTGCCATGCGAGTGCTGCCGGCCCCGGGAGTTTTTAATCTTTTTTCCCCTTCCCCCCTACTAGTGCACCCTGTTAGAGAATTTTCTTTTCACTCTCTCTAGCTTTTGTTACCCCATGACCTCGATGCGGGCCTTTATCGATAGGCTCATTATAATTTATGTATCCCCCCCCCCCCCTCTCCCCTGTATCGTAGAAGTAAGGCTGTTGTTACTTCTGCTAGCTAACATAGCAGCTAACCATGACCAGATCCCTGCAAACAACATTTCGGGATCCCCGTCGTTCAAAATAAAACCAATGACGTAGAATTATTCCTAACCCCGGAACAACGACGTGAACGTGCACCTCTAGTGGAATTGGGGGGGGGGGGGGGAGGGAGAGTGAGAGAGGATGGGTACTTTGCGTCCGTACCTATTGCCGTTTCCCGAACAAAGGTTCGCACCAAGGAGGGGTGCTGATATATTGGCTATGATGATGATGACAGTGGTTGTGTGTGCTAGTGCCCGACAGTTTGGGAGGGGGGGGGGGAGTAGTTAAATGACTTTCTTTGTCTCCCCCGTCCGAACAGAGCGTGCCTGGCTGAACCTCGTCCGGCTTCTTTATGTATTAGGTAGGTACCTATTTCTTCTCTGCCAGTACCCGGGACCTTGCACTATGTATGTAGATGAGACAGCTCCTCTCTAGTGTGAGTGTGTATCCATAAGTGCCGAACCCACCACGAACGTTGCAGTGGAATAGACTTTTTTTTCCTTTCACACAGAAACTCTCGGAAGAAGAAACAGCAACAATCATCAGCCTAGCATAAAGGGGAGGGGGCAAAGCCGGATATATCGATGATGTAACTATTGTACTTTGGCCACCCTAACTATAAGTGCACATGTACTTAATGTATGTATAGATACATGTAGTAGTGTCATGTACCTGCTTCCATATCTACAAGGTATTGTACCTACATTACTCAGGAGTACGGGTAATACACCAGACGGCGACGAGTGGACTAATCTCTCTGCACCCAAGACCACAGGACCCCAATTCTTATGAACAAATCTTTGAGATCCGATGTCGTCTTTGTCAAGCAGTTACCCGGCCATCGCGCAACGTTGAATGTTTGCTTTTGCTTTTCTTATGACATCATTGTCAGGAGATCAGAAATCTGGTCTGCAGCCTCCCGAGTCTCCGTTAAAGAGGGGGGGGCGAATGCTCTTCTTTACTTCCTCTTCACCTTCGAATCCGAGTGTAATGGGATGTCTCAAGATGAGACGACGTAGGGTTGAGTGTTTTCGTCAAGGGTGTACATGTGCCGATGTCAAGGACAGCCGATCTTTAGCTTGGGTTAGAAGAGATGATCGAACAGAGATGCCATGTCTAATCTGACCCAATGTTTCCTAGTGAAATTATTTATTTTTTGAGCCTTTCTTAGTAATATGTAACGATTCCCCATTCCACCCAAAAAAGAAAAGAAAAGAAAAAAGAAAAAAAAGAAAAAAAAAGACAATAACCAACCTACAAGTTACAAGTTACAAATTGTTTTTATACACCAATAGGAAAATCTTCCGCCCCAGCTACGCCGCAGACTGGGCAAAAACCAGACCCAAATACGTGGAACTGACAAGCTCTCTGATGCAGATGCCTAACTAAAATGCAAATGACGCCCCGTGACAATGAAAAACTTATATCCAAACATTGAAGGGAGAAAACCACGCAAAAAGGAAACCACATCTTAAAACAGAAACCATCTTCCATACTTTCTTCACACCGTCCCCCCTTCGTATCAATTTGGGACTTTCCTACAAGATGGTTATCGTGTCATCATCAGAACTCTAAAATGCCTGAAGGATTTCCCGCCCAGGACGAAAGGCCCATAGTCGTGGAATCAACTGGGGAGCTAGGAAACCCGAAATGAAATAGGACAAATAGTCCACCATCTCATTAAGGGCTCAACTGAGTAACCAAATCGGCGAGTAAAAAAAAAGTCCAGACCCCCTCATAAACCAAAATAAACAGCGGGAAATAACCAAAAGGAGATAAAGCAAAAAAAATGAGAAGAGAAACGCGAAAGCAAACACTTTACACCCCAAAACACCATATATCAAAACATAGAGATCAAGGCGATTCGAGAAAACCAATAGAAAAAAGAAGGCGGAAAAAAATACAAGAATGATTCCCAAGTACTCAATATCAAGAGCCGCCCTATAGAAAAATAGAACTAGAAAAAACCAGATTAAATGCGGGTATAAAATATGCATGCCCAAAGCCCCCATGAATATAACAAAGGAAACAAGAAAAAAAAGGAATGATATCGAATGACCAGTTGCATTAGTCGAAAATATTCAAGAAGGCCTGATTGATCATCGAGTAAAAGACAGTGTCCGCAAGGGCGGGTTTTCCAGTATAAAGTGTTATGATCTCACTCTGAGATTGTGGCGAGAATTGTAATCAAAAGAGTCCTCCTCTTTACCACTGGACTGGGAACGGTTGTTCTGGGGCTCTCCAGATACACCACCTAGTCCTCCTCTGCTGCCACCACCACGTGTTTCTTGTCGAATATAAGACTTTGTAACTTGTGACGCAGAAGATAATGCCCGTCTTGGTAGGACGTGGCTCGGTGAGACGTATTCCCAATCAACCGGATCCCATGATCTCTTGCCAGCTAACGGAAACCCATATCGATCATCCATCGTTCCATCCGCACCCTCTTCCTCTTCGGGAATTGGCTCATCGTCAACCCACCCAACAGTGTATCCATCCTTATCCCCAAACAAAAGCATCGGTTTCTTGTCGACATCCTTTTCGGGACTTCTGCTCCTCCTGTCGATCCCAGAATTACCCCATGGTTGAGGACTTGTAGACGCCGTACTTGAAGTTGTGGTGGCATTGCCTATTGGTGGTGCTGTGAGAATCCACCTCGCCCATGTAGTCCCAGAAAGATTATCCATCGGAACTGTAACTGCCCTAGGTTGTGACCATGTTGCACTCCAAAGATAAACGACACCCTGTGAGTTTGATTGTTCTCCGGAGGTGTTGTCGGGAGTGCATTGAATCATCAAAAGATCGGGAATAGTTGGATGCCAACTAATGGACTTGATAGGGTTCATTTGGACCAAAACTGCATACGGTCTAAGTAATTTTAGGGACCAGATCCAAACCGTTGTTGGCATACTGTCATTTCTAGTTGCAATGAGGTTTCCATCAGGTTTATTGAAGGCAATTGTGGAAATTCCATTCTTAGGTGAAGGGTCTCCTGGGTTAGGCGTAATCATCGGCAACGTTGTGGGTTGTTGCACTTGTGCGTAATGACGTTCCTTTGGAGACTTGACACATTCAGACCACACAGTCACTCCTGGTAGTCTAATGGTTCTTGTATGATTCATCTCAATTACCTATTTACCCCACACGTTAGCCCAATTGCAAATACTGCCAAACGGAATTTCCCGAGCGATTATATACCGGAGAAAAGGTGTAATTGCTCAAAAATGCCAATCGTCCATCGTAGCTTCCGATCGTCAAGAAATCTCCACCTGGGCTCCACTCCACACTCTTGACACCCAAGCCCTCACAGGGCTTCTCATAGGTTCTGTAAAGATGCCCGTCTGCAGTGTACACCAAAACCTTATAGCCAGAAGCGGCAGAGTCCCATACCGCAATCCAACGTCCACATGGAGACCATTTTAGGCCTTGAGCGTCCAAGGTAGGAAGTTGAAAGCTCGACGCTAGTTTATAGGTAGTGTGCTGATGAACGCTGATGACGTCGTGTGTTGCCGAGCGGGTAAGTAGGGCGTAGTGTGAGGTGCAGGGACGATAACCATACCCTAATAATCATACTTGGTTAATATCGAAGGGTATGAGGGGTGCTGTCAACGACTGTACCCACCCTTATCTGGAAACTTGGGGTTAAGAATCTCGATTTGTTTTGATGTATTCAGATTCCACACAGTCACCTTGAGCTTTTCCTTGCAATGCATGTTAGTTTAACGTCACTTTGGTGAGAAAGCCATCAAATACCCCCCTTGCCCGATAAGTCTTACCTGAAATTCTGAAAACACGACCACTTCGTCTGCGTTTCTACCAAACTCGACGTTCTTGATTCCTCCGAAGCCTTGATTGATGCAAACAGTCCATTTCTCATCTTCGACATCGTAAACGTGTATTGATTGTTCGTCTGCCACTAGGATTCTTTGTCGTCCACCACCTTCTGACTCTGACTTATCAATCCCACTTCTCCTTTTACCTATTAACGGAATACCGTGCCACGCTGGTGAAGAGAAGGACCCATCCAAATAGGGAGACCATTTGACAAAGCTTATTCGTGATGCAAACTCGGGATTTAGGTTTATTACCCGTTTAACCTGGAGAGTCGTTGTTGATCGAAGAATGAGTTTTGTGTGCACGATTGATGCTATTAAAGTACCGTTTGGTGCGGGTTGGGCGCCATTAAAACCTTGAATTCACACGTTGTATTAGTAGGCACTTTGTTCACGGGTCGGGTGGGAAGCAAACATCGGATGAAGAGCAAAAAGATAAGGGTGCATACCACGAAACACTGTCGAAAACTCCATACTTTGCTCGCTCAGAGCAGATGTTCTTTCTTGCTGAGTTGTCTGTAGTTCTGTTGTGTTGCTTGTAGGATGGGGCGGGTGTGCAAAGAGAGGAAGGGGTCAGAGTAGACTGACTCCCGTGCTGGGTGTCTGGCAGACGAAGAAACGTGGTCCGCTTGCCTCGAGTGCTAGGTATATCCTAAAAGTGAAATGATATGTGGTCGATTGACGTAGGTACCGTCGATGGATCAGTGGCTTTTTTTTTTCCTCTCTCTTTTTTCCTCTTTCCTAGTATTTGCAGCGCAAACGGAGAGTGACCCTGAACAATAATCTAGGAGGAGACTGGAGAAAACACCGAGGGAGACGGGGGAGAGGGGGGAGCGGTGGTAGATGGTGGAGGGTGAGATAATTGGGATTGGGGGGCCAATGGGGGGGAGGGGGGGGGGGACCGGCAGTAGTGACTCTACACTAGAAGGTGTCTGTGTTTGTCTACTGCCTGCCTGCCTGCCTGCCTGCCTGCCTGCCTGCCTGTTTTTTTTTTTTTTTTTTTTAATCCTAGCCCCTTCTCTTCGTCTGGAGTGTATTTCACCTTTTTTTTTTTCTTTTTCTCCTCTCTTTCGCCTTCTTGCGTGTGAATATAATCGACGCTACGCTATTTTACTCTTTAGTAGTGTCGAGTACTCTGTGGGTGTAGTTGGTGGGTGTAGTGGAGCTGGCAGGAGGAGGAGGGAGGATTGACGATTGACGATTGACGGTCACAACAAGTAGAAGACTGGTGGGTAGACAGATAGAATCCTAATATGGGAACGGTGGGTCAAAAGCAGCCGCAGTAATCAAGAGTATGAAAGAAGAATTAAGCAGAAGAAGAAGCCTGTTGTAGCAAGGTTCGCGCGTCCCGAGAACACCGGGGGGCAGTTTTGACGATGAACGGGCGAAAAAGACACACTCATTCCTCGATTATGGCTGAAGGGTTGGGCTTGATGATGGCTGGGCTTGCTTTTGCAGCTTTTCTTTGGGTGAAGAGGGGGGTGGTGGTATGGATCTACTACAGTGGTGACGAAGGATGGAGGGGGCAGGGGTCGTTACTCTGAGTTGAGTTGAGTCCCTCTTTTTTTTCCTGAGGTCTCCATTAAGGTCCTGTTCTAGGTACCTCATGTACATACCTCCTCTTGCCTTGCCTACCTGTCTACCACCCTACATAATACATTCTCCTAGCCTCACTCCCGGGAGGTAGGCCATGCGCTTGCTTCCCTGGTCCGCTGTTGTGTCGATGTCTCACGCTTCTGTTCAGACTTCCCCCAACGCAATTTCGCAGTTTCAGCCGAAGCAGATAACGTCACTCCCGTCAAGGGTCCACTCACACTTCCAGCCACGCATCGGAAGCACCCCTATACCAGCGGCTCTTATGCTCTCCTCACATTTGCCAAGAAACATCGATCCACGCAACTTTTCCTTTTCACGAAAACAAGAAGTCCTAACACCAGTCCATCCGTTCTCAGCAGCGACCTTTGTATTTAATTCAGGTTGAAAAATCACCTGTTACCAAACATATTTCTCCCCCCCCCCCCTTTTTTTTTCCCTACCTCGCTCCTCTTGAGACTTTTTCGATATACAGTAGCGCCGAGTTAAAGTAATCTTGTTTCAAGAAGTCTTGAATTCAAACCAAAAAAAAAAAAAAAAATAGGAAAGAAGGATTGACGCGTAGGTACCAGCCTTCGAGGCTTCGTGATTATCATAAACATCAAGGAAACTCACACTCGGTTCGTTTGCCATCGATTCGCATGTCTAATCCAATCCCCGACCGGCCGCATCCGGCTGAGTAAAGCAATCTTCACTTGATCTCCAGGATCATCAATCACTCTCTCATTCATGAGAGCCTTTCCAACGCCAGTCCTTTACTTTACTCAGTTATACGAGACTCAATGAGATCGTTCTCGTGATCAGTGGCAGCCTCAACAAATTTGCGAGCAGGAACAGTTACAACAATAACAACCAACGAGACGAGAAGGCGGAAGATGGATACGAACAAACGACTAGCGAATACAGGTCTCACCAGCCTCGAGACAAGTATATCATGTGTACCCACGAATAAGTACTTTTCTCTGCCTCCAACCCCACTGCCACACTTCTAGAGGTAACCCCCCCCCCCCCCCCAACTTCGTGGCCATCCAATAGACACCCCCTCCTCCGGGGTCCTGGTCGCTCCTCTCCCCACAAATGAGCCCTCCAAGGCAACCGTTGCTTGGTAATTCTGCACAGACGTCATCGCCACGACCTGATGCACGACAATTACCCTTCCTTCCTTCTTCCACCACCCCTCTTGTCCAAGACTTACGGCTTCACGGGATCCGATCAATTATTCTTATTCATCATCACCACCCAATCACCACCCAGTACAACCGCCCCGTCCCTGACTTGTGAGCTCCTCACCGACAGCGGTTTTCTTCCGGATATCTACCGGCTTGGCGGTGTTCGGGACTGAGAACTTTGGCTTTCAAAGCCCGATGATCGTCGAGGCGTTTAATAATACGGCACATAATAATAAAAACAATAACAGTAATAATATAGCTCCCCAAATCTCTTTCCGTAATTATCGCCAACAGAACCAAAATGATTTCAAAACTTTCCTTCGCCCTATGCATGTACGGCACCGATCTTCATTGCCTCAGCTGTAACCTGGAAAAGATCCTCTCCCTTGCGATTAGGCATGACCTCACTCACTCACTCTCTTCATTTTAAGGATTTTGCGACCTGGGTCATCCCGCTTGCTATTTGTAGAGGTGCATCCACACAGAACATCCCCTCCCCGCGGCTGGTGCGCTGAAAGGAACCCCGCTTTAAATACTGATAAACAGCGCGCGGTTGGGATCGTTCGCCCATCCATCCATCCACCCATCCATCCATCAAAAAGCTACAGCAATCGGTGGACAAGGCGTTATGTGGGTTTTATCAGTTAGCCACCTACAGACACTATCTACGCATATCTAGACAAAATATCGCAATATTCCTTGCCAGTTGCACGTTGCTCGCAGCTATCGTGTAACAACTCTCATCCAAAACTTCGATAAGCGACCAGGAAAAAATCGAACGGATGACCTGAATTATCACTTGTTGAAAAAAAGACTTTTTTTGTTTCCTTGGACCCTTTTTGTTTTTCCGCGTGTTCTAGCACCACTAGAGAAAAAATCAAACTAGAAAGCGGAGAGAGCGCGCCAAGGAAGTTGTAAAAAAAAATAAAAAAGAAAGACCCTGAACAAACCTGTGCTCAAATTGGTTGGGATCTTCGAGGAAACTGCCGCGGATTTTGAATAGTGTGCTCACCGTGCATGAAATCTATATTGTATGACCCTTCCATCTCTTCCCCTATGTGAGGAGCAACACCTCAGCACAGCAATAAAAAAAAAAAAAGGACACGCCCTAGGAGTTCTGTCCGTGTGTCGCGTGCATCCCAATCCATCACATTATTTGTTGTAGGGAAAAGAAATTGTGCGCGATCTCCTTGACGTCAACGGCGGAAACTAAAGTCAAGGAAAATAAGAAAAAGGAACATGAAAGGAATCAAAAAACAAACCACAGATAAGTTCCTCTTCAGAACGTTTCTATGGGAGAGAAAAATCTTTGGTTGTTAGACAAAATGAGGCTAAGCATACAAAACCAGGCGACCACACAAGGCTCACCCCTGTTACTCTACGTCGGTCGATAGGACACGAGAGCTCCAAGGAGTGGCACCACTTTTCCCTTGGTGGTGGAGACCGGGATTAAGCGAAGCTCAATTGGTCCATGAATGCCTTTAAAGAGAGGAATTGCCTCTTGCTGATTCGACGAAATAAGATTATCACAGGTCACGCAAGAGGGATAATAAACATAGCCCGCTGGAGGAAGGCCGCTGGAAATATTTTGAGGGTCCATAGAGCTTCCTTGCCTTTCATAAAATACCTCGAGTCTCTTTAAGCTCACTTGTGGCTTTGGAGCCTAGAGAATATGAAACCAAACAATTGCTTGAAACGCTGAGATCTTGCTTATGGGCCGTTAGAAACCCTCTCTAGATGAGAAACGTGTGCCGGTACGTGCAGCAGCCGAAGGTGTGCGGTTGAAACAGGTTGAACCATAGTCATGATAAAAAGTCATTGATGTCAACAAATGGGAATACCTATTCATCTGTCACCACACACTCCTGACCTATCAGCACATGGGATTCTAATCGACTGCTATCAGGCCCTTTTGCTTGTGCAACACCGCGGCGAGACAAGCCCACAAACTTTCAACTTGATATGTATCACCAAGTAGCCTTTTCCTATGATACTAAGAAAAAACGTAGAACTAAGTTCTTCAAGCGCTCCCTGAGATGGCTGCACCTTGTGACTGGCATCACCGTGACTTTCTCGGGAGCTCACATATGCGCCTTCTTGGGTGTCGGCAGCAGAAGTTAGTCCCTTCCAATGGACTGGGAAATTTGCATCGCCAGTCACGCCTCGACAGCGTCTAGAAGTGCTGATCCCAATTCCAAGGGGCCTTTGTATCCATTTATAGTAAACCACTACTCTAGACGGTGTTGTATGAATTTCGCAACTGACTAGGGCAGGCATCCGACCTAATAACACAGGCTCCACTTTCTGTGTAGATGAGTTGCCTGAAGAAATTTGATTTTTACATTGTCTTTGATAACACTTATCCGCCATCAAACACGAAATGAGAAAATAGAGACAGTTCGTAATCCATATGCAATTGCAATTAACGATTAACGAGACATCTTAGAAACCAGGGACGCGATTGTGCAACAAAGTTTCGAGTGTCTAGAGACTCCCTGTCCGCCCACTTGTTTCAATATATCAATCGACTATGCTGTGCGGCGCTTTACACATGTGGAAGTGCAGTTAATTATTGGTGCCTATGCAGTGTTTTATCTTAACCCTTCCGCCGGCGATTTCAACGACAGGAATGATCATTGGTTGTGGCTAAATCTCAATCGTTTATTCCCTCATTTTATAGAATCCACCCAAATACGGCACTGTTGTTTATGCAAGGGCGTACTTGAAGAAATCCTAATCAGCACTTCATATCACCGTCCCAGGAACGCCCAACTTATTGGACCGTACCAAAATCAGTCGAATCTTCTATTGCCGCTGCTCCGAGAACGGGAAGCACGGCCGTAGTGGCGATCCGGAGGCAGCAGCAATTGTATTAATGTAGTCGCCCGAGATTGTGGGGCACAAGGCATGGGGAGCCAGAAAAAAGGAAAAAGCGATTTCGTGACAAAGTGAGTGGATGAAGAAGCATCAAATGCTCGTGAAACTCCTCCCGCGCGGGGGTCCACGGCAAATTGTTGTCTGGTCGCACAAGTCAACACAAGGTAACGGAGGTTGGGATACACTATACAGTTCATGCATGGGGGAGGATCACATAATTCCTTCCCCCGTGCCAATGATCTGCCTTCATGCATGATGCGGTCATCCAGTAATTATCTAGAGTCTTGGGATCTCCACTCACCCCTGTATGTAGGGTCTATGGTTCGAAATCTAGACCAAGGAATACGTTACATCTGTACTTTCGAGCACCAATACCTACACAGGCTCGTGTGTAGGTAGATCATAGATGCACTCTCGTGTGTACCTACTCAAGCCAGAGAACCGTGTGGAAAGGGGGAAATAGTCTGGACTCCCCTCCGCCCGCTTACTCTAGGCTCCACACCCTACCAAAACAATCCCACTCTGTAGAATCCATAGACGCCAAACCGGCTGTGGCGCTAATAACGTAGGTCAAACGCTTAAATCTCAGGCGGAGTAACGGCAGTGATGACGACAGTAATATTTTTTGTTTCTTTTCTTTTTACCTCCCCAAAAAGAAGTGAAAAATAGATCCTTGCATAGATAGATAGAGTACCCAGGGCTTGGCGTATAGCTAAGCAACGCCTGAGTGAGAACAGCACCTCATCTTCTGGTCAAATCAAACATCAACAAGCCGGCCATTTAGGCCTAGAGCTGCCCGTTCTCACACTTCGCGGGGGCTTCCTTGCCTAGATCTCAACGGTAAAGATGTGCTCGTACCAGCCATCGGCCCGACCAGGCCAACGAGGACACGGAGGCACGGAGATGTTCGTTCATAGGCATTATCCGGGCATATATTCCATGTTTGATATGGCTCAAAATACAAATACTCTATGTCGTGATCTGATACATCACTCTATTCTGGAAAAGATATATCAGGTTCACCAACACACAGGATGGAGGGCTGGTGATTTGTATTGATGGCAGAATCACGCACGCTTCAGGGGAACGTGAAAACAGCTCAATTGTACGCGCTAACTAACTCGCAAAGTTTAGTCTTGGTATGCCGGATTTCGGCCGTCCTGTCCGTCGTCTTCCATGGATGCTTCGACGCTTGTGCACATGGCAAGTCACCCTTTTCTTTCTTTCTTTCTTTCTTTCTTTTTTTTCAGAACTCTTCTAGTCAATGGTGCATTAATCCTCTGCCCAAAACTGGCGAGAGCCTTCTCACGGACATCCGTTTCACATCGACGATTTGAAAGGATAATTCACTAACTGGCAAAAGTCTATCCGGGCTTCTTACCCCCGTTCTCCACAGTTCTCGGATTAAACACCCTGGTACCGTTATGTAATTGTTCATAAAGGTTGTCGCTACTTAGGGCGCCAGAACATCCTGACCCAAATAATCTTTTGCCAATGGCACCTTCAAGGTTACACATACAGTATACTTCTGAACATAGTGCAGCTTGAGGAGTAAACGGTTACCATGGTACCCGCATCAAATCCCCCTGGACAAAAAAATTGCACCTCACTTCAAGAAACCCTGAATAGGACGTGTCAGACTGTCAATCAGTTGCGTGACCTCAACCACGGAAAAACTTTTCTCTTTAAAACAACCCTACCAATCTGGGTGATGCTGTGCCCCTCCCCCATCACACAACTGGGATTGAATTAGTGGAGGTTTCCTTATTTATTCACTAACGGCTGGCCCTATGATTTTGATAGTTCGGCAAACTACAGATGTTTGTTTTTTGTTGTTTTAATAACACGAAATACGTAAGTACGAGCTCTACGGCCTGCATTGCATAGCTACGTATGAAAGTGTTCAATCTACACGCTCTGGAGTTATTATCCCGAGATCCCTTACTCCGGAATTCACCCACGTGGCTACAAAAGTAGGTACTGTAGGTGAGATTCAAATAAATACATGAAATAAAGAAAGTTTCAATTTCAAATGGAGCCGCATGGGACACTCTACTCTACAGTTCGTTTCTGGGGGCTAAAAACCAAGTGAGCATAAACGCGTCAGAAAAGAAAAAAAGAACTCGGAAGACGTTGATCATGATGATTGTTTTACCCCACTCCATGCGCGACTTTGCGGCCGTCTAGAGTACATACATACCGATACCGGCTGTGGTGCTCGTGATGAGATCGACGACACGCTACAACTACGACGCTTAGGATCATATGATGAGACCGTCCGTCCGAAATACATACACACTCTGCCTACCATATCGTAGGGAGGTGGAAATGCCCGTAGGCTTGCGCGGTGGAGAAGAGACGAAGTTAGGTAGGTAAGGCAGAGGAGGTGAGGTATCATCATGTAGGGTTCGTTGTCTAACTACGCCGTTGCAGGAAGGTCGGAGTGAGGGTTTTCTAATAATGCAGTTGCACACCATAGGCAAGTCCTCGCCCCTCATGCAGGGCATAACTGCATACATAGTGTAACATGAGGTAGGGCACCTAGGCAGGTTCTCTATTTCTAATGCTTGCTTTACATATTACCCTCTGCAGAAGGATTTAAACCCGCCTTGTCGGGCGCTGTCGGAGCTCACAAACTGCAAACTACATGTAGTTGCTTGCACGCGTGCCAGTGATTGGGCGTGAAAAAAAGAAATTCTAGAGATCCACGATCGAAACCCGAGAGCAGTTCAGTTATATATTTTTAATTCGCTCTCCTTTCCCTTGCGCGCTCGCCGCGAGTCATAATTTATACCAGATAATTCTGCTCTTGGGCGGGGAAAGCTAGGAGGAGGTAGGAGGAGGTAGGAGGCGTACTAGCCAGCCAATCGCGGTTTTTCGGCCCTGCATAACTTCCTTGGGCTTAGAAAGGCATGGGCGTTGCAACCCACTTTCAACGGACGACGACGGCGAACATGTAATTCTGGGGAAACAAGCTTGCCCGTCCACTATCGCGACCGGAGATATCACTCCACTGTGGCGTCTGGGGGATCCCTGGTAACGTGCGTACAGTGGGCCTTGAGCGCGCACGCGGGTATCACGAGGTGGGAGGCCTCGGGAAACTGGGGGAGACAGAGTTAATATAAAAATAGCTGCGCGCTCTCAATGGTGAAAGAAAAGAAAGACATTATATTAACCCGCAACTCAAGAGTGGGAGAGTAATTTGCTTAGTAGGTATTCTAGCTATAGGTACATACATACCTAGACGAAATGAAATCGTGTAGAACCTCATCACCAGATTTTATCTCAATAGAGCACCGGGTTTACCCTTAAGCTCTCTGTTTCAATTTTAAATTTGAGGCCCCCCCAAAAGAAAAAAAAATGAGTAGTCGCAGTTCCGCACTGGCTGGCACACTGGCACATACTCCAGGTTATGCAAGCCGATCAGACATCTGAAGAAAGCACCTGCACCGCATGGCCGCGCCCATGCGGGATCGTGAGCTAGATCGGTGGTGGCGTCTGTTTTCCCGGATATCTACTTCCTGAGGTCCTGCATGACCCGGCCTGTTACAGGAGAGCGGAACCATCTAGACACCATGAACCTTTCCCCCTGGGCCCCCTTATGCAATCGCTATGTGTGTTTTGGAACACGTCACTTCTTGAAAGAATTACAAGTAACCTACTCTAGAAATCTTGCCTAGTCACAGTTAAGAAAACCAACACTGGATGTATCGACCTTGGTTTTGAAAACATGCGCCGGGAGGCATCTAGACATAGTAAACAGATGAAACCTTAATCGCGCAAGAAGCCGAGACACTCAAACTAACATATATCAGGAACTGGATGAATAGCAAGAAACTTTGGGGTGGTCAGCCTTTTCTTTCCTTACGTCCGAACATAAAATGTCAATACTGATACACGGTTCGCAGTCTGCAGCACCGAGTGATTTCCTATGAACAAGACTGCGCATGGGCTTTGTCACGACACATTTTTTGAGCTACCATGGGACTAGGCTTACAAACATTCCAATACTCATCATCAGCCTAGCTTTTGAGTCCGATTCATTCCGGCGGAATTATCTGCTGGCTCGACCCTCGCCGGTTAAGAATATAAAGGTGAGTGGCCTGACAGTGAAAAAGGAGAGCCGCGTCCCTCAGTCCCTCTGTCACTCCGTCCCTCCCTGCTCTAAAAAAAAAGATTTTAAATCCAAGTCCCTAAAAAGCGGTTGTCTTGACGATCTCTGGATCGGTCGATTCAGCTGTATATAGCTTGGCAATATATGTTCGATAGGCTGCAGGTTAGGTGAGATTATGTTATAGACGGGAATGTTTGCACCCAAACTGTGCGCATGTGGGTTCATTGGACCATATGGCCATGGCACTCGTGATATATTGTGCTTCCAACGGTAGATATGACTTTGTTTACGAAAATTTGAGCCCTATTTTGATAGTTATATGCTTGCTGATCGGTGGTGCATGTAGGTAGAGATAAAACAACACAGAGTGTCAAGATTATGTTAATCGTTTCGGGCCGCAAGGTGCATACGGCTCGGAAGCCATTGTATTAGCCAAATGAGACGAACTACATGTACTTCACAAAATTTCCGGGGTGCGTGAGAGCTGGGCGGATGATCAGCAGGTAAAGTAACTATTCTGTAGCTAGCTACATAACTCCAATCTTTGAGTATTCCAAATAAGTAAGCTAGCTCAAGTTCTCGTACGTACTTGAGGCCTTTTTTTCTTTCTGATTACCTTGCTCAATAGATAAGCCTAATACTGTTCGTTACATCCTGTATGTCGCCCTATATCGGAATCGTGAGATTAATACTCCTTGGGCGGGATGAGAGATACCGGCCACAAAAATAAGCTCTGGCGGTCAGATTATAGCTAACTCCTTCAGCTGCCCACCCCCCCACCTCGTTTCAACCCCCACCCTGGATGTATACCCCCCCCAGAAAAAAAAAAGGGAAAGAAACAGGACAAGACAAAAACACAACAAACACTCTCTAATGATAAGGGGGAACGAGGGCGTGCTAGCCTTATGCACGTACCGAGACATAAAATGCGCCGAATTACGCTGTAAGTGTCGGGGCGCAAGGCCGGCGGTACGGCTCTCGCCCCGTCAGTTATCGACGGTGCCTGAAGATCTGTTTACCAATTAATGGACCACATGGATGAGAAGAGTTAGTAGGATTCATGATTGTTTGGAAGCCGGCTACCTGTCATTCCAAGTCTTGGGAAGCGAGACTCACGCCATATTTGCAAAAGTGGGATATCCCAGTTTTGATGCTGCATAATAAATTATGTAGTATGTTCTAGTTGATTAGTTGGTCCCACCCCCATTCTCTTCAATCCTGAGAGGAGCTCATAGCTAACTAGTGGAAATTACTACATAGATGGGTGTAAATGAAAGAAGTGCAGTTAGATGCATGGTGATATTGGCAGTTGGGTTTAATATCAATTCTCGTTAGCTACATATCTGCGTATATTACTAACTCAACAATGGGGCAGCCATGTAGTAATCACTTCTCTCTGGGCCGGGACATTCCAGTCATGAGACTTTTTCTCTGTACAGTTCATCCCGACCATGGAGCCAGTACGGCGTCTACAAGTTATTGTTTGGGTGTATGTACGCCTGCAATAGTTATTAGTGATGTCAGCTCACGGACGGCTCATGGAGGTGTCGAAGGTCCGCATCTCGCGTGTGTGCAACCTTATTGTGCCGTCGCATCAAATCACCCCGTCCCACGTAACGTAGCATCGTTCATCATTGTCATCATCATCATTGTGAACTCCAAGAGTCAGGACTTGGTATGAAGCGGAGAGAAGGGGCATTCTCAATGAGATGGGTGCAAGTATTAATTGACTCGATAATTTTCTTCTACACATGTACAAGGCTCTAGGATGAAGTGAGCGGACGGGCATGGATCAGCCTACAGTATGGGGTAGAGGCCGGAAGTCGAAAAATTGTGAACACTCCTCCTGGGATGTCTGTGATGGTTGCAGCGCTGGGAACCAACTTTGGTTGATGGGGTCGCTTCAGGTTTTTGGTCGCTTTAGTGCCTTAAACATCATCAGCGGCGTTCATCGTCATCACTAAACATCAAATGTCAAAAGAATAGGTATCAAGCACTGCCCCAGAGCAAATCAATAGACACTTTCATTAACTATAAAGAAGGCTCAATTCCGCTATCTTAGAGATTTAATTCTTCGTCTCTATGATAATAATAAGCCCCCTCGAGACCCCTACAAAATACTTAGATATGACGGACTCTGTTTTAACTGACAAAGATACAATACTATCTTCTACTTCAGTCCGCTTTGAACTGACAACTGGGGTCCGATCCAAAATACGTACTCTACACCGAGTAGCTTCTTGGCCATTCAGAAAAATCTCCAAAGAAGTTGGAGTTCCGCTATCGACAGTTTATAAAGATATGCCGTCACCCATTCACACCTACCCACGTATTCGAGAGGGCCCAAAATCATCCCCATTGGTGGCTCAATTCAAATGCGATTGATTCAACATGCTACTTTATCTCAAGAGAATCGCCGCAAGCCTTTGATGCAGATTGCAGAGGAGGAAGTCAAAGTTCATGAAGAAACCTTACGAAAAGCCTTGCGGACGCTGGATATCATAGACGATCGACGGGTCAAACCTTACCTCTTTGGCAGCTAAAGCCAAACGTAAAGATGGGCAGACAACATCCATGATTATACTATTGCAGACTTCCAGAAAATTATTTGGACCGATGAATGCTGCTCAACGTAGGAGGATTTGCAGGCAATACATGGGTTCTGCGCCTTCCGTAGAAGAGGAATATAATGAAGATTGTTTAGTACCAAAATTCAAAACTCGAGACAATCATAGTTTGGGGATGTATCTGGTCACGATAATACCAAGAAAGTATTCTTGTATTCTGTGATAAAAAGAATGGGAAAGACACTTACTGGACCTGGTTATTGCGATCACTTCATACGACCACATCTTTATCCCTTTTGGCAGCAGCAAGCCCAAGAAGTCCTCGATTATGTCTATATCACGCATGAACCTCCCCACCGCTTAAATACACACTACCAATATCCTTTCTAAGTTCTTTTTTATACATTTTTGATTGGCCTGGGAGTTCTCCTGATTGTAATCCTATTGAAAATATCTGGCGGCTTATGAAAGATAGGATTGGTAGACGCATCCCCCGCTGCACTACTAATACCACTTTACGGGCTGCTATCCAAGAAGAATGGGATGCTATCACTCCTGATGAAATAAGGGTTCTTGTCAATTCCATGCCAGAACGGGTCCAAGCAGTCCGCTCTGCACATGGAGGTCACACGAGGTATTAATTTCAATGCTATATACAAGCGGAAATGTGGACAAGAAGCCTATTTCTTTGCTTATTTTGACAGACAGATTATTCTAACTCGGCTGAGGATAAAGCTTCTTCTTATTTTTCTTTATATCTATTTTCTATATTTATTTTACTAGGACAATTATGCGGGCAAACTAGTATAAAACCTCTCACATCTTCTATTATTTCTCATTTCTGATTGAATGGCGAGACAGGGTCAAAGGCAAATGCTTACTCTTACTACTGTGACAATCATTAGGAAAGATGTCAAAATTAACATTGGCACTTGAGGAGCTAGAAAATGCGAAAAAATTTAAAAAAATAGTTTCATATCTCAGGAATATACCTATATTTTTCACTAACAAAGCGAAACTATATTGTGGTTGTGGTGGAATTTTTGGTTGTGGGCCGTACTGTCTGTTCATGTGTGACTGAAGATCTTGAAAACCTGTCCTGCATACAGGGCCCACATGTGTTCGCTCACTTTATCCTAGAGCCTTGTATATCATGTTTCTTCGTCTAACTACCCATCTACATCCCGATGGTTTGATTAGCGCTGGTGCTGATTCGGTGGATATTCAGAGACTACCAGTGGTGGTACCCAAGGCGTTGGGCCTCATATCCACTTCAACAAATCAGAGTTAAGCCACACACTCAGACAGATATAAGCTCGGGCGGGATATTCAAGCTCACTTGCCGGAGACGGAGATCGAGGTCATGGGTGCCGTGGAGTCGTCCTGAATGCCTACATGTACTCAGATATAGGGTCTACCCGTGGACCCAGATGTTTCAAATTCAAGGAGTTTCCCGCACTATGGGGCTGACCCTTTAGCGCTTGCTGGGTCTTACTTCATGGAGCCGGCGGTAAAAGAAAAAAAGCCAACAGATTACTATTGTGTCTTCAATGTACTTATTGCTGTTGTATATATTGGTCCCTGACATTGCGGGCGAGCTTTCTCATGTGCGCTGTCTGGGAAGGCTCTTGTGCGCCATACTGACGCTAATGGTGGGAGAAGGGCTTGGGTTATTCTAGACTATGGTTCGCTGGGTTGGCTATTTTATATAAAAAAAAATGTGTTTTTCGTGCAGCAATTAATCACTTAATGCTCTCACGGAAATAATTCAGATAGCCAATGGGTCCTTGAGCCGTGGGAACCCGCCAACTGGTAATTTGTGTACAGCATTGAGGATGTGGAGAACAGAGGAGGGGGAAGAGCTCCTTCATTCATACACCACAGCGTGAGTGCATTTATCTATATAAATATGGCTAAATACCCCCCCCCCCCCTCCCCCCCAAAACGAACACCATATTCACTAGGGCCAGGATACCCGTCCCTTGGCTTTGACATTGGCATCAACATAGGGATCGACCCGAAAGTCCCCTAATACATGTATAAATGGCTCCCGCACCAGCAAAATTATTTTTGCATATTAGTAAGTCTTGCTAATTGAGTGGATATTATAATTATATTAAGCCCAAAATCATTGGCTCTGTCCAGACATACATGTGCCTAATACATAGACTTTAAGCTCCGGCTTAAGATTTCCCGTCCCGCCATGGCAGACAAGCCCCGGTAGTGTAGTGGTTATCACGCCTAGAAACTCAGCACGTAGAAGAAAACCAAAACGGAGCTGTGAGGGTAACTTGGGTTTGAATCTCAATCGAGGCATTATTTTTTTATTTTTTTTACCGTTTCGTGCCCCCCCTTCATCAATACAGTACAGTCGAACCCGCCCATCCGTGCCTATTGATTCCCCGATACCCGACTGTTCTAAAAGCCAATTGGGATAATATATTTGTCAAATACGCATAGATGATCTCTAACTGAAAGGACTTGAGAACGATATTTTAATCGTCGCCCAGGTATTATTGGGTTATGGTTCCAGCCAACAACATACCTCCTACTTCCACGATATTTCCCAAATCCCTAGCGCTGACCTAAAGCCCAACTGATGATTGGAAAGGCTGTTCCACCGTCCCGTACATTTTTGGTCACGAAATCTGACTCGGAATTATGAAAGATCAATTGGAACCCTAACCCTGTCTCGATTTCCCTGGTAATGCGTATGAGGGGTGGCGTGGATGGGCAAGGTCACGAGATGATATGATGAGATTGACATGTAAAACCAAACTAGCCCTGTGTCCAATGGTTGAGTTTCGTTGCGCAAGCCATTGACAGTTGTATAGTCTTTGTCGGGTATTGGCTCGCGCTATTTATTTACCTTTAATTTATGAGCAGGATTAACCTCAGGTTCAAATAGAGGGCCAAGCTCGCTTGGTGAGAGTTCTTCCAGCGATCGAGTCGACATTTGCTTTATAAACAACGACTTCCACCTATCCCATAAACCGTCGATGCTGACACCCCTCATTTGAGACCAAAAGCCGCACCAAAAAGTACCACAGAATTTATTAGCACTAGCTACTTGTTGGCATTTTGTGAAGGGGTGTCAGCATTGTCTCAACTCCAGACGTCAAACTGTCAACTGCATGACCTTTCGTCACTTTTCATTTCTGTCAACCAGGTTGCCATCCACAAGGTAAGGTACGTATTATCTTTCCATCACCCTATAGCAGGTCATGCCACACAATGTTTTTTCTTCAACAGGACTATACTAACAAGGCTTACAAGGTTGGGGCCGATGCATCAATCAAACTGGCTGGGGCGAATACCAAGCCCAGATTCATACGCTATCACTCGCCCACCGCCCACGGGGCCATCTACCACTGCGATAGTCGCTCAAACCTATATACAACAAGAGGCACTCTAGAAGATCTAATTCAGGCTTTAATAGAGGTTAGTAGAGGGGTCGGAAGGCGTGGGTCTTGGCTAGAGAAATCTAACAAATACGCATATTCCTCAACCCGTTATTTTCTCCCTGGCCGGGTCGTTTGCAATTGCATACGTTGGAACCAAACCATATGTTCAGAGCACATTTGTGGGGGGACGAATGAGATGCCTGTGCCGAAATAGGGAGGGAGTGGGGTAACGGTGTAGAACAGTACTGTACCGCACATGCGGGCTCTAGCTCTGCCATCCGTAAAGCCGTCCCGATGACATTGATAGTTAAATTTACTGATAAGCTCTACAGGGCGAGTATACAGTGTTTCTGTCCTGTCTCGAACAATAAAGGCTTAGTAATGATTATGCAAGTTAGGGTTTTCTAGTAAGCCAGTAAGTACACTACACCACTAGCACCATATTGTCTATAGAATAAATATTTACCAGCAGAGACAAGTTTTAGATTAACTCCCATATAACGACGATTAGACTAAGTAGTTGAGGTGCTTCACCGATGGCGCAGGTTCATTGGCAGGAAAGAATTGGATCAATATTCAATTAGTATTTGTGGAGAGTAACACCAAGTATTTTTATTTACAGTTTCTATTTCTAACTATCTAAACAAATGACCTTTTGAGTCCCAGTCACGAACCATCACTCGGATTACCCCTTCACCTTTCCCTCTCTTACCAACTCCCTCCATACTGCACCACCCGCAATCTCTCTCACAACATCCCAAAACCCGCTCTCATTCGGTTTTGGCGCCTCGCCACCAACAATGCCTCTTTCCATTAGTTCTACCACCATATCCTTCGCCTCCAACAGTAGCTCCTTCCTGTCCATCGCCTTTAGGAAGCTCATGTACGCCAACAGCCCGAGCATTACGTGGCCATCACGAGCCTTTCCGAGCCAGAGCTGCATCTTGCGCGCATCGCGGGCCTTGGCGTAGCCGAGGATGATCTCGCGGTACACACGCGGATCTGTGGGGACCCGGCGAGACTCCATCTCGTTAATGACACGCTCAGCGGAGACGATGTCGCTGCGCGAGAAGTAGTACTGTAGCAGGACGGTGTAGGTTGCGCTATTACCGGTAATGCCACGGTCCTCCATGATGCCCAGTATGCCCATTGCAGCAGCCTCATTACCCTCCATGAGGAGAGCGTGGAGTATGGTTGTGTAGGTGACGATATTCGTCATGATGCCTGCGTCTTCCACATACTGGATAATACCTAGGACGGTTTCGAGCTTGGGCGCGGGGGTTGCGTATTTGTACATTCCGTCGAGGATGAGGGTGACGGTGGTGATATCGGGGACGGTTCCGGAGGCCTGCATTTCGCGGGTGAGGGAGAGGATCGAGTTGAAGGTTCTGCTATCGGTCTTTTGGCGCTTCATGAGCGTTTTGAGGATGGTATTATAGGTGACGAGGTCCTTTTCGATGCCCAGTGAATTGGCGGTTTTCATGACGGCCTCGGCCTCGGCGATGTGGTGGTTCTTGAGAAGGCCGTCAAGCGTTGCGTTTATTGTTGCAGTGGTGGGCGTAATACCAGAGGCTTGCATCTCACGGAGGGCTGAGAGACCCGCGGCAATGTGCTTGTTATCGAGAAGGGCGTGAATGCGGGTTGTCCAACAGTGGTGGTCGGGCTGGCAGCCGGAGCGCAACATCATATCCCACACGGGGCCAATGGGCAGTTTGTCCTGGGAGCGCGAGTATGCGCGTAGTAGTTCGTTCCACTGTCTGACAGTAGGAATGATGGCGGCGCGAGTCATGTCGGCCCAGCAGGTTATTGCCTCAGTGCTGCAGCCGAGCTCGAAAAAGGCGACCATGAAGCGGGTGTAGACGTCTGGCGAGCGCGGGCTTGTGGCGACTACGCGCTTATAAAGGCTTTGCAGGGCTTCGGGTGTCTTTGCCTGTGCGATCTCGAGAGAGAGCGTGTAATAGTTTGTGAAGAGGGTGTCCTCGGCGTAGGACTCGAACAGGCGCATGATTCGCGTAGTGTCATTGGCGCTGAATTTATAATACTCGAGAAATCGTTGGGCGTAGTACGGGGACGGGTATGGCGAATGGCGGACCACATGCTCATACCGGATTGTGCACTCCCTCTTCACCTTCAGACCCCTAGTGAGGACCAGAAATGTGAGGAAGTAGGGTGTCGCCATGTCCTCCTTTACCGACTCTGGCTCCGTCGTCTGCAGCACAGCGTCGCGTAGGTTGGTGCTGGACATCACGGCGCGTTCAAACACAGGCAAGATCTCCTCCAGGCTATTGAACCTCCTGATTGTTTCCACGAGAAGCATGGCGTAGTGCTCAGCCCTGCACACCCCCATTTTCTCCATCTGCTCCAATAGGCTCAGCGGATGCATTAGACCCTCCGCCTTCCAGTCTCTCGCCAGCACCCCACCCACCAGCTGCGATAGTACTGACTGTAGCGCTGTATCGGGTACATAGTCACCCATTGAGGTCTCTGGCGCGGCATACGCTGACCGCAACTCCTCAGCCGACGGAACAGCGATGTTAATACCCATAAAGTGGGAACATGCTGTTCCCAGATCCCCCGCCTCTAGGTGCTCCTTTAGCGTTATGAGATCTGCTGGTGGGAGCTTAAACAATGGCTCCATGGCTGGCGCCGAGGCGCCGATTGTGTCAAGAATATCATCGCCAACTACCTGGCGGGTGATTTTGAGGGGGGTGGAGAGGGGGGTGCTGATATGGAGCGCTCGTCGGGGAAGCAAGACGATGGCAGCGGCGGTTGGGGAGCGGCGGGAGTGAAGCGCACCCCGTAGACAGGAGACGCAGACATTCTATAAGAAGTTAATAGCCGCTTAAGGTAATTAGGGACGGGACAGACGGACAGACAGACCCTGAATGGTGTGGTCCACATCGTGATGGGTTGGGGACGGATTAGTGGGGGATCCGATCGGTGGGAGGAAGGTTTTTTTTTTTTTTTTGGCGATTTTGGGACTTTCTGCTTAGTCATTGATCATAGCGGGGCCCGGTATGTAGATATTTGAAGTTTAGCTTTCCCGCGGCCAAGATCTTTCCTTAATTGAATGACAGACGACAGTTTTGAGACTTGCAATCTACTCGAGTAATCAGGTAAGAGATACTCATTTTGCTTGACCCAGGACTGTGTCTAATTACCTTGACTGACATTTGAATAGTTTTATATTGGCAAGCTATATACATGGGAGGAGATATTTATTGATCGATATTTCACTGTACTGGCCATGGAGCTCAGCTTCAAGCTAGAAGAGGGTTTCCAGCTCGAGTAGTTCACAGAGCTTCAAACCTGAGTTTTCAATCCCGTATTCAGCATAGATATCTTCGACCGCTTATACCAAGAATATATTAGAGGCACTTAGGAGATTCAATTGCTGGTTTCAACTGTGACAGACTCTAGACTATGGCTTCCAGAAGATGTTCTCGTTGATATTTCTTCACTCAATATTGCATATATATATGTTGGAAATATGCATATCTATATTGCATCGGAAAGTCTAGCTAATACTACTATCCTATCAATTTTCCTTTCGAGTTAATCCACAAATCACAACCTCTAAAAAATACTCTACATTATAGACTCCCCCGTCACTCACCAATTAACTACACCTTCACCAGGAGGGTCTCTACAAATACAACTCCCCCCTCAACATCTTCTTTCCCACTTCAAACACACACTCTGGCCCCACAAACGACGCCTCCTTCCCTCCATACCACAGTACCCTCCCGCCCCTCCCACTACCCTTCTCAATCCCCTTCATCTCCCCCCTCAGCACCTTCCCCAGCAACCCCTTCATCCCCTCTATTACCCCCATCGCATTCACCCTCACCACGCCCCCCGCGACCACTGCCGCATCCTCATCCTCATCCCCCAGAAACTCAAGCACCCTCTCCAGGCTCCTCCAATACGCCTCCACCTCGGACTGCAGCCCGAACACCACAGCGCCCACCATCTCCTCCGCAAACAGCACCCGCTCCCCGGGGTCATACACGCACAGCGACTCTGGCGCGACGCCGGGCGTGAGCAGCGCCGTGAGCGGCGTCTCCGATAGCGACACATGCGGGAACGTGGCTGTGTCCTCGAGATGCTCGAGCGGCAGCGGCGGGTAGGTCGGCGGCGCATCGGAAGATGCGAGCAGCATGGAGGTGCCGAAGCTGCTGAGCGTGTGTGGGAGGCGCAGGAACGCGAGGATGTACTCGTGGCCGTAGGGGTTGAGGGGCCTGTGTTTATTGCAGGAGACGGGGACGGTCTCGAGGTGGTGAGAGAGGGAGGCATGAGGGTAGCCCGCGTGTAGGATGAGCTGCTGAGACTGGAAATGCTTGAGATAGATTGGGGGATGAGAGGGAGCCATGACGGCAAACGTGGTAGAGTTCAATCGCGTGGTGGTGTATACTGGTGCCGACATTTTTCTTTCTTTCTTTCTTTTCTTTTTCTTTTCTTTCCGACTAATTGATAATTGGGAGGTGTGGTAAGGTGATATGGGGAGAACCAGCGAGAGAAGAACGGAGATGAGGTGGGGGATGAGAGGAATATAAAAGCTTCAGCTGCATGTATCTAATCTATCTAACTACGACTTCTACTACTGATGTACATACTACATACTTCTACTACTAATTACTACTACAACTGCTACTTACTTACTACTACATTACCCATACAGTTACTTTATGCGGCAGCTGTGCCAGGGCGGCATTCTACGGTAGCTCGAGCTGGGAATTTCAGCTGGGGGGGGGGGGGGATGGGTGATTGTAGCACAGAGGAACTGGATTGGCCGGGTACAGAAGTGCAATAATCTGTTGGTTCTGCCTCTTGTCCCCCCCCTCCCTCCCTCCCTCTCTCCCTCCTCTCCCCCCCTTCCCCCCTATTTTTGGATATCCATCAATTGGTTTGAGGATTTATTAAGGCGTGAATACGGTGGCGATCTTGATCAAGCATATCTCTGCCTACATACGGCCTGTGCATGGCGAGTGATAACAAATGACCGGTGAAGCACCCACCTGTTGATCCCTATCATCGAGTATACTAAATAAACGAGAAGCACAAGCAAAAAAACAAAAAAAAAAAAAAAAACAAGCGAGAGTTCGAATCGAAAGGAATGTAAAAAAAAAAAAAAAAAAAGCAAAAAGAGAGAGAGCCCAGGGCTAATGGAGCGAGAGCGAGTGAGCTGTAACGAACGCAACTACATACATGTAACTCCTATTCCTATTCCTATTCCTATTCCTACTCTACTCTACGAGTACGACCGGCTTCCTCCTCCACGGCCCGGATAAAAAAAGGGACGTCGTGTTCGATCTTCACTTTTTTTTTTTGTCCCGGGGGCCAGTTACGGGGTTTTTCTAGAAGCTGTGGGGGAGGGAGGGTGCGTGTGGAGCTTGTCTCTTTTTATAGCCTGTTGTTGGTTGTGCTCGTACACACGCACGCACAGTGCTGTTTGGGCCCGGACGTCGCGTCTAGAAACCTCGCCGAATATACTCTATTCAAGGGGACAGACACCTCGCCGAAGAACAAGAACGGAAAAAAAAGAAAAGAAAAAAGGGGAGGGGGGAAGATAAGATACGAAAAGAAGAAAAGAAGCGAAGCTGTTTGGCTGAGGCGTCGGGAAAAAACAAGAAACATCGTATTCAATCATTTCCTCTATAGATCGCTATCGCGCCTTTATGGACTTTTTTCTACAAAACACCCAGAAATAACAATTTTGAACAAGAACAAGAGCAAGAGCAAGAAAAGAAAAGAAAAAAAAGAGATTAAATTTTAGAAAAAATAAATAAAAAAAGAGACCAAACTCCTAGTAACAATTGCCCCTCCCCTACCAACCAAACTAGAACCCCCACCTACACCTTCTTCCTCCCCTCCTTCAGCGCCATCTCCCCCCTCTCCTCCACCCTCCCCAGGAACGCCTGCCGGTCCAGATAGGCATTCTCCCCCTTCTTGTGCTTCTTGAGCTCCTCGCCAATGCCCTCCTTGTCCACAAAGCCGGCCCAGTCGAGCCGTGACTTCTCCAGCGTATTCATCTTTTGCGCCTGCGCCGGCGGTGCGGGCCTCCTCGCCGCCGCCGCCGCATCGAACGCCGAGACCCGCTTCTTTGGTGGCGCGCGCCGCGGCTTAGTCCCTTCTGGTAGCGCCGCCGCTGCCGGCGGTGTAGTGGTCGTCGTGGTCGTGGGAGGGAGAGAGGAAAGATAGGCTTGCGCCTCCTGCGAGTCCCTGGGGACAACCTTGTGCTCCGTGTGCGACTCGCCGGCAAATGTGTACGTCCGCGAGATTGTGATGGTCTCCTCCTCGTGGACCTTCTTTCCTGCCGGCAGATTTGGTGTCTCCTCCTCCTCCTTCTTCTTCTCCTTCTCGTCGTTCTCTACTGTAGTGGTGGTGGTGGCGGGGGTGGTGGTGGCGGGGGCGGGCGAATTCATAGCAGCCCAGATCGCATCCACGTCTGTGCCGCTCTGCCCTTTTGCCTCCGCCAGCAGGCCCCTCCCGTCGCCGTCGCCGTCGCCGTCATCGCCCTTGCCACCGTTGAGTCTGCGCTGCGCGCGCGTCTTGATCCTGCGGGGTACCTGCTCCTCCGTGTCTGCCTCTGTAGCGTCGAGACGGCGCTTCTTGCCCCTCCCGTTTGGTGGAGCCTTCTCCGGCTCCGGTTCGGAGTCCGAGTAGGAGTCCGAGTCCGAGTCTGAATCGTCTGATCCGCCGCCGGCATCGGAGGAGGCGGTGGTCGTGGTGGTGGTGGTGGTGGTGGTAGCTTTGGCGGCGCTGGGGTCAAAGTCTTCGTCTTCGGAGGAGTGGTAGTCGTCGTCGAGGTCGTCGGCGGCGAGGATGGCTGTAGACATGTCTAGCGGGGGGCGATTGGTGTTTGAAGTTATTGATTTCTATTGTGTGGTGATGGTGGTGATGATTGATGATTGATGATTGATGATTGATAATTGGTGGTGGTGGTGGTGGTGTTGATTGTGGAGAGAGTCGTGGTCGTGTCACCGTCACGTAGAGAGCTTAATCACTCGGGTTTTTTTGGGGGGGTTTGGGACTAAACCCTAACCCTGGTTTGCGGTGGGTTTTGTTTCTACTTGACTGGTAAATTGAGACGGAAATATAAATAAATGAAGGACGATATGATGGAATTTGGGGTCTCTCTTTTTCTCTCTTTCTCTCTGTCTGGATATTGCTGTTTGTTGGGGGTTGTTTGCCTGACCGTAACCCTAACCCTGATTGTGATATACGGCAATAACTCGAGTTATACATGTATGCACCTACTGCGTATATACAAGAACCTGCAGCTACGGACATGTAGTTGAGCATTTACTTACACGGAAGACCAGTGGGTAGGGGGATGGTTTGTTATATCAAGACGGACCCCCAATTCCATACCAGCTACTAGGAAGTTCACAACCCGTACTATCAATTTTCAACTTACCTACAGTATGGATCTCTCACCAGCGGATCCACCAAGGGGGGATAAAACTGCACTTTGTATTTCCCTGCGCTGATGACTTACATGTACCAACCTCCAGATAATTCTTATCACCGGCAGATGTTCACGTATACAACATGATGGTATGTAGTAGTAGTACATCAGTACTTCATGGATGTATGTACTTAGCAGCACATCAATCTAACAATTTAAAGCTTCTTATCTCTCTCGCCAACCATGCAGTTGGGAATCAAACGTGCTCTCCCGGCGTACCGCTATTATACATGTATAATTGGTCTGATTAGGTATATGTTACTATAGCCCCCCCACATATAAGTATATATCTACACCGCAGTGCAAGAGGCATACTGCTCCTTAAAGCCTTGAAGCTTCGACCCCAAAGGGCTCCCACCCGAGACGTACGGTAAGTATGTATTGTAGACATTCCTCTGGATAAGAGAGGCCACCGGGGAACCTGCAGCATCGTATTGCACCGCCTTCAAGTTTCCGGTCAAGTGTTTTAGGTTGGCCATATATATACTTATTTATCATACCATGCATAGAGGAGGCGGAAAGATCATGATCAGCCCGGTTCAGGGCATTAAAAAAAAACAAGTTGGAGGAATTCAAACAGCTAGGCCGAGTATACATACAGTATAACTACATGTATACTTTATGATATATCCCCCCCAGATAAGTAATAGATCGAGAATGGGATTATGCATGCATCCAGTGCATTGAGAAATCTGCCATGCACGGCGGTACAAGTAGGTAAGCTTCAATAGTGGAATGGTAATTGGTTTCCATTGTATGATATACGTATGACTGGATAAGTATGCCTAATCAAACGCCTATCGACAGCTAGGTACATAAGTACATAGCTTTAAAACATTGTCATCGGATTTGAGTTCCATACCACGTTATGACCAACCCCTCAATGTTTGAGACATCTCGAGCTCGCACCATCATTGATCAATCGTCAAGATGTCCCAAGATTTCCTGGACCCCATGCACGGTGAGCTGACATGATCACACGCAGATCTCCGGCTTCATCCGCCGCAGGCCGCGGTGGGGGGGGGGTCGACACAATTAAGCACTATTCGATCTACAACTACACCACCGTGGCTGAGCACGAACGACGGTCCATCTACTCTAGACTGCACGATCATTTCCCCAATGGTTTGCAAACCCTCAATGCCACGGATGTCTGGGTGGAACCGACCTGCATGTCTCATCAGCCCCAGGCTGCAAGCTGCCTAAGGTATAAACATTTGTTTTTCATCTTGCAGTAGTACGGCGAATTTTGTTTCTCCGGTGAGCTGCGATACCGATCATTCCCCCCCAATGGGCGCTGCATTGTGGTTAAGGCACTACACTGCACTCACCATCATCATCATACCACGAGACATGTCTCATCTCATCAACTTCCAGGAAAACAGAACATGGGTCCCCCTCTCTCCTTATCTCGGACCATTTTAGATATGTATCTTTGATGATACGACAGTCGTCAGTAACTACAAGCTAAGTAGTTGCCCAAAGACAGTTGGTTTATTTTACCCGGTTGCGGGCTTGCTTGCCTGTCAACAAAGCTAACGACACATTCGGATTGAGGGCGGGCATTCCTACACACGCACGCATGATCATACATGTGGCGTTTTGTTTAATTCTGCTCGACCAAGGGTACTACACGTAGGCACTCCTCTGGCGCTCGTCGCAGCAAGAACAGAGGCGTATATATATATATGGCTACAGAAGCCACAAGACTGGCGCCAAAGACAGCCTAGTATAACGAGGCACACAAACGCTTGCATTTGGAATAGATATCTTTACGTGTACTGGTTAATAAAGTCCAGACCGCTAGAAATTTGCCACCACATTATAGAGTCAGGGTCTTGCAATGGGCAGGAACCCCCGCGAAACATAGTATACAACTCGTGCAGAGATTGACTCGTTTTCACAAAGAAAGAAAGCTTGAAAGATGGCTCGCCCTACTGGGAGTTTCTAGCTGTACAAGGCTACAACTTCGTCCAAAAAATTCGGGGGGGGAGTGCACTGGATTGTGCTTTGTGTTCTAGACCAAGAACTACAGAATTGCAGAATTCGTACAAAATGGCACCTACCCAGGCCGCTGAGCCCGCAGTTCTGTATATATAACCCCCCCAATTCTCCGGATAGTTATATATCCATAAGTAAGCACTCTTTCAAAGTCCTTTAATCTATCTATTCCTATCGCTAACTCTACGGTTAGTTACCTACATGTAGTCATTGATATTGCAATTATGCAATATTAGCCAAGCAAGGCCTAAGGCGGGTTTTTTTCTTTCCCTTACTTGAATTGAGTTTTTTTGTGCATTGGTCAGGTTTTATGGTTACTTGCAATTCACACGACAGTCCGCCCCCCTGTACGGTATGGCTACTCCAGGTGCCCAGTTATGACCTGGGCCCCAGACAGATATCATGAAGAGAGTAGAGGTTAGCAGCGCTATATAATTCATGATAAAGCGCTTGTGACTGGGTGGATGCCAGTGGATATTGTAGGTAGATAGTCAAGAGAGTACGCAGAGGTGGAGTGAGTAGAACGGAATTTAGCGTCGACATAAAATTGGTATAATGCAACACCAAAAATGAATCAGCCGGGAATCGAACCCGGGTCGGGCGCAAATCATCGAATGATGGCAAGCGCCCGTGATACCACTACACCACTGAATCGTGCTGCATGCGAGAAACAACGGTTTAATAATCAGATATCTCTAATTCCAAACGACTCAATTAAGCTCACAACCAAAACGATGGTTAAAAGGCAATTAACCCAGTAGTGGAGTTAGTAATCAACTAATATCTTCAGGCGAACCTCCTTCCCAATCATAGTCCCAGTTTCTCCGTCGGGGTGCAGTAGATGAATAATTGCCCAATCATCCCGCCGCGCCAAAATTGAACCGCAATTGTCCCAATCACAAGAAATCACCCTGCGCCGGGGTTACAACCAAATCCGCTCATTATATTCCGAGTGCCCATTCCCTGCGTATCCTTTATCCAAGCTGCGTAAAAAATCACTCGCCGACAATAGTATCCACACTCGCGCCCAGATAGACCTTTAGCATGGGCTTTGTGACCTTCAACACCTTGCAATTGACGTCCCCCACCTGCGCGCGTCCATACGCCTGCAGTCTATGGCACCCGCCAAACGCGAAATAGAAGTCTTTCCCTCCCGGGGACTGGTAGTGCAGGATATCCACGGGCGGCAATGTGCCGGGCTCGAATTCCGTACCTGCAGGAGGGTTTTTCTGGAGGGTGTAGACCATGTTCTCGATCTTGCTATCATCGAGAACCGGGGGTATGGGCCGAAGGATGGATCTAAGGGGGAGGGTACGTGTTGTGTGGATATTGCGAGATTGCAGCGACATCTTAAAAAGTTGGTTTTTCTTTTTGAGGGGGGAGTTAGGGGGCGAAGCCGGAGTGGTCTGATAGAACTGCCGTACTATTCACCGGTTCGAGGAGGGTTGATATATCGGGGCCGACGGGGGGTATTTGTTCAAGCAGCTCCTTGACGGTGACGTATATTTTTGGAGGTGTATGGATTACTAAGATATCGGTAAATGATTTCTCCGCCAGGGTCTGGATCCTCTGAAATTACGAAGCAGGAGGTGGTGGTTTCGGAGGGGGCCCAGTTCTGCCCCTGGCATAAGCGTGCGGGTAGTAGACCGGATTTCGGATTTCGGGGTAAGTACGGGAATGCAACGTGCGAGTGAGATCTGATGATTTTAATCAACCCGATGGAGAGAAGATACATTATAAGAATATTGCACTTTGGTTCTAGTCTACTTCTGGAAAGTGACTCCCTGAATAGGATTCTTTGCGCTCTGCCAAAACGTTCGTCGCCTTCTTGGTGCGGGTGATTTTATATGACCCTGACGTTTCTTTCCCGTTAAATTCATTAATTATGACTTCGACATTTGGTAATCCCCAAAAGGAGTTTACCGGTGATATAACACTAGTTTTTAGGGCTCCTGGCTGGACCAGTGACTTCGTACAAAGGAATTACGAAATCCGGCAGCTACTCGGGATACTCCATTGCCCTAGTTGTGAATTCACTCCAGATATACGCAGGAAGAGTATCTAAAGTGCATGCTCAGCTGAGAAAACAGATTACTCTTCGCATTGGGCATCTTCGTGGTCGGTAGATCTCAAGTAGAAGGGTGAGCTGAATGGACCCAGTATAAAGAAACCTTAGGCGGGATATTGAGGAGCTTCCGCACCGGCTTTCTTTGTACTCCACAAATCCCATCCCCCCCGCATGATTAATGTGCTCGTGGCACTCTCCGGATGCCCAATTCGGCAGGTATATTGTGCGTGACGTATAGAGTACCCGGTGAAGAGGTTCAACGGGAGTTGCCAAGTTGGTTTTTGTTGGATTAGTCCATACCGCATCCTATCAAGTCGGTACACTCCGAAGGCATATGTTCATGATGTGACAGCTTGCAGCACCGTCCTAGGGGTTATATAATGCAGCAATCATGACTTCAAAATTCTTTTATAAACAACCAATCCTCCCGAGAAAGGGTCTAGAACCCCCCTCGGGATTGACGCAAAACGTGGCAGCAAGCGGCATGCTTAGAATCCCTGCACGGAAAATTGACCCGGACTGAACGAGTGACAACTGGTGATCAGATATGAGACACCAGCCGCACTGCGGAGTCTAAGACACTGCGCCAAGTTTCGGAATGACCGGATACTCGTATATCAATCATTGGATATAATTCAAGCTGGGCTTATATAATGATGATCGATGTCCAACGCTGAAGTTTAGGGTAGAGGTAGCTCATGTGCTAAAGGTGCGTGCTAAGAAACAAGGGATGTCTCCTATGACCTCAAATCCGTGGTATCAGACAGGTTTCATCTGCCTGAGAAGTATCTTGTGGCTGTCTAGAACAGACGCCTGGCTTCCTGGGGTGAACTGAACTTACCGTCGATACCATCGGGTGACAAAACGCTCAAACAAAGTGTGGCTAGAAACCTCGGATGTTTACCACTCGGGGTTGGAAGGGTCTCTCCGTCAATAACAAACTAGTTATTGCTGGGTCATTGCTTATTTCAACTTCTTAGCGCCAGTTGGTGTGCCAACTGCTTGTCCGATACGCCCCGGAGCCACCAAGAAGCAAGTCCTATGTCCTCTATTCTATTCCTTCCACACCGTCATTATGAGTACATTTTAGGCCGAGCGTAGCGCGTCGAAGAAAAGCGGGGTAGATTCAAGCCCTTTGATAGCTGTACCGGGTGCTTCTATGGTTTTTGATTAATATCCTCTGCCTGTGTCTCTAAAGGTCAAAAATGGCTGATATGTTGATTGAAATATGAACCAACCATCAGAGAAAACTTGTTCAAGGCAGACAGCCCCTCTCTGGGCTTGGATCATGAGTAAGAGTCTCGATCAATATTGGGTATATCACCATGATAACATGGTAAGCAAAAGATTTGGAGGTGAGTGATATACCCCTCTTCCGGTTCTAATAAAGTTGCCAGGTGCATCACATTAGGATCCCCAGTTTTGTTCCGGTGGGAGAACCGCGTAATTCACACCTCATTCATGCCCAAGCCTGGGGCGTATCTGCATAGAAGCCGGCGCCGAATGCTTCTCAAGGTGCTATAAAACCTGAAAATCAGACATGCAAGTTAGGGTTTCCTGCACACCTTCGCCGGAGCTCGCTACCGACACCGAATTGATCCTAGTATGGAGGCTATGAATTGCCCAGCGTGGTAATTTTTGACGAGACGGGAAAAGCACATAGCCCCAGAAGTTATGTAAAAATTATCCTCGAGTGATGGGTACACATATGTACCAGTACCTAGGTTCACTTCGGCCAATAGGTAGCGAAATCGTGCATTGAAAGTCACGCTCTTGTGTGGTACAAGCCTTGTGATTGGTCAGGACGAGGCTTACGGCTAAAAAGTTCTGCATAAAAATGAGAATTAAAAGTGAGACGCCTCTCGCCTTGCGCGCGCGCGGTAGCACAGTAGTAATGCATAAGCACGATATCAACGTTAGCGTATCAGATCACGATATGTCACTCGTTACCAGAGAAATCCCGAGACAAGTTTCAGTCGTCCATCCACGGAAGCGTTTAGAATAATAATGATAACTATAGACATTTGGTAATTATTAGTCCCATGCCTTACTCAAAGCTTAAATTTTATACTCAAAGCTTAACCTTTATATTCAGGAACAAGTGGTATCTTGATAATTGCACATCTGATCCAGGGACTTAATCTTGCTGCAAGGCCAAAAGCACCAAATTTAAAATTGAAGTTGGTTGGCTGGGATCGAAAGTGAATTATGAACCCATTCATATTTTGACCATGCAAATGCGGCATACTTTGGCTAATCCAACTGATTGCAGGCACTGGATTAACCCCTATGGTAATCCTGTGGACTAAACACACAACACATGTCCTGAGCATGCCCACCACGTGCGGTTCCAAAAACAAATGTAAGGGTTCCCAACAGGAACAACACTCCCATTTACTCCGGGATCTACAAAAGTGCCAAAACAGAAGCCGAAGGTGCAGCCCCGTGAAAGTCTAAACACCAAAACTGCAACTTATATAGAGATTGTGGCGAAATTTGGCTGACACGTACCCACTCTATGTGAGTAGAGAATTAGCGGAGAATCGTATTTCATATGGATACCCTTCGCCCTGGGAGCTTGTTACTCTACAAGCGGACGGGTGTTGGTATGATAGACTTTAGAATAAGGCTACTTCTGGGCGCGGAAAACTGTGATTACGTACACTATCTTTGAAACAGTCTCGGGGAACTGCAACATTTGAGAACCGGGGACTGATATGTGAGTAGCCTTGACATTTGACCATTAAATCCGGTTTTCTTTCAAAATTTGATATGAGTGGTAACGTAGGTACTCTGGAGCTTGACAGAGATGTATATTCGGGGGTACACGCTCTACCAGTTACATCTAGATATCGGGCCCAATGCGCTCATGTGAATGTCCGCACGCGACGTGGTGCGTACCTAGGACGTATATTTTTCTGAATCTGGCTGCAAATTTTTATCGTTGGCCCGGGCCTGTAGGGCTGAGTTGTAAGACAGTCCGTATATGCGCACTTGCATCTTTCGTCCAGTGCTATTGGTAAGAGTCTGGCGAAACTTGTGATGTGTTCGAAGTCATCACTTCGAAGTGGTGTGGTCAAAACTCAATTGTTTCGCCATGGAAATGGTCTTTTTTTTGTTTTCTTCCTTTTTTTTTTTTGATGTGCTTGTAGGAAAACACTGTATTCTCTCAACGATAATTTATTTCCGACGCATTACGCTGTCCATGATCAAACATGAGATTTTGAAGGACCAATTTTCTCTCGATCGAAATCTGTGCCTTAACTCTCCGCCCGATATAGTCTTGTGACGCTGGTATACAGATCGTGTCTCACAAACTAACATGTTTTCTCTGGCTTAGATATTCTGGTATCAGTTTGCCATCAGCACTGAAAAACGCCGCAGAGCAACATCACAACCGGGCCATTAGAACACCAGGTCTGTGTCGATGCCAGCTCTAGAAGAATTAGCACCTATATCTCTATATCTTGGTAGCACCTTCATGCCATCGTGTAACGGTTAAGGTGAAAAAATAGAACTTCCAGCCGAATAGGTACCGTACCAGCGGGATATTATATCAAGTGCTTGAGCCACATGTGGATGTAAGCTTGCCCTAGTCATAATTATCAAGATGCACATATACCAAGCTGAGGTTAACATAGGGCTTGGTGTAAGACATGGCGGTGCCATTATCACCGGAGTCTCTGAATACATGTACTCGCGTACAGCCTCAGGAATAAGAACCAGAAAATGCAAGTGACAATACAGGGATTATCTGTATGGAGTGGCGGAGCTCTGCCATACAAATAACCCTATTGCATTTTCTGGTTCTTTGCCCTACCCCCGAGTATTCATGGTTTTTGCTCCACCAACTCCGTATCATATTGCTTTTTTCCACTTGGGTTACCCCGCGCCGTATGGTGGGCCGCAAACAACCGCAACCCCTCTTGCTAGACATCGCAATTAGGAGTCATGTCACTGAGATAGATCTTGACTGCATCTGATTAAAAATCGGGTACCTCTACAACTAAGCTCGTAAGCCCCTCAATCTACACGCATCAGTATCACCGCAGCAGTAAAGAGTGCATAAGGGGTTGTCAGATAGAGTAAATAAAGATTTAGCTAAACTCTGCGGAGCAGATCTTATGCTTAGTGGTGATGCAGGGGATTCGTGATATTATGAAAGACGGATACCCGCTTAATGCCATTGCGCTTAAGAGTGCTTGCAAGTGATGAATCATTTTACTAACCTTCTCAGTACCAGAGTATTCGCTCTTGGTAGGAAGCACCTGAGGTGATATCCGCTGTTGCAAGGGATATGCATATTCCGTCCATCTTTGTTCCTTAACATAGGTTGCGGCCAAAAATCGCTCTGTAGGCAAGGTATTCCTTACAACGAGGCCCCTACGGCGGCCGCGAATTAAAAGAAGTATCGGATAAACAAGCCATCACTCCGCGAGTGAAAAGGAGTAGCTACATACATCGAAATTCAAAAAGGAGTCTAACAAAGGAGTAAGGTAAGATTTACATCGAGCCTGGCAAAAATCGTTAGAGCACACCTAGATGTGGGGTTCGGGTACGGTGTCGAACTTTTTTTGGCTATAGGGATATCAAGCATAACGACAGCCGTTAGAGTTTTAGTGTGGGAACTACTAACGGCCGTCCAAGCGCTGTAACAATCGTCAACCGAAGCTAGACCTAGACACCACTGGACTACAAATGCGGTGTGGGGTCCGATGGATCTAAATATTAGACGCTAAGCCTTAACATATCAGTTCTGTAACATTATCAAGTCCTGCTTTTCACGGGATTTGATGTCGAATTTGATTTTTGTTGCCAGGGTCCCGGCGGGCCGCAACCCTCAGTGAAATTTCGGGGGGACCTTATTTTTGCCGATTCGGGTATCTTGAAGATAAATTTGCACATGGAATTAACCACGCAGATCGTCTGAATGGGTGGACATACATAGAGTAGGAATTGTATGTCGATATTTGTGCACCACAGAAAAATGGAGGAATGGGATTTCAGCTAAGCTGGAATTCCAGTCAGTACATCTGGAGGTATTGCTGAGCGAGTCTCTTTGAGACAAGTGGGTGTTAAACAAGAGCCACTCAGCTAGACAGGGTGCTAGCAACCGGACAAAGCCACTATTTGATCCTAGATGAAACGCCGTTCGCCATTAAGATAGAGGCATTACTAGAGGCGTGCCCCATTAGGATGTAACAAGTTTGCCATAGGTAGTCGAAGCGCTTCTTGATGATTGATGGTGTGTAGCTTTAAATTTCGCCCCCAAGGCGTATGTGAATTCCATGTATTGTAGCGCAACGCTTAAGTGAAGGTAAATAAATTATTATATCTTTGACCAATGAGGAATCGAAGATCGGATGCGACGTTTATTTTTATTTTTTGTAGTTTTACTTGGCCTTGGTCTGATGGTTGTCGTTCGATACATCCCGGAATCTAGTTATTAAGTTCCAAGGACTTGAACTTGGTGGCTAGCTCACCATTTGCTGGGTTACAGCAGCAGTAAGGGCCACAGCCATTCTTTCTAGATACAACGCCGGCAATGTACGGATTGACCCTTGTAATCCCTGTCTGCTACTATGATTGCTACCAGGAGAGTGGAAACGAACAGGGCAGTAAACGTGAGGGCCTGGTTACGCTTGGTGAGTTACATCTCTAGCGAGAATTGGAAGAGAGAGGAAGGTGATGTAGAGTAGAGGTACAAGTACTTAGAGTTGCCCACTGGCAGCGTTCATTTTCTGCACCCAGATCTGTTCCCAAGCCTTTCCTTTCTTTTCTTCTCTTGCTTTCTGTTCTCCGCCGTCTCAGGTTTTTTCTTGGTACCCCACACAATCATCAGCATCATTATAGTCCCCTCAAAAGTGCTCTGGAGCGCAGCAGGACCAAAAGCGAATCCCTCCCAGTTTGAGATAAAGACGAGGTCTCGAGCATTATAAGACAAGACACATCCCACAACTTGACTGCCTCCTCCCGGGTGTTGCTGCTGCTTTGCGACGTCTGCGTTTCGCCGCTACCGTTAGCTTTGGCCGAGTGATAAGCTTCAGAACACTAGTGCATGCCTGCTAGAGTAAACTACACTCAACTACGACATACATACATACATACATAATACATACAACAACCCCGCCCTTCCATCCCGTTCCTCCTACTCCTCAGTGCACTCACTGAAAAGTTATCTCAGTAGCAATATAAACCCTTTTACACAGCGGGTAACTCTTTCTCAGATTCACATAAAATGACAACCCTCTCACCCATACAGCCCTCAGGTGTCATGCCCTCCACAAAAGCTACCGGTTACGAGCGCAGAGAACCCCCCTCACCTGCACCTACAGATATGTCCTTTGGGACAGGAGACGATCGGGACAAGCTAGAGTCGTTGAGGCCCCAGAACATGCGTGACATTGGCAGAGATACACCTGCCGCCCCTGGGCTATCCAAAAAGTCATCCAAATCAGATTTTGGCAGGAAACGATCCATGAGGAGTGCTGGCTACTATGGAGAAGTCTTTGCTGTCCGGGAGACAGGACCAGTAGTTCCTGCAAGTGCAGGAGTATGGGTTGAGCTCAAGACCAATGTCATTGTAAGAGTCTCCCAAGCTTGTTTCCCCCCTCCATGCCTCTCTCTCATTTTTTTTTTTTTTCCATTTTGGTTTTGTCCACGTTGTTCTTTGTGCTTGCTTTTATTGGAGCCTCACATTATCTTACCACTATACTGTCGTTACACCCGTTCCCGAAACTTGGCTGACATAAATGTGCGCCTATAGCTCGATAACGAGTTTGAATTTGCCAAATCACTTTCTGAAATGATCGCAAAGCGCTATGGGAGGACGGAGGAGACAGTTTGCGTGTCAATCGACCACTCAGCGTGCATGGTAATGGGAGGCACCTTTGACGGTTCCTATATGCTCACCATAACTTCTTTAAGCATGATATCACCAACCTGCAACAAGCGCAATGCGGCGCTGATTTCGGAGTGGATCAACAACAACCTTGGAGTTGTCGGGACCAGGGGGTACATCAGATTCGTTGACCCTGATTTTGCAAACTACGCTACCGGTGGAACCACGATGCTTGATCTGATGGAGAGGGAAGAGTTGACTAGGACTGGAGTTACCGAGAAGGCAGGTATTATCCGCGAAAAAAGTATTAAGAGATCCATGTCACGGCACAGATCAAAAAAGGAGCGGACAAGTTACGAAAGATCATTTCCGGAGCCGATGCAGCGAGACGACGATGCTACTAGCGACCTGCCCCCAACGCGCGATTCAAACGAACCACGACCAACAACTGCCGGGGGAAGGATGAGGAAGCGCAGTATGTTCAATCTATTTAGCAAGAGCAGAGCAGTCTAGTGTTTCTAGGGGAGCGTGGTGCGGGGTACAGGGATTCTTTGCATTTTTGGCCTGGAGTTGTTTGTTCCAGTTTGGGTACCTTTCCCTTTCTTCATTCGTTTTTTCGTAATGCTTTTTTCGGGCTGGTCTGGGGTATCCTCTTTCTTTTTCTTTATTTCTTTCCTTCCTTCTTTCTTTTATATATGTATCATTGGTTCGGTCTTTTGGGGTTCTGGGTACCGGTTGTTTCTGTATTTTTTGTCGCTACGAATATCTTTTTTTTCCCTTTGTGTTGCGTAGGCGGGGAAAGGGGGAGACGGACGGACACCCGCAGCGGTGATCAACTAGACTCCTACTCATATGTTTCAGAGGGTCGTTTTTTTATGGCCTTTTTCTTTCTCATTTACGGCTAGCCGCCCTAAATTCTCTTTGTTTTGATTTTGGGGTTCCTTTTATTTTCTTCTGTACATTCAATTACATTCGATCGACATGCAAGATTCTCGGGAAGTCAACATTGTCGCGGGTCAGTTTTGTGCATAGATATATTACATTCATATATTTTAACCTTTAGGTGGTCAGGGGAATAGGGTACTCTTCTGAGTTAATGCATTTTTATTCTAGTGATTCTTTTTTCCCTTTAGCGGAGGGATTTATTTACCAGTTTGTGGACCGTGACACAGGTCTGGGCGGCCTATATATTGCTGTACATGTACCCGCAGAGGTCCGGGTAGGTAGAAGGTACATAGAACGGGAACAAACTTAATATCGGAAGGGCAGGGAGGGACACGGGGTGGGGACATACTATGTAAATGTATGTAGTGGGGCAACCAATATATATCGGTACAAACCGTGACACTGCAGGATAATATTCTCCATCCTGCTTCGTTTCCTGTTTCTGTTCCTGTCAAGATTGGGGGAAAGGGGGTAGAGCAGGTGAACAAGTGGAGTTAGAGGCTGAGTAGAATGTGTGGGGGAAGAGGTAAGAGGGAAATCGTAGGATATGAGTAGGTAGAGAGTGAGTAGGTTATAACGATGATACTCGAAATAGAAACCAAATTTTACCTCTTCAAGGTACTTCCGAAATCTTACCCGTCCCTTTGAGGCTTGTTGTACCGTCGATCTGTCATTATGCAGCATGTGTTAAGCGACATCACATCGAACGACGACGCGTTGTCCTGGAGACTGCAAAGCAGATCGTCAAGAAAGAAAAAAGAGTCCGAGTCTCTCAGACACAATATACACAATCCCCACCCCCGCTCCTCCGTGATTGACGCAGAAAGAAGGTGAGAGACATCTCCGAGTCTCTATTTCTCTATTTGCCGTTAAACTAACACCCTAAAGTGCTCCACACGTAAGCAACATTCACGGTCCCCACGATGCCTCCCCGAAAGGCTGTCGCCGCCGCCGCTGCCAAGGATACCCCATCACCACCACCACCAGCTCAACCTGAGGAGGAGGAGGAGGAGGAGGAGGAGGAGGAGGAGGAGAGAGAGCTTACCACGAAAATTCCTCCCCAATTGTTGCAGCGTATGCTACAAGAGTTCTTCGAGGAGAAGAAAACGAGGATCTCTCAGCCGGCATTGAACGCGACCGGAGAGTATACAAAAACGTTCATTCGGGAGGCAATATGGAGGGCTGCTGCAATCAGAAAGGAGAGCGGACAGGACCCTAGTGAGATCAAGAATTCGAGTTCCTTTTTGGAGGTGAGAAGTCATTTCTGCGCCCCTTCTCCCCCCGAGGATGATCTCGGTTTGTGGGGCGAGCAATGATTAGAATTGGACATATGGGCTAATATATTTGCGGGGGCCAGGTTGAAGATCTGGAGAAGTTAACGCCGCAGCTTTTGCTAGACTTTTGATCACAAGGTGTACTATACTGTCTCGGCTCTGTTATTAGTTTCTGGGGGGCTAATTGCCGATATTTAAATCTAGAATCTGTGTAAACAGGGATTATTATTTTAGTTCTTCTAGTCCCTGCATACGGCTAAATTACTAGAATAAATTTACTTTTCAATTCCGTTTTCATATCTCAAGTCAGTAGTATCTTACGTGATAGATTATATAACTTTCCAAAATTCTTGGCAAATACCCGTGAAGTGTAATAAGTCATGAGCAGCCAACGTCAACATGTACCAAATATCATTGACATTGCTTGGCATTTCACAGAAATAGTAAGAACCGACTTCACTGCTAATTACTGGACACTAGTTGCAGCAAATGCATGTTGAACAACGCTGGGCTATAACGACTTAATTCTAATACTTTAAATATACATTTGCTATAAGCGGTGATCTGAATTAGAAGTTTAAACTTGCGATACTCAAGCCTTTTCAAACACTTATGAGAGCTATGCTCGTAAGATGATCAGTATATTGTCAATTACTCGAATATAAGTACCAATTAGTTGGCTCTGTAGTTCCTATCTGCTCTCTACTTTCCTACTTGTTCTCGCTGACTTGGTGATATTCGTACAAGCTCAGTCATGGCGATAAAGGGCTCAAACTATCCGGCTTGCTGAATTACCTATATATGTACAGGCAATATCTATATAGAGGAGAAGGCCGGTGTTTAAGGGTCTCACAAGCTTCTCAAGTATAGAAACATCTCCTTGCGTAATTTTGGTTATTTTGCGATCATACGCTACTTAGATTGACTGGGTCGCTTGGTTTCGTGGGCTCGCGGACCGGACCTAGATATATGGTTCCTACTACATGTAGATTTTACACTCTTGACCCATCCACTAGCACTGCTTTTACTTTCTGCTTGCGTCTCCCTCCCCACTCGCTCTGTCCCTGCTCCTGCCTGCTCCTTTCCCTATTTTCTGTCTATTTCCTCCCTCATCTGCTCCCCTCTTCCCTCACCTGCTCCTCTTCCCTCATCCCACCTCATCTTCCCTCATCCAACCTCATCTTCCCTCATCCCACCTCATCTTCCATCATCCCACCTCCTCTCACACCACCACATATCCCCCACTCCGTAACTTCAACTCTACTTTCTGCCTTCAAGCCACTAGAGACGCTCATAAATCTTCTATACTCACATACTTGACCCAGATTTCTTCATATACTTCTCTAAACTTCATTCCAAAATGTCTCACACTCCTAAAAATTCTGATGAAAACGTTATCCACCGTGAAATTAAGGACGAGGAAGGTGACGGAGCACAGAGTAACACTATTGACTCTTACTACCAAGGAGCCGATGGTGAGGGGAGATTAATGTGTGATTATCCAGACTCGGATGTGAGTAAGAATAGCCCGGGCCCCCAGACTCCTTATGAACAAGAGCAGAGTTCCTGCTGTTCCAGATTAGTGCATTAATCTAAATCTTTACCTTTTCTTTGGTTTCTTTTGTACAGAATCATGTTCTTGCTGCTAATATTTTATATCTTCCCTAGACCAGCTCATCTTGCCAGAGTGTCGAGGTTCTTGATGAGGACTGTATATATACACAGTATGAATTGAAAGAATTTTTCGGTGTTGATGACTCGGGGGAAGCTTGCGGTAAAAAAGCTCAAGAAGAGTTAATTGATAGCGTAAGTTAATCAAGTCTTACTGCCGGTTTCTTCCGAGTATAATCTTTCAGGGCATCCATTTACTAATGCTCTCCTTATGTTCAGGAGGCATCTGAAAATAATGCTACGGATGACCACTGCAAAATTAATGAAAACGAAAACAACAATACTGCCCGTACTGTAGAGGGAGGCGGTTCCTCGAGCGAGGATCTGGGACCTGGGCCTTCTAGCGGGATGGGAGCGTGCAACGGCAACGCTTTGAGATCTGTAGGTTTCTTCGACATGAAAACTCCCTAAAGTCTTTAGATGTAATCTGGGTATGTGTTTCTGTTGCTAACATTGTATTTTATCTGTGTTTTTAGATAGAAAATATCCCGAGCTCTTCTCAGGTTGATCCTGTAGGTTTCTTCTATTTGATTTGATTTCTATGTATCCTCTGAATGCTTTTTTTGGATACTAGATTGTTGTATTTTCCTGCTGCTAATATCTATTTCTCCGCCCAGTCGTTAATAGCAGAGAGGAGCGGGCACGACCACGACGAGTCCCCGAAAAAAGCAACCCCAGCGTATATCAAAGCTGAATGTAAGTAGTAATGATAACGAAGTTATACTTTGGGGAATTACTAACGTTATAAACCTCTTACAGGCGATCAGAGGGACATAAAACATCGCCTTAACTTGGTCAGTAAGGCACTCCAGGTCTGGAAGAACAATTGCGGGGTAAGTCCCCGCTGCCACTAGTATTTTTTGTTATCTTATCGTCCGTGGAATACCATCTGTGTTGAATCATCAATCATTTACTAACGCATTCATTAAACAGGATGAGGATGAGTGATCCTAGGGATTTATACCGGCACCACTTCCCTTCTACAACAATTCAACGCATATACCAACTTCGGTCTTCTAGGTCTCCGTGAGTAGTGCTATTAACTATATACTTTAGATATTTCAAACTTTTTTCCTTATGTGTTTAAGAAAGCATTTCCCCTTTCCTCTCGCGCCATTTTAAGATATGTTTCTCAGATATCGGAAGCTAATTGTTGTCCCCCTTTTCCCGATTTCTTTCCCCCTTCAGTACCCCCAGGACAGAGTAAAAGATAAGAGTCTCGAAGGGTATTCCTTCCAGTTTGCTTGGTCCTGTGAAGACTGATTTTTTTTTGTCTTAAGCTCTTTGTATTGCATCTTTGACTTTCTTCAGCTGCAGGAGATTTCTTGCATCTTGTCTCGGATTCTTTTTTCTTTTCCATTTCATTTGATAGTTACTCAAACCGTGTTCTACCTTTGATTGTGCAGGCACGTGTAAGCCTGTAGGCAGCGGTTTGTGGAAAGTATTCTGGAGGTATATTATGGGACTGGGTGGTTGAATTGGTGGTATCAATGGTATTCGGAAGAAATATTTCTTAGGAGGGGCTGAGCATGGGTAAGGGGGAAAGGGGAAAAGGTCATAAGTCAAATGAGGTGGACTTAAAATTACGGGATATGTTCTAGGTCTTTGTAGCTCTGGTGAAACAAACTTTTTAGATGGTAGCATGACAATGGAAGGGTCTTGCCATCTGCCCCTCTGGTTCTATTTTTTTACTTAGTATGTTTTGCAGACCAGCCCCATATGGCTCCTCCGAGATGGCGACCATAATAGACCTTAAATACGGCCAAGTTGAAGTACTACAGTTCCTTGAATTAAGTACTTCGTATTTCGGTTGCTGCGTAGTTTAGTAACCACGTGTTTTTTTTTCAAGCTTAAGTTCTTGTATAGGTGGTTACTCTCGCTCCCTTCCCGGAGAACCCACAGCAAACTAAGTATAGCCCCAAGTTCACATACAGGTGCTTATCTCTTTCTTATCGGCACTGTTTGTCAGGGCGTCGAGACACGGGTTTAACTGCACAAGGTCGAAACCGTCAACACAAATCGACGAGTGATAACCCATGACCCCAAAAGGAATCCTACATATACCCCTCGAGCTCAAGGGGGCTGGCCAGGTACGTCCCAACCACTGCTACCACACGAGATTGAACTTCGGGCGTGGTCATGTGGAGCAGCCGGATAGAATATCATTGTTTTTACCCCTAGACCATATTGTTCCGTTGCTACTAATGAGCTGGGGCTTTAGTGGTATAAAAACGGAGCACATTAATATTCCTTGTAACTAGTTCTATCTACACTCAATACAGTCCCTACCTATAGATATTCAGTAAAACCATTCTTAACATCACCGAAAGTGTTTTACGATTCAGAGGACATCTTATACCAGCCCAACGTTCCCCTTGTTGAATTCTACCAACATCACGGTCAACCAAGTCATGTACGTACCCCACTCCACAATCAATACACAAGCTGATCCTCAAGAACGACTATACCAGCCCCCTTCTTCGGTACGAACCTGTATAAACTACAAGCACGACGAGTATATAGACATGAGCATGGCTGACTTTACACAGCAACGCAACCCAGCTTGCCACTTTAGCCCCCTCCAGGGGGAGAAGGACCGGAAATTCTACAGAACAAGGTCCGAAACAGTTTGAGAACCGATACACCCCGCACCTAGCCCAAAGGTACCTCGTAGCCAGTACTTCACTAATACAGTTAACGGATTTAGCAAACAAATAAAAGCACTACACCGCTATATACAATACAACCCAGCCCAATCACTCGCGTGGCATTCCTTCACTGTTTGCCTATTTTAAATACCACCCCACCCACGGTACCGGCGAGTGTTGGTTTCCGCATTATAGATACCTAATAGCAGAGAAAAGGCTCGTATCGTGGCACAAAGGGTCTGTATCCTCTCGAGTACCCCCACCCTCATTACCGAAAGAGTCTGGCCAGCAATAGCACTGGCACCCAATGATGGGCCAATATTATAATTGCATGGGTGCCTCCAGGCAGGTAGATGGATCATGGGGCGTCACTCGGCGTGGTATTTGGTGCTGGGGGATTGAGTTGGGTTGGGTTGGGGGGTTAGTGGGTCTTGCGTGGCTTGACTCCTCCCGACCACCCCTTATAATTATCGGTGATAGCTAATATATATAGTTTCTTGGCCTATGCTTATAGGAAAAAAAACTCCTTTAAGGGCCAATAGGACTATTGGGTCACGCAAGTAATAATTCTACCAGACTCTGGATATTTAACTATCTAGAGAAAGAAAAGTCAAAAAAAAGGGGATGTTCTATGTAGTCAGACCCCCCATGGTATATTTACATGTACTGTGTTATTATCCACGGTCACTCTACAGATAACAGGAAGAAGAAAAAAGAATTTAAAAAGGAAGAAAGACCTACAGCTCCTTATTAAACCTAATGAGGCCACTAAAAACTGAAAGAAGAAGAAAAGGTGAAGAAAAAGGAGGTACAAATAAAGGAAAAAAGAAGGGGGGGACTACTCCCTCCCCAGCACCGCCTCCAACCCTTCCACCTCCTCCAACCCCTTCCTCACCGCCGCCCCGTCGCTCTCCCCGCCCACCACCTCTCCCCTCGCATTCAACCTCAGCCCCCGACTAGCCTCCATATGCCTTCTCGTCATACGCTCAATATACCTCTTTCTCTCCTCCTCGGCCGCCAACACCGCCCCATCATCATCCGCATCGACCATCTCCACATCCCGTTCCTTCACCCCCGCTTCTTGCGCTGCCCGGAACGCCTCATACTTTGGTCTCAGCGTGCCCACAAGCTGTCGTATCAGGTCCACCTGGGACACGGCAAACGCAGCCGCGTCCTTCGTTGCTGGTGCCAGCGAAGTTGGTGAGGCTAGGAACGCGAACGGGTTCTCTGCGCCGCTGCCGGAGGAGGCGTTGACGAGGAGGCGTAGCTGCGCGAGTGTCTGTTCGTTGGACGAGACCTCCTTGCGAAGAGTTTGGTTGAGCGCGTGGGAGGCGAGGAGCGTCTGGCGTAGTGTGCGCAGGCGCGTTTGGGCTTCTTGCGCGGGTGGGGCGGCGACGGCAGCGGTGGTGTTTTCGGGGGAGGTGGCATCTGGGGCGGCAGGTAGGGGCGCGGGGAGCGTCTTGAAGTCGAGGTCCTACACAATGTCAGCCAGCATCTCCGGGGGGCCGGGGTTGGGGAGGGGGGTGGGTAGTGAGGGGATACCTTATGATGTGCCAGCCTCACCCAGGGCACAAGGTCCTCCGGAACCGTTAAGATGTTACGGAGAACATAGATCTCGAACTTATCGAAGCTGCGGTCGACGGCGCTCTCAAAGAGTGTTTCGAGGGCGTGGACGCCCTTCTCGAGTTCCTCGACTTCAACTTCGCTGTAGGACTCGGAGCCGTCGCTGTTGGTGTCGCGGATGGTGCCCGGGGGTGGGTGGAAGCCGAGGGTAGAGGGGGCTGAGTTGAGGAGGCAGTTTTCGACTGCCGCGACTGAGAGGTAGAGGAGCTCGTTGGTGGTGTTAATGATGTCATCGATGATAGCCTAGGGGGTAGAATCGTCTGGTTAGTTAGAGGATTGTGAGGGAATTGGGGGACTGACGAGGGGGGTGCATCGGAGGTGCTCTGTGAGGAGAGCAGTGCAGGCTGGAGATGTCATGGTGGTGGTAATTGTGAAAGGTAATGAGGGCGGTGTTGGTGATTGAGATCCAGCGTGGTAGAGTAGAGTAGAGTTGACGCTAGAAAATAGAACTGTGCAGTATAAGCCAAGTGTAATAGTGGGGGGGTCACGGTGTTGAGTGAGGGTCGAGTGAAGTCGATCAATGTCTCAGGTTGATTATCACGTCAAATCCCATTGTCAGAGTACGTGTAGGTACCTACATACATGTACTCTGTGCGTGTATGTATGTCAGGATCGTAGGTTTTTATTTAGTCACTTTTGCATCTCTGTGGTGTAAAAAAAGGCAATTGATTGATCCCCGGCCCTGCAGCCGGTGGTGGTGTTGTTTTTGTTGTTTTTGATGTTGAGCCTCAGTCTCTTTTCCATCATCGCGTTGTTTGTTGTTTGGGGTAATTAACAAAAACAACAACTGTACCTACGATACAATATATCGTTAATTGAAAAGTGTGACACAGTCAAAGCAGTTGCGCACATTATTATTACATGATGCAGTTAATATCACAAAGCAGGGCCTCTCGATGTTGGTGTTTCTTTTTTTTCTTTTGTTTATGCTTGCTTTTTTGTTTCTAGATACATATATGTACTTATTACCTACGTCCTATCACATCCGGAGTTTTGTTTCTTTTGCAAGGTGATGGGGGCTGCTCATGTTGTGGGCGGTTGATTGGATCATTGGATGTCACTCACTCGACCCCACGTCATATGTCCGTTGGCTTATGCTTTCCATATGTGGAGGAAGGAAAGAGGAGAGACTTAAGAGGAGAGGGAGAGAGGGAGAGAGGGAGTGTGTGTGTGTGTGTGCGTGTGTGAACTATGTGTCGAGTGTGAATGCTGGACTGTGATAAGTCGGGAGGGGCATCCTTCCTTTGATCCTTTTGAGACTCGAGTCTAACGTATAACTATCTTATTTCTTATTGCTCCGCTACAGGGTATTATGGCCGCAACGGTGACCTCACTGTTCCTCTACCCTGACCAGAGGACTCGGACATCAACAGTACAAACCTTAACAAATTACAACAGCAAATTGCAGAGTGCACTACAAGCCAACCCCGTGTACCTACATGTACTTTACTTACTTTGTAACTTTATACCCTCAAGATAGAGTATAGAGTATAGAGTATAGATTGAGACGTATAGAGTATACAGTATACAGTATACAGTCTGCGTACATACATACAGTACCTTACACAAATACTCAATCTAAACTGTCAAATAATATAATACCCACGCCCCCTTACTGAAACATCTTTCTTCCTCTCTCTCTCCCTCTCTTTCTCTCTCTCCATCTCCAGATATTATTGTTGTTGCTACCCGTTCCATACAACCCTTTGCAACCTACCCATAGTTAGTAGTTGGTAGTAACAAGCAGCAGCAGCAGCGGCAACAGCAGTAGTCCTCTAATAACCCCACCACTCACCACCTCCGCCGACCAACATCCATCTCCGTCATCGCCCCCCCGTACGTTGTGCCTGTAAGAAAATCTGCCGACCTCTCCACTGGTTCGAGTCCCCCCCCCCCCCTCTCCCTCCACGCCGTGCAGTCCACACCATCCCGATCCCATCACTCTGGTCATCCCGCCATCCCCGTTGTTCTGTCCATAGGATCCGCTTGAAACCCGAGCATCTCGAGAACCCTCGAATCAATCGACAAGCTGCGTCCAGGATCTGGGGACCACCCACATACCACACCTACATACACACCGCTCACGCAGCACAACCTCCTACTTTGCCCCTCTGGCGTACCTATCGAGGCCTACATACCTACCAGCACCATACATATACATACATACCTTTTACTCACTCACACGCTCACGCTCACGCTCACTCACTCACTCACATATACTCACTCTCTTTCACCCCCACCACTACAACTGTCCCCATCCCCCCTACCTGTCTGCCCTGATTAACTTGCCATACCTTACCCTGACTGCTACTATATAACTGACGGCTGAGTGAGAGGCACCAGACCGGGTTGTTTGGAGTGAGAAGTGAGCTATTTACCGTCCCACCCGGCGGCTTATTGGATCACGACCCAGCAATTGAGATACATACAGCTTCCTGCGACCTCGGGAGTTACAGGAGGGTTATACATATCGACCAAGGGAGAAAAAATAAACGCTTGTTTCTTTCCCCTTTAACCCCTCTCCGCAGGGATTATAAAGCCGACAGACAATACAAATTCGAGAGCCTCTACTAGGGATAGAAAAACAAAAAGCAAGGGAAAACGGAATACTTTGGAGTAGAAACACAGGCACACGCGAAAAAAAAAAAAAGAAAAAAGAATTGTTTCTATCACACACAACTTCTTCTATCCTACGGGTAGGGAATTGATACTGTGCAGATATTGAGAAAAAAAGACAGCGCTACAATTGCCAGGAAGCCTTTGAGAAATTCAATCAATCATGGTACCCCCCCCCCCCCCCCTCTCTTCCCCATCTCCTTCCCTCACCCTTCCCTCCACGATCCCCCGTCCCTCATCTGCATCCATGGATGACAGTCGTATATTGTTGTTCCCTCGGTCCGGGGGAATCTCGTTCTTTTATGCCCGCTGATGGCGGAGGGTTTCACTCTCTGCATTGCCTATGTACATGTGGGATTCCCAATTACTTTCGCACCTGCACACACACTCTTCCTCTTCTTCTCTGTTCTCTAAAGCATTGATTTGATCGTGCCTGCCAAATTTATATCTGCCGTTGTTATTACCATTGCTGCTGTCTGTCATTTGCTATTATCTATCATCCGTCTTCTGTCCTCTCTGTCTCTGCGTGTCCATCTGTCGTCTTCCTGCCTGCCGGCCTGCCGAAGGAAGCTTCCACAGCCCCTTCCATTCCCGGGCATTTTTTTTCCCTTTCCCACACCCCCACCCCACACCAACGGGAACCCCCCACCCAAAACTGAGCTTTCCCCTGCCCGCCAGCGCGCGTCAATCATCAATTGAGAGCCAAACTTTTCTTGTTGATCGTCGTCGTCGTCCAAGCTTGGGCCAGGGTATATAGCTCCTCTTGGTCAATCCCGTCCCTCTCTCTGCCCTCAGCTCTTTTCTGTTTCGAACCAGGCCTTCGGGTTTCTGCAGGCTTATATTGCTTCTTTACGCCTCTGCCCGCTGGTTGGTTTGATATCAAACCTGCATTCTTTTTTTTTTCCCCCTTCACCCTCTGCTTCTCTCCACTCCTCTTTACCCTGCGGAAGTTTTTTTCACTCCCTTTCTCTCTTTGGATTAATTCCCCTCCGCTCCTCACAAAAGAAATTAAGAGAAAAATAATTTTTTTACAACCCATCCCCCCCGTCCATACAGCCTCACAACCCCCTCACCCCTCCCCATCAATATAAAAATCTCTCGGGACGTGAGTGAGTGAGTGAGTGTGAGCACGGATTTTTTTTATTACTATTATATATATATTTCTCACCTTTTGCCTTGCCTTCTTGCCCGCCCTTGATTCAATTGAATTCCGGAAAGCTTGTTACAGACCCTATTCCCAAAGGTGTTCATCAAACCACCCATTCCTGCTTTACCTCAATTCCCTTTTCCAGACAGACCAGCGCAGAGACAGAGACAGACTAGACAGCATCAAGCCCCCATCCCCTTGCATAATACCCCAACTACTACTTATCTATATATATACACCTATACCTCAGCTAGCCCCCCTCCCCCACCCCACAGCGTATATCAATCCCATTACTTACATACTCACCTTTTTTTCTCCCGTTCATTTCCCTCTCCTCCTCTCCCTCAATGCCTCCCCTCCCCCCCTCATCCACCTCCTCCTCGTCAGACTGTTTCACCTATCCCCACCCCCACACGCCGCCTGAGTACTCGTGCAGCTCCATCCACATCCCCATACAGCACAAGGGCATGGCGGGCTACCACCACACCCACCACCAAGACGAAGTGCGCGGCAGGAACAGTTACTCACTGGAACGCTTTCTGCAGGAACCAGGTAGCCCGAGCACCACGGCCGCAGGTAATGGGAAGTACGGGGCAATGAGCCCGGGATCGAGCATACAGGGGGGATATACGGGCCTTGCGGGGAATGGCCGCAGGCCTAGGCTACTGTTGATGGGGCAGAGAAGGTGAGACTGCTATGGTGGAAGTAAGGGGAGAGGTTGGTGGGGATGGTGGTGGTAGAGGTGAAGTTCGGGAAAGAAGAGAAGCTTATGTTGGTGTGCGTGTAGGAGTGGGAAGTCGTCGATTAGCTCGGTGGTGTTCCATAAGATGGCGCCGACGGAAACGCTCTTCCTCGAGTCCACGACCAGGATCCAGAAGGACCCTATCCAGTAAGGCCACCCACCACTCATTCGGCAGTGATTCATACAGGTCTCTCAACCCTCCCCAATTGCAATTGCTAACGCACACACCCCGGTGCCACAGCTCCTTCATGGACTTCCAAGTCTGGGACCTCCCCGGCCAACTCAACTTTCTCGACCCCACCTTCGACTTTGACCACATCTTCGGCGAGCTAGGCGCACTCATCTGGGTGATCGACGCCCAAGACGAGTACCTCGACCCGCTGTCACGCCTCCACGCCACGATCGCCGCCATCCAGCGCTCCTACCCCGCCATCAATATTGAGGTGTTCATCCACAAGGTTGACGGCCTCTCCGACGAGTACAAGCTCGACACGCAGCGCGACATCATGCAACGCACGCAGGACGACCTGGCTGATAACGGGCTCGACAACGTGCAGGTGTCATACCATCTCACGAGCATCTACGACCACAGCATCTTCGAGGCATTCAGCAAGGTTATCCAGAAACTGATTCCGCAGCTGGGGACGCTCGAGAACCTGTTGAACGTGCTGTGCTCCAATAGTGGTATTGAGAAGGCCTTCTTGTTTGATGTGCTTAGTAAGATATATATTGCGACGGACTCGAGCCCCGTCGATGTCCAGAGTTATGAGATCTGTAGTGACTATATCGATGTCATTGTCGATGTCAGTGAGATTTATGGGTAGGTGCTCTTCTTCCTCCCCGAGACTCCCTTGCCGAGACTCCCCGGTGGTGATTGGGGGCCGGTGGTTGGTGGTGGCGTTTTACGGTGGCGGTTTGGGCTCGGTTGGGTTTGCTAATTGATGTGACTGTAGCTACGACCGCAAGCAGCCCGCGGAGATCACAGATGCGCCTGGCGCTGGGGTCCCAGAGGTTGAGGAAGAGGAGGAGCAGACGGCCGAGGCGTCGAGCATCATCCGGCTGCAGAATGGGATGGTGCTGTATCTGCGGGAAATCAACAAGTCAGTCTGCCCTAGCTTAATTTCTCCCCCCCCCCCCTCCCCTCCCGCCCCTCTTCCTCGTTCTTTTGCTTGTGGCTGGCTGTTTGTGCGTGTGTTGTTGCTGACTGGGGTGGATTGTGTAGGTATCTGGCGCTCATATGCCTGATGCGCAAAGAGGGTATTGAGAAGAAGGGGCTGGTGGACTTTAATGTGCAGGTGTTCCAGAATGCGCTGCAGAGGGTGTTTGAGGTTGGGCGTTGAGCTGGGCGGGGGGGGGGGAGACCTGATGCCTCAAATTTACTAACGAATCTCTAACCTCTGATCTAACTTACCTACCTACCTACTTACTTAATAACGAGCTTTACAAGGGATGCTTTTTTAAAGAAGATACGGCGCTGTAGCAGAGGGGAGGGATAGACTTTTTTTTCTTTTTTTTTCTTTGCTTCCGCTGGGACAACAGGTTATGTTATTGGGGCCTTTATTTTTTATTGCTAGCTGTCTTTTCTCTTCTCTTCTGCTACGTCTTAGTGCGAGGTTTGGGTGGGTGTACTGAGTTCATGTACCTACCTACCTATTTAGTTCCGTTAGGCCAGTGCTAGTGTTGGTAATGATTAGGAATGATAGGTATCTGGCTCTTTGACCGCTTGGTCTGCACACACACACATGTACGACTACTCCACTACATGTAGCTCCACCGAAGAAAGGGAACGTGGTCCACAGAGTACCATTCATTACCTTATCGTGTGGGGTGCAAGGGGGGGGGGGGGGGGGGGAATGGAAGGGTCGATCCCGCTCAGGCACCACCACCGGCCGCCCGCCCTGGGAGGTGATTGTAAATAGGAAGGTGAGGTGGTGGTTGTGGTGGCGGTGGGGTAAGCTTAGGGTTAGGGATCTTCGGTGAGGCCTTGCGCTAGTGCGGCGGCGGGTACACTGTGCTATGCTGTTTTGGGGTGGGCGAGTGATGGGGTGTGGAGCGGCGGGAATGGGAGTGGGGGTATGGGTGGGGGGGTATGGTGGGGGGTATGTGTCTATGTATCTATGTGCGGGCGAATCAGTGTGAGACCGCGTGTAGTGGTGATGGGGGCGGGGATGGGGGTTCCTGTGTACCTACATATATGTAGGGTGGTGGTGGTTAGGGGGAGGGGGGGGGTATGGGATGATAGGTACAATACACCTGAGGTAGCTTCAACTTAGAAGCCCATACATATACTTATGTATGTGTAGTTGGGGCGGGTATTTTCTATGCGGAGCTGAGCGGAGTAGAGCCGAGTGATGGCGTGTGACGTGCCTACACCATTTACGCGCCGTCTTGGCTACATAAACGAACAGCTACCTATGTGTGTGTGTGGAGAAGCTAGACTCATGAGCTAGCTAGAGAGCGGTGTGTGCTGACTGGCTGGCCTTAAGCTCTGTGCAGGTGCGCTCCTGGGGGGTTCGGGCCTGTCCGTTGCGGCTTGGTGTAGGTGGTAAGGAGCCGGGCCGAGAGGCGGGGTAGGAAGATACATGTACTTACTACAGTATAGGACGTATAAAGGAGGGAAGGGGGGGGGGGTAAAGACTGCCCCCATATGCGTGCCGGTTGTGTGCTGTGGATGGGTCCACAATAGGGAGACGCTTCAATACTGCAGGGACGTGCCCGGTGTTTTTTCGACGCTGTGATGGCACCTACATGCCTATCCCCCCCTGCTGGGAGGTGTGAAGGTGAGGTGGCGAGGGCGAGGGACTAGCGCCGAGTACATGCGTGCTGGAGAGGCTTGGGTTCCCAGAGAGTGGTATGATGATCCGGTATTGGTGAGAGATTAGGGAAGAGCCAAGGCGCGGATGAACATGTAGGGTAACTGAACCACGCAGAGTGAGATTCTATGATGATGTGCCTACATGTAGCTAGCTGGCTGTGGTCAATCAACAGTTAATTATAAGGCCTCCCCCCCCCTCCCCCCCCCCACTCAACCTCCGCCTCCTACAGCCACTCTTCAGGAGTGTTCGTGATTCATATATAAGATGGTCAGTGATCAAAGTGGCTTACAGAGTTGAATCCACGAACTCAAATGTATCCATAAAACTATTATAGAAACTTGATAACAGAGGATAAAAACATCATGAACATCTAATATTGATTTTAGCCACCATCAAGTACTGATAGCTTGAGATTTTAAACATTTCAATGCACAGTTTGGTAACTGACTTGAGCCGGACATGTCACATTAAATCCGAATCACGAACACTTTTGATGAGTGGCTGTATATACAATGTATTGACTGGCCATGCATCGTCCTATACGCATATATAGCGCACCACCATCATCAGTGAGCGGAGGACTCGGTGGCCAGCGGCGCTACTCACCCAGATTCTCAGAAGCGCAGGTGGAGCCTCTCTCTTCGGACCGGAGGAGGTTAAATGGGGGGCGCAACATCTGTTCGCCACGCCTCATGTCACCGCCTCCCCGCCCCCTCCCGTTATTACCTGGCTAGTAAGATATTGGGCCCTGTCGCTTTTTGTTGCTTCTCAGAGGTGGCATTAACCGCGGGCATCAGCGAGTGATAGTACGTGACTAGAACCCCCCCCCCTCCCAACCCCCCACCAACACCTGGAGGGAAAGACAGTTTGGTGTGTAGTCATTTCCGCAATCTCTGTTAACCTCACCTTAGATTCTCGACGCTAAAACTGTGGTCTTGTTTCGTACCAAAGATGGAAAGAAAAGCAAAAAAATCCTTTCACTCTGTATTCGTGTCTCAAAAACCCTCCTATACAGTCGTCTAAATCAGTAGTTAAGTCCTCGCAAGACGTATACACTCCACTTCTTTATCATCTACACTCCTCCCAGGATACTAACGAACAAATTGACCCCACCCCAGCAGAGCGCAACATGTGCGCACCAAAAGCAGCGTACACATGGGTACATCGAGAGTATCCGGCATATCAGGCCTGGGGTAATCAAAAGCGCATACTTAACATACAGGTAGGCCACAAGATAGCGCCTCAAGAATCTACACCGTCTTGGCCCTTAGGTCAAGGCCCTTCATGTCTAGCGCGTTCTCTATGAGCGTTACAATTGGCAACCTCCCCCTCCTCGAGGCACAATCATGAACACTTTTCCCGTCATTCTTCCTCGCTGACGCATCGGCCCCCTTCCCGAGTAGCATCCGCACCACCTCCTCGTGCCCTTCCAACGCCGCAAAATGTAGCGGTGTCTGGCCGAGGCTATCCCGTGCCTCGATATCCGCGCCATTTTCGAGGAGCACTCGGAACACCCCCCGGTGCCCAGCATATGCTGCCGTGTGCAATGGTGTTTTCCCGTCTTTGTCTCGGGCATTGATGTTGGCGCCCTTCTCCAAAAGTACTCGAACCGTGCTCTCGTTCGCATAGCCTTCGGAAACTGCAATATGGAGAGCCGTGCTCCCGCCGTTGACAGGTGCCATAACGTCAGACCCATTCTCTATTAAAGCTCGCAAGGTCGCGGGCTTTCCGGCAAGGGCTGCTCGGTGGAGCGCTGTCCATCCGTAGCGGGTGGAGATTGTGACATCCGCTCCATATCGTATCAACAACCGCACTACATCTTCTCTCCCAGCATACGCTGCATAAAATAGCGGCGACCAGGAAAGCATGCTTCGCGCATTGATATCAGCATCGCACTCGAGAAGAAATCTGACAATTTCCTCATGTCCTCTTGATGCTGCTAAATGTAGTGGTACCTCCCCTCTATGATCTGGGATGGAGATGTCGGCCCCCTTCTCTATGAGCAGACGAACAATCCTTTCGTGCCCTCTAGATATAGCTATATTGAGTGCTAGATTTCCTGCCGATTTGAAATTGGCCCCGTTCTCAATCATTAACCGGGTCACGGACTCGGAACCCTCGGAAATCGCCAGACACAAGGCAGAGCCGTCAAAGTCAGTTTTTGAGAAATGTGCTCCGCTCTGTAACAACAACAGAGCTATATTCGCATGCCCTCCTGCCGCAGCCATGTGTAATGGTGTTATGCCGTTCATATCAGCGAGCGATGGATCTGTTCCCCGGTCTAACAGAAGTTTAACTATTGTTTCATGGCCCCGCAATACTGCAAGAAATAACGCCGTCCGCCCATTGAAATATCTTTCCGAGACATCAGCGCCGCCTTCTAGTAATAGTCGAACTGCCGTAATATGCCCAATTGCACACGCTACATGCAAAGGCGTTTTCTTTCCCAAAAAGTCGAACCTTTCTGTTTTGCTGTCCAGTTTGAAGAACGAGTTCCAATAACAGTAGATGGAACCTGGTTTCCCAAGAAAATCCATAACCATCCCCGTTGTCAAGCCCTCACTGCACTCATGCAGATGTACGGACAGATTTTCGACAGCATAACTAAAGAAAGGGTGCGAGTTGAACTCTGCGGTAGGATATTGAGACTTGGAAAATATATCAAAAGAAAGAAATGTAGTACATGCCGTGGCCACCATAAATTCTGCGTCATCTGGGATGATTAGTTTCTTTAGGAGGTATTCGTGAACAGTATAGTGCGCTAGTCGTATGGAGTTGCTCTGATCAATCACAATCAGACCAGCACAAACATCTAGCAATGTTGTGTAGTCCGGAAGGTCGAGCTGGTCAAGCTCATATAAACCCGGCTCTATAGATACAGCCACTCTGATGTCCTCAACTGTAAGCGTTCTCCTAGCCTTCACCAACCATGAAAGGACCTTGATTGCCAGTTCCTCACAGTTCCTTGCTTGCCTGCGAACATATTGCATAGCTCTGTCATAAGTAGGGTCCAATGGTCTCTCTCTAGAAGAGGAGCTTTTGATCTTATCAAGTTCAGTTAATAATCCTCTTGTTGTAGTTTGCTGGCAAATGTAGTTGATATGAAAATGAACAAGCAGGAACCTATAGCAGCTCATCAGAGTAGTCTTGGATCAGCAAGAACCTACAATAGCTCATCCAAGACGGTAGTGAGGAAACAAAAGCCTACAACAGTTCTACAAAGGCATTTGGGCACTCACATTCCTTTTGCGCATTCTGCCAAGTCTGTAACGATTCTGTCTCTGCATTTGCCTTGCTTCACAAGGCGTCTCGCCCGCGGACTCTCGTCAATCTTCTCCAGAATATACATTTCGATGTCTTTATCTTGGGCTGAGATTTCGATCTTTTCTGCGTCACAGAAAGAGTCTTGGATATCCTCTGGATATTGACGGCTAGTAAGGAACAAGTGGACTCGGTCCGATTCTTTTGCCATGCGATGAAAAAGCGGAAGTAACTCCTTGCGTTGGCGTTCGGGGTCGCATTCGTCGAGTGCATCAAAAACAAAGTACACATGATTGAATAACCTAGACACCGCTATAAGGGCGTCATACAATTCCATGAGATTAGGTCTCTTGTCTTGCCGCTCTAGCCTTCTATAGAGAGCGTCAATCTCTGTGGGTAAATATGGGATCTGAGTCGCGAGTTGCCTGAGTAAGCTAGCAATGACAAGGGCAGGTCTTTGTTGGTTTTGCTCCTTGTAGTCAAAATAGATATATGCCAGCCCATAATTCTCTGTCGTTGCCTGGCTTTCAATGTAGTTGATTACAGCAGAGCTTATGAACGTTTTACCTGCTCCAGCTGTTAACAAGATATCAGGTCAGCATATCGGTAATATAAATATTGGCCACTTTAAAGGGATCTACATACGAATACCATAACCCCAAAGCAGCGGAGAAGGTGATCCTCCTTTGTACCAATTTTGGAACTTGGGTGCTTCCAAAAACCACTGGCCCGTATTTTTCTGCCGTAGGTTGCTAACCTCAAGGTGCTTTGTATCAAAGCTATCCTCATGCAGCCAGTAAAGGATCCTCTTACGCTTCTCAGCTAAAGATCGATGGCTAAATCAGTCAAAAAGTTCCAAGTCTGATATGGGGTTTTATAGTTACCTAGTCTAACAGATTCATCCCTTTCCCTCCACCTTCTCTGCGCCACAGATTCTTCTTGAATACAAGTCTTGATCTCCCGAGACACCAATCTACCTCCCAGTCAGCTGGCTTTCACAAACCATAACTAATATGCGCTCACACTTGGTCTGTATTCAATACAAACGCAAAGAAGCTCTTATGCCTCTCAATCCTCTCGACCCACTGTGCCGTCTCCTTCTCTCTCAGCGGCCATCTTAGCCGGTCGATGATTCCCTTCAATCTCAGCTTTTCCAGAAGCTCTTCCAGCTCCCTCGCACATGTCTCCAGTGGCTTCTCTAGCATATACAAGGCCGAGCCGGGGGTACCCCCGTTCTCATCCGTGTGCATCTTTAGTGTAGCTATGACACCGCCGAGAGCCTGGAGTTCGTCGGTGAGGTCCCGGAGGTCTTGGGGAGCTCTCTTAACCCCACTAATGTAGCCATAACTGATCGATGCTGCCATTCCTGCAAGCTGGATGATGCCAATGAGACTGGCTGCAAGCCCGATAGCTTCGGCCATGGTTATTTGGTAATTTTAGATGTCTGGTGGGCCTGTAAGTACATGTAGACCTAATAGAAGCAGTGTTTTGCGGGGTTACGGTGTGCGGAACCCTGCAACTTGTCCAAACTACACTAAGCAGCGGGATATCCCGAATTATGTAGTGTTTATGAAGGCTCAATAGGTGAGGGCTAATCGTCTTTAATATACATTTAGGTACAAGGGGCCCACCCGTGTGGTTCACTAAATTAACCCAGGCACTTAATAGAGTGCACTGTATCGGCCAACTGAGTTTAAATATTCAGTTCTTGGCGACCGGTTTTTGGTGCAAAATTTGAACCCATTATTCAATACATAAACACAGGTACTTAATAAACCACAACTGTTGTTTCACAAAGATAACTTTAATTCCAAATTTGTATGGGGCAATCCGTTGCCATCATAATATAAACGAGTACAAATCCATTTAGTGGATCTCATTGAAACCTATAGATAGTAAAAGAGCACCAAACTTGACCATTTTCCTTATGGCCCCAACCTGTGCTTGCCTTTCGTTCCACCCTACCACCGCCTAAGGTTTCTTTTGCTTCTGGCAGAGCTCTCTAACTGGCTCTCCGCTTATATCTGGGTGGGTGACGACCCCAACATAAAAATATTTGTCGTGATTCCTAAAGAACTTGTCCCAATGGGCAATCGACCCGACAACTTTTTCCCATGCATCGACCCGTCTCTTCTCCCTTCTCTTTGTAAGATATCTTACTCTACCTGCCATGGAGCCCTCTGCCTCAAGCCTTTCAATCTCAGCCTTCTCAGCTAGGTCGGTCTCAAGCTCAGCGCCCTTGATGTACATCTCTTCAAGTCCACGCAAATCCCAGGTCAAATCCTCGCGGAAACAGCCAGACACGAAGGCACGCGCCGCGTCACGTCCAGAGAAGAAATGGTATCCACCACCAGGGCCGTAGGTGTGCGGGTTCGCGGTAACATCAAAGACGCTCCCGTTGACAGCAACGTAGATTGGGAGGTTAGGGTCTTTGCCGTCATAACGTGCGAGCTCCTCATCAGTGAGGTTTAGGGGAGTCCGCTGTGCTGAATTAGTATCTGTAATGGTCAAACCGGAGGAATAGAAGAACCTACAAACATCATCTTAACATTATTCCATCTCAGAGCAGCTGGCTTGTAACCCCATGTTAAGCTCTCGCCATCGGTTACGAACCAGCTCATAACACTGCTGAGCAGAATTATTCCAGAGATGACGCGAAGAACATCGAGGAATGAGATGCCGCTTTGGACCTCAGACTCAATCTTTCTCTTAGTGGAATCATCAATGACTAGCCCGTCCGAGTCGGTATCGGTAGCTAGTGGCTTACGGTTACGAATTGTAGGGTCTTCGGATGCCATATTTGAGTATTGATCGTGGATAAAATGTAGTTTACCTGTCGTGGTTCGATTTTGTAGGAGAGAGAGGACAGATGTTCAAATGAGACACACGGGTTTAACTGCTCCGATGCAACGGGTCCCTCTTTCCAGGGATGGAGCCTGAACTGTAGGGAGATATCTATCATGCTACAAATAACCTTCTTAAGCTTTGAGCTCGTCACCCTTAAGGAGCGCGGTGTTCGGACCAATGTATATTACGCATGCGACCACGACTCGGGTTGTCGGCTTCGGGATGCCGCCAATATATTAAAATGACCAGGGGTGTCAACACCACCAAATGATACACTGTGCATCCACAACCTCGCCCGAACCACGAAACCAAGAGCTTATCAGAAATTGGGAAACAGCATATTTGCGTACAATTATAAGCTAGGGGATTATAAAGTTATGATCACGTATATTGTTGAAGCAAGAGGAAAGATGCCCCTAATACCCCACCTGTCACTAATGACAACAGACTAAACTCAAGTGCAAACCAAAGGCTCGATCTTAAGCACCAAGCCCATAGACGGTCGCAAACTGCAAATTCGGATATTCCAAGCCCCCCACCCCATTCCAGACCCCATGAACGGGCTTGCACGCATAGCTTGCTTGTGCTGATATTGTCGAACCTGACACCGGCCCAGAAATCCCATTGAAATAGTACGGAACACGAAATGCAACCCGGAAAAAAAAATTGAAATTTATTTTGCTTTTATTGGACCCATCGTCGTTATTACCCTATTTATTCGGCCGCGGCAACAGCACGGGCTATTATCCTCGTAAGCAAAAGTTCACCCAAGCAATCGTATCCGCAGAATACTCAATTCGCCAAAATCCACGAAAAAGTAAGGAAACTCACTGTAGATTGACAACTTGGAGTGTCCGACAACCTTCTTGATCACACCCTTCTCCTCCAACTCGGCGAGAGCCTTCCTGGCCAATGATCCGTTGATCTTCAAGCGGTCGACGAGGACAGCAACAGTGATCAGACGGTATGTCTGCACATCCTTGTTGAGTCTGTCCTGGATGGTCTTGTCGGCAATGACGGCGTGCTGAGCCTTGTCCTTAACTATTATCGGGTGGCCGATTCATTTAGTGTTCGTTCATGATAGTATTCCCGGGAGGTGAGCTGTGGATGTACCCTTTCCCTTGGACCACTTCTTCTTCTGCTTCTTTCCTCCCTGGGCAGCTGCTGGGGCCTATATCTCGAATCCATCAGCTATCCATCGCCACTTAATCGCCACAAAGCCCGCCCATCCTCAAGATGCCCTCCGTCGATGCTGGAAGAGATAGCGACGTACCATGATTACTGACTATATCCGGTTCGTTCGTTCGTAAAAACTTGGGTCGTGAGGAACGAGGCGCGTAGTAGGTTGCGGTTGTCGTTGGTCGTTGGTCGTATTTCCTCCCTTTCGCTAAGCTTCAAGAGTAAACTTGCACAGGTGGGGGAGATGGTGGTGTGGTGTGACGGTTTGCGCCAAGACACACAGTCAGGGCTGAACCCCAACGTATTTTTGTTATCAGAGATAAGATCTTATTATAATTGGCTGATCTGCAAATATTTGGTTCGTATCTTTATTTTCGATACCCACATGTATTAAAGGTTTATTTTGGGTTTATCAGGAATAGAATGAATAGAATACATTATTACGGTTGTAAAAGAAACCATCGGCTTAGATCAGAATCAAAGCAGCAACAAAAACTACTACCAACCAGGAAAATAGCAGAAAGGCTGGAACTGCAGAAGAATACCCTCCTCCATTAGCCTCTACGGCCATCTGACTCGAAGAACGGGGAGTTGGGGAGCTTGTCCTGGTAAGATCCTTCAAAACACCAGAGATGTCTTCTTGGGCAATATTGGGCCTCTGAAATGTTGTCGGCAGCTGAGAAGTCATAGGCGACTTCTTAGGTTTCAAAGGTATGCATTGTTTTGTAGGCCCCTGCCATTTAAGGGCCCTGTTTATTTCCCATTTCTTAACACAGTTGAAGCATGCATCAACCATATTCTTATATCCTTCGCGACATATGCATGGAAAGACATCGCTATCCGCCCCAACTACACCAGTAGGCGGGGGGTAGTGCCTAGGGTCCGGTGGAGGACTACCAGCTCTGTGAGCTCCATCAATTCCGTCGCAATATGTGAATAGGGAAGGAATTGGGGCACAATATTTGGGGCAAGGGATAACGTTGTAATCATCCACACACGTTTCGACCATAGCCAATAACATTGACCGGTGAGTGGCGTCTTTATCTGGATGTTCGAATAAACATTGGATACATCCTGGAGCATCTTGCAAGAATCCGCCACTGTTACACAGGCATTGCGGATCAAAGGCAGCATTAGAGGCCTTGTTAAGAACAACATTTTCCCCCAAACCACAAGTGACTGATTATAGGAGTAATTATTAGCCTCATATTTACTGGTACACTTCATAATATGAATATGTAACTTACATGCTCTCTTATAAGTATCGCCACAGGCATTTTCACACTCTGCGGGCGGTGAGCTGATGTTAAAGACACTTGTTTGAACAAGATTATTTGGTAAAAGATCACCAGTGGAGCTGCTATGTGTATGCTGCTGGGCGACTATAGTTGCAGCCAGAGATGTGAGGGAGAAAGAATAAACAAGACTGTTGAAGTGCATGATAGTGGAAGCGTCTTATTTATTGTTGATTGTGTTGTCTTATGAAAGCCCTGGTTGCTATTTTTCATTGGAGAGTAGATGAAGAATAGTGTAATTGACGATTTATATATCAAAGACCAAAGAGAAATCTGTCTAAATTACCTTAAGTTGATATGTGTTTGAAATGTACCCCGTCACCTCCCCACGCTGAAAAGTGATGTAGTGCATGTCCTATACACGGAGAGGGTAAGGTAAGAAGCCTAGGGACTATAGTAAGCAAGTTATAATTTTGAGTGCAAGGTAGATTCCATGGGTTTCTTGTCAGTGCCTCCACCTCCCGCGCGATAGATTTGATTGTGGTTTGTAAATGACTTCTTTAATTCAGTAAATCCCTAGTGTAGGTATGTGGTTCTTGGATAGTGTGTCAGGAATCTTATCGATTCCCTCTATCTCTGGTGGGCCTGGCCCGAAAAAATTGGAACCTACAGTTACAGGCCTAGAGCCTTTATAGCCCGTTTGCTATTTGTAGTCTTTTGGATGATCCAATGGATCCACAGAGTACAAAAATATAAGCCCATGAAAATGTCCGGAGGTTGCGATTAGACAGATAGCCTTTCATTTAACCGAAGAAAAATCTTCCTAGGTTCGTTCCGCTGGCAGCATGTTTTACTAGATGCTTGATAGTTTCTGAAGTGAGCTCTCTTTGGGGCCTAGTAAACCAAGGGCTGCAATACAATCGTAACAGGAGTTAATGAATATTGGCCGTGACATGCAAGGTCAAAACCCAATTTCAAATTTCCATTCCGTTGGCCTAATCTGGGAAGTGATACCGATAGCCTCGCAGATAACAAGTAAACCTTCCCACAAAATAGTATTGTTTCTTACCAGTACTCTTAAACGTCTTAGTACGATCCTTGTAGGCTTGGGGGTGGGTTGGGGGAGGAGGAAGATTATCATTGGTACTATGTTACTCCCCCCCGAAGAATATCTGGCGGTCCTCCTATTACCCCAAGAATTTGGAGTTCCTCGAGATTCATAAATCTCACTATATATCCGAGTGGCGCGCGCTTGTGTTGATTAATATTAGATCTGGTTGCATCATCGCGGTTATAGGAACGTTTCCAATATAGAAAACTACAAAAAATCATAGGTTTATACCGAAGATAAAAATCAAATTAAGTTCTAACTTTTTAACCCTTTTCCAAACATGTAAAACCTCGGACCTGTGCTTCTTGGAATTTCAGAGATTGAAGCTTTCTACCGGAAATACAAGAAAAATAGTTCGATACCTGTAGCACGGACCGTTGGGTTTAGCTAGATGCTGAAGATCGTTGTTAACAACTACATGCACATAGATACCTATAATGTAGGAGGTTTGACAGGTATCATGGCTTGTATCTGGAACCCCCGCTTTCGGGAGGGTCCGTTGGGTTAGATTTGCCCTCCGGTGCTAGGGCTCTGCTGTCTTGTTAGCAATCTCCCCGCGCATTGATGTTTCTTGAATGTTTCATACGCGTGTATAAGAGAGGAAACTAAACACCCTACACCTGCACAATAAACACATAGAAAAGAAAAGAAAAAACCCCACTCGAGCTTTAGCTGTGTACTATGATTCGTTAAACACCCACAAGCCCGAAGCTGGGAAAACCTTGGTTGATCACGGGAGATCACTCATGCATGACGGTTGCTCCAGGGTTAGGTCTGAGTGCGCCTAAGACATTGCATCTGGGTCATCTCTCACATGCAAGAGGACAAGCGTCACTTGGCGCCAAGAAAGGTTTGAACGTTGCGCGAACGCTGGGGCTGGGCGTAGATGAAGCGCGGCTTAATGCTACCGATCATCATCAGACCGGACAGACATGGACACAAGCCCGGGGGATCACAGACACGGAGAGTTAGGTACATACCTCCTACGGTGAAGTTGCGAAAAAGCGAACACAACGATATTCAAACCATCTTACAATCTATTAACCCCCCCCTCACACACACATACAATACAACATCGGGGAAAGGAATCTAAGGAAAGAAGGAAAGAAGGAGTTGTGAGAAGGTGTCTCCATCTCCAAACCGGTGCCTGGTAAGCTAGCCTCGAGTTTACTCTCATCTAGATTCTACCCCCCCACTCCCCCTCTATACACTAACACTCTGTCCTCACTTCTACAAGATCTACAAATCCAAATGGCCATCCCATACACGCGACGAACACCCTCCATTCCGCCAACTGAGTCCACCCTGGCCCCTTCACAAGTGCAGCATCAGCCTTCCTCATCGACGCTCGCTAACTCCCACACATCTCCTCTAAGATCATCTTCTGGGTCCTCACGGAGTAGAACTATATCGAGCGCTTTCTCGCTTGGAAGGAAACCTACTAAATCCCGGAAAACAGGCGGGTTCCTTCTCGACACCCCTGCCGTGAACGAAGAGAGTGAGCGGGAGAGATATAAGGATGAGAGGGTGTTTCAAGGAGGCTATGGACACAAGGGATTGGCAGCTGGGTCATCTAGCCCAGAATACCCAGTAGGGGGCTATAGGGGGGCGATGGCGCTGGAGGAAGAGGAGTTGGTAACGGAGGATAGCGACCCGGCGAGAATAGTCTCTCTTGCTTTGGCGAGTGGGGCTACTAGGAAGGTCGAGTCGAGTAGAATAGCAGCACAGCACAGGAATGCCTCTAACAACATGTGGGCTCCTGACCTCGGCAACGGTGTAGGTGATGGAAAGGATCGGTGGCTCAGCGCGTCTTCGGCAGCGTTTGGCCAGCAGATACAACAAGGGAATATACATGGGAAAGATCGCGCGGTTTCTCCGAATCGCGGGTTCTTGATGACCAGCAGTATTGATACACGGCGATCTATTTCAATTGGTGGCCATAGTTCTGGGAATGGTTCCAGAAGGTTGTCACCTTTAAATCCTTCGTCCTCACCCCCACCATCCCCAGGGCTAGTAAACCCACGACAAAGTGTTCCTAGTCCATTATCACCTTTACCATCAGGTTCCCCATATCTACAGTTACAAAAACAACGTTGTTTGCAGGAGCAGCAAGAACTCCGCGAGCTGCAACGGCAATACAAGTTCACCGAGGCCACAATCCAGCGCACTTTAAAGGCGAAGCGACAGCTGGAGCTCTCAGATCTTTACAAGAGATTACTAGAGATCTATCCGTCTACTGATAATCCATTAATAGGTTCAGCACGGCACGGTGGTGCGAGCTTGAGCACTGGAAGAGTTTATAATCCTCTCATGTCAATAAGGAATAAAAGAATTAGGAACCGAGAACGGATTCAGCTAGATCTTTCTTCATGGGAAGATCCGCTCGCAGTTGGCCAGTGGGTTGAGGATGTAGCGGTGGCTGTTCACGACTCGATAGAGGCTGGGCACGCAAGACCACCGAGGCTGCCGCGTCCACCGCAGCCAAGTATGAGTGTTACAAAAACGAAAAGATCACGGCTCGATTGGGTTATCACCCCACAAGAACTTCTCGCAGAGTTCTACTGGATCGAAGAAGCGGATCAGTTACGGCGGGAGGAAATACAAAAGAGCAACGAAAGGGCAGAGAAGATTCTTAAAGAACAGGTTAAAGGTAGTGGGAGCTATACAAGTCTCAAGAGCCTATTGGAGAAAGAGCATAAGAAGCATAGAGGTTCATTTGAGCTCACTCTTAGGAGGCGGAGCTTGCGGAATTTAGAAGATGATGGTGTAGAAGGCCCTACTAAAAAGGATAGCAAGAGAAAGCCGAAGCAATCCGGAGAGTTTCACCGTTCATTACTACAACTTGGATCTCATCGAGATGGGAGCGAGGATTTTAACTACTCAGCCCCACCCAGTTCTTCTGATGAAAGCGGCCATAGTAGTGAGAGTGAGGTCGATTATGTCTCGGAATATTCGGACTTGGAAATTGACATATCTGGGGCCGAAATTGATGCCAAGGCAAAAAGAAAACACCATCGTCGCCGTCGAAAACTGGGAGACATCATCACGGGCGGGAAACATAGCAAGAAAAAGGCGAAAAAGAAGCGGGGCGATGCATATACCCTAGATGCTGATGAACGGCGGAGGCGCCAAGAGCAAGAAGAGTTGGAATGGATGGCAGAGATGGGAGGGAGGATGCAAGACCCTGCTGCAAGGACGTATTCTGCAGATGAGGATTACGATTCTACTACTGGCAGGAATGGAGATCCAAGAAAGCAAGACTACCCAAGAATGACAACAATGCCGGGAATGAGTCTACCTGCACTTGGGAGCAGTAAGAGTTCCTTGGAGAGGTATGGGAATCTCACATCAACATCTATAGCAGGAAGGAAAAGTGTCGACTTTGCTGAAGTTGTCGTGCCGAGCATTGCAATTTCCTTGAGCCCGCCAAGAACCAAGGTCAGAGACGAAGGATATGACACCGATGGAAGGGGGAGGGTCAAAAAGAAAGAAGATGAGAGTGCAAAGGAGGAGAAGAGAAAGGCAAGTCCAGCCAAGACGCTATTCGAGAGGGGTCAGGAAGCACTTGTGAAAGTACGAGAGGGTAGTCTAGATCGGCGCAGGGAAAGTTTGGAAATAGATGGTCTAGTACGCAAAGGAACCCTCAAAGACAAAGATAAGGAGAGCAGGAAAAATCGCCTAAAAGGTCGTGTTGAAAAAATCCGGAATGAGGTGGGCACAAAAGTCGACCACTTCATTTTCAAAAGAGACCCGGGCGGATCAGCGCAGCCCAGTCCTACAGGCTCTATGTTTGCAGAAAGTGTTGGGTCCAGGAGTGATGATGATAGATTTCGCCTATCTAGGGAAAACACAATCTCAGCATCCGAAGCGGAAGATGAAGGAAGGAGGTCTGGACGAACATGGGGGAGGTCATCTCTTGAGGTTCCAGATACGCGGAAACTCCCAAGGACAACAAAGTACAAAAGTTCATTTTCTCTGGGTGCACCAGGCGCCCCTTCCTCTCCTGTTCTCCCGAAATGGGCCAGTAAACCTAGGCTTATACAGGACGAATTTGCGGCATCAGACGTAGATACCGATGATGACCGAACTTCAAAGCCTTCTCGATTATCACCACCGACCTACGAGGTCTCGAGGAATACATCTCCAGTAGGGTCGGTCATCTTTCAGGTGAACGATAAAAAGCGCATGCTCCCGATAGATCGTTTTAGATCAATAGCGCTTGAAGCCATTAAGACACTACCTAAACCACCGGTCCCCGCAGCTAATGACATTCCCGGCCGCAACGATACCCCGCAAAGCATTGAAGAGCCCGTATTCGCAACACGCAAGGAGCTTATGATGGCAAAAGCTTATCTAACTCGCTCGGGCATCTTTGCTCGTGGCATTACCACCAAGCGGGCGCGAAATTTGGGTACGGCTAGTATTGTCGCTACTGCGAAAGAACATATGTTTTCCTCTATGGCTGTATCACGGGATATTGGTGCCGCAGAGCAATTATTCGTGTGCAAAGCGAAATCATTCGCAGATAATACAGTTTCAGACCTACGAAAGTTGATAGATCGCATTAGGGACGATATTGAGACCGAGTTGGTGCCGAGCTTGACGAATGTCGCCGAATCAGCTGACGAGTTGAATGAGGAAATGACAACAACGTGTACATTGGCCGTTAAGGGGATCAACGATCAGGTTGCTGCGATGGCCAGGAGGAAACGACGACAACTAAGATGGATAAGAAGGGGAGGCTATGTGCTATTGGAGTGGGTGGTTCTAGGAGTACTGTGGTGGACATGGCTAGTTGTAGTCGTGTGGAACATATTAAGAGGTGTTTTTAGAGGAAGCGTTAGAGCTATAAGATGGATCCTTTGGGTATAAACTTTGCAGGGTAATTAATGGATCTAGGTGTTGGGAATTCTTTTCATTTGTATTTTTGGTTTTATTTTTCCTTTGTGGGAGGCGTTCGGGAAAGGGTGTTGTTATAATCTCTTTTGTCACATTCTTTTGTTTCTGGTATTAGCTAGCCAGCTGTTCCCAATGTTTAATACAGCGGGTGTGAATTGTACTGTAGATGGACGAGTTGTAGATAAGTGTATTAGCAGTAATAGCTATGCCAGGTGCCTAGCTGAAACACTACATGTAGTTCTTGAACAGATGAGACCGATACATTGACCCTCTGAAATAAGACTAGGTTAAAGATTACAAAAGCTTGGCAAACCTTCCTCTTTCCTATTTACCTAGACTGTGGTTCTAACTGGCTGTTTGAAGCTTCGTTCGTTGGTTGCTACGAGTTCAGTCAGCACAATAATCAGAGCAATTTAATTTGAACTTGTTTATACTAATTCAGGTACCACGAACGAAGGCCTATGCATGTATCATCGTACAATTGGGACTTGAATTGCCGGTAGAGATACTTGTAGATGAAAACACAGATATGAAAAAAAAAAAAAAAAGGCTGTGGCTGGAATCTCGGGGCTGGAATAGTGTCTCAGCCACCCTCATCACGCATCACCACCCCACTTCTTGTTGGCAACCCCGAAACCTGAAGAGAAGGAGAGAGAGTGTGTGTGTCTAACTCTCTGTCCTGCAGACGAGTGACAAGTCCCTTCCTCCCCCCCTCCATTTGAGTAACTCGCCAATCATCTCCCCACCTCCCCCCGTTCTCCACCCCCCACACGCACCACACCTCGTGGAGTCCCTCTTTCTCCCCCATATACCCCTCTCCCGAAATGCCCCTCCACGGCCTTCACCACCGCTCACATTCTAACACCAACTCTCCTGAGGCTCCCCCCGCATCCTCTTCCCTAATACAAGCCGCCCAGGCCCTTGCTGGGATCGGCGTCCCCAAGCCCGCCAGCAGTTTCCAACAGCCCCAACATAGCCAACAACAACAACAGCAATCCTCTCGTGTAGGAGACACCTCACTCCGTGTACAGACATCTTCAGGTAACCTCAACGTAAACACTTCCACCTCTAGCGGTGGTATTACACCTATCCACTCGGGTAGTACAGTCTCCGCCGGTGGTTTCTCTGCCCCATCATCAGCTGGTGGTGTCGGTTTCGGTAACAGTGTTCCTCTCTCGCAAAGCAGCATAGACAAGCTTCCTGCGCCATTGCAAATCCAACAGCAGCCGACAAAGAAAAACCTCTCGTTTAACTTTCCATCCCCCACAACTTTATCTAATCAGGGAGATATTTATTCCAGCCCTATAGGCGATTACTCAGGTCATAGACCATCGGACTCTTTACAGGCCCAACATTCGTCGGGTGGACAGCAATCTCAATATCAAGCATACCACGCTGCTCAAACATCTTCAGCTACAGGGGGTAGACCACAGATCCAAAGCATCACTACAGCACCGGGAGCAATCCCGCAGATAGCTACTAGCAGCGGGGGCGGCATCCCAGCACAACAGGGACAGCCGTCTATGCATAGGACCAGCACGACTGGCGGACTATCGCATTCAACATCAAACAAATACTCTCCGAACATTAATACAAACCTACCACGAGATTCGGACCCCAACCCTTCTGCAGGTGGAGCAAGAAAGTATACGCACCCAGGAGCATTGACACCTACGTATCCAAGCTCATCCCAGCAAAGTAATCCAGCTGCCGTAAGTTCTGGAATGGGATTGCCCGGAATGACTACAGGGAGCAATGCCAGTACCCGAGAGAGAGAGGATGTGGTTGGCGGTATTGGAGCGGTCGGCAATGGGCGATGGATGAGCCCATACGCGCTGTATGCACTGGATTGGTGTAAATGGCCTGTCAGTAATGGAGGGTACGGAAGGGTTGCCATGTGCAGCTATGCGGAAGATAGTCATAATTACGTGAGCTCTCCTCTCTCCCTGCTGCTGGTCGTAATATCTGGGATGAAACGATGTTATGGTGCCGGTTTTACACATAAAATCAGACCTGGCGATGTGCACTTTGAGTGTAGATTTCGTTGTGTGAAACCCCAACATGATAGCATTGTCTCGTCTAAACAATTGTTGGACGCCTTTGCTGGATATCATTGTTCTAAGGAGCTTGAAGATTATGCAACAGGCGAACTAACCGTTATAGATCCAAATTCTTGATACCAGACCCACTCCTGTAAATGTCAGCCACGGCGACACCCCTCCACCCGCTCCTTCTTTAGAATTCTCTAAACTCGCCGAAGCATCCCATACATACCCAATCACCCGAATTCTTTGGGAGCCTGCCAGCACTACTAAGGCTCTCACTGACCTGATCGCTACTTCTGGTGATCATCTCCGTCTCTGGTCTATGCCCGGTGCGCCGTCAGGCCCGTCCCCCTCTTCTGCGGCTGCGAGTAATTCCATTACTCGTAGCAACACATTGCGCGACCCGACCGCGCAGAAACTCACACCTCTTGCGTTATTATCGAACAGTAAGAGCACTGACTTTACTGCTCCTCTGACAAGTTTGGACTGGAACCCGATTAGTCCTAGCTTGATAATCACAAGTTCTATCGATACCACTTGCACTATCTGGGATATCCCAACATTAACGGCGAAGACTCAACTCATTGCCCATGATAAAGAGGTTTATGATGTGCGGTTTATGAGTGGGTCCTTAGATGTGTTTGCCAGCTGCGGAGCGGACGGGAGTGTCCGCATGTTCGACCTTCGAAGCCTAGAACACAGTACTATTATTTATGAGCCTGGTGTCGGTAAAGGTCTCGGTGGTGATTCCTCAAAGGAAGATGGTGGATCCCCTGTAGGCGGTAGTGGATCTCCACCGCCATTGCTAAGACTAGCCGGTTTGTTGCCCCCCACCCCCCCGGGCCTTCTAGACTCAATACCATCCATGGTCTGGCTAACAAATCGTACTATAGCTTCACCACATGATTCCCACCTAATCGCAACATTTTCGCAAGACTCCAACATAGTCCGCATTCTCGATGTCCGCCAACCAGGACAGGCCCTGATAGAGCTCAAGGGTCACAACAACAGTGTTAATTGCGTTGAATGGAATCCCACACGTCGTGGTATCATTGCCGCCGGAGCAGACGATTGCCAAGTTCTGATTTGGGATTTAATCAATAATCCAACTGGGCCAGCTAATAGTACCCCCGGCGGTACTAGTGGTGCTGGTGGATTGGGGCAGCCAAATCAGGAAAGAATACCGGTCGCAAGCTGGAGGTGTGACTATGAGGTTAACAACATTTCTTGGAGTCCAAGCGGAGCGAGTGGTGGTGGTGAATGGTTGGGTGTGCTCGGTGGAAGGGGGATCTGGGGAGTTAAGGTATAATCAGGTATTAGACAGGACAATTATGATCAATGTTTTTATGGGCTGGTGGTGGTACTGCTTTTTATATTGTTGGCTGGTAGGATGTTAGCAGTTTTTTTTTTCTTTTTCCCTTTCTTTTATTGACTTTATTTATCGTAACATCGGCATCACTACGTCCTTTCCCCGGCTATTTGGTAAAAAGTTGCGATAATGATGAATGGCTTGGCAATTCTGTGTTTGGTGTTTTGCTTGCCTTCCGGCTTTCCATTTGCAAGTTTTATTGCAGTATATCTCATTCATACAATCATCCCTCTAGTACTTATGTTTGTCTAAATGTTTGTTTTGGGGCTGACGCTTAGTCACTGACTTGCTTTTTCGCGGTGGATTTTGGAGGATTGGACTTAGGTTATGGTGTATGGTGGGTGGAGGCGCTGGCGCTGGCGCACCTATAATTGACAAAAGTAAGGGCAAGAGTATACAATAGATCCTAGATAAAATTCAAGCCAAAAACAATGCACCTGAGGGTATCGACAAGTGACGCAGCGTTTGCCCTAGAAAGCAACGCTTGGCTTAAACGCCAAAACCATCAAAATACCAACATTTCACAACACAATATTCAATGGAATCTACACCAGTAGATTAGGAGTACCTAGAGGCATTTACCCACGTACAAGACCTGAAATTCCTCTGTAATAGGGGCAAATTCCTTATACAAGGATTATTTCACCAACAAAAAAGGCTATATTAATACAAGAACAAGAGCCCCACACTCTCTAGCGCTGCTGTAGAGAGATACTGTACAGTACTGCAGTAGTTATGGCTGTTGCATCACTTACCAATACCCCCGGTTATCCCTGAGTATGCCCCTGAGTTTGTGGTGAGGTCAATGATCACAGTTTATCACTCGACCGCAGACATAGCTTCCTATCGGGTTGAGACTTGTATCACGAAAAATCACTCGGTATCGATAATTTTGCTTAACCCGCAACCCCGAATTCTGAACCAGTCTGCGTCTGATACTGGGTCAAGCTATTGGTCGAGGGTCTTCCATCACGCTCTTTCCCCGGGGGTTACTCCTTTTCAAAAGAATAAAAGTCACCTTTATGATAATAAAAACCAGCACACGGGAATCAGACCCGGGCTGGGCGCAAATCATGATAGGCGCCCTGTGACACTTAATATAGCCGTAGTGCTATAGGGACAACTGTTTTGACCCGCGATACTAGATCTTTCTAGATCTGTCCAGCCTTCTTGGTAAGTTCCGACTTTTTCAATATACCCTGTAGCTCTCGCCCAACGAAGAAAAACCCACACCGACCGGGGCTATGGAAAAATGTTTATCCTTATAGCATGAGAACTACCGTGTTGTTCCTACCCATAGGCATCTTTTAAGAATAACCCGGTTGCACACTGAGAACCATATGATCCTAAGACCTTTTCCCCGACAAAGGTTCACGTACGACCCGAGTGGGCAATAAACCCCTATCACGATCTTTTTTCTTTCTTTCAAATCACCCCATGTTTTTTTTTTGTTTCCGCGGTTCGTCTTACTACTAGGCTCCTTTTCTTTTTTTGTTGGGGGAATACGCATGTGCTAATCTCACAGGAAATTCGCCTCATAATTACGGGAGTTCCGTGTTTTTTATTATATTTTATGAGTACTTGATGATCAACCTTTGCGAGTTTCCGGGGATATATTGTTTTTTTTTCCCTCTCTTTCGTTCTTTCTTTTTTCTTTTTTGCTCTCTCTCAGTGTCTCGAAGGCGATTAAAAATGATATGTACACATAGAAGTGCGTGTACATGTAGTCTAAATTCCTCTATCTGTCAGTTAGATTTTCGAGATAATTACGGGAAGGCTCTGTTTGTATCACTCATCGGAAAACTCTAACAGGGAAAAGGAAAATAGAAAAAGAAAAAGGCTGTGGTACTGCATACATACATGCAGCATAATCATAATACCGATCTCCTGGATAGTGCTGCGATTGTGTAATGAGTGTCGTACAGGCGAATAGTTTTGGAATACCTCTAGGTATATCAAATATGTATTCTTGTTATTATAATTAGCATAGACTAAGTGTAGACCGGCCCTTGCAGGTGTACCTCGGTACCCCTCATGTTTCAGAGTTTCAATAGGTAAGGTTCTCTTGGTCTGTGTGAGAAAAATACTGCCAGAAAGACAATGTTGTTGTTGACTGTCAAGGTATTGGGTTACTGGCTGCATTTAGTTAGATGTTATATAAAGGTCTCAAGAAATGTGTTGGACATGCAGATCACGGTGATATGTCATGATGAGTGATGACTCGTGATTAATCTACGCTAGATCAGAACCAATCAACACTTTTTGAGTTCCCCCCTAATTGAAAATAAACTGAAACGGTTAAGAATCACACTAAATATGGAGGTGCAGATACATATCTACGAAAAAATGTTGTCCCTTTGGACCAAACAATTGCAGCACATAGAGGGGGCGCGGAGCCTGGTCATGATATCTCACTCACTAATGCACCCCAGTGGCAGATTGGTCTTCTTTTATAACAGACCGGCCATTTAGTTTTAGAGACCTATTCAATGGAACTCACCCTAAAGGTATCTTAGTGCGGGAATCTCTCCATACATATTTTGCATTTTCAGTCTACTTGCAGGTACACTAAACCTAAGGTGCACCAGAATTTCCAAAAATAACAGGATACCAGCCACAGCGCTGGAAGAACAAGCTTTCTGCAGTCCAATCCGAGGGCATTTTCTTACAAGGTGCTGCATTGTGGTGGGACAAGATCACATGTGGATCTTTACAGAGGTTGATGCAGTCAAATCGTTGATCACGATTCGCACTAAAATTACCAGATGAACCGCTGCTGCTTGTGCTTCTGCAGATAATTGCGGCTGAATCACCTACATAATTACAGCCCTCCTCGGAAGCAAGCGTCTTGCGTTAGCTTTGTAAAAGCAAATCTCAATGTTGATAATCGTTCAACCTCATCACTTTTAGATCTAGAGGACTAGCCAGTCAAAGGATCGCACCACGCAGGCAAGTCAGAATGGACAACTCATAAATTAGGTGGCTAGAGTTGCTTAACGCCAATTCGACCAAGAATAGGCGCCTTTTACGCCAAGAGCGAAAAATTGATAATGAGGGTTGCAAGGCCATTTATAGAAAGACGGCCATCTCACCGTCATCTGACGATAGTTCAGAGATAGGTTTGAGCGGACGGATAGATAGTCCTCTCACTTGTTTACTTCTATCAAGAGACCTATAGCTGGCAGTGCTTATCCCATTTTAGGCATATGTAGGTTGTGTCGCATCATCGTATGTAAATCATTCATTTCCCTTGTGATTCCTCGTATTATTCTTTACATTCCACTCAATAGGCGGGATCAAAAGGCTCGTTGTACTTATGTAGCCAGGTTCAACTTGCAAACTGGTCGGCGAGGCAGTAGCTGCATACCTTGCCGTAAACATCCGATGTTGGTATTGTAATTGAAATATAGCGTGAAGTATTGGTTGAAAGTGCCAGCAACATCGCATTATGGTTGTTGTTGTTGTGGTGGTGCATTACACAGGGAGCTGAAAGCATTTCCCCTCAGCGTTCCCTGAGTCAATGCCATCCATGCGTCACGGGCAGTAGTATGCATACAGACTATGAAAGTGTAGGATTTGACCAACGATCTGTAAAATAATTGTCTCAGTTATCTCTTACTCACTAGACAAGATAGTTATAGTCCTATGCTTAATATTGATGGCTCTTATTTCCTCATTACTTTCTTTATTTAATTTTAATTTTTTTGTTTCCTTTGGCAGGGTGTTTGGTTATTGGGCTTGAAACTGAGATTGAGAATCGTGCCACTCATGCATCCATTCTGCACTCGTTGCTGTTCCTTCGATTCATATGCCTGCTCATTCTGTTGTCCTCATCTTTTGCCGTTCACCTGCTCGTAAGGTGTACGTGTGTTTTCCCCCTTTGGCCCAGCTCGGTAAATAGGAATTATATCAAGTGGCTCGTTGTACTTTGGGTGTAGGGGTAAGTGAGAAGCACCACTCTGCCAAGGTTACGTGAAGGGTGTCTTCTCACTTACCCCTACACCCGAAGTACTTTACGTGCTGATGTTGCAGGAACTAAAATCAACACCAACTGTTGTCATTTTGTATAAAAAAGGGGCATGTACTACGCACTGGCAGACATCTGCCCAGATCCTGGATCGCTGGTGTGGCCAACTGCAGTCATCAGGGGAGATTTAATCTATGAAGCCGGGAGCTGTAGTTGGCCATGTAGAGGCATGCATGATATGAATGATAGAGAGGGAGGCTCCTTCGGGAGTTTCCAAAAAAGAAAAAGAAGAGAAGGGAGAAATCCCCCGAAATGCATTGCATGTGAACGTGGGGTGTCTCGGATCCCTTAGTAAACTTAGCGACGTTAATCCGAACGACACCTCATCCTGACAACGGGATGCCAGCTTCCCCACACATTCCATACCACGACACACAAGGCTTCTTGCGATGGCTGTCTAACCGTATATGGTCGTTGTCAGAAACTGCTGTCCAGAACTACGCGATGCAGACACAGTTTCATTTCATTTCACTTCCAGATGTCGCGCGCGACATACGGGGAACCATTAAAGCTAGGATGATTCCTCGGCCTTATGAACCCCACACGTCTTAAAGGGTGCACAATCCCTCCCGCAGATCATTTGCACTTGGCCAGGGGCTTAGTATCCACCGGCTATGATATTTGTCGATAAACGCGGCTCATAGATCATAGCTGGATCAAAAAGCACGGCTGCATATGCATAGTGATCTGGAGACTGCACGCATTATGATGGCAGATGTCAACGCTGGATAAGGCATCGTCACCATGGCACTAGCATGAGTGCAGAAATCGAAAAGGCTACAACTTTGTTTATTATTGTTTACTCGCAAGCCTGAGGGCGGCCAATAATAATATAAACCTTGCATTTTGTAACGAAGTTCTGGGCCTGGCTGATTAAATTCACCATCAGAGGTGCTTGTTACAGTTAATGTGCGGTTAAGCGGCTCAATATTCTATCATGAACTAATGTGAGATAGTGTCATAGGAGAAATGTGCATAACTAAAACCTGCGATGTAGTTATGTAGTTTTTGAAATCGATTTTCCCTTTTTGTGATATCTTTATGCAAGTAACTCAGGCGTAGACCACGTTTTACGGGATGCTCTATGCGTCTTGTACTACCTTGAGATGGTTGATGGTCGTCATCAAACCAGTCAGATACGATACGTCAGCATACCACTACCACCACCGTGCACCTCTACAATCATCATCATCATCAACACCAGCACCACCGTATCCTACTTCTCTGCAGAAATCATGCATCGTAAGTCCAATTCTCTTACTGACTGGTCTCATGTACCACGCCCCAATTTTGATCATGAGTTATGTCATTTCATTTTAAGTGCTTTTCCCTGCTTTTCCCTGCTTTTCCCTGTGTTACACGTTGCGATGCTCCCACATGTCTGCATCTTGAATATAGCTGATTATTTTGACTATTGTGTAGAACACAGGCTTTCTCGCTCTATCTTCCCCTGATCGACATTATCACCACGTATTTCTCCGAATGCATGGCTCTTGTAGTCCAAAACTTTTCCTTTTTCACCCCAAACCAGTCCAGTGTCACAATTTTTGTTTAATTATTTTGTATTCGTCACTCTACGCCGGTGGTTATTAATATGCGCACTGAGGCGTAGATTCATGGGGAAGTTTTTAGTAAGAAATCTTTTTCTGTCTTGACAGCAACCATAGGGTCAGATTCTGATGACAAGAGCTGTAGTCCTGGATCCTTCACCAATGCAATCGATCGCAGAATAATTCCCAGCTCTAGTAGGGGTAAAAGTATCGAATTGATGTGCTCGAGGCATTGCTGAGGGATTTTTCTCTTCCTCACTTTCCTGCAAGTTTTCTGGGTATGCTTTTGCAAGTAAGCCGAATGTCGCGTCAATCAAGCATTGGTCCGTGAATACAACTTTTTTTCTCCATGGAGCTTATACAGCAAAAAGATGAATTGTTTGAAGAAAGCTGCAGGGGCATCTCGGTGATGTTTCTATGTAAGTGACCTCGAATCAGTTACATACATAACCATTTCGTCTGCGTGCAGGAACCTGATCGCTCATTGCTTTCTAGGGAGCTAGACTAAGCCATGTAAATGTCCCTATTTGGCACGCCAGCATCGATACTATCTATCACTGCAGAATTGAGGCTGGTGAGCGGGAGTGAATACAATTAATGCAGGGGAGTCCAGTTCATGCACACGTTGCTTCCCCCCTGAACACTAAAGGCCAATTATGAACACTTGAGGTGAGGGTGAAGATGGGGAAGAGGGTGTGGAGAAGATGCTCGGCTCGGGAGAGGATTGGGTGAAGGAGGATGTTTCTGGCATTGATTTGGTTGGCGAGCGGCTAAACAGTACAGGGTGGTGATGTGCATACCCGTTGGGCTGGTGCATAACTTGGTGTCCTCAAAGTCATGTGCCGACTGGTGTGGTACATCATAATACCGGATTCGCAGAGAAAAAGGAACAGCGATCCCTCCATCGACTCTATCTTTGGATCATCTTCAACCCCCCCCCCCGTCCGTACCTATTCCCCTCCCACAAACCCTAACCCATTACCTCACCACCCTGTGGCTTTCACACATCCTATCCCTCCTTTCACACACACTCTCCCTGATTTCTGGATTATTACGTCTCAGACTGATTGTTCTTTTTGGGCTTGTCAACAGCGCGTTCTTTTGAACGAAGACAAGGATTATTTTTTTGCAGACTCCAAAAATTCTCACGGCTACTGCCCTACTGCCCCTGGTGCGACTGCTGGCTCTTGTTGTCAGAACATCCTCCAGTGAACGCTCGTAAACCCTCACCCCAGCTACTCATCTCAAGCGGAATTTATCCCTATGCGCTAGGCTGGCGGCGCCTAATGTCCTTGGTAGATATTTATTAAATGGCAGGTCTCTGACCACTTCGCCCTTGCACCTCAAACTTTCATTATCTGCTCGTCGTATTTCAAGTTTTCAACTATTCTTGGCTCCCCTCGTTCCCTAGATAGATCCCTTCTGAAGATCTTCGGGATTCTACCCTTTCTTCTACCCCACGTTCGCTGCCTCGTATTGAATGCATGAACCTCATACAATGGAAACTCTTCCGGCAGAAGTCTTCAACGAAATTCTCGATCAATTCGAGCCTGGACTTCATGAACTTCCCCGTGCCAATCCATGGGCGCGCCCACGCCCATACAAACCGGAACATATAAATTCAAAACAGCATTTTGCCCGCCTGCGACTAGTTTGTAAGAGATTCAGTGAGCTGGCTGCGCCGTATCTCTTCAGAAGTATAGGGTTAAGATTCAATATAAAAAGCTTCGGCCGATTAGAACAATTAGCTGAGCACCCTAAGCTTGCAAGACATGTCAAAAAATTTGTGTACCTGATGCCGTACCTTTATTTTGAGGGTAAGGCGAAAGCTCTTTCCAAGCTAAATTCCTTCTCAGACATTAATTTAGAGAATAGGTGATCAAGATTTTGAGACCTTTAGAGCAGACCGTTCTATTCGATTTTCCAACAAGCTCCGTCAAATAATGTTCGAGGAGCCCTTCTATTATCCAACCGTATTCAAGGAGCAACAAGAAGTTATGAATAGTTCACACGATCTGATTGTTCTCAAAAAAGCAATGAAAGCATTCACATCCCTACAGCAGATTCAATTACTCTCTGTCATGGTACATAAAGATATCGTTTTGCGAAATCTCGCATCCAGCTTTGACGATTGGGAGTTTATTGATTGCCGCTGGATTCCTGCATGCCGACATGCTGTGGATACTTTACTCCTGGCTGTATTATACGGGAACCCGCCTGTATCATCATTTTCGAGCCCAACCTTAAGCCCGCAGAGTTTACTGCAGATAACCTCCGGAATGCAACGTTCCAGTTTAGTCGCAAAAAACTGGGGTCAGCTCTCGCATCTGGACATCACGTTTGATGAAAGACCCGATCGAAGCTACTTAGACACAGCCGAAACCCGCCTGAAAGGCCATATATCACCACTTTCTGAATTTTTCAAGCTATTCTGCTCATACACTGAGAATTTATCGACACTATACCTTAGATTTACGCCTGGCTTACCTGTACGTCTTCCACTCGATGACGTATTTCACGGAACTACTTGGGCAAAGCTTCGTATTTTGGGGGTAGGCTCGTGGATGTTGAGAGCCGAAGATATTATCGGAATTGCTCACAGACATTGTAACACCCTGAAGGGTCTAAGATTATCAGAGGTATACCTCGTGGATGGCAGGTGGACGGATGTGGCAATTGCGTTGAAGGCATCTATGAAGCGACTGGAATGGGTTGGTTTACAGGACATTGGTTATGAGGCGGAATATATTCGCAAGGAAGCCTTTATCGAAACATACAGCGACACTAGTAGCGAGAGAGATTTCGATGACGTGGAGACTGATAATACAAGCACTCGCTCATTCGACATACATCCATCTCAAGCGGACGATGATGTTATATACGGAAATGTGTTCACTTCATCAGAAGATACAGGGTCATCCAGCGGTATATCATCCTGTGGCTATACTGCTAACGCTAGTTTTGGAAGCCTTGGAACAATTGATGAGGATGTTCCTGAGGAGGACCTGGTGGATTATGGGCTCGCTGTTTCCCAGGCCCAGAGAAAACATTGGGAACGGTGGATAATCGGGAAAAACGCAAATACGGGCGAGATGTACACCCGACCTCTGTGACTGAGACAAAAAACTTGTTCCAAATTAACAATATATCTTTTGAACAATTTTTTTGTGTTAACTCTACGCTTGAAGTCATTCAACCAATGTTTCACAGCCTAGGACTTTAGATCCCTGCGTTTTTTGCCAATGTCGCACCACATATTATCTGCCCAATGACTTTGGCTTTACAAATAGTACATCTAGTTTCGGGAAATACGTTGTCTGCTACGTCAGAAATATAAACCTGAATGATTTGAGTTAATTAGAGGTCTCCGAATTCACCCACCCTGGTATTAATTAAAAACTTTTCTCTTTTCACCACCGTATATTGACCCCCCATACCCACGACCGTTTGTAGTGTAAAATAGGCTACCGTACCCTATTAGTTTTAGGTTTGATTATATGTGACACCTACTGCAGGTACCTGGGTACCTAAATTCATATCCAACACCCTGTGAGCAAATCGGTAGCGTTGTCTTAGACATCACGTTTTATCCCCGGGTTTTGGATCCATGGCACGGGAACTTCCTCCGACCCTGCCTGACTTGTCCCATATCCGTACCGATTAAGATAATCTATGTTATCAGTACCAAGTAGGTAGGTTCTACCAGGCTCTATGCACGCCAGAAGATGCAGGGTATCATTAAGCGCGCCAATCAGTTGCAGGAAAAAATGGGGAAGCCCTTCCTTCTGTCTCGTCCATTTTTGTATTGCTTCAAAGTTCAAACTCACCGCAAGTTATAGTTTGTTTCTCAGACGCAAAAGAAACAGACTCCCCAGATAGCCGTACTGGTTATTTTTAAGGGCGGGTTTTTTCGGGGGGGGAGGGCTTAACCCGTCAAGGCGAATATTGCAGCTGTCAGCTCAAAGCGCGTGCGTATGTATGTAGGTACGTATACATGTACCCAAGCTCGGATAGAACAAACGATACTCGGTAATTCCCTGGATGTGTTTTATCGGCCGCCTCGCATATCGGTGAGAATATTGGGGTACCGAGCCGCGGAATTTAATTCGGGCCCACGATCATCTTCTTAGTTACTTGATTAGATATTTTGTTGGTGGTGTCTCAGCCAGGGTTAACGCGGAATCATATATTTAGGGGCATTGGGATATTGGGTCGCGGACCTTAGGCTGCTAGGGTGTCGACTGTTGAATTGGAATGACATTGTGTGTGAGAGGACACAGTTTATCGACTTTTGTGCCGAATGTTGGTGGTAGATGATAGTAAGAACTAGGGATTGGTATCTACTAGGACGTTCTTATTTGATATAAGATTGCTACTTTATGAGTCGAGGGTTAGTAGTAGTTGGGCGAGTGATGGCCCATGAATCAAGTCATATCCGTTTATATATAGTAAATCAAAAGCCTAACTTGTTATCTACTCGGGGCCGTAGGCATAATTCTCATACATAGCGGTTATGCATGTACCGTAACTGATCTCAGGTGTACGTATATGGGCACACCTGTTGTATCCTGTTCATCCGTGGAGGGGAGTGACTGGTAAAATTGATAGGGAGTAACTTTAGCTGCCAGCTAAAATCCCAATGCCAGCGCACCAAGTGAAAGTTTCAGGGTCTTAATGTGCAACAGAGCTGGAGAATACGCCGGTATAGAGGTGCCTAGCCCAACTCATGTAGGTACATGTATATAGCTACCACAACCTCGGGATTAGCAAAGGCTAGAAATCAATCCAATATGGGGGGCGACGGAAAATAGCCGCCAGGTTGGCAGTGAGGTCCATGAGCGGAGAGAAGTTTGGTACGTTCGTTAGTCTTGTTGACGCCGGCTCCTTATCCTTTAAGCGATTCGGGTCGGACAATTGGTTGAGAAGAGAACAGCGAACCGCCAGTGCGTGTATGGCGTCTCTAGGTGATTCTACTAACTGTTAGTTCCCTCGCGTAACCAATCAAATTTCCAGGCGTTTAATATTGTAGGCAGGATCTCACATCATCATAGCCAGTAAGATTGCGATTCGGGTGTAATCTCATTAGCCAACCGAGCCAGTACCAAAGCCGCGGTCTAGATAGTAAAATTTCCTCGGATGTTTAGTAATTTTGATTCCGGGGTGTTGGGAATGGATTCACCGCGCTGTGAAGAATGGTACCCTACGCCTGGTTAATCGGATCTAATTAAGATCGGACCTTTGATGCAGACTCACTGTACCCAGGCCGTCATAGGTGAGGAGGTTATGCTTACTAGCCCTATGACGAAAGGCTGTGGCGGGAGGTTTAGTGATCTAGAGTATCGCTTAATTCGGTGTCGTCATCTCCCTTCGTCTACTCTGATCGTGTCAGTTATATGGAGCCAACGTCGGTGATATGCCTACGTTGAAGTTAAGTAAGAACCTAGAGCACGGTACCGGATTTAGGACTGTAGTTTGCATGAATAACACAAGTTCTAGTTGTATTCATTCTGATATAGGAAGTATATCATTGGCTATCTCGATATACCAACTCTGTCCTACACATATCATGCAAGTCTGAACTATAATTTTAGCACTACATATATCATCACACCTACTAACCACCATGTGAGTTATAGATCGTGCTTTATTCTTCCATTTCTCAACGCACCCTCAGCTTAGGATTGGAGCCTCACTTTTTCCCCTTCACAAACGACCCAATCTTCGAAAGAATTCTCTCCACTCTGCTCCGTTTTCTTTCTGGGGTTTTGGGCGCTTTGTGAGGGGAGGTTTCCTCATCTCCAGGAGGTGTCTCCTCAGATTTAGTACGAAAATTAGGGGGCGGGTAGCAATACTCACATCCTGCATTCAACAAGCGATAGTCAAACCAAGGATCGAGGGTGTCGGATCTCGGCTTAAACGGAGCACAGGTGCAAAGCACTTTACAGAGCGTACAGCCAGGATTAAAGACCACAGAATAGTTGGATTGACCAGCGCGATTTGTAACGATCACTGGGACCATTCCGCAACCGCAACGAAGGGTGACACCTGTGGTCCACATGTTTTTATCGAAGTGTGTATGTTTGGTTTTTTGTGTTAAGTGTTTGGCACGTGAGAGACTTTGGATGACTGGAGAGATGTTAGGGGAAGCGCTTTGTATTTAAGGGAGGGCACGACTTTCAACTTTCGCCATCCTTAAAATTATCAACTATATCTAACCGGGCGCGGATGAAAGATGTTATCATGCACGATTATTAATTTGACAAAATCTAATAGATTCAGGGGAGCTAAAATGCTCAATAAGATTACCTTAGGGTGTGGTGGTACTTGTATGTCTATATCGCTATGATCATAAATGATTTTTGGTGTCTTAGTGATATTATACTTAAATTTGTTCGTATAGAAAACTATCCAAGTGCAAATAGGCCTTGCGAGGTATCTAAGTAAACTTGTTACCAAGCTTTTATGTTTTGTAATCATCAGTTATCACTCGTGATATTATGTGAACTTCTAGACCAGATAAAAAGGGGTGCGTTCTAGGTTGAGCTCTGGAGTATCAGTTCGAGTACCTCCCTAAGGGCTAGATTTGGATCTTATAGTCGATTTAGTAGTGCTGATGGGATTATCTACTTGGTATTGGTATTTGGTATCTATATCCGTGTATTATCACCTAAGACTAGCAGGGGTGCCTCGGAACCACCATGACGCAGCCAAGCCCAGTCCAGTCTCACAGCCAACATAACAGACCCAGTCTAACATTCCAAACATCTGACAGGACTACCTATCTACACCACTATATACCCGTAACAGTAACACTATGCCTCCGGCGACCCTCAACCTTCAGATCCCCTCACTTCACGACTCACTCCTCCTTGACGCCCGGATCTACCTCCCCGCAGTATATACGTGTCCTACAAAAGGAGTGCAATGGAGGCGGAAGGTTGCGGTGGTCGCGCATCCATACGCGCCACTTGGAGGGAGCTATGACGACCGTGTTGTGTTAACTGTTGTGAGCGTATTATTGAAGATGGGCTGGGTTGTTGCAAGCTTCAACTTTCGGTAAGATGGCAGGCGTAGAGGGCTGGAGGTTAAGCTGGGCTAATGAAAGCATGGATAGAGGAGCATGCGGATCAAAGGGAAGGACCACTTGGACTGGGAATGCAGAGATAGCGGACTATATATCTGTTGTCGCATGGGTTCTTACATACGTTCAATCACTTCCGCCGCCGCCAGAAACACCAGTTTCCTCACCTAGCGAGAAGCAGGATGGGTCAGAAGGACCCCAGGAGGAGGAGGCTATAGCGTTACTAATCGCCGGGTACTCATACGGCTCATTAATAGCATCACGTCTCCCGTCCACAAACAAGCATATACTACCACTTATAAATAATCCTCCCAGTGACCAACCTCCTGTGTTTGCAAAGGCCATAGACGCAGCCCGCTGCTCAGCGCGGCGGTGGAGGGATAGCCACTCTAGCACTCGAACTTCGTACTCAGGGTCATCGGCAAACAGAGCTGATGCGTTAAAGGCTGTGCAGAATAAAGCCTCCTCGCCGGTTAAGGAGCATTGGGAAGACAGACCGATTACGTGTAAGGTCATTTCAAAATACCTTTTGATCTCACCGTTGCTGCCACCAGTTAGTAGCTTCTTAATGGGGTTCGGGCAAGGGGGGAAAAACTCGCTGACCGGGTGGACTAAGGGATTGGTGGGAATGGGGGGCCAGGGTTTAGATAGTGTGGTAGAGGAAGGGGTCAAGGGAATTGATGAGCCAGGGACTAAGGTACTTGCAGTTTATGGGGATGGAGATACGTTCACAAGTGTAAAGAAGTATCGCAAATGGAAAGAAAAGATGCGAAGTAAAGTGTGGAAGGGTGTAGAAATTGAAGGTGCGGGGCATTTTTGGCACGAGAACGGGGTCATTGAGGAGCTAGAAGATGCGATTATTGGTTGGGCTAGGTAATGTGAAGGAGCCCCCTTCTTTCTCTTCTTGGTGCCGGGGGCGGTTTTGGAGCAACCTTTCATGTCTCCTTTGAAGATTCTACACATGTATGTACATGTAGTCATGGTGAATGTTATTAGGAATACACGTATACATACATTTATGTTTTTTTTTTTTTTTTTTTTAACTCATTTCATTTCATTCTAGGTACAAATGTTGCGTGCAGTCGAAGACTATGGCATAAAAGACCTGGCCCCTATCGTGATACAAACTAAACGTCCCCAAAAAAACATAGAGAAAAGAGGCACCGAAAGAAGGAAAACAAAGGGAAGACAAATGGAAAGTCAGGTTGAGCAGCGACGAAGAGAAACGCAAGTGAAAATACATAGGAGACCGCCGGTGGGCTATCCTTCCTCCGATGGTTCCTGTGAGCCTGTGGCTCAGTCTTATAATATTAGTCTTTGGTGGTGTGGGTCTTGCCCAGGGGCCGGTTTCAGAAGGCTGGTGGATGAGAGAGAGCTGAGGTGGAGCAGTCCGTCCCTGAGAGAAGTGGGGAGGGGGTGTGATCTTTGGGTAGTTGGTCTGGTAGCGGTAATGTAGGCTGCCAGGCAGGAGAGGGAGGCTGTCAGGACCGTCGAGGGAGGTGATGTAGAGGAGGAAGAGGAATCTCCTGTGCTCTTGCAGGGCAGGTGAGGATGGCGTGATTAGTAGTTTCTGGCTCTTGGCGCATCGTGGGCAGGAGTCAGGGGATGAGTTGATCCAGGATTTGTGCGCCTCAGGTAGCTTTTGGCAGTCCTGATTTGGTGGATCCTGGAGGCGGTGGAATGGGCGAGGTGAGCGGGGAGCTTCAAGGAGGGTGAAGTTGTAGTAGGGGGGTAGGCTGCCTGGGAGATGAGGAGTTTCTTGGTTCTGGGAGCCAGTTTGTCGTGGGGGAGTCCTTCCTGTATAAGGGGACGGATGAGGGCGGCGAGTTTTTCGATGGGGAGGGGGGTGACGCCTTTGATGGCGGTCGAATTCCATCTACGAGGGGGGTTGGGGCGGCCCTTTAGGAGGGAGGCGTGGGAGTAGGAGCGGGAGGGGGACGGGGTGGGGAAGTCCCGAGGGGACCTTCCCGTCACTGGGTTGTTGTGGGGGGATGCCATGAGTATACGGATGGGCGTGTTGGTTTAGGAAGGTGAGGTAGAGGTCGAGGGAGGCCGCCTCGATGTAGAGCGCTTTGAGGTTGTTGGCCCTGAAACATCCTGTGGCCCATCGGAGGACTGAGTTCCAGAATTTTGTGAGGGCTTTGAGGGCGGAGGTGGGGGTGAGGACTGTTGCCCCGTACGTGAGCATGGGGCGTATTGCTTGGTGGGCGAGGCGTAGGCAGTTAGCGGAGGATAGACCTTTGCCTCTTAGGGAGAAAAGTATGGCCATGGCAGGCGGCGTGCGGTGTGTGAAGTGGGTGTTGGGGTCGGCGGACTGGGTGAGCCAGAAGCCTATCCATTTGACTTTTGCAGAGGGGGTGAAGGTGTGGCCTTCGAGGGTGATTGTGAGGTGGCAGGGGGGGCTTCTCTCTGGGTTCTCCAGTGGATGAGCTCCGTCTTTGCCACTGAGAACGTGATGTTCTTATGGGAGGCCAGGTGGGTGAGGGTGCTGTAGTGTGTGGTGAGGGTGGATATGTTCTCTTCGTATGATTGAGAGGCGACCGTGATCGCGAAGTCATCAACGTAAGAGAGGGTGATGCCTGGGGAGGGGTCGTGGTGGTGTAGGAAGTTGACGTAGATGAGGAAGAGGAGTGGGGAGATGGGGGAGCCTTGAGGGACTCCGACTTGGACGGGGGTGGGGATTTTGGGGGATCCTTTGAAAAGGAGGGTGATGTGTCGGTCCGAAAGGAAGGACAGGATCCAGTTGACCATGTATGGGGGGACGTGTCCTGCCGTGAGGGTGAGGCGAGTCTTTGTTTAGGGCGTGGTCGAATCCGCCCAGCGTCTAGGAGGAGGTGGAGACTTTGAGGCCGACCAATTGCATGGCTCTGATGCCGTGGAGGAGAGTAGTGGCAGCGTCGAGGTGGAGAGGCCCGCGACCGCGCGTGGTGAGGGTGGATGAGGCCAGTATTTACGGTGATTGAGGCGTGTCAGCAAAAATGGGGCTGCGTCTTGTGGCGCCTGGGCGCAATTAACGAAAAAAATAACGTCAAAACGCCAAAAATCAATTAACTTCCTGCATCGCGGCGCCACAAGATAGTCTTGGTCTCCCAAAGGCGCATTTTAAATCTTTAGTCTCCAAAACCTCGTCTTTAGTCTCCAAAACCTCGTCTTGTACCTTTTTGAGGCTAGCAGTCATGGCAGAACCAGCGCTAATTTTCGCTGGGAATTGACGTCGCGTTGACGATTGGACAGTTCAGGTGATTATCGGTCGTTTAGTTAATTCTATGTAATTCTATATAATTCTATGTACAAATATATGCCTGTAGCACTACCTGCCGCCTTGTACTCACCACCTCCCTACATACAAAGTAAATGCGTTTAAGTCTCCATAGCGTCTATTTGGGCGTCACTATGGGCGTCTCCATGGCGTCCATTTGGGCGTCACTATGATGTCTGGCGTCTGTTGGGCATGTCCATGGCGTCGATTTGGGCGTTGATTTGGGCGAGTCCATGGCGTCAATTTGGGCGTGTCCATGGCGTCGATTTGGGCGTCGATTTGGGCGTCTCCATGGCGTCCATTTGGGTGTCTCCATGGCGTCCATTTGGGCGTCTCCATGGCGTCCATTTGGGCGTCACTATGGGCGTGTCTGGCGTCTGTTGGGCGTGTCCTAGGCGTCGATTTGGGCGTTGATTTGGGCGAGTCCATGGCGTCAATTTGGGCGTGTCCATGGCGTCGATTTGGGCGTCGATTTGGGCGTCTCCATGGCGTCCATTTGGGTGTCTCCATGGCGTCCATTTGGGCGTCTCCATGGCGTCCATTTGGGCGTCACTATGGGCGTGTCCATGGCATCACTATGGGCGTGTCTATGGCGTCACTATGGGCGTGTCCTAGGCGTCTATTTGGGCGTGTCCATGGTGTCGATTTGGGCGTGTCTATGGCGTGTCCATGGCGAGGTTTTGGGCGTGTCCTAGGCGTCGATTTGGGCGTGTCCATGGCGTCGATTTGGGCGTCGATTTGGGCGTCTCCATGGCGTCCATTTGGGCGTCACTATGGGCGTGTCCATGGCGTCACTATGGGCGTGTCCTAGGCGTCTATTTGGGCGTGTCCATGGCGTCGATTTGGGCGTTGATTTGGGCGAGTCCATGGCGTCAATTTGGGCGTGTCCATGGCGTCGATTTGGGCGTCGATTTGGGCGTCTCCATGGCGTCCATTTGGGCGTCACTATGGGCGTGTCCATGGCGTCACTATGGGCGTGTCCATAGCATTTATTTGGGCGTGTCCATGGCGTTGATTTGGGCGTTGATTTGGGCGAGTCCATGGCGTCAATTTAGGCGTGTCCATGGCGTCGATTTGGGCGTCGACTATATAGGCGTTAGCATGAATATTAGGGAGAGATGGAGGTGGAGATGGAGGTGAAGGTGGAGGTGAAGGTGGAGGTGAAGGTGAAGGTGGAGGTGAAGGTGGAGGTGAAGGTGAAGGTGGAGGTGAAGGTGGAGATGGAGGCGGAGGCGGCGAAGTCTTAAGACCTGGAAAGCTGGCAAGAATGATGTTAATGACAGGAGCTAGTCCTAATCGGGCTTAGTCTGTACCGGCATATCACTTTTCTGCCAACATATCGCATTTTGGAGAGCGTCAAAAACGACCTGTCACATTTAGGAGTAAGTCGAGCCAAATGTGACCTATCACTTTTTGGAGGCACAAGACGGCACCCGATGCATCCAGACGACGACTTTGGGTATTCTGCGTCTTGGGAGACAAGATGCGTCTTGGCGAGACCTATTTTTTCCTGATGCGGAGGGTTACTATCTTCTCCAGTATCTTGGAGATGGTCTGGAGGAGGACGATGATGCGGTATGAGGAGGGGAGGGAGTAGTCTGGTTTGTTGGGTTTGGCTAGGATGACTCCATTCGCTTTTTTTAGGGTGAGGGGGTGATAGCCGTGTTTGAGGAGTGGGTTGAGGAGGGAGGAGAGAATGAGGGGGTTGGCTTTATGGACCGCTTTCCATACAGAGTAGGGGATGCCGTCCGAGGCGAGAAGGTTCTTTGGTAGTCTTGAGGACGGAGTGGATTTCTCGGGGGTGATGATGGAGTGCGTCGTTATAGCGTATTGGAGGCGAAGTCGTGGAAGGCGTTAGCGAGGTTTGCGTTGAGGGCATGGGGAGTGGGGAGTTGGGGAGTGATGGTATCCGGTCTTGGTCGCAGGCTGATTTTTCAGTTTATCGTCTTTGGTGACGCGTTGGATCTGAAAGTGGTTCGATGGTTTTGTTTAGCGCGTTTAATGGCGTTGAAATCTGGCGTTTTTTCTTGGCTTTTGGCGAAGGGAGGCGCGGCACTTTTCTGGCGTTGCAAAGTGGAAGATGGTGCGTGGTTAGGAGAGGTTGGCGTTCCACCATGGTTTTGACAATTTGCAGACCGTTTTTGGGGTGTGTGGGCTTGGAGGAGGTTGGTGAGGTTTGAGAGGGAGGTCTCGAACCATTCGTCGATGTTAGACGAGGGAGGCGGGGGGGTGTGGAGTTCCTTGAGGGTGGGGGTTAGTGAGTTCCAGTCCGTGGCGGCCCAGTTGGGGGTGGTGAGGGGGGTGAGGTCGGAGGACGGCATGGCTACATCAGGAAAAAATAGGTCTCGCCAAGACGCATCTTGTCTAAAGGCCTTGAGAATCTAAAGTCGTCGTCTGGATGCATCGGGTGCCGTCTTGTGCCTCCAAAAAGTGATAGGTCACATTTGGCTCGTCTAAGCTCGACTTAGCTCGTCCTAAATGTGACAGGTCGTCTTTTGACGTCTCCAAAATGTGATATGTTGGCAGAAAAGTGATATGCCGGTACAGACTAAGCCCGATTAGGTATCACGGCGTACTACGGATCACTGCGGAGGAAAGGATATTATGGAATGGGCTCTCAGGTTCGGAATTTCTCTTGGGTTTCTATGGGTTTCCGTTACACGGGTTATGAGTCATCCCTGGGCAGGGATTGGGAACTGTATATATAGTCATTCTGAGCCTTTCGCTTTGTCTCTTCTCTTCTTTCCTTTCTCAACCTTCCTGTTATCAACTCTCGTTCTAGTTTCTTTAGTTATTACTTGTTTCTCAGTCCTCGTCTCTTGGAATATAATCGTCATCCTCTTAGTCATCGTCTTGAGTGTCGCTCGTCGCCGCTAAATAGTCTGGATTAAGTATGCGATACAGCGATGCGTGTCCTCTACTGGTATCTTCGTTTACATCAAGTTCGCACTGCCATCTGGACTCTGTGTCCCACCACCCTGCTTCTCGGTTAAGTCCCCTCGTCGCCCCGTCCTCGCCTCGCTCTCGTCTCGTCCTCGTCTCGTCTTCGCCTCGGTTGTGAACCTTGGCTTGTTCAGTTATAGTCTCCGCTTCGCTCCGTAACATTAGGACTAGCTCCTGTCATTAACATCATTCTTGGCGCAGTTTCCAGGTCTTAAGCACCCCCGCCGCCGCCTCCGCCTCCATCTCCACCTTCACCTCCACCTTCACCTTCACCTCCACCTTCACCTCCACCTTCACCTTCACCTCCACCTTCACCTCCACCTTCACCTCCATCTCCACCTCGAGTATCTCCTACCCCATATTCAACACTTTATGCTAATATCTATATAGAGTCCTCTAATCGGCCGCCCAAATCGCCAGTAGACCTTGGTTGTGCCGCCTAAATCAACCAAATCGACGCCATGGACAGCAAATAGACGCCTAGGACACGCCCATAGTGACGCCATGGACACGTAGTGGCCAAATGGACGCCATGGCAAATGGACGCAATGGAGCAAATCGACGCCAATCGCCATGGACCTTTGGAAATTGACGCCATGGCCAAATCAACGCCAAATCGGCCATGGACACGCCAAATAGACGCCTAGGGACACGCCCATAGTGACGCCATGGACACGCCCATAGTGACGCCAAATGGACCTTGGCATGAACGCCAAATCGAAACGCGCGCCAAATTGACGCCATGGGCTACGCCCAAATCAACATAAATCGCCATGGACACGCCCAAATAGACGCCTAGGACGCCCATAGTAGCCATGGACACGCCCATAGTGACGCCCAAATGGACGCCATGGACGCCCAAATGGACGCCATGGAGGCAAATCGCCAAATCGCCATGGACGCTTAAATTGACGCCATGGACTCGCCCAAATCAACGCAATCGACGCCATGGACACGCCCAAATAGGCGCCTTTAGGACACGCCATAGTGACGCCATGGACACGCCCATAGTAATGCCAAATGGACGCCAAATCGGCCTTCCGTCGGCGCCATGCACGCCCAAATCGGCGCCAGACACGAAAAACCTCGCCATGGACGCCATGGACACGCCATCGACACCATGGACACGCCCAAATAGCGTGTCGCGTCTGTCGAAATACTCGGAGGAAAGGATATTGTAGAATCGGGTCGGGTCTAGGATTTCTCTTTGGTGTTCTATGGGTTTCCGTTCTGCGGGTTATGAGTCATCCTGGACAGGGGTTAGGAGTTGTATATATAGTCGGTATGAGCACCTTCCTTTTTCTTCTTCTTTCCTTTCCTGTATTATATTGTTTTCGTTTTAGTTTCATGGTTATTCTTGTTTACGTCTCGTTTCTCTGAATAGAATCGTCATCACTCTTAGTCATCTCCGTCTTAGCGATCGCCGTCGCCGACTTAGCCATAGTCGCCGTTCATATGCGATACAGTCGTGCGTGTCTTCTTGATATCTTCGTCTACATCACTTCGTCCATCTGAATGGACTCTGTGTCCCACTACCCTGCTTCTCGGTTAAGTCACCGCCTGCCCGTCTCGCCTCACTCTCGTCTCGTCATGCCGTCTTCGCCGGTTGTGAGCAACCTTGGTTTAGATATAATCTCCGCTTTCTAAGGTTGCGTCTCACGCTTCACAACACCAACCCCGCCGCTTAGCCGCCATAGTGCGACCTCAGCTGGGAACGTCACGAGGACTGTCGCCACCCTCGTCTTCTCCCCGGTCGCCGAATCTTCTTTCCTGAGCGGAAAGGATTCTGTTACCTCGGCCGTTCACGCCCATTGGTTCAATATGGGCCATCGCGCGTGTCCCGACCCTCCGTCTCCGTCCTCCGCCAGTCTGACTTTGAAATATAAGCTCAAGCGTCTTTGGCCCATTGGCCAAGCCACCTTCACCTCTGGCAGGCAGCTCCATGTCGAGCACCACGCGGCACCGTACCCATGCGATCTGAGGCCATCATTCGGCGCCAGCGAACCCATCGCCAACCACCATCGGCCGCCCTGCTGCCGAAGTCCCGTCACACGCTCATGGCCTTGCTGGTCTTGACATCTGATACACCTGCCGATGAGGACTGCGGTCCTGATTTCACGGAGGCCAGCCTCATCTCAGAATCTGTCACGTTACCAACCTCACACCCCCTGCCACGCCAGAACCTGCTGTATGTACAGCCCGAGGAGGTCTCCGGACCTCAGCAGAAATTGCCGACCTCAAGCTCGAGGTTGAAGAATCACTGGCCGAAGAAGAACAACTTGGTACCGCCTGGCCTCAAAACGCCCTCGCCACCGACTCTGCGCCATGAGAAAAAGATATCCATGCATCACTCCGTCAGGAATCAGCATCGCCGCCTCCATGCGCCTCCGCCACCACTCACCAAAGCTCGCCTGGGCCATATCTGGTTCGCTCGGGACCCCGCACTCGACAGCTGGCGCAAGCCAGTTGAACAAGTGTCAATCGGCGCTAAAGGTCAGCGCTTTGGTGAAAAAATGGCAAACCAAAGGGGCTAGTCCCGCCACCCACCTTCGTCGTCCCCGCCGCTGCCGTTGCTGAGGACAAGATGTCCGAGGACCAACTCGTCGTCACCTGCTCCGTCGCCCAGAACTCTGCCTTCGCCTACTCCTCGCCTCATGAATCACAGGCGTCATTTCTGCGATCATCGACCAGGATTTACCATGCATGGCCTCACCCTGACACCCCTGAAGAAACCACGTCTGCTTGAGGTAATCGACGGCAGATTGGTGGAATCGGGAAGGATCACCCATGTCGTAAAGCTCTCAGACATCCATGGACACCAGGAAACATCCGTTCTTCGTTCTCAAGTTGGGACACTACCCCATCGTCATGGGTATTCCTGGATCTTGCCACGACCTCGCCCTCCGAGACAAATCGGTCATTTGACTCTGATTTCTGCACCCAGAACTCTTCGGTCTCCGCCGATTCTGTGAAGGAATCTCGATCTCATGCGATAAGCCCTGATCTGGCATCGGCCATCGGGGCAGTCCGTCAGTGGCCGCCGCCGCCGCCAGAACCACACCTTGCGCTCACTCCATTCCATTGAAATTTCTCAGGAGAAACCGAACCCGACCCTCTGGCAAGCGTCTGCAAGGAATTGTCGCAGTTCAGGCTGCTGTTAGGAGTCTAACGCCACGTCTCTGCCGCCCCACCGCGACCTCAAGATTGTACTCAGGACGGAAAGAACCTCGCTGGACCATCTGTATGGAATGTCGCGACCAGAGTTTGCAAACTTTACGGACTATATCGCGAACCTAGGAAAGGGGTTCATCCGTTCTTTAGTCGCCGGTGCGTACTTGTTCGTCAAAAAGGCTGATGGATCGCCCTTTGTGTGTGGACTGAGGAAGCTCAATGAGATTACTGTCAAGAACCGCCATCCCTCCCCTCATACCAGAGACACTGTCCGCCTCTCCAAGTATTATCTGCTGGATCTTGGGTGGGGATACCATCAGATCGAGATTCAGGAAGGCGGCAGTGGAAAACGCGTTTAGGACCCGTTCTGGCCATTTCAAGTACAACGTTATGCCCTTACCAATGCCCCATTCCAACACTGGGTGAATGACCTGCTCCGCCTCGACCATTCTTGTGCGTCTTACCTGGGCGATATCACGATATCTTCGGAAACTTTGGAGAGAACACAAAGCAGCGTTCAGCAAATCCTCAAAGTTCTACAGATCCACGATGTCGCTCAAACCAGAGAAGTCGAGTTACATGTCGAGACTAAATACCCGGTCTGATCATCACCCTGAAAGGCATCAAGATGGATCCTGAGGTCTCAGCGGTAACGGATGGGAAACACCCACCAAACTTAGGAAGTCAAGAGTTCTTAGGTTTTGCAATTTCTACCGGCGATTCATATCTGCGTACTCGAGTTGTCTCTCGCGGCGTTAACCAAGAAGGGCGTAAAGTTCCATTGGTCCCCAAAAGCAGAAGAGGCATTCCAGAAGCAGGGGCGTTCGCCCCGATATTAGCGCTTTATTCTGAGAAAGAGAATAGTAGTAGAGACCGGCCTTGACTATGTCTCCGGGGATTATGTCACGATGATCGAGAATCCTACACCCAGTGGCTTTCTTCTCTAAGAAACACTCGCCAGCGGAATGCAATTACGAGATCTATGACAAGGAACTACTGGCGGTCATCCGGTGCTTCGAGGAATGGCGCTCAAACCTAGAGGGATCTAAGTTCCCAATCAAAGTCCTTAGCGACCACCGGAACCTGGAATACTTCATGTCAACCAAGCTCCTCAACTGCCGCCAGACCCGATGGGCTGAATTCCTATCTCGTTTCAATTTAAATGCATCGCATTTAGGCCAGGAAAACAAGGAGAAAACCGGACTTCACCAGGAGGTCAGGAGACCTGCCTGGGAAGGGATGAGCGCCTCACGCACCAGTCACAAGTCGTGTTGAAGAAGGGAATTTAGATGCAGGAGTCAAGCTAAGTTTGTTCGCGGGTTCTTTGTTAAATGAATCCCTGAAGGAACACTGTAAAAAATTATTGGCCGAAACTACCAAGTTGACAGTTTCCCACCAAGTCCTCACCATGCTCCTTGACGCACCAAACTCCAAGAAAATCTCGTTAGCGGAATGCACAAAACGGAAGAAGGCTTCCTGCTTTACAGGAACGCGATCTACGTCACGACGAACTCCAACTGCGCCTCTACAGGAACACACGATAAGCCTCCGCGGACACCGGGGACGGGCCAAAACCCTCGAGCTCATCAGTCGCAACTATTACTGGCCAACATGAGGAAGTATATGTCGATCGTTACGTCTGCGCAACACCTGCTCTCGCAGAAAGCCTCCCGCAATCTTCTGGTGTCGCCGCTATCGGTACCAAAAGGCCTTGGACCGGCGTATCAATGGACGTCGCGGGACTCGATGTCTCAAGGATTTAATCTATCCTGGTTGTCGCGTTGACCGGTGACCAAAATCTGTGCCATACCCTGCGGAAGAATCCAACGCTGTCGATGTGGCCAACATGTACCTAGAATCAGTATGGAAATTGCATGGCTTACCGGAAACCATAGTCTCGGATCGGGCAGTTTACAGCAGAATTTTGGAAAACCTTATGTGGCGGAGATCGCTTCGCTACAGCGCAGCCTTTCACCCCAGCGGATGGCCAAAGCGGAAAGGATTAACGCAATCGTGGAACAATACCTCCGGGCTTATATCTCTTATCAACAGGATGATTGGGCCAGAAATCTCTACCCACAGAGTTTGCAACCAACCACGTCTCCGAAACCACCAAGCTCTCGTTTCAGGCAAACTATGGAAGGAACCCACGGATGGCGTTCGCACCACTACAGCGTGGTATGGGACCAGGAAGGCCAACGGTATGGCTAGGGGCGTGGCACAAATCTTCAATTCTGCGATGAAATGTTTAGAACGGAAGATTCAAGAAGACTAAACGCATAAATAGAACTCCGCTCAGATCTGCCGTGGCGTAGGGTTCTCGACTAGGAACATTGAGGCCAAGCGACCCTCGAAGAAACTCGACTGGGCGCGTCGCCCCTATACCGTCGAAGAAATGGTTAGTCTTCACGTATGAACTCAGCCTCCCGCTTCAATGAAAATCCACCCGGTCTTCCACGCTCGCCTCCTGTCCTCGCTGCCAACAACCCTGTCTCAGGCCAACGACACACCCTCCCTCTCCGCGTCATAGCGAACAAGAATGGAGGTCCGATGAGTTCTGATTCACGCCGACGCCACGGCCACGCTAATATTTGGTCAGATACTGGTTACGACGAAATTTCTCATGGCAAGAGCCTCCTCCGACCTCGAAGATGCCCTCGAGCCTAGCAGAACTTCCACGACAGGTTTCACGAAGCCCAGCCTACCGGTGAGTTAGGGCCCTGAGGAGGACCTAATCTATCACGGCGCATCACTACGAGCCATCATGCGAGGAAAGCGATAGTGTAGAATCGGTCTCGGTCTAGGATTTCTCGTGTTCTATGGGTTTTATATATGGTTATGAGTCATCCCCGACAGGGTTAGAGTTGTATATATAGCCTGCTTAACCTTCCTTTGTTTTTTCTTCTTTCCTTTCCTACGAACCTTCCTGTTATCAACTCTACGCTTCTAGTTTCCTTAGTTGTTACTTGTTTCGCCTCGCTTTCTCTGAATAGAATCACGCCATCACTCTTAACATCTCCGTTTTGCAGTACTCGCCCTCGCCACCATAGTCTCGCTCACGCACGATACAACAGACGCGTTTTCTACCCAGATCTTCGTTTATATCACTTCGTCCAAGACCGCCATCTGACTCAAGGTCCCCACTACCCCGCTTCTAAGTCCTCGCCTGTCTCGCCGCTCGCCTCGTCTTCGCCCTCGCCTCTCGCTTTGCGAACTAGTTTAGATATAGTTCTCGCTTCGCTTCAGAATAAAGACGCCAGGACACGCCCATAGTGACGCCATGGACACGCCCATAGTGATGCCATGACACGCTCATACGACGCCTAAATGGACGCCATGGAGACGCCCAATGGACGCCATGGAGACGCCTAAATCGACGCTTCAATCGACGCCACGGACACGCCCAAATTGACGCCATAGACTCGCCCAAATCAACGCCCAAATCAACGCCATGGACACGCCTAACAGACGCCAGACATTTATACGACGCCCAAATGGACGCCATGGAGACGCCCAAATGGACGCCATGGAGACGCCCATAGTGACGCCCAAATAGACGCTATGGAGACCCTCAAACGCATTTACTTTGTATGTAGGAGGGCAGGTAGGCACATGTAGGCGCAGGTAGTCGCATATATATTTGTAAATAGAATTATATAGTAATTACATGTAATTAACTAAACGATGTACCGATAATCACCTCAACGCGACAATAAAATTGCAAGGTTCTGCCATGACTGCTAGCCTCAAAAAAGGTACAAGACGAGGTTTTGGAGACTAAAGACGGGTTTTGGAGACTAAAGATTTAAAACGCGCTTTGGGAGACCAAGACTATCTTGTGGCGCGCGCACGAGGTGCAGGTAAGAATTGATTTTTGCCTTTGACGCTTGATTTTTCGTTAATTGGCGCCCAGGCGCCACAAGACGAGCCCCATTTTTGCTGATGAGGATATGGCTCGTGGTCCGATCCAGTGTCTGGAGAGGGGTAGCCATTTATGATGAGGGCGCTGGCTGGGGTTGCGATGAACGCGGGCCTACGACTCCGCACGTGAGGGGAGATCCGGTGTAGACACCTGGGTTGTTGATGAGGAGGAAGAGTGGTGGCTGTGGTGACAAGGGTGGGCGAGGGAGAGTTGGGCGGAGAAGGAGCGGAGGAGTCGGCTTGTACAGATGTTAAAATCCCCTAGGACGATGGAGGGGCTATGGGAGGGGGTGAAGATGACCTGTGGGTCGATAGAGCGGGTTCGGCTCGAGGTCTGGCGGTTATACACGTTGGTCACGTGGAGGGTGGTGAAGGCGGAGGGGGAGGTCTTGAAAAAGATGTTGGCGATGAGATGAGGTCTCCTCTCTGGAGGGATGGGGAGGCTGAGCCTTTCCAGGAGGGTGTTTGAGATGAGAGACAGGCGGAAACTTTGTCCTCAAAGATGAGCAGTAGAGAAGGATGGGGCCTGTAGTGGCCTGCTGTTGTGGAGGGGGTTCCTGGATCGCAATAATGGGCGGTTTGAACCATGCGGAGAGAGAGAGCGATGAACACAGGCTGTTCCCAAACAAGAAGCTTGGATTGGATGACGTAGACTAGACGGGTTGTTGGGGCGTATGCTGCATTTAGATAGATGCAGGGGCGGAGAGGTCCATGGTGATGTCCATGGGTGCGTTCAAGGGCTGGGACCTTAAGCAGATTTCTTCTGGAGGGCAGGCAGGGTCGGTGGCGGATGGGGGTCACAGTTGCTGCATTTAGAGGAGACGAGCAGTTGGGGGTTGGTTTGGATGAGCTCAGTTGGTATTGAGAGGCATTTTATGGTCTGCTTTACGCAGAATGGGTTCTTGGCCTTTTATCCTTGTTGTCAATTTCTAAGTTGCATTGAGTGAGTGAGCGGACCACATGACCGAAAGATTGGCGCGGAAAAGAGTCTGATGGTGCCGATGATGGTTGCTTCGGCGGTGACTGATCACCATCATGGAGTCTTTTTGGCGTTATGGAGGTGTCTTGTTAGAAGCGGGTGGCGGTGATGCCTACTAAACCCATCTCTCGAAGCCTCATACGACTTCCTTATCGAAGTTGTAAAGTGATGATGATGGCGTTTCACGCCTGCGGAAGAGTTTGTTGAGGGTGGCAATTTTTGGCGCTGAGGAGGCAAGGTTTCAAGGGTTGTAGAACGAGGCTGACTGTGTGGGCGACGATTGAGACGGAGCCTTTGGGGTTGAGTGGCGGAGGCGCATGTATGGGGCAAAGTTCGCTTGTTCCAGGCGCTTGAGGCGAGGGATTTCTCGCAGCGTTCGGGGTGAGGCCTCCTGAGTGGTTCTAGAGGCGAAGAAACGGCACAGAGGAGGGTGGCGGAAGCTTGTCCAGGGGTCTCCTTGGCCTTTTTTCCTTTGGCTTTGGCTTTTGGCGAGGCTCAGGGCCAGTGGTGTTGTGGAGGCTGTGAGGATGCCGGGCCAAGATCTTCTGACTTAGCGCTGGTTCTGCCCCAGACGCTTCATTGGCCTGTGTCTTTTTCCGAGTGGGGGGAGGAGGAGATGGGCGGCAGGCGTGATTCTGCCGAGAGTTGTTGAGGTGTTGGAGATTCTGCGATCTCATTGTTCAGATTCGGTGAAATGGCTAGCGATGGCTTTCGCCTAGTAGTGGACGTTGTTGGCGGTAAGGTCTCCGGCGATAGAGGAGTGATTTCTAAGAATACCGCAGGAGGGCGATGATGATCTTTGACTCATTCGGCGCTCGGCCATGGTTGAGGATGGAGGAGGTGGAGGTGGAGATGACGGTGTTCTCGTCTTGGTTGGTGATGGTCTCGTCAAGGTGTGTGGTGAGAAGCTTGAAGATTTCTTGGGTGGTGATGGGTTCAGGCATGATGAAGCCTAAGTATTAAAGACTTTTGGCTGTGTGTAACGTGGTTGCAACGCAAGATTTGGAGGTTTATTTCAGAAATTGAGGACTTAGCGGGGAAGAAGGACGTACATACATTTATGTATAATAGTAATATTATATGAAGGAAATCCTATTTAAGTAATTATCGATATTTACCATTAGCGATCAAATTCCGGACCTTGGGGCCTTGGGCCGAGAGATTAATTGCTCCGTACAACGCTAGGTGTTACTAGAACATTCTTGGCATCCATCAAATACCAGTTTTAGTAGTACAAATACAGTATGAAAAAACGGAGTGAAGTCACTACGGAATTCAGGCATTGGAGGAAAAGTACTGTACCAATACTGTATTCTTAGTGATCCCACCCCTCTTTTTGGCACTATAGGTACATGTATGTACTCTACTGAACTAAAAAGTGTATATATTTATTTGGTACTGGTCATATCGATTTCTTGAGCGCATCGCTAGATCGATTTCTGTGTGTGGGGGTGTGTGTGCTTGTAACAAGGGAAGCCATCAATTTTTTCACATGCAGATCCCGATACCCGCTGTCAAGACTCAAGGGAGAATTATGTAAAGTACTCAAGTACCGACATGTTCTTTCTTCATGCACCTATAGATTCAGTTTTCTTCCCATCCATACTAGGACCATACACGCGTGCTCTTTAGTTACGGGAGGAATCCGCCAGCGTGTCGAAAAGATGTTTGTATATGAATTTACGTAGCTTCATAGTGACGCATGGGGCTTTTCGGCAGGCTTCAAACCCCGCGATCCAGGTACATACAGATCAGATCCAGGTAAGGGAATGCGACTGGTCAACCCAACCATAATTACTGCAGCTGCAAGGTTCAGCTAAACATAGTCGCCTGACGTCGGCGACATAGCATCATACCTCGAGTAAATAAAGGGTCAAATAAAAATTTGAGCGCTGAAAGCGACTTGCATGTGAAAGGTCAGACGTGAAACATTTCAGTATATCGACGAACAACAAGAATATGAGGAGGAGGAGGTGAGTAGGAGGGGAAAAGTACCTACATGTATGTAAAGTTGTAAACTCTGGTACTACTAGAAAGGAATAGAACTTACTAAGGGGGGGGGAGGGAGGAGGTTGGGGACACAGGAACTCAGAAAAAGAGCCCCACACAAGATTACATGTATGTAGTATATGTTAGTAAATATACATGTATGTAGTATGTATTAGCGGCAAGACACTTCCAGAGCTTCGGGACTCGGGGGACAAGAGATCTGTGTTTCTGTTTTACCTAACCCTCAATAGTCACATTCTCCGTCCCCCATTCCCCCATTCCCCCATCAAAGCTGAGAGGTTTCCCTCCCCTCCCCCTGAGGTCACCCCCTCACTATCGATTCAGAATCGTGTCCTCGTGCCATTTAAATCAGTATTAAACTGGCCTTTTGCGGGGTACGTGGGGCCCCGGTTACATGTATGTACATATGTAGTTAGTTAGTTAGTTAGGAATTGTGAACTTGGTAAGCTTAAGATTCACCAACCACCTTCGGTAGGATTCCCCATAACCGAGCATTCTACAAATACTGTCTGAAGCCTCACTTTCTGTTCTAGACGGTTCTGCTGCCTATGCGTGTTGTGATGGAAACGAAATTATTATATATATTCACATCGCTATCACTCATACGTATACAGAATGTCGTATTTCCCTGTTTCTTCTGCTACGCCTTATAATCATCGACGTTCGTTAGACATCGCCGCAACAACTACCACCACACAAGGCCTTGTCTCTACAGGTAACAGGTCGGAAAGTACACTTGCACCACTATTCCGCTTCATCAAAGATCCTGCATCTGCTCTTACGTCGGTATTTGCTTCAGATGAGGCTACTAGACGTCACCAGCTTGCTAATGCGCGTTTGAAGAATGTTTGTTTCTCCATAGAGGGAAGCTTATTGGAGTTGTTACTCTACTGACAAAGTACTATCTATCTGTACTAGGCAACAAAGTTTTCGGATTGGGAAAAGGCTGCAAAGGAGTTGGATCATATAGAAGGAAATGAAAAATGGAAGTCGGACCCTTGTTCGCCAGACTACAACTACGATTTGATATCGGCGCGTCTAAAACAGCTTGACCAGGCACGTCTCTCCTGCGATATAAGCCGGGTGCTATTTCTTATAAGAACCACATTATCACGAAATCTTGGCGAAATGGGAAATATTCGGGTACGTGTGACAGGCAAATAAACCAGGGGTTCCTAGCTAATAAGACTGTGTGTAGCTCTACAATTATTCGCATACAGGCACGAAGCGCCTCATAGAAGAATACATTGACTCGTGCCTGGCAATACTCGATACGCTCATTTCTCTTCCAGTAACTGCTGATACTCCTTCAAGCTCTGAAATCCTCGAATCTCTCATCAATACTCGCCAAGCGTTTGGTCGTACAGCACTCTTGTTATCTGGAGGTGCTACATTCGGAATGAATCACATTGGGGTCATGAAAGCGCTATGGGAGACAAACTTGCTTCCGCGAATTATTTCAGGAGCTTCAGCTGGCTCTATTGTCGCGGCTGTCCTGTGCACAAGAACGGATGATGAGATTCCAAATATTTTGGAAGAGTTCCCATTTGGGAACCTAGATGTATTTGAAGACGGAAAGAATCCCGAGTCAGTTCTCAGCCGGCTTGCAAGATTTTTAAAAATTGGTGCTTGGATTGATAGTTCGCATTTGACGGGAGTTATGCGAGAGTTGATAGGGGACATAACGTTCCAAGAAGCCTACAACCGCACCAGGAGAATATTGAACATATGTGTCACTAGCGCCAGTGTCTACGAGCTCCCACGTCTGCTGAACTATGTGTCTGCTCCTAACGTTTTGATCTGGTCCGCCGTTGCTGCATCCTGTTCTGTCCCTTTCCTGTTCTCCGCCATGTCCCTGCTCTCTAAGGACCCCAACACAGGCCTTCCAGTCCCTTGGAGCCCAGCACCACAGCGATGGATTGATGGTTCCGTTGAAAATGATCTTCCGATGGCAAGGCTCGCGGAGATGTTCAACGTGAACCACTTCATCGTCAGTCAAGTAAACCCCCACGTTGTCCCGTTCCTATCAAAGGAATTTGTTATCTCACCGGATCAGGCCCCCGCATCACCCGAAAGTTCTACTATGGGATGGGGTGAAACTGTGGTAAAGTTAGCTGTAGGAGAGGTGCTTCATAGGATGAACATGTTTGCGGAGATCGGCATTTTCAGGACAAGCCTAACGAAGGCCCGCTCAGTCTTATCCCAAAAATATTCAGGCGACATCACGATTCTCCCAGAGGTTTCTTATGCGGATTTTCCAAAGATACTCAAGAACCCGACAACGGAATTTATGTTTCAAGCAACCCTACGTGGAGAGCGCGCAACCTGGCCGAAACTCAGTAGAATACGGAATCATTGTGCTATTGAATTGGCATTGGACGCAGCGATTCATAAAATTCGAACGCGGGTTGTATTCTCGCCCAGCCAAGTAGATTTACGACTGGGGAACCTTTGGGCGACTGGTAGTGGTGACAACAGAGTATTTGGAGTAACAGGAACATCTACGGCCACAACAAATGGTGCTCTAACACCTTACATTGTTGCGGGTGGACGTGGCAGGAAGCGTGGCGCGAGGAGACGAATGCGTAGCTATGACCCGAGTACGCATCCACTCCGAGATCGGAGCATGTTAAGGAGGTGGGGGAGTGGGATAACATCCTCAGTATACACGACAGGCGAAAGTAGTATCCTTTTCACCTCTAGTGATATTCCACCTAAGGAGCTTGATCCTGAAGATATAGAGAGCGCCAGCAAGGATGTCAAGGACGAGGTTAATGTTCCGACAATCACGACCTCGGAATGCCCGGCGAGCGATTCAGAACCGGAGGCAGAAGTAGTAAAGACTAGCTCAATTTTATCTGCAGATGGGACATACGAATGGAGTCTTGTCGACGCAGATTCGGAAGGCGAGGGTACCGATGATGAGGATGGACTACAGCACATACACATGGCAAACACTTTCCGGAGAAGAAGGCATCTCTGCCGTCCGTCTGCGCCACCCGCGATTTCTTTACCCAAGCCTACGGCCCTCGCATCTACGCCCTCGACACCTACTGGGACTCTCCCGTCGGGCGCACTCCGCCGTTGGGAGAGATTATTTGGCCGGATGACACCGGCAACTGGAGATGATAGCGTTAAGGTTATCAAAGTAGGCCTAGGAAGAGCAAAGAGCGCGGAAGAGCTGAGAGGATTGCTGGTGTAATTTCTGGTTTTAATTTTTCGAGTAGCATAGCATAAAGAGATGTCCTAGACATGTAGAGTAGGACACACCATATTTCTAGGATAGCGAGGTAAAGGCGTTACAGGTCTGTTTATTTACTTTGTTTATTTTGTTTACCCCTTGTTAAATTGGACGGGAGGAGATGTATAAAGTAGCACGCACAAATCTTACGAGCAGCATTTCTTTTACCATATACATGACTGCGTCTCCTTTTTCATGTGTTTTGGCTTTGAGCTTGTTGTATATTTAACCATCTAATCGCTATGTGCTACCCTACCCTATTGATGACACTTATAAAAACTTATTTCACTTTGGCCGTCTGACCGGCAACCTACATTTTGTCCTAATTTTCGGACATTTCATCCCAGAGGCGGTCAATAGTCCAATACACTAACAGACACGTGCAAGAAAGAAAAAATCAAAATCAAAATGGGCTATATATCCAAATGCTATATCTCACTATATACATGTATAGTGGGGGGCATATATGCGGGGAGGATATGATACCCGGGGCATGTGAATGGATGCATATTGCATATGGGGGACTGCATCAACATTCCGTGGGCTGGTTGGCTGTAGAGTCCCTGAAGTCCGCCGCACCGGGGAGCGATCGATCTGCTCTGGGGTTGATTTCACATGCTACATACATACATGTTCCTCTTGCGGGAGCTTATAGCCCCCCCCCCCCCCCCAACCTGTAAGTACTCTACATACATGTATATAGCTATGTGATATAGCCGGCCAAGTACATGTAGTGTACAGTACATACATGTACCTACCTACTAGGTGACCAGAGGAAATGTTTTACCCGCCCCACGATGGTGGACAGCACACACCAGCTTCACAACTAGAGTACATACACCCCCCCCCCCTCCCCTCCTACAACCCAATTCCTGCGTCTCACGCGGGGGCGGGGCGGGGCCGTGGAACCGCTGGTGGTTCTTGAACCCTTCACATGCTTTCAGAAGTGGTGTTCTAGCCGTATTGGGTTAGCGTGTGTTGGCCGAGTGATTTGTTGTGATGCGGCGGTTTGCAAAGCTGGCTAGGTCGGTTAGCCCCGGGGAGTCGGCGGGATATGGAGGGTATTGGTAGAGTACGGGTCAGTATGTAGCTGGTAGAAGCCCATTAGCAGCTGGCTAGGGTAGAAGGGCTGAGGGGAGCTAATGAGACATGCTGCACCTCGACCCTCGGATCCAGGCTCGAGGGTTGTGGGCTGAGGAGGGGATCGGGGTAACAATATCATAACCGGCGGAAAAGCCGCTGTCTCACTCCCACCGAGAGCCCTTTCTTTGGTGGGGGGATAGTAAGAGGGGGAACGCTGTCCCCAATCAACTACATAGTATAAGTTAGTTGGCGGGGAAGGAACGGATGTCTGGGAGTGGGTGCCCGATATTGTGTAGATCGATCTGTGAAGAACGTGACCCCCTCTCCCCCCCTCTCCCCTCGTGGTCGGAAGGTTGGATCCTTCCTTCCCTCCGCCCGAGGGTTGGTTGGCTTTAGCAGGTGCTGTGTATGGAGCACCGGACCTGGTTCTCTGCTACTTGTACTTGTACTTGGACCGTTGACGGTTGTTTGGCTGTAAAGTACATACACACCGATCTCCGCGTCTGGGGGAGCCAATGGAGCAGATGGAGTTACTGGTGGCTTTGGCTCTTTATCACGGGCCACTTTTGCAGGTGGACTGGATCGTCTATATTTTAGTTTTACGGGGTATGGTGTAGCTAGTCGTGAATGGGGGGCCACAGCAGCACTCTACTCCTATCGATTCAGCCTTCACCTGGAATATACGCAAAACACGATATTTATAACGCCGCGAACTACAACCCGCCAGACAGACAAAAACAAAAAGCCATAAAATGAACTAAAAAAAAGGAGAAAATCAATAACAAAAAAACAGATGCAACGCTTAGTCCTAACTAATCCACGCCCAACCCAGTGATCCAGTTATGATACAGGCAATTCAGGCAACAACACGACTTCTAAACGGCTCCCCTATGAGCGAGGGTGGGGCAGATACGCTCTACACCTTATACTCCTTCTGCAGCAACTTTGCGATCGTCTGCAGCTGGATGTTGCTAGTCCCCTCATAGATTGCCCCAATCTTGCTATCCCTCCAGAACTTCTCCGCCAGCCCCTCCCTGACAAATCCCATGCCACCCATCCACTCTACCGCGCTGCCAGAGACCCTCTGCGCAACCTGCGACGCATACAGCTTCGCCATCGCCGCCTCCCTCACGAACCCTTCTCCCGCGCGCGCGCCGCCCGCCTCCTTGACCCGCACCGCATTATACACCAGCGCCCTCGCAGCCTCGATCTCTGTCCGCGCCTGCGCAATCTGGAACTGCATCCCCTGGAACTCGCCAATGAACTTTCCAAACTGCTTGCGGTCGTTCCAGACGTACTTTACGGCGTTCTCCCACGCGCCCAGGGCAAGGCCCGTCATCTGCGCGGCGATGCCGATGCGCCCCTCGTTGAGCAGAGAGATTGCGTACTTGTAGCCCTCGCCCTCGTTGCCGAGCAGGTTCTCGGCGGGGACTTCGACGTCGTCGAACGTGAGCACGCACGTGCTGGACGCCTTGATGCCGAGCTTCTTCTCCTTCTTTGCGATGTTGAAGCCGGGCATGCCCTTCTCGACGATGAGGGCGGTGATTCCCTTGTAGCCCCGCTCGGGAGCGATGTTGGCGAAGACGATGAAGATCTCGGATTCGGCGGCGTTCGTGATCCACATCTTTTGTCCGGTGATCTTGTAGGAGCCTCCGCTGGAGGACTTGACGGCCTTGGTCTGCAGCGCGAAGGCGTCGCTGCCGGAGGCGGGCTCAGAGAGACAGAAAGAGCCGACGGTGCCCGTGGCAAGGCGTGGGAGATACTTTTTCTTGAGGGCGGCGGAGCCGTAGGTGCGGAAGGCGGTATTAACGAGGGTATTATGGACGTCGACGAGGACGGAGACCTAATTAGAGGGGTTTGTTAACATTTTTCGGATTCTTCATAAAGAAATTGAGCAGCCTACCGAAGGGTCAACTCGGGCAAGCTCTTCAATTGCCACAACCGCAGCCCCAAAGCCCATCCCGGCCCCGCCGTACTCCTCCTCAATCTCAATGCCCATGACGCCCTGCTCGAATAGCTGCTCGACGATCCCACGGTCCATCATCTCGGCCTCGTCCATGTCTCTGACCTTTGGCAGGATCACCTCTTTGGAGAAGCGCGCGACGGACTCCCTGAGCATCTCTTCGGTCTCGGTGAGGTGGAAGATGGGCGTGGGGTTGACCTCTGAGTAGTGACGCCGTGAGACCAGTGGGGCCACCATTGCTGGGCGGGAGAGAGCTGCTGCTGCTGCTGGTCTCCGGAGAATACGGGGAAGAGAGGAGCGGAGGGCAGCCATGTTGATAGCTTAATAAGTGCTGTTTCGTGAGACGAGTAGTAGTAGTAATAAAGATAATTACTACTTAGTAGTACTGAGGAAACAGGGGGTATATATGTATATATATATATTGTAGCTCTATTTATCTATATAGACCTTTACCCTGGACGTGATCGTGATAAGAGTCGTTACTTGCGAGGAGGAGGAGGAGGGGGTTGTGAGTGGTGGAGAGTTCGAAAGCTGGGGAAGTTGTCATTGCATCGCCAAGAAAAAAACACCACACCAAATTCCCCCACAAGCTGAGGCCGAATGCCGACTCAAAGCGAGGCATGTGATAGCTCCGTTCCCCCAGAATATCGGCCCGGACTCGGCTTTGTGGGCCAGTAAGTAATAAGAGGAACCGCAGGAGACCGGAACCACAGCAATCATAGGGAGAGAAAGTCATGGTGAGATCTAGCTACACAGATTAGAGGTCTTGTTTTGTCTTGAAGCTGCCAAAGTATTCATTGATCAGTAAATATCTGGGATAGCCTCACCAAGCTTTGGCCTGTGGAAGCTGTGGTTTAGTAACAAGAGGGTAGGTGTGTATTTACTAATTATAAGTAGGTATTGCTTGTAGAGCAAGAGGAGGGGGAGGGGGGGGGGGGAGAATAGAGAGACTCGAGCTCTTTATCCATCGATCGGTCGTCCTGGATATTGATGTTTCTGCTCTGCTTCCTTTTCCTCTCCCAATAACGTCTGCTAATAATCCACACAGCGCGTAGTTTGTAGACCCGCACTTTGCCTGGATGACGTCATGACTATTGGAGTTGGTCCAAGCGAGCGGGCAAGCGACATGAATTATCACCCGTCTACATCCATCATCACTCATCCATCATCACTCATCCATCATCACTCATCCATAATCCATCATCCATACCCATAACCCATACACCCATGCATCCGTACATCCATACATCCATCACTCTGCCCATCGTCTCAACTCTGAACACAACAAGAAAATCCTTCCCTTGGAGGGGTTCCATCGCCGGATTTGGTGGCTGCCGACTGTGCTGTGTCAAGTGCTGGCAGAGATTCACCCGGTGCCTGCTCGTCCACCCGCTACCATGCATTGATGCTAAGCATCATCTCTCCCCTGCCAAGTGACCTGTGGTTGACGGAGATTGGGCCCAGGGGGAGAGACTCACCGAGCTGGGCATCATGAGGAATCACTCGATATCGGCCTCACTCCGCGGGTTTTGTTGGGCCGAGTTGGCTGGTGAGATTGTGGGCGAAAACCTCCCAAATACAAACCTCCAACCAAGGTAGAAGAGAAGGAAGGGCCACTGCTAAATACATACCTACCTCAAGATATCGTACCATTTTCTGTAATCCTCTGAATCGTACGACTGGACAGTTTTCAGACCTTGGGAGCCAAGCTTCTCTAGGCCAGCACCAACAAACCGGAACGGGGCCTGGAAAAATAGACATTGTGTTTCTTTGCCTTGTTCCCCGGGGTATGCAGTTTCGTATCTTGGGAACCTCCAGATTAAGCCTTTACCATAATCCTCTCTTTCCTGGCCGAATCAGAGCCCTGCATATACCTGTACAAGGGACTCTCCATTTTATTTTATTACCGCAACCAACTGGAATATGCCAAGATTGAAAATTTTTATATATACATGTATGTATGGCTGCTTATGCAATGCACATAATACAAATTATCGTCCCTTAATTAAGTAAAATGCGGGCTTGCTAATAAATTATCGATCACTTATGCTTGCTCAGTAATCACCCCGCTTGGCATTTGCCTCAGGTACTGCAGCACTACCTTAGTTGCGTTGCTGGCTGACCAGGGTTAGTCAACCCAACATAATCAATCCTCCCTGGCCCTGTCAAACTCAAATTTTACTTAGTACTAGTAAGGTCGGTCCAATCATCTGCGCCGCAAAATTAAGATATCAGATCCTCATGTGACGGTAGGAAAGTTCCTCAGGTACTTTTTTATGCAGGCGGTTTGCTGCGAGCTACCCGGAGCCTCCGCTCACAGGGAAGGAATGGGCAAAGAAGCGAAGGAGCGCTGATGACACAAAACTACAAATGAATAGTAGTGGGGCGCGATTGCATCGATTACATGAGGTTTACTCAAGTGGTATAAGCAAATCGCACAAATGGTACCTATCGGGTTTTACATAATTTGGTCAACACGATGGAGGTCTAGAAATCTAGTAATCAAAGGGGACTTAAATGATAATGGCGGTGGTAAATGGGGTGCCTGAGAGATCCTCATTCGTGGGAGCTGCTGCTGGTTGTGTGTTAGCACAAGCTTTGTACTGCATTGTCCCGGTGCCCAATAGGAGCACTTCGAATCATCACAAGTTCCTTCGCTCGCAGAAAAGAAATAACCATTGCTGCGGGACAGACGGGATAGATTGAGCCGCACGCTAGCTGTGCCTGCACAATGTCACCGAAACCGCTGGCTAGTGCCGCGTGGTAATGATTTCTCAATTTTATGAAAGCACGCTAAAACGACATATGCGGGTAGAACCAACGTTTACCGGGTTATTAACATCAATATGATGCAACATGCTCGATGATTGGGACTGATCTCGTAATGATTATCGCCGACCGGGAGGGGAGGGGGGAGGAAGGGGAGATTGGGTTTGGAATTGCCGGAAAGAGGAAATTTGTTGCTGTGGGTGAAGTCCTGAGAGAGAGGGAGTCAATATAAATATTGAGGATTCCCGCCGTGGAGAAGCACTTTTCTCTTCACCTCACTCATCAGCTTTCTTTCACTCTTCGCCTTTACATCTCAAGAGTCTCTCGTTAGGAATAGCTTCGATATCAGTATCACCAGCAGTAAACCACTAGCATCCACAATGCAGTTCCTCAAATCTCTCTCCCCAGTCCTCCTCCTTCTCACCTCCGCCCTCGCGGCCACAAACCGTACGCCTCCCTCCCCCCCCCAATCTCTCACTACAATCTTACTAACTAGCACCTTCTCTACCAACTAGTCCCCGACCAAACCTTCACCCGCATCGACAAGGACAATGCCATGCTTCTAGTCGTCGACCACCAACTTGGTCTCTTCCAGCTCGTCCGCGACTTCACCCCCGAAGAGTTCAGGAACAACATCCTTGCGCACGCCGCCCTAGCCAACGTCTTCGACCTCCCCACCGTCTTGACCACCAGCGCCGAAACGGGACCCAACGGACCCCTCCCCCAGGAGATTATTGATATGCACCCCAACGCGCCGTACATCAAGAGGAACGGAGAGGTCAATGCATGGGACAACTCTGATTTCAGGGATGCGGTGAGGGCGGCGAACAAGACGCAGATCATCATTGGTGGAATCGTCACAGAGGTGCGTTGTTTTCTTTGCTTAAAAATCCTGTGTGACTACTTGATGAGAAACTGACATGCGGGCTTCGTACGTGGATTAGGTGTGCACGGCTTTCTTGGCAATGTCGCTCCGTGAGGAGGGGTATGAGGTGTTTGCGAATACGGATGCGAGCGGTACCTTCAACCCGAGGCTTGCAGCGGAGGCGAACGACCGTATGGCGAAGGCAGGAGTCACGCTGATGGGTAACTTTGCGGTTGCGATGGATCTCATGAGGGACTGGAGGAACACCCCGGGCACCCCAGAGCTCCTTCCGTACTTTGATAAATACTTGACTGCATATGGATACTTGGCGAGGTACCACAGCGCGGCGGTGGTTAATGGAACTTTGTAGATTGTTGCTGGGGGGGATCGAGGTGGGGGGTTAGATAGGGGATGAGAACAAGGGGAGTGGGGGAGGAGCAGGTTGTTTGTTGTTGGATAGGTAGAAATAAAATTTATATATACACATAACAGTTGGTGCCTTGAATTTCGTGATGAGGGTTGAGATTTTCCGGGCCGGGGGTCCCCTAAGTAGACTTGAGTTCCCATGTCAATCACCGCGAGCATACGCACCGAGTGATCACCCATGAAGCACAACCTCCCCCATCACATGTACACAGAACACTGCACAAGGCAACAAACCCGACTCTTGTTAAATACAAGATAATTAACTGTTCCCCATTAAAAAGAAAGACCCACAAATAACTGCCATACACACCCCCAGAATTCCAAATTCTATTTTTCTCGGGGGGTCCTCCCCCGACGCTGCATTAGCTACATGTAAGTAGCTAGCCAGTGCAGCGATTGAGGACCGCGATATCAAGTGTCGCTATGTATATATGTATTACACATTTACCAAAAAAAAAACCCTCTCTTATTTTCCAACTACCAAAAGTACCTCCTCCCTTGGGGGGACTAGGAGTCATCCGTGACCTCGGGCTGGTAGGGCATTCGGTGCTTCCCGGAGAGTTCCATCTCGATGGGGGGCGTCGTCGTCGAAGAGGGGGCTGTGCATTGTGTAGCGGACCTTTTCGTGGTGGTAGGCGTACGTGGGTCGTGCAGGTGGGGTAGTAGAGCTGTGTGTGTGTGTGTGTGTGTGGGAGAAGGGGAGGGGAGGGGGAGTTGTACGCAGTCGCTGGTGTAGGTGAGGCTTTGGGGTGCCTTTGGTCATTTTGACGTCGCTCTGGAGGGGCAGAGGAGGGTGGGGGTTAGTGCTGGTAGAGAGAGTTAGAGGAGGTGGTGGTGGTGTATGTATGTATATATCGATGTATCGCGCACATGCCTTGGGGACCATGATGTTGACGGTGTATTCACCGCCGCCAAACATCTTGCAGGGCATATCATTGAATTGTTAGTAATTGCCTTTCTGTACATACATAGTGAGTAGAATACGAAGACTTACGCAGTGGCATAATTATAAAACCTGGCCGGGCATCTTCCCCTTGCTTGGAGAAGTGGGCGGTCGCCGCAGAGACAGTGTGCTTAATTGGGCGTCCATGATGATTGATTATAATTATGGTTTAATAAGAGCTATCAACCCCAATAATCAAGAGGGGGAAAGAAAGAGAGCTCATGTATGCGTCGTAAATACAATAAATAAAGGTAAAAATATATCCAGAATCTCCCTCGCCCCGTCACAGACTCTCACTCGGATATGATGGCCCTCTGACTCAGCAATCTCATCTCCGGGGAGCCTTTTCCACTCGTCAGAAATCTTTGTTTTCTTCATCATCGTCGTCTTTCTTCTTCTCCACACACAGCTTTTCATATCCACACACACTTTTTCATATCCACACACACATACGCCCTCCCCCTCTCTCATACCCCCATAACTATGGCGTCAATCACTGCTGCCGAGTCCCCCCCAATTGCGAAGCGCCCCGCCGATACCCTTGAGGAGACTCACTCTGCTGCGGAACCCCCGGCCGATACGGTCCCCACCACCACCACCACCACCACCACCTCTGACGGACCAGTGGCCAAGAAGACCCGAACCGAACCGCGTGCCGGATATGCTGCCATCAAGCCCGAGTTCGTCCCCCCCATTCACCTCTCCACCCACCCCCCCATACTGACCCAATTGCTGCAACCGAATAGATTCCTGGTGCTCTCTGCGCCGCGCGTCGACCCGTGCGCCGTCGCCAACGATGACGCCGCCGAACAGGCCCACCGCAAAGGCGGTGACGACCGCGACCGCGGGAAGAGGCGCGAGAGGGGCCAGAACAAGGCCCGGAAGTTCCACTTTGCAAAGGACGGCGTCAAGCTGTGTAATAGCATGGTGCTGGTCCCGCGGGAGGGCCTGTTTGCGAGCGCGGTCTGCGAATTCGCCGTTGGCTCGAATCGGCGCTGGAACGGGAAGGGCGCGAAGGGGAAGGGCGCGGAGCCGGAGCCGGAACCGGAGGAGGATGGTGTGAAGAAGGAGGGTGATGGTGAAGGCGGAGAGGGAGGGGAGCGCCAGCTGTGCGGTTTCACACATGTGCTGAGGGACTACCTCAAGAGTAAGAAGGAGGACATTGACGGTGTGTGTCCGGTGTGGGAGCAGCGTGGGTGGTGCGCGAGCGGGTGGCGGTGCCGGTGGCTGCGGTCCCATAGCAGGGAGGAGAAGAATGGGGAGCTCGTACTCGTGATCGACGAGGAGCGGAAGAAGGCCTATGAGGCCGCGGCGGCGGAGCAGCTGAAGGCCAAGATCGCCGCCTCAAAGGTCGTCAAGGGCGCAAACGACGACAGGCCGCAGGAGTGGGAGAAGGAGGTGCCAGTGGGCGGGTTCGACGATCCGTATGGGGAGTGCGTCAACAGCATCCCCATGAGTGTCAAGATCGCGCTGCGCAAGAACCAGTTCCCGATGAAGAAGAGCGAGGTCTATAACAAGTTCCTGCAGGAGCAGAAGAGCGAACGCGACGTCGGCGGCGATATTAATGATGACCGGGCATCGTTCGTCGAGGAGCCCCTCCGGCCCGAAGAGAAGCGGAGACTCTACATCGGGCGCGAAACCCCTCTACTCGCACCTCTAACGTGAGCCCGCCCCCCTAATGATCCTCCGACCTAACATCCCTCCCCAGAACGACCGGCAACATGCCCTTCCGGCGCCTCTGCTCCTCCCTCGGCGCCGCGCTCACCTACTCCGAGATGGCCATGTCCCTACCCCTCCTCCAGGGCCAGAAGCCCGAATGGGCGCTCCTCAAAGCGCACAGCACCGAGCTCCCGCACTTTGGCGCCCAGATCTGCGGCAGCAAGCCCGAAACTGTCATCCGCGCCACCGAGGCCCTCTGCAGCCTTTTCCCCAGCACCTCCTCCGCGCGCCACGGTCTCTCGCTCGTAGACCTCAACTGCGGCTGCCCCATCGATCTCGTCTTCAAGCAGGGCGGCGGGTCAGCCCTCCTCGACAACCAGGGGAAGCTCCTCAAGATGCTCTCGGGCATGAACTACGTCAGCGGCGAAACCCCAATCACCGTCAAGCTCCGCATGGGCTGCAGGGACAACCACCCCACGGCAAAGAAGCTCATCCAGAAGCTGTACGACAGAGGGTGCGTGCAGGCAATCACGCTCCATGGGAGGAGCAGACAGCAGCGCTACACCAGGTCCGCGGACTGGGGGTACATCGCCGAGACCGCGGCGCTCATAAACAGCCTGAAAGCGGCCTCGGCCGCCGCCGTCGACACCGCCGCGCAGAAGGAGGCCCGCGACAAGCTCCCCGTCTACCTTGTCGGCAACGGCGACTGCTACTCCCACATCGACTACTACAGCGGCATCGAGCAGTCGGGCGCAGACTCGGTCATGGTTGCGCGCGGCGCCCTCATCAAGCCGTGGATCTTTGAGGAGATCGCTACCGGGCAGTATCTCGACAAGACGGCGACGGAGCGGCTGGGATATGTCCGCGACTTTGCGCGGTACGGGCTCGAGTGCTGGGGCGCGGACGAGCTCGGCGTCGCCACGACGAGGAGGTTCTTGCTCGAGTATCTGGGCTTTAGCTGTAGGTATGTGCCCGTGGGCATACTGGAGACGCTGCCGCCCAGGATACAGGATCGGCCGCCGCAGTGGAGGGGGCGCAACGAGTTGGAGACGCTCCTGGGGAGCGGCGATTATAGGGATTGGATCAAGATTACGGAGATGTTCTTGGGCAAGGCGCCGGAGGACTTTTATTTCACGCCAAAGCATAAGGTAGTCCTTTCTTTCTCTCCCGTTCTTTTTCTTTCCTCTAGACTAGACAGAAGCTAATGCGGTGGGGGCGATAGAGCAATGCATACGAGAGTATCGAGGCAGAGGGTTAAGGCGGTGGTCGTTCGCAGAGTTTGTCGGATAGGCTGACTCCCTGTAGGGGCCTTTACGGGGGGGGGGATTCAAAAGTTTGTGTTTGTCTCTGGGGGTGTGGCGTTCACCGAGAATGGTGCATTGTATCATTACCTATTGTATTGTATATATATGTAGCTTTCTTTAAATAACAATTCGAGCTTCTTTTCTTTCAATGACTGGAGATGCCAGTAGTAGTGGGTACCGTTGTTTGTGCCCTTTATCTCACGGGAAGTACATGTAAGTATTGAGAACTTGGTTCTTCTTGTATCGTATATACATTTGTAAATCGATATATGGAAGTTGAGGACAGTGCCAAAGATGTTGATTTTCCCATGCCTGCCTTGGCGCTTGGTTCACAAGAATCCTTCCCGCATAATATACAACAAGCAATTGTTCTTATTATGGCCTTTACCGCTAAGGGTATTGACCAACCAGAGGCAGTCTTTGCATGTCGATAGAATATCAGTGCCAAGGTTTTCTGCGGTCTCATTATCTATGTGCAACACGATTTGAGGGTGCCAGCCCTGAGTGGCGTTCTGCCAGATACATGTAGTGTGGTAGTTCAGATCCTTGCGGGCCATCAGTCAAGAACTGACAAGGGTTGTGAAAGCTAGCAATGCCTCGGCGTCTCCTTCTTTTGGAGAGGGGGGGTGGTTTCCTGAATTAAGAGAAGAGAAGAGGAGCCTGATAATCCCCTTTCCTTTTACTCTGGCCCCTACTTTGGACGTTTCTCGTCCTGGTCGTCCTGCCGGTATGTATGACATCACTGTGGCTTGTGAGATAAGCTTTGGTGCCTGAATTGGGTCCGACTTGCTTGTGCGGGGATCTCTGCGCCTGTTCACAAGCGGTTTCAGAGTGGTAACTCATTACATGTGTAGCAGGTACAGTTTTTATGTTGGTGAGGTGTTGAGAGAGAGAACAATCCCCCTCAGGTGGTACAGAAGTCGGTCGACTGCCTGGTTCGTAGCCCTAGGTACATTTAGGTACAGCAGATACGCTCTAACAGCTCTCTCGGCCTCTCGGGTGGCATATGAAGTGGGCGCAGTAATAGCAAACATACAACGTATCCCAGCTTCCTCCCTGTGCTTTCATCTTTTTATCACGGGCATAGAAGTGGTGGTGACGTATGTGCGGGTGCCAAGCCAGCATGTGTGGCTTCAATTTGTTGACACAAACAGGGCAGACCAAAGCCACCTTTCATATGACTTAATCTCTCCACGTCGTCGTCGTCCTTTATTCCTCTCTTTCCTTCCTTCCTTCCGTCCCCCTCTTCATCTATCATCAATCAACTTTGAAAAGTTTTGCCTTCTAGATATAGGCCCTATATACACTATATTCTATTCCTGCCTTTGAGCTGAGAACTTGAAATCATGACTCTCTATTACACTCTTGTTTGTCCCCCCTCCCTCTCTCTCTCTCTGGCCCCATTGTGGCTTTCTAGGATGGTTTTCTGCCGTCTTTTGTTTTCTGTTTTGTTTTCTCGGGAATGAGCATGAATTTAGAGTTGGGAATGATGGAATCAGTACAGGTGGTGAAACAAGGGTAAACGAGGCTGACAATTTTTTTCAAATCTAGGTGTTTTTCATTCTCCTCGTGGAGATGGGCATTTTCATGCTCTTGATCCTCCCATTGCCATTCACATGGCGTAAGACTATTTTCACCTTCATATCTACAAATGCGTTCGTGGCAAAGTTACAATATGGCATGAAGGTACGCTTATGCTCTCTCTCTCTACATATGGAACAAGTTCAAGTCTAATTATAACTGGTGTTTAGATAACGTTCGTGTTCATATTAATTCTGTTCATCGATTCCGTAAATCGTGTGTACAGTGTCACCAGCGAGCTCTCCCGAAACACCGACCGCAGCGGTGGCCAGCAGGCTGTGTTGGGCCACGAAAGGATGGAGGTTCAGGCGAGGAAGTTTTACTCGCAGCGCAACATGTTTGTTATCCCTAACCTGCCTCGTTGGATTGTTTCCTTGTACTAATTGGCATGTGACACAGGTACCTCTGCGGCTTCACCCTCTTCCTCTCACTCATTCTCAACCGTACCTATGTCTTGATCTTGGATGTTTTGAAGCTCGAGCAGACTGTCAAGGAGCTTCGCGCTGAAAGCAACGAGCGTGTCCGTTCAGGCGCCGAGAGCGAATTGGAGAAGAAATACGAGGCCAAGGAAAGGGAACTGGAAATTGTCAAGAAGCAGGCTGAGGGTTTGACCAGGGAGTACGGCGAGCTTAGCGACCGCTACACTACCATGGAGAGGAACCTATCCCCAGACTCCATGCCAAGGAAAGATTTGTAGACAGGGGTGGTAGTGGTGGCAGACAATCTTTTGAAAAAGGCGAAAATGCCATGCTAGCTGTTGGCCGGGTAATAGTGGTGGACGGTTTCTAAACGAATGATATCATGGTACTGTTGAGAGAGTCTAGGCTTGATTGAAAATTTGGTCTGTGGGGTTATTGCATGGTGCATCTCTGGGTTCCTTTTTTTCTTTTTCTGTTGTAATGCAAGAATTGATGCTTCGACCGATAGTTATGTGTTTGTGATGTTTGTTTTAATGCCTTTAACTACCTTTTAGGATAGTTTAAGCTAATCCATGTTGAGGGAATTTGTTTCCTGCCTTCTCTACTATTATATATTAGTGGTTACCCCATCTCTTTATTTGAGTGGCCTCTCTCGTTTGACTAGAGCGCTACAAATCATATTCCATCTTTATTCAACACCCTACCGGTTAAATAAAAAAATCAGAGGCGGCTGTGTGGCCTGAGTTATAACAGCCAACTATATAACTAGCAAAAGACTCAATAAAAGACCCGCAGTACGTAAAGCACATGTAGGCACAGTAAAAAATCTCTGGGGGACATCCGTCGACCGACCAATCACATGCGAGCCATTGGGCTTATCTTATATTATGTTTTTATCCACGTGTTCACCCCACCTTTTTAAAAAAATCTGGGGTGCAGACAGAGAGAGACAGACCTTGATGTTTTTTATTACCTACATCCTTAAGTACATACAGTTTCATCCAATTAAGTAACTGCCAGTAAGATGTAACCCCCCAAATTCCAATTGATTAAAAGTATCTGCCATCCAACTAACTCACTGTCTACGTACTTCCAAAAAGGCTCGTCAAAGTCCCCGTCTCTACTACCACTACCGGAAATCCCCAATCCCAACAACCCACAACTGCAATGCAAGACACACCGCCCCCAATAAGCACTAATATCGATCTCCTGCGGGGACACCCCTCCACGAGGCTGCTGGCAACAAAGCAAGTTGCAGACGCCGCTGCCGAGGCCCTGAGCTCGCCTGAGCTCCCCACCGATAGCTATGCGCCTATCAGGCACCCGCTGCACTATGCGGGTGAGATGGGGAACGAGGATGTTAGGGGCGAGATTGGAAGGTGGGTTGCGGAGAGGTATGGATTGGGGGAGGCGATAGGGGTGTGAGTATTCTCTTCTTTCTCTTCTTTTTTCGTTGTTTAGAGGATTGGCTAATGGGGTGTGGGGGCAGAGAGGATATTGTTGACGTCTGGGGCGTCGTTTGGGCTTATGAATGCGTTGATGCATTGCACGAGCCCGGTTACGGGTTATACGAAGCAGGCGTTCTTGATCAGCCCTACTTATTTTCTTGCTGCCAAGATCTTTGAAGGTCTGTTGTGAATATAAATGTCCCGGTTTTTTTATTTAGTACAGTCTCGTTATAAGGATATCAGGGTTAGTGGTATATATAAGAATATATATATTCCTCCGGTATTAATAGGTATTATTCTGGGTGGGATGGGCATTTGGATAAATATATACCCTATAAGGATTACATATTTCGGCCATCACTCACTCCTATATTCTTATTATATTCTTATTAGCACAACGTGGTCAGGGTCGGACAGGGTACGACAGAGGGCTAATGATCACAGATGCTGGTTTTACCAACAAGCTCACTGCCATCCCTTCCCATGGCACCTCTATCGACTTCCCTGCCCTCCGCCGCCACCTTCAGCACCTAACGAACACCCTCCCTGACATCCCACTCTCCGACGGCCTCGCCCCCATCACCCGCACCGGCACCCTCAAGCGCATCTACAAGTTCGTCCTCTACTGCGTCCCCACATACTCCAACCCCACCGGCACCACTTGGGACCTCGCCACGCGGAAGGCAATGGTCCAGCTCGCCCACGAGTGGGACATCCTCCTCATCTCGGACGACGTCTACGACTTTCTCGGCAATGAGGGGGATACGACCGCACTCGGCGAGGACGGGCGGCTACTACCGAGACTGGTCACACTTGATCGGGAGCTCGCGGCGCAGGCGGGGGATGCAGCCACGGCGGAGGCCGCAGGGTATACGGTAAGCAACTGCTCGTTCTCGAAGCTGCTGGGACCCGGGCTACGGTGTGGTTGGATTGAGACCGCGACGGGCGTGCTTGCGTGGCAGATCGGGTCCGGGGGTGCCAACATCAGCGTAAGCTATCATCTCCTCCTTCTCGAGTCCCCGAGTCCTCACCCACACTAACCCCCTCCCTACAGGGCGGCGTCTCCTCTCACTTCACCTCCACGCTCCTGCACCCCCTGATCACAACGCGCAGCATCGACACCATCATCACCACCCTAAAACACACCTACACCAAGCGCACCAGCGCCATCCTCTCCGCCATCCAGCAGCACCTACCCGCGGACACCGAGGTGTGCGGCGGGCACGGCGGGTTCTTCCTGTGGGTCGGGCTGCCGGCGGGCTACGATGCGCGCGCGATCGCGCGGCTCGCCACGGGGTTGGAGGGCGGCGGCGTCAGGGTCATGAATGGCGACATGACGGAGTGCCCGGGCAAGGGGAACTGGATGGGGTGGGGAGAGAAGTGGATCAGGATCACGGTGAGCTACTGTGAGGAGGAGGAGGCGCTCGAGGGCCTGAGGAGGCTGGGGGTTGCGGTGGAGAGGTGGAGGAGGGAGCATGGGGATGGGAATTAAGGTGTTATGATGGTGGAATAAAAAAATATGTATCTATTACCATTGATCTATGTAGTTGATTTCAATATTTTGTGATAAATACTAATCCATCGAGTGATCCTCTGTGACTGAATGCTCCCACATACATACATCGACTGTTCATAATGCACGACGACGCCAAGTTTTAAAACAGTTAGTAGGTGGTGTATTTACATACATGTAGTCTACGAATCAAACTGTTTGCATTCAATCAGGGGGTAGAGGGTATGCAGTTGTAGTTAGTATACACATCAGTAGTCACCAGGGCGAGATGAACTCGGATATTTGGAGTACCTTTTTGTCCCTTTTTGTGTACCTACTTTACAACTAAGCCGTAGTTCGTTTTTGGGTGAATATATTCAGGTACCTTTATCTTTTATTTCTCTCTAAGAGTTGCTTATCGACTAGCGTTTGGCTGGGACGGTTAATTGTAAAAGTGCTGCATCATGTAGAAGTACTAAGTAAGTAGCTGCGCGCCCGGGCTACCTGCCCCTCCTCCTAGCTATGTAGTTTGCTTAGATGAGAGACTGAGCTCGGGCATTGATCTCGTTCTAGCTTTTAGCCACAGTATTGATGCCTCTTGGTACATGGCGTCTTATGTTTCACACCCGCGTCCGTCAAATCACGGGCCGTCTGGCGATCATCCTGTCCTTCCCTGTATGTGCACAAATTAAGCTTGATTCGCATTTTGCATCAAGTCTTGTTTCCCTCCACCCCTCCCGCACACACGCACATTATGGTTCAACAAACAACGGATTATTACTCTGCGGTCATGAGGATAGAATAGTCTTATTCATCAATTTTTTTTTCTTAGACCAAGGTACCCACATCCGTACTTTACTTTCCCCCCTTCATACCCGCCAGCTCCCATGCATTGCCTCCATTATCGCCGGGGCCAACATCGGTCACATCGTCCCGATACGCCGCCTGCCCCCCTATCCCCGCGGCTGCCGTCTTTCTCCTCCTCTCCATACGTCCAGTGTAACCACGCCCCACAAAGTGCTTTCGGCCGCCGCCAATCGACACTGGGCCAACCTTGCGCTTATGGCTCATGCAGAAGTGTAGGCAGCATACGGTCCCGACTATAAATACAATAACAGTGGGCAATCCGACCGCCAGACCGAGAGTGCTAACCGGCGGCCGCTTGGTTGGAGATACAGGCTTGGCTTTAGGGTCTGACGTAATTATCACGGTGGGACCTTCCTGAACACCGTTTCCTGAGGAGTGGTCGGAGCCCACCATGGAGAATGCCATGGGCTGTTCTGTCACGTCCCTTTTTTCACCCTCGTCGAGGGCGGTCTGGTTCTGGAGCCAATCTTTGGACGGGGAGATGGGGTGGAAACCAAGGTAATTTGGAACTTGCCACTGAGATTGGCAGTTTCGCGTTAGCAGATTCTCATAGTCATTTAACTAGCTGAGGACACCCAGAAACATACAGAATCGGCAAGCTCCCCGGCACCTCCATAATTGAGGTAATGCAGCATGATTGTGACCGTCGAATTCTCTCCCCAAAAGTTCGGGTTCCACGTCACATAATACTTTCCTGTATGCCACCATTGTGTCCCATTATGAGGAGCACAGAACGGGATCCACGGTTGGATGTTTCCCTTTGATGTGAGCTCGTAGTGGTCACTATCGCACTGCGCGAAGACATCATGGGAAAGAGAGTCGGGAACGGAGGAGCCCGTGGGTTGTACATCCACCGTCGTGCGATGCCCGCTGCTTGTAATTACGTGCTCGGTAAAGGTCGAGGCGCTACCATCGGGATAGATACTGACCCAGGGTGTTGGTGCCTCAGTAGTGCTGCTTGAGGCTCCCGTGCCTGTTTGGTTTCCTAACTGGCGCGCGCTGTTATCATTGGGGAATGCAGCAGCCCGTGAAGCTGAAGCAGCAGCTAAGAGGACGAGTGGTAGGACAGAGGTAATCATCATATTCCGTTAAACGTGCAAATTGGTGGAGGAGAGAAACAAAAGAGAAAGCACCCCTACTAATAATGAGAGAATTAACTGTGCGTGCAGGTGACCCGAAAAGCGGGGGTTGGTTTCGTCTGATGTGACTTTGGCGACTTCGGCGACTCTCCCCCACGCGGAAAATGCCTCATTGGAATGTTACTTATCGATTGGAATTGAGACTGTCCTTAATTCTTGCAGCACAAGCGCTTCCCAGCATCTATCCGGGAATATATCCCATTCCCAGATCTCGTTACCGAAACCCGAAAAATCAGTTTTCTGAGGGAAAACAGCTTATGATGCGCGTATGCATTGCATGATTGGCGTAAGCCCACCTAGGCAATATATAATATTTGTGGGGTACAAAACGGGACTAGGCCGATTGGAAAACATACAGGCTGAAGTGATGATTCCTAATTCGTAAAATAAATATTTGCACTGCTTTGTTTAATTTGCGGTGATCGAAAGAATTTATGTCTAGCATGTGTCTATCTACTCAGTACAAAGAGAGAGTGACCCAATCGTTAGCTATGCCTTTGTTATCTGAGATATAATAGGAGCCAAGAGATCACCTTAAGATTACTTCAGCAGGTAATGGATGGGAGACCTGACTAGTCTATTCAACTGCTTGTCTAGGACCGGGTCCAGAGTAACTTATACCGCAGTAATTCGTCTCAGCGGACGGTTACACAGTCGTCGAAGTTGCCTTTTACAGCAAGATTAGAGGGGCGTTTGTAAGACAAATGACCAGAACAAGTAACTTCAACGTCAATATGATTGTCCGCTGAGACGAATTAATGCGGTACTTTTGCGCTCAAGACTCTAGAATCCTGGAAAGACCACTTCTGTGACCATAAAACCAACCAGGTCACAGTTACCCATGTCCCAACACCGATATTATCGGTGGCTGAAATTAACGATATCTGCGGATTGTCGGACCCTCAAATATGCTGCGCTGCTAGCTGCTCTCATGACAATGATAGACAGCTGATAGATGGATCGACGAACTGACTAGACTCAGGAATAAAACGAGGCAGAAGTGTAGCTTCGTTAGAAAGGCTTGAGTCTTAGAACACGTATCTATAATATAATTAGAGTCTGAGCCATGTACTACTAAGCAAGTACATACGTACGTACACGTACTTAACAACCACCACCTGATAAATATAATCATCACGGAGCTGGATGACAGTAGGACCTTTTGCCTTACAGGGATAGCCATATCTTATTGCTTGAAACAATTTGAAACCCGGGCAATAGAAACCGTTACCGGAACAAATGTTGTACCAAGGAGGATGAAAAAAAAAAATATGGAACCGCCTCTCTCCGTTGTCTCAGACCCTGTGGCCCAATGAGGTATGAGTGATGGCCGGTGACGCAACGAGGAGTTGTTTTAAAAAAAGGCTGTAGGCCTGCAGAAACAGTGTTACAAGCTTTGTTAGATGCGCACATATTACTCTCGATAGTGGTTGATTACGGGCTGACTTACTGTAGATAGGATTTGGAGTGGATGATAGGAAAGAGTCACATTGATATATGTTGGGTATATGCCCACTAAACGTCGAAAGCATCGGATCACTAAGTGGCCCGGTCCCAGTATATGTGGTCATAGCCGCAGAGCCTCATATAGAGTAAGCCTCTATGCAAACACCTTACGTGCATTGTGCCGCCTAAGGCACGAACAATATAGGACTACATGTACATATACATGTAGTTATGTCCCAACTGACACATCCACCCCACTTCTGTACGTAGGTAGGGGATCTGCATCTGGGTTAGTACCGTAGTGTGTTTACAAGGCCGCCGACTCTGGTTTAGATATATCAAGAAATATCCGAGGTAAACGTGGGCCGTAAATTAAATGATAGGAAACCTCACCTTGGAACATGGCTATAAGCACAATTATAGCTCCATATATGGACAGAAGCTAGACATGGAGTTCGAAAGACATCTAGGGTTTAATTTGGTAGTACCCCTATGGTCACTAATGGCAAGGCCGTATCTTACACAAAATTAAACTGCTTGACCATGGACCCCGCCTGACTTCTTAGGTGCCTAGGGCAACTAGGGCCTGGCTCATGACTTCGGACTGTGATTTGTTTACTATAGTTTACACATTTATACATGGGCTGGGCTTGAGAACCGCTGTATCTGTGGGTGGACCTGGGGGAAATAACACACATCAAAAAGGCCCTTAAACTTGAAATAGTAGACAGTTCTTTATTGTTCAACTCATCTATAAGTGAATGTATAAGTAGATCTAGCTAGATATATAAGAATAATTTAGATCTTGAACCTGATATCCGTTTATCAAACCGTAAATCAAAAAAGAGAAAAACGTAAAGCAATTCAACTAGAAAGGACATCTAACGTAACAGCATGAAATCAATTACTGAAAAAGAGAGAACCCAAATTAAAACTGTTAGAACCGTGCTCCCCAAACCATAGCCTAAATGATAACAAGTATATACCCCAACCAAGTACCAACCCAACCCAAGCATGAATAAAACATGAACCAAAAACATTTAGATGCTTCCTTCTACAAACTCCATCCCACTAATCCTCTCCTGCGTCCACTTTCTCGCACCACCCTCTTCGCGCTTCCATGATAGAACAGGCCAGAATCTCTCGTCAACTTTAACACTCACGACGCTGGTAATACCCTTGCGGTTGACCTGCTTGATGCGAATGTATTCACCCGTTTTCCACTTCTTGGTCCTAACAACATTGATGAGATCTTCGATGCTACCAATTATAACGCCGTCAACCTCGAGGATCCAATGTGTTGGCCTGATGTTGTCCAAAGCTGGTGATCCGTATGAAACACCACCAACATAGACACCAGGAGTTGATAAAGGAATCAGAGGTGATGGATTTTTAGTATCAACCTGCTCTAATACAGCCGCGTGGGTAGCATGGACGATCGCACCAAAGAACTGGACCACGTTGGTTCCAGTGGTTGGGTATGCAGGAGTTGTGGGTACTGTTAACGTGATTTCGGATCTTCCTCTAAGGACAACCATCTCGACAGATTCCTTTGTATCGAGGTCAAGCTCCGTGAGTTGTGATACACGATGAATGGGCTTCCCGTCAATCTCTAGAACAATATCCGCGATTTTGAGTGCCTTCTCCTCATCCCCGGCTGGGGCTGGTCGGAGTCGCGATTCGACGATCAAGGGTCTAGGTACACCACGAATCTTCTTTGCAGCCTTGACATATGCATCGAAACGCTTTTGAGACAAGCCCATGGTGGAAACGGTTGCAAGGGGCATATCGGAAAACTCAATTCCAAGATCGCGGCGAGGAGGTTCAATTAAGCCTTGGCCATTTTCGGCGTTGATGCGAGCGACAACCGGAAGGACATAGCGTCTGATGTCGAGGCCTTGAGTCCAGTATGAATCGTCTCCGGTTTTATTCTGTGAAGAAACCGCCATGTAATATGCAGCTACTTTTAAACTCCTCTTCTCATCGTCCGAGGCATCCTTTGAAGGCTTACGCACAATGACACCGCCCCAACAACCAGAGGACTCGGCAACATTGATATTCTCAATATTGATCAGCCTATGACGTGGTGGGTTGCATTGCCAAGTGTTAAAATTAACGCCGATCGAGGCAATTGAGGTCTCCTTCTGGACCAGAAGCTGATCGCTGGTCAGCCCGACAACTCTAACCTCATCACGTACTTTAAGTGGCCTCTCATCCCACTCCGGCACAGTGACATTCTTGGGCAAAAGGTTGATGTCGAAGGTAACAAGTGCGAATTGGCCCATGTAGATAACACGGCCTGGGATGTTCTTGTTGGAAATAGTTAGACGGATATCAAGCATCTCAGTCGGAACCGATGATCGATCGAAGAGTACGAGGGGGATAGGAGAAAGTGATACGATCATTCCAACGCCAGAATAATTTGAAGCAGAAGTGTGACCATAAATTGAGTAAGGAAGGCGACAGACGACATTGACGAGAGAGGATTTGATCCTGTCCAAGCCAACATCTTCAGCATCCTCCTCTTCATCCTCTTCAAGAGTTGTTTCTTCCTTCTCCTCTTTCACAGTCTCAATTTGCTTAGGTGGCGCTGGTTCCAATTCCCGTCTGATCCAGGTCCCTGCGGTATCGTTCCTTTCAAACAGAGCACCAAGGAAGAAGTGTCGGTCAATATCAACCATGAGCATCTGGTCCTCATTCCTTCCCATAGATCGTGTCATGAACGGAACACGCTCGTAATCAGGAAGGGTCTTGAACACCTCGATAAACTGATCAAGATTTTTTGTTGGCTTTCCGGCAACGTGTGTGATAAGGAAATCACGACTCCACGATGACCATAAAAGGAATCCAGAAGCTGCTCGAAATGTTATTTACTTTGAATAATAAAGCGGGAGCGAAATACAAACCTGCACAGAAGACGCCAGTTCCCAACTCCACATTGTGGCTTCTTCCGACCTGATAACTCAAGTCATGAATCACAGCACCTCCGATCTCTAGAAACCTATTGGGGGTGATTGCGTGAAGGTCCTGGACAGTACAAACGACCTGCAATTTACCCCGAGGGCCTTCTGTATCTTCCTTTCCAGATCTGAAGATATCAAGCACAATATCTTGACCAACACTGTCATCAATAATGCTCCACAAGGCAATAAAGTTTGTAATGTATTGGCCATTGCATGTGAAGAGAATATCACCAGGCTCCAGTCCTGAGACCCTGGTAACACCCTCCGGAATAACTTCCTCTTTTGATTCGGTGCGTTTCCTTTCTGAGCTTGCAGGCCCGCCCTTGAGCACTCGGATCACGCTGAGGAGTCCAGTGGCGCTGGTATCTCTGGCTCTGCATTCCTCCTCAACCTCCTCCTTCAACCCAAGCCTTCGCAGTTCATCGTAGCTGTGGTGGAGGAGCTCGGTCTGGAGCGTACCGCGGCTCACTGGCTCACCTTTCTTGATCTTTTCGACTGCGCGAACGACACGATCCAATGGTAGATAGAAAGAACTCTGTGAGGAGTTACTCCCGCCGGCGTTTAAAGCTATTGCCTGGCCGTGGATGTTCAAAACCGGTGAGCCAGACGATCCGCCTGAAGTTCCGGAGGCAGCTTGCATGTAAAACGTATTGAAATCGTTGTAGGAATCTACACCATAGCTGGGGGCGTGCCTATCTAGTCTAGCGAGGGTGGAGCCCAGGATCGAGAGCTTCTCGCCTGCATCGTTACCAACAACCTTGATATCCTCGCCGACCCTTGCCAAGTCTGGGCGGAGCTCGATTTCCTCAACGTTAATATGCTTCAGCTTAGCTGGGTCGTACCGAAATACCCCGAAGTCATGTATTGGGTCGCGATAGACTGGATAGCATGGGATCTCCTCGTAATTCACAAAGACCGCAACAGAAGTGATGGGTGCGGGTGAGACAACATGTCTGTTCGAAAGGATCAACCCGTGTTCTTTTGAGATAACGAACCCGGTCGCAGTGTAGTCCCCTGCAGATTCTGTATCAAAGGGTCTGGTGGTTGTCGCCTTGATTGAAACAATACCGTTGATCACGCGAGCGATTGTCCTATCCCAAGTCTCCTTATCAGATTGGGATGTTGTTGACATCGCACTATGATTGGATGTAAAGCTCAACGCCGACACGCTCCTCGATAAAGGTGGCGTAGGCATCGCGTGGACAGGCATCTTCTTAACTTCTGGGATTGGTTGCTCGATTTTTGGCGTCTGAATCTCGGGGGCCGAATTTTCCTCCTCGATTGGCGACTCTTTCTCAGTTTCTGATTCGTCCTTCTGCGCAGGTAATGAGACTCTCTTTCTCTGTTCTTTTTTCAAGACCTGCTTAAGATCGACTCTGGGTATACCAAGACTATTGGAGTGAGTGGGGGATGTTGAGATTGCCAACTCGCTGCTGGCCTGTAGAGGAAAATAGGAACCGTCATCGCGGGATTGGTGGTGTCGTAGAGCTGAGTCGGGGATGGGGACATGGGGAGTTTTGACGATACTCCCAGCTGGGGCTACATGGAGATGTGAGGACCGAACATTGGCTGTATTTGAGTCTTCCATATTCGCCAGTATAGATTTGATATGAATGTTATGAAAACGATGGGGATGATAACGCTTAGAGAATGAAGCTCGGGGCCTCAAAAGCGAATGAAGGGAGCACCGGTGAGCTATGGTGATGGATGATAGTATGAAAGAAAGTGAAGGCCAGATAGGGGAGATAGATGGTGATTGGGGCTTTTAAACTGAACGTAAAGAAGACAAGAGAGAGCTTTTGGATTGGGAGGGGGAGGAAGTCGCTCTCTATTTATTGTCACATAGGTATATGTGTACTTTGTGTACTTTAGTAGTAGTAGGCACGATTGATACTTATTAGGGGGAGCGACCCACAGGACTACATGCAGTAGTGACTCAGGTACGGGCTCCAATACCAGCCAGGACCCAATATGAAATTCCAGGGGGGGAGCCTTAGAGCATTACGGCTGTACATGGCGCGTGTCTTGATCCGGGGAAAGCCAGTATCTCAAAGCTGGACCTACCGATTATTTTCTTTTTCTTTTTCTTTTTCTTTTTTTTTTTTTTTTGGGGGGGGGGTGGGGGGGTGGGTCTCTTTTGTAAGATCTTCAGAAGACATGATATTAGAAAATTCGCTATGCCACAGCTGTCTGTCAGCTGGCTGGTCAAGTCCTTGTAAGCAGCGAAAAACAATTAATCCAAATATTGCGCATGATGGATAAGCCAGTGAGACTTATTCCCATCATCTCCAAGTCTTCGAAACGTTTTCTCCTTTCCTAACCTCCTATCCCTTTGTTCCTATTCTCCTCTTTTACCCCCGGAGACACCTCACTCGTGCCAATACAATAGACAGACTACATACCAACCTTCCGCTTCCCGTCGAGGGAACCTGACCAACACGATAAGCTAAATGCAGGGACCCGAAGATCGTTACCAAACTGAGTTCCTTGTTCCTTCCACGCCTTCTAGATCATCTTAGCCCTATCTAGTGGTGTGCTCGTTTTTTCTTTTTTTTTCTTTTTTTTCTTCCCTCCTTTCGCGAAACCTCGCCTCCTGAATATCTGCTGGTGGTCCCTATGATATCCTATCCTTAGTGAAAGGCGGGGTTGAGAGGGATCAATTGTCAAATTCGCAAGCCATATCTGCAGTATCTTATCATACATACCGCGGCCCCTCAACAGCTCTAGCCAATCCTTACTTTAGAGAGATTTTTTCTTACTATCTTTCCATTTAGATATCACAAACTATCTCCCACATGATCTCCAGTGCGGGGAAGCCCGGAATTATTCTCTGTTCCAAAAATTGGTGAAGCTAGCAGCTACCTGGTGAAGCTACAACGGCAAATGGACCTAGGTCACGGTCCTGGAGCAAAATCGAATCCGGGGGCTGGAACTACAGAGCCTCTTCGGAACGAGTACACTTCGATGAGCTAGATTTTAGTACATCTCTCCCGGTCGGGTTACGGTTTGATTTGTTCCCCTATCGATGCATAACACATGTCAGCCTCCATTAAACGGACAGGACACACCGCTTTTTCTGCAGGTTCGAGGTGCTGTTTCCTAGCTGCATGCACGGATGCGCGCGATCAATTATTACTCCAGGGTACCTAGAGTACAATTCTACCGAGTTACCTATGTCAAGTACCTACATGTACATACTTTGATGCATGTCAACATTAACAGCAAGGGTAAAATTGGGGTGAGAAGACCGAACCGGTCGCAGAACGGCAGTTCCAGAAACGTGTCTACTCTATACTTTCTGGCATGTATGTATCACTCTAGAGGCCGTATACAGCGACATTGAATTTTGCTTACTAATACATACACTCTTTTTGACCATACAAGCGACATTGTCCCTGCCCAAAAAAATTTATAGCTCAACAACAGCAAGTGATTTTAAAAATCCAAGCAGATAGAATGATAGAGAGGGTAAAAGTGAGTTAATCTATCAAATAAAATTAAAAATATGTGTTGTGGTTGATGAGCTATAACGGGTCAAACTTGAGGTGTTCAAACTACTCCGCGTCAAGGGTTCCCCCACCATACTTTTCTGACAAATTACTACTCGCGTCTAAGGATAGCAAAACTCCGTAGCAGATCTTGCCTAACGGATTTGTTTGCCATCCAGTCTGGCCAGGTCGGTTTTTGCCACTTTGTTTCCGCTCAGCTAGCTGTGAATAATTAATTGCTTATATAATCACAATGCGCTAATAATAGCCCCTAGCGGACCTGAGGCTGTGCTTCCTACAGATATACCAACCTCGTTTCAAGGTCGTGACTGAGTCAATCTGAGATTTGAAGCACCAGCGGTGAGGCAAGCGATTCGATTTCCAAGCGAGTCCCACCGCAGTGAAGGCGACAATGCCCTGCGTCCATGCGCAGTCAACGCATCCCTCAAGAATCGCGGGGAAGTATACTCTACGCCATGCGTGCCCTGATACGAGATTCAAATCTCACCCCTAGGTAAACTCCACATCTACTCTCTCTCTGGTTAATCCGTAGACGTTCGAACATGTGCGAAATGTTTCACATCTCTGGATGGAAACTTCTCCGCTTTCGAGGTCCACTGCAGAAGCTGATAGCATCTCTAGCCTTTCAATTGCCCACTTATTGGAAACTATGCTTTTCGATATTTACTCGGGATGAAGCCTACGCGGAAACTCGCACCATACCTGATGTTAAGGAGCGTGTACCAACCAAATGCCACATGAATCGTGGATTATATTTTAGATGGACCAATGTTACCATCGCATTCCCTGCGCATGTGACCTTAAGGTTTATCATAATTTAGCATTAACTTGACTCGGAAATTGAGATACTTAATAGTATGCACAAACAGCCTTCACGAATGAAGTAGAACCAAACTCTTATCGGAGTCAGGAAAATTTACCCCATTAAGCTAAGTTAGGATATCATCACCTTCCTATCCTACAATTATATGTTATGAACGTTTGAAGATATGGCTAGAAAATGATTCTAAAGTTAAGCAACGGAGGCTACCTCAAAATCACTAGTTTCATGCTTAGGCAAAACGCGCATTAAAACATTGCCTGATGTAACAAGGCAAGAGCCACTAGATATCTTGGTTTGGAAGCTCTCTTGGCTTCAGGTTGTTTTTTGATGCTTCCAAGAGCTAGCCAACATCACCTAGTAGTCTCTCGGGGTCCTATGACACGATACGTACAGGCATGACAGAATCATCTGTACGCACTCTAGGTGAAAGTTTTGGATTTAAATTAGTACTAATTTGATTCCAGTGAACCCTGGTAAATCTCACATAGGTGTTATTGGCCGTTAAGAAAAAGTATAGATACCATTAGGAATTAATATTGAAAATCTTAGTTTCTAAGGTCGGCGTTCAAACCCGCAAGTAGGTAATACGAAATGATATCTACGTGTCTAGTCTCTCTACGCACTGTAAAGGGCTGATAGGAATATTATCCCTCGTCACCAACTTCCTTAATAGCACTACAGTCTACGTCCTCCACCCTAACTCTTTAATACTTCTCCCTAGGTCCGTTCTAAACACTAACAAGACAACGACTCAGTCCAGCCCTCGCCCACCCGACATTATTGTAGTGCGAATTCATACCTAGTAGTGCACCGCCTAGTTATGGTTATCAAAAGGTTACCTATAGTTCTAAACGAAACTAGACTGAATGCTTTACCCCCTTCGGGAACTGGAGGGCTATCGGCGCTTAATGTAGGTCTCTTGCGTCATATCTACTAGATTTTTATTTACTATGCGAATCCCCTACAGGATCCTAGAACTATTAAGCACTTATCGTTGGAAAAGCAGTCAACCCCTAGGCTGGGAGACTCCATTTTGATTTAAATGTGTAAGCCATATGTATCACTTTTAGGCCACAGTTAAGCTCTAGAGACTAAACAAGTAATACGCCCATGGAAATACTCCAGTACCAATACATTTGTTTAATGAACCAATCAATAAAACACAATCAGCTCCGAGCTAATGAATTAGACAAAAAAACAAAAAACAACTCCGAGCGCACCGGATCGAGTGATTTCCTATGATCAACTGCTGCATATTGCGCGCTCCCGAGAACCAAGCTACAAGATACGCCTGAAACTCTCAACATGAGTGCGGTGAATATCATAAGGCTTCCACAGCCCTGAATCTATAGTCAAAACGCCGATACCACCAGCCCGAGTTTCGGGCAGCGCATTTAGGTACATACATACTAGGCATCGACACCCCCCTAAGTTTGCAATTGGCGTACTGCGATTCCAGAACCCGCGCAAGCAAGCGACTTGAGCCGCATACATATATCACTGCAGCAGAACCTAGTTTCATATCGATGACGCCCGACCTTGCACTTACTGACCTCATTTAATTGAGATGCAGCCGCCAGGGCGCTGCTGCCTGGCTCTAGTTGGATGTGCGCCTAGGAACTGGGGCTGAGTATATTTCTTCTTTCAACGACCAACAACCCCATCATCATTAGGACCAGTTGGGGCGACCATTATACATGGTATTATATACATCATATCATCCTAGGTATTTCGAAGTTTTATAGTTACACAATCAGTGAGATTTTGGACCCGATGATCTCCGGACCACATCTTACATATACTTACTGTAGCACTTCTAGTGGTGTGTGGTACGGTTCACAAGACGTGCTTTGGGTATGGTACAGCATGTAAGGGAAAAAAAACTGTCAGACAAGACAGAGCACGTGGAAAGCCTTACAACCCTTATCTCGACTGGAACAATATTCTATGGGGAAGCCGCTGATCACTGGTATTTTATAAACATGGAACATCACTCGGACAGATTACTGAGCTGTCATTACCAAGGATCCGTTTCATGGGTCAGATTAGGGCATGGATAACGTCGGCCCCCATACTCCGGGTTAATTGCTACGCCTTATAGGTGGCGAGGCTTTACAAGCTGATAGGGGGACCAGAAGGAACCAATTCAGGTAGACTATACATACAGCTGAGCTGCCATAGCCACACGCAGAGCCCGCCCGCCCGCCCGCAACGATGGTGGGTGGCTATATACCTGATCCATATCATGATAATACTGTTATGATATATATCTAGGTATTCGGATGTTAGTGACAGCTCAGTTTTTAACACCTCACAACGGGATCGCCGCGGGGAATTTGCCAGAGGCGGAACCCTTGGGAATGAGGGGAACGCTACGGACAAAACGGCGGGATTGGCACTTCACTAAAAGCTTTTCAAATCCTGTGAAACGGGGAACTGTAATATTGGGCGACAGGGCGAAGGGGTGTCATCGAGATTTTTGCGATGACTGAAGGGCCGGCCGCATTCACAGGATAAGACCCCCAAAATCTTCCAGAGGCCGTGCGGGCTCCGAGACCTCTAAGAGCCTATTCTGAGGGATGGGAGGGGACTGAGAGATTGAGTAAAAAATCTGCTTTCTTTTTTTTTACCGCCATGACGGACGAACTCAAAGATCAAACTTGTTCAGTATAAAACTATACAGTTCTTTCGGTGCACTGGATGTCAGATTGAACCCCCGAAGAAATTGTTAGGACCGAACCCAGCTCGTGCCAGCAAAGATCTTTACCATAAAACCACTAAGTGAGACCAGATCTGACTGGATCCATGTTCGGATATCTTACTCGCGGTTTGCGCACCTACCGCGGCTTCAAATACATGTAGTCGTGCGGGCACGAGACATGTCGGAAGATCAGGGTCCGAGGATCGAAATTGTTTAAAGTAGATATTTATTATTGTACATATGTACACGTAAAAGAAGCACTGACATAAATACATGTATCTATAGCTTCATCATGATTATTAACCTCCCCGCCTACCTACTCTGCCTGTAATTACAGCTACATACCTAATATACAATAGCTCAGAGATCCTAATCCAACCACCCCAGCCCAGCCCAGCCATCATAAAGGAGGAAGGTTTTTTTTTTTTTTTTTTTCCTTTTTTACTGCGGTACAAAGTACCGAGAATGTCATTACAACCACCTCTCTATAAACATCGTCTTTCAGGCCCTATACCAAATACTACATGTGATTATACTAATACCAACTATGAATGATATCTCGCTTTCTAGCTAGCTATTCAGGTCTTAAAACAATGTGACCAGATATCAAAGTGAAGAAAAAACTAAAGGGGGGGGGAGCTAGGAGGGGGTCGGTAATTTTTGAAAGATGATGCCATGCGTTGAACAGTGCATATAATGGGCGTTGCAAGTAGGAAAGCTTATAAGAAGGGGAACATGAGAAAAACAATGCAAAGCTGGATCGATCGGAGATGTTAGGATTCGGAAGGCCCTATGATGGCTATAAAAAAAAAAAAAAAATGCTGGCCAAAAAAACAGATAAAAGTGATGAAAGGAGGTGTGACAGAAGTTAAGGAAATAAATAAACAAGAATAACACAACTGCCGCCACCATATCCTCAAGACTACCACCCAATGACTACCTACTACGTACTACTACTAGAATTTCCATCACAATGAATATATGCATATATCAACTCCCATCCAGCTCGCCCCTCACAAGTATAATAGTGGGGATCGAAGGAATAAAGGAAAACACCAAAAAAAAGAAAAAAGAGGGAGAAAAAAAGGAAAAATGACATCGAAAAAAAAAAACCACAAACCCCATGCTGAAAACAAGAGAAAAGAGGAGAATGCTGTTGAAAGTAGAAACCAAGATACAAATCCCCAATTTATCTTCAAAAATGTACCGAGAGCACAAAAGACAATAAAGAAAAGCCCTTCCCGTAAAAAGAGTACCCCAATAGAAATAAAGAAACTCCGCTTTAGGCTGAATGCAAATACACAATACAATCAACCAGAGTGGTAGAAGAGAAATTCGAAAACTACTAATAAAACGAACTAAAAATTAAAAGAAAACGCTCCTCTAAATCAAAGGATTTTCTCTCAGAAATCAACGAACAAGGATACAAAGCACAAAACGGAGCAAGATAAAGATAGGAAGAAACTAGAAGACATTGATATCAACTAGGGAGGAAAACAAAACAGAAGGCAAACTTTCTGGATGACTTGAAATTATTTCCTTTTTGTTCCCTAGTGCCGATAGTAGATATACTCCAGCAACTCACCCCCACGCCTTCCCCTGTGCTTCCGAATCCACGTTGCATTGACCGCTTAATGTTTTGACTTTTAAGACCCTCCGAACCATTCCATTCTCCTCGTAGAACATTACAATCTCATCAGACTTGCTAATGAAATCAAATCTCTAGCAGGGGCGTAACTGAAAGATCTAGAAGAGGTGGTAAAGAATGTCTCGTCACACCTCCCCTTTGCTCCTCACAACACCTCTCCTCCTAAAGAAATCCATGACCCTTCTGGCTGGACCAGTGCTTCCACCCGTTCCACTGACTTCGCCCTCCGTGAACTTCCTGTTCTTCTGTAGAACAGTAGGACGTCGGCCAACGCCATTACCACCTTCGATATCGACGCTTTCTCGTTCGAATCTGCCACCAGCGGCGGACGCTGGTGCAGATTCAACTGCCAATGAAGTATCTGAGCCAGTTTGAATCGACTCATCTCTACCCGCAGCATGTGGCACGCCAAGTTGAGGTTGAGATGAGGTTTGGGGCTCTGCCGGTGTGAAGCGATTTCCTGAGAGCCCTGATGTCCTTGAAGGACGACGCATATGACCTGAGCCAGATATGCTCTTGAGTGAAAAACTTGTGGGCAGCAAGCTGAATCGCCTTGATTTACCGTTCGCTTTATCATGTTTGGATGGACGTGCCCCCGGGTCGAGAGATTGACGAGGCTCACCCGCAGCAGTCATCACGGGCCGAGGAGAAACCTCTGGCTTTTCGGTGCCGCCCATAAACTTGCCCAAAAACCTTCCTGCCTCACCACCTGCGCCACCACCAACAGTATTCGCTCTTTTGTGGCCTTTGACGGGAGCCTCTGGCTGTGTCGATGGTCTGGTTGTATATTTGGCAGGCAAGGCCGCTGTACTTGGCTTCCCCATTTCCGACGATCCGATAGCCTCGCTGTTGTCCGGATGGGGTATCGGGTTGCTGATGGTATACGGTTTTCCGCCTTTCGGTATGGTAATTTTCCCTTCAACATTGTTAGCTGCGAGACTCGGCGCTACAGGTACAGGCCTCGAATAACTGGATCCACGTGATGGCATACGATTTGAATTTCCCAAAGAACTTGAAGTTGTGGGCCTTGCCGATGTTGTCCCGGCTTCCACAGTAGTAAATGGCTTTCCAGTGACGGGCGGGCCGGATTTATCCTTGCTAGTCCTTCTTGACGGCTGTCTCGACGTGGTTCCATCACTCGATGCAGGCGCTCGAGATGGTGTCTGATATGCATAACTTGCCGGCCTATTCCTTGAAGATTTACTATCACCAACCAAGATTTCTCTCTCTTTACCTTTCTGTTGTTCTGCTGAAGATGCTGTTCTAGCATGTCTGGACGGTGTGCCGGCTGTAGTAGCTGCCCTAACAAGATTATCATGATGTTTACTAGTTGGGACAATAGGTGCGGGAGCTGCCGCGTCAGCCTCGTCCGCCTCCGGGGTATCGCTAGGACCTTGTTGGTCGGGATCCACTGCAGATCCTCGTTTGGTTTGTTGTCTGGGTTCGACGTATTCGACCTGGACCGTTTGCCTCTTCTGGTCAACGCGGGCTTTGGGTTGGGTAGTCTGAGGCACAAAGTCATGAGCATGATGCCTTTGACCAGCAGCTCCAGTGGCAATTGTGTGAGGATGGCTTGTTGTTGAAGAGGGTTCTCGTACAGAAGCGGCACGTGCAAGTGCGGGTCGGCCATCGCCAGGGGTAGGTTCTTTACGTATGATATTAGCTCCCAAAACAAGGATTGGTAAAAAATGTGTATAATCATGAGAATTTTGCGAACCATTTATTGTGACAGTCTCTGCCTGTTTCGAATTGATCGTGGAGCTTGTTATCATGCTCACGACGTTGGAGAATGGACTCAACCAACTATGTCTCGCAACTTCAAAGAGATCTGCACGCTTCCTTGGGTCCGGTACCAGGATCCTTCTAAGAAGATCCCTCGCATGCGGACTAACATACTCTGGGAAGGTCAATGGTGTTGAGACAATATATTTATAGAGCAAGTTAATGTTGTCTCCCTCAGGGTTAGCCGGGTCATCATCAAATGGAAGATACCCAGCCAGCATAGCGTACTGAAATTTTAATTAATAAACTGTTTATTGGGGGGTTCAAATAATTGAGGGAACAAACCAGAATAACACCGCATGACCACACGTCAACCTTCCTTCCAGTGTACAACCCGTCACTTACTACTAGCTCCGGTGCCGCATAACAGGGACTTCCACAACTTGTGGCCATTAGGTCGCCTCGCCTCCTAACCTGTCCGGGGCCAAGGATGTTGAGCAAGCTCGCCTCTGGTCCGACCCTCCGGTCGGGTGTATTAGGAACACCCTTTTCCAACTCTTTTAGTAACTCGGGCTCTTCCAATCGATCCTCCAACTCCCCAAGCTCATCGTTCGGATCAAACACGTTTGCAAACCCAAAATCAGTGATGATTATGTTCCGGTTTCTATCCAACAGCAAATTCTCGAGTTTGAGATCACGATGGACAATTCCCTTCTTGTGTAGATACCCCACACCAGAGACCAATTGTGCAAATAAACGGCAAGCTGGGGGGTCTTTCAGAAAGCGATGGTTGAGAATAAAGTCAAATAGTTCACCACCGGAAGCGTACTCAAGAATGATACCAATGTGACGTTCAGTTTCAACCATCTCGTGGAGGCGGACGATGTTGGGATGCGAAAGTGTCCGTAAAATAGAAATCTCACGATGAATCTTAGAAAGACGGTTAGGGTGAGGAGAAAGTGAGTCTCGCCGGATAAGTTTAATGGCAACCTTTAAGCATAATTAGATCCCGACCATCATATTCTACCCGACTGGAGAAAGCCTGTAATGCAAGGTGAGTAGTGGGAATAAGTACCTGTACACCGCCATCTCTTCTCCATCCTAACTTAACCTTTCCAAATTCACCCTCTCCTAGAGTTTGACCCAGGATATACTCCCCAAACCTTGTCTCCTTTCGGGTACTCCCAGTGCTTCTTCCTGGCCCATCTGGTGTATTGACAACTGCCAACCCTGAACTCCCACCAGCGGCGTCTCTGCCTCCCCTACTCCTGCTGCCACTACCACTGCCAGCGCTTCCGCTTGCTCCATCAGCCCCCTCCTGACGTCTCCTGCTGCTGCCGCTTGTAGACTCTGCTTGTTGTTGAGAGCTACTAGAGGTACCGTTTCTAGTGGGGTCTCTAGCAGAGTTTGACCTTCCCACAGGTTGATCTTTGCGAGGTTTGCTGGCCTCATCAGCTCGCCGACGATCTCTATCCCTATCTGACCTCTCTCTGTCTCGACCATCGGTACTCTGGCCTCGAGTGCGTCCTGACTGCGACCTACTGCGTTCAGTTGAACCTCCAGGCGCCGCTGAAGGTGCAGTAGTTGCTTGACGTTGGCTGCTGGTCCTTGGGGGAGGAGCGATAGGTGGACCTTGTTGGCTCATTGGGTTGTTGGAGTAGCTCTGTGAAGACGAAGGACCAGGCTGAGCGTCGTTAGATGTTGCAGCAGCTGTAGGGGAAGGGCCAGTGTAAGTTGTAGGCCGTGGATGTGGAGGTCTCCCAGCTCTAGGCGGTGAAGGATTTGGTGCAGGAGCGGCAGATGAGGAAGCAGTTGCAACAGATGACATGTTTTAGGAGATTTGTATCACCGCCGCTGACGACGGAGGGTCGAGTGGGGGGAATTATATTTACAGGAGATGATTATCGGAGGATTGGGTTGTCCACAGCGATGATGGTTGGCCCGACCTTGCCCTTCGACCAGGGGGGGGAGGGGGGTAGTGGGTGGGAGGGAGGGACTGAGAGTCGGTTGAAGGAGGAAGATGCGGTGAGGTGAAGAGAGTGCGGGAAGGGTAGAGGAATAGAAAAGGGAAGAAGGACTGCAACAACGGTTGACAGACAGTCCGGTCACCTTGGCAGATTTCCTTTCCGGGAAATAAATTCTTTAAGGAACAAGTTTTGGGGTTGGGTGTTGCGCGGTCTGTTCGTGGATGAATGGTTGTTTACTCACTCACTGAGCGGTTGTTGCTGGACAACGGAGCACAGGACGACAGCGGGACGATCGATACGCGCGACGCTTCGAGTGGATTAACCGGATCCTATTGTCGTAAAAAAAAATAAAAGGAAGGGGGGGTACACCGAGCGACACAGAAGAAGAAAAGCTGAAAAAAAGTGCGATAGAAATTGAAGAGAATGGAGGAGTAAGTTGAAGAGGAGGGGGGGGGGGGTCAAGTTGGAGGAGAGACTGTCCGGTGATGTTTACAATGAACAACAGCCGTCGTCGACGACAGTGGTGTCGTGGGGGTACGGACTAAGGGAAAGAGAGTCTATAGTGGTTGGTTTGAAAAAGTGTAGGAGGGAGACGGAGGAGCAGGTAGGAAAAGGGGAAGGGGGTGTGGCTTGCTGCAAAAAACGCGCTCTCCCGTCTGGGTTGGGTTTTTTTGGGGGGGATGCTTGGAGGGAGAGAGGAAGGTACATAGGGTAGGATTGAGAAAGGGCAGGGCAGCGGGCGGCGGTTGATAGAAAATGCAGACCTCCGAACGTACATGGATGGATGGCCGACCCTTTTCTTCTTTTTCTCTAAGCCTTGCTGACTTCTCTTTTTTTTTTTTTTTTTTTTCCTTTCTTCCTTATTAAGTTCAGATCCCCTCCCAGGGTTTGATCTCGTTTAAAGTGTTTTCTGAGATTTCTAAATTCTCTTTCTCACTGTATAATTTCCTACTTTAACGGATTAATTGGTGGTGGATGTCTAGAAGCAATTATACATATATAATGGTAGCACTACCTCCTAGTGGGATATGTAGTATAAGAGTAGGGAAAAAAAAAAAAAACAGTATCAGTACATGACATGTAAGGAATGGGAAGAGTAATAATAGCCCACTCAGCACCCCCGTTCCTTTATTTTTACCTCACTCATTTGCTCACCCACTTGCTCGCCAAATTTAATATTTCCCTGCTGGGTTCCAGTGATGCTGTAGCAGTATCACTGTCGATTATGGCGTCGTCTAACGATGGTGCCAATGCCACCACCACCACCACTACTACTGTTGTTGTTGATACCCTTCTACTCTGCTTTATCACTTTCACTTTTTTCACACTTACCCACTCAACTCGATTCTCACGTCCCACGCACACGCGCGCTCCCAAAACACACCACTGACTCGCTGTGATCTTGGTTGCCCTGCTGTTGCGGCTTAAGGGTCGGGTTGCTGCTCGGGGATTGGTGCTGCAGCACGGCCACCGCGTTTCCGATCCCCCAATCGCCAGCAAACACTTCGTCGCACAGCGATACTTTCTTCCGCTCATATTTCGAGTTTATGCACGCGCAAAAAAAAAATAATAGACTCTTCAATTGAGATGGTGTTTGAGATAGTGTGTATGTTATATGTATGTGTGCGTGTAAGAAAGTAACTGTATGTATGTATGTATTCAGGTACAATTGTAGCTATTCTCTCCTCCCCCATTCACGGAGTCTACTCTGGGGTCGGTCGTCTCGAGGGGCCCAGATGGCCTAATACAAAATTAAAGGGACACCCACTAGCGCAATCCATTAGTGCAAGCGGAAACGATGAGACAGCCGATACCCCCTTCAGTTGCCTGAGACACCTTGAGGGGGACTGAACTTCTTAGGCCGATGACGCCGGCCGTTTTCCTTTTGCTTGTGTTCAATTTCCTAAGCCCATCCAAGTTGATCAAACCACTCACTCCCTGGGCGAACGAACGAACGAACGAATGTGACTGACCTGACCGGATCTCTTTGACTACAAGTGATTCGAGTGGAGAACTCCGAATGTTGAGTCCGGGAGAAGAAGGAGAAGACACCTCTCAACAACATCGACATCACCACCACGATTCACAACCAGCATCACTGATGCCGCCTATCGACTTCATCCCACCATATTTTTTGTTTATTCCCCCCCTCCCTCCCTCCTTACAAACTTTTTTTTTTCTTCCTCTTTACCACCCCTCTATCCTCCACTTACCCCCCGCCGTTAAGGGTCCCCCAGCCGTACGCGCATGATGCCGCATTCACATACTGCTGTACATGCCCTACCGGTATTATCACCGCAAGTACGTCCAATGGAATAGACTATATATTCACTAATGCCACCCACATGTTCGCTCTCCCCTCCCTCCCTCCATGTCCCCACAGTTAATGCAATGCAATACCCGCGTCTCGCTAAAGTTCTTTTAACCACATCTCATCACCAAACCAAGAAAAACTTGGATATAAACGAGAAAATTAGCTTGTAAAAATTATCCCCCCCCCCCCTTTCTCGAAATGTCTTAATGACCATGGTTCAGCATAAATAGACCAGACCAGACCAGACGAAGGGAAAAAAAGCCATGTTAGGTACATGTATGTAATGTATGTATGTCTACTAAAAGCAGAGCAACAGCCTTGTTATGCAATTCGACTATCGTGCATACAGTAGTCCCTTGCTTGGCCCTTCGGCAAGGCATTTAAATTTCGGATCCACGGCTAATGTACTGGCCTCACTGCGACACCGTTTAAGCGGAATTGATCCCGGCCGCCGCTTCAATCCATGATATAAGAGGCTTTTCGTGTAATTTTTTAGTAGGCACTGTACACATGTCCTTTAGAGGCAGAAATCAGAGTGTGAGAAACACTTTGATTACTCCCTCCCTCCTCCCTCTCTTCTTCCCTCCCCCCCTCCCCATATGTCTCATAGGTTGTCTATCGGGTTTTCTCAAATTGCACCTTGCTCATATCCAAATGTTTATTCACACCACACCTCAATTGCAATTGAAGACCAGACCAACACCCATCCCACACCGGCTGACTCTCCTAATCCGAAACAGATGTGTCAGATGGTCTTGTTTATGCGAGGATTGATGAAAGGCCGTGAATATCACAAATCTTCCTTCCCTATGGAGACGGAGAAACTAGTAGCGGCGGCAGCGCCCCTTCCTAAAATAAAATTTAAACTCATACCTTTCACTCCATTTCACCCCCCCCGGCCATCAATATCTGCCTGGTGTATTTTACTCTATGATGGCGGGTATGCCTTGGCGTCTGGGTTGGGCCGGGTTTATTCTGCTGCTTCTGCTGCTAGCTGCAGTCTCCCCAAAACTGCAGAATCCATGATGGTGATGATTACAAACCGGTCTGCATACCATCCCATATCTACCGGGATTCTCCATGCTCTTCAATTTTAGGATCGGTCCCTGCTCTACTCTACCCTCCCCAAACTAGAAGAGGAAAGATTCTAGAAAATCACTCTTTCCGTTACAGAGTACCTACAGTAGCCAAGTTTTTTGTCTGTTTGTTCAGCTCCCCCGTTTGCGTCGTGCAGTTGGCCGGGAGGCTCAATCTGCATCTGCCCGTCCCGATGTCGATGTCGTTCCCCGGAACTGTCGCTGCCGCCGCCGACAACGGGAGGTCAAACGAACGGGTGTTTGTTTTTTCTTTGATAGCTAAGACTGTTGTGCTTGGTTCTTTCATCCGTAGTTGGCTGTGCTAAAGGCACAATTGGCTGAGCCGAGTGTGATTCGGGATTTTCGCATGTCTATCCGCCCTTTTGTGATAGGTATGGGACAGATACCTACTGAACTGAGAGTCAAGCAAGGTTAAGGGCCTGGGTAGTAGAAACCGCGCACAATGAACAAAGAGAGGGCCTAATCTAACGATAGCATCGACCCGTCTGTGAAACCTCGATCCGGCAAATCTTCTTCTTTGACAGATCTAGATGAGAGCGACCAGGTTTATCGAAGCTCCTACTCTTCTAATCGCGAGCTGCGACCAGAGCCTGGACCGATTGATTGGGTGTTGCAGGGTCTCCCATTGTTGAAGCTGGGATGGGTGGAGTTTATATGATGCTGTGACCTTCAAGACAAAACATTTAGAACCCGACGTATGTGTACGTGGAGAGATGTAAGACTTGCATTGTACCGTTGAGGAAGACTTGGACAGGCTAGAAGCAGCAGCAGCAGCAGCAGTGAGGCGGTTAACGTTGCATTGCTTCGCTTTGCTTCAACATCACGATCAGCTGTCCTGACGTGTCGTCGATAGGTGGGTGAGACCTTGTGAAGCCACGGTACGAATGGTGTGTACGATGTACCTTTTGATTAGACACTGATTTAAGCCTCCGAATCCAATCAACGTCCGATGGTGGGGACATGGCAACCGCACCTCCTACAATTGAATTTACTCCTTCCAATATCAAATTTCAGCATCGCCAATATCCAATATCCACAATAATTCCATCCAATATTCCATAACACCCCCTCCCCCGCAATATCTCATCTCCCCAATCCCTTACATCGTCCCCCTTTCGAACGGCTAAACCAACAAACGCAGAGAATAGATCCGGATCCTGTGATATTACACAATCACCAGTCTGCACCCACCAAAGGGCGGAATCGAAAAGTTTGTTCGTATATAGCTGGAGGGTTTTCTGATTACCGAGTTTCAGGAAGGTAACGTCGTTCAACCCCACCTACCCAACCAACCCTTGCATGCAGCATGTACCTACAAATATGTAGCTGTAACAGCTCAAACACAGCACGCGTTAATATTTGTCTGTTATCGCGTTTGTATTAGCTAGCGCGCTTATTCTCACGATTGGTTCCAGGGGGGAAATGATACGCAGTCAGTCAGGTACGTACCAGTCAGTACCTACGCTAATTACATTCTTTTCCCGCTTGTATTGGCTGATGAGAGGATCGGCGCCAATCAGGTTACCGGAAAAAGACTGGAGTCTTTTGCGCAAAGTCTTTTAAAATGGAAAGAGGCTTCACAAAAAGTTGATCTTAGCAACACCCCGTTTCGATCGGGGGACCTCCGGGTTATGAGCCCGGCGCGCTTCCGCTGCGCCATGTTGCTTGACTGAATCAGCCGGGAATCGAACCCGGGTCGGGCGCAATCCATAAGAATGGCAAGCGCCCGTGATACCACTACACCACTGAATCATGTGCGGATCGTAGTCCGGGTAATTTTTGAGATAACATCGCATCACAGAATATCACTCGTAGCACATCGGACCCGTTTGTTGCTGTTTTCTATTTTATTGTTTTTAATTTGTTAACGGCCTTCTTGATTAGTTGATCGGTTGGCCAGGTATTTTAGACTTTCCCTTTATCAATCTGCATCAGTGATGTTATTGGAGGATGTTCAGGTAAGTGGTCACACACTTGGTATGAAAAAACAAGGTGAAATCACTACGGAATTTAGTGACGGAAACAAAATTAAGCCGGAATTGGAGGAAGAGTTCTCTATCAATACTATATTCTTATCGTATTACTAGCGTAATAATGGAAATACAGTAGTGACCCCATCCCCCTTTTTAGTACTGTATGCATTGCCGGCGTTTTAGAAACTAAGGGGGTAGTACCTTTGGGTCTGATGGGATGGACCAGTTTTGAAAAATGTCTACATTCATGCGGATTTGTGCCCCGAATTCTCTATATCTCGGAACAGATGGAATATCAGACAAGATGTGTTAATTTCCTCGGGCTGCCGCAACCCTAAAGACGAACCGTTCGGACTTGGGCCCAACGTGGTATGGGAAATTTGTAGCCTGCTACCTCCTTCATTTGGATAAGCGTAAAATGCCACTCATTTAGCGCCGCCTGTGCTGGATAATAGTAGCTGATGAAGGCCACAGCGCAATGTGGTTTTCCGCCCCCCCCTAGTCGTTGACATGGGAGTGAATTGATGTCCAAGAGACCAGTGACGCAACATATTTCCATTACAAGGTTTGCCTTATTAGGGAGACCAAAAACTAGGTATTACTCTGCGCCCCTTAGACTTGGAGCCAGATTGACATTGGCTATGAAACAAAATCATATACTATCCCTTGCACGGATGAAAGTTGTCAAATTCGCGACCTCCCTCTTTCAGCGAATATTAGCCTGGTGTGGTAAATATTTCGAAAGTTTTCTTTGGTTCTGTTGTTGCTATTTACCGTAACAAGCAATATAATTCCTCTACTAAGTGGTGCACGGTTTAGGTCGCGAATTTGACAACTTTCATCCGTGCAAGGGATAGTTAATGACCCTTGTTCTTAGGAAATTTTGATCTCCTTCTAAATCATTTGGGATATATCTAAACATGGAGATTTTCAAAAAAAAAAAAAAAAAAAGAACTAATGTAACGTGTGAGAGTTTAATGTGTACATACTAACGTTTTACAATACTTGATGAACAGTCATCAGCAAAATCTTTAATCGAGTGATATTTCATGACTGGGACCATAAACTGCGTGCGCACTGGGACATCCGAGCACTAGGTGAATTTATAACCCGTCTATCGTGATCCACTGAAATTAGAAGAAACTGGAAAAGATCCGAGAACCTCTTTGGCGCGTCTATCAGGCCATCACCGGTTTTCTAGAGCTTTGGGACCCTCATACTCGGGTCGGATTTTATCAACGCTTTGACTCCTGACTAATCAAATATTTGTGTTTCTGGCATTTGTACGAGCATCCAACCATTTTGAGCTGGTTTTTAAGCCAGACGTAAAACTTTGACATGTGAGTGGTGGCCCGTGTCTATAGCTACATATAAACCTTGAAACCAAAGGTCTGAGCTTTGGCTTTTGCAGGTACACGTACTGCATACTTCCAGAATGTTCCCGGGAAATATCTTATGGAGACAAAACGTATGTGTAAAGGGTGCTTTTAGGCAGGAGTTGCAACTGCAAGCCCGAGGGGTATGCTGATAGACTTAATTTTTTTGGGTTCCCCGGCTCCGAATACCCGGACCAGAAAGATCCACATGACATCCAAAGGTTAATTCTACAGTTTTAACTGACTGAACGGTATTTCTAATTTTGGGTTGGCATCTTTGAAATTGCACTTATGCACCCGACAGTTTTTTCTTGATAAACGTGTTCATTCCCCACAACACGGCAAATGAAATCTTGTCATCAGCCAAGGAGCTGTGTTCTTATTGCCCTATGGGCGGTTTATCATATGCAACGATCACAATTCTGCCAGCAAGGCGGTAGAATCTATAGGTGGCTGTGTCGACACGATGTCATGTCAGGTGGCTGGCACGCTCCAGGTCATAATCTTATACGTACGGGAATCGTCATCCTTCCCCCAATTGTTCTCTTGCACAAATCAAAAAAACCTTTTCTGTCTCAGTCCCACTTTTGATGTTGATTAAGGAAGTACGTACATCGATCGATATATCACTATAATTAATTGGCTTGAGAGTAGCCGGGTTCTCACTACCAGATCATCTTGTCTGCCGAACCTTTCTACTACCATCGGAGATCAACAATCCATCATGAAACCATCATCATACGCAGATATGTGCCCCGTGTGGTACTAAGTCCTCTTTGGAACCCCTCAGATATCGATACTACCGGGAGTGCCTCCGTTTCCACGGTCCCAGTTTTTTGATGCAAGTTACTCCTGGGGGGCAGCCATTGTATACTCTCTGATTGCTGAGAATTCCTATTCTATTAACAGGCAGTGTTTTCTTCGGAGACTTCTCGAGGCTTTGGGGCGTTATTTGATGTCATAGTGTCAAATATAACTGGGCTTTGACAGTATCAGAGTTTGAGGCGGGTGGTCTTGGCGTTGTGGTTGCTTTCTGGGTTACTATCCAATAAAAACTCATAGGAAATCACTCGCTTGCTCGGAGCGGGCAAATTAAAGAGAACCCTCTAAAATGATGCATTTTTTGATACCGTCTTTGATTCGCCTGATTGAGGAATTATGCTACTGAATCCCTAATTGCAAGAAAGTAGTTTCTTATTCTCTGCTCCCTGCGCCAGGTATATGCGAGCAAACCTCGTATATGAACTACATGTATACGTATTCGGGCTGATATGGGCGGCCGACAATCCTCCCATATATGACTTGGGTACAGTCGTAGATATGGGTCATAGATAAAAACAGACAGGGGCTAGAACCAATGGAAGCCAATAGGAGTTGAGGGTTATCTGATCTGCTTCGTATCTTGGTGCCCTCACTAGGTACTCTACGTACTTATTAATCCTTCTTCGTAAGAAGCCTTACTCTTGAGTGATGTTGTTTACTAAGACAAGTACTATTTCGAGTAGCATTTTTAGGCAGTGCAATAGTACCAAGACTAGAGCCAGGTTAAGGCTTCTATTAAGAAGTCATGCTCAGCCACTGACAAATACAGGTTTTACCAAGACTCCAAGACTACCAAGATTTGCAGATCCCTAGACAACAGCTCTTGGCTTCATATCGCGATTGGTCCCAGTGCTTCTCACTGACAACAACGTGGAGAAACCCAAGCTTTCGGCCGTGAACTCCTAAATTAAACCTATCCCGCCGATAGGCAGATCGTCGGAATGCATTGTCTCATTTAAGTCTAAATAACCATGCTGGTAAACTCCTAATCGATCCCCCACATCTGGTGCAGATTTGTTTTCGGGTATCTATGAATCATGATGCCTGTATACAGAACCCTCCCAATCCCCCATGCCTCCTCTAAATCCACTTACTAAGAAGCCCCACTACATGAAACACACTGAAGGGTGAAAAACGTGGCCCTGGTACAATACCCTACATGATGTAGGCGATGATAGGTTTGACCTCTAATTCCACCCAAGTAGTATTTTTGGGTTAAGGCACCCTCAGGGCGCCCATCGGATTCGTAGGAATTGGGTAGGCAGAAAAAATAAAGCCCACAGTCATCGAATTGTTTATAATCCCCTCCACCAATAAAAATTGATACAAAGGATTACCAGGATTCCAAGCAGTAGTAACATGCCATATATGCCCAACCAGTAACAAAACAAGAGTATTATTCGAAATAATTTCTCTTGGCTCAGTGATGTGTTCGAACTTGGCAATATGTACCTCCCAATTTTCCGTCAGCGGATGTTACTCCGCCCACGCGCAGCACCCTGGATTCTCCCAACTACTTGAATGTGTTATATACATAGATCACACACCACACAATTCATTGACTAAGCTACAAACTATAACTACTAGAATGGGAAAAAGAAGAGAGAGGGGGGCCTATTTACTATTTACAGACAACGAATCAAAACCAAAGATTAGAAAACTAAAAATACTCTCCCGAAAGCTTTTGAACATCAAAGAAATACCCCCACCCCGGCCAAAAACCAATCGTTAACCCCTACCCTAGTTACCATTTACCCTAACCCTTCCAAATATATGCCAGAAGCCTAGAAGATTATAAACAAGAAAAACAAAGATACGCCTAACCCCCCTGTAGTAGAACCCCAATAGGAAAGTAAAATTAATGAGTGAAGAACAAGAAAAGAAAAACTTTTTAGTAACGACCGTAGTAGTTTAATCCACGTGCACTCAATCACGCACTCGCTGGTGGGCTATTCGGCCTTTCGGGCTCCTTTCCCTTCGCCTTCCTTAGTGATTCCGCCCCTAACCCACTATCAGTTCTGATACTCTCGCGGGGTGTGTTCGCTTCCAAGTCCGTAATTTCGTAGACCCCCATCCCAGGGCGAAAGCTATAGCGTTCGCCGAGGATCCTGTGGTTCTCGGCGTGTTCATCACAACAATCCCAGCTACCGCCATCCCAACAACTACTCCCGGTAGTGTTTATGATAAGTGCTGAGGGTGGTCTAGTGGGGATACAGTCGTCTACCAACTGCCACGATTGCTGAGGCGCCGTATCAGCTGGTGGTTTTTGTAGGTTTGCCTCGGCCATTTCCCTCTCCTTCTCCTCCTTTTGCATTTGGCCTTTCTCCCAGCCTACACGGAAGGCCCACATGAATGCGGCAATAAGCAAGAGGACGCCGAAAAAGACACCTACGGCGATGCCGGCAATGGCGTTGGGGTGGAGGCCGCTGTGTTCGTCGTCTTGGTCGCTCTCTTCGCTTTGAGTTTCCTCGGGGGACGAAGAGGAGCTAGCCTCGGATGGGCTTTCGGTTTCCTTATCCGTAGCACTGGAGGCAAGATCAGAAGGCAGTGACTCGTGGTCGCGGGGAGGAATGATGTTGGTGGTGGTGGTTGCGGGAGTAGGGGTAGGCGTAGGCGCGGATCCCTGGGTATCACTAGTGAGGAAAAAAGAAATTAGTTACTGTCAAAGGTGGAAGGAAGGAGGGCGCTTGTTCGCAAGCTTTGGGGAAGCTAGATGTAATCGACGAACCTTATGATAGGAACTGCGACTTGAGCTGTCCCATACTCTCTTCTGGAGATGGGGTGTGCAGATGAAGAAGCTGGTAGTGTAGCAAAAGCCAGAAGCATAATAAATGCCACGAAAGTCATAGCTGATTGTTGGTACATCTTGAGACCTTCCTTGCACAGACCGAAACCTTGAGATTTGTTCTATTTGTTATGGGGTGATTCAGCTATAGGTGCTGTTCTTTGCGAGTCTACAGCAACTCTTGCAATGATGTATAGTGTGGCAGACGGTGAAGAAATATCTCATTAGAGTTTTGTGTCGAATGGCGCACCCAGGCAGGTTAGAATATGTTGAGGTAGATGAAATAGGAGGTGATATTGGGCGTGAACAACGAAGTGGACATTGGGGGAGGGGACGCCGTTGAGTATATAAGCCCTCGATCTTGGCACGATCATGATGAGTGGGGTGGGATGACAGGTGGGCAGTAAAGTAAGATGTAAAAAACGTGGCTTGTGATGTGACTCGTAGGGTGAAAATTTGCTTGAAATCACTCCTCCAGAGTCGGAAAGAAAGGGAAGGAAAGGAAAAGAAAAGGTGAGACCTGGACCGTGATATGAACTCAGGGATGGCCCAACAAAGAAGGAGAAGGACCGTTCTAGCTCCGGCAAATACCCGAGAGGCGAGAGACTCAAGCTTCGTTAATTGACCTTGAATCGATAGATAATGATTGGAAGGAGTGACGACATTACTTAAGGGGACGACCACTGGCAGATGGAGGCTTGTTGTTACCTCACTCGCATAATCTCTCAATCACTCCACGGCCTGCAGCATCCCCTCCGCCAGCTGTGCTTATAGCTTTCATCCCTCTTAATTTGTTCACGCCCTCTACTGCGCACCGCCCAAGTGCAGTTCAGTTCTCCTTGTGGCTGATAAATCTGGTTGAAAAATAGACTAGATTGTGTGTTGAGAAAACTCCGCAATTGAGTATGGATGGACCATGTTAATTCATGAATTCTTCCATAGATAGCAAGCCGATCTCTCTCCTTTGAAAACTCCCTCCTTCTGACAGAAATTTGGTAGAGTTTCATCATAACAGGGGGTCGACTTTTGGAGTCGTCAATTCTTTTACAAATGTCTCATGACATCCAAAGCCATGGGCAAAAAAAGAAGGGAAAAAAAAAAAAAGAAATTGGGCAAAACCCTCCCCCCAAATAAGGATGCATGTCTTTCTTCCCTTTTTGATGGCACAATTGTTCCGGTTTACTCTTTCCACGCCCCACCCGATATCCCGCAGGGTTTGGCGAGGCCGAACTAGCCCTGTTTGTGACTCGTCATTCCAAAAACCCAGGGGAAGGATTCTTGGGATCCGTGCAGCCGTGTAACATATTGACATAGTGGGAAATGTGTCGCGTGCCCTCCTACCAGAACTTGAGCTGAGGGGCGAACCCCAGCATGAAGAAACTACAACATCCCAAACATCTAACGGCTTCCTTTGAATATTTAGCAACCCACAGACAATATCATTCATTACAGCCACAAGGAAAAAAAATCCCCCACCCCCTTTTTACATCCCATGGGAAAGAAAAAATCCACTCAACTAACGCCCGGTAGCGAATTGGATGGGAAAACAAAGATACTGGAATCAGCACCAGCATCCCTGCCTTCTAATGGAGTACATACATACCTACACAATTACTCTGCCCACCTAGACAGGGAACGATACGCGCTGTCTCAACACATCCATATTATGTGGCGCACAGGTAAGAGATACCAGTCGTCAGTCGAAAACCCAGAATTCTGTGCGCTGCAGGACAGCACGTGAATTAAGAGGGTTTCCACCTACCAATTGACAGCTGAACAAGCCTTGACTGACTGACTCTCATGTCACTGAATCATCATCGACAGCAGCTGCCGGGCCCGTACCGTACTTATTGCATATGCCGACCAGACCCGAGAGCTAGCTCATACCTATGCGTCAATTCTTGATCGGCTTCGTACGGTTCGCCGGCGACCTCATGATAGTGAAAAATCTTAACTATCAGTGCCACATGTGCCTGAATTTTCCCGGGGGAGGCATGAAAACTTGGATTGCAGAGACATGCATTAAAGAAATTGAGTAGAGTATGTAAAGTACCCAGTTGATTAATTGATCAAGGCTGGGAGTACCATATCAAGCCAGCGACGCTCGGATACTCCACACTCATGTTTTGCCAACTGAGATTTGCCATAAACATACCCCCCTTTCTCTCGGTCCTCCTTAAACACCCAGCTCTGTGACCCACAATCCGAGCACTCTCAGCAGGGTTTATCGGTGCCTACATGTAGCTCTGTCGCTAAATAACCTGAGACAAAAAAAAATCTCGCAATAATGTTGGAGTATCTGAGTCCCCAAGGACAATCATGTTTAAGACCTATCTTTGGTGTGATATTTGGGAGGCTTTCCCTCCTCCTCCTGGCAGCAGGGATTCATAATATGCAAGTCATCCCTCTTTTCCCAAGCCCCCCAAAAAGAGTGCCGGAATTCAGGAAGCACATATTATGGAAAGTAGCAGAACACAGTCACTGGTGCCCCCAAAAGTTCATGCGACTTTTGTTGAAATTACATAACCGGAGCCTGTTATTAACTCTCTGATGGATAGCATCATAATTACTTAAAAAAGCACCCATGAGGGAAGAAGAAAGTCGATCGCAACTTAGCTTGACGTCAGTACCCTGGCTTTATATCAAATCCCCCTCCCCCTCCCCCCGAAATGCGGCGCCGGTCATAGAAGTGTTCATATCCGAATCTTGTGCATGGTAAGTACCGACCTTTATCCAAATGATGTCCCCGGAACTCTGTCCCGGCCTAATAGATTCTCTCTCTCCAGTCACTCAAGGGGATACGAGTGCCGCCCCCTTGTACCGTGTTTATTCCTTCTTTTTTTCTTCTTTTTTTTTTTTTTTTTTTTTTTTTGGGGGCGATATACTGAGGTGCTTATACATATTAGAGCGTATTGGCCAACAACTTCTGAGTCTAAATATTTAGTTCTTGGCGACTGGTTTTGGTGTGGATAGCCCGCCAAGAGCCCAAAATTTGAACTCAAAATTTTAAAATATGAGTGTGGCCAACACGCTCTATTATCTCTCTCCTACCAACCCAGATACATGGAATGCCCCCCGTACCCCACAGGCTGGGTATGGCTCCCGCTCCCGGGCAACTAAGTAAGTATTTTCCTGAGTCAGATCCCATAATATATATATATCGGCAGCTACATAGATACTATAGTTATACCACCATCGTCGATTGCCCAGCACAGTAACCAAAGGCCTTCCCCTTCTAGCACAGCTACATATCCACCCATTGCATGTACGTCTAGCTAGTCCATCTGCGGGCTTTTCTATACCTGTACCTGTACGCAACCAGGTTCAGGCGCCACGCATATGCAAGCCCTCCAGGTGATAAGGGCCAGCAACGTTGAAAACAAAAAGAAAAGATGCCCCCACGGAAAGCGGAAAGAAGATGCGCACGTACTAGACGTCATGTACTAAATCCCCACTCTCCTAACACCGAGTCTTTATGCTGCCCCCCCCCTTCCCCCACCAAAGGGGTAAATAAGTAAGTATCGAGACCGTGAAAGAGGTCCATTGGGGCTCTAGAGTAGGAACTGGGTTACTGTGCATGAATTGAAGCCACGCTTCGCAGGTAGAGTAACTACATGTAGCTACACTGTTGCTCTATGTAGTCGTGTGCATGCAGGGTGGTGCAGTAGAGTCTGGCTCTTGGCCTAGGCTGGCGTGCAAGAAGAGCATCTATCGTGAATTAAGGCGGTGTGTTTCCACCACTAGCAGGACCGCTAGGAACAGCTTGAACCCCACAGGCCCATGAATGCGAGGTATTCATGGTCTGCAATGTCGCCAATGTTAGTTACTTAGTTCAGCTTGGGAGAGGTGAGCTACAGTACTTATGTGTGTAGCTACAAGCTAGCTGCAGTACTGCCATTAGTAGTAGTTTTGTAACCCCCGTTGCAGATTCATATCTATATATCAGTAATCCCCACGACAGAAAATATTTATGCAGCAGATTAGCCGGTTTAGCCTGGGCCGGCTTTAGCTATGTAGCTACATGTAGTTAGGTGTGCGAACACACGCAGCCGGACCGCAATAACGCGCCTCGGGTCACACGCTATCACTCGCACAGCGCACACCTCAAGTCCTTTTATGTAAGCAGGTACATACATAAAGCCCTAAACCGACGACGACACGGCGACAACACGGGCTAAGTCACCAACGAATCCAGAGGTTGGCTCAAGGGGCCGATGGATGTGCAGGCCTGCGCTGCACGGATTGGTGGTGGTGGTGGTGGTGGACGATGAACGAACCGAGCGTGAGGGCTGGTCTTTAGATGGGTGGGAAAGAGGAGGATGGAGAGGTTGGGGGGGGGAGGTTGGATAGAAAAAAGGGTTTGTCCGTCCGTACTTTACCGCCTCTATGTAACCCTGCTTACCTACCTACCCCTTCGGTCATCATTTCAAGACCAACAGCTAGATATGGGTACACATAAACCCCACAATCGAAGCCATATATGAACCCCCCAAGGTCCACAGGACCCTTCAAGGCACGGGGACCTAAACACTCAACCCCTACATACGTGTGTGTGTGTGTGTACGATACACAAGCAGACCACCCGACCGAGTGATAACCGGTGACACGGAACCGCGCTCTATTAACACTACATATCTCAAAACTCACCACGCAGAAGCTAGGTTTCTTGTCGCTTCCAGAACATGCGGCGGCTGCAGGTACAGACAGACAGGTGCGTGCGTATGTACCTTTAATGAAGCCCCCAGGCCAGACTAGAAGGGCCTAGGGTGTCGGTGTATAGCTACCATAGCATTCTATCGCACCAGCCAGCTACAGCTACATTAGAAGTCCGATATCCTATTATAGCAAGCCAGCTACTACCCACCCACTCACTCACCCACTCACGAAAGAAGAAGAAAACACCCCCAATTGACCTTCAACCCAACAGAAGATGCACCCCCCCCGCACCAGCGCCGCGCACAAGCCCGCCATCATCTACGCCCGCCACCCCGACGAGGACGAGGGCGGGGACGAGATCACCATCGTCGACGCCGTCCACCCCGACGAGGAGCCCGAAACTAATAGCGCCCTAAAGCATGTTGACGTTAACGCGGTGGTCTGGGTCGCGGTCCCGCGCGGCGCGAGCCTGCGCGGGTATCTACCTGTTACCGGCGCGTCTGGTTTGGGTTTGGAGGGTGGTAATAGGTTATAGGCCGGGGGTGTAGGGTGTGGCGTGGTCTTTGTTGTTAGATGTTTGGTCCCGTCATTCAGGGGGTTCTTTACTAGCACGTTGTGTGTGGTTTATCCATCCATTACTGCAGAGCAATAATACTACTTACCACCTCTCTGCACTCTCCTATATTAAATACCCCCATTGGTCCGTCCGTACGTATCAAACACACCTGACTCATGTGCCGGACGTGTGTACAGTGATAATATGATTACTATTCAACTCGACTGTGTTCAATCCACGTATTTGCCATCCACACATCTGCTCAGAGTAATGGTATTTATTATAAGGGCATGTATGTATATTAGAAGCCCGGGGTCTTGGCAAACCGCCCCCCGGATCGGATTATTGCTGCCGACCTTCCGCATTGGGGAGTCGGTAGCTAATGCATGGTGGGTAATGATTGGCTGAGCATGATCGGGCAATCATGTCAGTAGAGCCATAACTATGAAGCTGTGAGAGAAAAGAAAAGAAAATACAGAGTCAACTATACCCCCTATATAAATATACCCCCCCAACCCCCCAAGACCCCAATCCCACCAGCAATGTCCAACCCCCCCCCCAAGTTCACCCTCCGGGCGGCCACCCCCTCCGACGTCCCACGCCTGGCATCCATCGCCGCCGCCGCCCTTCTCGACGACGGCTTCTACGCAGTCCTGCACCCGCGCCGCCACGAGTTCTACGACGACTACCAGCGCGCCTTCCAGCGCAAGCTGCAGCGCGCAGTCCTCACAGACACAGTGCACCTCGTCGCCGAGACCGAGACCGCCGCCGCCCCCCCCAGCACCGGGCACAAGCACAAGCACAAGAAAGAAATCGTAGGCTGGGCCGCCTGGCACCGCATGGGCAACTCCCCCGAAGCCGTCCACACCCGCTCACAATCCCACAGCCTCCTCAAACGTCCGCCCCCCCTCCCTCCCCCCCTCCCCCAAACAGCCACACTAACACACCGCCGCAGGACTCGAGCACACGCTACTAACACTGACGTCCCCCTGGTGCAGCGGCGGCACCGACCGCTCCGCGGACGCAGCGGCGCTCTCGCAGCTCGCCGCCAGCCACCCGTCGTTCCTCGCGGCCACGTTCGACGCCGAGCACTGGCACCTGCAGATGTGTGTTGTTGACCCGCGGTGGCAGCGCAACGGCGTTGGGCGGCTGCTGGTGCGCTGGGGGCTCGAGCGCGCGCGGGCCGAGGGCGTTGGCGCGGGGCTGGAGGCCAGCGACCCCGGCGCGCCCATGTATCGCGGGCTGGGGTTCGTGGAGATTGGGAGGTTCCAGACGCCGAGGGAGGGGCTGGATTATCCGGCTTTGGCGTGGAGGCCGCCGCCGGAGGGGGGGGGTGTAGATGTGGGTTGTATGTAGTAATAACTTGTTTTCTAGCTTTCATTCATTCCTGGCCATATATCTATATACTGTATCTACGCCTGTGAGGCATCACTCACTCACCCACTCACTCAATGCCTGGCCATGTATGAAGTATCACTCAATCAATCACTCGCCCAATGCCTACCTACGCATAAAAGAGCATGCATGTATGAAGTATAAATACGCATAAAGACATCTCAGCCACCCGAGTGACACCCGGTGACGCAACCGTTCTTTCAAAAAACCGAACGAACGAACACCGCTCCGGATCTTTCAACCCGTTTTAATTCAACGCACAATTTGAAAACATGGGTGTTGAGCACACACATATATAGCAGATATCTCCATTCGATGCAAGAACTACAGCCATCACTCATCTACCTACGTTACAAAACATACAAAACATACACAAGCACCCCACTGCACACCATGTCCCCCCCCACCACCACCACCGCCACCACCGCCCGCCTCGCCGACCTCCGCGCACAGATCCACGCCCTGAGCGCGCAACACGCCCAACTGCAGCACAGCCTCGACCGCGCGCACGCGCAGAGGCAGATGCGCAACATCGCGGCGGTGCGCGAGGAGCTGCAGGAGGTGCTGGGGTTGTGGGAGGAGGTGGAGGAGGTGGTGGAGGAGGTGGGCAGGGAGGAGGTGGAGGAGGTGGTGGAGGAGGAGGGCGGGGAGCGTCAGGGGTGGTGGGGACGGTTGTGGCGCTGGTTTTGGTGATCTCCTTGTAATTGCGGCGGGAGATACTGTGCTAGCTGTGTTGGCTAGGATAGGATAGAGTAGGATAGGATAGAGTAGAATAGAGTAGAATACAGACCGGGCAGCAAAGCCGAAAGATATGCCCGTAGAAACAATTACAACCGTGCCAAACGAGTGACCGCCCATGACCACCCACACCCACTTCCCTCCCTCCCCCCCTCTCCTCCCTCTCCTCTCCTCCCCTCACCCTCCACACACAACCCAACGCCAAGCCACCACAGCCACAGCCGACACTCCCCTACTAACCAACCAACCAACCAGCCGGCGTGACTGCGACTGCATCATGTACACACCAAAGCAGAAGTACTCTACACGCGCGGTGGTGATCACTATGTGATGGGCGTTAGTTAGGTCAGATCTGAATCTACAAGACAAGACAAGACAAGACAAGACAAGGCATGGCAAGGCAAGACAGCCTCTGGATCTGGCTGGCTGCTAGAGTATGTAGGACGTACTAGTTGTACTCATCTCATCTCATGATCTTCTCAGTGTGTATAGGGCGGGAAAGCTTAAATAAATAGCTCTGTCCATTGCGGTTTTTTTTTTTTCCCTCGCTATAGGTGCGTCCGTTCGGAAGCTACATAGTAGGCTGCTCTGGAAGCTTTTTTTTCGGGAATATATCGGTCGAGATAAAGGAGCCAAGTACAAAACATAACTCGTGATATTCCGTTGTATTCCCCCCCCTCTAACTATGATGTATATATACCGCGTCAAGCCGCATATCCCCTCAAACCACCGTCGCGGACTACTTAAAAACCGTGCTGTAATCTGTACCCGTATCCGTATTTTTATGATACCCCCCATGAGATGGGACAAAAGAAAAGGAAAACAGATGCAATGAGTGTATCATGTCGTAAGATGAATGGCTAAAGAAAATATGGTAGCAAAGAACCGACCAACCAACCGCCATGAAAAGAAAAGAAAAGAAAAAACCACACCTCATAATTAACTCCATACAGAAAGGGGAAAAATAAAATAAATGAAAACGCCCGCCCGCTCACACTCCTAAAAATCAATTCATTAAGATACAGAAAGAAAAAAACATTACTATCATCAATGATGCTTCTGGTGCATGTAGACCACGCAAGTATATCTATTGGATCACAACCACCCTACAGTCAGCATTCCATCCGCACACGTAAGAGGTAGGAAAATAAAATCTCACCCAGCACAACACGCAACTTCCATCCCATGCAGACAATACGGGCATCTCGTCGCGCCCCCATTCTCCACCATTCCTCTGTACATGACACTTGGAAGATCATGCCAGTACTTGCACCTACAGCAGATGACAAAGAGCTTCGCAATCGGTTTCGGGGGTGTTGGCGGCCTTGTCCCCCCCGATCCGGGCTCTAGCCCTGCGCCGGAGCTCTTGGGCCTCGAGAGATAGCCCTGCTGCTGCTGCTGTCTGGCGGTCGGGCCACTGGAAGAGTACCTCCCCATGCTCTTTGGTCGTTCCAGCTTCTTCTCGTCGGCCGAGACGCTCTCAGAGTCTATTTCGTTGCGGAGTGGAGAGCGCGATTTGCCCTTCCCTGTTGACTCCGTGGCCTGCGGCTGCTGCTGCTTAGAAGATGATGGTTGTGGTGAGGGGGTGATATGGAATTTCTGGTTGATGCTACCAGCAGGTGAAGAGGAGCCAGAGTTCTGCTGGGAGCTGTCTGCCGAGCCCTGCCGTGAGCTGCTAGCGGCAGTGGTGGTCTGACTGTATTCGGAGCCGGCGTGATAACCTCTATCACTCTCCGACTTTTCACCGTCTCTTGAATCGGGCGGGCTCAGTGGGCGGCCCTTCTGTAACTGTTTTTCCAGCAGTTGCATCTGCCGCACAGCTACATCCAAGCTCACAATCTCACTGGGCGACGCAATCTTACTCGGGTCCACAGTGGGAACCGGCGGCAGATTGCTACCCGAGGCATATCCCCCACTTTCCCGCTTTGTCCTTCTACCCTCGACACCCTTTGTCCTTTCCCCATTCCGTTCCCTTGTAATACCAAGAATCCCACTGACCCCCGTGCCCCCCTCCACCGGACTAGCCGGCGCCTGAGGAACGGGCGCGACACTCCCTTCCCTCGATGCGGATTGCGACGACCTTTTCGACGATGGCGCCGACGCCAAAGCCGCAGTACCCTCCGCAGCCTTCTGTGCCCTAAACTCCTTGTATTCCTGCGCATACGAACCATGCTTGGATCTGTCCCTGCTTGGCGGCCTGGTGCTCGAGAAGCTGCCCTTCCTCCGATGAATCCACCCGCCTCCATCGCCCACACCCACAGGCGAGACATCACTCTCGCTCCCGCTACTAATCACTTTATCATTCCTCGAGGACGATGACGAGCCCCCACCCATCATTGTCAGCTTCCAGCCTCCCAGAAACGAGCTCACGGCATCCGACTTTCTCCTTGCCCTTCCCTTCACCGGCTGCTGCTGCTGCTGCTCAAATTCTGCCTGCACTGTCGGCGGCGATGATGACGGCGTCTGTTCTGCTGACGATGGCAGAGGAATAGGCTCTTCCGCAGTTAGCGCATGACAGACATACTCCACCTGCGACGCGGCGCCCTGCGACCCCTCCTCTGGGGCTGGCACTGGTGACGCTGGTTTATGCTCGGGATAAAAGTACATTGACGGGCGCTTCCTGTCGGGGACCGGCGGAGCAGTCGGGGAGGGGATCGTGACGCGCTTCTGGCGACTCAGATGCGTCGGGGAGGCCCTTGATTGCGCGGCGTTATCCTTGTTAGCTTTAGCGTTAGCAGCAGCATTAATACCCGGCAGGTCGAATCCACCACTCTGAAACGACGGTAGTGGCGGCAGGATCGGTGACCCGTTCGGCGTACGTCCCGTGATTCTAGGCGGCGGCGCTAAATCTGTTAGGTCGAGATTCGACGGAAGGGTTTTCGACCTCGTGTGCATATTAGCCGTATTACTGGGCGGCGGCGGCGGCGTTGACGAGATCGGGTGCTGCGCGGCGGGGATGCCAGGGTTGGACGTTTGAGGAGGCGAGGAGCTCGACGGTAGGGTAGTTGCGGGAAGGACAGACGTTGAGTTGCTGTACAAGTCGTACGAAAAAGCCTTGAAAACGTCCTTCCCCTTCCCCCTTATAATCTGGGGGGGTGGTGATGATGGTTCAGCCGCAGGAGCAACAACATGCTCCTGGTGCACACTTGCTGGGAAGAATTCTTGGTCGGACGATGTAGGCGGTGAGCTGTACACGGAAGATGCCGGTCTCGGTGATGATGTCCCATGATCCTGAATCTGATTTTGAACTTCCTGATTGTTCTGCTTCTGCTCCTGCCCCTGCCCCTGGAGAAGTAGCAGAACTTCTGGGGTAGGATCCGATTCGGGGGGGGGTGTCATCATTCCCATACGCAGCGCCGCTGGGATGGGTGGTGGTAGCTCAAGAGGGAAATCATCCGCCTGCGAGGACCAATCACTTGCGCGCGGTTCGCTTCCCCTCCTACCCTGACGGGGGGTTGGGGGAGACAAAGTGGCCCATACCTCGTTGTGGCTGCTAATACTACTGTCATCCGGGTGGTTGGATTTACTGGATGAGGGTCTTGAGTATGTTGATGAGCCTGCGGACGAGGGAAGCTTTTGGTGCGTCGTTGAGAGTGATGGTGGGGGGTTCTTGCGGCGGAGCTTTTTGGGCGCCCTTTTTGGCGTGGGGGATAAAATTTCGGTGGCGGGGGAGGAAGATGAGAGCAACGGCAATGTCAGAGAAGGCATCGTATTTTTGATTTGTTTTTTTTTGTTTTTTGTTTTTTTTTGATGGTGCTGCTATTAGTTGACCTTTTGGTAGGCGTATCTAGTACTACTGACGGTTGAACTGATAGCGACAGTGGTGGGGAAATGATACGTAGTTTTTAGATGCTTGGTGAGAGGACGTATATTTAGTAGATAGAATCCAGGCTAGGCTATGTTGAGCGGGCACAAAAAAGTATAGAAAGAAAGAAAGAGACGAGACCTGATGAGATGCAGAGAATGGATTAGTATTGTAGTATATATGTATGTCTTTTCCCTCATCTGCAAGTTACCAGTTCAAACGACACGAGAAGAGAGACATGAGCAGGAAAAAAAAGAGCCAAACAGAGGGAACAAAGCGTGCATACGTTTTTTTTTTCCCTTTCCCCACCCGTACGTACCAGACAGAACCGCTCAATCAAACAGCCAACGACAACAACGGGGGGTCCCTATTTTACCCTTCCCCAAAAGATCCTCGTGGCAATCGAATGAAATCTTGAAAAAGCTGGCCCAGCACAGCCTAGATTAGGAAAGTGTCGGAAGATTGTAGTGATGGAGGCTAGATAGATACCTCTAAAGCGAGAGAGAGCGCGGGATGAAGGTTAAGGATTTAGATGTCGTGCATATGCAACAAGGCCAGTGAATGAAGTGGGTGGCGGGATAAATCAGTGGAACGAGAGAGCGAGAGACGAGCGAGAGAGGGTGTGACGACCAGTAAAAGTACTATGGTCCCAGGGAAAGAGAAAAAAACCCCACAGTGCTCAGACAAGTGAAGTAAAAAAAGTGCAAAAATTGTCACACTGGGGCTGGGCAGCTGAGATATTATTTGGAAAGAGAGAGGATGGGGAAACGTAACGTAACGAAAAGGAAGGGAAGGGAAGAGAGAAGAAGGGTATGTACTCTAGAGTACAAGTACAAATGCAAAGTAAAGGAAGAGAAGGGAATGGATCCGGCCGATACAGCAGTCGAATGGGCTGAATTTAATTAATTAAGGAAGCAAGCAGCAGGAGCGTAGCAGTTTTAGTATGTACAATTGTACAACACAACAACAACAGCAACAGCAGCCAGTGCGGTGTAACGATTGAAATACGGACAAGTTATCCTGACTTTTTTTTTTTTTTTTTTTTTCCTTCCTTTCTTCCTGTTGCGCTGCAGCAGCTAGTTATGTAGTATGGTGGTAGTAAGGTTTGTTGTAGGGTAATTCAGGAATCAATCCTAGCCTTGCTGAATGGAATGCTCGATCAACCGTCAAAGACCTAATTGAAGGATCAAGGGAAGAGAAGAAAATCAAGGAAAAGGAAAAGAAAGAAGCACCACTGGGAAGTACGATGATGCTGTCATGTATGTAGGTACGCAGCAGCAGCAGCAGCAGCAGCGGTAGGGCTTATAAGTATGCTCATTCCCTTGCAATATTGGAATGAATATCCATTATTATAATATCCCCTCGGCCTCCTCCTCATATGCATCGATCCATTTCCCCCCAAACATATTATCAAACTCCCAGCCAGCTAATCCTCCTAGTCTGAGTAACGCAACTTCGCTTCCCCGCCTTGTTAGAGTTCGATCGTAGCTGTTAGTAATAAAATAATTAAATATAGATACTGGCCTACCTGGGCAGGTGATCCGCGGTATGGATCAGTTCTACCTTACAGTTAATACAATAGTGTTCTAATCTACTCAACACCGTACCTGAACTCTATCTGATCTAGGGGGGGGGGGGGGGGTATGTATCGACATGTAACCTCTACCTCTGGGCGGTTGCATGCCCATGTAGAAGTAGCACTCGATCTATATGACGGTACAATTATACATAGAAAATTTCCCGTGTCTTGGGGTACAGAATAGTACATGAAGGCGGTACCCGTATGTCTGATTTCCTGCTGATTGGCTGACCACCAGGGGGAGGGGAGGTTATGTGTTCCTGGAGGCGCCTCAGTAGTTACACCCCTGCCCTTTTTCTTTTCTCGCCTCCTTGGTGTCATCGTATCTACTCTTGATTGAGTATCTACAGTGGGTACATTGGTACATGTACCTACATGTACCTAGAGTTACCTTGAAGGAGTAGATACATGTACCCCTCCCATCATTGGACAATTCCTGGCTAAATCGAGCTTCCCCCCGATCTGGTCCCGGTTATCGTTTCTCGTCGTGACTACTATATACGGTACACTGCATCTGGAATTCGTTATGTTCCTCACTCCTAGATTACTTTACTCCAGATAGATAACCTCCTGCCAGTCCCGTTTCATCAAAAAACATCCATCTAGTTACAGATTACAGACAACACAAGATAACGAATCTCCATTCTCACCGTCCGATGTTGACAGCCTTCAAGACATCATCCATCCTTCTTATTCCTCCCTTCCTCCCAAACCCGGCAACAAGACGCGACCCTCTCTTGTTGTTTAACCCTAGTCCTGATCTGACCATCTGCATGCAGGTGGAACATCGCGCCATGCACGTGCGATGCACCTTATTTTTAGCACGGGCCAATACCGCTGCCGCCGTTTGAGACATTCCACAAAGACCACCTTTTTTTTTTTTTTTTTTTTTTTTTGTTTGCCAAGTACTGCCAACCACCACCAAAAACAAACCACACCCCCCCTCAAACCAAAACTCTGGAGTCTTACTTACTAACAACTACGTGTTCACCAGTGGCAATGACAGTGGGAATTATATTAATCGCTGGACAGTGCACGGTGACACTGGAGTTGCTGGATTGTGAGTGGCTATTGCCGCGTTTACCGAGTTTGGTTCTGTTCCTGTCGCCCGAGGTTGTTCGAAATCGTGGTTGGATGGATGTACCCCAAGGCTGAAGATGGAGGTAGGTAGGTACATGATAGTACTTTCTGCACCGCCGATTCAATTGTGCACTCGAGGTAGGTACAAACCTACATACCTAATCTTTCGTCATGTAGGTTAAATGTACCTACATCAATACGTATTTTGCTACTTTTTAGCTACATTTATGTACTGGGTACATACAGTCTATACGCAGAAGTAGAAACCTCTAGAGCAGCCAGCGCCCTTTTACATTACAGTGCCAGTACATGTAGTTTACACCGACTACTACTAGGTACAGTACCCAAGTAAGTATGTAGAGTAGGTTCAAATTCACCGGCACGGCACGCCCATCCATCAAATCGGAAGCTGCACATCAGAGAGCTGGGTGGTACTCTACCACAATACTCTAGAGTCTAGAGGCAGTAGAATAAGGGGGGGGGGAAGAACTAAGTACAACATACAACATATATGTGCAGCAGAAGAAGAAGACAAGCGAAGCCCAAACCCCTAAGCAAGCACTCTAAATCTGACCTTGACGACTGTCGCCGAACCCTCTCCCATCCCCCACGTCGATTGGCTGTCCAACAACCCCCCCACGTGCAATATTCCTTTCCTTCCTTTCCTTCCTTCCATCCTTCCATCCATCCATCCATTCATCCTTTCAACGTTGACCAACACCTTACCTTACATACCATACATACCATACCTTCAACCACCCACAAAACCCCAAACCTCATGATGTGCTGTAAGGTCTTAAAAATGCCTCTCCAACCAGAGTATCTAGCCCTCGGGAAAAATAATTCTCCGCGGGGACACTACATTCCGGTTGGCTGTCCGGGGAAAAGAAAATTACGGTCATGGGATATCACTCGCGATCCTATTGGTCCATCACTGGCGTGGGGAATGTGTGTATCTCGATCCATCTCGCAGCTAAGCTAAGCTGGATACCTACTCTAAAGGTACCTTGATCGATCGGGTGTGTTGAGTGGGTGGGTCCTCTGCCTCAATTGATCAAAGGGTACATAAGGGAAGCTGGCTGGCACATGTAGAGAATTGGGGCTCTATCTGGTGCAGGTTTCATAGATAGGCCAAGACCAGGCAAGGTACATACATGTATGTAAGTACATAAGCCAGACAGACCCTAGACACAGAGTATTTTCGCTGAATTGAAACCCTGGGTGGTGTCATAGATAGATACATGTAGTACTGGGTGGGTGCCTGTTAATCCCTGGTCGTCCTAAAGTGTCAAACCCTAGATAGATATCTGTACTACATGTGGTATACAAGGAATGAACACCTAATTGAGCCGGGTCAAGTGAAATCAATCAACATCAATCACTTGCCTCTCACCCACTCATACCACCGCCGCTACCGGCCCAACCACAGTGCTTCCGCAAACTCCATTGATTTCTCAAATTGCTAACAATAAATACATCATCATACAGAACAAACAACACACAAAACAAAAAAAGAAAGAAAAAGGAAGAAAAGAAGAAAAAACTAATCCTTATTCACGATCTGGACCTTGATAGCCCCGCTCTTCATGTCTGCGCTAGTCTTGAACGCCTCGACCGCATCCTCAATCGAGAACCTGTGTGTCACCAATTTCCTGATATTGGCCAACACCCCGCTGTCCACCAGCCTGATCGCCCTGGGCCAAGTGTTGCAGTACCTGTACTGGAACTTCAAGTCCACCTCCCGTGTGCTTAATCTCATGAACGGGAACTTCATCTCGTTCTTCCCCACGCCGACGACAAACACCGTTCCGCCGAACTTCACCGTATGGATGGCCGCTCCAATCGACGACTCCACACCTGTGCACTCGAGTGCCACATCCGGCTCCATTCCAAGCGTCTGCTTTATCCCCTCAGATAGTTCCTCCTCGCTCTTCCCGCGGGCCACTAGGTATGTCCGAAGGACACCAGGGCTGTCAGCGACAAGTGTCTTTGCAAAGTCCAACCGCCCCTGGTCGATATCGGTGATGACGATGGGCTCGGCGCCGGCAGCTCTCGCGCACAACAAGCTGATAAGCCCAATGGGACCAGCACCGCAGATAAGGACTGAGTCACCGAGCTTGACCTGGGCGCGGTCAATAGCGGCGAGAGCGACAGACAGAGGCTCGAGCAGCGCACCGTCTTCGAAGGACATGGTTGGGGGAAGCTTGTGGCACCATTTGGCGGGGTGGTTGACGTAGCGGCGGAGGAGGCCAGGAACTGGAGGGGTACTCAGGAAGAGGACATGCTCACAGCCGTTGTAGCGACCAGTGAGACAGGGATCGCAAGAATGGCAAGGAATGTTTGGCTCAACGGCAACACGATCACCAGGCTTGAGGTGCTTGACAGAGGGATGAACAGCAATGATCTGTAATGGCGATACCGGGTTAATATGATAATCTCACGAGAGGTAAGAATGATATCGGGTATATATTACCTCGCCGGCAGATTCGTGGCCGAGAATGTGCTTGTCTTCAACGATCATGGGGCCGATGCACCCAGCATGCCAGAAGTGAACATCAGAACTTTAGGGAGGGCGTCAGTATGATTGCAATTCACGGCCATAGATAAGAATATACCCACCCACAGATACCGGTGCTTCGGACCTGGACAACAACTTCGCCAGGTTCGAGAGTGTCGCCCTTCTGAATCTCCTCTACGGAAGGAGTTGCCTCGGAAATGTAGAGGTTGTGCTCGGGATCAGTGTACACACCGATATTCGGCTTGAGGACTGACTTGACGGACTGGGTGACGGCTTGTGTTGCAGCGACCATTTTGGATGTGCTTTCTGTTTCTGCGGATGTGGGTTTTCTCGAAGGTTGTGGCTTGAATCTATTCTGCAGACGATGTCAGGATATATATGATCACTATCACCTGTCGTTACACGGCCCAACAATATAGTGAGGGGTAGAGGAAAAAGAAGCAAAGGAGGAAAAAGCTCGTACCACAAAGTCAACAAAGGTCTTGAGTATGGAATCCAGTGTTATATCGTCAAGAATATCAAGTCGTTGAATCCCACTGGAAATGCTACAATGATGCGTATACCTCAACATCAATCCTCACGGAGAGATGTAGCCCTTTTATGCTCGGTCTATTCCCTCCATTACTCCGCTCTCCCTTCCCCCTCCCGCTAATAGCGGTAAATCCTTTCCCCATATCCCGACATCAATTGGGAAAACCGAGATGAGGGATGAAGGTGAAGTAGAGCTAACTAGGGTTATCACAAGCGCTGAACCCTGGGAGATTCAGATCAGAACTTCCAGCATTCCCAGCATTCGGCAAAGTTTTATCCATTCTGACGATAGCATCTCGCCTCATCTCCAGGTTGAGATGTATTTTTTTTTCTTAACTTCTGTATTCTATGCTCACGGAAAACCCCACATTGTGTGATTAAGCGGGGTGGTTAGATGGCTGGTCGTTCAGGGTCTCTATTAGGCTAAATGTGGTAGCAATGCTAGCCTCCGACCCCGGAACTACTAATTCTCACGAGGACTACCAAAAAAAAAAAGTGGCGGCTGAATTGCAATTGAGTTAAGCCACGAGGTACAAGAGGATCCGGGTAATTGGGGTTTCCGTTTTACTATTGAGGTCTTCGCTTGGTGATTCCGAGTGTGGAGATTTTCCGGCCGAGGGCTGACTTATGGTATGTACCTGGTAGCTTGTTACAAGGGACGAGGAATAGCAAAGGTTTTTTTTTTTAATTTCTTTAAGCTCAGTTCGAATTTATCCAGCGCGATGAGATGTCGATGCGACTAAATCCCACCTTCATCAAGCTTTGTTGAATTCAACCGCTAGATATGGCCGGGCTATTTTCGACTAAAAGATATCACGACCTTTCTCTACTCTCCGAGACGGCAATTTCAACGGATGATTGGGATTTCTAATTCGCAGCGCTTTCTTTCTGATCGATTGATCAATTCCATGAAGGCTCTCATTTAGCCAAATCTAAGAGCTGGGTTTGGAATTTGCGGTTTCAGTTGTCGGTAGATATTGTAGCTGAGTAGCTACATGTAAGTAGTTATATGCCTATCGAACTGAGTCGAAATGCTATGGACCCTTATCATAGCCGTAGCCTTTCGTACTAGTTAATGTCCTGCTTTACGATCAGTAATCCATACGTTTGGTTAGGTTCAGGAGTCTACGATGCGTGGGCCACTTGCTATTGTGAAGATTAAGCTATCAAAGCGGACCTTGAAGGCAAGAACGCTGATATGATGAAACGAATGGAAGGTTGAATTCCGATTGGATTATTACCACAACAGCTTGTTTGTGACACACGTGCCCTTTGAATCTTTGCTAGGGAAGCGTACTTACTCCCCCAGCTCTCTGCTTTCACACACAGACGTACGTTGCGCTGCGTGTGGGGGGGAGGTCAGGACATGTGTCACAGAATATCGGCCATCAATCTGCTACCACTTCGAAACACCTACAGATTAAGGTACCCATCCGCCCATCGACTGTTAGGCCAAGCGGAATGAATTAGTGCGAATACCATCCATCCATCATCTCGATTCCCGAGGATGCCTTGCCTTGCCATCTACATATATCCACGTGCTTGCGGATAAACTCATGCCCCAGCATCCTCTCTTGCAACCCCATCTCTGGGACGACCCGGAAAAACTATCGCCCTCATGGATGACACTGTCAAATTCGCGACATGGTTGCAGCCCTTGCCCAAATCGGCAACATTCCTATAAAACGAATATGTGGTAAAGGCTTGCAGCCAGGTCACAAATTATTACCCTAAACGGCTATTAGCCAACGGTTTGGGTATATGCACATATGTTCGCGAATTTGACAATGTCATCCGCGAGAGCGATACAGTGGGGGCGAGTCAGATCCCTAGCTGCTTGTTAGTTACATGTAGTCAGCGATACATTGGGTGCCAACCTGAAAGACGTTGAGGCTTAACTTACTTAGCTCTCTACCAAACAAAACAGAACGAAAATAAGAGAAGGTGGCCGATTTCTTGGTAAGGGATGTGTCGGCTGATTTCTCGGATGAGTAGAGTATGCTGGCCTGGTTGATTGGTTGGTTGGTTGGTTGAGGAGTCCACAGTGCGTGACAGTCGCCGTTACTCTGGTCTGCTGCTTAGAAAAGTACATGTAGAGATGATCAGGTACTACGAGCAGTGAGTGATACCCCATGAAAGCAACCCTAATCCACCCTTATATTACCACCACCAAGGAAGAAAACAGGCTTTGAGGTTATCCGCCACTCCCCAAAAAGTAATTTGTCAGAACTCCCTCGGGCGTTGGGACGATCTCAAAGAAAAGAAAAGAACAAGCAAGCTACACTGTACCCAGGGTACATCTTGTATGTGCGTGTAGCTTAGGACTTACATCATACACTTCTATACTACAGAGTGGTATGACCTGGATAAGACAATGAAGGAGCTCTCCCCCGACTACATCCATCGTCATCAATCTGCATACGTCTACATACTATCCTCAAAGCTTTATGCTCAAGCTCTCCCCCCTACCACCCACCATACATACTTCCTATTCTTACAGCTAGATACGGCTACAACTACAGGAGATAGTTAATCTAATATGGCTCAAGGAATCGTCTATACGTACGCATTGTAAACCCCTTCCCTTATCCTACCCACTCCCACCAAGCTACCCAAGCTAACAACACCCCACTTCCTCCAACAGACTAGGCATTATTATCGCCATTCTCCTACTCCTAATCTTCCTCCGTTCCATTCTCCTCCGCAGGCAGCGTCTCGCTATCGCTACACTTCCCCGCACCCCACACACCCCGCCTCTACATCTAGCCCCACCTCCCCCGCGAGATATAGGAATGGATGTCGTCCGGTAAGAAATTCCGCCTTATGGCGTTACGCTATGTTGGGTTGCTCCATAGACTAACAGAGCGAGCGGCAACTAGGCCAGAACCGGCGGTGATAAACCCCCACCTTGTCCACGCCCACCGCCAACCCCACTACGAGCAGCTGCCGCTGTACGAAGCGCCGCCGCCCAAGTATGACATGGTACCGAAAGATGTGGACCTTGAGCGTGGTGTTGGTGGGGCGCGTGGTGGGGACTTTGGCGAGTCGTCGACATCAGCTTCGGCCCCCCCGGAGTATACGCCTGCAGGTGCGCCGGGGGTGGCGCCGGCCAATACGCCGGCTGCAGCTCAGAGAGGGCTGTTTAGGGTAGATGTGAGGAGGGCTTGGAGTGGATTTGGGAGGTAGTTACTGGTCCCCAAAGTTGGCTCACAGGTTTCTTTTTTGTTTCTTCCCCTTTCTCTAATTTCTGTTATATGGTATGAGTATGAGTATGAGTATGGGTTAGGGTATGGGATGGGATTTCTTATTATGTGCATTTTTTTTTGTGTTTAACCTGGGGTTCAATTGTGTACTGGCGGGTTCCTTCTCCCTCTCTTTTTTTTTTTAATACCCTTAACTTACGTCATACCCATGCTATCGTGAGCTTCTCTCGAAGAACACATAGAGTCTCATAACCTTCAACAGTATTTTAGTTAATAGTAAATCTAACACCTATTCTCTACTACATTCTATATTCCTACTTCCATTCCTACTACTAAATCTTGTTTGCGTATGATCTAGATCTGCCAGTCGGTAGCACCAATACCACAGGCACATGCAGATTCCCAACCTCCCGTACATGAGCCTACGTGCATATAACGAAACGGGGAGACGGCTACCCGTCCTAGGCCAGCTTATGAGCCTCCTTTGTTTGCGGTCTACGGCTCTACAAACAGATTTGCGCAGGGCATGCATATATGTCAGCGGATAGTTGTTCAGAGCTGGCAGGCGCAGGTGGTGCGATATGGTATTGAGGGGCCGCCTCTGGGCTCGGCTGCGGTACACTGAAGGCTGGATGGATGGATGGGGGGGGGTTTCTGAATGCCATGTCTTAAAGGCCATGGATGTGAGAAAGTGGGTTGCGGTGATGGAAGTGTATGTTGGTCCCGGAAGAGACGCAGAGTCAGTGATAAGCTGTGCGGGGGAGGCGTGTGCTAATAAGTTTCAAGAGCTGCCAATGAAACGAATCGATAGGCTTCAGTCCTTCACTTGATACACACAGCGCGGTTCTCTCCAGATTTGGGCGGCCTAAGCATTGAAGTATTCGAATATGTAATTATATGTACTTACATGTACGTACCTGGTGGGGTGATTACATACTTATGGCCCAGATGGAGTACCCGTATGGGATGTGCATGTATGTAAGTATATAAAAAGTCAACAGTCCGGGGGGAAGTACATGCCGTTGTAATTAGAGTTAGGGCTAGGGTATAAAGGTGGTGACTTTCCCATCCCACTACATCTACTGGCCTAACCTAACCACCTCCTAGAATTCAAAGTAAACTACTCCACCGCGCAAACACACCCCTGCTCCCTACAGAGTTTCAAAATACCGATATTTCTCATCAAAACCTACAATAGTTATCGCAACGAGGGTGTCCAGACGACTGGGGATAAAATCTATTCCAAGGGCAACTCGGGGCCTATAGGTCCGAAAGCATCACTGGTCCGAATGCCCATCCTCGTGATGCCGATTTGTCCCGGAAAGATGCGTACCAGAATTAGACACTCGTGGATCAATTCCTACTAATGCTATTTACGGTAGCAAAAGTCCTAACCAATAATAGTTATTACTGTTGTCAACTCATGCCAAGCCTAAGCCGATAAGAAGTTCCCTTTCACCCTATTCTAACGACGCTGACCGAATTTATTAGGATCTCTAGCTCAGTAGTCGCGTCGTTGAATTTTTTTTCTCCTGGGTCTTCTCTCACTGAGACCTTATTAACGGGGTAACGCCCCCAACCATCGGCTTGGCATTCCATAAATAGCGCCATGTCCGGTATCAACATTACAAACTTTTCAGAAAGAAAAAACCATTCACTATGATATCATAACTATATTTATTCAGGGGGGGCTCGCTATCGGTCGCAAATAATCGTTATCTGCTAGGCACTCCGTAGGCCTCGATACGACACCGGTGAGGGAGCTAGTTTCTAGTAAAACAGAGCTGGAGGTCAACATACTAGTACCCCGCTCGTTATACTTATAGTAGAATCATGGTAAATAGTCTCTAATCAACAAGAGATAATACACGCCTAAGTAAAAGGGAAAAAATACCCAACTAAGGCAACACCGGTGGTACACACGTGGATATGCAGTACTAGTTGTTGAACCTTAAACAGTGACCTTCAAATATACTTTAACGAGTATGTCGACATTCCTATAGTCTACTAAATCGTGATTGCACCGGACGCACTGCCCTATTGTAGGATATTTATGTTGACGGAATATTTTACGGTTGTCATGGCCCGTGAGATTCTGCGTGAGTGAGGGCCGGTGAAGGGTGCCTCTTCCGGGCCGGTGAACACCATCGCCATGAAGCCTCACCGCCAGTTGCTGAGTACCGAGAGGAAAACACCACATGATAGGCCAAACACAGCGAACCGAAGGATCCTTACACATCACGATAGAACTGAGTCTGATGAGAAAGGTTGCAGCAGGACTTACTGACCCATAGCCTCGCCGCCTCCGGTTGAGAGAGGCGTGGTTGCTTTTTTTCTCTTCTCTTCTTTTTTTTTTTTTTGGTTTTATATCAATGGTCATACATGCCGGGGGAGAACATTTTATTTCTCCCCCTCTCTCCCTTTCCTTTCCTTTCCAACCATACCATACCTTCTTTTTACCCACCGCCTCACTGCAGTCCCTCATTACCGTACCCGGGCCCTTTTTTTTTTATGGAGTTTTTTGTTTGACTTTACGATCTTTCGGCTCCCTTCCCTTTTATCTATATTTATTGTATAAGAGGACAGGATCCTCTTAATTCTTCCTTTTATTCATTATTTCGTTTATTATTCCGTTCCTTTAGGTACTCTTGTCAGGTGCCCCCCTCTAATACTTACTCTTCACCCTTCATATCCACCTCACACGAATTCCTATATACCCACCAGCTATGACACTCGCTCGAGCATCCACTTTGCACCCCAAGCCCCTCCCAACGGGGCCACCACCACCCCCGCCCCCACCACAGCCAGATGTTCCAGGAGCGCTCATCTTCCGCACTGGCAAATCGATAAGAAGAGCTTTCACAACCCGTCGCAGCAGTCCGCGATCTGCTGAGTGCCGGGGTCGCACTGTGAGCGCCCGTATAGATATGATAGGAAACCCAGTACTCCACCAAGATGAAGAGGGAAAGACTTTGAGATCACTGGCCAAGATGGGCGTCATCCTTGGTAACGACCTCGGGACCGGAGCCGATGCTGGAACTACGGTGACGGGTAGTGAAGCTACCCCACCACTGAGGAAATCAACTATTCAGCGAAAACCAGTACCAAGGCATTCCTCAGCACCAGAACCCGTCATCGTAGAGGAGACAATCGTCGAGGAACCGGAGCCTGAACCATTCAGCGAGCGTGAGATCAGGGATTTAAACGTTACAAACAAAAGGGACAAACGTCGAGGATTCGTCTTCCATGGACTAGATGCGGATAGCGACTTGGATACTTCACGACCAGCTCCACACATTATGGATTGGAAACTTCATGATGTCCAGGAGGAGGATGAGGATGAGGATGAAACGGATGGGAGTGAGGATGACGATGATATGAGCGGTCAGGAGAGTCCTGTCAGTAGTAGCTGTGCACACGAGGCCGACCCCGTTGATTCAATACGGTGGAGCTTTTTGAAACCGTTTGGTGGTGTCAAGCAGGACATCCTAAGCTTGAAATTAGATGGGATAGAAGTGGATGAGAGAGAAGTAGATGTGAGGGAAATCGATATGAGAGGGGTAGATGACGAAGGTGGTTACTCAGATGATAGCTCTGAGGGTGAGGATGTGAAGGAGATGCGGCGTGAACTGGAGTCTGTTGAGGAGCTTCTCGGAAGTATAACTGCATCATTCGCCAAAAGCCATAGCCAGGACGAGGGGGCACCAGCGGGGAACGAAAGCTTAAAATCCCGGCTTACAGAGTCCGGTGAATGCCTTCAGAAAACCGAGAGTATCTCAGGCTCGAATTCTGGATATGACGATGAGTCACCAACACTAGGACATGGCTCAACATTGAACATTATGAAAGGAACTGAGGTTGAACGGAGTACCATGAGAAAGAGCGTCGATACTATTGAGAGTATGGAAAGAGCAATAAGTAGAACCGAAGATATGATTGTCAAGATCAAAGCTTCAACGGGATATGGACAGAAGACAGGTCTTAATAAACCTGATCCCCTCCAGAGGCCAGAGCTTGTCAAGAGGCTACCACATATCAGTGCCGCCCAAGACCCAGAGGAATCCTTGTTGGCAGTTCTTTCATCACCTACTTCTCGCAAGTCCTTCTCCGATTTTCTTGATACTACAAATAACAGCAAAAACAGACGTGACTCCAATATACTGCGGCTCTGGCTTGCGGCGAGGGCACATTCGGCTGCCCTTCAATACGCAGAACAGCTTGCGGAAGAGATCAAGTCGACGTGTTATCAAGAATTCCCAGATATATTGGAGACAACCCAGAATGTGGAAGTTTCCAAGATTGAGGACAAGGTCTTCAATGAGATGCTGCACAAAGAGTTTCCTGAGTTCCGCCGCCAGTCTCAGGCTATACCACAGGAAGTTCAAGATAGCCTCGACAAACTTGTGTCCTCTCCAAAAGTAGTGTCTGAGGTGCCAAGGACAATAGAGCCTGAGAGAAAGGAGCATCACGAAAAGCCAGTTCCGACCATTTACAACCCCATAGCTGAGCATGAAGAGCAGCCTGCACAGAAGCAGCGCCGTCACTACCCAGTTTCTGCCAATAACGATGCAGCAAAGAAGGATTCGGATATAGAGTCAAGAAAAGAGGTTATGCTAGACTCCCTCATCAAGCCAGTTCCTTATGCAAAGCCAGCACCTGTTGTTAAGGTTTCCGGAGGGCATCAAAGGAAGGTTCAATTAAGCGCATCCAAGCACCGCTCTTTCCACGCCGTTCAGTCCTTCAAAATGGATGAAGCTGCGGAGCAAGTCCCGGAGCTTCCCAAGATTCCCCTTGCATATAGAAATTCAGCCCCCAGTGCCATTAGTGTGCCTTCCCTTAAGCCGATGGCTGCTGTCGTTGAGGACGCTGGGGTTGTAGAATCAGCAGGGGCTATAACAGCTCCTATCGCCGACACGCCGGCACTCAATAGCAAGCAGAACATGGGCAAGAAATCCTTGGTAGACATTGTCAGGAACGAGATTATGGACACAGCCGAGCCACAGCCTGTGGTAGAGAAGTTTGACCTAGCTGCTATGGGTATTGTGAAGAAAAACCGTGCTGCGCTCATGCAGAGGATGGCGGCTTTGGAGGGTGCGAAGGTTTAGTTTGGGATTCTTTTACCTGTTTTATTTTTGGATGATGACGAGAATTTTTTTTTTTACTGGGGTTTCTTTTTTGTTTTCATTTTCTCTGGAGTACGATGGTGCATATGGTTTGGGATTATTTACCCACCTTCCTCTCGTTTAGTTTTCCAATTTCTTTATTTCTCTTTTTTTTTTCTCGCTCTCCATTTTTGTTTCTACCCTCTCCTTTTCGACATGGGCAGGCCTGAGATGTTAGACTTTAGATATTTGAGCAAAGTACTAGAAAGCCTGCTAGCCTAGCTCTGGGCGGCAGTTTCAACCATACCATTCAGGGTCCAACATGCCCCCAAGAAACGTATTATTCTACACTACGAACTCAATGTCTTAAATTACTCCACGTCAAGGGGTTCCATTTTATTCCTATCGAAGGTGATGGTTTAGGGGGCCCACGGACCCCATATTTTTATCTAGAGAGGCAGTACAGTTGTCTAGATATAATTTTAGGAGTAAACAATAGCTGGGGCTTTGAAGATTGGCCGTCACGCTAAGCTAGCAGGATCTGTGGCAACGATAATTCCGGCCTCAAAACAACTCGCCGCGATCTTTCAACGCCGCTAGCCTTTCAATTTGGTAATCTATATTGGCTAAATGCGCCCAAGGTGCTTTGAACATGGTCAGATATTAATGAGGTCCATCGAGTTACACCATGATCGCAAGATGCTGGTAGATATGGGCTATATAATAACTGATAATCGCAGTTGTCGCAATAGTAGATCATGTATTTTGCATAGTCAGACATATATTAATAACGCGCCTATCCAACTTATAAGAAACGCCAGTTTATTGATGACCCCCCCCCCCCTCTCTCCCTTGATCGCCGCGGCGCTCTATCTGGTATCCCGTGGGATCTCAGTAAACACCACTGGATACGGGTTAGATTATGAAGCCAAAAAAACAGGAATATGTAGAGTAGATCCATGAGGTTTCCTGAAGATCTCGTGACAAGCAGGGACAGCACCCCTTTCGATGAGCGCTGGTGGGTGGCGGGGCAGGAACTGAGGATTAAGTAGGTTGCAGAGAACCCGGGTGGCTGAAAAATGAGGGTCCTACCTCGTTAAAAAGGCATCATATCTACATGGCCGCAGCGCAACTCCGGGGGGGTTGTCGTCCACGGGCTTTTCTCAACACTAGACGATCATTATGAAAACAGCATACAATACTCCACGCATGGAAGAAATGATGAAGCTTCCGGAAAACCCCCACCCCCCTCCCACTAATTGCACTTTTTAAACCAGACCGGTTTAGTACTCATCTAGAATAGTTGCGCACAGTCTTATTATTATTATATTATTATTTTATTATTTTTAATTGCCTACTGTTAGAGTAACTGTGGCTTACATAAAGTTTAGAGCCGCATACATATGTAGAGCCGCGCATTTAGAGTTACACGCACAGCAGCACAGATTTTCATCCGTGCGCGACGACGGCGGGGACGCACGCCAATGCCTTATCGTTATCTATGATAACAAAAAAAAAAAAGCCCCTCCCCCTCCATCCATCCATCCCATCCAGATCTGTTCTAAATAACTTTTTTCTTTTAATTTGTCGTGGAGTGGAAAGGGGGGGGGGGGGGTGGGAGTTGCGCCGTTTCATATCTTCCTCGGAAATGTGTTCTGTTTTCTTGGCAGGTTTTCGGTATATCGCATATCGTGACGGAATATATCACAAAATATCACTCGCTGTTCTGTCCGAGAAGGGAATATGAATATCCTCATATGATCCACCTCCTTATGTAGTAGTTACGCCAAGTAAGTAAGTACGTACATATAGTTGCGTCTATGGGAAAGCCAAGTAATGTTTGCAGATATGTATACACCATATTCTATCTTACGATGTCACGTCCCATAAACCTTCCAACCACAGTGATCTGCAAGAGAGAGAGAGAGAGGAGGGAAAGAAAGAATGAGCTGTGATCACTTCTCTTACACCCTGCCCTACCCTTACATCTCCTCCCCCCCCCCTTTTTTTCCCCTCATCGTCATCGTCATCGTCATCATCATCATCACCCAGCATGCGCAGAACTTGGTGGCCGTCGCTGTCAAACATACATTGCTTTTTGGAATGTGTGTGAGATAGGCTTTTCTGTTTTTCTGGGGTAACGTTTCATCATCATGATGGAAAGGGCCCCCCCGGCAAGTGCCGACCGAATCTTTCCAGCACATTTGACATTCCGTAAAGCTGCAAGTTCGATTGGTTTTTTCGAACTGTCTCCAAGCGTAACCGCTCTCCAATTAATACCTACATGTATTCGGTCAGCATGTATTCAGTCAGAGTTGGCGGCTAGGTTAGGAAGCAGGCAGCAAGACAAGGCAACGGACGGCCGCGGGCAAATCATCTCCAACCACCTCTCCTCTCCTCTCTTCAACCCCAACCTCAACCCCCGGGTTACCGATCCGAAGTCTTCCACCAAGCCCAAACCCTCCCCCGCCCGTCTCCGCCGACAACAACATCCCCCCCACTCCCCTGACGGAATTTCTTTTTTCGTTTACCCGTGCCCCGAACGCGATGAAGGGGACGATCATCCCGTAATGACGATGGGGATCGTCATCAATCCCTCTCTCTCTGCCGGTCGAGCATTAAAAGGCAGTTCAAAACTAAAACATTTAATCTATCTATTCCTATAATAGTAGAGAAAATAGGTAACGGTATCTGATCGCCGAGCCAACAGGGAAAGAGAGAAGAGAGGGGAGGGGAGGGGGGAGGGGGGGAGGACGGGTTCCTTTCAACGGGGAGAATAGAATACGCCCGGTTATCTAGGCTAAGGCACACGTATGTTTATCGATAAGCCACCCAAAAATAAACGCGAGTGATAGCAGCAGCCAGCAGGTAGGATAGAGTGGTTTCAGTCCTGGGAAAGGGGGGGGCAAGTGACACTGGTAAGAGAGTTAGAGGGCGGTGAGTGAGTGAGTGATCACCATACCATAGAACTCGTAGAATACTCCCCCCGCTATGGGCGTTCTGCTTCTAAGGATTCACCACCTAGCTAGTGAGCTGCAACAACAACTAGCGACCACCGACAACCAACCATCTCAACCTCAACCACGTACATGGTAGGTACATATGCTGCCAGCATACTTATGCATTTGCATACATGTAGTAACTACCCTACTCCTACTGATCCAGAAGTAGAGTAAGTACAGTAGGTACTTCCTACCCTCTCTCTATCTATTACTACAGACAGTACTGTATCTATTTTACTGGCCCGCCGATTCCCCGAGATCATTAATTAAGGCAGGTCAAAAACAACAGCAACCCTAGCAAGTCAGTCGGAACGGTAAACGGCTCTAGAAGGAAAGAACTCTCAAAACAGAGAAGGGATCCCCCCTCCTTCTCCCATGGCCAGGGCACAGGGGGGTTAGTTATGCATCGCCATCATCGTACATACATTAGGGGAAAGTGCGCCATTCAACAACCAGCCAACGTCCGTGAACGGAGATCTCCGATTACGGTAGGTACAATAATTCAGTATCCTCAATGTAGGTAGTTTATTATTACCGGTAGTCTATCTAGGGAGGAATTGCCCAGAAACACTAATGAGCCAATAGTGTATAAATAAACTCAAACAATAAAGTAGAAAAACCCACGCACACATACTACAAGGAAATAAGGAATAATAACCCTTATATATGAGATAGCAATTGTAGAAAAGTAGTAGCCCGCTAATGATCGATAAGAGTATAAAATCAAAGGATAAGCCCCATCCCCGAAAAAAAAAAAAGGGGGGGAAAAAAAGGGAAAAAAAAGGGAAAAAAAAGGGAAAAAAGGGAAAAAAAACTTGTGAAAGAGGGTATAGTACCGATCACCAGAGACAGTGAATCTGAAAACTGAAGAATAGGTATAGACGGGTGTAAGAAACCAAGCTGTTAATGGAGTGATTGATGAGGGGCGAGAGGGCAGCGTAAAAATAGACAAGAAAAATCAAGAAGGAAAACGAAAATAGTACAATATATAAGTAAACCCCCAAAACAAGATAACTTTTAAATCTTTCGATAGAAGACACAATTCAACTTCCAACCAAGGCATACAACATCATCATAAACCTATCATGAACTGTCTCCCCAATATTTAACTTAGCTGAAATAAACCAAAAAACCAAAAGGCGCCAAGAAACGATAACCCCCTCCTGCAAAACGCAACCATAACCATAAACAAAAACGAAAACGAAATAGAAAACAAAAGAATATAATCCAGAGAGAGCAAGACACAAAACCAACTTTAAAAAGAAAAACCAATTTTCCGAATATTCCTTTTACCATTTTTTTTGCCCCATAATGTGACCTTGTGTGTCGTTTTTCATGGAATAGAAGAAGCTCCTCCGTTCCCATACTTAGGAAGGGAAAAAAAGGAACATGGGGGTATATGACTTTACCGTAAGGGGTGAAGCTGCCATTCCCATGAAACGAAGGGTCCCAAACACTAAACCGATAATCCCCAAGAGAAGAAATACAAAAGAAGAAATGTAAACCCCAAAATACCGAGAGAAAAAAAAAGAGGTAACAGTTAAACCAGAAAGACTACCACCCATAAAAAGAAATTAAGCGGAAGCCCGGAAGAGTAGAAAGCTTCACCCGGACAAACAAAGGAAAGATGAGCTCTGAGGGCCGGTGGGGCGCTGTAGATCATACTATGCCTAAGTTCATTGGGTCATCTGGGTTGATCACCCCGGCAACCGCCACAACTGGCTGAACGCCAGCTTGTATAGTCAATCCCCCGTGAGTAGTGTGAGATCTGTGATATTTTAATCCGTTCAAGTTCTTGTAACGCTTCCCGCAGTATTCGCATCTATAGGGTTTTTGCTTTTCCATGCCCACAGTACCTGGGTATGGTGTGGAGGTTTCCGGGTTAAGAATTGAGAAGGTACCGTCAGCGTTATCATGAAGCTGCTGATTGGCATGTCCATGCTAAAGAAATGTCAGCAAATCTATGTAACGCGGAACAAAAGTGGGGGAATAAATACCGCTTTGTGGTACTTTAATCCATTCTGGTTCTTATATGCCTTTTCGCAGCCTATTACTGGGCATTTGAAGGGCTTATCTTCTTGAGGTAGGAGATTGCCTATCATTTGTCAGTATTCTGCAGCCACCACCTTTTAGAGTATTGTGCCACCCACCATTAGCAGCGCTAATCATGTGCTGGTACTGTGAGGTGTAACCACCCATTGCAACTCCCCCGGGGCTGAAGAGTGTCTTGGCTGGCTCGTTGATACATAATTCAATGTTGCCAGTTGCAAGGTCGTAGTAGTCCGTAGTTGGAATATGAATATTCTGCTGATTTCCCTGGGTATTGTTCTGCGGGAAACCGTACTCGAGCTGATCCATGGCATGCGGAGTACCGGGGACAGAAGATTCCGGCGAAAAATGTGATGCCTTCTGCCCAAGGCCCGAAGGCTGAGCATGCACCAAGTTTGGAGTGCTCTGGTATGATGGTTGACTGTGGGCTGTAGGAGTTGGGGGGTATGAGGTATGTTGGTTATGGTTTTGAGGAGTGAGCGGGGCAGGTGGAGGAGTCATATCGTCATCATCCATTTCCATATCACCGGCAACCTCACCATCCTGTTCCTCGTCTTCCTCTTTCGCATCATTTTCCTCCTGCTGGCGCTGCTGCTGTATCCGCTGCATTAGGCCTAATTGAATCCCACCCATTCCACTGATAGGACTAGTCATTCCGGCAGCATTTTGCTGTTGTGGTCTCGGGTGTTGCTGCTGCTGTTGCTGCTGTTGCTGCTGTTGAGGTAAGTCACTGCCTGTGAGTCCATTTTCATCGCGACATACCGTTCCAGATTGGTGGGCGTGGTGCTCCTCGTAATGCCTGAGAAGATCATGGAGAGATGGAAGCGGAAGACCGCAGCAAGAGAAATCCCGGCAGAAATCAGCCTCGAGCTTTGGGAGATATGATGAAGAATGATATGATGGCGATCCGAATGTAAAGGGTGATGTTCCGGCCATGATAATGCTATTAGACATGTTAGAAATTTAAACACTAGTTTTAAGAAATTGAAGCTCCATAGCACTGAAACCGAATGCTTCAAAATGAGTGTGACGCAAGTGGGGAATTGTCATGCTGGTCATGGGTATCATGCAGAACCATTAAAGATAATACTGGGAAGGTCAAGTAGTAACGGTAATACGGCCGCAACATTCCCAGGAAATTCCTGGTGGGGTAAAAAAAAAAGATATATATACGTACTCATCGCGTATCCAACTCCCAACACTGACGCCCCCCCAGCTCATTCCGCCGCCCATTAAACTTCGTGCCATATCACCGTTTACCATACTTTCGCGCCTCAGTTTATTGGACAGAATTGCGTTATTTTGTGAAATACTACCACTGCGAGCCCCGACAGGCTCCATTGGGTAACCTGAGTAAGCTTCCCCAGCAGCACGAAGCTGACTGGTAAGATTTGATTTGGCCTGGTGCGGACGAGGCCGAGAGGTAATATCAATTGGAGCGGGCATCTTATCGAATTTTGGTTCCGGTGTTGATGTTACTGTCCTCGGAGGCGTGGGTTGTGCGTGGCGAGGATATGGTGTAGAAAAACGGGTTGTGTTATAGCTCTCGTTAGAGCGGGAAGGGCTCAATGACGGTGTTCTAAAGAAATCCGTGATGGGCGATATTATAGGGTATTGGCGTTAAAAGCTGATTTAACTGAAGCACAATGTGAGACAGGAAACGTCAATATTCTAAGAATAAATATGACAATTATTTGGGGGGGAAATATGAGGAGGGCAAGGAGTTCAAAGAGAATTATCTTTAACCCTGAGGAGGGGGGTGGGGGTTAATCAATGAGGATATGAGAAGAAGAATGGAGGAGGAGGTAGAGAGTTCAGGTGGTGGTGGTGATGGTGGCGTACTAAGTACTGGAGGGATTGGGGGGGCTACTTTGGCTACTCGTATCAAGATATGTTTGTAAGAAGGTGGACGTCCGGTTGACGTTATTAACAAGCAGTCCCACTAGTGCGGCGGGCTAGGATGAGGCCTCGGGGATGACTAGGCAAGATCGGTCGGCGGGGTGGTAGCCGGAAAGTGTGTACAGTGTACAGCTAATGTAGCTCAAAAATAAAGGAGGATACAGGAACAGAAGTAGAAGGAGGAGGAGAATGAGGGAAGCAGTATATTAAAAGTGGAAGAGGAGTAGGAGGGAGAGAAGAGGAGCTGGATGGTGTTTGACTATTCCTATGATGATGGGTGGGTGGGGGTGGGGCGGGCAGATGGATCACAGTCGCCTCTGTCAGTTATTAAGACACTGTTGTTAGACAGCGCTGCTGCTGGTGTAAATTATTTTGAGCGTTGGCTGGCTGGGCTGGATTGGTGGTGTCGCACACACAAGCGCGTGTTTGATCGAGCCGGCAACGGAGATGAAGGCGTTGGTAATATCTACTGGCGATAGTAATAACGATGATTAGGAGAGGGAAGAGAAAAGTAATAAAGTGCAAGTTGTATAGATGGGAAGCAGCAGTAGAAGAGGAAGAGGAAGAGGAAGAGGGAAAAAAAAAGAAAAAAGAATAGGATCAAAAAGAAGTAGGATCAAAATCACTACAGCCAACACCAAAAAAACAGCATGAGGAGGAGGAGGGGTTCTAACTGAACTGGACTGTTCCCTTTGAACCAGGCAGGCCAACGAGTGACTGACCGAGTGACTATTCGAAGTGACTGGGTGACTATGTGACTGGACGAAGCTGAGCAGGTCTGCTGCTTTCTTAGAACCCGGATAACAGGGGTTGAATCCAGAGGTAAAAAAAGGATCAATGTAAGTAAGAACTATGTATGTATGTCCTTACTGAGAGAGAACGACGTGCACAACAAAAAAGAAAAAGAAAAAGGCGCTGCTTCAAGTATTTGTGTTTGGTCTGACTTTCCTACTGTCAGAAAAATCGTGTCTTTGGTCTGTACTTACCCGTTCTTATTGCTTTATTGATTCGGACCAGCCCGACACCCCTCAGCCAAGATGGAAACCATATGGTAGCAAATGAGATACAATTACGAGCATGCAGTACAGCATGGTAATCTATGCACATGTGGTGTATGCTACTCTTGACTAGTAGTACTCTGCTCTACTCCGGAGTAGAGTATCTGTTCTACCTGCCTACCTTCTAATTAATCTACTTTACATCGATTCTCTTTAAATTATGACCAGGTCTGCATCTCTTGGAGCTGCTGTCATCTCCACCCTACGTTAAGCAAGATCCGATCCGAAATGGTATGTCTACTCTACGGATAACACATGTATGAAACCATTCAGGTGATTACGCCTAGTGAATCTGTTACGGCTATATAATTTGAACTTATAGATTCTGAGACAAGTAAGTGAAATGACGTCCCTATCAGCTTATAAAGCTTTGGGTCGTTGATGGCCTGGCCTTCGTTGTAATGCTGTTGCCTGTGATAACATTCTTCTAGGATATCCGACCTTGGCAATTAGTACCACGCATTCCGAGCAGCCAGCGTCTCCAAAATTAAGGCCTTGAGGAAATGTATAATATCCCCTTATTGGAACCGCCGTCTTTTACGGAATTCACGGAAGGTTTCCCCTACACTCCCAAGACCATGACTATGGTTGTGGTTTTGATGGTAGTATCCTACGTATACCAATTTCCTTCGCGCGTAACCACCGCTAGGGTAGAAACCTCCTCTCCGAGTCCATGGCCACCTCAGGATATCCAAAAAGCAACGAAATCCTTCCACCCCCCCGCTCGCTTCTCTATTCCTCTATTCCCAGGCACAAACCGGGATATATCTCCCCACCCCCCATTTTCCCAAATCGGCTACCCACATGCATGCCCAAACTCACGAACTTTAGGATGGATGCAGTCATCACGAGAGGCGCTTGGTGTGGACCCATCAAATTACGGTGGTTTCCACCCCTAACCCTCGTCTCCGAACTAACGTGGTGCTTAAAACACAGTGCACATGAACCTGATCTACACACAACAAAAAATCCTGGCGTTCTATGCAAGATTTGGCTCTAGTCTTGTCCTAAAACTCGAAAACAAGGCACACATACCCTAACCCTGATAATCTAGAGTACTGGGCGCATTTACTCTGGAATTCTAAGATATCATCTGCTGCTAGCTGATTGCCGACGATGTCCTTTCGGATCCGGGCCGATATGGATAACCGAGGTAATTCACGGTGTTTTCAAGTTGTGTAATTCCCTGGTGGAGAAACCTGCACTATTTGTTTTCTTTAACCTTAACCAATACATGTGGTATAAGTGCATAAGGTAGAATCAACTAGAACTAGGGATTTGCGGTTGCGCGAAATCCCCTGCGGGCTCAATGTAGGTACATATGCCGCAACGGCCAGGCTGCAGCACCAGATGTACCGGTACAACTTGGAATGGGCATGACTAAAATATTTCCCAACGGAAAAAGGTGAACGTCAATGATCAAAATGCGGGTTCTCTTATTTGCGACTGTGTGAATCGACAAGTCCAAGTGTTCTCTGTAAGCACGTTCCTCCCACCGCCACCCCGTCCACAGCCATCTTCGGGAATCATGCAAAGATGTTACGCGTCAAATTACGACAGTAGCTGATGAAGTTCATGGATTCCAGGGTAAGAAGGGAAGGCCATAAGTGACTAAGTGCGATCAGGGCGGTCCGCAAGCCGTAGACTACCGCCTAGTTGAAGAGAGATCGATCCCTCTTCCAGCGTTTAAACTAATAATCAATCCGACCTAAATTCCGTGCGCTAACGATCGTTTGTGAGGAAGCCTCGAATCACTCTCGAAGGAGGGTGTCCCAGAAGGGTGTTAACTACATACGTACCACTTGGTAAACAAATTTGCCGAGGTGGTTTGTGTAGATCTAGAGAGTTGTTTACTGCAGCCACAATCCGCATTTCCCACTGGGTATGTATGGGATATATAGACTCGAGCACTGGGTGGCTGCGGAGACATCTCGGTCTCCCGTGGCCATCTAGACTTCAAGTTCACTTGAGCAAGCTGCCGCTGTCAATATAAATATGGCGTATTAAGCCGTGTGATATATATCAGTCCGCGGAGTTCTTCGGAGCACGATAAAGGATTCGAAGGAAGCAGCGGCAGTAACGGCTAGAAGGAAAAAGGTCGTTGGAGGTGTAGGAAATCACATTTTTGTAGAATGGTGGATTTGCTGAAACTCCACTAGATACCTCAGCATCATACCGATTCGTGAATAGCAACTGCATCCGCGCGCTCCACTCCTGCTAAGGGAAATTGCAAATTCCGCCACAGGTGCTGGATTAAGGTTTAGTACTGACTTTAGAATGTTCCTCTGCATATCCTGTTCTCCGCTACATACATGCTCTTCTTGCTCACCGTGCTGTAATAGTATGGAGTGATTGATGGCTCAGCCTCCCAGCTTGACCACGACCCCAAAGCCACTCACCACCACGAACTCGAACCAAACAAATCGTAAGGAATAACTTGAACATGCTGAAACGCATGAGTATCCTGGTGGGCGCACAGCATAACTCCACGTTGTTCCGTGCAAGGATCATGTTTTGAGCGGAGGGAGGAGAGGCAACCGTTGGAGTGGACCCTGAGTTACTCAGAACCGTACCCATCCAACTAGAAATACCCCTAACCCACACGGACTGGGGTGAACTCGCTAGAATACGATCTTCATTAGGTCATCTGAAACACCCTGCCTCAGAGCTTCTCGCGCCATACCTCCTTCTGCTACCCAGCACAGATTAGATGCGCACACAACACCCCTGGTCGATGTTCGATGTACCAGAATTGCGTGACCCCCTCCACGCAGTCATGATCAACAATTCTGTCTTCTGTCACGATGAACCGAAGGTTTATATTTCGGTAACTGCGATTCCATCGGACCTTACATAAAAATACGGTTCGATGCTCAGAGTTCCGGCATCCGGGGCCAGGAAACGTCCCCATTTACCCATATTACGGGATTTTGCATCGCGGATCCAGCACCCTCAATGAAGTATGCAAGATTCACAAGTCCGTCTTGAGAATAGAGCATTTTAACCCCCCACTCCCATACATAAGCCGTTTCTTTTTCCTTTGAGATCGTCTTATTTTCTTTTTCAATTCCGCCTTTACATGATGTCCTTTGCCCATGGGGGAGAGGCTTGCAGACCAAAAGTCCCCAGTGGTGGCGGGGAACGCCGCTTTAGGGATTATTCTACAGGGTAACTTGTGATGCCGCCGTCCCCGCGTACCTTTCCTTTTGCAACTGCCATCGCATTGAGATGCCCTACAGAGTCCAGGACGGTTTTGAAGAACGCGACCGTTTTTTTGACAAGGCCTGACCAGGATCCGGGGTTTGTCGATGGGAGAGGGAAACGGCACCAAGGACTACGCTATTCCATACTCCGATACTTACAGTCGAAGGCCACGAGACCAACGGAGAGGAACATCGTGAAATATGAAGTGATATATCATTTTGAATTGAGAGGAAATACAACCTCAATCAAGTATGGCACGTCGCTGTGGCATCAGAAACGAAAAAAAGAAAATAAAGATGACGGCACAGACGCAAAGGAGCGACAGGCAGGCATGGGAGAACCTTGGGCTGGCCGCGAAGGCAACTCCTCCATAAACATGCATAGCGATGTGGGATCTCTCCTAGGCAATGGAATCTACATGTAGTTAACTAAACGAATGCCTAGATATCAAGCCATATTGGGGCATGTCCCTACTTACATACAACTTACACATGCTTGATCCCCCGTATATCTGTCCTGTTTGTGAATTGGCATCAGGCAACTTCAGGCAAGCTATGGGATACCTTGGTAAAGGTTAAGGGTTCCCCGACTAATTAGTACGTACCGAGGTTTACAAGATCCTTCCAGTCACGCGTGGTGGTTAATGTTTATCGTTTAATTGAACTCTCGCATAGATATATTAATTTCATACCAGCTTAAAATGGCAAGTAGGATCTACTAGGGGCTACTTGTGCCGAAGCGAGTTTCGGGAAGCCGTAGAGTGTAGTTCTAATAGAGAGTTGTTGGCAACTACCATTTCAGCCTCCACCATTCTTGGATATTACAAAACCGTCTTTGCACGCTCGTCAAACCACCCGATGTACTCTCACAGATGGGGGGAAAATTAGAGGAATGTACATGTAGGTACAGTATCGAAATGTTTCACTTTTTATTAATTTATTAATTTTTTATATTGCTGTGACATGAATGTTGCTGAGCAGCTTTTATATGGATGTATCTTCCTCGTCGGCAGTTAATTTCACTGTCACGCAATCGGCTCCCTCGATGCCGCTAATGCCATGTCACAGGGTGGAGTCACAAAAATTAGCAACCCCCTTGGCTTTTTTTTTTTTTTTTTTCCTTTATAAAAAAAATAAAAACAAATAAATCTATTAACTATAGGATCAAGTGGGGATGTTTATTGAACTGCGAATCTTTGCCGTTCACAAAGGCGGGGTCCTTTTCGAAAACTTAAGGGCATAAAAAATTGAGGGGAAGTTACTGCGGGGAAAAACAAAGGTTTCGGCTTCTCGAAGTTTAAACCCTGGAGAGCCACATGCGTGTGAAGTATGATTTCTCAATTTCTCCACGTACAGTTACGTCGTTTTGCAGTTGAAGCGCCTTCCCTATTTTTTTGGATGGTTGTGCTTTGATTTTTGATTTTGACGTCCTACATTACATAAATTTCGAATGCAAATGCATGAGAGCATGTGCTAATTAACGTGCTGTATATTACAACGGTGGGCCTTTTCCCCTCTTCTAGAACCGATTTGTATCCAGCTGTAAAGGGCGTGACAGATAACCGCAGAACAACAAATCAACCACTGATCGTGAGCTTAGATGCTGTGTTCTTAGAGCATCGTGGCATATTTGAATACGTTTCCATCGAGCCTGCATGCATGCAGCGCCGTACAGGCATCTGCCGTACGTACGAGCTACATACCTTTTACTCGCTCCGTCCCAACAAGACAACAACAAGCAAGCTTAAGAGGTTTTAATTTATCCAGGAAATGTCAGCCCTCGTCCTCTATGCTGTTTTTTCTAACCCCCGTCCCCCCTAAAAAGTACCCTTTTCTCCTGGAGGGCATGACTATAATCTTCACCGACGAAGTGGAGGGTCGTTTGGTTATCTGGATCCGAGTGATGGCGCGTGAGAACTTAGGGTCACGTGCCCATGCCGCTCGAATCCTTGTCCGTGACAACGGATGTTTTGCATGATTTCGCGATAGCGATCAAATTTCACGATCCGTTGTGAAAAGGGCTCAGATAAGGGAAATTATTATCCATCAATATTTGCCGGACTATTAATTCTCCGCCAGGCCATATCTGGGCCACTACAGAATAGAGAATAGGACCTGCTGGCCAAGTACAGTGTCGTGTCTGCTATGAGGAAGTCTCAGTGTAAGGAATTCCCTTGCTGTGACTGACATTTCCCCCCTCCCTCACTTCATCCCACTAAATCTGACCTGCTATAGAACGACTTGTTATCGTTATCAGTTGAAGGGGCAATATGCTATGCGCTATGCTTGTCGCTGTGGACTCAATTTGAACAATCCTCGATTCTGATAGAGTGGTACATACAGAAGAAAACTACCAAGAAATTCCGAGAACCTGGATAGCAATAGAGCCTGTAAACAGTAGGGTACCAGGTTACTGGGCATTTCAGCGCTTGGTCCTGTCCCTATTCTGCTGAATGATGCTATTTTCGAATCGATAAGCCTCAGATCTGAGACTGATCTCTTTCAGAAGTCCACAGCTTCGCCAATCTAATTAATCTCACACCCAGGGCAAAGATCTTTTATTGGACCGTGACGTGACGGGTTTTTCTTTGGCGAACAACATGGGACATACGGTTGATGCATGCAATTTTTTTTCTCTCCCTCGACCGCATACCGCCACATACTGCGATTTCAGGAACAACTGTGCTTGGGGGGGCCTGCGTGAGAAACAAGCCTACATATCTCAAGTCCACATAGACTGGGAGGATATGCAGGTTGTATTGGTTGGACTGATCGCCCATAGATGGACTGTGACCCGATTGTACCGCTGTGGGTTAGGGTTATTTGGATAAGTCGGCTTGAAATCGCGCATATCGATAGGGAAAATACCCATCAGTAATCCGTGCATAGATTAACATGTTTCATGTTCCATGGAAGATCGTACGATGAAGCTTGTGCGCTTTAAACCTATGGTTCCGAACGTGCACGGGTTGACTCCCCCAGAAGTTAAGGGAAACATATTTCTCTAATACATATGTGGCATGGCCGACATATGCAGGCAGATCATAACGCACCCCTAGCCCTGAGGATATTTTTTTACAACTCTATAAACCGTGGGACCCGACTTTCGGGGTTGGGGTCTACCATTAGTGTTGCACTAGCCGTGACTTTGCTCATTGCCCTGGAAGCCAATGGAATAGTATGAGTGGAAGGGAATCTCCTGAGTCGTCCAGATCAGATCACGTATTCTGAGATCACATATCAAAAGATGGGCGATTCAATGCTGCCTTATCCTTTAAAACGTTGGTCGGGATGACGATAAAACCCTAAACCTAAACAAGTATCGAGTGATAAAACGTGACTACGCCTCACCCGCTAAGCAAAATTTTCGATCCCGATGTTGATGGATACATGTATATAGATGGCCGAGCAGTTGAGGCGCCACCCCCCAGGTACCAGTGGGGCAGCCCGCGTGAGTCCAAGTCTCACTCTATCTAGGATCTCCGTTTGCTCTTGTCCAGAGTCTTTTCCTCGCTCGGTTGGGGGTTGGGGAGGGCCTGGGGACCGCACGCGTGTGTGTGTGTGACTGAAGCCTAGCGGACCGTTAGGATCGATCATTGGCCCATGATAAACATACATAGCACATACCCGGACCCCAGACCAGGCCAGAGCTAGGGTTCTGGAAAGATAAACATTGGCCGAGTTTCCCGATATGCGCATAAACGATGGGGGGGAGGGAGCCTGTGTTTTAATTTAAGCATAAGCTATATATATATCGTTGGTGCCAATATATATATGCAGTGCAGCGAGTTTACTCGTGTGAGCCGTTACGCGGTTGTTGGATGGCGCACACACACGGATCAAACTTTATTTGAGACCTTAAGGCAACCAACATCAAAGCTAAATAATAGGCGGCCTAAGGTTCCAGGTAAAAAAAGTTGCGATAACTCCAAGTTTGCGCTGATGGTTTGCCTAAAGCCTCTGCATCCAATCTGTGGGGGGTAGGGGGAGGGGCTCCTTCAATTAGGTGTAACTGATGCTCTCTATAAGTCTCATGATCACCAACTACTCCGAAAACCTCAGAGTTCTATTGCAATTGGCCCTAGTTGTGTTTGGCCGCTGTTACTATCAACCCCGAAGACGGAGATGCCAACGAGTGATAATACATGATTTATACATTATATGTTTTACATGGCGATACTTAAATCCGAGTCAGCTCGTTTATTTTCTAGGAGCACGGGATTCCCGAGACAGTAAGGGGTAATTTAGGTGGTAAAGCTATCTGAAACCCGCTTGATGCGAGCATGCGCGTAGAGACATGACTACACGGGCATCTCAGCTGATATTATATCTCAGGCACAAACCATACATCTTGCTACACAGAGACGGAAAGCCATCAGCGAAGTCACCTTCCTTTGCACAGTTATATAAACACACCCGTGAATCAATTCCACCCCTCGTACATGAATCAGTATGCATTAAGGTTTAGTTACAGGTATAAGCTTAGCAAAAATAAGCAAAATAAAAGACTAGCTGCTTACCATCACACCCCCCCTAGCATGTCCACCCAGCACCCTTCGCCCGCGGGCCGCCGTCTGCCTACTACATTTTCTAAGTAACGCTCACACTCTTTTCCAAGAGAGAGAAGCGTCTCCTCCGCACCCCAGGCGCCAAGGCCCATCATCCCAATTGGCACACCATCTGCGGAGTATCCAACCGGCATAGAAATGCTGGGTGTGCCTGTGAAGTTTGCAAGGAATACATATCTTTTCCGGTATAATTAGCTATTAATCATACCTACTGTTAGGGGTAGATAACTTACTGCATGCTCTTCAGGCTGGCATTCGTATCGCTGACACCCGCACCACCCTTCTGCACATGTCCCTCCGCGCTAATCTTGGCTCCCGCGGTCGGCGTCACAGGACTCATGATCACAAGTGTGTCACCATACTTCTCCCACAGCCACGAAAGATGCGACATCAGTAGTGATCGTACCCGCTGCGCAAGAACAAAGTCTCGTGCCGGCGTCTGCCCAGAGATAGCGACAACAACTTTATTTGCGGGTGTGAGTCCATGTGTGTCGCCTTTGCAGAAGCCCTGACCAATCTCGGTCATGATTGTTATGGCGTGCGCTTTGCGGCCATCAGAAAGAAGAGGTAGTTCAATATCGACTAGTTCGTGGCCGATGTCCTGAAGATGCTGAATTGCCGCTTGAACCGCAGCGTGAACATCGGGGTCACAGTCTTCGAGCCAGGGCTTGTAAATACCAAGGAGTCGCTTCTTATTTCTTGAAGGGGGGGTCCGCTGTGGTGGAGGGAACTGGCGGGAGGATGGGTTATTAGGGTCAGGCTGCGCCATAATCCTATAAGCCTTTTCGAGATCATCCATTCTTGCAGCAATAGGCCCAATGACACCGTTCGACGGCGCTATGGATAGTGTGGGTGCCTGCGAAATCCTCCCGTGGGTCGGCTTCAGCCCGTAAACGCCGCAATAACCTGCTGGGAGCCTAATGGAGCCTCCACCGTCTGCACCGACAGCGATAGGGACCAGACCTGCAGCGACAGCGTATGCGCTACCGCCAGAGCTCCCTCCAGTATAATAATTCGGGTTATATGGATTGCGTGGAGTCCCATGGTTTGGGTTGTTGTTTGTCGTGTCAAAGCCAATCTCGTGCATATTAGTCTTTCCGACCACGAGCCCACCGGCGTCAATCAGCTTCTGTACACACCATGATGTCTGCCCATCGTCAATTTTATTCGCACCGCGGCGCGACATTTCTGCCAAGGTGAGGCCGAGGGTTTTGGGGGTGCCGGCGACAGCGAGTTCGTCCTTGACAAGGATTGGAATACCGTCAAGCTCCATTCCCGAGGCCCCGGCTCCATCAGCGTATCTATTATCGCTATACGAGGAGGAAGGGGCTATGGGCGTGATGATACATGTTGAATGTTGTGGAGAAGCAAGGAGGCTGGCAAGTTTTGTAGTAACGGCAGTGGGTGTGAGTTTCTTCTCCGTGAAGGCATTCACGTACTCTTCACTGGAATAGAAAACTGGATCCTGCTTGGGGAGGCTGAGGGACGGTTCTGGTGGTATGGGGGCGCTATGAGGGATTACAGTGGGGTCAAAGCGGGGTGGGTAAGGATCGAGAATTCCGGTAGCTTCGAGATCGCGTAATGAGCCGAAGTTTGCGTTGCTCCAGAGGAGGGATTGGAGGGGTGTAATATTTGCGACTCTGTTTTTTTTTATTTTATTTAGATTTTAGTAGTTGTAAGATGCATTTTTCACGCGCGATGGGGTGGGGGAAAGAGTGAATGTTTACGCTTCACTGAGTAAACGTAACGGGAGTCCGCCCATTACCGGGTTGGTGTACGGGGGGTTGGTGTATGGAGTCACTGGTGCCTCAATGGCTGGGGGGTAATTCATACCCCTTGAATAAGATGGGGTGTCATTTGGCATCTTTGGCGGGATAACAGTGATGGTATTGGATGGTGATTGTGATAGTGATAGTGGTGATAAATGATGATGATAATGATAATGATGGTGGTGATAGATGTGGTGATAATGATGGTGATGGGCAGTAATAACGGCCTGTATCTCCCTAGTCTCAGCCCTACCGCCAAACACCGCGGTTTCAGTACGGGGACACGTCGCCAGCATGTGATTCGCCCATAGAACCGGGATGTTCCGTTTGAGCCGGTGATGCGAGTGATATCTCGTGATTCAATGGGTTTTTTTTTTGTTTACATCAGTAATTGCATGCAGCCCTAAGGCTATGGCAATATCTCACTATTTTATCCCCAGAACGCCCCTCCAACCGCCGCCAACAAAAGGAAAAAAAAAAGGAAACATCAACATCAAACTCCTCCGCAACACTACTAAGGCCATTGTCTAAATTTCACTGCCGCAAAGACCCCCAAAGAAAAACAACTAACAACATGTAACAATTTCAAATGTGGCCTCCTTCCTTCCTGTATCGTCGAAGGTGAATTCTTTATCATCCGTCGCCTAAGTCTGTTTTTGCAAACCTTCCTGGTACAGGAAGGATAAGGAACGTCTTTTTCGCTGTGTTTGAACCAAGCCCATTCTTTGAGTGTATGCTTCCTGGGTTCTCATGTCCATTTCTCCACGCCTGCCCTCATGTATTGTAGTCGATGCTGTCTTGCGAGATAAGCGCCAATCTTTTTTTTCTTGAAGACGACTCGGGTGAGAGTGGACCGATGTCTTGCTTCTCTCTGGCGGTGGTGATGTGGTCTGTAATCTCCGATCTTCTTTTATCTTTGAGGTACAATTCTTGTATCTCTTCCCAAAGATATTCCACGTTTGTCTTAATCTCTGCAGGGTTGGCGAAGGGGGTTGGTGTTCTGGTGGTGGCGTTGGTGGAGGTGGCGGTGGCTGTTCTTCTGACTTCTTCCATAACGCAGTCGGATCCGTTCCGGCGAGTTTTCTGTCTCTGTGTCGGATGGGGGTCATCATCGCTCATTGTCTATCTCGATTTGGTCTGTTTCTGTCTCCGCCGGCTTGTGGTCTGCCGGTGATGACCGGAGGGTATTGCTGTAATTTCTTTGCCAGGTCATGAACTTGCCGCGTCAGTTCATTGTTTTTCTTCGCCAAGGAACTGATGTTCCGTCGTAACCTCGTAATCTGTTCTAACTGCTGGGTTTGCAGGTCGGCGTGGGTAGCCATGAGTTTCTGGATACTCATGGCTTTGTTTTCTCTCCAGTTGGTTGACATGTGCGTCTTGTAGGTAGCTGTCTGATCGTTATATCTCATGATGAAGCCTTGAGGATATCTGAATGGAGTTTTCTGATTGGGGGAAAACTCGAAAGTGGGGTATTTCCTGGTGTTGAGGGAAATACTTGTCGACTTCTGATTGGTCGGTTCGTCCTGCACGTTGGTTGTCAAGGGAGAGCTCTCGTGATTCAATGGGTAATTATTCCATCACACGCAGGAACTAGACGACTTAGCCACACACCCCAAGAGCCATATAGCTTGTGCAATTCAGCGTAAGATTCTGAGGTCTGGTTGTCTTGTGGTTTATCCGTTTACCGAGCAATCAAAGAGTAGATCGGGGAGATGCCACTATCGCGCGTATCTAGAAGGCTAAATCCTATACAATGGTGTCCTCTAGCTAGCATATGCTTGGAATGCTACTTTGCCTAGTGTGCCTCTACAATATACATACATGTAGCCATTTGATATAGATCCATTCCACTAGGTAAAATAGATGTACGTAGCTCGAAGCTATGATATTTAAGTTTATAATTCCTAAGTCGTAATAATCGTAGCAGATACGTACGGGACCGGTTCGTTTTACTGATAGCTATACAGTCAGGGCGAAGAGTTAGTAGATTGGGTTTAAAGGAATTGCGTACGCATTATAAGGGGAAGTATAATTTTATCATACGCTTGTCTCGCGAATATGGAAAAAGTATAGTCTTCCCTTGGTCTTCGTAGATTCTCTTCTTATGCAATTTGAGCTTTATATCTAAAAGATCTTCGGGCAAGCCTTAAATAGGGCTAATAGAGCCAGTGGCTGTCTTGCAGCCCACAAAGATGGCAGAGCGGTACGTTAGCCACCAACAGGCAGGTCGAGAGGACCAGGAAGTTAGTATAAGAAGTCTCTGTTTGACGAGCTTGGCTGCATGGTGTAGAGTTATGGAGAGTATACGGGGTACGCAGACAGTTGGGGTCTTCGTGTGAGCGCCCTTAGGCCCCAGACTCTCGGTGAGATCTCTAGGTATCCATCTCTAGCGTTGCCCGGCCTAGGTGATGATGCACTCTAGTAGAGAGAGATAGAGGCAAAGTATCATACGGGGCATTGGTACCTGCATATATAGGCTGGGAGTCGTGAGTCCTGGGGGTGCTGGGGTAGCCGGCCCTTTAAGTTCAAAAAAGCTTAAGGATGAGGGAGGGGGGGGAGGGAAGGAGATGGGGGAGACACCACAATCACCAACAACTTGCCAAAGCACCCCACATCAAGCTCGGTTGGTCTGGCCGACTTTGCCTGTTTGTTCGCGCAAGGCGCATTGCGTCATCCTCTACTGTGTGTGTACTAGCATAGGGCCCCAATCGTAATGCATGTGTTGATTTCTTCCAGTATTGGCGTATTTTGCATCACAAGAAAGTAGAGCCCGTAAGATCACTTTTGCGGTCACCTGGTGGTACTGTTTCCATAAGTTTACGTCCGGGGAGAGAATCTGTGAATCTTCATGGGTGGTAGTGGTGGTGGTGGTAGTGGTAGGAACTTAAGGAGGGATGGGCTATCATGATACATGCAGGAGACATTTTGCAAGGGAGTATTTGGTGCTGCTGAGGCCGATGTGCTCATGTTAGGACGGTGGCACGGGAACAGTATTTGGCCCGGGGGGTTTAAAAGTTAGGCGTAGACTTCAGTAGCCGAGACAGAGAATTCTGTTCTCTTTTAGTTAAGCCAGGGAGAAGAGGATGCTTTATAGGACTCCACCAGCCTGCGGAACGCACCTGCATCCTTGATGTCTCTGTTTGTGCTTTATTCTACGGGTTTCGCTACAGTGGATGTGGGCTTATAGAGTTATAGGTGTAGATGTGAAATGAGTTTTGGTGAACAATATCGTAGGTTTTGGTGAAGCGTGGGTTTTGGTGAGTTGCGCCGTTGCTAAAAGGTTGCACTTTTGTATGGAAGGGCCGCCGTAGGTTACACCATGCTGTAAAGTGCGAACTACATACATACATACATCTTTTTGAACAATCGTTCATTCGGTGTTTCGTACTATAGCATCAAGGTTGTGATGTTCTGCTTAAAAGTCGTTATCCTATTAGTAGGGGGTATTAACTAATATTAGGAACGCTCGTCAACCATGAGAACCTTTGTGAACCAAGAGTCCCTTGGGTGTGGTGTGCATGTTTCGTTAAACCCCTGCAAAAAAAAACAAAAAAATTCTGGAACACCAGATGGCGGACAAGCCTTTTTCTTCTCACCAGGGGCCGGGGTCATCGGTCTTTTCTTGCTTGGTGAAACACAGTAAGTAGCTTAGCGCCCTATTTCGATCCGGACTGTGACGAACTCCAAACGTTCCAGTGGGACAACCTTAAAACGTTGTGGAAGCGCTTAGTGTGTGAGGCTTTCTTGTTTGGGTGGAGGAGTCCGCTATCGTTAGGTTTGGATAGAACATGGCCAGTGGAGTGAAGGGGGTTATAGTTATACTTACATCTATGTAGTTAACGTAAGCGTAAATATTACTTGATAGGCGTCTACATACCTACATGTAGTTATTTCCCACATTCTTATGCCGGTGTAGCTCGTTTCCAAACAGTTAAACGCTCTCGTTCTAGTGGTGGTGGTGGTGATGAATGATGCGCAGTGTCTCTGATAATACAGTGGTGGTATACTACATGCATTCAGTATTTGTTCCTCTAGAGCATGTTGCAATATTGATACTCGCCCTTCTATGGTAAAGAAGGATGTGTGTACTCTGATATTAGGAAGTTGCACAAATCATGAGCCATCTGCATCCGTGAAATCCAACTGCATACATACAAGATTCATCTACGTACGGATCAAACGGAAGCTTCTTTCCCCTTGAGATCTAGATTTGTTGCAGTACTGATTTGGGGAGGGTGATGTTGGAATACGTATACTGTTTCGTCGTCCTTCATTCCCCCCCCCTCCCCCTTCCCCCCTTTGCCCTCGACCCTCTTCAGCGGTCCATCATAATCCATCCATCCATCCATCCACCATCATCATCGCCATCATCGCCATCATCCCCATCTCCTTATATGCATCCCTTGCAGGAGGGAGGTCAGCCTGTAACGTATTGGAACTTCCATATAGGCGCCAGAAAGAATTCTATAGAGTGTCCTCGACGTCTATAAGTCGTACACCATTGCCTCTGTTTTTTTCTGTTCAGTATTCCAACACCATCCCACTCTTCATCTTCAATACTATATTCATTCTCACCCTACCCTTATTCTCACCCTCGTCCTCATCACTCGTTCTCGTCACAAATCACTCATATATCTCTTAGCCTATCGATTTTCCCTCGGGGCCCTCTCTCTCTATTTTTGGTTTTATTGTTTTGAATAAGGACTTTCCTCAATTCATATTTCAATCCATATTTATTTTAATCTCTCTCACCTCCTACAAACCGCGCAAGTCGCCATTTGTACTCTCTCGCAGGCCGTATATCTCTCTTGAAAGCTCCTATATTAATATCGTCATACCCACAAACATATCCCTCACCATGCGTTTCTCACTCCTCGCCGCCGCCGTCTCCGCCCTCATCGGGCTCACCTCCGCCCAATCCAGCGGCACGGCCACGGCCACCGCCGCCACACCCTCAGGCACCGTCACAGCGCACGTTGTCATGGTCGGCAACAGCAACGGCACCCTCACCTTTACCCCCGACAGCGTCACCGCCGCGGTCGGCGACCTCGTGCAGTTTCAATTCTGGCCGAGGAACCACAGCGTTGCCCAGTCGACATTCGACAACCCGTGCCAGCCCATGCCGCAGACCAACGGCACGGCAGGCTTCTGGTCTGGTTTCATGCCCGTCACGGCCGAGAGCACTAACGTAAGTAGATATATATATATATATATACACCCTAGCTCAAGAAGATAAAAAATAAAAATAAACTAAACTAACGTTAAATTGAATAATAGATGCCTGTGTTCACAGTCGAGGTGGCGAGCACAGCGCCAATGTGGTTCTACTGCGCAACAGGCAAGCACTGTCAAGCCGGCATGGCCGGCGTGATCAACCCGCCCGCCAACCCGGCACGCACACTCACAGCATACAAGGAGGCCGCGGCCCAGGTCGCCAATGCCGGCGTCCCTAGCTCCTCTGGCGGCACTGGCGGGAGCACCCCAACCACTGGCGGCGGCAGCGGCAGCGGCAATGGTGCGTCGCCGACTAACGGGTCGGCCGAGGCGACGGGCACTGGCGCGAGTGGAGCAAGCGGGCTGGCGGTCTCTGGGTCGTACTACTACTCGGCGCTGGTGGGCGCTTTGGTGGTGGCGTTGGTGTGCTATTAGGATGTTTTTTTTGATCTTGATTATTTTTCTTATGTCGATTGGCTTCTTGTCTAGTTTTTTCTTTTTTTTCCTCCCTTCTGTTTGTTCTGAGCGGCATGGGTCTCTCGTTTTTTTTCCTTTTAGGTTTTTTTTTTCTGACTGGACTGGTTGGTTGGTTTACGGTATCATCATGGGGCGCAATGTGCACAAAAAACAATACAGTCGACCCTCGTTATAGTGATACTGCATATAGTGATATTCTCGCTATAAGGATTGTAATCGGTGGCCCCGATGCGCCGTTTTCTTAGTCCATGCGTACTTCTTATACATAGTGATATTCGCCTTATAAGGATACATACTTTTGGTCCCAACCGTATCCTTATATCGAGAGTCGACTGTATACTCAACGTCCGATAATGGCTACGTTTGTGGGTAGGTAGGTAGGCTACGAGTAAGCCTAAGTATCAAATCAGTAGCTAGCTACAATACCATATAATTCCAAACCAAGGCGCTGGTCGGTTGGTTAGAACGATATCTATCTTTTTTCCTCCACTTCGTGTGTACCGAGCGACCTGACCAACACGGTCCAAGGGCGAAAGAGTATCACTTTAGGGCACTTTTGTATATGGGAATTTCGCCCCCCCCCCCTTTACGGCTCAAGCTTTCTGTGTGTGACCGGCCACAGGTATCACTCCAGAAACCTCGTGTGTCCGTGGTTCCCCATATCTATTCTATCCACTTGTTGCAAGCCTGAGGCCGGATGAAGCAAACGGCACCACTGCACTACCATAGTTCACGTCTCTATGTCTTTCTGACTATGGACGCAGGTCAAAGGGGTAGATTCTTTTCTTTTGCTTTCTATACACCTATCTAACCCTTCCGTCCGCATTGACTTTTTGTTCCCACGGGTAGCTTATTTTCCATCACAACCTAACAGGTTCCTCCTCCGAGTCCATGAGTATGTTCTATACCCTTTTCGTCCCCTACTATCACAACAACACAAGTGACACGGCCATAGTTTCTGCGCCAGACATGAAACATCACTCGACATGATTCCACACAACTCATTCCCAGTACCAGTACTAATGACTGGGCTAACGTTATATGGCATACCCCCACAACCATTCCCAAACTAAAAAAAAAGGAGAAGCAAGTGGTGAAATCGAGAGAAAAAAAAAAAGGAAAGCCTTTTGAAAAAGCTATTGAAATGGCAGTTATTGCTCTAGGGAAGAAAGGAGAGGAGAAAAAAAAACTTATATGAAAGATCATGAATGACATCGTAAACTTGTACTGCAAAGTAAAAAGTTTAGGTTTTAGGATCCACCTATCAGTAGAGGATTACCTAAAACTGGGCAACCTATTCCTCACGATTAAAGAGGGCACGAAGAAACAAAAAAACGGCAGTCGCTAGAACAAACGAAGTGACAACTTTTGACACAACTTGGGACATTATGGTCAAACGATATAAGGCAATATCGAGATAATACTGTTTGGTAGATTAGCTATGCTAGTGAAAAGGGAAGGGGGGAACTGAGGGAAAACTCACCCAGGAGATTCCCAGAATACCCAGGAGAAAGATAATCTCGACGATGTAGATATAATGTGCATACAGATCGTGTGGCTTAGTAACCTTGGTCTCGGGTTTTGCCATCTTTGAGTTGGCGCTTCTCTGTTCGTCGAGTTTTGAAAGTAGTCTTTTTGCCCATGGGGAATTCCCGACCATTGTCAGGATATCCGACCTGATATCCTCACCAAAGACCTGTTTAGCCAATTTCGGGATAACCTGTGACCTAAGGTGCTCATCTCTCAGGGAAATATGTAGGGCACTAGAAACAAGCGACTCTTTTGTGGCTAGAGAATCCTCAATAGACCGTTTAAACACGATATCATCATAAATGGCTCTATATCGGGCCATCTCATCGGCAACGGTGGCAGAGTGGGATCTATCAGTCTTGACGACTTTGACGAGCCTCCTTGTTTGATCTGGCCCTACAACAACCTTCTTGAAAGTTTCAACTACCGGTGGTAGGGTGTATGCCTGCTCAATCGCAGCGGCCTTTTCTGCTTCCGGCTTTGATTCCCATGCCTTCCTTCTATCCTCCTTTTGTGTAATTTCGTCCCTTCTAAGCTTAACGGAAAGGGAGTTCCACCTCGCGATTTTGTGGACTCTATCTTTATCTTGACTAGTTGTGGCCTTACGCATTTCGGCATCTGAATTGTAAGTCCTTTGCTCGCGGATTTGACGCGTTGCATTCCCGCGTTTATTACGACGCCTCATGTCACCAAAAGATCTGTTACCGCTGTTTTCCGCGTGTCTGTACTTCCATTGCTCATACTCAAGCGGTTTATCACCATGCTCGGGCTCAGTATACTTGGGAACAGTTCCATGAGCAGCCTCTACGGACGAACCGGACGCATGGTTAACTGGGTCTTGAGTATCTTGAACTTCGAGTGGGAAGTCCTGAACCCGTGACTGGAAACTTGATAGGTCTGCGTGTGCGGGATACAAAAAGTTGCGGGGTTCGTCATAATTTTCAGGGCCCTCATGAGCATCAATTGTATCCCCAGCGGCATCTAGGACTTCGGGTGACTTCTCGTTATCAGAAGAGCCTCCCGCCACAGAGCTATGGTTATGCTCAGAAAACAGCTGCGGCCCAAAGTATCTAGGAATGTTACTTGCGGTTGTTTTTGAAAACTGTTTACTTTTGGTAGTGGGGACCCAGTCTTGAGTAATCCACGCAGGGTATCTTGCGTAGCCAAGATCCTTGGGAAGGATCATGACTTTTTCCCAGCCAACAAAGGCGGTAATATTTCCTGAAATGTCAACAAGAACATTTCCCCCTCCAAGCTCAGGCAAGGACAGATAAAACTTTTCAGTTTTTGACTCGATAAGGGTTTCGGTCAGTAGCTTTAGCAGCACGAGATGATTTCTCGACCTCATGGATTCAGTATCGGTGTTGTCCTTAAGCTCCATGATTTTTGTGTTCCAGATATCTAGAAGATATTCTTTTGACGAACTATATGGCCCATTGACTCTTGTCTCTCCATTCATGAGTTGATCAACCGGGCCTTGAACACAAAGCCGCTTTTCGTTATAATCAACACCTAGTACACCGATTTTCTGGAAGGGATATAGTTTTAGGCTACTTAAGTGTTTAATACACTGGGAAAGGCAGCGAATCCTCTCTTCGTCACCCCAGGTTCCCCAAAGATCGTCTACTTTGTTCCCCTTCATGCAGTCCATGACAACGTAGGGGACCCCGAGAATGTTGTCGTCGTACGAAGAGTATGAATATATACGAGCAACGGGGATACTCGTTTGGTTATAGACGAATGACATTGACTTTACATCACTGTCTAGCCAAAGGCTATCCGCAACAGTGAAGTCCCTGGAATTAATCGGGATCCGCACCAACCATTTGGCTGGTACCTCCTTCAAATACTTTTGGCTAGTGAGCGAAATGGTGTAAAGCAAATTCTTCGAACCGACCTTGGGGCTTGGGTCTACAGAGCATTCAATACGGTCATTTGATATCTCCAAGGATTCGCCATAGAGGTCTCTTGTGAGACGGGCGATGTTCTCAATACTAATCGAATCGATAAGGTCTTGAATTGACGATTCCCCGGTATCAGACTCACTTGAGGCTGCGCCGCCCTTCGGAGGGAAAGATGCAATGACTGGGCCTTGTTTAGAACCCATCCTGAGATGGGGTAAAAGCTTGTAGGGTGTCCGTTGCCCCTCTTCTGAAATATATGTATCGACATACTCAGTTTCGTCGATATTCGAAACCGAAAGGTCTGACCTCTCATCAGTCTCAAGCTCCTCATAAGACAAGGAATCGTTCCTCCTGTTAGACCCATCATAGTCTTTTTCATCATCAGTTTCAGTTTGAGCTGCTGTGGTGGGAGCAATGAACCGCTCCCACGCCTCTCTTGTTTCAAACCGCTCTTCGGGCGAGAACTGGGGGAAAGGGCTACGCTGCGCACTCCTCCTGAAGTTGTCCCAATATTCTGGACCGTTGGTACCATCAAACGACCCCTCGACCGAGCGAGTTTCTGATGAGTGGCTATCAGAAGGGCCATCAAGAGGGTTAGGATCAGATGTTGCGCGAATAGAGGATGTGGTGTTCAACTCGACAGAGATACCAACGGAGAAAGTGGAATCTCCAGCATCAGCGGCTGAGAGAGTATCAACTTCGTGGCCATGATCACGAGGACTTTCGCTTTCGTTCTCTCTCGGAACAAATTCAGAAGCTTCAGGTGAAAAAATGTGCCCATCAAGGGTGGGCTTGAATTGATCAGAAACGGCCTCAATGAGTGGCCTCATAACATGAGGACCTATATCTCATTTCCATTAGCTCTCTGTTTTTAACCCTAAATACTAAAATACTAGGACGAGTAGTAGAAAAAGAGGTAGAACTGACCGCTGTAGCGTGAAGTATTAATGATCCTAAAACCATCATCACTCATGGTTGAAGTAGAGTCACTAGTTGATGGTCTACTATCTTTGCCTGCAGATTCTGCAATATTGGCAGTAGGTTCAAGCGTTGAAATATCCATAATGGGAGCAGAGATTCTTGCAGCAGTAGGAGTTGCTTCGAGGGATGAATCTGCTGAGCAGCTGGATGGGGAAAGAGGAGCAGTGATAGAATGAGGGGAGGTAGATGAGATAGGGAGGGGATTTTGGGTGGGGGAGGCAGCGGCTTTTTTGCCCTGTTCAATAGAGGGAAGTGGTTGAATGTGCATTATTATTTTTTTGATTTGTTACAAGTAAGAATCAGAGGAAAGAGTTTGTGTGAAACGATAGTGTTGCCTGTACGATTCTCAAGAGATGTTTACGATGAAAGTGAAGGTCGAGGTGGAGGTGTGGGAGAGAAAGGGAAGTGAAGGTCGAGGTGGAGGTGTGGGAGAGAAAGGGAAGTGAAGGTCGAGATGAAGGTGTGGGAGAGAAAGGAGGATACGAAGAAGGAACAGGCACCAACAAGCACGGATAGCCAGATTCTTTTGTGCCGTGGTTATGGGATTGACCTTCTTTGACCACATTGGCCAGTCACGTACGCACACCAAGTCACCTCTCTTCCCCAGCCGTAACTGGAGCTAGTTACTTGTATGTTTTTTGTGGGAGTACCGGGCATGGCTGTTCCGCAGCTGGTCAGTTCAAGAGGGCTTCCTCGTGCTAAAACTTGCCCGTTCCCGATACCACCCACACCGGTAGTTAAGACCGTTCTCACGCTTGTGCTTGAGTATGGGAACTGCATAGCGTTATTTGCCCAAGTTTTTCTTTTGTAACTGGATAGCAGCAAGAGAAAGAGCTCAATGGCCCACCATCCAACTAAGCCTATCAACTCCCTCCCACTTTTGCAGGAGAAGACCTTCCCTCCCTGCCTGAGCTGCCACAAAGCTGGCTGATTGATAGTGTGATCGATACCACCAACGGCGCTCCTACACTTGTTTCTGGCAGAACTATATAGTAAGTACTACATGTACTCTACAATCTCCCACAAGAGGACATCATTTAGTCTCTCACCACAAGTGTACTGACCTGCCACCCCAACCAAGTGTACCCATAGAAAGCTTCCCGCCCTGTCCTCTTTATTCAGAGATTGGTCAGGACTTGATCAATTGAATCTCCCAACAGTAAATTAAACCCTGGAATCGAGCTTTCACATATGCACGCAGATTCTTGAATCCACACTCAACTAGACTTACGGCACGACGAGTTAGATGCTATGGCTCTAAAATATCGATTGCTACATCAGCACATGTATATATTTGTGATAATAGATACATCATACGCGTGAACTGTACTATAACACCTTCGATATATATCTTTATACAATACACATAATGGTCGAACTGATCGATTGCAATTGATCAGCTTTCACCAACGCTCTTTGAAACCAATTGATATAAGACAAGATACTACTCAAATACTACAACGAAACCCATAACAATTAACATCAATCAACAATCTCACAAAGAAGCCATAAAAACACCCACACTCATACTCATTTATTTGATTTAGTAGCAAACCCGAAAGTGGTAACTGCAGACCCTGCATGCGCATGGCCTTGGCACGCCGTTCCCCAGGCCCTGGCCGGGCTGAAACAAACTAAATCTTATATCAACCTCCCTGATCATCTCAATTGAACAAAAACACCAGAATGCCTCGCCGATCAATCTTCAACGATCCTTCCCCTGATCACGACCCCGCAGCAGAACAAGAAGAAGAAGAAATACCAGACCATCAGCCCTCAGACTTCAGTATCTCTGACCCCGGCTCTGAGACCGAGCAGGTACCTCCCACCGACGACGAAGATCAATACTCCCTCGACGAAGAGGAAGAAGAAGAAACACAAGACCTCCCCACCGGCCCAGACCTCGAAACCGAGGCCGAAGATGATTCCACCAAAGACAATGCCGCCGCCGCCGCCTCCTTGGGAGACGAAGACGACTCCGACGGCGACGTCCCCTACCGCTGGGGCGACACCATCGACACTCGCCGCTCCGTGCGCAACTTCTACGCCGTGATCGCCTCCCTCGACCGCGACCACAACTCCGCCCTCGCCAACCATCTCTATTCCGCCCACCTCATCAAGCGCCAAGGCCTCTCGGCATTCACCTCCTCCTCAGACTCGTCCACCGACACTGCCAGCCGCAAGCGTCGCCACTCCCCCTCCCGCCTCGCCGACGACACCCTTCTCCCGCGGAGCAAGCGCTTCATCACAAACTCGTGGACGTCCTGGCCGCACCCGCCGTACCACGTCCCGCGCGAGGCCGAGCACAAACTCCACGGCCTCAAGAGTCAGCCCCGCAGCTCCCACATCGACGCCGCCACATATGAGGAGCAGGTTAAGCGGGAGCCGGTGACGGCGAAGGACACCGCCCCGAGCTGCATGCTGGAGGAGGTGCTGACGGCGGCGTTCTTGCGCGAGGGGAAGGAGCGCTTGAGGGCGAGGGGCGACGAGGCGGAGGGAATGGTGCCCGTGCTGGACGCGGAGGTGAGTACGCATATGCTGAGACCTGTCGTGCGGAATATCATCAGCCGTCTGGACGCTCTACTAGTTGGGCTGTACCACGAAAGGACATATGCGAAAGCACTTATGAAGGAGGAGGAGGAGAAGGAGGAGAAAGCGGCGGTCGCCGCCGCCACCGCCGTGCAGGAGGGCCCAAGAAAGAGACGGAAAGTCAACGGGTACAAGAAACCGCAAGCAGCACAGCGCCAGAGGACGCTCCCGAAGCGGGCCGTCACGCCAATGACCGACACCGAGGAGGAGGAGGAGGAGGAGCAAGCGCGAGCGGGCGACGCCTATGACGACTCACAAGGCCGCTCTCAGCAGCAGGGGCGGCGGCGTGGCCGCGCGCTGCCAAAGCTTGCGAAGAAGTGGGCGAAGAAGCGGCAGACGAGGCTGCGGTTGCGTGACTGGAGTAATATCGTTGGCGTGGCGGCGCTGACGGGGTTCGAGCATGAGGTGGTGCAGAGGACGGTGAAGCGCTGTGAGGGCGGGTTTAGACAGACAATGGAGTGGAGACGGTTGGCACATGATGATCACTTGGAGGGCCGAAAGAGCGGCGATGAGTGGACTGGTGCGAGGCTGGAGGCGGGCCGGGAAGGGAGTGGAGAGGATGAAATGTATAAAGGGGTCCGTAGAGATGGGTTTATGGAGCCAGTAAGAATTACGCCGAAGAGAAATGACAGGAGGGTTAGGAGTAAGTATAAGGACTAGAGCTAATAGACGGATTCAGAGGGAAATGGGCCTCTGTAGATTAGCTACAATATGATGTAGCATTAGTATTAGTAGTAATAATGAATCATGAACTCTGACCCTGCAACATCCAGATAAATACATGCGGTGAGGCCATCTGGTAGACTCACAAGGTAAACATATCGATTCCATCCACAATATCTGCGCTCTGCATGTAAATGTAAGCAAACTACATGTATCTAGGGTGTCGGAGGGTGATGCATATTCGGTGATTTCACAACCACACGGGAATTAATTTTGGTACGAATGTGCAGATTCTCTCCATGATGAAAGAAAAAAAAGGGGTCTCTGCCACCAATGCTATTCTGGGCCCTTTACTTCATGTTTTTGCTGTCTAATTGTGGTCTCCTGCCTGGGAAGTAGATATTATCTATTCAGATACCGCCAGGTGTATGATTAGACATGGTAGAGAGGCTCTGTACATGATATCTGAGTTTATGTGCTATGTTTTGTTGTCAAGATGTGCACTTTCAAATGGGGGTACATTAATATCGCGTCACAAATCATCACTCGATCACGTGAATGGCTCCTCCTGCTGCAACCCGAAGGTTATGGTGTGATTAATTGGTATTTTACGAAGGGGATGGGCATGAGAGTATGGCAAGTCTCTAGTAAGTTGGTAAGTATGTGCTACTGTGTAATCTGGTAGCATCACAGTTCAGGGTAAGTACTGTGATAGGTTTGTTTCCTCCCTCCCTTTGTTTTTGTATTTTTTTTGAAATGCCCATTCGAACCCCCGCACCCGCACCTCCCCCGCACCAAGCCATTCCCTGCCACCCGCCGTCCACAGTACAAGAAGCTCTACCCCCCCCCCCACCCGCTCAAATATATGCAACAAGAACTGTAACACTTTCAGAAATGAATTATTGCGCACATGATAGCCACCATAAAATACGTGTATGGAAACCAAGCCGTGCAATAAGATTGTACATGTCAAGTACATGTAGTTGAGATTTTGGGACGGGACTAACTACAACTGTATCTGCCGGCGCCCTGCCTGGACACATAATTGTAGCCACAAACGCTGCATCGGCCACAATAATCTTACCAAGTGTTCTCAAGCGCAGGGCCACATGGCTCTTAGTTTGGCTCTCCTACATAGAACGCTCAATTGATTGACATTGCAGCGAGTTCTTCATACATGTATCCAACTCCCCAGCTACAAAGGTATATCGATAGTTACTACATGCGCGCAGCCATAAGTGGGGGGTCGAGGGTGCATCACAGCCCATCGTCCAAGACAACATGTATGTGAATGAAGGCTAACCAACACTTTACAGGGGTGCCCAGCTAGAAGGGCAGAGCGGGATATGAGGCTCACAAATATACTTCCCACTGGACTAGCGATATCCAGCCCCGCACGACTGTTTGCACGGGGGTATCAACACACTTTGGTGGGGGGTCTACCCACCCACCCCCCCTCCCCCCTCCCTAGGGTCTTGTCAGAGATCGAAAGAATCCCCTACGAGATATCTTTCTTCCGGATGGATGGTCCATCGCACGGACTGCAACTGGATGAGACAATGATATGGGTATATGGCCGCCGGGTTCCACAATATCTACGCAGAAAGATTTGGGCCACACATATATATCCTGGACAGAGTCACAACATATGGGGGGCCAAAGGCGTTGAGGTGTATTTGCCCACAACTGGCTGGGCGATATGATGGATGATGGGTGGATGCAATGTCCATGCCGGAGGCCGACCCTAAGCCTTGGAGTTGGGTCCATATTAGGGTTGGGTATATGTACCTACATGTATGCCGCTATACTAGCGCGAAGGAGAGATATAGTGAGCCTACATGCAGTTGACCCTTGGGTGTACAGGGCTCAAGAAACCTTGAAGCGAGGAATTGTCGCAGTAGACGGGCCGGGGGGTGCTACTGCATCCCGTTGTGCAGACAAGACAGCGACCTGATATTTGAGCCCCATGTGGCATGCACTGCAGAGCAGGAACAACGTACTAGAAAGCAGTTTATAGAGAAGCAACACACTATAAAAATGCACCGTCGAACTTGATATTGTTATGCGTACGCATGAAGCACCATCCATCACTCGATCTTGGCGTGGATCACAGAAAATCACCCAGTGGGCGCCGGCCCATCGGTATATAATTGATTGATAATTCATACATGAATGCAGTCATCGGTATAGTCACTGGTTTAATTGAAAACTAAACAAGTAGAGATTTACATTTAAGGGGGAAAGACTGTTTATTGTATTTGAGTGTGGTGCCATTGAATGGGCATGGGGCCAATGGAAAGGTTGTTTACAAATTGAATTCGATGGGTGCAAAACCATAGGGTGGTTTACAGCGTCCTACTGGTACCCACACACCCATATAATTATTCTCTTACGCACGCTTGCGCCCAACAGCCGTCGTACATGTACCTTTCCCCGCGCCCAGAGGGTACCTTCTCTTCTCTCCATCCCTCATCCTCATCATCCCAGGTACCACTCCCCCCGCAACTCATAACATCCTTTTTCCAACAATCTACATACTCTGAGACAAGACTCTCATCCTCTCCTCATACAAATATTTCACTCTTCATCCATAGAAATCTCTACTTATGATGAATCTTACACCCACCCTTCCCTCATGGGCCATTTCCCCGCTCCTCATCCTGCTGATGATTTTCATCGTCTCCATCATCCACGCGAACAATCTTTCGCTATGGGATTCTATCGAACTCAGTGTGATCTCAATCTTTGCGTTCATCATCGCAATCTCTGTTCTCAGGAGGGCTCCTGCTGTTGCTACCTTTTGTGGTGATTGTGAAAATGATGCAGAGAACCAATTTGATAAAATTATCAAGATAATCCATCAAGAAGATGGGCCTCATACCGTCTCTGAGACAGTGAAAAAGGAAAAAGGGCCACTTCCTGTTAGAAAGCTGCAGGTGGACAGGATAAGTATTCTTGACCCTATCCTTGAAGTGTGGACGCTGCAAGACAAGGAGAGGGCCGAAGCAAAGGCTGCTACTGCTGCTTCTGAGGAGAAGGAGGCCGAAAAGTTCAAAAAGCAGAATGAGAGTAAGTCGCTAAAGAAAAAAGATGACTTAAAGAAGAAATCAGTCACTAGGGATCGGGCTACTAGTGCGGGTGAACTCGTCGTGTATGAGGAGATATTGCCGAAAGAACCTGTAAGGCTCTTGTCTCTAGGACCACGTCTTGGATGAAATTAATGTTTTTGCAGCCGAATCCTGTGGTTCTAGATGATGACAATTTTATCAAAGACATCCAAGATGCATCATTTAGTTTGCAGGAGAGTATTCTCAACAAGTACTTGGTGAGTTTATAAACTCTTCGAACATATTAAACCAAGTTAACCTTTGCAAATAGGCGACTCTAGAGAGCAGCACTGATGCTGCTTTCGTCGAAAGGGCCAATATTTCCATCAATGCATTTATTGAAAAGCTCCGTGAAGCTGGCCCATCAGTAAGCCACTATAACCTGAGTTATAAGATCATTGAAGAAAACTAATGTCCCTATACAGAAGGACTCAGATATTATTGAAGCTGAGGAAGTCAAGGCTCCGATTACAACAATCGAGAAGTCTCCCTTGTCAAGACCAAAAATTGAGTGGGGAGCTTCAAAAGAGGCTATGGCACGCATGAAGCAATCGACACCTGTTAGTCTAAAAAAGACCGACTTCGGATTCTTGGAAAAGGAGTACAAGATGGGAGAGCTTGTAAGTAATCTACCTCCTTAAATTCGAGATTTCGTACTTACTTAGGATGTGTGAATAGAAGAAGAAGAAGGGGAAGAAGAAGAGGGTCGTATCGACGCCCTTGGAGTCCAAAGACTCAACCAAAGACGACAAAAGTACGGATAAAATCATTAAAGTTCCAATTGGATCAGCCACCGGACCCGCTTCAAAGTCTGAATGCAAGACCAATGACCAAGCACAGGTCAAATTAGAAGTCGAGACTAGCCAAGAGCCCCGTGAACAACCCACTGAGGCTGTGGCGGCACCAGTTCCTATCGTTAATGGAGCCAAAGAGGCCCTGGAACTTGAGAAGGTATCATCCTCGCCCGCTATCCTGGGCGAGAAGGAGACTGCCCAGGAGGTTTGTAAGATTCTGAAGGCTAGGCCACGCAAGAAAAATTTGCGGAAGGCAAAAAACGGGTCACCTAAATCCACCAAAGCCTCAAAAGCAGTTTTGACCCCGCTTGCTGTTAAGCTCGAGAGGTCTGGTGGACTTCAGGGGTCTCAAACTAATAAGACTGTACCAACTGCTACAGCCCCGCCCATCGAGCAAGGCCAAGGAGAGGTGACGGTCGAGCCAGTGGAGATAGCAGTAGCGCCAGCTCTTGCCATCGAGACTCTTGCTGTCGAGGTATTTGCTGTCGAGACTCTTGCCGTCGAGACTCTTGCCGTCGAGGCTCTTGCCGTCGAGGTTCTTGCCGTCGAGACTCTTGCCGTAGATGATGTACCAGCGGGCATAACTCTAGAAACCTCACAGGAACATGCTGAGGTTACGGGAAAATCTATCGGGGCCATTACCCCTGCAGTCGAGGCCCAGTTCCTCGAAGACTTGCCACTGGAAGCTTTAGTCGTTGAGGATGTCCCAGACCAGAAAAATCTTGAAGTAATTGAGATCTCGTCACCGGATCTCGCTGAGCAGCTTTCGGCGGCTCTGGAAGAGCTTGATGATATACCCCCACTTGAAAGCGTATCTCAATCTACCACCGAGAGGGGGAGAAGGCCCGCTGAGATTGCCTTTGATGATTCTGATGACCTCTGCCAGAGTTTCTTGAATTTGATGAACGGGTCCATTGAGAAAAAGGCTGCGTTGGAGCCTCAGAGCCCTGATGAGATCTCTGCTCTGGATAGCACCGTCCCTCAGGTCATTATCGGCCCGGGGGCCAATGTTACAGAGTACTCTTCTGGTCAAGCCTGCGAGGCGGCGGAAGTCTCCACCGCCAATGATGAGCAGACTATTGGTGGTGATGACTCTATGGGCTTCTTGCAGAACTTTGACGATAGCTCTGTGGGTATCATCTCCCTAGAGGGTCTGAACTTTGCCAGTGCATCCAATGAGAGCTCAGTGCAGTTAACCGGTCCAGACCTTGATCCAGACATTGGATTGGGCGAGAATATTGACTTTGACAGCATATTCAGTGAGATCTTCGAGAGTGGCGATACTCTGCCTGGAGACCACATGGATGTTTACCAGCCTACCGGGATCTATACCAATGTCCAAGAAAATGTTGCTGGCCAGATGATGTCTGAAGATTTGTCTTTTGAGAATGCCTATACCGCCGACGCCAGAATGGGCGGTCGGCAAGAGGCTATGGACCAGATAATGTCTGAAAATTTGTCTTTTGGGGGTACTTATACTACCGATATCAGTTCGGGCGGCCGGCAAGATGTTGCAGATCAGATAATGTCTGAAGCTCTACCTTCCACGAATCCTCCCGTAGCAGGTGGGATGGAGATTGCTAGAATAGAGTTAAGTGAAGATGAACTGTTCCGCCAGGCTTTACCAGCAGCAGAGGAGAACATCAATGGGAACACCTCGGTTAACCCGACCCAAGTGATAACAAGGCCCATGGTTAACATTGAGCCTCAAAGTGGAACTGGGCTGAGTGAAGATGAAGAATTTCTCAGACAGATGTTATTAGCAGATATTGCTAAGATGGATAAGGTAGCCTTGGCTGGCCAGACTCAAGTGGTGTCAGAATCTGCTACTGCTGCCCCCAGGCCCGCAGATGCCAGACTCCAGGGCCAAGGGCACGAGGAAATGTTGTCCCAAAAGCCTTCATTGAAGAGCACGGTGTCTGGTCAGACTCAGGAAGCACCAGGGCGTGTTTTCGCCGTCCCTGTCCCCGCTGGTATCAGATCTCAGAGGAAGAAAAACAAAGCCAACAACGGCTTCCAATTCGGCATGCCGCAAGATGGATTTGTTCCTAACCTGGATACTAGTAAGTTTACCGCATGGCCAGGAACGGTCCAAAACTTCTATGACCCAGAGGCAAAGCGTAACCTAGTGGTCTTTCCACACCAATCATTTATGCCAAAGCAGCCAATAGAGCAGCTTACCCCAGCCCCATCTGATGCATTTACCACAGAGCCAACTATCGGGGAGGTATCTTTCAATGAAGCGGCTAGTCCCGTGTTGGATATCCAAGATACTGCCCTCTTTCTTCTGGAATTGACCCAAGGGGCTTTGATTTCTGGGCTTTCTACAGAGCCGGCTGAGCCACAGGAAACTTTTATCTCCCAGGCAGATCTTACTCCAGAGACACTCACCCCCGTAGCTCTATCAGAATCCTTTATTCCCCAATTGGCTGTTGATCAGTCTGTCCTAGCGGCCGTAACCCAAGAAACTCTTAGCCCACAGTTAACCACCCAGGATACTCCCGAGCCTGCTATCGAGCGGCCCTCACCAGCAGCACAGGCGCTAGATACATTAAAACTAATAAAATTACAAACTCTACAAGAACTAGAAACTCAGGCTTTTCAGGCTACTAACGCCCCGCAGTCAATCCTTAGCGCCGAAAATGGTGTTTCTATCACTACTAATGGAATAAAACTCGACACACCATCAGCTTCTAGCAATATCTGCACTAACCTCTCTCTCACACCCACTGCCCCGCAGCATGCCACTAGTGCTAAAAATGCGTCTTTAGTTATTATTGATGGCATGAAAGTTGATCCTCAACAATTTACTCAGCCCGCTATAAGTACTAATTTCACCTTACCACAGCATGTCGTTATTAACGACGATGCGTCTCTACTCACTATTGATGGAATGGAAGTTGAAACTCCTAAAACGCCTACTGAGTCAGTCATCGATACCACTTCTTCTCCCTCCCCGCGGAGTATCTCTAGCACTATCGACGATAAATCTTCAGTTACTACTGATGGGGTGGAGCCCGAGATTCTACAAAAGCTTAATGAACACATCATCAACCCGACTCTTCCTCCAATATTCACTTTGAAGGCCACAGAAAAGACCGGAAGTAAAAGAAGAGTTGGAGCAGGCGATTCTGGTGATGAGGAGAATACCCAATCTATGATTGGAGTAAAAGCGCTTACCAACCGGCCTACCATCCCTCTCCGCCAGAAGGGCCTAATTCTCCCTACCGTCACAGTAAAGTCAGTCCAAGAAACGAAGGAACCCAAAAAGCCCATTAGCACATCAGGCATCAAGATCATCATGAAAGCGCCAACAGAGCCTGGCTCAGAAATTGCGCTCAAGAAGGTCAGCCCCTCCTCTTCCTCCATCTCATCTATCAATCCACTTCAATACTAAACCATGATACACAGCGCTCAAAAACACAAGCACCCACGATGCTAGATGAACCACAAGCCGAGCCCAACTACGACTCCGCAAAGGTCAATATGCAGAAACAACTCAATAAGACCACGACAAAGCTGCAGGCGGCAGTTATGGAGCACTCAATTGCGGTAGCGAGGCAGAAGGGTATGGAGATTGATGATAATGGCTTCTTCCAGCTGGGGCCAAAAAATAGACCAAGACGTAGGCGCTAGAGACAGCTTGGTTGGTTTGAGTAAGATTGAAGTTATGAGTATTTCTAGCTATTTCTTTTTCATCTTTTAGGAAAGAAAAGTGAGTATTATTTACATAGTGTTAGCGTTGTATCTATCATTAGTGGCCGAGTTCACTCATAGTGGTGCTAAGTATGTAATACAGTCTTACAATTGATATAACTTACTTCATACTTGCGTGAGTGTTTTCCAACTGCTAGCATATATCATGAAGCTCCAACCCTTCTAGAGTAACATATGGTCTTAATCCAAGCTCAGAAGAGTAGTAGAATGACCGGAGGTGGTTGTTTTTTGGGGGGGTCGCGCTGGCGAGTGATATTTTATGAGCGGGTTTAACATGCTGACCAGCATTCGTAATTCCCGTACCATAGAGCTCTACTACACGAATTGATAAGCCCAAGATCGGTTCCAAAAGTCAAACTCCATTCAGCGGGGTAAGCCAGCCCATGTGTGGGCTGGTGGTTGCGGAGAACGGATATTTTGGGGGAGATGGGTTGGCTGGGCCCCACCTCTGTGAAATAATCCCCGCCTACCCCCCAATTTTTTAGACATTATATTTTATGATGGAGTCGTACGTCGTTACATGTATACAGGCCCGAGTAGTTTGCGAACGAACACTTTGTACGGCCGCCTCCGTCCTTCACGTGACCGGGCCGCGCGCCAGGTCTCCCGTTTGCGGACGAACATTGGTTTTGGAAACCGATACTTAATTACAAGCAGGACTACTAAATGAACCCATATAGCTGGGGGAATTGGAGATATGTACGCCAAATTGGAGTCGGCTGAGAAGCTTGACTCTACACTGGATTGAACCGAGCTGCGGGGTGTGAGCTTGGGGATACATATCGTAGTTATAATTATGTGCATTTATATTTATATAATTAGTTAACGCCACCACCAGATGCCAAAAGGTCTTTCTCGGTGTTAGAGTGAGAAACATGCAATAATTGCATTCCTCTTAGGAACATGCATCCAACTCAGCCCACCCATAAGGTCTTCATAGACAAAATTAGACGTCTCTATACATTTTGTACTGCCGGAGCATTCTGTTCGCCTGGCCAGGTGTAAACTCGTACATACAAACATCGGTAGACTACAAGAACAAATCTGTAAGTAGACTGCCCGAAAAAAATACATACAATGCGGACGGTGACATACGTAGTCCATATAGTTATGGATAGGATCGACCCCAGGATACAGAGAGCCTATACATGTATCCTTGGACTCCGGGCATCCAACTGTATAAGTCCTTTCTGCAGGCGTATCCGAAATACGGTCACCAAGACCCGAGCACCCGCCCTGGAAAGTATGGAAAAGCCCTGCACATGTGCCACCAACCCGTCAGTGTTTTTTTCCCTACACCAACATAAGAGATACATCTACTCACCGAACCAATGCCCGACCTCGTGGATAGCGGTGCGCCCTAAATCGTAGTCGGTCGTACTTCCCCCGGGAACAGAGGTGGACAAGATGGAGCACCCATCGTTCAGGACGGTGGCGTCAGTCATGAACGTGGGGAGTTCACAGGACCCGAGGATATCGTTTGGAAGGTTCTGAAAATAGAGGTTGAGTGTCTTGTAGTCGCCCCTGTGGAGCGACCTCTTCATACTGTCATCATCTAGAGCGTTGTACCAATTAGAGTTGGTAGTGCGCGTTATCTCTAGCAGGGAGAACCGGAACCCCGTGGAGGAGAAGCCCTGGTTGAGAACGTCCAACTATAGGATTAGATATATATACAATAGAGGCTTGGATAAAATTCAGTACATACCTGAGCCTGAAGCTGAGAAACAGGAATGTTGCCCTGGGACACGCTGGCTCCATTCCTCAGAACGTGAAAGTAAGTCGGAATGATGATGATAGCCGAAATCCCAAATGAGGTCCCGCTCTGCATCGACTCGATAGCCATCATCTGCCTGCTGGCCTTAAGCTGCTCTGTTGTAGGCTCCGGGGCGCCGCACTTCCGTGCGAGCGCCACCACCGCCAGCAGTGAAAAGACGATTGAGAATTCAAGTATCATGTTTGAGGTGCCGATGGAGGAGATGCTTCAAATTGATAGAACTGGAGGAGAATCAGTATTTATGCTGTTTTTGTCACTAAGATTCAGAATTAAACTCATCTCACTGAATCTAGTCTAATATGTGCTAAGTGGAGATCCATTGCTCTAGTATAACTACCATTAACAAGCATATCTGTTAAAGTTAAAAATAAGTAGCTGGTGGAATAGCTCGATGTTTCTGGATGAGTTCTGTCGTACCTTTATGATATCATGGAAGTTGTGACTAGAGTAGGGTAGTGGTCATGTCTATCAAAACTTATTAAATGAAAGAAAACCACTTTGAAGCTGGTTCTCACCAATCCGGAACTCCAATTACATGGATGAATGCAGGCTTGTTCCTTATAGCCATCCTACCGGAACAGTAAGATGTCCATAGGGATGGGTACTGAGCTAGGATGAAATATCTAGATAAATCTAGATAAATCTACCGAGTCTTGAGGGAATTCGAAAGTGATGAGAGTCTGATAAGTGAATGCTGCGATGAACACGTGTGTTTTGTCATCAGATTCCGATCATTTTGCCCTAGTAACAACAACTACGGGAATTATGATCCTGCCGGGAGTACGACCAAATTGGTGCATGTATATATACTTATATAACTCGGGGAACTATATGTACGTAGGTTGATATCAGAGATGCCATATATACATGTATTTGTACTCGAGCTCGGCCTGCGCTGGGTGTGTTCTGGGGTGGGATCTAGTACAAGTAAAGCTGTCAAAATATTCAGTATGGTCCGATACGACCGCTCTGAACATTTCTGTGGTATTTCCCAAGCAGGTATTTCTTGTGCTGCATAGTAGTATTATCCTCAATCTATGATATATGCGAGTATTGATATCTGCGTTTGGGCTCGGCCCGCTAGCTATAGGGGTCCGTAAACCAAGATTTCGGGATAATGTGCACAACTAGCAGACCTCTGGCTCTGAATATATACATACATGTATATACTTATTGGCTCTGGTACTCTAACGACATGCCATGCGTCCCACATGCAGTAATTATTGACGGTCAAAGAAATTCAAGCATTATTTAGCTACAACTACATAGTTCAATCCGTATTTCCTATTAACCACATGTATGTAATGAAATACTTTATGATTTCAACGAGAAAGCTTGAAGTTTATCATCCGGGTGGAAAGTTTATACCCGGATGTGCAAAATCTCTCATGCATTAGCATGGCCGTGGTGGAAGGGATGAAATAAAGTAAAGCAATCCAGCTATATGCATCATCTTGATCGAGCTTGAGAAAGCCTCCTGGTTACTTCTTTAGCCATTATCTTTAACACAACTAACATTTAGCTATAGGTAGTGCGATGCAGCCCTTTCATATTATTTGTCCATACTGAATTAAGCTCTCTTAGGTATGCGTGTATGTCTACTACAAGTAAGAAGCATTGCCTAAATTGACCATCGACATTTAGTAGGTTGCGGCCGGAGTCGCCAAACAATATTCGAGGTGTGCAACACTGGGCATTTTACACACCACAACTCCAACCTAATTTGGTTTGGCGGTGGCTCGTGTAGTTTAACGGCGCACAGTCTAGACCACAATTTTCCTTCTTATGATATGACAGTAAGATGTACGCGAGGCAGAAGTTTATCCATTGGACTGTTGAATCCAGGACTTCCTATTCAAGGTGTGGCATAGTCACTGAGCCCGTTGCTTTTACGAGCTTGTTAGCAATATTTTTATTACTTAAATAGGCATTCCTGGATTCTGCGAGTCTCAACAGCCTAGGGGATAAGTTATAACCAGGCGCTTCTGGTGAACGTTTTAATGACTGGCGACCGTTTCTATATAGAGATCGGCTGGGGGTTGCTTGATTCGGATGCCCGATTCATGCTCGCCAGCAAGCCTAATGCGCTCATGTTGCTTTGTTTGCTTTTGGCCTGGTACACGCACAATATTAAGTAGACGAACGGGCTCGATTTGATGTATGAGTATGTATGTATCTATCAGGGAGTCCTCTGCCCAGCCTGCAGGGACGTATACTCTCTACCTGAAAACTACATGTAACGTCAGCTAGATTAAATGTAGCTAGATATATATTGGCGGGAACTATGGCCATACGGTACCATTTCGTCTGGCGAAAAATACTGCCCACCTAAAGTTGGTGGTAAGAGCTCGAGTGTGGCTTTCGCTCACAAGATTGTCTTATATTTCTTATCAATTAATTGGTCTTTTAGTAGAGTTTTGATCCTTTGTTATAGCTGCACTAGGGTGGCCAGCATCACCAGACGGAGGGATGCGTAGGTTTGGATACTCGTTTTCACCCCCTGTCAACCAAACAATGTAGAACACGGTTTCGGCCAAATTAGTTGAGCCAGTGACCCTGCATCGGCGCGTACCTGCAGGTGACAAGAATTCCTTTTTGAGTGTATGATCGAGGGGTTCCGAGATCCGCCCCACATGCATCTTCCGGGTCAAACACTCTGTTTGGTACGATACGTTTAACGGTACACATATCCTGGGGCTAAGACGTAAAATATTGATAGCATGGAGTGTTGGCTGGCTTCATTCAGTAATTAAGCATGTACTTGAATAGATCTAGATTCCAAGAGTGGCCTACGTGGCCGGTCCATGTTTTAAACGTGGCAGAACGTTTGGTCACTTAACCACCTCCAAAAATGATACCGTGAACAAAGTCGGCTGCAGTTGGATTCGATGTGGACCGTTGCAGATCTTGAAGGTTTTGTGTTGAGTAACTCTTTCTTTGTTTAGCCAAATGCCTTGCGTGTAGATAATACTTATGACTATGACACGCATATAGAATAGGTGATAAAAATCATTGGAGAGGTGTCAGCTGCATACTTCCCTCAGGTATACGGGATTATCATGTAGCTCGCCTGCCAGTCTCAAAACCATATCAGCGAGGTACTACTGTAGCTGCTGCTAGAATATTACAAGATTTAACTTATTTCAATTTATTGAGTTCTGTTACCTCATCAACCTCGGGCGGGTAGTCGCATAAAACGTTGAAGTTGTTTTGGGTGATTTGTCGTCATCCGCATGTTAAAAATATTGCTGCTTTGTTAGCGGGGTGGCCAAGAGAGCCCCGCACCCATCTCTTTCGGGTCCGTGGAAAGCATGGGTTGTTCTCGTTACATCTGGGGCCGGACGAACAAGATTTGAGGCTATTGATAGCCTTGGTGGCGGGCTGACCGAGCTTGGTAGTTTGGGGACATGTATAGGAGGGCTTTAGTCCTACAGTGCCGCCAAGTACACACACATGACTTGTGTACATGTATATAAGTACTGTATAGGTGTAGGTTTCGTAGCGGCGATCGAACCCATAGCAATTCTCACGTACTCTCTTTCTGGCAGTGGACATTTGGTAAGGTAAAGTGTAAGAGTCGCTTTGGACAATTATATTTATGATGAGAGCGGGAGGTTTGAGAGTCAAACCTCCCCTCTTTTATACTACATGTAAGTAGCTACATGTACTAGTATTATAACACCGTGTGGTCACCTAACTGTGACCACACAATAAGGACACCTCTGGCTATCACTATCCCTTAGTCTGTCAATGCTAACCCCCCCTAAAATAGAGACGGGATCTGTTAGTAAAGCAGCATTTTACTGACAGACTAAGAGGTCCTACACGCTTACCAACAAAAGAACCAAGTATGAGAGATTCGAACGGCGCCACCATTTTCTGGTTCTTATGCTGGTAAGCGTGTATGTTACACCTTGCATAAAGATCGTAAATTAAATCCAATCGGCCCGATATTGGCGAACTCGTAATCTGAGCTTTATAGAACGAGCGCCCAATAGTGAATTAGAAAGAAGTAAGAAAAGTATCGGTTAGATCATAGGAATCGCTAGTGTGTCATGAAAGATCACTCAAAAGCCGCAATATTTAAGTATCTGTTCTACTACGTAAGTACATGTAGTATTAAACTCTGGAGCTAGAAGGTTAGCCTCGGTCCCAGGCTCGAGATTTGGAGCGCGCTCAATATTTGGGGCGCGCTCGATATTTGGAGCGCAACCGGTAAGGTGTGCGACCATCTCAGAGCCTGGTGAAATTGAGGGAGGGCAACGCACATGCGCAACATGCGCAACCAAAATCATACTAAAATTGAGACTTTCTGTGCTTATAACTCAACAACCAGAGCTCGCGCAGAGTATTCAAATGGCGCATATGACCTATTGCTGCTTAGAGAATTATCTGAGAGAAAACTGGATGTTTTCACGAATATTTTTTTCATGGTCGTTGGCGATCACCTCAATTTCACCAGGCTCTAAGAGAGGTGAGAAGTTGTGCTGAGGTAAGCACAACCTACCACCACACAGAGCCTGGGAACGAGGCTACTAGAAGGTTGGATCCTTGCTATATGTGCCAAGCCATACTTTACTCGGGAGCTAAGGAACCCCGCAACTTACAAGTTTGGATAGTTCGCCGTGCAGTTTCCCTAAACCGTACCGGGATCGCCGCAGCGAAAACCTCTCTCGTTCTGCATACGAAACCTATTAGAGAGTTTAAGCTAAATAGAAAAAAAAGATCGACATAAAAAAGATTAGCATCTACTAGCCATAGATAGTAGGTATGATACTTTCAACGCCGCCCACAGAGGCCTCCGGTACGGTATCCTAACTGTAAACAGCGTTTGTCTGAGCACGGTGCTGATCTTTTTTGTGTCGATCTTTGTTGCAAGGCTTGAACTCTCTATTCCCGAGGTTAGGTATCACAAGCTGGGAGGAGCTTAAGTCAATGTCAACCTCTTCTCACCTACCAAAAGCCAAACGAACCTCCTGGCTTGCAAATTCAAATTATAATGTCCTCAACATTGGATATCTCCCACGGGTTCTCTCCCCTCCTAAAACCCTCTCAATGGACCACATTATATGCCTTCACATCAGTGGTCTTCCAGAACCTCAACGAAAAGGAGACTGAGTCTCTTTTGACTGAAGCACCAGCTGGGGCAAACCCGGAACATGTCAGGGCGTTTGCATCCAGTGAGAGCAGCCACTTGAACACAGAATTTCGAAAACATATGGAAATTTTCCTGGGTACCAAGCTTCCGCGGAACTCGATCAATAAGTTTGCGGCGGTGCTTGATTTGCTTAAGTATTGATCTCTTTCTACCCCAGCTGTGTAGTATACAACATGTTTAATTATGTACCGTAGCTCCATCCCAGGCTGCGTTTTGTTGACGTACTCATCAACACTCTTCCATTTACAGCCCATCAATAAGCGGGAAGAGCTTATCCGATTCTGGCTCAATCCTTCTTCGACTGTATTATTTCCACCTATACGGGCCTTTTCCAAAGCAGTAGTTACGATTACCAAGCTCATGTGGTCCCGATGTGTGCCAAGGGACGTACTCCACGGTGCTCTCGGGCATAAAGCTAAAGTAGGGAGGACACCTGGAGAAATTTATCAAGGTCAACCAAATAAGAGACCCTTCTACAAATTCGAATTTCTCAGCTTCCCTCCAAGTACAGAACAAGGAGCCGTAGAAAGTGTAAAGGAAATTGAATATGATGTAGTAATTGTTGGCTCTGGTTGTGGCGGGGCAGTGGCAGCAGCCAGGTTAGCAAAGGAGGGATACAAGGTTGTGGTTGTAGAAAAGGGCATTTGGTATATTCTATATCTTTCTTTCAAAAAAATACCTTCTAATACTGATATAACAATAGGTATCCGACAGATACACTCCCACTGCCCGAGGTCCAAGCGCTTGACGAAATATTTGAGGGAGGAGCAGCATTAGCTTCCGATGATAGAAGTGTGGGCATTATAGCAGGCAGCACTTTTGGAGGTGGCGGAATGGTTAACTGGGCAGCGAGTTTACAAGTATTTGCCACGGAACCTCCAGGAAGAAATAAATACTAATATCAACCCTAGACTCAAGGTTTTATAAGGGAAGAGTGGGCAACTAAAAATGGCCTATCCTTCTTTATGTCACAAGATTACCAGAATTGCATGGATTACGTCTGTGAGCGTATGGGTGTCACTGACAAAATCGAACATAATCACCGAAACAAAGTTATTCTTGAAGGTTGTCGAAAGCTTGGTTGGAGAGCTGTCACCGTCCCACAGAACACTGGGGCTATCTTGGATGGCGAAGATGAGCAGAGTAGAGTCCATGACGATGGATTTTGTAGTTATGGATGTGGGGGTAGGGAGGCAGGTGAGGGAAGAAAGATGGGAACGTAAGTCCCCCCCAACCTCTCTTCGAATATTTTGGGAGGATTTCTTCTTATGAACCTGAACTGCGGATGTAGAACCCAAACATGGCTTCCAGATGCAGCAAAAGCCGGGGCGAAATTCATACAAGACCTTTACGTGGATAGGGTCATCTTCTCGGACGCGAAGAAAACAAAGGCAATAGGCGTTGAGGGTGTTTGGGGCGCTAAAACCCAGGGAGATAAAACAGTAAAAGTAACCATCAAAGCCAGAAAGGTTATCATCAGTAGCGGGAGCCTACACTCCCCCGCTATCCTGTTGAGAAGTGGGCTAACTGTGAGTTATTCCCCAATATCAGCGCCTCAACACTCCTACTAATAATCTTTTGACAGAACCCAAACATCGGGAAATACCTCCACGTACACCCCGTCTCCCTCGTGACCAGTTATTTTCCTGGTCCTACAAACCCAATGTCTGGCTCTATCCTGACAACTGCTTGTACTGAGTTTGAAAACCTGGATGGCCTCGGGCATGGCGTTAAGCTAGAAACATCGGTTATGACGCCTTTATTATGGATGCGAATGCTCCCTTACAATGATCCCATACAGATCAAGAAGCATATGTTGAACCACCATCGGGCTGGTTGCTTCCTGGCGTTACTCAAAGAAAAGGACCCAGGTAGAGTTTACTGCGACCCAACAACTGGAGCACCACGAATCAGCTACACTCCGAGCGCGGGTGACCGAGAAATGCTATTGGAGGGAATTATTGCGCTGTCAAAGATTCTATTCATTCAGGGTGCAGAGGAGATTGTTCCCTACCACTCGGGAATGCCTACATTCAAACGACATCCTACTGCCGAGGAACTTGCACTAGAGAGAGCAGAGGAACTCGAGGAATTCGAAAAGGAGCTTGAAATGCCATTTTACAGCGATAGCCTAAAAGGTCCTGTCGAGGAGGAGGAGGAGCAGAAGTTTGGGGACCCCGGTATCAACGACAAGAGGTTTCAACGGTGGCTTAGAAGGCTAAAGGATTATGGGTTGCCATTGCCACAATCCACTTTTATAAGTGCACATCAAATGGGAAGTTGTAGGATGGGTAGCGATGAAGTTGATTCCGTGGTTAACGAGAAAGGCAAGTTGTGGGGGTCTGAGGGGCTCTACCTGGCAGATGCGAGTGTTTTCCCGAGCGCGAGTGGAGTTAATCCCATGATTACTGTTATGGCAATAGCACACCACATTGCAGGAGAGGTCATAAAGGAATTGAGGGGCGAGGATGGGAAAGCGTAGTTTGAGCACTGCTGGTAACTTTAGTTATAAGTTGAAGATACACATGTATATAAGTGACTATTTTTTATGCGACCTCTTTCGACTTAGGGTGCAGGAAAGACCAAGTCCGTTTGTTAACTGATTTATAAGCTGTAGGGGCAGCGGGGTCGAAATTCGAGAAATATTATAGAGACCGGGACGGTGAGTCTCCAGAACCTTTTAAACACCAAGCGCCTTGTTTGCCAAGACTACAGTTTATATCAGCGAGTGATGACATGTGATTCGCTCGCGAGTCGCGTACATACACCAGCCCACCTACGCACGTACGTCACAGCTGCTATAAGAAGGATAATAAATAACACCGAAAAGCAGATCAATCATATATACCTTCAGACGTACATGACATGTATTTCGCTTATTTCCCCCACGGATTTATAATTTACCGGTAACATCACGATCAGTATCGTGATGTCGATTTCTTTTGCAAATATGGCGTCATGATAATATATACACTGGCATGTACGTACATGTATGTACGTCAATGGAGACTGATTCTTCCCTTGGGTCAAACTTTAATGTTGGAATCAAAATTATCACCTCTAGTACCACCCACCAAAAAACGCCGCACAATATATATCTAAAACCAAAACCTCAATGTATCGCAAAGACAAAGTTTAAAAGCCACAGGGAAGAAGCCACCCAAACTTCTGAGCTCTTTTGCTTAAATTAAGGCTGGTATATACGAAACACATACATTCGGTACGTCCCGGGCTGTGCCCGTTGAAACTTGAAACACAAGACGCACGTAGTATCAATGCATGCTTTTGTGGATATCCGATTAAATCACCCGAACCATATGCATGCTGGCGCACTTGGTCTTAGGAGTTACTTATGTATGTAGAGTACTTAGGTAGGTCTCCGATAGGTGAGTTCATCCCGCTTATAATTATTGTGCTACAGATGGCTCTACTAGAGTACTTGCATGATTGGTTGGTGGAAGATCGGCGCCAATCAGGTTGTCGGAATTTGGAGCTAGAGTCTTTTGTCTGTGGTACAAAGGCTAGCTCCTTGACAAAATCATAAAATCCATAACCTTTCTAACATCTATAGGTTATATCGGAAACACGCTGTCTAAGTACACTCTTAGAGCCACTACCCCCGGCCCCGCGGTAGCTACGCATGTAGCTTCCAATCCGACAAGTGGATGGTGGTTAATTCACGCCTGCCGCGGCAATATTGTACACTCTATATAGCTATTAGAGCAGCTGTGTTTATAGGTTTATAAGACACATGATCTAGTCCTGCTAATCGTAAATCTCATTATCATGGGGTAAAGTGTGGCTTTTGCGTAACACTACATGTAGTTCTATTAGATTACTAGTGAGGAGCGGCCTCCGGCCGCACATGTAATCGCCAGTTCGAGAAACCGCCGACACTGAAGGATCCAGAAAACTCACAGCCCTGTTCAGTGCAATGATGTGGGATAAACATCTTCGCACGCAGTCGGGGCCACCTGCCGCTGCACGGCATGCTGGGCCCTCCTTGCTCGCGTGAGGGAGGTTGTAGTTTTGGAAGAGAAGAAATATTGATCTTGGTCAGAGGGTTATTATATATGTATGCTGTCTCCCTTAACACACCCGATTCTTTGTCTACTGACAGCCATAGACAGAAATGTGGGGCAGCTACCCATCCAATTGAAACCTTTCGTGATGACAGAGATACCTGACTATTCTATTTAGAAAAGCATGATCGGATTACATAATCTCTGGCCAGGTCTAGGCCCTTGTTTAGCTGCCTATAAGAAGGATAGTAAACATATATACTCGTTTTCTGCCACGTACATGTCAACACTTGAACGAATAGAGATCCGACCGGTGTTGGGGAATTAAAATGCTGCACATATACATGTGGTTGGAATCTCTAAGTGAGCCCTCTTATGTTGTGTGGCACCTCTCAGTGGGACTGCTGAAGCCTTCAACAATGTACTGCGCCAAGTCAGTTTTGATCATATATTACAGACTTTGGAAGGCTAGTGAACGGGCTTCACCTTCAGAGCCTACAGCATACCGCGCATATCACTGAATTGGGTCACCTTCCCTACTCAGCTATTGGTTAGTACAGGTCACGAACTCTCCTGCCAAAATTCGCACACTGTCCACAAGGATGTTCACACCACATTTTATTCCTTGGCCGCCTAGTTTTTCAAAACCACCCCAGATACGTCCAGAAAGATTCAAAGTCAGACGCTATCATACTTTGCTCAGAATGTGTTAGCTGAGACACACGTACACCGATCCCTAGATAACACATTTTTTTTTTTAAAAAAAAAATATATTGCACTCTAAGGTTCCGTGATCAACCGCCAGAAAAAAGCCTAATGCCCCCTCTTTCTCCAAATCTCGATCCCCCAGTGGAACCCACCCATTCTACAGCGCGCGCGGGCTGTTGGTTGATCCATTGGGGGCTTATCGTTTAGGTTGAATGGCGATTAGTTGACTATGTATATATCAAGTACCAAAGCTACAGAAAAGTTGTTATACGATCATTGATATTGGTCTCATGACCGGCGAGATATTTGGCAGGTGGAGCCTTTTTAGGTCTTGAATCCGGTTCGATTAATTTTATGGGCGAATTATCTTCAACGTAATATGATGAAACTACGCGCCACCAAGTAATCTGCATTCGTGTACTTCAACTACATATGTACATATGGACACCAACGTTTTTTTTTTTTTTTGCACGCATGGATGCATATGTTAATCCTTTACGCAACATGTACATACTTTATATACATGTAGTTTATTTCTAAGACCTATTGACTCCTGTGAACCCAATTGGGACTAGCTACATACATGTATGTACCAAGTACCGTAAAGTTTCCTGCATCTATGTAGATGTATGTAATCTTTTAACATGAGCTTTACTTTACATACATGTATAAGCCGAGAGCATTTTGTATCTCGAACTAAATGATTCCCATGGAACCATCAACAATCGACTCTCCGCCCGCCCTTTAACCCCGAATTAAAGAAAGATGAGAAAATACAACATACATATCACTAGAGCGCAACCCCCCCCCTAGGCACCGCACATAGTAAATCTTCACGACTAGCGGGAAATTCGAAAGCAAGGAAAGAAAAAAAGTACATCCGGAAATAAAAAATTCCAACCCACCAAACTAATCAAAAAACGTCGAATAAAAACTCGTATAATCCTAGAGTTACATACAAAAAAAAAGGATCCACATCAATAGAGTACTGGCGAAATAAATCAATATATATAAACATAAGAACACAAGCATATGGCTAGCATAAACTTCGGTACAGGGGGCTAGCCTGCACCATTAGGTCAAACCCGGAACGTAGACGTTCTTGCCTCCGGGCTTCATGTGGGTCCCCCGATGGGCTTTGAGGTTATCAGTTCGCGAGAAATGTCTCCCACATATACTACATGGATAGGGCCTTTCCCCACTATGAGTCCTTTCGTGACGGCGGAGGTGTTCTGGACGTTTGAATTTCTTTGTACAGCCCTTCTCTTTACACATATGAGGCATGCTTGCAGATGATACGACGACAACGTAGTTTCGCCTCTCCTGTCTATCCTCATCATCATCATCATCATCTTGGGCCATTTGGCCGCGTATGGCAGTACTATGGCGGCGCCGTTGCCCCCTAGTCTTGCTACGAACTCGCGGCAACGGAGGCAAACTGTTGGCTCCAGATGGTGGTGAGGACTGTTGAGAATCCTCATCTAGCATTTCCTCGTCGTCTTCTTCGTACTTCTCCCTCGCACATTGCAGGGCGGTCATGGCGGCGGCACCAGGATTATTTTCATGACCCCATTGATATGGTGGTGAGCAGTCATTTATATATGATATCGACTGCAATGGATTACCGCAGTGAGGTTGTTGTCCATGGAGAGATTGGGGAAAGACCTGGCCAATTTGTTCTAGTTGATGTGGCTGAAGGAGGTCCTCGTGTGGATCATACAATGAGCTTGCATCGTGACCATCACAATGAGGATTACTCATAGTAAGTAGGTCAGGTGCGATTGATTGCGACACATATTGTGATTTCAGTCCTTGAAACCTCATCATGAAGTTTCCAAATTCGTTATCGTTATATACCGGTGAACTTCCAACCTCTGACTTTGGAGTATGGGGTGAAGTTGTATTCGGTGTATTTGGAGCGCCAGGTGAGTTTGGAGTCGCACAGGAATTAATTGATGAAATTGAGTGTCTGCGAAGGCTCAGTGGGCTAGTAAAAAGATTTTCGTCGATTTGGTTCAAAGGCATCATGGTCGATGCCATATCGTGAGGGTGTGAGTATCTGTTATAGTGCACTAAGCAAGGGTCAACTTTGTACATTAATATGTAGTTATAGATGAATCCTCATAAGAATCCCAATACCACAGACGTTGCAAAGACACTGGTTTATGAATATAGCAGGGCTATAAATAAATGGTCCTTAACAATATACAGACAATATTGGAACTCCAAATGGAGGAGTTTTAGCCTGTATATATTGCCAAACCACAACCGTGGGAGTTGACAGAAGGATATCTGAGGAGTAGTAGGGCCAGGAGTATTAAGGATAGGGTATTGAAGATGTTGCCCACAGGTATAAAGTATGTGACAGTTGTGGGTACTTGGAGGGGTGGTAATATGATGCTAGCTGCTAAGGTGCTCTTGACTTACTTTTACTAATCTAATATAATAAATCCAAACTCCAAACCAAAATTATGAACTACAAAAGACAGGCAAGTTTTTTTCGTTACAGCTGAGATTGGTCTGTGCTACTGAGGGAAGAACTGGTGACAATGAGTGGGTATAGATGGTGACAGCGCGCGGTGTGTAGCTACTTAGTTTCCGTGAGGCTTTGGCCGTGATTTGAGTGGTGTGTACGAGGTATACTGCAGTCGTGTGGTGTGTTGCGTGGTATCAAGGCGGACTGTTGGAGGAACTGCTTGCGAGAATTCTACTACTTATATATATATAACAGAATGGAAAGATCATAAGTATGGAAAAGGAGGCTGATATGTAGGCAAGTGCCCCAGAGACCCGTAATATGATCGGAGGCGGGGAGGGGGGCCAGTACTCGTCCAGATCGATTGATATTTCGAGCAAGTGCGCCAACTTTTTCTTAATGGTAAATGTACGTATTGTCGATAGCCTTGCCAGAAGTAGACTGAACTGTGGCTGGAAGATCGTAATAAATTCTGCTGATCGCAAATAAAACTGCAAGGGCTTCAATATGTATATACATGTAGTAGTATTTGGGGCATCTCACTGGTTTTTCTGCAGCACTACAAACGCGTAGCCAGTCGGCGAAACAGGAAGACACTTCAATCGATTTTCAGGGCACGTGTAACTTGCATTGGACTGCGCATAAGTGCAATGCCGGCTCCATCCCCGCGCGGGTAGGTATGAGAGATGAGAATACTTTCTTGGGGTTGGCCAGCAGCCATGAAGCCAGCGCCTGGCTGGACTACAGAAATGCAGAAGTCGATGATGACACCATGTAATAGCAGATGAAAAGTTTCCCATCCGAAAAAAATGAAGGAAATAGAGAGGTATGCTGTTCTTGCGTAGTCCAATACTAGATCTCCAGTATGAACCTCAGGAATGATAGATTAGTTAGCTAATAGTATCTAGTTAAACTGTGGTATTGGCTACGTAGAAACTGCCGATAACATAATTTCCCCACCATCCAAGACTCTGGGCCACACCACACTCAGTTGAAGGGGAAGAGGAGTAGGCGGAGGAAGGAGAAGAAGAAGCAATATCTTGCTAGAAGATCACGATATATGGGACCCAGCCAATCTTTCCTCGAGTTGCAGACGGTTTACCATCACGAAGAAATACCCATGTTGCCGTTTTAAAGTCAGTACATCTACATAAAAGGAAACGATCAGGGAGCTGGAGCCTAGCTAACTTATCAAGATCATGTTGAAGCCTTTTACAACCGGTACACGGTATCTTTTTATCTGGTGTGTTCGAGTTCTTGAACCATTAATTACTGATCACTTACCGATAGATGCTGGTCGCTGCTCGAAAACGGCGGCATGGTCAGACCCCGCTAGTTAACCTGTGCATTTGAATTATCTTTTGTACCGGTTTGCTCAGCGTCTCCCTATCGATAGTCTATCGGAGATCAACTAATCCGGCTTCTCGAGATCTCGTTGGCTCCCCTTAATGGATGGGGACAACGAAATTGAGACTAACCTAAAGCGTAACCCCTTTGCAGCGGCATGTAAGAAAAGAAAATACGGATAGCTGCTAGCTAACTGGTCGTACCCGTATCGCATTAACTGGAAGAAGAGAAATGAAAGCTAGTAGCTGGCCCAGTCGAATCTACGCCTTTTGCACCGTAATGTACTGATATGTATCCCAAATAACTATCCATACCGCTAATCAAAGTTCTAGGTTTGTAAAAAGATTATATCCAGCCGTTGATATTGGCCAATTGGCTAGCCTTGTAAAATGGCGCTTGCAAATTAAAGTAAACGTCTAACGACTATTAATTAGCCTGGCCTGAATATGCCAGCCATATGTTTAATTTAAATGCATACATTCAAGTACCAGGTACGCATTCTCAGTCTTAAGTAGAAAGGCCAGCTATATATAGGACGTGGGCCTTGCAACTATATTTGCATGCAGATAGTGGGAAAAAGAAAGGGGGGTTCGTGTCAAAAACTTTGAAAGGTCGCAGTTCACGTCTTATACTTCAGATCGGCCTACTAATCATATATCTCGAGTTGGAGCTTGTATTGAGCTATCTAGGTTGATACGTTATCGCCTTTGGCTATATAATCGCAGTACGGCTTCTAGAGCTTTCAGATTGGACCGACTAGCATCCGGGACGTGGCCAGGGTATAAATGAAACTTCACTAATCCCTGATTGGGTAGGTTTCTCTCAGTCTATATGATAAACTCCACTATATATCCAAAGTAAACAACAAACAACGTTTTCCCTACATAGATCCTATGCTTAAGGTCCAGCTGCTTATACTGTCGCGGGGTGGGTGGGGATACGTTAATCGCATTAAACTGCTCATATCGGCGGCCCCACATATCGGCCCACCAACAGCCGTTTCTATATTATTGGCCCGAACTCTCCTAGATGAAATAGCACAATGATCAAGTCAAGTATACCGACCACCCAGAAACTATCAATTGAGACAGCGCAAAACTAAAGAATGAACGGAGAGCTTCATTCCAGCTACGTGGAAACATGGAATGCGTGGCCGGGGAACCCCCTTGCATTGTTCCTTTAATAATTTGGAAGGCTTGTCATCTAGATTCCAGCGGTGTTTCCACGCCCCCGTTATATTAATTACATTGAGAGGGCGCTTTTGGTGTTGAGCTTATAACTCACAGGGAAAGAAGGTTCACTTTCAGTTCTAAAGTGCCCTTGAATTATAGATGGGGTGATCATGAGGGAGAGGTCTGAGTGGATCCCTACCAGAATCACTTAACCTTTTTAACAGGGAACTGCGTTGATCTATCGGAGATTTTACAGCGGTCATGAGGATACTTGCTCCTCCGCTGCATATGATCTCCGGGTAATACCGAGATCTCTGCCCCCCTTGAACTTAGCCTAGCTATCACAAAATTTCTCAGAAGGTAATATAGATTGACCCAATGGCCACTGCCTCGGGATACGCCGCGGAAGTAGATTACCGTATCCAGCGCGATTATATGAAGCTAGTAGTGGAGATCACGTCCAACGCGAAGGCAATGTGAATCATACCAGTTTTTCATGAGGGACGTCGCTCCAACGGTAGTTCTAGACCTAAAATTCGTGATCTACAACCTTTGGCTCCTGAGCTATTCATCTCAGATTACTTATTGGTTAGTTTCTAGATAAGATCCCCACAAAAAGGAATTTATTGACATCATTCTGGAGGGAAAGAAAATTCGGAAGGTACCTAAGTTAACCGGTCTATTGGATATGAGGACCTACACCACAATCATGCAATAATACTAACTAGAACCCCTTGTACCCTTGCATAGATATTTTCGATCATCATATGGTGTGTATATGTCGATCAATTTTTAACGATTAAGCTAAAGACTAGACACATGATACAATCACAGGATATCACTCGGCTGGCTATCACCCCGTTGAATACATAAAAACAGGTATAGCACGTTTACAAGCGGGTTAGATAGATAAGTCAGTTAAAATGAGACTATTCAGACGCTTTATAACTCACACAAAAATACTGCACAGTTAAGTTTCAGTTCGGTGGTACGCCAACTCAAATTGAACAGATATATAAGCATGTATGAGTGTTATATATGCATTTGGCTAGATCAACAGCTAATGTGTGGGGTTTCTTGAAGTGAACCTACCCCCAATTAGGCTTTTGTGTACTCGAATAACTAACCTAGTGTTGAAAACGAATAAATTATAAAGGCAGAGGGATAATGACAGCCGTCAAACTTCTGCACAACATCACCAGAGTTTCGTCCATCAATCTCGGTAAGTAAGCCGGTTACGTTACAGCGAGTTTTCAAAGCTAGAATATGTGCAGATATGACTCAACATCAGGCCACCGTACCGGCATGTATACCTAGTTTGCATTGCTTTGTGAGTTTCAATGCTACTCATTTTACCCCCCGCGTAGCCATTACCCAAGTGTCTAGGAAAATCGCGTTTGCACACACACACGCATTTAAGAGACCTTACGTAGTAAGTTTTTTTAAAAAAACTAACTATAATATTCAAATTTTTTGATACCAAAAGTTTATCCGGAACTATTTCGGAGTTTTGGTGTATGTATTTCAGATCGCTCAATTCAATTACAAATCACACTAAAAGGTTTTACTACCCCTCGTAACTAGAGCTATCATTAGATTTTATTTCAACACGTGAGTGTCAACACATGAGTTTTCTAAAGACCAATCACAAAATATTCTAAAGCAAAGCAGTTAATGCTATATATTGCACGCGCTTGTTTACCGCGCTACCGCGCGCGGGTGTTTAACATGCGCATTATGTACTTAGTACAGTAATTACGTAAAGTACAACGTCGTGAGACATGATATGCACACCTATACGCCTAAACCCTCGGCCATTAATCTCAGTGATAATGATATAAGCACAGTTAAAGTACATAAGCCCTGTCTAGTCATATAATATAGTACGTATACCTATAAGTATGTTATCTGTTATTAATGAGGAAATAAAACCATGAGTAATTGTTCATGTCGGCCAGAGGAAGTAGCATACGTATCCCGACCTTATATAGGGGGCTAGCATAGAGGCTAAAATGCAGCGTTTAAACCACAGGTGAAAATGATGGAGCATGCGCTAATGTTGTATAGCGTGGTACAAAGACTAAAACCCAGTGCTTATACGTATATCCCATGGCTCGTAGCTTGGTTTTGACCCTTTGACTACAACCCTCTCCTGCAACCCACCGCTCATGAAACGATACAAGCCTGGGCTCCGCGCATTAAAAATCATCATGTTGATGAGTCCTGAGGTTGATCTGGGAATATACGGTTGAGAGCCAGGCACCATCGGCTACTGGCGAGGCCGGCTTCAAAGCCCTCTGCTATGGGTGATGGGATACCACCACCGGCGGTAAAATTGCTTGACGCGTTTACCGTTCCTTAAGATCCGGGTACCCAGCATAACTCTAGGCAGTATATTGAAATCCACAGCTATTATTAGCTATATTTTCTAGTCTGCGGCCTTAAATTAACTTGATGCATCCCAATGTTTCTAGATCACAGATTATCACTCGTTAGTACATACACAATGGACCAGCCCTAATAGTTGGGGTTGGCAAACAGAGCTGGCCGCACCTATCTATTGGAGCACGTAATCTGCCAGGCTTTTTGCATGCTGTACCGGACTAGTGCAAATCTAAGTTTGTAGCCTCTCTCATCACCGTCTACGCCATCTCAAGCACGCATTATGCAAACTAGCACCAGGTAATCGTACATGATCTAATATAATATAATGTAGAATTCATGAACGTACAGCGGCGATTCCGAATTACTAGATTATATGTACATAAAAGCATTATCGAGTCCGGCAACGTAGATTCGGTTGGATATAACCCAAAGAAAACTTTGTAGAGAAAAATACAAAGTAAAGAAGTGGTTACATGTCAAAAATCCCGGGACAAGCCCCCGTAGCAACTCGTAATTGGGGACTTTTGAATAAGAACTTATGTAGTTGTATGATACTCGGCCCAGATTGGGGACTTTTGAATAAGAGCTTATGTAGTTGTATGATACTCGGCCCGGATTGGGGACTTTTGAATAAGAACTACATGTATACTAGTACATGTGTGTAGTTGTATGATACTCGGCCCGATATTACCCAATCCACTCTACCAACTATGTGAATGAATCAAAAAATGCATCATTTTCGCTTATTACGTTTCTATGTGAAATAAGTCACTTTTAATGTGTTTTCTAAAGGGATCAAAAGCAGGAAAAGCGCGTTTTACTATGGGAAGCGAATCAAAAAGCGAATCCTTAGTTCCATTTGAAACATTTACAGTGTCTTTTCCTATCGCGTTAATTAAACATATATGCGTATTCACCCATATCTTTCCTTTCTTCGACATTTTTAGTGATTCTTTATATCAACTCGTGTGCTGTACTCCATCTGCGTCCGTATATCCATATACAGATATATATATGTGTGTAATTATGTGACCACATTTGTTGATTATTATTATGTGTAATGTATTCACGCTTTTATAATTATCTATCTTTCGGGTATCATGCAGTATGTACAGTATGTATATCTAACGAGCATCTATTGGGCTGTAAATGTTTCATATATTGTTATTGTTTAATGTTAATTAATAAGGGTAAGAAAATACATATATTAATGACATTCTTTGATTTGGTTTTATATCGAATAGATATGATGTTTGAAAATCTGGTAAACATGCATACATGTGTGTTTACATGTACAGTAGATTTTCTATATAACTGTTTTTGGTTATGTAAAACACAGTAATTAATGGTCGACTTAATTCACAAAAAACGCTGTTGATTAATGGGTTATGGGTATGGGGATCTATAAGTGTGTATCATTATGGTGTAGGTTTTAAAAGTAATGGAGTATTAGCACGTCTGTTAATAGATAGGAACCCTTTCTTTACTATACTATTAAGACTGAGCCTTTTTCTATTCCTTCTCTAGTCCTTTTTTCCAATTCCTTTTCTAGTCCTTTATTTCGAACCTTTTCCGCCCCACTTTTCTAGTCCTTTATTCTGAACCTTTTTTGTCCCATTTTTTCTAGTCCTTTACTCTGAACCTTTTTCAGGTCCCTTTTCCGTCCAACTTTTTTATCAGCTTTTCCACCATTTTCCCGGTCCCTTTTCCGTCCCATTTTTTAATCTGTTTTTCCATCCCTTTCCTGCTGTTCTTTTAACAGCCAATTAGAATTACATTATTTCACCTAACGTGATCCATTACCTCATTTCTTTTATCTGCAATTTTTATATGATATAATTGATCCAAATATGATCAATTATACCTTCATAGCTATGATCCGTTTTCGAGTATCTTTTTTTCCTGCCATTTAGATGTTGAATTTCACTCCCAATAATCCTTGCAATTTTTATATCCTATAATTGATCCAAATATGATCAATTATATCTTCATAGCTATGATCCATTTTCGAGTATCTTTTTTTCCTGCCTATCACGGCGTGATACGATATCGAGCACGGTTGCGGGAAGAAGGATTAGTCAGGGTTTCTCCTATGTTCTATGGGTTTCGGTTGCAGGGTTCTATGAGTCAACGGCATGCAGGTATTTGTAATGATGGATTTCCTTGGGGTTCTACGGGTTTCTATGGGATGAGTCAGCGAAGGGTTTTCAGGGCTATATATAGGAGGCTCGTTCCCTCGCTTGTAGGACTTCTCTTTCTCTCCTTTCTTTTTCACGCAACCTTCCTGTCATCTTAGGCGTCTTTAGTCTTCGCTATTCTTGAATACATTCTATCTCTCTTAGCCATAGTCCAGTCAGTTGTGTTGCCCCCACGGGGACGCCAGAACCGCATCCTCGCACCTTCGCCTCGTCACCCGCTCTCCGCCTCGAGTCCCCCTGTCCTTCGCTCCCCTTCGTCCACGTCCCATTGCACCCCACGTACCCACAGCCCAGCCTAGGTGGTTTACCTTGGCTTGCTCAGCCCTCGTCCTCGCTTAGCACCGTGATACTGCCATTTAGATATTGAATTTCATTTTCAATAATCCTCCGTTTCTTTATCCTATTATTTGTCACTTTGTTGTATTTGTATATCAAGCTATCCATCTGTCTATTCGGTTGTTAGCCACGTATTGTTTTTGGGTCACATGTATGTATGTATGTGTTACTTACTGTAGCTATATATTAAGCCCTGTAGCTTCTTTGACGGTTGTTCTCTTCGTTGTTATCCTCTTCCTTAATGATAGATCCTACCCCTGGTGCCTTTCTGGCCCTTTTTTTTTATCTATTCTAGTAGATTTACGAGCAATAGTTGCTGGAACCTGTACGACGGGAGGGTGTGGTGCCGATGAAGCCTGTGGCGCCATCCGTGGTTGTGGTACCTGTGATTCGCTTTGGCTTTGGCTTTCACTTTCTGCTCTGGCTCTCTTTCTAGTCACTATTTTTCAAAGCTCCAGCGCGGCGGTGCCATCCTTGTTTACAGGACGAGGAGGTGGGGGCATTTGACTTGCTCCAGCACTGCTAGAGACCGTTGTCTGTTTCTGAACCTGTGGTTGTGCAGGAGTACTACGGCGTGACTTCGAAGTCGCCATTAGCTCAGAAAGGCTCATATTGACATGTGGAGAACGTTCAGGCACCATTGATAGCTGCGGTTTTGGCGCCCCTCTAACGCTACCTATTAATTTATTTGACTGCGATGACAATATAGCTTTCTTGTATGGTGTTTTGGGCACCATGGGTGCTGCTACATTTGGTAATTCAGGTTCGGTATTTATCCTGAATTCTGACTCTGGGTATTGTGAGCTCAAGTCACCAAATTGCGAGAACATTCTATTTGGGAAATCCTCTGTGATCAATTCCTCACGCATAGTGGATTTATCTGCATCCTTGGAGGGCATAACCTGGAACGCCTGCTTTGATGAACCCTTAGGACTCAGATCTTTTTGCCTCTGTAACTTGGCCTTGACGGGGTTATTGAGAGGTGGCCGTTCATCTGATGATTCTGCGAAGTCGTTATCTGTATGCTTCTACACCGTAGCAAGTATCCTCTTTGGACTCTCTCTGCACATCTGCAAGAACCTCGTATATTTTTCTTTGTCATCCAGCAGGTTCTTGGGACCCTTTGGAAATTGGTACCAAACGTCGCAACCATCCCATACCTCTCTGAATTCAGCGTATGTCCAGATTTTCGACATGGCACATGTTTTACCATCCCGCCTAATATTGTATCTGTCCTTTGATTTTATCTTGCTGATAAGTGATAAAGCAGCGGCGGATGGAGCTTCTTGTGTGGCTATATTCTGAAAAACAGAGTAATTTTGTTGCAATTGAGGTGTAAATCCTGACGGACTGAAATTTGCTGCTTGGCTGCATGGCGGGGTAGGTTCCCACGAGCTTGATTGTGTGTAACCATCATCACCTTGTGTTTCGAGCTCCTGGCTGTTCTGTGTAGGGTCCACATTGACTACGGTTCCGGCACCCTTCTTTTTGGCTCTTCCAAGCTCTGATGGGCCAGCAGTTGGTTTATTAGTAACGGCCTTAGTTGAAACAGTCTTTTTCTGAGTGGTAGGGACGGTCTTTCCAGCCGTCGTTGGCCTAGGGGCAACAGCCAGTTCGGTTCTTTTCTTTTGCACTGGTTTAGGAGCTGGAGCTAGAGCTGGAGTATCACGGGGTACCAGATACTGAGGAGTGAGAGATGAAAACGAGGACGCAAGAGGTTGATCGAGGGGCGCAGCCAGAGCGAGCAGGAGGGCGAAGGGCCCCGACGAAGGCTAAGGCAAGGACGACAGCAGCCGCGCGGGCACAAGCACAGGCAGAGCAGAGAAAGCGAGGATCGCAAAAGGTCACAGGGCGAGGATAAGGAGAAACTATAGGTCTCGCTTAGGAAGGCGAGTTTGGACAGGACTATGGCTATGGCTTCTAGAGATAGGAGTAGATTCCTATGTATTGTGATAACAGGAAGACGAGACAGAGAGGAAAGAAAGGAAAGGACTAAAGGAAACGTCTACACCAGCTATTTAACACCTCCCTTCGCTTGTCCATCATGACTCACACATCACGCCATAGAACATCATGGAAATCCAGTATCACCACACCTCGTATTCCTCTGCACCATTACCCCGCTTCTGCTTATGAATGCTTCCTGCAACCGAACCTCACGGAAAGAAATGACGTGACCAACATTCTACCGTAACCACCCTCGCTTAACCTTCCTCCTTCTACTGTACTCCTACTCTAATTACCGATCAGTCGGGATTGATGCCAAGATGCCGGGACAGCTCTATGCGATATTAGCAAATATCACGATAGTTATAAAGCCACAGAGTTATTGAATTTCATGCATGTTATATCCCCCATCGTGTTCAACAGACGCTTGCCGGAAGAGGAATATTAGCAATGGCACCACCTAGCGTTGGCTACAGAAAGAGCGCGCCAGTATTCTCTATATCCTCACGAGATCCAAGAGATGGAGGGAGATATGGTTCATGCTGTGAGAGAGTATGAGCGTTTATACTACCAGTACGAAAGGGAGCGTCTATCTTGCTGCACTACTCAGGTGCATAGTCTGCTCCATCTGGCTACATCGATGCGGTTGTGTGGTCCCACTGTGATATACCATCAGTACGCTATGGAGAGGATGTGCGGGTTCATTAAGGCGATGGTCCACGGTCGATCATCGCCCAATCGCAATGTATCGTTGGGTATATTGGAAGCTGAAAGGATGCGTTTCCTTCCATATATTGTGAATATCCCAAACAATATAAAGCAGAAGAATAATATTCTAGATGCGTATCTATCACGGTGCTAAGCGAGGACGGGGACTTAATCGAGCCAAGGTGAACCACCAAGGCGGGGCTGGGACAAGGGGTGTGTGGAGACGAGACGGGCGGTGGGGTTGTTGGGGATACTGAGGGGTGGGTTCGAGGTGGAGGTGCGAAGAGGTGGTCCTGTCGTCCCCATGGGGGCAGCACAACTGGCGAGCTATGGCTAGAGAGAGAATATATTCTAGGCGAGAGAAGACTAAAAGCCTAAGATGACAGGAAGGTTGCGTGAAGAAGAAAGGAGAAGAGGAGAATCCTACAAGCGAGAGCAGGCTCCTATATATAAGCGCAAAACCCTCATTGACTCATCCCATAGAAACCTGTAGAACCCCAAGGAAATCCATCATTACAAATACCTGCATGCCGTTGACTCATAGATCCCTGCAACTGAAACCCATAGAACATAAGAGAAACCCTGACTAATCCTTCTCCCCGCAACCGTACTCGATATCGTATCACGCCGTGATAGTATCACAGCATACCACGGGCTACTGCGGAGGAAAGGATATTGTGGAATGGGTTCAGATTTCTCTTTGGGTTTCTATGGGTTTCCGTCACACGGGTCATGAGTCATCCCTGGACAGGGATTGGGAACTGTATATATAATTAAATTTCTGGCCTTTCCTTTGTCTTTTCTCTTCTTTCCTTTCTCACGCAACCTTCCTGTTATCAACTCTCGTTCTAGTTTCTTTAGTTGTTACTTGTTCGCCGTTCTCCGAATAGAATCGTCGCTACCTTTAGTCATCCTGGATTCTCGTGCTCTTACGTCTTCGCCTAGCTTCCCCCATAGTTTCCTCGCTTAGCCATAGTCTTAGTCCATGACCGTCGTGCGTGTCTTCTACTGGTATCTTCGTCTACATCACTTAAATGCGCAGCCATTTGGACTCTCTCTGCGACCTTATACCGGTTAAGTAAACTTCCTCGTCGCCGTCTCGCGTCGCCGTCCTCGCTCGGTTGTGAACCTTGGCTTGTTTAGTTATTGTCTCCGGCTTGGCGTAACACTAAGGTTCGTCTCCCGCCCAACCTTCAACGCCGCTTAGCGCCGATGCCACCATGGTGCGACCTCAGCTGGGGAACGTCTAATGAGGACTGTCGCCACCTCTCGTCTTCTCCCGGTCGCTCGAATCTTCTTTCCTGAGCGGAAAGGATTCTGTTACCGGCGCCGTTCCCCAAGCCCATTGGTTCAACATGGGCCATCGTGACGTCCCGACCTCCGCCTCCGCCCTCCGCCAATACGCTGAAATATAAGCAAGCCGCTGAAGCCCATTGGGCCAAGGCCACCTTCACCCAACCTCTTGCCGGCAGCTCCATATCGCACCCACCACCGACGCCCATACCTCACAAGACGACACCGAAAGCCATCATTCGTGGCCTTCGCGAACCCACCTCGCCAACCACACCATCGGCCACCCTGCTGCCGGGTCACAGTCCCCGTCAAGGCTTCCTGAGCGCTTTGCTGAATTCTCAAGACATACGCCCACTACTCCACCGATGAGACTGCGGTCCTGAACTCACGGAGGCCCACAGCCTCATCTCAGAATGCCTCACACGCTTGACCAACCTCCCCGACACCCCTGCCACGCCAGAACCTGCTGTATGTACAGCCCATGAGGAGGTCATCTCCGACCAACCGAGAAATTGCCGACCTCAAGCTCGGCGTTGAAGAATCCTCAAGAAGAACAACTGGTACCGCCTGGCGCCCACCAAGACGCCTCGCCACCGCCGACTCTGACTCGCCAGGAAAAGATATCCGCCACACTGGTCAAAGCTTTAATCCTGCTCAACGCCACCATCGCTAACCTCCAACGCCGCCGCCTCGCCCCCGCTCCCGCCACCACTCGCCAAAGCCCCCCTCGCTCTACGCCCCACAGCCCCGCTTATCTCGCCTCCCAGCCCCCAGGATCCTCAAGACCTTCAACAACTGAATAAGCCAGTTGAACAAGTGTCAACCAAGCCGGGCGCTAAAAGGTCAAATTTGTAGAGAATGACAAACCAAAGGGGCTAGTCCCGCCACCCACCTTCGCTGCCTCCGCTGCTGCCGTGTCTGAGGACAAGATGTCCGAGGACCAACTCGCCGTCACCTGCTCCGCCTCCCAGAACTCCGCCCCTTCAGGCCTACCACGCCTCATAGACACGGAAGGCCAGGATACGATTTGCTTGACCAGGACTTCGCAACCAAGCACGGCCTCGTCCTGACACCCCTGAAGAAACCACGCCTACTCGAGGTAATCGACGGCAGGTTAATAGAGTCAGGAAGGATCACCCATATCGCCAGGCTCGCTAGACATCCATGGACACCAGGAAACCGCCTGCTTCTTCGTTACTGCTGACACTACCCAATTGTTATGTATTCCCTGGATGCGCCACCACGACCTCGCCTCCGCCCCCAAGACAAATCAGGTCATTTTCGACTCTGATTTCTGCACCCAGAACTGCTCCCCGCCTCCCGTTACGGCAAAGGAATCTCGATCTCGCCCGATAGCCCATCGATACACATCGCGCCATCGGGCAGTCCTGCTCAGAGGCCTCCGCCGCCAGAACCACACCTTTTGCGCCTCCTCCGCCCATTGCTCTCCAGAAGAAACCGAGCCCCGACCCTCTGGCAAACGTACCTAGGGAATTGTCGCAGTTCAGGCTGCTGTTCCAGGAGTCTAACGCCACGTCTCTGCCGCCCCACCGCCCCCACGACCTCAAGATTGTACTCCAGGACGGGAAGGAACCTCCCTTTGGACCACTGTATGGAATGTCACAACCAGAGTTGCAAGCTTTACGGGACTATATCACAGAGAACCTAGGAAAGGGTTCATCCGCTACTCAGAGTCCCCGCCGTGCCCCCCGCCCTGTTCGTCAAAAGGCAGATGGATCCCTTCGCTTGTGTGTGGACTACAGGAAGCTCAATGAGATTACTGTCAAGAACCGCCATCCCCTCCCCCTCATACCAGAGACACTGTCCCGCCTCTCCAAGGCCAAGTATTATACTGTGGATCTAGGTGATACCATCAGATCAGGATTCAGGAAGGCGACGAGTGGAAAACCGCTTAGGACCCGCTACGGCCATTTCGAAGATAATGTTATGCCCTTCGGCCTAACCAATGCCCCCGCCACATTCCAACACTGGGTGAATGATCTGCTCCGCCCCTACCTCGACCACTTCGCCACGGCTTACCTGGACGATATCCTGATATACTCGGAAACTTTGGAGGAACACAAACGACACGTTCAGCAAATCCTCAAAGTTCTACAGATCCACGATGTCCACCTCAAACCAGAGAAGTGTGAGTTCTATGTCCAGGAGACTAAATACCTCGGTCTGATCATCACCCCTGAAGGCGTCAAGATGGATCCTAGCAAGGTCTCAGCGGTAACGGGATGGGAAACACCCACCAAACTTAGGGAAGTCCAAGAGTTCTTAGGTGTTATGAATTTCTACCGGGCGATTCATATACGCCAGCATTCCAGAGTTGTCTCCCCGCCACGGCATTAACCAAGAAGGACGAAAGTCCCATTGGTCCCCAAAGGCAGAAGAGGCATTCCAGAAGCTTAAGGACGATTTACCTCGGCCCCGATATTGGCACACTTTGACTACGAAAGAGACCATAGAGACCGACGCTTCCGACTATGTCTCCGCGATTATGTCCCAATACGATGATCAAGGAATCCTGCACCCAGTGGCTTTTCTAAGAAACACTTGCCAGCGGAATGCAATTACGAGATCTATGACAGCGAACTACTGGCGGTCATCCGTGCTTCGAGAATGGCGCCAAACCTAGAGGGATCTAAGTTCCCAATCAAAGTCCTTAGCGACCACCGAATCTGGAATACTTCATGTCAACCAAGCTCCTCAACCCGCCAGACCCGATGGGCTGAATTCCTGTCTCGCTTCAATTTCACATCACATTTAGGCCAGGAAAACAAGGAGGAAAACTGGACGCACTCACCAGGAGGTCAGGAGACCTGCCTAAGGAAGGGGATGAACGCCTCACGCACCAGTCACAAGTCGTGTTGAAGAAGGGGAATTTAGATGCAGGAGTCAAGCTAAGTTTGTTCATGGTTCTTTGTTAAATGAATCCGCTGAAGGAACGCCCACTGTAAAAGAATTATTGACCCAAGCTTACCAAGTTGACAGTTTCCCACACCAAGTCCTCACCATGCTCCACAACGCACCAAGCACTCCAAGAAAATCTCAAGCGAATGCACAGAACGGAAGAAGGCTTCCTGCTTTACAGGAACGCTGATCTACGCCCCGACTTCGACGTTTAACTCCAACTGCGCCTGCTACAGGAACACCACGATAAGCCCTCCGCGACACCCGGACGGGCTAAAACCTCGAGCTCATCAGTCGCAACTATTACTGGCCCAACATGAGGAAGTATGTCGATCGTTACGCCCTGAACTGCAACACCTGTTCTCGCAGCAAAGCCTCCCGCAATGCCTTACAAGGTGTCCTTCGCCCACTATCGGTACCAAAAGGCCCTTGGACCGACGTATCAATGGACTTCGTCACAGGACTCCCGATGTCTCAAGGATTTAATGCTATCCTAGTTGTCGTTGACCGGCTGACCAAAATGCGTCACTTCGTAGCCTGCACGGAAGAATCCAACGCTGTCGATGTGGCCAATATGTACCTAGAATCAGTATGGAAACTGCACGGTTTACCGGAAACCATAGTTTCAGATCGCGGAACCCAGTTCACAGCCGAATTCTGGAAATTATGTGACCGCTGGAGATTGCACCCGCTACAGCACGGCCTTCCACCCCCAAACGGACGGTCAAACAGAAAGGATCAACGCAATCATGGAACAATACCTCCGGGCCTATGTCTCTACCAACAGGACGATTGAGTAAGTACTACCAATGGCAGAATTCGCTACCAACAACCACGCTCAAAACCACCAAGCTCTCCCCATTCCAAGCAAACTACGGAAGGAACCCACGGATGTCATTCGCCCCCCTAGAGCATGGGGCCACGGTAAAGAAAGACCAAGCGAATGGGATGGCCAGAGACATGGCACGGGTGTTCGAATTCTTGCGCAGTGAGATGTTTAGGGCCCAAAAGATTCAGGAAGACTCAGCCAATGCGAATAGGACCCCAGCCCCCAGATATGCGGTTGGAGACCAGGTATTTCTCTCAACTCGAAACTTGGAAACCAAGAGACCCTCGAAGAAGCTCGACTGGAAACGCATCGGTCCTTACACCATCAAAAGAATGGTTAGCCCCTACGCCTATGAACTCAACCTCCCCGTCCCGATGAAGATTCACCCGGTCTTCCATGTCTCACTCCTGACCCTCGCCGCCAACAGCCCTGTCCCAGGTCAACGACCTACACCACCACCCCCTGTCGAAGTTGAAGGCGAACAGGAATGGGAAGTTGATGCAGTTTTGGATGCACGCCGACGCTACGGCCGCTTGGAATACTTGGTTAGGTACACCGGTTACAATGAGCCATCATGGCAACCCCCCTCCGACCTCGAACACGCCCCTGAGCTGGTACAGAACTTTCACGACAGGTTTCCACGAAAGCCTAGGCCTACCAGGAGTTAGGCCTGAAGGAGGACCTAATCTATCACGGCATACCACGGGCTACTGCGGAGGAAAGGATATTGTGGAATGGGTTCAAGATTTCTTTGCTTTCTATGGGTTTCCGTCACATCGGTCATGAGTCATCCCTGGACAGGATTGGGAACTGTATATATAGTCGGCTACGAGCCTTTCCTTTGTCTTTTCTCTTCTTTCCTTTCCTACGCAACCTTCCTGTTATCAACTCTACGTTCTAGTTTCTTTAGTTGTTACTTGTTCCTCGTTCTCCGAATAGAATACGTCACTACCTTTAGTCATCCTCGCTTCGCTACTTGCCTTCGCCAGCTTCTACCATAGTCTCCTCGCTAGCTATAGTCTTAGTCCATGACCGCCGTAAATGTGTCTTCTACTGGTATCTCCGTCTACATCACTTCGTACGCACAGCCATTTGGACTCTCTGCCCCACGACCTTGCTTCTCGGTTAAGTAGCTTCCTCGTCGCTCCTCGTCTCGCGTCCTCGTCCTCGCCTCGGTTGTGAACCTTGGCTTGTTTAGTTATTGTCTCCGCCTCGCCCCGTAACAATGCGCACGGTAGTGTCCCGGCGTCACGTGGACTTACGAGAGAGCTGCGCAATGGTTGCGTCATGGGGGAGGCGAAACAGGTTTCTCAGGTTGGACTGTGCAAGGGCTGCGCAATGGCTGTATCATGGAGGAGGCGAAACAGGTTTCTTAGGTTAGACTGTGCAGGGACTATACAATAATTACGCAGTAACTGCGTCATGAGGAAAGGAAACAGGTTCTGTAGAAAGAAGGCACGGATTAGTAATCAGGCTGGAAGAAGGGCTATATATAAGGAAGGTGGTAGCGAGCTTTGTAGATTTCTTTCCTTTCCTCTTTACTTCGTCTTCCTGTCATCTTAGTACTACGAAATCAAAGAACTATCTCTAGCCATAGTCTCTAGCCCTCAAAGCATCTTCGACCCTCGTCTCCGGAAGGAGAACCTCATAGCTTTCCTTTGACCTTAGCTGCCTTGTCAGCTGATCCTCGCTTTCCCTGCCCTGTCTCCTGGTCTTCGCCTTGGCCACCACCCTGCGCCGACCTTGCCTCTGCCTCTGTCTGCGCCAGAACCTTCGTCCCCCCGCCAGCTCTCGGCTGTACCCTTCAATCTCGCTTGCGTCATCGTTCTCGTCTGTCGCGCTTTCAGTCCTAGTCACTCCGTCACAGGTAGACTCCTATTCGACCTAAATAAGGGCGATAGATTTGAGGTATACACATACCCAAACTACCTCCTTATGCGTCCCAGATGAAACTGAAAGTTTACGCAGTATGAAAGGGCTCATCTGCGTATCTATTATATCGAGAACCACCGATATGAGGATATAAAAAGCCTATTGACCCCCGGTACCTTTTTCACTACATGGAGACGTACAGTGGCGGGTATTGGGTTCAATAATCAGTTTGAGTACGAACTGATAGGTTTCCAGATGTCTAATGTGGATTGCCGGCGTGACGGAGGAAATGCAAGTCAGTTAAAACGAGATGACTCCCATATCAGATATGTTATACGGAAAGAGACTAACCAAGACATATCATACTTTGGAAGGGTACTGTTATATTTAAACCATAGAGTACCTGGCGAAGAATCCACACAATTGCTTGTATATGTACAGCGTCATATGTTTGGTAGGATCCGCAAGAGAAAGCTTGCATACAAGATCAAGGACTCCATCAAGGAGTTCATTGATTTGAAGGATGTACAAGAGCTGGTCGGATTTGTAGAATCATGGGATAGATTGTTTTACGTGTCGAAAACATCGTGTTTTTGGCCAAAAAAACTATTTGCTTGGAGGGAAGTCGTTGATAATGACAGCATAGTTACTATATGATTAGTCATCAATGAAATATTACTGCTATTGCAACTAAACTGAGACACATATACATGGCCATTAAGCGATAACATTTTTTTGCCGCTTAAGTACATTTCGAACACCCGCGAGACCAAAAAGCACAAGTGATAGAAATATCACATATAATGTCATATTAAATGTGTATACTATTTATATATTTATTTATGAATAAATGCAGAAGAAAATGGATAACGGAATCCGTCACTTAAAGGTACAATAAGAGTAAATATAAGGACAAGAAAACACATCAAAAAGAACGTAGTGGAATGAACTCGAGATCATATACGACCAACAGCAGAATACAAATGAATACGAAAAAAGACATGTTATATTGGTCTAATAAATTGGACACAATATGACATATATAAATGATATAATATATAACATATATAAAACTGCAAATGCGAATACAACAATCAAGAGGTCTCATGGCATAGAGTTGATAAGTGGACAAAAAAATGATACAATAATTCATATAAAAAATAAATCAAACAAAGTGATACTTTAAATAGTCATATATGGGCACACACAACACAATAGACTACCAAACAAATAACTCGAAAATTCACATCAAAGTATCAAAAAAGATGAACAAATATTGTTTCATAATAATAGATACATAATGCTATAATAGATGTGTATAATATAATACATATACAATTGGATATATATATTGTACTCAGGCGTTAACAGAACCTCGGGAAACAACCACCCCATGCAACAGCACCGCTACACGAAATTGCATATAATAAGTGTCAGTAAATTGATATCAAATATTAATGTAAATATTGCGTTCAGGAAATAATACGACGGCAGCTGCAAGACGTTAATGAAGACACCAAGATAAAATAATACACAAATAATGTGTAATATAAAGCATCAGATCGATAAAGGGATACAGCGTTGTAGGACTAGTAGGCAATGTAGTACGTAGTAGGTAGAAAAGTAGGAAGCAAAACTATATGCAGCTTAAATGACATAAATTAATAAGTATATTAAATGTCAATAAATGGAGTAGTAAGATCAACCGCGCGTGACGGCGCCACTAGAAAGAGGTATCCGAAAGTGTACATTAACGGGTCAAGAAAATGATACATAAAAGACACAAATAAAACATATTTTAATGTGTCAAGGGCACAGGTATAGACTGCTATGGGCTATCGAAAAATAAGTGGGTACAATAAAGGATATGTAAAATACACAAATAATTGAGACAATAGAAAGTTTGAATTAAAGAATCAAAAAATGTGTGATCTTAAGTCACAACAGGGATAACCGGAAATAGCACATGTAAAAAGTGTAGATGAATGGCGTAAAAAAATAGTACATAACATAAAAGCTGAATTAATGGGTTACAAAAATGGATGAGACCCAGTACAAACAGCTAGGGCGAGAAAATGCTACTAAAAAGGTAGATATCACGGCGTGATACAATATCGAATACTGTTGCGGGAAGAAGGATTAGTCAGGGTTTTGGTGAAACGTTCTATGGGTTTCGGTTGCAGGGATCTATGAGTCAACGGTATGCAGGTATTTGTAATAAGGGATTTCCTTTGGGTTCTACGGGGTTCTATGGGATGAGTCAGCGATGGATTTCCTAGGCTATATATAGGGAGCTCTCTCCCTCGCTTGTAGGACTTCCCTTCTTCTCCTTTCTTCTTCACGCAACCTTTCTGTCATCTTAGGCGCCCTTAGTCTTTCCTTGAATATATTCTCGTCCCATCTTCTAGCCATAGTACCACGGGCTGTATTATCCCCATGAGGACCTTAGACCCATAGCTTCGCAACCTCGCCTTGACTCTCACCCCTCGTTACCCTTCGTTGACATCGAACCCCACCCCATCCCTCTATAGTCCGGCCTAAGTGTTTTACCTTGGCTTGTTCAGTCCTCGCCCTCGCTTATCACCGTGATAGTAGAAGTAATATATCAAATAAAGACAACATAACATAAAGGGTAAATTAAAGGATCATATATAGGAACACAATGTTACGTGCCATAGCAAAACATGTAACTGACAAGCAAAGTACAACTAAAATTGCAAATAAAATAACACAATAATGTATCATCAAATAAATGACATAGAAAAGAGAGAGACGGAATACATCAAATAAAGTGTACATCAAGTAAATACTCAAATAACGAATCAAATAAAGTACCTTGCATCATATATCACAGTACAATAATATATCATCAAATAACTGATATACAAAAGGAACAGACGAAATACATCAAATAAAGTGTACATCAAGTAAATACTCAAGTAATGAATCAAACTAGATCACAACATATCAGGTAGCATGACGAAGAGGGTATCTAGTAGGAAAACAACAGACGAAAAGTGTAAAAGAATGTAACATCGCGTAGAGTACACATTGAAGTATCAGATAAAATGACACAATACGGAAAATCACAACGAAAAGACGAAACAGGACGAAAAAAGACTCAAACAAATATGATATATAAATGATACAAAATGTAAAGTGTAAAATAAAAGATCAAAAAATATAACACACTAGCAGATAACACGAGAAAGAAGGCAAACAATAGAGAGGTGAGCGAATAGAAACGATCAAAGGAATATATCACGGCGTGCCACGAGCTACTGCGGAGGAAAGGATATTATGGAACCGGGTCTCGGGTTTAGGATTTCTCTTGGGTTTCTACGGGTTTCCGTTACACGGGTTATGAGTCATCCCTGGACAGGGATTAGGAATTGTATATATAGTCGGCTACGAACCTTTCCTTTGTCTTTTCTCTCTTCTTTTCTTTCCTACGCAACCTTCCTGTTATCAACTCTACGTTTCTAGTTTCTTTAGTTGTGACTCGTTTCTCAGTTCTCGGAATACTATACGTCATCACTCTTAGTCATCCTCGTCCTCGTGCTACTCCGTCTTCGTCTAGCTTCGCCCCTAGTTCCACCTCACTTAGCCATAGTCTTAGCCTATGACCGTAGTGCTTGCTATCTACTGGTATCTTCGTTTACATCACTTCGTCCGAGAAGCCATCTGGACTCTCTGCCCCACAATCTTGCTCCTCGGTTAAGTCTCCCTCGTCTTCGTCCTCGCCTCGGCTGTGAACCTTGGCTTGTTCAGTCACTGTCTCCGCTTCGCTCTGTAACACTAAGGTTGCGTCTCCCACGCTAACCTTCACAACATCAATCCCGCCTCGCTTAGCTCCGGTCGACACCATGGTCGACCTCAGTTGGGACGTCCCCAATGAGGACTGTCGCCACCCTCTCGTCTTCTCCCCTGGCCCCCTCGAATGTTTCTTTCCTGAACGGAAAGGATTCTGCTACCTCGGCCTCGTCCCCCAAGCCCATTGGTTCAACATGGGCCACCGCATCGGTCCCGACCCCTCCGTCTCCGTCCTCCACCAATACGCTTTGAAATATAAGCTCAAACGTACTGAAGTTTCATGGATGTACTAGGTTCGGAGGGCTGGAAGGATTATCACGGGTGGGGTTATGACGCTATGCATGGGAAGGATGAGTCAAGATAGTTTCCACGGGTTTCTGTTACACGGAGGAGTGAGTCATAAGCGGGGTTACGCGGACAAATGAGCCAGGCTTGGCGGAGGAGCGGTGGCTATATAAGGGAGGTAACGACGCCTACTCCTGTATTTCTTTTCTTTTCCTTTTCTCTTCACGCAACGCCTTCTGTCTTTAGTATACCAATATATTATAGTCCTACTTATAAATTAGTGACTATCGCTGCCCCCTATTCCTTCTTCCGATATACTTCCTCGGAAGTATCGCCGCATTACTCCGCACTGCAGAACGAAGCCCTACTCCCTGACGCCTTGAGATTACGTTGCTGCCATCTGCACTGCACTTTACCAATGTCCACCCCAGCTCCACCACCACCTCCCCGTCCGATAGTGGACGGGTCACCCTGGACGGAAACTACCAGATCCCTCCAACCTTCGCAGAGTTTGAGGCCGAGGATAAACACTACCACTACGTACACATCCTCACCCTCTTACAGGAAGGGGACCGCTGGAAAGCAGAAAGAAACGCCAGCAGGGCCTTACACACGCAAACCAGGCAGGAGTTGACCGCCGCTCAGGAGCAACTCATCGCCTCCCATAACCATACTGATGCATTAGAAGCCCAGGTTCGTACCCTGGAGTTTCAACTCACCGCAGCCCGAGCCGCCCCACCACCTCCACCACCTCCACCACCCCCACCACCTCCGCCACCCCCACCACCTGCGAACCCCCCACCCCCCACCTTCCGCTCCGAAAAATTCCCCGACCCCCCAAAGGTTAACGGAATCCGGAAGGAACTACCAGGATTCTCAGCCTTCTCCGCACCAAACTCAGGGTCAACCATGATAGGTTCTTGAACGAGGAGGCCAAGGTCTTCACGCAGTTAGTCGGTTGGAGGGAAGGCACTGACCAGGTCATCCCTATGGCCACCGATGCTGCCCCATGCCGCCCGTCAGATTTCTGGAAGCGCCCTTGAGACCCGATCCTCGGCGACAGCCAGAAGGGAACTCCAAGGCCTCCGCCAGGGCAAGGGAGACTTCATGACCTACCTCACTCAATTCCTACGCATCATGGGCCAACTCGACTATAACGAAGAGGCAAAGAAGGACGCTCTGGAGACAGGGTTGTCTGACGACCTGAAGGACGCGATGATATACCAGGACATAACTACAGAAGGCTTCGATGCCTATGTCAGGAGACTGATGACAATGGATAACAAAATCAGGGCTAGGAAAGATGCCCACAAGGCCAACCGGAACCCTATGGGGCAATTTGCTTCCCCACACACACCACCACACCCCTCACACACACCAGGAGGCCTCGCCCCATGGACCTCTCCGCTCTCCAAGCTCACCCCACTGCCCGCCCCCCACCCGAGGGAAGGTACACCTTCTCCAACGGCCGCCGACAGACCACCGCTGCCGGGAAAAAAAGGAGGATGGAGAGCGGCCGCCATGCCTACTGTGCCGCCTCGACCACGATTCGCCAACTGCCCACAAGGCACTCGCCCACGCGCCCTCCTCCAATGAGGGGAGCTGTCTGCCCCCCGCCGCCTCCGATCGAAGCCCCTCCTCCTATTTCTTCTTCTTCTTCTTCTTCTTCTCCAACGGATGTTATTCTCTCTTCTGGTAATTCGGGTTTTCAGTAGTCCCTGGTCAGTATCATGGCCCTCGCCAGGGACCTTCAAAGGAATTTTCTTTATCTGCTTATTTCTGGGTTTTCGGTTTCAGTTGTGGCAGAGGAGGAATTAAATGGAGATCATCTAGTTGTAGCTTGTAAAATCGCTCACAATAAGAACTCTATTTCCACCCACGCTATGATTGATACGGAGCCTCGATTCGTGATTTATCGATGAAACCTTTGCGCGCCATCACCAACTTCCTATCCTTTCCCTAAAAACCCCCCGAATACTTGAAGTCATCGACGGGAGGCCTATTGCCTCTGGACAAATCACTTCCATATGCCGCGTTCCTTTAACTATCGGATCTCATCAGGAACAAATCCCACTCTTTGTCACCAAACTAGGGCAGTACCCCCTGGTTCTGGGAATACCTTGGCTACAACATCACGATGCTACCCTTAGATTCAAGAACAATACGGTGACGTTCGACTCAGAATTTTGCAAGGAAAACTGCAACGCCACACCCGCCGCCGGTATTGTTCCAGGTATCAAACCCCCAACCTATATGATAGGACCCGCTCTTCAGTCGTCTAGCCCGCCGAAAGAGACTACAAATTTGCCGTATAACACTCGACATCGACAAAGCTCTTCTGAAAACCCCAAAGGCCGAGTGGAAACAAAGGATCCCAGAACGCTATCACAATCGACTCAATATGTTCGATGAAGCTTCGGCCCAAGATCTACCACCACGCCGCCCCTACGACCACAAAATCCCCCTCAAAGAAGGAAAGGAACCACCATTCGGCCCCCTCTACGGCATGTCCAGGGATGAACTATTAGCGCTCAGCGATTACATCCGCGAGAACCTCTCCAAGGGCTTCATCCGCAAGAAGCTCATCTCCTGCCGTGCACCGCATTGTTTGTCAAAAAGGCTGATGGGTCCTTCGCTATGTGGACTACCGTGGATTGAATGAGCTGACGGTTAAGAACCGATACCCACTACCTCTAATCCGGGAAACACTGGACAGACTATCAAAGGCTAAGTGGTACACCAAATTGGACTTATGACAAGCGATACAATCAGATTCGAATGGTCAAGGAAGAATGGAAAACGGCATTCAGAACGCGCTATGGTCACTTTGAGTACACTGTCATGCCTTTCGGCCTTACCAACGCCCCCGCGACGTTTCAACACTTCATCAACGATTGCCTCCGAGAACACCTTGACCAATTCTGCACTGCATACTTGGATGACATCCTAATATACAGCGACTTTCAAAGAACATGAGCAACACGTCGAAATAATACTGGAAGCATTACAGAAAAATGGGATCCTATTGAAGCCTGAGAAGTGCGAATTCCACACCCAAAGCACCACTTACCTCGGACTGATTATCGAACCAAACGGCATCCGTGATGGACCTCACAAGGTATCGGCAGTACAGGAATGGACCACCCTAAGACGGTCAAGGATGTACAGGCCTTTCTGTTTCGCCAACTTTACCGCCGCTTCATATTCGGATTTTCAAACTCAGAGTCTCTAACCAGGTTGACCAAAAGAATGTCCCTTTCTCATGGGCCCCGGAAGCCGAGCTCGCGTTCCAGTCCCTGAAAGAGGCTTTCACCACCGCACCCATCCTAATGCACTTCGACCCCGAAAAACCAATCACGGTAGAAACAGATGCATCCGACTACGTCGCCGGTGGCGTACTCTCCCAGCACGACGAGCAGGGCAAACTCCATCCCGTCGCCTTCTTCTCCAAGAAACATACACCGGCGGAGTGCAATTACGAGATGTACGATAAGGAACTACTAGCTATCATCAGGTGTTTCGAGGAATGGAGGCCAGAACTGGAAGGGGCGAAGCACCCCATCGAGGTTATCTCCACCACAAAACCTCGAATACTTCATGTCCACCAAACAACTAAACAGGAGACAAGTGAGATGGGCCAATACTTATCGCGCTTTTAATTTCACGATCAAGTACAGACCCGGAAGCAGAGGGGAAACCGGATGATTGACTAGAGATCAGGAGATCTCCTGAGGAAGGGGATGAAAGATTGTTGCACCAGAGCCGCACAGTCTTGAAGAGGGAGAATTTGGATCCTAAGCTGAGTTTGTTAGCGGGTTCTTTGTCAAATGAATCCGCTGAAAAGAACGCCCCCCTGGAAAAACTACTAAACGAAGGATATCTGGCTGACCCATTCCCACAAAGAATACTGGACCTACGGCAGACAGACACGAAGCACTGCAAGGAAATATCGCTGGCGGAATGCACTGAGGCGAACGGACGCCTACTCTATCGGGAAAGCATCTACATCCCCGACTACCCACCACTAAAGCTGGAAATCCTGAAGCAATACCACGATGCCCCCTCAGCAGGACACCCAGGTAGGGAAAAAACCTTCAACTGATCAGCAGAGACTACTACTGGCCAAATATGCGCGACCACGTTGGTCAATACATCCGAACTGCCACACCTGCCAGCAAGTAAGCCAGCAACACATGGGAAGTTGGGAGTTCTCCGACCGCTACCCATCCCGAACAACCCTGAGAGAGATTCTATGGACTTCTGCCACGGGTCTGCCAGAGAGTCAGGATACGATGCCATACTAGTAGTTGTGGACCGCTAACTAAGATGCGCCACCTCCTACCCTGCAACACCACCGCCAATGCAAAGGACCTAGCCGATCTCTACCTACAACATGTCTGAAACTACACGGCCTTCCCACGCACATCACCTCCGACAGGCACCCAGTTCACCGTGAAAGTTCTGGAAGTCTCTGTAAACAACTCCAGATAGAAGCGAGAATGTCAATCGCTTTTCACCCGAAACAGATGGCCAAACGGAAAGAATGAACGCAGTAATGGAGCAGTACCTCCGGGATATGTGTCATACCAACAAGACGACTGTTAAGTGGTTGCCAATGGCGGAGTTCGCAGCAAATAATCAAGTCTCAGCCTCTACTAAAGCTACACCTTTCTTCGCCAACTATGGGTACCACCCCCGATTCACGGTAAACCTACAAAAGCCAGACAGAACCCCCCCGAGCCTGGACTCCCACAACTTTGCAGAGAGGATGAAGGAGTTACACAACCACCTACGAACACAAATAAGGACAGCTCAAGACCAACAAGAAAGCTCGGTTAATGCAAAGCGCATCCCCGCCCCGCGAGATGAAATCGGAGACATAGTATTCGTGTCCGCAAAGAACATTCAGACGAACCGAACTCGAGGAAACTCGATTGGAAAAAGCTGGGACCCTTCCCCATCCAAGAGATCATCTCCCCCTATGCCTACCGCTTGAACCTCCCCCGCTCGATGAAAATGCACCCCGTTTTCCACGTCTCTCTACTTGACATCGCCGCCAGCGACCCTGTGCCGGGACAAAGATTAATACCACCACCACCCGTTATCGTGGACCAGGAAGAAGAGTACGAAGTTGAGGAGGTTCTGGATTCGAGGTACCATGGAAAGCAAGGACTACAGTACTACGTCAAGTGGACGGGATATACCGACCCTACTTGGGAACCCGCCGATTATCACGAATACACAGCCGCTGTCGAGACCTTCCACACACAATACCCAAATAAACCGGGGCCCGAGGAAATCAAGGCTCGCAGGAGCTCGCGCTTGAAGGGGGGGGCTACTTTCATGGATGTACTAGGTTCGGAGGGCTGGAAGGATTATCACGGGTGGGGTTATGACGCTATGCATGGGAAGGATGAGTCAAGATAGTTTCCACGGGTTTCTGTTACACGGAGGAGTGAGTCATAAGCGGGGTTACGCGGACAAATGAGCCAGGCTTGGCGGAGGAGCGGTGGCTATATAAGGGAGGCAACGACGCCTACTCCTGTACTTTCTTTCTTTTCCTTTTCTCTTCACGCAACGTCTTCTGTCTTTAGTATACCAATATATTATAGTCCTACTTATAAATTAGTGACTATCGCTGCGCCCCTATTCCTCTTCCTATATACTTCCTCCTCGGAAGTATCGCCGTACTACTCCGTACCCTGCAGAACGAAGCCCTACTCCCTGACGCCCCCTTGAGATGAAGCCCATTGGGCTAAGGCCACCTTCACCCAACCCCTTGCCGGGCAGCTCCATATCGGGGCACCCACCACCGACGTCCCCCATCCCGCACACGACACTGAAGCCATCATTCGTGGCCTTCGCGACCCCACCCTCGCCAACCACACCATCGGCCGTCCTGCCGCCGAAGTCACAGTTCCCGTCGCGCTCCTCGAGCGTCTTGCTGAATTCTTGGACACATATGGCCCCCTACCCACCGATGAGGACTGCGGTCCTGAACTCACGGAGGCTCACAGCCTCATCTCCGAATGCCTGGTCGTATTGACCAACCTCCCCGACACCCCCGCACCACAGGAACCTGCCGTATGCACGGCCCATGAAGAGGTCATCGCTGACCTCAACCAAGAAATTGCCGACCTCACGCTCGAGGTCGAAGAATCCCTGGCCGAAGAAGAACAACTTCGGTACCGCCTGACGCTTCACCAAGACGCCCTCGCCACCGCTGACTCTGACCTCGCCGCTGCGGAAAAGGATATCCACCGCATCACCTCTGTCGCGAAAGCCTGGGAATCCCAGGCCAACGCCACCATCGCCAACCTCCAACGCCGCCGCTTCTTGCCCCCGCCCGCTGCCCCTACCTCGCAACCCCGCTACCTCGCTCTCCTCTCCCAGGATCCTCGCACCCTCAACAGCTGGCGCAATAAACCAGTTGAACAAGTGTCAACCAAGCCAGCGCTAAAAGGTCAGCCCCTTTGGTAAAAAATGGCACACCAAAGGGGCTAGTTCCGCCACCCACCTTCGTCGTCTCCGCTGCCGCTGTGTCCGAGGACAAGATGTCTGAGGACCAACTCGTCGTCACCTGCTCCGTTTCCCAGAACTCTGTCTCCTTCGTGCCAACCTACGCTCCCATCGACACGGGAGCGTCAGGGTACGCCTTTATCGACCAAGATTTCGCAACCAAGTACGGCCTCTCCCTGACACCCCTGAAGAAATCACGCCTGCTTGAGGTAATCGACGGCAGGCTGGTAGAATCAGGAAGAATCACCCACATCGCCAAGCTCTCGTTGGACATCAATGGACACTAGGAAACGGCCCCCTTCTTCGTTACCAAGCTGGGACACTACCCAATTGTTATGGGTATTCCCTGGATGCGCCACCACGACCTCGCCCTCCGCCCCAAGAAGAATCAGGTCATCTTCGATTCTGATTTCTGCATCAAGAACTGCTCCATCTCCCGCTCCCCGGTCACCGCTAAAGGAATCTCGATCACCCCTCCGGATAGCCCACTCCTCCACGTTGCGGCCATAGGAGCTGTGCCATTTGTAGGCCTTGCCCGTAGGCGACAGAACCGACTCTTCTGTGCCTCACTCAGCGCGATCGATGAAGCTCTCGCCCCAAAGACCACCACGGACCCGCAAGATAAGGTGACTAAGGAATTATCGGAGTTCTTGCCGCTGTTCAGAGAATCAAACGCCACGTCACTGCCGCCCCACCGCCCCCATGACCTTAAGATCGTGCTCCAAGATGGGAAGCAACCCCCCTTCGGCCCGCTATATGGAATGTCACGACCAGAGCTACAGGCTCTGAGAGACTACATTACGGAGAACTTAGGAAAGGATTTTATCCGCTACTCAGAGTCCCCTGCCGGTGCCCCCGTCCTATTCGTCAAAAAAGCCGATGGATCCCTTCGTTTGTGCGTGGACTATAGGAAACTCAACGAGATCACGGTAAAGAACCGCCACCCCTTGCCTCTGATTCCGGAAACACTGTCCCGCCTCTCCAAGGCAAAGTATTACACCAAGTTGGACCTTAAGTGGGGATACCATCAGCTCAGGATCCAGGAGGGTGATAAATAGAAAACCGCCTTTAGGACCCGCTACGGCCACTTCGAGTACAATGTCATGCCCTTCGGATTGACCAACGCCCCCGCTGCATTCCAACATTGGGTTAACGACCTGCTCCGCCCCTACCTCGACCATTTTGCAACAGCCTACCTCGATGACATCCTGATATACTCAGAGACCTTGGAGGAATACAAGAAACATGTGCGACAAGTCCTCAAGGTCCTGCAGATCCACGACGTCTATCTGAAACCAGAGAAATGCGAATTCTACACTCAAGAAACCAAGTATCTCGGCCTCATCATCACTCCTGAGGGCCTCAAGATGGACCCTAGCAAGGTATCAGCGGTCACAGGATGGGAAGCCCCCACTAAGCTCAGGGAGGTATAGGAATTCTTAGGGTTCGTGAACTTCTATCGCCGGTTCATATATGCGTATTCCAGAGTAGTCGCCCCACTCACAGCACTAACCAAGAAGGACGTAAAGTTCGAATGGTCCCATAAGTATCACGGCGTGATACGATATCGAGTACGGTTGCGGGGAGAAGGATTAGTCAGGGTTTCTCCTATGTTCTATGGGTTTCTGTTGCAGGGTTCTATGAGTCAACGGCATGCAGGTATTTGTAATGATGGATTTCCTTGGGGTTCTACGGGTTTCTATGGGATGAGTCAGCGAGGGGTTTTCAGGGCTATATATAGAGCCTGTTCCTCGCCAGGTGACTTCTCTTCTTCTCCTTTCTTCTTCACGCAACCTTCCTGTCATCTTAGGCGTCTTTAGTCTTTGCTTGTCTAGAATACATTCTCCATCTCAGCCATAGTTCCTTCGGTCGTGTTGCCCCACGGGGACGTTAGACTACTTCCTCGCTCCCTCGCCTCGTACTTAGACCTTCGTCCTTCGTCCCAAGTTCCCCGGCCGCCCCCTCTCCCACGTAGCGCACTACCTTGTTCACCATAGTTCAGCCTTGGTGGTTTACCTTGGCTCGTTTAGTCCCTGTCCTCGCTTAGCACCGTGATACTAAGGTTGCGTCTCCAACGCCAACCCGAACCACAACTCACGACATGTCACAAGAACAAGTCATGACAGACCCAACAGAACTCGACTATGACCGACTCGAAAGAGACTTGGGTCGCTTTGCCCAAGCATACCCCCGAGCACCACCAGGCGCATCTGAGGACGCATTGTTCAACCACAATGTCGTCATGCGTAGCCACCAGGCGGTTAGCGAACTCCGAAATGAACTGAGACTGACTCAACAGGAGGCAGATGAAGCAACGGAGATATGGAAACAAAGGATCACCGAACTGGGGCAAGACTTGGAAAAGGAAGAAGCAAACACCACAAAGCTCCAAGCCCAGGTCACCGCCCTCCAAGCCGAAGTCGCCACAGCGCAACAAGAAACCCTAGCCGCCCAGGAAGCACTTGCAACCAGGCCCCCACCACCCGCAGCAGAACAACCAGCACCGCCCGCACCTCCTCTTCGTCGCCCCAACCGATTCCTCCAGGGCTTAGCAACAATAACACACCCAGAAGCAAGAATGGAGAAGTCGGAGAAGCTCCCAGACCCCAAGCAGTTCACGGGCCTCCGGAAGGAACTTCCCCTCTTCCAACACATGCTGAAACTAAAACTCTTGGGCAATGCCGACCGGTACCCCACCCTACAAAACCAACTTACCTATGCCATCTCTCGCCTGGAAGGCCCCGCCGCTGACCAGTTCATGCCATACCTTACCAACACTGGGGTTAATCTCCCCTCCATGGATAGGTTTTTTGAAATCCTACACACAGCCTTTGGAGATCCGGACTTGGTCGGCACCGCCCGCCAGAAGCTCAGGAACCTACGCCAGTACGGACGATCATTTTCAGACTACTTTGCCGAGTTCCAACGATTTGCCGCCGATGCCGGGTTAGGAGAAGCTGCCAATGTGGAAAGCCTCCTGGCCGGACTAAACGAGGAGCTGACCAGACTCATGGTCCATGAGGATACCCCCGCCACAGTCTTGGAACTCGCTACCATCCTGCAGCGGTTGGATAACAAACAACAAGCCCTCAACGCCCGCTTCCGCCCGCCATCAGTCCTCTGCGCCCGCCGCCCAGCCCTCGCTATACCACGCCAGCCCACCCCCTCGCTACCAAGCTCCTGCCCTCACATTCGCCCCGGCGCCTGCACACCCTCCCGCCAAGAACCCTTCGGCCACCGCACCTGCCGCCGCTCACCCCTCACACACACACTGGAGGAACAGTCCCCATGGATCTATCCAGCCGCCTGACCCTCAGGAAAGGAGGCCGCCGGGTCGAAAACAGATGTTACTATTGTGGAGGTGTGGGACACCTCATTCGGGAATGCCCACAGGCGCCACCCCCCAGGAACCCAGCCCCCAGGATAAGGGGAGCTAGGGCAGATATCAGAAATGAAGAAAGAGAAGAGGAAGCCTCCGGCAATGAGGCGTTAAAAGATTTTTCCCTGAGCGGGCCACCTGCGACGGTTAAAAGATTTTTCTAGGATTTCGGTTTCTGGGTTTTCGGTTTCAGAGAAGGATATGGATGGGAATCAATTAGTCGTAACTTGTTCTATTTCTCAAAATAAAGATTCTTTCATCCCATCATATGCCCTCATTGATACTGGCGCCTCAGGATACGCTTTCATAGATAAAAACTTCGTACGCCACCATAAACTTAAACAAACCCCCCTCATCCTCCCACGACACATAGACGTAATAGATGGTAGACCTATCGAATCAGGAGAGGTTACCCATAAAGTCATCCTCAGCTTAGACATAAACGGACACAGAGAAGAGGCCCCCTTCTTTGTCACCCAGTTAGGACATTACCCCATCGTCATGGGCCTCCCATGGATGCGCAGACATGCAACTACGATTCTCCCTGCCACCAACGAAATACAATTCAACTCCTCAGCTTGTGTCAAACACTGCTCCTCAACAACACCAAAGTCACCGCTAGGTATCTCTATTGAACCCCCACTAAACCAACAACTAACATCTCCGTCATCACCTCATACGCTGCTCCACAGATTGCTCCATAAACAAAGAAAAGGAATGCAACTATACTCAACCACACTCAAGGCCCTCGACGACCTCCTCACCCCATCACCCAAAGACCCCCGGGCCCTCATACCAAGTGAACATCACAACTTCCTCCACCTTCTCAACGAACCTAATGCTGCAGGACTCCCACCTCGCCGACCCGACTATGACCTCTCCATTGACATCCAAGAAGGCAAGACAGTACCCTTCGGACCTATGTATGGGATGACGCGGTTGGAGCTACAGGCACTCAGGATTACCTAGCAGAATACCTTTCAAGTGGGAAAATCCGCCACAGCACCTCCCCAGCAGGCTCCCCAGTACTATTTGTAAAGAAAGCGGATGGATCTCTCCGACTCTGGCCGACTATAGAAAGTTGAACGCGGTAACGACATTAAGAACCGCCACCCACTGCCGCTTAACTCCGAACGCGATGGGTATCTCTGCCGCTAAATACTTCACCAAGCTAGATCTACGCAACGGCTACCATCAATTGAGAATCAAAGAAGGGGACGAATGGAAAACAGCATTCAGAACCAGGTATGGCCATTTCGAATACACAGTCATGCCATTCGGCCTCACCAATGCGCCAGCAGCCTTCCAACACTGGGTCAACGATATGCTACGCCCACACCTCGACCACTTTGCAACGGCATACTTGGATGATATACTCATCTACTCCGCTACACTGGAAGAACATAAAGTCCACGTCGACAAGATCCTCCGAATTCTGGATCAACACGAAGTACACTTGAAACCCGAGAAATGTGAATGGCACGTCGAAGAAACAATGTACTCAGGATTCGGACTCACCCCGAAGGAATCAAGATGGACGAGAAGAAGGTCGCCACTATTAGGGATTGGGAAACACCAACCTGTCTGAAGGACGACAGGAGTTCCTAGGCCGCCAATTTCTACCAAGATTCATCTATGCATACTCCCGAGTTGTTTCCGCCAACGGCTCTGACTAAGACGGGGTAAAGTTTGAATGGACAGAGAAAACTCGAAGGCGCTCAAGACTTAAAAATAGCATTTACCACGGCACCCATACTCGACACTTCGACCCCGATCGCAAAAAATCATAGTAGAAACAGACGATCGGACTACGTCTCAGCTGCCATTATGTCACAAAGGGATGATGAAGGGATACTACATCCAGTGGCCTTCTTCTCGAAAAAACACACGCCGGCAGAATGCAACTATGAAATCTACGACAAAGAGCTACTAGCAATCATCCGAGGATTCGAGGAGTGGAGATACTTCTTGGAAACAGCCTCCTTCCCCATCAAGGTCCTAACAGATCACAGGAACCTTGAATACTTTATGTCAACGAAACTATTAAACCGACGACAAACACGTTGGTCAGAGTTCCTATCCCGGTTCAATTTCGTTATACAATTCCGACCAGGGAAACAAGGAGGGAAACCAGATGCATTAACTAGGAGATCGGGAGATCTACCTAAGGAGGGGGATGAACGCCTGGCGTACCAGTACCAGACAGTGTTGAAGAAAGAAAATTTGGATTCTAAGCTAAGTTTGTTCGCGGGTTCTTTGATAAATGAATCCGCTGAAGGAACGCCCACCATTCAGGAGTTATTTTCAATTGCTTACCAAGAAGACAGTTTCCAAGCAAAGTTCTCACCATGCTAAAGAACGGCACCAAACAATCAAATTTTAAGAAACGCGCCGAAAACGGCGCTTCTCCTGTACCGAAAACTCTTCGCATTCCAGAACATGAGGAACTACAACTCAGACTCCTACAAGAATACCATGAGAAACCATCAGCAGGGCATCCAGGAAGAGCTAAACGCTTGAACTCCTCAGCCGCGAATACTACTGGCCAAACACGCGGAAGTATACCGACCGCCACGTTATGAATTGTCACACCTGCCAAGAAGCAAAGCAAACCGCAACGCACCTCAGGGAGTCCTCCGCCTCTTTCAGTACCCAAACTACCATGGTCAGAGGTATCAATGGACTTTGTGACCGGCCTTCCTCAGCAACAACTAACGCTGCCGTTGACCGCCTTTACAAAATGAGACACTTCATCCCATGCACTGAGGAATCAGGAGCCAGAGACGTCGCTAGAATGTATCTGGAGAATGTATGGAAACCCATGGCCTCCCAGAAAAGATTGTATCAGACCGGGGTACCCAATTCACTTCAGACTTTTGGAAATACCTCTGCGACAGGCTAGAAATCTCCCCCCGCTTCTCCACCGCCTTCCACCCCCAGACGGATGGCCAGACAGAGAGAATCAACGCCATCATGGAACAGTACCTCCGCAGCTACGTCGACTACCAACAGGACAATTGGGCTACCTACCTACCAATGGCGGAATTCGCAACTAACAACCATGTATCAGAATCCACCAAGCTCTCCCCCTTCGCCAACCAACTATGGCAGACACCCCGAATGACCTTTGGCCCCTTCGTCACACGGCACCACTACCAACGAGGAGCTAGCCAACACTATGGCAAGAGATATGTCAGAAGTGTTTGACTTCCTCCGAGATGTTCAGAGCACAGAAGATACAGGAGGAGTCAGCCAACGCCAACAGGACCCCGGCCCCCCGTTACGCCATTGGAGACAAAGTATGGTTATCTACCAGGAACCTACTTACCAAGAGACCTTCAAAGAAGCTGGACTGGAAACAAGTCGGCCTGCACTCGCTTTCCTGTATTGTCAGCCCCTATGCTTGAGCTCACCCTACCCCCTTCAATGAAGGTCCACCCAGTCTTCCACGATCACTACTGTCCCCTCATGCCCACGACCCTGTCCCGGGGCAACTACAGCCTCCGCCACCACCTGTCGAGATAGAAGGAGAACAGGAATGGGAGGTCGATGCAATCCTAGACTCTCGCAAACGAAGAGGACGACTGGAGTACCTCGTCCGATACACCGGGTATGACGAACCTTCATGGCAACCTTGGGACGACTTGGACAACTCCCCCGAGTTAGTGAAAGACTTCCACGAACGCTACCCACGTAAGCCTAAGAGGACTTAGGCCTTAGAGGGACCTAATATCTATCACGGCGTGATCACGATGTCAGTGCAGTTGCGGGGAGAAGGATTAGTCAGGGTTTCTCCTATGTTCTATGGGTTTCTGTTGCAGGGTTCTATGAGTCAACGGCATGCAGGTATTTGTAATGATGGATTTCCTTGGGGTTCTACGGGTTTCTATGGGATGAGTCAGCGAGGGGTTTTCAGGGCTATATATAGGGAGCTGCTCGCTTGTAGGACTTCTCTTCTTCTCCTTTCTTCTTCACGCATAACCTTCCTGTCATCTTAGGGCGTCTTTAGTCTTTGCTTGTCTAGAATACATTCTCCATCTCAGCCATAGTTCCTTCGTCGTGTTGCCCCACGGGACGTTAGACTACTCGCCTCCTCGCCATCTTAGACCTTCGTCCTTCGTCCCAAGTTCCCCGGCCGCCCCCTCTCCCACGTAGCGCACTACCTTGTTCACCATAGTTCAGCCTTGGTGGTTTACCTTGGCTCGTTTAGTCCCTGTCCTCGCTTAGCACCGTGATAATAAGGTACAAAAGGCGTTTCAAGACCTCAAGGATGCGTTCACCTCAGCCCCAATACTGGCACATTACGACTATGAGAAGGCTACTATCGTGGAAACTGATGCGTCCGACTACGTCTCTGCCGGAATCATGTCCCAATACGATGATGACGGAATCCTGCACCCAGTAGCTTTCTTCTCCAAGAAACATTCACCTGCAGAATGCAACTACGAGATCTACGACAAGGAACTGCTAGCGGTTGTCAGATGCTTTGAAGAATGGCGCTCAAATCTGGAAGGATCTAGGTTCCCAATCAAAGTCCTTAGCGACCACAGAAACCTGTAATACTTTATGTCCATCAAGCTGCTCAATCGCCGCCAGAAGAGGTGGGCTGAATTCCTGTCCCGCTTCAACTTCGTCATCACATTCAGGCCAGGGAAACAAGGGGGGAAACCGGACGCACTCACTAGGAGGTCAGGAGACCTGCCTAAGGAAGGGGATGAACGTCTCACGCACCAGTCGCAGGTCGTGTTAAAGAAGGAGAATTTAGATGCAGGAGTCAAGCTAAGTTTGTTCGCGGGTTCTTTGTTAAATGAATCCGCTGAAGGAACGCCCACCGTAAAAGAATTATTGACCCAAGCTTACCAAGTTGACAGTTTCCCCCACCAAGTCCTCACCATGCTTCGTAACGGCACTAGACATTCTAAGAAAATCTCACTAGCAGAATGTACGGAAACGGAGGAAGGCTTCCTGCTTTACAGGAACGCGATCTACATCCCCGACCTCGATGAACTCCAACTGCGCCTACTACAGGAACACCACGATAAGCCCTCCGCCGGACACCCAGGACGTGCAAAAACCCTCGAACTCATCAGTCGCAACTACTACTGGCCCAACATGAGGAAATACGTTGACCGCTATGTCCTGAACTGTAACACCTGTTCCCGCAGCAAGGCTTCGCGTAATGCACTACAAGGAGTCCTCCGCCCACTCTCAGTACCCAAAGGCCCATGGTCCGATGTGTCAATGGATTTCGTTACAGGACTCTGCAGAAGAATGGGTTTAATGCTATCCTCGTTGTCGTCGACCGACTAACCAAGATGCGCCACTTCATACCTTGTAATGAGGAGTCCAGCGCTATTGACGTGGCCAACATGTACTTGGAATCAGTCTGGAAACTTCACGGCCTCCCCAAAACCATAGTCTCCGACCGCGGCACACAGTTCACGGCAGAATTCTGGAAGACCCTCTGCAATAGGCTAGAAATCACACTCCGCTACAGCACTGCTTTCCACCCCCAAACGGACGGGCAAACGGAGAGGATCAACGCAATCATGGAACAATACCTCCGGGCTTATGTTTCTTACCAGCAGGATGATTGGGCCAAGTACCTACCTATAGCAGAGTTCGCAACCAACAACCACGTCTCCGAAACCACCAAGCTCTCTCCCTTCTAGGCAAACTATGGGAGGAACCCAAGGATGTCGTTCGCACCACTACAGCATGGTACCAAGACCAAGGAAGACCGAGCCAACGGTATGGCTAGGGACATGGCACAAATCTTCGAACTCCTACGTGTCCCAGCGTCTTGGCACTTGTCCCGAAGGTTCGGTAGCGGAAGCAGGAATGCAACGGAGGAGGAAATGTTAAGTGAAGGAGGGTGCACGGAACCGCGGGTGATGTCATTTCTTTCTATCGTATTCGGTCGCAAGGGGGGGGTGTGTGTGCAGAAGTGGTCTGATGTCGGGAAGGAATACGAGGTGTGGTGATACCGAGTTTCTATGATGTTCTATGGCATGAGGTGTATGAGTCATAACGGACTAGGTGGGGGGGGAGTGTTAAATAGCCGGTGTAGACGTTTCCTTTAGTCTTTTCCTTTCTTTCTTCTCTGTCTCGTCTTTCTGTTATCTTGTCACATAGGAATATACTCCTATTCCCGAAAGCCATAGCCATAGTTCCCTGCAACCCCGTCTCCATTAGCGAGACCTATAGTTTCTCCTCATCCTCGCTCTTCGTCCTCTCGTGGTCCTCGCTTTCCCTGTCCTGCCTGTACTTGTGCCCCTTGCGCAGGCTGTTGCCTTTGCCTTGGCCTTCGCCGGTGCCTCTTCGTCCTTCTGCTCGTCCTGGCTGCGCTCCTCGATTACCCCTTGCGTCATCGTTTTCATCTCTCGCTCTCTGGTCCCCGCTACTCCGTCACACTAAGACGAGACCAACCCCGATCGACCGGCGCAGCAACTACTCGTACACTGGTCGACCATGTCCACGCCGGCTGCTGTTGATTATGAAAAGCTCCATGCTGATCTATCCGCTTTCTTCCTCACCCACCCGGAGGTAGATCCTGAAGCAACGCCAAAAAATCACCTGGTTTACAGTTTGTTGAGCTGGGCTTATGCTGGGGTCAAGCAATACTCGATAGACCTCAAAACCCACCGTACGGAAACCGAACAAGCTAGAACTGAATTGCAAAAAGAAACCCACACCCTGAAGGCCAAAATTAAGAAGCTTCAAGATGGGATCAAGGAGGGTCTCGGAGAGATCCATGATGACCTAACCCGACCCCCAAAATCAGAGAAGCTCCCTGACCCGGACAAATACAAGGGCGATCGGAAAGGGTTAAGGGTCTTCCAGAGGCAATTACAGATTAAACTATCCGCCAACTTGGACCGCTTTCCCACACCAGGCCAACAGATCGCTTACTCTCTGTCGCGGTTGGAAGGGCCTGCAGCGGACCAGTTCCTTGCCTATATTTCCGACGAAGGAATCGCCCTGGATACCATGGGGGAATTCTTCGAGATCTTGAACAATGCCTTTGGGGACCCCGACAGGGTAGCTACAGCTGCTCGGAATCTCAGGGAAATACGCCAGAGACAGCGTCCCTTCTCGGAGTACTTCGCAGAGTTCCAGCAATACGCTGCCGACTCTGAGTTCAACGAGGCGGCCCTGATTGAGTGCTTACTCGAGGGACTAAATCAAGATCTAATGACCCTAATGATCCAGAATGAAACTCCCAATACCATCAAGGACTGTGGACTCCTCCTGCAACGCTTGGACAACAAACATCGAGCATTACAGGCCAGAATGGGAAGGTTCCGATTTCAGATCCCAAGTGCTCCGCCCCCTCGCCCTTTCCCTCCCCGCCCACCGGTGACCGCAACAACAACCCCAGTCGTACAACGACCTCCTCCCCCACCACCAAAGAATACTGCGCTGATTGCGCACCCCTCCTACATAGCAGGAGGAGTTGTCCCTATGGACTTATCCAACAGCCGTCGTCGCCCGGACCCTAAAGAGAGAGAAGCCCGGAGAGTGGAGAATAGATGTTATTACTGTGGAGGGATTGGACACTTGGTCAGGGAATGTCCCCACTCACTATCGGGAAGGGCTCCACCTAGAATGAGGGGAGCATTGTTGGAAGCAAAGAAGGAGAAGGAAGAGGAGGTATTGTCGGAGGAGGAGGAGTTAAAAGATTTGTCCCTGGCCTAAGCGGCATAGCCCAGGGACCACGCAAGGTTTTTTCTAAAGTGTCTATTTCTACGTTTTCCGTATCAGAGCAGGAGATGGATGGGAATCAATTGATTGTAGTATGTTCTATCTCGCAAAATAAAAAGTCAATGTTACCAACTTATGCTTTGATTGATACTGGAGCGTCGGGATATGCATTCATAGATGAAGACTTTGTGCGCCGCCATGAATTGAAGATGAAGAACTTGCGAACTGAGCGGGAGATTGACGTGATTGATGGGAGACCTATTGAATCAGGGAAGGTTACTAGGAAGGTGGTATTGGAATTGGAGATTAATGGCCATGTGGAGGAGTGTCCCTTCTTTGTCACCAAGTTGGGCCACTACCCGATTGTCATGGGAATACCGTGGATGAGGAAGCATGGAGTCTTAATTGACAGTGGGAAGAATGAAATTTGTTTTCAGTCGAAAGTCTGCCTCGAGCACTGTATCGCCAACCACAGACCCCTTCGGGCCAAAGGAATAACCATTCAACCGCCGGAGAAGCCGGTTACCCATATATCAGCAGTGACACCCCGCTCTCTCAAACGCCTAGCCCGGGACCCGAACGCGCAATTGTACTCGGTCACGCTTCATACCGTTAACCGAACGCTTGAGAACCCTGCTAATCCTGGAGGGATAATCCCGATTGAATATCAGAAATTTCGACAACTGTTCGATGAAGCCAACGCCTCGAGATTACCACCGCATCGTCCCTACGATCATGAAATCAAGCTACAAGAAGGCATGGTACCCCCGTTTGGTCCTATGTATGGCATGTCCCGAGACGAGCTAAAGGCCTTAAGGGACTATCTTACGGATAACTTGCAAAAGGGGTTCCTTCGTTCGAGTAGTTCTCCAGCTGGGGCCCCGGTACTATTTGTTAAAAAGGCGGATGGGTCCTTACGCTTATGTGTCGATTATCGGAAATTAAACGCTATCACAGTCAAGGACCGATACCCCCTGCCACTGACTCCAGAGACCATGGCCAATTTGGCCAAGGCCAATTACTTCACCAAGCTGGATCTGCGCTGGGGTTATAATCAGATCAGGATTAAGGAGGGAGACGAGTGGAAGACAGCATTCAGGACAAGATATGGACATTGGAAATATTTAGTGATGCCGTTTGGGTTAACAAATGCCCCCGCCACCTTTCAACGATGGATTAATGATATTTTACGCCCCTTTTTGGACCGATGTGCAACGGCTTACCTGGACGACGTCCTTATCTACTCCGAAACACTGGAACAACACCAACGAGACGTTCAACAAATCCTAGAAGCATTGGAAGCCAATGAGGTTCATTTGAGGCCGGAGAAGTGTGAGTTCAGTGTACAGGAGACGAAATATTTAGGGATGATTCTTACTCCCGGGGGAATGAAAATGGATCCTTCTAAAGTATCAACCATTGTCGAGTGGGAAGCGCCAAAAACGGTGAAGGAGGTACAGGAGTTTTTAGGCTTTGCAAATTTTTATCGTCGTTTCATATACGCCTACTCGAGAATTGCTAAACCATTGACCACGCTCACCAAGAAACATGCCAAGTGGGACTGGAACCAAAGGACAGAGAAGGCCTTCCAGGACTTGAAGACCGCATTTACGACTGCTCCCATTTTACGCCACCCGGATCCAGAGAGAGAGTTTGTGGTGGAGACGGATGCGTCTGATTATGTATCGGCTGGAATTTTATCTCAAAGGGATGACGAACAAGTCCTACACCCCGTGGCCTTCTTTTCAAAAACACACTCCCCGGCTGAATGCAATTATGAAATCTACGACAAGGAACTGTTGGCTGTTGTCCGTTGCTTTGAGGAATGGCGACCACATCTGGAGACCGCTAAGTTCCAAGTCAAGGTATTATCAGACCATCGGAACCTGGAGTATTTTATGTCGACCAAGTTGTTGAACAGAAGACAAACCCGATGGGCGGAGTTCCTATCTCGATTTAATTTTGTCATTCAATACCGACCGGGCAAGCAAGGAAGAAAGGTAGACATTTTGACTAGGAGGCGTAAGGATCTACCTTAAGAGGGTGATGAGAGATTAGAACAGCAGAGCCGGGTCGTGCTGAAGAAGGAGAATCTGGATCCCAAGATAAGTTTGTTCGCGGGTTCTTTGTTAAATGAATCCGCTGAAGGAACGCCTACCGTAACGGAATTGTTGAATAAAGCTTACCAGTGTGACAGTTTCCCAAACAAAGTCCTTACGATGCTCCGCGATGGGGTCCAACAGTCCAAAGAGATCTCTTTAGCCGAGTGCAAGGAGAGCGACGAAGGTCTTCTACTCTACCGCGACGCTATCTACGTCCCCAACCTTGACAAACTCAAGTTACTTCTAGTACGAGAACATCACGATAAACCCTCCGCCGGACATCCGGGGAGATCTAAGACCTTGGAGCTTCTCAGTCGGAATTATTACTGGCCAACCATACGAAAATATGTCGACCAATATGTTCGCAACTGCCACACCTGTCGTCACAGCAAGCCAAACCAAAATCCCCTTCAAGGAGTATTGAGACCCCTCTCTATACCCAAAGGACCTTGGACGGAGGTCACCATGGATTTTGTTACTGGACTCCCGGAGAGCAATGGATTCAATGCCATCCTGGTAGTAGTGGACCGCCTAACGAAGATGAAACACTTTATTGCGACTACTGAAAACGTTAACGCTCGGGAACTCGCCCGTCTATACCTGGAGCAAGTATGGAAACTTCATGGACTACCGGAAACCATTGTCTCTGATAGAGGGACCCAGTTCACGGCTGAGTTCTGGGAGTCTCTCTGCGATCGACTAGAAATAGCCCCCCGATACTCCACTGCGTTCCACCCTCAAACTGATGGGCAGACTGAAAGAACAAATGCCATTATGGAACAATACTTACGGAGTTATGTATCTTATCAGCAGGATAATTGGACGGACTTCCTACCACTCGCAGAATTCGCAACAAACAACCACATCTCGGAAACCACTAACGTGTCCCCCTTTCAAGCTAACTATGGGCGACACCCCCGCATGACCTTTGGACCCTTACGACATGGAACTACTATCAATGAGGATCAAGCAAACGGATTGGCGAGGGAAATGTCACAAGTATTTGAATTCTTAAAGAGCGAAATGTTTAGAGCCCAAAGGATACAAGAGGAAATGGCTAACCTCCAACGAACTCCTGCCCTCCGCTACACTGTTGGCAACCAAGTCTGGCTTTCTACAAAAAACATCGAAACAAAACGACCGTCTAAGAAGCTCGATTGGAAACAACTTGGTCCCTACCCAATAAAACGCATAGTGAGTCCTTACGCCTATGAGCTCGAGTTACCATCGGGCATGAAGGTCTACCCAGTCTTCCACGTTTCATTGTTAACGCCGTTCGAAAATGACCCCGTACCGGGGCAAGTTGCGGAACCGCCACCACCTGTGGAGATTGAAGGGGAAACCGAGTGGGAAGTGGAGGAGATATTAAACTCGCGAAGGAGGGGGCGCCAGGTGGAATACTTGGTCAAATACACAGGCTACGAACAACCCTCCTGGCAACCGTCGGGTGATTTACAACATAGTCCTAATCTGAGGCAGTCCTTCCATCGTCGATACCCTTCGAAACCTCGGCCTATCGGGAGCTAGGCCCTAGGAGGGGACCTGATCTGTCCCGGCGTCTTAGCACTTGTCCCGAAGGTTCGGTAGCGGAAGCAGGAATGCAATGGAGGAGGAAATGTTAAGCGAAGGAGGGTGCACGGAACCGCGGGTGATGTCATTTCTTTCTATCGTATTCGGTCGCAAGGGGGGGGTGTGTGTGCAGAAGTGGTCTGATGTCGGGAAGGAATACGAGGTGTGGTGATACCGAGTTTCTATGATGTTCTATGGCATGAGGTGTATGAGTCATAACGGACTAGGTGGGGGGGGAGTGTTAAATAGCCGGTGTAGACGTTTGCTTAGTCTTTTCCTTTCTTTCTTCTCTGTCTCGCTTTTCTGTTATCTTGTCACATAGGAATATACTCCTATTCCTGAAAGCCATAGCCATAGTTCCCTGCAACCCCATCTCCATTAGCGAGACCTATAGTTTCTCCTCATCCTCGCTCTTCGTCCTCTCGTGGTCCTCGCTTTCCCTGCCCTGCCTGTGCTTGTGCCCCTTGCGCAGGCTGTTGCCTTTGCCTTGGCCTTCGCCGGTGCCTCTTCGTCCTTCTGCTCATCCTGGCTGCGCTCCTCGATTACCCCTTGCGTCATCGTTTTCATCTCTCGCTCTCTGGTCTCCGCTACTCCGTCACACTACGCGATGAACTGTTTAGGGCTCAGAAGATTCAAGAAGACTCAGCAAACGCAAATAGAACCCCCGCTCCCAGGTACGCCATAGGCGATAGGGTTTTCCTCTCGACTAGGAACATTGAAACCAAGCGACCCTCGAAGAAACTCGACTGGAAACGCATCGGCCCTTACACCATCAAGAGAATGGTTAGCCCCTACGCCTATGAACTCAACCTCCCCGTCTCGATGAAGATTCATCCGGTCTTCCATGTCTCGCTCTTGTCTCTCGCCGCTGATAACCCCGTCCCAGGCCAACAACATACCCCGCCACCCCCTGTAGAAATAGAAGGCGAACAGGAATGGGTATCACGGCGTACCAAGAGCTACTGCGGAGGAAAGGATATTGTAGAATCGGGTCTCGGGTCTAGGATTTCTCTTTGGTGTTCTATGGGTTTCCGTTACACGGGTTATGAGTCATCCCTGGACAGGGGTTAGGAGTTGTATATATAGTCGGCTATGAACCTTCCCTTTGTCTTTTCTCTTCTTTCCTTTCCTACGCAACCTTCCTGTTATCAACTCTACGTTTCTAGTTTCTTTAGTTGTTTCTTGTTCCTCGTTCTCCGAATAGAATACGTCACTACCTTTAGTCATCCTCGCCCTCGTGCTACTTGTCTCCGCCTAGCTTCTACCATAGTCTCCTCGCTTAGCCATAGTCCTAGTCCATGACCGTTGTGCAAGTCCTCTACTGGTATCTTCGCTTACATCACTTCGTCCGTACCGCCATCTGGACTCTCTGTCCCACGACCCTACTCCTCGGTTAAGCTACTTTGTCTCCGTCCCTCGTCTTCGCCTTCGTCCTCGCCTCGGTTGTGAACCTTGGCTTGTTTAGTTATTGTCTCCGTCCCGCCCCGTAACAATGGGAAGTTGATGCAGTCCTAGATTCACGCCGGCGGTACGGCCGCTTAGAGTACTTGGTTACATATACGGGTTATGACGAACCTTCCTGGCAACCTCCATCCGACCTTGAACATGCCCCTGAGTTGGTGCAGAGCTTTCACAACAGGTTTCCACGAAAGCCTAGGCCTACCAGGAGTTAGGCCTGGAGGAGGACCTAATCTATCACGGCGTGCCACGAGCTACTGCGGAGGAAAGGATATTATGGAACCGGGTCTCGGGTTTAGGATTTCTCTTGGGTTTCTACGGGTTTCCGTTACACGGGTTATGAGTCATCCCTGGACAGGGATTAAGAATTGTATATATAGTCGGCTACGAACCTTTCCTTTGTCTTTTCTCTCTTCTTTTCTTTCCTACGCAACCTTCCTATTATCAACTCTACGTTTCTATTTTCTTTAGTTGTGACTCGTTTCTCAGTTCTCGGAATACTATACGTCATCACTCTTAGTCATCCTCGTCCTCGTGCTACTCCGTCTTCGTCTAGCTTCGCCCCTAGTTCCACCTCACTTAGCCATAGTCTTAGCCTATGACCGTAGTGCTTGCTATCTACTGGTATCTTCGTTTACATCACTTCGTCCGAGAAGCCATCTGGACTCTCTGCCCCACAATCTTGCTCCTCGGTTAAGTCTCCCTCGTCTTCGTCCTCGCCTCGGTTGTGAACCTTGGCTTGTCCAGTCACTGTCTCCGCTTCGCTCCGTAACAGAATAGTAAAGTACACAGAAAAAGCATCCACGATATAAAAAGTAGAATAAAATATCAAAATACGAAACAAAAAATGGATACACAGTGTAAAGTGTGTATTAAAATATCAAAATACGAAACAAAAAATGGATACACAGTGTAAAGTGTGTATTAACGTATCAAAAAACGGGGAGAAAAAAGGATACACAGTGTAAAGTGTGTATTAAAGAATCAAAAAACACTATATGCGAGTCAATGACACAAGAAAAACCAAAAATAATAAGTTAAGAAAAGGTGTATATAAGGAATAGGATACATTAAAGCATCAGAGAAATGGACATTCACCCCAACGCGCCAACAAAACAAGAAATCAATAGTTTAAACAATAGATAAAAGAGACATACAAATGGACAAAGAGAGAGTACCATAAAATAAACACATTTCTTAACACATATACAACAAGAGTCAGTGTTGCATTCTCGATAAAATGTAAATGATGAATATATTGATACATAAAAACATAAAGGAACAAGTAATGCAACAAATAATTTACACCATGACACACAAGATACATGTAGTAAATGTGTATTTTAATGTATCAAATAAGGTCAAATATAAGATGACGACGCGCCCTAGCACAAAATAGGAAAAAGACAGGGTACATACCCAACGAAACCTTAAATTTCTCTACTAATAAATGAATCCGAGTGCCTATTACAAAAGCCTACCCTCTAAACGAATCAAAAGATTCATTCCCTAAAACTCGTTTGGTGGGGAAACGAATCAAAAGATTCGTTTACATGGCTGGTAGAGCCATGCATGAATGCCCCACAAATGCAAGGAAATATTAAAGAAACTAAGCTAAATATATAAACAGAATTGAACGCTCGTACCAGCCGGTATTAATCGACTCTTCATGTATATGTCCCGATCCTTCTGTAATTCGGTGACCTTAATGATTCATTGTGTCGGAACAACCTGCTTCTCGCAATCGACGACTTGATTCTCCATTACTTGTATCCTTCTGTAAACGTAGTATGCTGTGATAAGTTTGGCGAATGAGATATGTCTGAATCATCTATTAGCTAGGTGTCCCCGAATTTTCTTTCGCTTTTAACTGGATTTGACATACAAAAGAACCACACCGAACCAGAGGGCGAGCTGCGCACCAACACAAGTGCTTCGGGCAGGCAGCATTTCACAACTCACAATGACATCTTGATTGTAAGTGAAGAATGATATTTTGACGGTAGTAGCACTCCACAATAAGACCTGAATTGTATCATTTACAAAAACCTCGCACGCGTTTGGATTGGTTGACGTTATGTTGACGATAGTACAGAAGAGTGTTATACTCGCCTATGTTCTCCGATACATATATCAGCTTTGAAGTTACAATTGGATAGCTGGAACATACTGCAACACCCGGCAGCCACGCAGGAAATCCTGTAGAGAATCCCTTGCCATTTAGGCCATACCATCCAAGACTGGCCAAAACTGCACAGCTAAACAGCAACGAGAGCGCGAAAAGTCCCCAGATGTGTCTCGGCCACGGATTTGACTTTTGTTCGTGCATGGTCGTTACTATCTGGATAGTCGATCGCCTCTAATAAAAAGGGTTGGTAGTATTATATTGTATTGCTGGAGTGAGGACATAGTAATATACATAAATGCCAATAAAACGATGCACTGCCATGCCCGGTGAGAGGCACGGGATTAAAGGGTGCTGTCTATCAGTTAGCCGTTTACACCAATTACCCCCAGCCCCGATTTAAGCATGATTGAATTGACTCGATCAAGACAGGCACACCAAAGTTACGGCGTGCAGCTAGTGGTATCGCAAAAAGGCTTGTCATCTGTTTGTGCCACAGGGAAATCTCTCAACCAACTACTACCTACCCCCGAACGCCCTGTTCACTACTTGACTCTACCTTTAGGGGTTTAAGGCTGATCATGTGTAACGCGAACTCCCAGCTGGGCGCCTATTTTTGTGTAAACATGGGTAGTCAATCTAGCTGGGGTCAGGTAAGGGCCAGACACGACATAAACACATTCCTGTCTCAGCCATCGGCTTGCATAACTCTCGTGGTTAATCCAAAGTGCAATTATGACTATAATCTATTAAACTTGTGAAGAACCTATAATGTGTGTAATGTGTATGTGCCAGTCCTCACATATATATATATATATTAATGCGAGAATTTAAACGTCATGTAAAATATTTGTTTCGCAACTTCGGGTTGAGGTTCCTCATACAACCGTAGGTACTCTTGCAATTGGTTGTGTATTGTTATAAATGACTATAATATATTGACTATGTGCCTTTACACAAACAAAACTTTAATTTAATCAACGGGTTAATTCAGGATGTTGTATACTAGATATGAAAATCACCAAAATTCTGGAGAGTACAGTATCCCCCAGGGATAGGTATTAAGCGGAATTTTACCGAGCATATCAGCCTTGATCCGATAGAACAGAAGAGTGCTGGGCACTATACTTAATTACTTGGTATCTAAAAAAAAAAAAACCCCCTCTGGGCTAGAGAGGTAGAAATTGCATTGCAAAGTTAGCTCAGCCCTATTGCACGGGCCTGTTCTCCCGCGTAATTAATCCGCGATTGATTCGATCACTCGCTTATTTCTTATCAGCTTGGTCATTTCAAGTCTCAGATGGGACTCAATACTTAGGTATTTATTACTAGTATAAGCTTAAGGATTACCTTACACCTCCGCAGATAGTACGTACATGTAGGTATGTACCTGGATAATAAAGGCAGGGACATGACAAGTTAAACCTACCTAAAAGACCCGAAATCTGGGGTTTGAATACGATATGGAAATTGGATACGTATGTGGGCACCAGATGGCGTGATATAAATTTACTTTTTCTGTGCCGTCATGGGGTTGAAACATCGCTGCTGGTGTAAACCCGTGTGTTCCGAGTCGACGTCAGAATAGAGAGAGTATCGACTATGGTACGATATCAAAAATCTCCACTCGTCAAAATTGGCAGTGACTGAAGAATAGAGGCTATAGTAGCGGCCAATTGCATCTATTTGATTTGGCAATTCACAACGCACTTGGTTGGAGCAGGTACTACCGATCATAAACCAGCTAATCGATTATAATAGACGATATCCGAATACACCTAATTATAACCTATATTCAAAGGCTGCTGACATGATCGAAAGATACGATGTGAGTCTTATTACTGCTGCACAGAAATTAGCCATATGTAGATAGGATATAGGTATTGTAGGTACAAGTACTTAATGATCATTAAGAGTCCCCATAGTTACAGCAGGTCGAAGTCTTCTTGGATCTAGGAAGTCGGCACGAGTAGCGGAGTGTTTGGCGACTTCCAAATAGGGAAGCAAAGCACACAAAATCCCTGTTAGTATAGGCATGGCATACAGCACACCAAGACTGCTGGTCAACATCCTACTTTCTAGTCGTGTCAGCTTCCTCCTCCTGTAGATACTTGTAACATACCAACCACGCGAAAACAAATCTTCAGGCATAGGCACCCCCCCTCCGCATAAATTACAAAACATAACGACCGATGCCTGCAGGTCGTCGACGAAATCCTAGCAGTGAGATACTGATTCCTATAGCTCTCGGTCTCACCGCGGCAATCGCGTCCGTTGGACTTTATCTCTGGCCCGACACTGAATCGAACTACTCTTCTAGTTCCGATGAAGATCGTAAAAGGTTAAAAAATCACCGCCGCGATCGGCTTAGATCATCTAAATCGCGCCGACGGTACCCCGAGATCGATAATGAGCGTGAACACGGCCCTATATCGGAGGAAGACACGGAGGACCTCGAGGAGGATCTCAGACGCGATGAAGAGCGGTCAAGGCTGAAAGGGAAGCAAACCAGCGTCGCCGGTGCAGTTGTATCCAGTGCCTTTGCTGCCGAGAAGAGGGTCGAACACGCAGTTGTGGATGTTGTCGAGAAGGCCAAAGAATTGGCCTTTGAGGTTTTGCCCGCAAAAAAGGAGCCAGAAAACGTCATAGAGTTGAAGAAGGAAGCTTCAATGGAGAGAGAACAGTACATGCCACCCCCCGCAAAAAAGAAAACTGTAGCCGTTGTAGTGTCAGAACGGAAAGCATCTGAAGGCCACGATTCAGACTCTGATTTTGAAGAAACTGGACTATCAGCGGTATGTTCCTCACGCGTCAACTAGAGTGAAACTCTACCAGACAATTGATAGATTACGAAGCTAACAAAGATAGTCCCTTCTCGCCCTTCTTCCACAACCTTTGGACCTCTCCATGACAGAGCTTGATATCCTCATTTACTCCAAACATTTAAGTGCACACCCATTAATTAATTTCGCCGCAACCCAATCTGCGCGCCTCGCACGTAAGGACTCGACAAGTCTTCCGACTCTTCGCCGAGCACCTAGCGCTTTATCCTCAAACATTTCAACATATAACATTGCTACTTCTATCCTTCCTACCTCCTATCCCCTCGAGCACATTCTTCCGTTCACAGATCCCACATCTATCACGACCCTCCTCCGTGCACTAGCTCCTGAAATTGTATATATAGAGGAGCCAATTACAATCCCTTCCAACGGTGCCATCGTCTCTGATCTACTTGAGGGTGGGTGTGTTGGAAGCGTAGTGATTGTACTAATTGGCGAGGATGACCAACTTGCAGGGTTGATTGATAGTGATGATGAAGAGGAACCGGAGAGTCCCGTAGAGATGAGAAAATCAAAGGGAGAAGGGAGATGGTGGGGTGATAATAGGCCTGAAAGCATCAGGTTGAGGTTTGGGGGAAGGGTGCAAGTTGTCGAGGGGTGGGTTCTAATGGAAGATTGGAAAAGAAGAGTTGAGGAGAGGGGTTGAATAGTAAGAGGCTAAGGGGTGGACGATTTTGAAAGCTACAAGCCGGGCTGTTAATTTGACCGTGAATATGTTGGAGACTACAATACTGTAGTTGGCTATAGCTATATGTACGTTGTGTGCGCGCGGGGGGTCTACCTGCACGTATAAGTAAGTACATGTACATGTGCTGCGAGATGTATGTATATGCGTGCACTACATGTACTTACATGTAACTACATGATTTCACTAACGACAATTACAATAACAATTTTATTTAAACTGGGGATATTGACTTGAATACATGTATAATTTATTAAACATGAGGTTTAATTCTATTTCATATTTTGGACAGTTACAAGATGTACTTGGGTGAAATTATGTAAGTACATGTACGTACATGTACCTACTACCGCGCTGGCAACCATTCCACCCCGCCAGACTTGAGACCCTACAGAATTAATCACAATCGAATCACTAGCTCAATCCGAGTGTATTAAAGTCAAGTCATGGCTATTTCTCCACCCAAAAACAACTATATCCCACTTGAACTCTCATGGTGACGCCGGAGACAGTACTACTTAATTTCACCGCAAGTACTTGTATATTCAAACGATATCCGATCATTTAGAGGCGGCCAGTAGTAAAAACCCATATTATTCTAGATCTTATCACTGAGCTACTGTACATGTAGGTACATTGCCATATACATGTATATACACATATGTATGGGCCTAAATTTGTCAAAGTTATACTTTACTAGCAACAATCACAAATACAACACAACTAGTGAAAAAAATATATAATAAATCAACATTGTTGCGAGGGTCGAGTGATATTTCATGACATCACCAACTTTACCATTCCCCCCACTCCCCCTTTTAACTCAGTTGTATTTTAAGGTACAAAACATTGCATAAACTATAAACTATGGCATAAAATTCCCCTTGAGACTTGTATTATCATATATTACCCACTAGGTGTACCCAGGGTGTCGGAAAGTGATGCACGTTCGGTGGTTTCATAGCCACACGGGAACCAACCCCCACACCAGGCTATTTCAAGGTAAATAGGCCCTTTGCGCAAAAGACTCCAGAGTCTTTCTCCAGTAACTTGATTAGTGCCTATCCACCCATCAACCAATCACACGGGTAGAAAAAGACTCTGGGGTCTTTTACGCAAAGGGCCTAATATGAGTGTGCAGATACTCTTCATCAAGTATATGCTTAGTACTTACTCTACCACCCCAAGAAATGCATCGCATAATGTATCGATAATGCATCACGCCGTAAACGAGTGGCTATTGCATCCGATAATGCATCCATAATGCATCCATAATGCAATATCACTGTCATTTCGCCAAGAGTTCAATGTAATGTATCAATAAAAATACAAAAGTTCCGGGTTTGAACCTGTGCCCAGACCTCACCGCCTGAGCTACTACATGTAGTTGATATACTAGAAGTAAAGTAATCAATAAAGTAATCGGTAAAGTCGTCAAAGTCGTTAAAGTCGTCAATCAAGTCGTCAATGGACGACATTACCGTTCTAGTATGGGAAATGTATCAAGTGATGCATTTTCTGCGCTGGTAGAGTTAGGTATGCATATATGGTAGAGAAGTTCTGTACGATTTTGTGCATCACTTTCCAACACCCTAGGTATGTACATATAAATCACATTGCTAAATTTTGGTGGAGTGGTCACTTTATATTAAATTTACTTCACTGGTCGAACGTCCTAGAGCGAATCCAATAAAAGAATATTGTGAAATCAATATATTATAAAGAACTGGACGGAATAAGAACCCGATATCTGATCTCAACCCAAAAGAGTACCAAGATTGGAATGCCGTAGGGATCATGGGGTCCCTATTGACCGAAAATTCTTCCACCATAAAATCTGGCCGCCGGGCCTGCAGCCAAGAAATATTTGTAAAGTCACTTTGGGGACGACGACGAAACTGGTTGAACGACGAACAGGGATATTTGGCGGATAAAGCACAGGCGCTCAGGCTGGTATCTAATCCTGAAACCTGTGTTTTCGTCGTTGCCCCAGGTTCGTCGTTGCCCCAAATTGACTTTACAAGAGTTCTATTGGCTGGGCCAGCTACCTAAACCCTGTTTTTAGGCCCCTGTTTCTACAATAATTCTACCCGAGGCTGTATGTGAATCCCGCTGGGCAGGGAGACGGGGTACCCGTCCAGTTAACGCATTCCCCGTCTGCGAGACCGAGATTTCACAATATCCGCTGCAGCTAGCTGGGCAGCAATTCGTATAGCCTCAGGCTTGTGACTGGTCATGGTGAGAAAAAATGTATCACAACCTTTTCGTATGCCGCGCCGATCACTACAGCTATCCGCTATACATGTGTACTACGCAAACCGCACCGCCGCGTTCTATAGCTACTCACTTACCCTTCACACCGGAGTACAAGTGGAATCGATAACTTGACGCAAGTACAAGAGCAAAAGTTCAAAATGTGGGGGTACATACATGTATATATATGACTAAACTGAAACGATCTCTGGTCCATACTAGCTATGATATCCCATATGGTGCGTAAACGTGTCAAAAGTGATTTTACCACCGGTGGCAGCTATTTTACCACCGGTGTGAAACTGTTGGTATTATAAATGATAATGCAGAATAAGGGCTGGAGGTCAGCGTTTATGCTGGAGCAGGGACCGTTGGTAAAATTACTTTTGACACATTTACCGCTCCATATATATATATATCCCATGCCTCGTAATATCATAACACTGATAAATTGTGATTAAATAAGCGCGTATGAGACCTTCCATTTAGTAGAGCGCTTACCGCGGCAATTTTTGAAATTAAGTTTTGTTTTCGTGATGATTATATGGTTGCCAGTGCAATTGGGACAATACTTACATGTAATTTCATGCCAAGTATATATGTATTTATATTGAAAAAACCCATTTAGCTAGGAACGTTAACTATAACGTACTGATTGGTAACAGAGGACAAATAACAAATATATGTAGACGTAACTGAGTTATTCTCTTGAATTTGCAATTGTAGAGGCCAAAATATTGATCACCTTTTAGCTCTGAGGTGCATGATCCGATCTATGGGCCATGGGCATTAGCTATAAGTCTGCATGTAGCAAGCGAGGATCATATCAGAGAGTTCGAGAACATGAATTTGAGGATACTCAAGCTGCCTATCTTAATTAGTTGTTTGTGAGGGCAGGTCATTTCAAGCTCACTACATTTTTTGCATTAACGTCGTCCCTATATACGCTTACGTCTCAAAGCTGGCCTCTAGGACAATACTAATATAATTGGATAAAATAACTTATATCATGTACATGTAACAATAGGAACGGTTTAATTATCGAAGGATTCACTCGACCATTAACAGTTCATCGACATGTTCGACCTGTTTCCGGCAGAAACGCACAGCGATGCATTAAGCCTATAAAACATGTTCGATCAAATCTTGAGTGTTCTTACCTTCGCTTCTAAATACGCCTATTGTGACATGAAACTTTCTATTGTGGTTATATATGCATATACTTTCGCTATAGCTAGTGGAGCACTGTTTCGAGGGGGGGTACGTATGTGCAAAAATCAATTGAGACGTCATGATGGTACATTTCCATGAGCCAGTGTATTCATATTTTGACCGCTTATCTACTACAACTTAATTGACTTATTCATTAAGTACATATGTACGTACACGCGGCTTACATTTATCCCAGTTCTCAAACAAATGGTTACTTGATGATTCTTTTTTCTCTTCAAATATGATATTCCTTGCGGACCGTAGGTTTAATTTAGCAGTTAGTAATGTTTAGTATATATATGATTTATAAATAGGCTTCTGATTCTCTCAGCTCAAACTAATCTCTTCATCTTAATCCCCGCAATCATCACCACTATAGATTACCATCAACGCGTCAGCTTCAAATACTACCATATTTCACAAAATGTGCTTTAAAGTAACCTCGAAGTGGAAATGCGGCTGCACCTACAAACCTGAGACACCCGCGGAAATCCAGCGCTGCAGTAATTATCCTAATTGCGGAACCACTGGGGAAAACGCCATGGAGACTCCAGTGGAGCAGAACATCCAAGCTCCAGGTATTTGTCCGACGCACAAAGCTCACTAATCTATGACTATGTCAAATTAGGTACGTATACATATTATACTATGTTTTTCAATTATGGTATCTATATAATACCCGTACCAACTCTAGAGATCTAGATCTACATGTTAGTAGTTACTATATTATCTATAGATTAAGCTGGCCGGACGGGATGATCATATCAGTAGGAATCGATATCCAGTGTGAAGGAAATATATATGTAGTTACATGTTGGCCGTATTTTTTCTTTCTTTTTTATGGAGCCAGTGATATATATATCTACATATGTCAAGCAGATGTTATAATTATTTATGAATCCTAAATTCTTATAAAAATCAATATATATATACATCCGCATATCAGCGTTACTAGAGCTATAGCTAGTGAAGAACAGAGCTATTGTAGATCGGCTAATAGGACTCTTAATACGTACACCATACTTCTACATACACGCTTACCAGCAAAAGAACCAGAAAATGCAAGTAACGGAACCAGGAATTATTTGTATGAGAGAACGGCGCCACTCTATACAAATTATCCTTGCCCTGAGCAACTGCATTTTCTGGTTCTTATGCTGGTAAGCTATAAGCGTGTACATCGATCAAGCTATCCCATGGTCCGTCGATGCTGACCCCCCTATAACAGATCTAGAGGAGTTAAATTTGTATGGGAGATCTATTTTTTGATAAAAGAGATAACAAGATCTGTTAGTAAAGCTACACTAAATTTACTTTTTCTGGGGGGGTTAGCATTTTACTGACGAACTATGGGATACTAGTGTACCTCTCGTCACTTTGCAATTAACTAGGACAATTAGCACCCGGTATATAGGATTTGTGGAGTCTTTCTTGCCCGGCCGGCCTGGCTTTTCATAGGAAATTAATTGTAGGCAATATATCATTCTAGTTTCCTAAGACTTATGTTTGATTTTACTCTCTCGTTGACGGTTATCAGACCCTCGCGCTCGTTCGCCTAGCTAAATTGTAATCTCTTTGTGCGCACAGAAAAAGAAACAACCCTCTGATCTTATGCATGAACATGTAGGCCATGTTTCCTTGATATTGGACACCAAGCACCAGTATGTATTAAGCTGGTGCACCATATATATATAAGGCTGCGCCAGACAACGCTGGCCCCTCATGCATGTACTGCCTAATGATCGGCCAAGCAATGATCTACTTTAGCTGTTGGATGCAAAAGCTCATTTTTTTGCACACACGCAACATCTAGGCGCATGTACGAGCATATATGTAGTCAGAAAGTGCGGAAACTCTCTATTTTGCACGTAGGCTGAATTAAGGCCTCCCATTTCCCGCTTTCTGTTGCTGCTAAATACCAAGGCTTTTCCCTATCCCATTATAGGCTGTCAGTAAATGCTGCCCCCCCAGAAAAAAGAAAAAGTTGATAATAGATCTTATTATCTCTTATCAAATAGTTGATCTCCCATACGAATTCTCCATTATAGGGGGGCAGCATTGACAGCTCAAGGAATAGATGGAACAAGTACTATGAGAATATTGCCATACAGCCGGCACCATACACAATAGCTAGTACATAGTACATGTATAACCATATGGCAGTATTGGTAAGTCCTCAGGCCGTCCGAACAGTTGTTAAGAGAATCCTGTAAGACGACCCAAAATTTTGGCTCATAATCCTGCTTCAATTCCAATATTACAAGTATTTCTTGGAGAGCTCCTCCGGCCGTAAAGCGCCCACCACCACCACCACAAAATACAGTACCTATTAGATATGCGAGTCACCGAATATCACTCGGCTCAGATCTGGTTTTTATATTTTGAAATTTGATCTTTGTATAAACAGGTAGACAGTACTTTACGAGACCTAATATAACTGACTTGAGTGCAAAATTTAAAAGAGGTGTCTTATAACGCCCATATATGCACATACGTGTGTACCGAGCATATAGGCCTAGGCACTTTTGTCGACTGTGCTCGGAAGCAACATACTTACATTACAACATTACATTATGCGAGCCTTACAGTATAGTAGGCTGTCCTGGACGTATAAGACATTGGAGAACCTCTCTCGTGCATTAGCGCCTGAAATTTTGCAGTTGCAGCCCTTAGAATACTACCAATGTGCCATAATGTTCGCAGGTTCATGCATGGGAGGGATTCTCCAATGTCTCAAACGTCCGGGAGATAGATACTGATATCACTTATTCCAGGCAGTCTTCACTATCGGTGATTCGGTCCACAAATGATAAATATAGAATCAACTGATTGATCGTAAAAACCTTGATTAGCCAGAATCTAGTTTGTGTAATTAATCCCAACACCAATTGGTTGCTAGTTAGGTATCCTCGAATCTTGATAATGAACATTAGTACCCGTACCCCTACGGCGAACAGCAAGCTGCCCACAGGGAACTGGCACAAGGTTAGTGCATACCTTCGGGGAGAGGCGGTCTAATATGATACTCGTAGTTATATCAACTCTATGATTGTACCCCCAGTCCCTTTAAATAAAACCTGTAGGATAATGCCGCTATAGCAAATAAAGCTGCTCCAGCACCAAACAACCAAAATGCCCCAATTCACATTCTCCTACCTCTACTCCCTACCAGGGCCTCATCTCTCCTCCATGCTCGTAGATCCTTAGTTCCCATATATCCTTCTCCCCCTACACCCCTCTTCTCCCAGCCTCCCAACCGGACCACAACAGCAGTAGCATTGTCACCCTCGGTTGTCACCTCCTCTGCAAATTCTACTAATTCCTTGCTGGCCTCGTCGGGTGTTTTGCATTCCTTTACAATATCGCAAATCTCTTGATCCGTCAATGTAGCACTCACACCGTCCGAAACCAGGACCATAAAAGAAAACTCAGCCGGGCTTATTTCACGTCGTGTGATCTCTGGCTCTGCGGAGACCCCGAGACGTTTTTGGGAAACGTCACCAAATGATCTTGTATTGGCAAGAACACCGAAACGCTCTTCGCCGAAGGAGTCTGAGACGAAAGCAGTTGCGAAACGGCGAAGACGCCGGGTTTCGGCGGGTGAAGATGGATGATGGTTAGTGGTCACGGGTACTGCTAAGCCCGTTTCTGTAGAACAAAGGATAATACGTGTGTCGCCGAGATGAGCAGTTATGAGGGTAGCTGCGGTAGATGGGTTCCAGAATGGTGTTGTAGTTCTATAAGATGAAGAAATGAAGATTAGCGATGTTAGTGTTTACGGAAGTTGTGGAATATTTACGCTGTAGAAATCAGTGCAATCGAAGCCGTGGAACCGCCTTTGAACGGGTTGGCTTTTGTATTGTCTCCACTTTCGATAACCTCTGAGGCAGATTCTCCTTCACCACCCGTCCCAATTTTGGTAATGAAATCCATATCTGCCTTGAGGAAAGCATACATTAAAACTCCTTGGACATCCGCAGCTTGTCCAAAATTTGGTTTAAATCGTCTAAAGTATCCTCCAACCGTATCCCTCCATTGTGCGACCAGTTCCTCTTGCGCATCATGTCTTATTTTTTCGTATTCATCCCGCTCTTCCTCCTGTTTACCTAACCCAAAGTTCCTTGCGCCCTCTTCAATGTAAGTGTGTAAATTGTCCTTGAGAAATTTGCTACAGTCTTCACCACCGTGACCGTCAAAGACACCGAAATAGAAGACCGAGGGCTCTCCTGGGGGTGGCGGAACCTTGGGCTTGGTCAGGGATGGCGGTGCGAAGGTTGTAATATCAATTACACCAGCCTGGTACCAATCCTCATTGTAAGGACGGTTGCCTCGAGAGCGAGTTACACCAAAATGGTGTTTTGCGGATTTAAGGGGAATGCGAACCACGGTTGTCGCACGTGTTTCCGGAGAAATTTTCTTACTAGGTGCGGGTTAGTTGTGAAATGTACTGGGGCTCCCAGGTCGTATTATGGAGACCAAAGGATGTTCGACGTTCGGACACCTCGTCTAAGACTAAGGTGCCAGCCAACGCCAAACCAAACCCTGGGCTGGAAACAGACATACTTTGGAGGTACAGAGTCTGGAAAAACCGAGCTCCCAGGCAGATGCGAGGTAAAATAATCGTGAAAGCCCCTCTTTCCACGTACTCTCTCGCTACCATTTATCGCACGTCTATCAATTCCGCGCACATAGTCACTGACAGTGGAATACGCTCTAGGTACATCTCCATGAAATACCCTCGGGAACAGACTAGGCGTGTCAAAGAATCTAGATATGAAAACTGCACCCGGCAATGTCGTTAAAACATAGCTCTCACCTAACAGTAATCGAAGTGACCCACAATAACTGTCCTGTAATCCCCAATACCCTCGGTTCGGGATAAATGACCTCCTCATAGTTCCTATATATAGAGGATTCCTATAGAGGAGATATTCGGGATACTGAATAAACGTATATCGTGGGCTTTATGGCAATAAATAAAGATTGATTGACCCAAACCCGTGCTCCGCGATTTGGCGGCTCCAGAAAAAAAAAGGAACGTGGTCGACGTCACAGCCAGCAGCAACCGATGAGGTGCGGGGGGATGATCACACCTATCCCTGGGACAATCGAAACCTATCGTTCTTTCAGTTGGCTAGCTGAGAACCTAACATTGTATGTTTGTCGGGGGAGAATGAATTGGTTGTTTCTGAGTGGGCGAGTGATTTCGTGGGGGTGGGAAACAAAATTTCGGGGTACTCTTGATTAATCTAGCGGCAGCTCAGGTCACTAGGGGAACGTGGTCAGGAAGACTACTTGCACCGACAGAAGCAGCATTTAAGTACATTTTAACCTACTTGACATGGTTACGTTAAATTTCCTGTACTGAATGCTCATCTCTTTCTCTCCCTCCGGCTAAGTGCTTTACCGTAAAGAAAGAACCTGGCAGGTGGGGAACGACTGGACAAGCCCTTGACATGAGAACCTTCAGCCGATATGGCTGAGCCCATGTATGTACATACGTACCAGCTGGATATGAACGTCTCTCTTATTCTGTGCTCTGCGATGAGAAAGAGGGTGAGGGGGTGCAAGGGGCTAGTCTTTACTACCACACCCAAGTTACATAACATACCTACTAGAGTGTTAATTTCTCGACCTCGGAATTATATCTTTCAGACACTGCTGCGCATTTGACGCTTTCTTATCACTAAGATAACCGCGAGTGCCGCTATTATCGCCGCGTTTTATCCCCCTATCCTCCTCCAGGGCTCTCCCCCACACATAACTGCGATACGAGATACTTGAGGGGATAGCTGGAGACCATCTTCACGGAGACCTATCAGCTTGATAAAATGGACACCATGAATCACTTCCGTCTTCCAGCTTCGGGAAGCTCTGTTCCAAACGTCTTCAACTTTAATCAGCCTTCTTTGGCTTCGGACCCACCTCGTCCTCAGCAGAAGCAAACTCCACAGCCCCGTCAAATCCACAGAAACAGGATATCTTACTCCTGCCATGCTTGCCGGCGTCGGAAAGTTAAATGCGATCGCCAGCACCCCATCTGTAGCAACTGTACGAAGACAGCAGAATCTTGTGTCTACGACGACCACGCGATCAACGGAAACAAAAGTGGCAAGGATGAAAAGGGTCAAAAGACTGGAGGGGGAGTGAAACGGCGAAGGACAAACGAGGGTTATCCACCAGCGAATGAAGATAATGGGGAGGACTACTTAAGAAGAAATGCAGCGAATCTAAAAGGCTCAGTTACTGGGACCGCCCCTACTTCAAATTCACTCCCCAAAACGACCTTAGGGGCAAGTAAAGAAACAGAGCTGGAGACAAGGATGAATAGGCTTGCAGAGATTGTCGATAGATGGTATAAAGATGCCTCTGCTCATGGCGCCCCTTCAGATACTGCCCGGCCTGGACTCCAAACTGGTCGGGATAGTTCTACAGCCACGAACACTTTGGCCGAAAACGGGTTCGCACAGACTCAGGCCTATTTATATTTATTAAAGCAGGCCACTGGACCTTCTACTGACCCGAGCCATTCTGCGTCGGAATCCCCCTCTCCAACACACACGTCATCTCCAAATATTTCATTGACGCCGGGGAGCAGCATTGGTGGGCGAAGTCAAGAACCAGAGAACAGTGGGCCAATAAGGGGGACCTCTTCAGCTACCTCTGTGAGCATCAAAATAACCAATGAAAAAATCGAAGCAGTAAAACAGAGTGAAAATGATGATGTTGATGATTTAGGTATCGGTCATCTAAGCATCCAAGGTGGAGGAAGGTCCCGTTATGTTGGCAGCAGTTTCTGGGGCCTCCTGAGTAGTGAAGTGAGGATATTTTCTATACTCCTCAAACCATGCGGCATAAACTTACGGTTTCTAATAGATCAACGAGCTGAATGAAATCCTTAAGACTCATACCCACTTTGATAGGGTTGAGAATCGGGAAGAATGTGAAAAACACTTTAAAAACATTCCAAAACCGCTGCCTACTCTGGCGCCGCCACAGCCGTCGCCACAACCAGATTACAGAACTGATTGTCCACGAGCAGCGTTAGCAATGTTTAATAAAGCCGCGTTTCTCCAATTCGAACCCCGCGAGACCCGTACTTGTGAAGTGATCCCAGCAATCCTCAAATCTCTCCCAAACAAATCGTTCGCAGATCATCTCTACAGGTCGTTTTTGCATGGAGTCCATCCAGTTATGCCCCTGCTACACGCACCAACGTTCGATGATGATTACCAGCAATTCTGGTCGTGGTATCCGGACAATCAGCACATGTTCCCCGACTCTAAGCTCACGGAGAACCCAACCTTTCTCCCATTATTGATTGCCGTATTATATGCGGGCGCCATCTCAATGTCGAGCAAGACAATCCAGAAGCTAACGGGAGGTGAATGGACGAAAGAAACACTTTCGGGCCGTCTCTATGGTGCGACTATGAGTGCGCTTGCCGCATGCGCTTTCCCCCGTTCACCAACCGTGTACTCCCTCGTCTCCTTCCTTATTGTACAGACGTGCCTCATTCGTGAAGAAGAGCCACTTACATCTTGCTCCTTTGTTGGAATGGCAATGCGAGTTGGGCAGTCCATGGGGCTCCATCGCGACGGCTCACTATTTGGCCTTTCAGAGATCGAGTGCGAGGTCCGCCGGAGAGTCTGGTGGCACATCATGTATCTTGATATTCAAGGCGCCATCGCAACAGGTCTACCGCCCCTCGGTGGTAGCGGTGATGACCTCTACGATACCAAAATGGTATCAGAGCTCAGGGATGAATACATCGGGCTTCCGCCGGGCGCCCCGGATCCTGTCACACCAATGACCCCCCATAATGCGCGATGTCAGGAATTCCATAGTGAAAAAATTGATATCCGTTCCTCTCCTGCCATGATATTAGCTGTAGGTCGCTATGAATCAACGATTCTTCTTAGAAAGATTATTACTCGCCTATTTGCTTTGCGAGGGAGCAAGAGGAGTGACCTGACGGAGATGGGGAAGATGATATACGAGCTTAAAATGAATCTCGAGAGGAAGATATCACGAATACCAGCACGGGGAATCCCTGAGATGGGATTCACCCCTCCCAGAGGTTCTAAGGACGGTCTTGAGGTCCCAAGTGAGGTGGAAAGAACTGTCGTCTTCAACTCATGGGCTCGTATCATGTTGAGTTTACTGAGTGATAGAGCTTTCGGAGTACTCTACCAGCCATTCCTCAAAAGCGCAAAAAGCAACATGTGGAAGCATGCCCGTAACTGGTTCGTTTTATCCTCATCTCATTCTACCCTACCTAGCTAATGGTCATTGGCCACCAGCGCCCTCCACTTCTGTCACTCCTTTCTCCGCAAGTTTCTCCACCTCTCCCGCACCCAGCTCTTCCAACCCTACCAATGGTTTTGCCCCGGCACCTACCAGCCCCTTCACGCCACCATGATCCTCATCCTCGACCTGCACGAGCGCCCCTTCGCCGTCGAAGCCCCCAGATCCCGTGACTTCGTCGATGAGGTCTTCGCCGTCTTCGGGGAGCACGGGAACTACTCCACCGCCGACGGCGAGGGTGGCAACCGCCCACTAATGGAGGGAGGCCGCGAGGCCTGGCGCATGCTCTGGCGCCTCCGCAAAAAGGCGTACGAGAAAGCCGGGGTCAAAGTGCCACCACCACCTCCCGCACCCGTGTCTACACCCGCACCACCACCAGAAGGCCACCCCGGCCCCCAGCTCGGTAGCTGCGGCACGCCCTATGGTGGCGCTCAGCCCGGCGGCTGCGGCGGCGTCCTCGGCATGCAAGTCGGCGGTGTCTCCCTCGGTAGCTCCTGCCTCAAGTCTAGCGGCGGCAGCCAACAAGACTACTATCCCAGCTTCTCCCAATACGCGCTCGAGCACACTACCGCCGTAACTCACAACCCACCATCCCCTTCCATGCCGCTGCCATTCACGCCCGTCTACCAACGGCCGGCCACGCCCCCTAGGGCCTCATCGGCCGACAAACTCGGCAGCAGCGGCGGCGGAGGCTTTGAAGAGCTGCTGCAGATGGACACCATTATCGATGCGGAAGACAAGGCGTTCTTCACGGATACTGTGACGGCGCACTTCCTACAAGAGCAGCAGTCGCGCGATGTCGACTTGGGCTTCGGGATGACGGACGATGAGCTTGCGACTGCGGCGGTGCCACCGCAGCCACCGCAGCAGCAGCAGCAGCAGGTGCCACGATCGGAGGCAGGGGAGAGTAGTCAGTTTAACTCAATGGTGGAGGGTAGTGATGGTGGCGGCGGCGGCGGTGGTGAGGGGGATATGATGGATTTTGATTGGGAAGAGTGGGATCAGGTGTTTGGGAAGTATGTTTCTGTGGACGTGGGAGAGGTGTTGTAGGGTCTTTTTTTTTGTATTGATGGGCTGATTGGAGGCCCGAGTTGTATTATTGTTATCTCTATGTGTAGGTTTCTAATACCAAGGATGGGTGTTCTTGTTTTCGTATTTTTGTGTCTTTCTATCGTCTCTGATCCAGTTTGTGGGAATGCGTTTTATGTGTATCAAATGCTGATGTACTCTACGAACTCTACTCTGCTACAAATTTAGTTTATTGAAGCCGAAAGGCCTTCCGCACTATTCATTTGGTTCCTCTTTCTTCCCCGGCTGCTGTGTGCATTTTCAGAATATCCAAACCAAATAGAGAGGGCCAATGACAATTCTGCAGAAAAATAGACGACGCCACTTCATGTTCGCAGGCATTAATATCTACACCAGAACGAAAAGAGGAAAAACAGATAAAAACGCCTCCTAGATCTATGCGAAAGAAAAAGCGTCAAGGTACGGAAGGAAGCAAAGGAAAATGGTATAAGTCTATAGATGCTATGCTATGCTATGCTCTCAATCAGACTATACAGACACTGTAGTTAGCAGGAGGTGTGTTACGTATCTCATCTAGATTCCCCTGTTGAACTCCACCATACCGCTCTCGCCGCCCTTGTCCCAGAACTCCTTCTCTAGGGACGTTGCCTTCGCCGCCTGGCGCTGCGGGAATGCGCCTAGTGCGAGGGGGAGCGCAAAGATGGATGTTGCGAAGATGAGACCTATTTTTTAAAACCAGTGTTAGTCTAGATCTATAACCGATTTGTGAAAAAGAGGGAGGGAAAAACATACCAATATTAACCGGCGTGACCAACGCCGGTCTTCCCTTCAGCCATGCGCTCCTCTGCAACCTCATGAGTATCAACGGCGGCACGACCATTATCGGCGTCGCATTCAGCACCCGACTGATCGCCGTCTCCCCGACCGCAATCACCGCCGCCTTCCTACTCTTCCCTAGACTCTCCTTTGGCGCCTCCTCCTCCAGCTGCTCCGCCGCGCCCGTCTTAACCTTAGCCGGCGCCTTTGCTGGGTACACATCGATTCCATTCTGGATCTCCCCGCCGCGCATCAATGCCACATTCAACACACCTGCCGACGCGACCGCTGCGAATGGCACCAGCCTAGTCAGAAGCACCTTCGTTCCCGCACCGACATTGAGCTTCGCGACAGCTCTGCCGAGCCCCACTGCGACACCACAACTCGCCGAAACAGCGAGTGCAAAGCTACCTGCGAGCTGTGCTGGACCTAGCGGAGAGGATTTGTTGGCGTTTGAGGTGTTGATAAGCACGTTAAGGGTCTGGTTTGCGACCTGCCATGCGAGGGTTCCGCGCGTGGTGAGGTTTGGCTGTAGCATACCGGCTGTGACGATCAGGTTGCTAAAGACGAAGCAGCTCATGCGGAAGGGGAGAAAGACAGGTGTGCCCGTGTCAGGGTGCAGGGTCGAGTCGCAGAGCTTCTTGGCTGCCCAGAGGTCGGGCGTCATGGTGGCGGGAAGAAGGCCATTTTTGTATTGTGTAAGGAGGGACTTGGAGGCTTCGAGGGCGGAGGCAGAGGTAAAGAGTGTGCTGGAGGTGTAAGCACGCAAGTACGAGTTAGAGCAGGGGGCAGGAGTAAATTACCGTGGATCACAGAGGTCCGCAGAGTGGAGGACGCGACCCCAGTATGTGCTGAGATCATAACGAGAGACGGGGAGATCACGGGTTCCAGGGATTGAGGAGGACATGGCGAAGCTGAGGAGGGGGGTGTAGGGGAAGTGGGGAAGTGGGGAAATTGGCAGAGTGGAGATGGAGGTAAATTGAGGTTGAGGTTGAGGTTGAGGTTTGTGGTCGTTGAGAAAATTAAGCACTTGGTCCGTGCTCGAAAAGTACTTTAAACTACCCCACCCCCGCCAAAAGCCCTGCAGCAGAACGGTGACGTGCAGCCAAAAAAGCGAACAATCCCGACTGCCCGTATCTAGAGTAAAAACTAAAGCAAGTGCTCTATCGCGACATCAAACAGGAATTTTTGACCTTGAGCCTCCTGCCAGAGTGGTGAACCTGTGCATCATCATTATTATCGATATCCATCAAGGTAAATAGAATAACCGTACCTAGGACTCAATGTCAATTTTATCTCATGATCAATTGACTAAGTTGCTATAACAGTATGTACTACTGAGGTGAGCTACAATAAACGTGATAATGATCGTGTATATAGTGAATCACTCCCCGTCACTCGATTCTCAATATCGGACAGCAAATGTCGTGAAAATAGAAATGAGACTGTTTGGTGAGCTGGTTGAATGATGGGTGAAGAGTCTAATTAGTTATCGATATATATAACCACGAACAGGACAGATATTACAATGACCAGGTATCGACGCTCACGAACAGGACACTTGTTCGTGACTGACATGATATCTTAAAAAGTCGAATATTCATTAACAGACATACAGCGCTAAAGTTTTCAGAAATCCGGTCGAAGACAAGTGGACTCGAAGGTACATACATATTATAGAATAAAATACTAGTATATCAACAATACTTCATGTCCTCTCAACTTCCGTTGTAACAGGTTTCTTATCCTTCCCGGTTGTGCAGGCTACTCCAAGTTGGTCTAGCTATAGTCAGCGACTTGGCTCAAATTGAGTCTTATCAATTAATAGCTTAAGCTAACCAGTCTTACAGAATGTGGACAAAGTTCTTGAGAATAACATTGAGGCCGACAACCAGAAGACCTATAGTACTTGCGCATGCTCCGACGCTCGATTATCCCCTGAAGTTAGAGGTTTCTTAGACTTCTGGAAATTCTCGTTGAAAGCACGGCCATCATCCATTAGCTCGATCTCGAGTTGAGCTTGACAAAGCTCGTGCCGACCCCTAGGCCCGTAGAGCCTGAAATAAATGTCGAGATCTTGGATAGCTCGACTCGTCGGCCACATGTCGGCCACGCCAACCCAACGCCAACCAGAGATCTTCTATAAATGAATTTGACGGTTTGCAGGCTACTAATCATTTACAGTTCCCAACGGTCTATCGGCGATGTCAGTAGGTAATTAGACCAGTATTGATACCTAAAAGGCCTCCAAGTATGGCACTGGGAAACATGTACCCGACCAGTCCTCCCAGTAGGTTCATTCGACGAATACCTAGAGGTTCCAGGACAAGACCAAACCTCCCGTCCCTCCAATTACAATTCTACACTCGAATAAATGAGTGATACGTCCGCGGATCGCGGGATTGATGTCGCTACATTACACTTCTCCAGTTGTAGGGATATCTGGGGGGCGCTACACTGAAGATATTAGCTATGATCTGAACGTCTAGTTTCGATCGCTGGTATACTAACTTCTTTCCGGGGCCGCAGAAAAGCGAACAACACACGCAAAAAAGCCAACTGCACCCCGGATATACCCCCGGGATACCGTATTCAAACTCCCCACGCTCCAATATCCACAGCTGCGTCGCCCCCTGTAATATATCATCCCGACCCCGCGAAGCCTAGACTAATGGATCAGCTTGCATATCAAACAACACCATAGCCCAAAGCCTTGCAGATCATACAATCACACGCTATCACTCGCACCACATAGCCTGTGACTGTTTGGTTATGTTTTGCTTCCCCGGCCGGACGTAGCAAGGATAAACCGTGTGATGTATGCACCATTGACAAAGTGTATATACATATATAATCATAGAAGGTTTCAACTGGGGCTTCCTATCCTAGATCCCAAGACCGACCAACTAGAGACTGGGGCCTACTAATTTTATGACGTTTCTGAACACGACCAGGTTTTCATACCAAAGATTAGGGGACTTCTTCATAAACTGGCCTATACATGACCTAGCCGTTTTCGAAAACAGCATAAGTACTCTACAAGTATGATTTGGTGACAAAAAGGAAACTTAGTCTTTTGTTTTCTTCCCAACAGAATCTTCTTGAGTCAGCCCATGGCCAGGACAATCTCTCACGCCTTGATTGAGCGATACCTTAAAAGGTTAGAGGATGGACTGCGTCTGTATCTTATGCAGGCATTCCAGGCCCAGTGGTTTCCCCCTCACATATCCTCTCGTGAAGCACTAACGTAAGCTACTATTCGTAGAGCCATACCCTACCGAAACTTCCCTTCTCTGGTGAAGCACCACCTTCATGTACATTGGCCCACGATTCACACCGGGGCCTCTTTGATCACAGCTTGTCGCTAGTACATGCTTGCCGCTTGTGTAATTGGTGCATTGTATAGCTTCTATGTGGTTCTTTGTGGCTTCTCCGAAGATAATCATCATTACCCCGGTAATGAAACAAGCAACCCTAGGCGCAACATTTATGACGAAGCCTTGTTGATGACTAGTTGCGGTCGGCTGATAGGACGTTTGTTCTTGGTAATGAGCCACGTTTCTCTGGGGCTGCACTCAGGATCCCTATCTACTTGCCTCGTGGTGCTGAGCCTTCCTTCCGGTTTCGTCCCCGGAATATACGAAAATGAGACTGTTGGGCCATAGCGTGCATCTCAAAAAGTTTGTGAGGGCTCTGGTGAGATTACCAGAATGGTGCACGTGTCTACAGTTGCAAAACTAATATGTAGCAAGAAGCAGGGTCAAATAAATATCGGATTATGTATATATATCGGACGACTGACGTCTTGGCGGCACTACATTTCTTACAGTGCATGGACCTTTTTGCCAGTGCCTGGTAAATAACCGAAATATGGGCCGGAACACATGGGAACGTTATTCTTACTCGTTTGGGCCTTGTAAACTTTTTAAGTTCCCGCCAGGCTGAAACTGCAATATTCCGAAGTCAACCATCGCACATTGACCAATAGATATTGGCGAGCTGTAGTTTAGGATGTTTCTTGGCTGAGTCAGCAACTAATGAATTTGGAATGCGTACTAGCACAGCTCAACCATGAATACATGTATACATACCAGATTCAAATACTCGACAGTACTTGCAGCCAGAGGTTGTGCGCGGGGCACAGCCAACACTCGTTGCTTTTCTGCGTTGAATGTACTGGTATTTGTATCAGGAAGAGGTTCAGCAGAGGTGGCTATGGGCTGTCATAAGCCCCTACACTATATTCAGTATCATTAGAGGACGCTCATGTAGCGGCTCGTACTAAACGGCGCGCACGAGATGTAAGTAGGTAGGCCGTGTATCAGGAAGAAACCACTTAGTAACCAAAGCTTTCTTCCCTAGCATTTGATTTTATATGTACACCGTCAATTCTGCCGGCCTGAGCCCCTCTCTGACTCTTATGATATGATTCAGAGAGCTAACAGAATATAGCTTAAGGTTGTATATAGCTTAAGTAGAAGGTTGACTTTAATAGTGTAGGCAATTAGAATCCACCGAGCCTGACTACTGTCATCTAGTTAGCTAGTGTACAAGGCATAAACGGACGCCCAATATTGGCTGACCAACAAAAGAAACCCACGGGCTTATACGATTTAATTAGCTCACAATTCTGAGTGCGTAGGTCGATCTAATTTGCTCTGCTAACTACAACACACATGAGGCACTGACATTTGTGGGCGAGCGACCAAAGGCTTTGAGTACGCAGTACGTACTTACCCAAGCCGAGTGATTCCGCATGAGTCCCCCAGGATTATCTATTATGTACCTAGTACATGAAGTGTAATTGGCCTCTAAAAACAGTCATCCTGGTTCTCTCATACAAAGACTATCCTAGCTCACCCAACGATTGCACGAGTACCGGTACTCCTCGGCCTCAACTTCCGTGCACTAAGGAAAAACTCCTCCCCTCAACGATCGCTTAGTCACAATCTATGCACATACATGTATCTATGTTAACCATCGATGGGGGTTAGGGTTGCATGATTCATCAGATCGCGAAATTTTCACTCTGCAGCGTAGCCCCTGTTCACAGATGTCGTGAACTGGGCCGCACTTTGCGAAGGGAAAAAAAAAAAAGAAAGAAAAAACCTCATGTATGTAGCACCCACCACTAAGTGGCACAAGCAATAACCTAGGATAATAAGCATAATGAACTAGAGGTTCGGAGCCCTCATGCACGTTTCTATCTCACGATTTCCAGAGCGAAAATGATACGGAAGGAGGAAAAATATCACAAGATCGGACATCAATACTCCAATCTAGGATAGCGATGGTTATACAAAAGCTGTCAAACTCACTCACGTCATAATTGTGCGACTAGAAGGATGGTTCAGGTTTGGGTTACAAAAAGGGGTTCGATATTTGCGAGATTGATTGATTGGCCTGCCATATTAACTGGTACTACGTGCTACCCGGCCAGTCAACGATCTCACCTCCCTAGCTTCCCTCGTTTCGGGAGCTTTGGAAAGACCGGATTGAGATGTTTCTCCACCTACCTACAAATACCTTGTGTTTAGTATACGACCGGATGAGGTTACTTCCCCTTGATCATGAGCAATTAGAAGCATGTGCATAATTTGCACATATGATTCTTCTCCCCTCGGAACTTATCTTCCCACCCGAAATATTGTACTGCACGGAAATTAACTTTGAAGGAGACCATTCCGTATTTTATGTGATACTTCCATGACATGGAGGGAACTAAGATTGTGTCAGAGAGGTGGGGCTAAATCATGGAACATCACTCGTCAACGAGGAAGTGCTTGGTCTTGGCACTGCGTCAATGGCTCCGGGCAGAGCCGCAGTACGTTGTTGAAACCATAAAGGGAGAATTTATTGATATGGCTATAGAAAGGAACTAAAAGTTGGTGTGTATAATATTCTAACGACATAAGAAAATGTTTCGTTGCCGGCGGGCAATTAAGAGGACTATAATGTAGGTGACTTGCGGGGGTACAAAAGGAATACAGACGAAAGGAAAGAATTAGTGATCATGAAGTGGGAGATCAAGAGAAAAAAAAGAAAAAAAGAAGGAAATATCAATCATGAGATGCCCCCAAACACTCCCCCGCCAATCCCGCCCCAATCGCCCCACCCCTTCCAGTTTCTTGCCAAGTACTTCAGCCTTCTACCTCTCGCGCCCGCATCCACCATGGTACCATTACTATCCAATTCTACTGTTCGGTCCATCCCATTCCATCCTTCTAGATCAACGACTTTCATCCCTTTGCATAGTCTCTCATCGGGCCAATTTTCCTCTCCACATGGCCAACAGCTATCGCCGCTAGTACCCATGGAGTTATGGAGTGCTTCAAAACAGGTTGTACAATATCGGTCCCGTAGCTGCACTGGCAACTCGGGGGTAGATTTTAAGTCTGCTCGAGCCACAGGGGGTGAACAATGCGGAGAACTCAGGCATTTTGCTACGCGGAAATAGGTGCGGTGTGGTTGGTGGGGGAGATGCGGGGGCGAAGAAGAGAAGCACTTTTGGTAGACCCAAAGCTCGTACTGACACATTTTCTTATCGTTTTGCTCTTTCTTCAATATAACAGGGGTGCAGCTTGACGAATTTTGGGTCTGAAAAAAAGAATAAAACAGAGATTTCCTCTCTGTGGGGTCTAGTTTTGTGTTTCTGTTGCCGTTGACTTTAGGATAATATTGCTGCTGCCTAGTTGAATACGAGTGATTATCAGGGCCTTCTTAAGCCCATGTACCGGTTGGCCGAGGGTTGATATAAACAAGGCAGAGAGTGTTGGCAGCTACTAGCTAGGAGGTTTTTTTTTTGAAAGAAATTCTTTATGGTATTCGTTGGTGATAGTAGCCGTTTCGAAACTGCACCTACATGTCGAGCATCGATGCAGGTATTTCTCCGTTTAGTTCTTTAGCCCGTGCAATTTGGGTTCCTGTTGGCCTTGCTTTTTTCCCCCTTATTTTTTCAGTTCCCGGGCCTTCTTATTCACTCAGGGTACAAGTGACAGTAATTGAGGTGGATGTGTGCGTTTGTTTATCTATTTGGACTGAATGATGAAGTGTCTTAACACATAAGAACAAACGTACGCAGTAAGTGACCGGCAATGTGGGGTTTGAATTAAAAGAGGAAGAAGTGAATAAGGAGACAACATGCAAGAGAAGTTTTTATGTACTTGCCGGGAAAAACCTAAGCCCATGATTCTGACTGTTCATGAGTCCCTGGCATATAAGTGATCATGAGTATGATTGCAGGGCGGATCGGAGGAGAGAGTGCGCAAGCACAATGTGAACGAATGCAGATGAGGCGCACCTAGGCGTGAGGCTCCCCGCACGTACATCCCTCTTTTCTTCCCTCTTAATTTGTGTGGAGAAGTGTCTTAGAAGCTTGCACTGGAACATTTTAAGGGGGGGGGAGGAATAGTCTAATTTCATTTCAGCTGGCGCTTAGTATGTACTTTTAAATTTTCATTGTGCGAAGCAGAATTAACAGTTCGGTGGCTTTTCAAAACAGACCAACCAACTACATGTATGAGTTTTGCTTTGTGAGTACTAGGAGGAGGCTGAGATTGATAACCGACAAGGTATGTACTTAATCTAGGTGATATTTAATTCGCCTGCATATATATGCATTGCATAGCTTGAAGGCGAGAGCGCGTGGATATTTTGAGCCGCAGTGCAAGAAAGTGGTCGTGCAGTGCATACTCCAGCTAGGGTACATATACCTAGCTACACAATCCACCACCTTTTTTTTTTTTTTTTTTTAACTCAGGCTAGTTTATTATGGGCTAAACTAATTGCGTGCAGTCTAAGACTATGGCATAAAAACCCGTCCCCTAACAAAAACAAACATGCGTCCCCAAAAATACAAAGAAAGAAAGCAAAGAAGACATAAGAGAGAAGGCCTATGAGGTGTAGAGAAGAAAGCGAAGCGCGAGAAAATACAGAGGGGGGGGGGGAGGGGGCAAGGAGGTCATCCTGTGTCCTCTCCCGATCCTCCCTAGGGTGTGCTGGGTTCTATCTGACTTTTGAGTGGTGGTGTTTGTGAGCGACGCGAGTGGAGGGAGGACAATCACTAGATTGTCTCCATTGGGGGTGTTGAGGATTCCAAACAGTGAGGATCGGATTGGTGGTGGTGGTGGTGGGGGTTCTTGAGGAGGCTAGCCTTGAGGGCAGGCTGCTGAAGGAGCTGACCTTAGCTGACACACTTGGAGACTTAGCAGTTTTCCGTTGGCCATCTCGGCCCAAAGAGCTTAATCGGCAGCGGTGGTCGTTGAGATCGTGGTTGAGAGTGCAGATTGCGCGTTAAGTCACTATTCTTGCATAGTTGGGTGGGGCGACAAGACTTACGGCATTGGGTTCGATTGGGATCGCTGGGGCGGAGAAGAGGCGGACTGTGGGTCCAACTTGTCGTCTTCCGCCTGGACGGAGATGACGACGATTGGCGTGGCCTTTGTTGCGGGAGGTGTGGTCGGTTAAGAACCCGACGGAGAGTGCTGACGCCGGTTATGGCGCTGACACTTTAACGAGGGTCTCTTTGTCTGGGAAGGCGAAGAGGGGGATGCCATGAATGGCGATATCGACGTCGGTGGGGGCGGGGCGGAAAGTGTTGATGGGGTTGTCAGGCGTTTTGATGGCCTCGTTGATGAGTCCAGTAAATGCCTCGAAGAAGAAAGGCGTGGGTGGTGGTGGATTGAGACTGCGTTGGTTGATGGAGACGGAGAGGAGTGGCAGGGCTTTCTGGCCATTACGTTAGCGAATTGCAGGATAATCGGGAGGTGACCGCTTATCAGCTTCGGCGATAGGGGTGGGCGGAGGTCGCGAAGAACCGGCGACGCACAATGGAGGCCTTTCTTCTGGGAGCGGTTTTTCCTTAGCTTTTGCGTTCTGTTGGTGGTGGCAGGGAATACGTCAAGAGCTGACGACTTTTGGCTTTTTTAGCCGGCCTGTTGGGGTGTTGTTGGGGTTTGGGGGTGGGTGCCTGATGACTTGGGTGGGGTTGGGGTGGTGACCGCTTTGTGTCTTCATGGAGGAGAGCCCGACTGTTTCTGGATGGCGGCGAGGGAATGAAAGATGGAGGCGGAGAACGTCTCTTGTGGTGTGGCGGATGACCTTCAGGGATAGCTGGGTTTCCTTTTGAAAGGTGGCCAGGTTATCTGATAGTTGTTGGACTTGGTTGATCAGGCCAGCGATGAGGGTGACCGTGAGTTTGTGGGCGTCGTTGGAGTTGGACTGTGTGAGCATTCGCACAGTCTCAGCGGCTATGGCATCGTGGGTGGTGCCAGGGGAACAGATCCTGGCATCGACTAGGGGGAGGTTGAGGTCTGCTATAGCGGCCTGTAGGGGGGGGCTATTGAAGTATGACATTTTGAAGTTAAAGTTCTAAAGAGTTTTGGTGGGGTGGTGATAGTTGCCACGCCAAGCTTGGTGGTTGATTTCAAAAATCAGGGACGGAGAGGGGAAGAAGGATGACAATCCACCACCTTCCCCTCAGAAAATATCTCTTACCACCAAACTACTCCTCTACCAGGGAATCCTTACTCGTAAACGAAAGAACGAGCGAAGGAATAAAAAAAAAAGAGCCTGCGTCACACTCCACTCGTTGGAGAGGCAAAAAAAAAAAGGGACCCGGAAGGGAAGAAAAAAAAAAAAGGAAAAAATAGGTGTTATGCGTGGCCGTCGTGTCTCCTCAAAGATACGGGGAAGGAAAAGAAAGGTCTGACGCATACCTGCAGGTCGCTATCGACACTCGAAACTCTAGGAATACATGCAATTAATGCCTGGTTGTATGCTAGTCGAACCGGAACCGGTAACTATGATGTATGGATGTCTTTAAAGACCCTTCTCTCCCCACCCAGTCTGAGAATCTCGATACCTCATGCCTGCGAGCCTTAAATGATAACGGGTAACTAGCAGCTAGGTACGCGGCAACACATCCAAAGAACAAGAGGAGAGGCAAAAGGCAACACTTGTAGGGACTGATGCTGCTGAAGGGAGTTCTAGCTCCATGACCGTGTGGTTATGGGAGGCTGCTTCCAAAGGCGCATAGTAATATGGCCATACCTACCTATATCAACCGGCCTACCCGACAGATAGAGCGCAGCCAGCACCCTTCTTACGTGTCCAAACTCAAGACCAGACCACTCCATCCAGTTTTTCCTTGTCTGTTCCGGACCTACCTGGTGGATACGGGCGTTGTAATGCAGTTTGCATGTGCGGGTTAGTCTAGATCTGCTGATCGGGATAAATATATCCCCCGGTCCATGACAAAGAGATGCTGAAACTGCACCAGCTGGATTGGGGATTCACAGCAAACGAAACACGAAATTTATACGGGGATTCGTATGAGGATTCAAAGACCGCCAACCAACTACGTTCACACCGTACAGACCTATAATTCTTGAATACAGTGGTTTTCATGGAAAGGATTGAAATATGTCTTGTAGTGGGCAGCCGTACTTACAACTTGGCTTTCCAGTTAATATTTGGCGATATTATAGCGTCGGGTGGCCCACGCTAGATATATATAAGACGAGAGAAAGGACCTGAATATTCCTGTTTTCACGTCGAACGTTCAGAGGTCGTCAAGTCCTGGTATCAAAAAAAATGACAGTAATATGGTAAATAATAATTATAATCTCACTCCCCTCGTTCAACTTGTCAGATCCCCCAATTCTTGCCCAACCCGTGGTAAACTATATGTATCAAAGAAAAGCCAATTTCAAACTTATGCCCAAACTGCACACGGCCCATCTGTCAGCACATGCCTAGAGTGATAACATAAATCAAAACTTGAAACAGGACAGGATTGTGTGCCACTAGCCCCGTAAATGTATGCTTCAAGATCCCACGCCCATGTAGATATCTTGAATCGCCAATCCTTCAGAATAGAGGACTTATAACGGCAACATTTGAGGTCCAGAGGGCCTCTATCTAACAAACACTTCATTCAATCTTAAACAACACCAATTACAATTTGTATCTTCTAATTTAGTCTGTATATCGATTAAACAAGCTAAAAAAAAATGGAACTTCGGATGCTTACACGGTTCTCAAACATAGACCCCAATATCCCCACACTCAGAAAACACAGTACCCATCAGCGCTCGCTCAGTGGCCGTCACAGAGCCCATAAAGGACGCAAGATTCCACACTCATCCTCGAGCACGCTTGATTCTATTACGCTCATGGAACCCAACACCAAAGGGCTCGTTCTACTGGACATTCGCAAAGACTACCGCTTTGCCTACTGCCGCTGCAAGTACTCGCAAATAATCTTCGGTCGCTTCAATTTAGCGTCCAACAAGCCTAGCCAGGCTGTGTTGACATTTTCAGAAGAAAGGTCGAAGGGTCTGGTACCCAAGCCACTACAGAAATGGTCCTGTGGTGGGGGCTGCTTCGAGAAAAAGGATACCCATGTGGCGTGTAACGGGTGTCAGTTCGCGGTGCGGTACCGGGTTCAAGGGAAGGATGAGGGGGTATGGTTGGTCGTAAATAGGGTGGAGGTTATATCATAGGTGAATGAAAACTAGGTGTTTATATAACTGTTGGGCACCCTGTACCCCCCATATAGCTTTTGTTGCGGAGTCTGGACGTTAAATCCATTTGCTGAAACACATTCAGTATTGGCATATCTACATATATGTAGACATTACACACATATACACATAATATTAATACATAGCTCTCTTCCCAAACGATGCTGCAGGCTCTCAAGTTAGAGCTACATGTACATGCACATACCTAGGCCTAGCCTCGATACCTACATGTACATTATACATGCATGTACATAGGTACATGTAGTCTTGGGCCACAAGCTCTCGACACATGAAATCGATTAGAAAGTGACCTATAGGATAAAATAAGCGGATATAACGCTTTGAATTTTGACTAGATCATACAGAATTTCTTTATTCTCCGAAGCTGTTAGCTACTAGTTGCAATTAGAATTTTTATTATGACGAGCTCGAGTGATGACCTATGCATGAGCCATCAGGGTTAGGTTTTAATTCAGTCGAACCTACCAGCCACTTAGACGTTGTTTATTAACAACAGCAGATACTACCAAAGACTCCTGACATGACGCTCATCCATGAAATCTAGGGCAGTTCGAAATGCCACCTCTCACGGAGGCTCTCCCTTGAAGGCTCTCCCACTCTGTCTCTCTCATCCTTCATACACACCTACCTCTATCTCTAACGAATTCGTGCCATCTAGATAGCTAATCTAAAAGAAACTCACGTCAAAAAATCTCCAAAATCACTAAAGTACCTCATCCCACACATCTCACTTCTTTTAAAATTCTAAGGCTATGCGAACAAGGCACCTCGACGCCGCTCCTCTGCTTCGCCTCACCGGCGCCTGCTCCGCACGCGCAGCCAAAGCCGTTGACGAATCGACCCAGCAGCATGGAACACATAATTACATGCATTTATGATGCACAGCTAAGATCGGTACCGACCTATAATACATAGCAGCTACATGTACCTAACCGATAGATCAGATCTCATAGAAACTGAAACCCCCAAAACTCCGATCCCCCAAACTCCAGAAGTGCGCCTTTCCAGTTACGGCCAAAAAGACACAAAAATTAGACAAAATCAAAACCAAAACGCCCTAGTTTATACATGCATGCTATGCTGGGTCCAACTACCATTGGATTATACGCCTAACCTGGTTTCACCATTTGTTCTCTTGACTATAATGCAGCCAACAATAACGTTGACAATCATCAAAGTCTCCGCGGCAGCGACTAGCCAACTCATTGTGAATGCAAACCCCTTTATAATAACTTTGGTAAGCAATGGAGCTGATGAAATGCAGTTTCAGGAGATATTGGTAGCATACTATTTCGCCGCAAACCACCTTGAATTGAGCGTCTGGGTGATCTATCTTTTTGTTGTCACAAGACCATGTCCAGAATGTGTGGAAGTTGTTGTTATACCAGTAAAGAAAACAAGCGCCAAAAACCGCCAGCGGTAGCCCAATTGCAGCAACAACAAGCGACAAAATATCACTGAGTCGTGTTACATGTCGTATCTAAGTAAGTGAGTGGTCCTTAGTAAATGACACTCTTCCACGAATGCACCAAGAGAACTAACCTTTGGAAACATTCCAGCTATCAGAAGCCCGCCGCTGAAGAAAGATGTGACACAGCCTACAGCCAATAACGTATCGCTTGGCCTCATATCTAAATACTCAGGCCATATATCTTGCCCGGCATAAAGAAGCCCACTATCCTTTGTCTGATAGTACTCCACATATGCACTAGCAATCCCAGCTACTACCCCCACTGAAGCAAATGTCGAAAACAGCCGTATGAAAAAGCGACACCGAGAAATATATAACGAACGAATCTCGTTAGTTGTTCGAGTGTTTCTTGGTAGCGGAACACTCTGCTGTAGCGAAGGAACTATCGAATCAAAACTTGCAGTAGTTGGAAAATTTGGGAGTCTTTTTTCTAATGATGGAAAGTCACCCGAGTGAGTCGAACCACTATCTTTCGTGTCTGTTGGTAAATAATTAATACCTAGACCGGTATAATAGCTAGGAACCGGTATGTTTCCTCCGGTTGCACTCAAGCTCCTCTCGAGCATCTGTTAAGTTGTTGATTTGGTTTCTGTGCTGTTTCTTTTGATTGGTTCAAGCTAAATCCGAAGCTGCGACTGATATTATATTGGGCCGTTTCGATCCAGTGTGCGTTAAATGTCGGGCGACTACTGAGATATAAGCATTTTATGTAATATCTGGCGATCTCGTAGTACCCATCACTTGTGGCTGTCTGGAGCGCATAGGCCCCACCGGGTTCTTCAAAACGGCGCTAAAAATTATTTCGAAACCCCAAACCCCGAGTTTACCGGCCACATTTGGTCCAACTGCAGTACTGGGCCACAATACTAAGCTGATACAGCGCTGGAACCTTAACAGGAAAAAATGTCTAAGCCAAAATTCCACCAACCCGGAAGATCACTGAATATTGGATCCGAATGGTTTTTACTCAATGCGATTTCGCAGCTGTTGACAGTGATTAGTATCTACGAAATCTAATACCAAAAAACAGTTAGTTAGCGAATACCTAGAGTATAGTTTTTATTACTCCTAGTTGTGGGACCTTGTGAACTCTACCCTCTACGGTAGATACATGCAGTAGCATCTCACACCTCGCACTCATACGATACCGATCCTTAACCCTCATCTCGTGTGACAAACATTGGTTAAATTTTAAGCATGTTAGTGAATCCCCGCTCCAATGTGAGGCCCGATTTATGTTCCACAGGCATGTCTTATGCTCATCCCTGCATACATAGGAAGTGCCTATAGGCTTCGAGGAGTACATAAAGTTAGATAGCCAAACCGCAAAACACCAAACCAAAGGGCTTGAAAATCGAACATGAAACGTCCGATGCTGAATCCCCTACGAGTCTTGTACTGAGATTCCCTCAAACATGTGGATATCGTAGTGCACACTGATCTAGAGCCGTGCGCTCTAAACCTCTTGATAGGGAAATCTAGGGGTTCTGGGGTAAGGGTTTGTGTAACGTGAATACATGCATGCAGGGTGTTTTAACGTTGCCATACAGTTTCCCATCGATTTCATGGAGTCAATATTCAGGAGGACGGCACGCAAGAGTAATCATGAGGCTTATAAGTGCTTTTTTTTTCCCCGGGGAACTTTGGTACCGAGCGCACGCGCAGATTACTACTTTAGGCCACACGTTGATATCAAACTGCACTTTTAGGTAGGTACCATAATGTGGTAAAATACAGAATTGACATTGATACAACGACAAGCCTAAGCAGGGCAAACCCACCCCAGGGAGGAAAATCAAACCTCAACTATGAAGGTCTATCGTCAGGTATCACATTTTTTTAACCTCCTGGTGGAGGTGAGTGTCAAAGAGACAGACATTGTGCAGGGTTTTAGTTTGGGGTTTTGTGCCTGAGGCAGTTGAGGTACAAGCTACAATTCGATTCAAAGGAGGTATTCTGTTTTCAGAGAAAGACCGAACACCCGGGGCGCCAACTGCACCCAATAATTCTGAGTAAGGTCCGTGCAGGTATGTATGTATGGTATCATTGAATTATTCCAATACAACACTTGTAAAATACGTACTTGTTTTCCGATCCCTACTTCCAGGAGACATGCGTTTGTAGTAAGTGCTACTGCGTACTGTCACCATAACATCATGAAGTAACGGAGCTGAGTTTGGAGTTATACTAATCTCATGACCCATTATATTAATTACTCTGGATAGAGGCCAAGAGTGTGACGGTCGGTACCCGAGTACCTACAGCCCGAATCAGAGTAATAAGCCTCGCCATGTTCGACTCGGGTACATTATATAATACCCATGTGCGAACTAATATCATCTAGAGATGATGTTCAAAAATCCAGGTAAGTTGTTTAGCGACACATCAACACGTAATTCGCTATCATAACAATATTGCAGTATATTCAAACAATGAGTGATGATCAGGTCTAGATTGTTAAGATAAATAATTCATCTTGATAAAGGCTTAGCCCGGTATTTCCGTACTGCGGGCATTCAATAATTTTATATATATAAGCTGGGTAGATTAATACTTCTCTACCGGGGGCGATATGGTCGAGTTATCTAGTCTATCCAAATAGAATGGTCGGGTATCTCTGTCATCACGAAAGGTTTCTGTGGTCTTGCTGGTTACAGCTATCAGTAGACAAAGAATCGGGCGTGTTAAGGGAGACGGCACACATATACATTGGGAAATCTCAATCACTATATAATAACCCTCTGACCAAGATAAATATTTCTTCTCTTCCAGAACTACAACTTCATGCGAGCCAGGAGGGCCCAACATGCCGCGCAGCGGCAGGTGGCCCCGACTGCGTGCGAAGATGCTTATTTCACATCATTGCATTGAACAGGGCTGCGAGTTTTCTAGATCCTTCAGTGTCAGCGGTTTCTTAAACTGACGATTACATATGCCCTAGGATTATTCATACCTTAAATCAGTTCCTGGCCTCCAGTTGGCGTAAGGAAATCAGAGTGGAGCTTGGCGAAATGTTAAGGCTTAATGGATTTCAGCGCATGAAGTTATTCTCCTTACAGTGTGTGTATGTATCCAGAATTTAGGGTTCTGGCTGGTCGTTCCCAGACCCGATCGGTGTTTCTTTTGGTGGTGTGGTTCAATGAACGCAATATCCTATCCAAACTTTGTCTGTCACCACCACCACACTATCTCAGGCTAGGTTCTGGATTAACAAATTTAAGGCGGATATTGGGCTATAGTATCTAAGTTAACCCGACTAATGCCCGCGACTACCAACCCACTGCAAGTGAGGGCAGTGATTTCTTCGCTACAAACGAGGACATAAGCTCGAAATATCATGACAGCATAACACTACCGTGCCTTTCAGTTGTGATAATGAAGGGATAGAGGATTACCGGACATAGTGGCTTTTTATGGCGTAAAGCTGTTTAAGGGAGAGAGATGCGGGGGTGTGGTGTATTGTGGTAACTCATCCCAGGAGCCACATCTCTACTAGCGCTTTCCTCCACCTCCACGTTTCGCTGCAAATGCGAACTTCTGATTCAACTCCCGTGTAAAGTATGTAGTGTTTTAAATATAGATAGATAAACACATGTATATATATTAGATTCTCGATGTATGTATTACTGGTACTAACATTTTCTATCCAATGATCAGGTATTATCAGACTCGGGAGTTGATTGATTGATTGATAATCATACGTAGACTCGGAAGTTAATACGCAGAGGAGGAAACCGCCCTCTCCTATCCCTTGGGCGTATGAGACAAATGGAGAATCTCTCTCATGCATTAGCGCCGAAATTCTGGGTGTAGAGAAGTCCGGGTAAGCAGAGCAGTCTCTAGAATACTCCGAATGTTCTATGAAGTTCGCAGGTATATATGCATGAGAGAGATTCTCCATTTGTCTCATACCTCCAAGGGATAACCCCCCACCCCCCCCGGTCCTAATAATTCAAGTCCTTATAATAGTTCCCTTCCCTTTTTATCCAAGTCCTATCTATTAACAAGACTGACAAGTTATCAATCAGCAAGGCAGACAAAACTCATAATCATGACGCATGTATGAAGTATAAATAAATAAATAAATAAACTCATAATCATGTAATATCACTCGATCGTCAATACATTTTAAGATTTTCGTGGCACCACCCTTGGGATAATTGAAATTGGGCCCCCTCTGCGGGCTGATACTAGATCACTTGATACCAGTATAGAATCAAATAATAATGGTTGCATAATGAACGGGCTTCATATGAAGTTAACTCGTTATGTGTAATTTACTGTACATTGGTAATGTACAAAGTTATCCTTCACACTAAATGCCAACGTGCCAGCCGTATGCATCCTATATGCACCTATTTATTAGATTAGCCAAGTTCTAAAATGCAATATGAGGAAACGTACTATCGATCCCTCATGACTGTGACGGGTCCATGACACTATCGTGCGCCAGATTATCAATGAAATCCACAGCTCCCTCCTTGACCATACGCCCAACCTTCGTTCCGTCTCCAACGGTGCCGCCAGTTTTCATGTCGTTCTTAGCAACACTCGGCTTCTGGACGTATCAAAAGATCGATTAGTAAGAACATTCTTATCTCTGGTTTTTGTATGAAACCTAGTGAGTAATACGGCTTGGTCATGTGTGTCATGGAGCCCAGCATTGACGCTATGCAGCATTGACGAATCGGGGTCTGAAGAGGTATTTGCTGGTGTCTTCGTAAGGCCTGACCCACCCTTAACTGAAGTGGGCAAACGATTCTGACTTGACATTGCTTCGTGCTGGTAAAGAGCTTCCAGTTTGTTTTGTTCGTTGTAACAGTTTCTTCAAAGTTGACAATAGATCCGGAAGTATAATATCGAAAAGTTCAGTACCAGAAACCCGTTATTTAATAAAGACAGGGCTGAATAATATCAGGGTTTTATTACGTCAATGTTCCGTAAATTTTGTGGGGACGTGACTGACGTCACTGTATAATCTCCACAAAGGTGAAAACCCTGGCCCTGAATGACTCTCAAAGCGCACAGGGCGAGGACTAAACTTTGATGTAACGATTCACGGCGTTATTGTGTGACACAGTATCCTGAATAGGATATAAACAAATTATGCCCAGAAGCGCATTTCCGGATACTTAGGATATCCAAATCCGGGGAGTAGTTCCTTCACCGGATATCACCCGGTACTGCTAACCACATCTACATACAGTACTGCACTCTATAGCTAGCACTGTATCTAAGCAGGGAGGTGTAAGAACTAGAACAATTAAGTAACTGATTGCGGCCTCAGTTATAGGCGTATTTACCTAGTTAGTACATATGTTTCCCCTACGTTGCATACCAGCCCTTATGAAAGGCAGGGCCTACCTACTATCGTGATAAGCTATAAGGCATATTTCAGTAGTATCCCATCTATACCACAAAAGAAAGTTCTAGGCATGCCCCAACTTAAATTCTGACTTCGAAGATACGCACTCCATGTTAAATTTTCCTAGTTCTCGAAAGAACGGCCCGGGTCCAGTTTTAAAATATAGGCCGTCTTATTGATTGCCCTGCGTACGTCTTGCTACATCGCCTGTACTGTTGCACCAAACCCGAACTCTTAATTAATTGAGGATTTGAGGGTATGTGTGAGAGCCCTTTATACCTCTTTAGGCGCTCAACTCCAAATGGCTTGTGAAAGTAGGACCTTAGCATAGTGTAAGAGGTTCGAAAGTCCTAAGAAAAATGAGATTGATGGCGTAGGACCACGATCTAGCTATCTAGCCCCTTGTAAAACTGGCGAGATAAATTCCATGGATGTAATTGCGCGTATTGATAAAATGAGCGATCGTGCAGAATTGGCGTATAGTTAGAGCAAGGGACGATGGATAATTCTGTTGAATCGAGGGGCGTCTTAGGCATTGAAAGCACGAGGCGATTTTCTTTGCTTCTTAACAGTTTCCGGCTCTCCAATCTTGACCGTATTCTCCTAAAAACGCTGGGAGACTTTAATTCTTGACAGTCCCCGAGACTTGGGTACCTACATGTAGATATGAGTATCCTTTTTTGGTCTATTGCATGTCGTCAGAGTGAGTTGGCAGTAAGCGCCTTTCAGCTAGGCCCCTAATAGTAGAAAGAGTTCTAAATTCCCGTCTAAGCCCCGGAAGTCGGTTCTTCTTTTAACTAAGCCGAGATGGAGCGGTGTATTTATTTGTTGTGGGGATCCCTGCTGCAAGATGTTGGGTGCGATTTGCTCCTCAAGTATCCTAGTGGTTCTTAAACCCCCCCTGGACATGTGGTAGATCTGAAGATCATGCAATCCTCTCCCATTCCATAGCAAGCGCGACGATCTTATAAGAGAAAGAGAAAGTACACCTGCGGCGACTCGGGTGAGAAATCTACATTTTTTATCCCTATTTTCATACACAGTCCTTAATTGAAACGCGCGACGTGTGTGTTAGGTGTGATGAATACAATGAAAGGCCTTCTGGGTACTACCGGAATCTCGAGGGCCGTTGTTGATACGCAATCCCTGGGCTGTATATCGACATCCAGCAATATTTCCGAGCTTTATATGATAATACTGCCGCGTTCTCAAACTGCCAATGTATTTCACATAGATAAGTATTAACTCGCCAGATTTCGACCTGCTTTTTAAAATCAGTCACCGTACGATAAACTGGACATGACGTTCGTACCTGCCTTGATACGTACCTTCACCTTAACATAATATATCCCAGTCCAGAAGTTTTATATTAATATGCATAACGCATAGCCATTTATCTGTCTTATCTGTCGCCTTTAGGCCGTACGTACCCTAAAAATGCATACACACATGTACCTGAAGTTCACGAAACTTTTGCGTAGCTCGACCACCACACAATATTCACACAGTACCAAACTCTCCGGATATCTGATAGAATGATGCTTCCCAGTAAGCTTGTTTCCTGGTATGTTTCGTCAGTCGCTGTTCAAGGTTTCTACGATACCTACGTGGTCCCTTCCTTGTATGTTGAATTGACTTGTATATACTGTATGGGTACTTTGTGCAGCCACTCACCGGAAAAACTGCCGGCTCAAAAAGAAAACCGCAGTTCAACCAAAAAGTCATACTTTTTTTTTTTTCGCTTCTTCCGGCATGTGCGCAGATCGATCCGCAGCAGCACGTGCGTTGGATTATTGGGGCGACCGGACCGGGTTGGCACTCCTCTCTTTCTTTACGTATGCTAGTCCTCCGCGCTTCCATTCTGTTGCCGCAGCAAAGGATTCGTTGTAGATTTCTTTATGTTCCTTGGGTGCTGGTGTTTTAGGAAGGAGGCGTTTCTATTTCCGGTGACTAGTTTAAAGGGCTAATATGATAAATCGAGAGGCCTCATGTCCATGAAGGCTGAGAGGGAGGAGCTCAAAAAACCAATATGTAGAGGATCACAAGGCTTTATGTATATCTTCAGGAAGCTTTGAGGGGAAACCACATGGGTTGTTAAGCTTTTTTATGTGCAGTGTTTGATACACTCCGAACTCATTTCCCTTTTGATAGCTGAGCAGCAAGCCAAGATGGGGGATCATTTTTGTTCTCCATCGCCGATGGGAAGAGTCTCCGGTTTCCGAGATAGGGTTGAAAAGATGTACTGGAATCGATTCACGCAAAGTCCGTTGCATGGCTCCAGCCTTTTTTCAAGGTTCTGTTTTTGTTTTTATTTTTACTCAGATATTGTGGCATCCGGTATGCTAAACCCTCTCTTGCTTACGTGTGCGCTCGTGTGGTACATACTTATGTGTAGAAAGGGGGGGGGATATGCAACATTATACCTCTACGAAAGAGTGAGGGGTAAATAAGCATTATATTGGGCACTTGAAGGTACGGTTGGACGTCGTCAACTCGGATATATCAGTTTAAACCGGGCGTAACGTTCACAACCGATGAATGGCCGGGCCGAAGGACTTGCACGTAGGACATGCAACCCCGAATTATTCTCGTGCAAGCTATAACATAAATTTCCACATCAACGTACCTTGCTATCATCTACATATATGTAATCCATGGTAAGTCTTGTCCAAGCTTTTCGGTGACAGATGTTAAACATACCTAAAAGAAATACGTACCGATACCTAGGCTGAGGTTTTGGTGTGGCTTTTTTTTTTTTCCTTCTCATCTGTTTTTACTTTTTCTACTGTTTTCGAAGCGTGATCAAGTCCTCCCAGAACGATCATAGTTTCTGATAACTACATGTATCTCCCAGTCCTTTTTTTTTTTTTTTTTTTTTCTTGTCCTTTCAGGCTTGGTAAATAGAATCACGCCTGGCCAGCTTAGTGGCTATCATAGGTAGCTGGCTTTTCGAGGGCGCATCTCCGAGAACATATAAGCATAGCGTTATTTTAATGATTTAAAGCTTGGGACTCAGTCCCTATCTAAGATTGTATCTTTGGGTTATCATGATGGCGATGGCGGACAAAACACTATCGCCGTTTCTGATCCCCCTTCTCTTACTAAACTTTGACTCCCTGGGTTTCACGGCGTCTGATAAATTCCTACAAATTTAGGAACATGTTGATACGATACCGGTACTACTGGCTAGGGCAGGGGTACAGTAAGCATGTAAAGTATTTTTGCCCTCACAGACTTTTTTTCGCTCTCACCTTCGTTGCTCGGCCAATAACGATGGTGGTTTCGGCTCGCTCAGAAAGTGGGGACTATGCGACCAAAAATCATGAAATTGGAGATCCTTTGGTAATCCGCTCGGTCAGTGGGAGTGTGGGGCTAAAGCTCTGTATTAGGCAAAATTTATAGTAAATAAATTCCACGGATGTTGAGCGTTAGCTATTATTTGGGTCGAGGAAGCTGGGTTTCGGTGAAACTGAAATAAGGAGAGAGTAGGGTCTTTATTGATTTTATTGTTCTTATTTTTTATTTTTATTTTTATTTTACTATTCTTTCGGGCCTCTTTTTCCTCTTGTGCAGCCCCCGCGAGAAGAGCAAGCAGCAGCAGGTAACGGGTAATGCTGTGCCTTTCAACACGCTTGATTGGAGGTGATGTGATTGGGAAAATCGACGGGTCGCTCCACACCCACGCAAGTTTAGTGTGTGTCTTTCCCAAGAGCAAGGCAGCAAGCAGCACGCAGCAGGTGTGTGTGTGTGAAAGAGCGTGAGAGGAACGAAAGAGGGACTGGTGTGCAGAACAGATTTACAACCTCCACCGATAGGAACGACATACAGGGCCTGTCTAACCCTCGTCTCTTTCTAGTGCAAGAGATAGAGATAGACAGTGAATTAAAGCGACAAGAAAAATACGAGTAGAAGGATCTTGGAGAATAACGGAATTCGTTTCTCGTTGCACGTCTTCGGTTAGTCAGTACTCAATATTCTTTTGACATATCTTCGAAACCGCGAGGTTCCTTCATTTCCCCCATTTCCGTTCGTTCTTTGCCGTGGATATCTCATACCTACCTTGTACCTGCTACGCACGAACCTGCCGAATACTTCATCATTACTTGCCCGTACCTTGGCCCTCATCTTTTGTCTGCCCTTTAGACGCGACCTTTCTCTGCACTCGTCGTTATTCTTAACCCTACCTGAGTACCTGTTCTCAGCCATACTCTATACTGGGCACTCGCAGTCTCGCGCTCACAATCTCACTCACTCCGATTCACAGTGTCGCCGTCTCATTAATTTAACTTACGTTACGTCTGTCGCCTCTGATCAGTGCACTCAATAATAGTTTATTTCTCCTTCTCCCATTCCTCTTCGTTGGGTTCTCAACAGGTGGAAATTTATCTCCTTCTTCTGTTTTCCCTAATCCCACCACCCACACCCCCTCCCTCCTCCTCCTTCTTCAAAGACAACCAAGCTAGAAATGTCTACACCCTCTACCGCTTCGGCCCTCCCACCTCTCAATTTCACTAACACATACGACTACAATCACCATCGCCATCCTCACCAACATCAACATCCTCATCACCTTCTTCCAGTCCGCCACGCGCCTATCCCCAGTACTTCATTACAATATCATCAACCTCCGGTGGCTCCGGCCTCCACAACAGCCACAGCGAACTCCGCGACTCCAACTTCCTCAGTTTCCTCGGAGTGCTCATCGGCTATGGCTTCCAGATCCCAGCCTGCCTCAAGGAAAAATCCTAAACGACAAGTCGATTGGGACGAATACTTCAAAAATGGTCCCCCCAAAGAGATTATTGTGATAGATGACTCCCCGCCTCCGCAACCCGCCCCATCTGGCGGGAGCAGACAGCAACCCAGTACTGCGTCGCGTACAGGACACATGACCGGGCATTATAACCTTACAAATGGTTCTGGAGGTCAGATCCTTCATGCAGATAAAAAACGAAAGACTTCACAGTACGATTCTGGTTACCCAGATCATCATTCGTACTCTTCAACCCAAACACCACACGCTTATGGTTCACCAACGACGTTATCTACCCATTCGAGTACTGTTAGCATCAACGGGAATTCATCAACAGCTGCAACATCACTGGGATCAACCGGGACTGCTGGGCCTTCCTACTCTCAAGCTTCAGCAGCATCAACCGCTGGTCCAAAGAGGAAAAGGGTTACTAGGGCGAGTCATGCTGCAGCTGCAAACACCAATCTTGATGCCTTCGCGAGTTACCACCCTCCCCCAAAACCTCCGATAAAGGCCAAAGACGTTTATGTTATGCAGGTCCAAGACGTGAGTGTTACCCCGGCGATTTTTATATCCTATTCCCTTTGAACGGCGCATTCAAGAGCCGTCTAGAGCCTTTCTACAGGAGGCGTTTCATACTTGAAGTTGCTTTTTTTTCGGCCGCATTTTGTGGGGCTTTGCTGACGTAACCATGTAGAATGACCGGAATCTCGGTGTAAGGGTTGACGACGATGATGGCCATTATATCATAACGCCTGACACCGATCTAACAACACGATGTATGTTCATGTTACACCCCATCTCCTAGCCAACATCAATTGACCATCGTTCGCTTGCAGACCATATCACAAAACTTTTGGGACAAGGGACATTCGGTAAAGTCGTTGAGGCATACGATCGTATTAAGAGAACCAAATGTGCCATCAAAGTCATTCGGTCAGTCCAAAAGTACCGTGATGCCTCACGGATCGAATTAAGGGTTTTATCAACCTTGGCTTGCAACGATAAAGAGAATAAGAATAAGTGTATCCATTTACGGGATTGCTTTGACTACAGAAATCATATATGTAGGTCTATCTCGCCGGGCTGGTAGATTTTTGGGTAAGGTATAATGCTTATGCTGGGTAGGTATTGTCACGGATCTACTTGGAATGAGTGTTTTCGATTTCCTAAAGGCCAATACATTTGCACCATTTCCAAATAGCCATATACAGAGCTTTGCTCGTCAGCTATTGACAAGTGTTGCTTGTAAGTAGAAGTTCTTTTTTTTTTCCTTGCTTTGTTATTTGAATGTTTTAACTGATTGAGCCTAGTCCTTCATGACCTAAACTTGATCCACACCGACCTCAAGCCCGAGAATATTCTTTTGGTACACAATGCTTTTATAAACTATGCATATAACCGACCAATTCCCTCATCTTCAACTACCACACAGAGACAAGGCCGTTCTCGTAGGGTTCTTCTAGACACTGATATTCGACTTATCGATTTTGGATCAGCAACTTTTGACGACGAATATCATTCAAGCGTTGTCTCTACTCGCCACTACCGTGCCCCAGAGATTATACTGGGGCTAGGATGGAGCTTCCCCTGCGATCTGTGGAGCATAGGTTGTATATTGGTTGAGTTCTATACTGGGGATGCTCTGTTCCAGACCCACGATAATCTTGAGCACCTGGCCATGATGCAAGCTGTATGTGCCCAAAAGATTGACACAAGACTAGTGAGGTCTGTTTTGGGGAGAAATGGTAACAGCAATCATTCATCTGCCCTGATCGGGAAGTAAGTCTTATTTTTCCCTTAGCCCGGGCTTTCTCCTCGTCATCAAAGACATGAATTAGCTATTTTTTCTTAGCAAAACCTATCCTTAGATTAGATTGAGAACAAATTCTGACTGGATACTTGTAGGTACTTTAAAGGTGCACGGCTGGATTATCCAAATAACGAGACCACCAGAGCCAGCAAGAAATACGTCAACGCTATGAAAAGCTTACAAGTATGTTGCCCTTTTACCATTTTTACCATTTCTCCTAACTTTATAATAGGATATAATACCCCCCAATACTCGTTTTAACAAGCAGTTTCTTGATCTCCTCAAAAGGATATTTGTGTACGACCCAAGCAAGCGTATCACAGCAAAAGAAGCGTTGAAACACGATTGGTTCAAGGAACCATGCTCAGACGAGGGCACTGAGGCTGCCAAAGCTAGGGATGAGAAACTTGCTGAGAAGGCTGCAGCCGCTCAGGCTCATGCACAAAGGGAACTGGACGGGTACTGATAGTGCCGTAATGTGGTTTTATAGGTGTGCGTGGTAGGGTTATTTGTATAGCAATCTGGAGGAAAGCGCTGGCTTTGCCGGAGCCTCTTAATGGGTGATTATCATCCTTGGACCGCACTTTCGACTTCACAACTATTCTTCGTGGATAACGGCTCCTTTCACAATGCCTATGCATATGGATTTCATCGCCATATAGCATGGGGGGTTTTATCTTGGAGATTCTTTGTCATCTCTGTTTGGGATAGATTTTTCGACTGGGGATTCTTCCATTTTTTTCATTCATATTCTTTTACATTCTTGTTTTCCGGTTGTTCAAAGGTCTCGATTTGCATTCTGCGCAGATAAATATTCTCGTAGAGAGAATAAAATGGTACGGCGCGCTCACATTCGCTTGAAAAGGGGGGAAAGCAATGTTTGACGGGCCAACGACGCACATACAACGAAACCTGGCATTGCGGCGAACATAGGGTAGTTTCGGTTAGCGGGGAAAATAGGCGTCTTAATTCTCTTCGGTCTCTCTTGCGGTTAAGGTCGGTTGGATCTTTGGATATTTTTTTGTATGATGGATGAAAGGGGTACATGTGCATTTCTTTCTTTCTTTTTTTTCCATGAGTACCTTTTTGTTGCTATGTACTCCATTTGATTGTTCGTTCTTGGGGCTTGTCTCATATTATTACAACCTTGAGGTCACCTCAAGAGAATCCTCAGAATGGATCTTGCTGCTGCTAGTCGTGCAACACTTGAATTTCGTCTGAGATGGGATGCTGGGGTCAATTTTTCTTTGATTCTTTCTAGTTTCATATAAATGGGGGGTTACGGAGTGAGTCGATCGCTATCATGTGTTCGGGTGTTTTTTCCTTCTTCTTTCCATACTCACGATCTGAAGTATAGTTGGATCTCAACTGGGTTTCTTTTGTCAGGTTTGAATTCATTGTATTGGGTGGGATATTCTAAGATGGCAGGAGAGAACATTTCTCTACATAGCACTTCAACAACGAGCATGCGTGCTTTTGCGTAGTGCATTCATCGAATCTACATCAAACATACAGCCGCCATTTCTCCTACCTGGACAACCTATGCCACTAGATGGCTCTCCATGGGTGACGGTCATCAAATTAATTCATCCCGCTCGGTTATGCGTATGCTTGCGATTACGGGGAATTTCGACAATCATTTGATCTCGTGTCCCAGAGAAAATGGCGGGATTATTTCGGTGGATATTGGTCGGACTTAACCTTCTATTTTATAGACTTTTTTTTCATAGAGCCGGATCAGTATTACAAATCCCATCTAGGAATTCACTCTTGGCATATGCCGGCTCGTCATCATCCTAGTAGGTACATAACCTCAACATCTGGGAGACATGCATACATACATGTACACACTACATAAGGCGTCCGTGGGTACATATTGTGCTCTAGTTTTAGGGATATAGGTGAAGACGCACCTGCTTCCTTCTCTTGAAGGTTTACTTTACACTCTCGTAATCTATCAGGTTATTCTCGAGCATGAGTACCTCGGACGATATCTTCAGTACATACGAGTCGATGACACGTTCACATGTGTATGAGATATTCTTGGTGTTACAACTTATATACTACTAATAATTGATCGATCGCATATCGGCAATTTTTCTCTTCTTTTCTCCCCTTTCCCACAAATGCTACTTGTTTTAGAATATAGAGTACTGGCTGCTATAAAAGATTCAATATATATCTTGTAAGAGAGAGAAAAAAAGGGCCGTTCCCATAAATCCGCTTTCTTGCGCAATATTCCGTCATCTTCTGTACCCCAGTTCCGCTCTACGTGGCTGATGAGGTGAGTCGTCGTCGGGTGTCCAGATCGGCACGCGTCTCCCGTGTCTGCAAGCGCGAAAGAGAAGGAAGAAAAAGTAACTACATGTAAGTGTAGTTACATACATGTAGGTACTTAACCTACCTACAACTTTGTTATGGGGTGAGGCGATGTGCCACTCTTTTTTTCTTTTTCTTTTTTTTTTCTTCTTTCTTTTCTTGTTTTCTTCTATTTCAGAGATAAAATAATCGAATGTTTTGAAACTTAAACTGCTACCTATATACATATATTTCAAATCATTATACTCTTTTGGGGGGGAAGGGGGGGGGGGGGGTTTCTATTTACTTTCCCACCAAAAGTTGCTCGTTACGTGCTCCCCGGAGCGCGCCAAGGGACCAGATCAGCAATACTTTGTGGTCTCATGCTTGACAGCTGCATGCAGGGAACCAGACCAGCAATTGGTATCTATGTACTTTACCACTCCTCCACAAGGAAGTAAAAAAGATAAAATGGCCGGGGGGAGCAGAGTGGGCGGGGGGAGCGGGACCTTTTTCTGTAGTGTGGGGAAAGGATTTTCTTCTGCAACTGCCTGTGGATTAATCTTTCAGTCACGAGATTTACCATTTTCATTGGAGGAGCTCAGTTGTTATGTTATGTAGCTATCACAAGGTGTGAAGTTTCTTCTTTTCCCTATTCCCCACAATTGCAACGATCAACCAACCAGATGGCCAAAGCAGCCCCATGGCGCCCATCAGGCGGTCCCGAAACTCGTATGAGGGCGGAAATGCCGACAAGAAACAATTGCATAGTCGCGATAGTTTATAAACTCGCACAGGGGGACATGGCGTGGATAGAAACTATCTCACGGGAGAGACAGCCAGAGGCTTGCTCCGCCCAGCTCCCGCTATCCAATTGTTTCTCGAACCCCCCTCCTCTCTTGCAGGGGTAGAGGTTTCGTCCCGTTGACGACTTGCGCTGTGCATGTTCCGCCCATCATCCCACCAAAACATGCGAGATCGTCACGGTACTGGCAAGGGGGGAAGCTTAAAAGCGCCTTCACCGTATCAGGGATTTCCAAAGAGTAAGATAAACTCTACTGAACGAGCGCATTCTTTTCCGGCCCGGGAATCTTTCGTTCTGCGGTATATTAAAAGTGACCAGATCTGGGCTTCCCTAAACAGCATACCTACCCATCAAAATCATACCTATTTTCCCTCTCGCCGCCAGGAAGTGCCGCAGCGCTCTCCCCCAGCTTATAAAATTAACTGAGTGATGGTCATGTTATCCATCTGCGAAGGAGCGATACATATGGGAGACGAAAACGAGCCGAGAGAGGAAAAAGAAAATACCCATATATTTTATAATTTACCATGCCAGCTAGCCATGCTGAGTTCTTTTTTTTTCTCTCCATCCACTTTTCTGAACTACCCGCAGATCGTTCGTCCGGGACAAAAAACCGGGTAAAATAATCAAATCAACGCAGAATATAGTTCTCACCTTCTTGCGTTCAAACTCGGGATATCTATAATAATTCGTTGGTTAGTGTAGAGTTCCTCATAGAAAGGCGGTTTCCCCTTCACCCTGCGGTCCTTTTCTTAGCGATGATCTGCGAAACCGGCATCAAAATCGGACCAGGATCATAGTATATCACTCGATATTACTCGAGACTTGGCGTGGTTTTAAAGTGACAAAGCTTCTCGGAGATCTCATGAGACCAATTACTGCCCTATAGCAGATGTGGCCACGCGTTTGACCAACCAAGCACCAGGTTTTATTCAGAAAGTTAGATGGAAACTGGTCGACCCGTTGTCTGACCATATATGCCGTCTGGAAATAACTATGGCTGTTTAGAGTTGATAAGTAGTCTATCTTCCCTGTGTGTGTTATTAGCCCAAAGCGCTCCCATACCAAGTGTACCTCATGCAACTCACCAGAACAGTCATTTGGAGCCGACCTACAATTTGGTATGCACCTCGCCTATTTAGTAAGTAAGCAAGTATGCGATGCCGAGTGATATATTATGACTGAATCTCGCAGTTAGGGTGTGTTTATCAGTCTTTCCACCAAAGGAAGTTATTAGGTACTTCGATTCAGATGAAGATTGGGCTTTTGTGTGCTCATGTAATAATAGACTTATTGCCGTGAGTATACCCATAGACCTGGTGTATTAAGCCTTTTTCTAACATGCAGCTTCTCTTTCCTTTGCCGGCGGGATGGTTGGGCTTCATGATTAAGCACACATGGATAGGACCTCGAGTACCTTATAGGCACAAGGAGGCGAAATTGTGCGATGATTCTGATACTAAAGTGGGTATAAATTTGTGCTTGGCTAACATCAGTCAGAACCTGCCTGAATGATATTAGCCTGGTAGATTAATATCTACACACATATATATATAGACGCACCAAGGCTCAGATTCTCGAATCCTAGCAAGCCTCGCATGTGGCTGAGATACTTCGCCTGACGGCGGCCCTGCAATGGTATGTGACGATTGTAGGGCGTACAACGATGCGTTGGCCTTATGACTTAGCCCTGGTACCTATTATCATCTTAGTATGTATATCTTATGGGGAAGCGCGATTTGCATGGTGTGTACCTACCTTATATGCATGTATGTAGCTTAACGAAGTGTAGTTATGCATGCAAGGGGATATGCATAACTAAGCCGGGTAACTGTTGGGACACGAGGGATCACTCGATAAGCTTAGAAGATGTTAAGAGCAATGATCCGATCGCGACGGCTAATTGTAATGTTGTTGCTTCCGGGCCTTGTATATGTTAGGGAATATACGATTCCTGTACGTAATGGCGGTGGTGCTGGCGCTTCTGGGTGACACGGTAAGCCATATTCTTGTGTATGGGGTACCTTTATTGTACTGTAGTTAAGTTAACTAACAAAGTCTCATATATTTAGTGTGTGATTGATTGCCTGACGAGTAGAGTGCTGAGAGGATAGTGATTATAGTTTAAATTTTTCACCCCACGACATACCTATATACCCCAAGCCTTAGCACTATAGTATCAACGCTTTAGTCCGCTAGTTCATCTAGAAAAGTAGAAATATCGTTTGAAGATGAGCTATGTGGAGTACTTGGCCCTTTTTTTTATATATGTATGAAGCCTACTAACAGGAATTTCAAGAAGTGCCCAAGAAATATAGGTGCGAGCTTGCTTGAAACTTCTAGAGACCGGGCCTCACCGTAACTAAGTGTTAACTCAAACATTTAGATTCACTAGGCCTCCATATGTCCAGACCAGTGACTGAACATTGTGTATAAATGCAACCCACTAATTGATAAGAAAAGGGGGCTGTATATAGGATTAAATCTGTTTCGAGCAATATGCATAGAAATTTAAACACCAGACTAAGTGTGTATCGGGATGCCTGGTTTGCGTATTTCCGATGGGCGGGTATAACGTGGGCTATAGGGTTCAGAAGTAATTAGCTAGCTCGAATATCTGATCGAAAAGCCATAAGGCCACACTAGCGCAGTTTCTGGGGTGTCGCGCCTGGGCAGGTTGCTACACCCGATACTTAAAAGCAGCAACGTGAAACTAAAATTAGGAGGAAATGTGAATGAAGAGACCTACTCTAGTCAATTTCTTAGAAGGGCTATGTGCACAATGCTATTAGAGTCAATTCTTTTCTAGAGGTGACTCTTGGATTGCGCCCTTACAAAACTGGCTGCGTCCGAGACTAGTGGGGGTTTATGAGTTTTCACGCCATACTTGAAACGAGGATTGCACCGGTATATTTTCATGTCCCTGGATGAGCAGGTTTTCTCCAATGGAACACCGAATACACATATACTGGCACGTCCCGCCCAAAAGGTTATTGTTGCTAGGAAGTTGTACGTTGGTATCGTGTTATCAATATGCAACGCACGGCTTTACACATAGCTCTGCAGGCCAACAACACCAAAAACGAATTGAGTTTGAGATCATCCTCGTATTCCACACTCCATCTTCATTGACCGGAGTTAGTATGTAGCTAGTGGCACCCCACGATATTCTAGCCTTAAGAGTTCGCGAATCAGCCTTCGAAGAAGCTTGCATCCTGAGACACAAGGAGAGTAGGCGGCTTGGCCTCAAGATAGCGATGATATCTGGTTGGGTGAAAGGTGTGAGGGCTGAAGCATAGAAGCCAACCGGTCCAGTCACTGGAAAGATGTCAGCCTTGCACGGCACGTATAGGAGATACGTATACATGTAGTCTTCAAGTGTTAGTGGGGTAAATAGAACACATGTATGTGTGCGTGACATTACATGTGAAAGTATGGTGCTGAGTAACCTAACTCCTACGTCTAGAGCACTAGTGACCATCAACCTTTATTCTTCCAACGACTAACCTCGCTATCAGAGCATCAGTGTTCGAGCAACTCTTGGTAGAGTAGGAAGTTATCAGGGGTACAGCAGCATCATCTGTAGCAGACAGAAATGACAACCCCCAGACGAAAGGTTCTACCAATGGGGCAAGGAGTGGCCCTTCTAGGCAGTCTATCTATCTCTTGGTAACACCTATGAGTCCGTCCCCTGGTGTAGATGAGAAACATTGGGGAAGGGTGTGCGGGGATTTGGAACAAGATTTGTTGGCGGCCTCAGCTCCCCCCGCCCATCTCAAACCTTGTTTTATGACTTCAATATTGTAAGAGTTTAAAGTAAACCACACTCCTCTCTAGATCTCAAAGTAGCATGGCCATCACCCCTTCGTCTGGTTCGGGGCGTCTGATATTCCTCTAGCAAGGAAGCTCAATAGCCTTTTAGCCTCTTCTACCCACCTTTCAGATTAGAGATCGCGTCCAATGACGTAACTTGCCTGGATAGTGGAAGGAGTGACATTATGCGACAGTATCAACCTGGTAGATGCTACCATTGGGATAGAAAAAGAAGCTTTTGATGTGGGCCAGGGTTGTGGCAGGCTGGGGTGCTGGGGCGAGGAAGGACGGCAGATCGACACCTGTGAAGAGGATAACTCCTTGATAGGTACGAGTAAGCGCTTAACTACCATGTTTACACCTAGGCAGGTACGGTACCCGCTAGGTCTTATAGCGCAAAAAGGAGTTCCAACAGGGACGGGAGATCGTGTCTTCGATTTATTAGTGGGAAATGAAGATGTATGTATCTTCAAGATTTCAGACGGTTTTGATTTTTTTTACTAATGCAGGGTCCTCGTTCTCTATAACTCTAAATTACATCGAGAAAGGGTTTTTGTTTCATGTGCTGTATGTATGGCTTGTTTGAAACCCCATGCAACCAAAGCTCCAGTTCGGGTCCTTTACAATACAAATGATTTCAATTTTCTTGACTGGGTCCACTATGTATTCGTAGCGTACGCCCTTCATCCCGGACACACGCGAGTGAGATTCCATGATCCTCAAATACAACTCCGGCTGCTAGCACATCCTTCCCGCCAATTTCCACGTTCCCTGAGCTGTCACGGACCAATGTAGTTTAGTTCCCGGAAAAACCCCACCGGGGAGAAAAAAAAAGGCTTATGTAACCGGTACCTTCTCGGATAAATTTCGGCCGGACGGAAATGACGTCAGCAGGTATTGAGAAGCCGCGGGAGCACTAGGGACAGCTCTGCCAAGTGCTTGAACTGAAGCTTGTTAGCAGAGAACAATTGGCTTCTTCGAAGTACAATTCCCTAACAGCAGAGTAATCATATGTGTTCACTATGTACTCAGGTGCTGTTACTCTCTACTTTCAGAAATCCCCACAGAGGAGAGAGGCTGAAAAAGAAAATATTACCCCATGGAGAAATTTAATGCCGGGCCGGCCGTCGAGCGACGTCTGTAAGGTTATTGCGGGGGCCGAGACTGCAAGTACATAAACCCCCCCTCCAACGACCTTGATCCTTATTCTTCTTCCTCCAGATCACCACTATCCTCTCCGCTCAATCATCTTTTCTTGTGTATTACCAGCCGGCTGGTTGTTGGTCACTGTGTAAAAATGTCTGGAACTATGATTGCCTCCGCTGCGCTCAAAGCGCGAGTCCGTCGTCCTGCGTTGCTGAAGAAGCTTGCAAAACCGGAGGATCTCATTCACCACTTCCCCAATGGCTCGTACGTTGGGTGGTCTGGATTCACTGGTGTTGGTGCTCCTAAGATTGGTATGTTGTCATCAACTTCACAGCACTGGTATTGAGTACTAATTGACGATGTAATACCAGTGCCCATGGCATTGGCCGATCACGTTGAGAACAACAAACTCGAGGGACAGATGAGATACTCTCTGTTCGTTGGTGCTTCTTCAGGCGCGGACGTTGAGAACAGATGGGCTAGGCTCGGAATGATCGAACGAAGAACTCCCCACCAGGTCGGGAAGGAAATCGCAAAGGGTATCAACAATGGCACCATTAAGTTCTTTGACAAGCATCTTTCCATGTTCCCTGTAGATCTCATCTACGTAAGTATTCTTTGAGGATAGTTACCCTGTATGTATTCTGATAGTCCTTTAGGGATACTACACCATGGACCGTCCCAAGAACCGTCTCGACGTAGCTGTCATTGAAGCCAGTGCCATCACTGAGGAGGGTGGTATTATCTGTGGAGCTTCAGTTGGAGCATCTCCTGAAATCATTCAAATGGCCGACAAGATCATTATCGAGGTCAACACATTGCTACCTTCTTTCGAAGGTCTCCATGACATCACTTTGACCGATCTCCCCCCCAACAGGAAGCCATACTTGATCATGGCCCCCGAGGACAGAATTGGAACCCCCCACATTCCGGTCGATCCTGACAGGATTGTGGCTATCGTTGAGAGCAGACAGCCGGATGTTACCAACGATAATGCGCCTGAGGATGCTACCAGCCAGGCTGTTGCAGACAACTTGATTGAGTTCCTTCAGCACGAAGTTAAGATGGTATTACATGCTCTTTCCATTTTTCGCTGTTCAAATGCCTAACACACAACCTAGGGCCGTCTCCCCCCCAGTCTCCTTCCCCTCCAATCTGGAATTGGAAACATTGCAAATGCCGTCATTGGTGGTCTCGCCAAGGGCAAGGCCAGCTTCTCTAACCTCACCGTCTGGACCGAAGTCCTTCAGGACTCCTTCCTTGATCTCTTCGACTCGGGTCACCTTAACTTCGCTACCGCAACTTCCGTCCGTTTCTCCCCCGACGGTTTCAAGAGGTTTTACGACAACTGGGACAAGTACTATGATAAGCTTATTCTCCGCCCCCAGACCGTTTCCAACCACCCCGAGATCATCAGACGTCTCGGTGTCATTGGTATGAACACCCCCGTCGAAGTCGACATCTACGCACATGCCAACTCGACCAACGTCTCTGGGTCAAGGATGTTGAATGGATTGGGTGGATCTGCCGACTTCTTGAGGAATGCAAAGATCTCGATCATGCACACCCCTTCTACTAGACCCACCAAGACTGACCCTACTGGTGTGTCCTGCATTGTCCCCATGGTATCTCATGTAGACCAGACCGAGCACGACTTGGATGTCATTGTCACTGAGCAGGTTTGTTTTCCAGACCCTCGCAACTGCGTTCCAAAAAAACTAACAGAAAAATCAGGGTCTTGCCGACGTCCGTGGTTTGTCACCCCGTGAGCGTGCCCGTGTAATCATTGAGAAGTGTGCCCACCCCGATTACAAACCTCAGCTTAAGGACTACTTCGAGACCGCCGAGCGCATCTGCTTGAAGAAGGGATGGGGCCACCAGCCACACATGTTGAACAGCGTCTTCAAGATGCACACTGAGCTTGAGAAGACCGGCACCATGAAGATTGACTCATGGTAAACAGATTCATGTGGTGTGTGTGTGTGTGTGTTTGTGTAATGAGGCGGTAATTCCTTTATTATATCTATTGTAAATATGTTCTTGCCTATACTTTCTTTGTTTCTCGTGCTTATGGCACAATTGCATGTGCTTTACGAGCGGTGTAGTCTGTATTGCCATTATTGAGGGGGCATCCATAAACTATCATTATAGAAAGGCCTGGATTGGATTTCAACTCAACTGCTGCCAATAAAAAAGTGTGTGTGTGCAATAATGACTATCATCATATAATTCGGTGTATTGCTTCGAATAACAATTCGAGGCAAGTCTTAGCTGCATATGAAGGTTGACCAATAGAAAGATGGTATTACAACTTACAAGTCCCGTTTTTACCTTCATGGTGCCTTGACTTGTGACGCATATTGCGCTTCCAGCACCCTACGGCAAAGTGCGGACTGAAAACAAAAGCCTACATTGCGGCTCATGCCCCCAACCTAGCTAATTCTGGGCACCCACCTGGCACATCCAACTCCGAACACTTTTAACCTCACTACCCTCCCTAGCTACCTTGCTAGGTACATGAATGTACCTACATATACACCCCCGCCACCAAACGCCGATATCACATCGTCACAAATCCGCCTGAGCGGCGGGTGGTGGTGGTAGATGTTGGGGGGATCTGCTGCATCCTCCCAGCTCTTCCCGCGATCGAACGACCAGAAATCTTGCGGACTAGACTGCCAAGCCGCACTAGTGGGGGGAGGGGGGAAGAGCAGCAGAACATCGCAGCTGTCAAACCCTCGGGGGAAAGAAAAAAAGCTTATTTATTGCCGTTATTGGACTAGCTGCGTTTATGGTATATCATTATGTACGCAATTCGTTTCCATAGGCTCGGCACCATTCCCCTATAGCTAACTACATGTAACTATATAACAAAAAGGTAATAAAAGAAAGAGAAAACGATATCTTTTTTTTTTTTTTAGAAAGCTCTATTAAGCAAGCAGCTAGCTGTCGGTTAGAAGGGAAAAGGAAAAAAGGAAGAAAAAAAAAGAGAAAGAACCCCCCTTATAGAACAAATGTACCCAAGTGAATAATGATAAGGAAAGAAAAAAAAATGAGGAAAACTGTACATAAAGTCTCAAAGTCTCAGCTACAATATGTCCGCACCTTTCAGATAAACCACCCCGCGCTTCATCCGAAGAAAAAAGAAAAAAAGAAGGGAAAAATGGAGGAAAAAGCTAAGGAATTAGGATAAGAAAAGACAAGGAAGAAAAAAGAAAAAAAGAAGCAATTAACAAAAAAAGAAAAACATCGTCATTCTCATCAAGTACTTGCAAATTTCCGTATCGTATTCCAACAACAAGAGCGCCATTTATTCATCCCCCTGCACCCCCGCAACTACACCTGTGCGAATCCAAGATTTCTAACAGATTAACATCCGCATTTGCGGTCGATAAGAAATAACCCAAAAGGAAAAAAGAGGGTTAAAAGGCTGAGAAACGTTTAGATAGTTTCAAATCAACAACAGGACGCCAACCCAAGTCGAGAAAATAATTAAACAAGAAAAGAAAGTTTCCATGTCCCCCGCGCACGCCCACATTCCAATAATATGATCGGAAAGAAAGAAAAAGAAAAAATAGACATAGAGAATTAGCAAAGTCCCTACCAAATACAAAATTGCAATCAAACAGGTCCAAAAGCCGTAGCACATAAATAAGTAGCCCTTAGTCGTGGAAAGAACGAAACCGCTTATAGGCCTCTATACATCTACTGCCGCCCTCCTCTCCCCATGCCCTGACTAGCATTCCGCATCATCACCATCATATCTCCTCTATTCATCCCAGGCGGTAATTGCATCCCACCTCCTGGCTGCATACCGTTCATGTTCCCCATGATCATCCCACCTCCGCCCGTACCATTAAGGGCAAACCCTAGGTCCTGGAAGTGTTGTTGTGGCTGTGTCCTTACACCAACCATTGGATTTCCAGGGCGAAGGGTTGCACCGGAGGTCTTCCCAATTAGGGCTGCGCGTGCACCATGATTCATGTTTGGATTCATGTTTGGGTTCATACCCTGACTCACCGCCTGTTGTACCTGCTGTTGAGCTGCTAGTTGTGAAAATAGTTGTTGTTGTTGTGCATGCTGCTGTGCAAGCATGGCGTTCTGCTGTTGGGGAGTCATCTGCGATGAAATACGTGGAGAAGCATGTTGCATGTGTGGCGACTGCTGAGCTATACGGGGCGAGTTGTGCTGCATGTGTGGGGAGGGATGACCTAAGTGGGGGGATTGATGGCCAACGTGGGGTGAAAGATGAGTGGGTCGTGGGGACTGGTGCTGTGCGGCAGCCTGCACAGCAAGTCGCTGCTGAAGTTGCATTTGGTTGTATTGAGCAGCAACCACTGGGTTAGTAGAGGCTTGTGTCATTTGATGTTGCTGCAACGGGTGCGGTTGTGGTTGCATATTTAGCTGATGATGACCAGGCTGCTGAATATGTTGTTGCGGGTTGATCATATGGGCTTGCGGTTGTAATGGCTGCTGTTGAGCTTGCTGCTGGGCTTGCTGCTGAGCCTGTTGCTGAGCCTGTTGCTGAGCCTGTTGCTGAGCCTGTTGCTGTGCTTGCTGCTGGGCTTGCTGCTGTGCCTGCTGTTGCTGTGCCTGCTGCTGTTGCTGTGCCTGCTGCTGCTGCTGTGCCTGCTGCTGTTGCTGGGCTTGTTGCGCCTGCTGTGCCTGCTGCTGCTGCTGGGCTTGTTGCGCCTGCTGGGCTTGCTGCGCCTGCTGTTGCGCTTGTTGTTGTTGAGCCTGCTGTTGAGCCTGCTGCTGGGCTTGAATTTGCTGCTGTTGGTGTTGCAAATGCGCGTTCTGGTGGCCTTGCTGTTGCTGAACCTGCTGTTGGGTTTGCTGTTGGGTTTGCTGCTGCTGGGTTTGCTGCTGTTGGGTTTGTTGTTGAGCCTGCTGCTGCTGAGCCTGCTGAGCCTGCTGAGCCTGCTGGGCCTGCTGAGCCTGTTGGGCCTGTTGGGCCTGTTGGGCCTGTTGAGCCTGTTGAGCCTGTTGAGCCTGTTGGGCCTGCTGGGCCTGTTGAGCCTGCTGGGCCTGTTGAGCCTGTTGAGCCTGTTGAGCCTGCTGGGCCTGCTGGGCCTGTTGAGCCTGCTGGGCCTGTTGGGCCTGTTGGGCCTGTTGGGCGTGGGCCTGTTGACGTAGGGCTTGGGTCGGACCTTGTTGAGCCATATGGGTTCTCATCGCGGCGGCGTGAGTCGGGCTACCATTTACCCCTTGAGATTGTCCTTGGCTCGCGCCTGCACTCCCGGGGCGTGCTGTGACAGTAACTCCATTAACTTGCGCTACCGTATTAGGAGGACCTCTCATTAACGGCATTTGACCAGGCGCTGTCATTTGTACTTGCGCTGCTGCAGCCATTTGCCCTTGAGCCACCACCTGAGCTGGATTTGGGGGTCCACCCATAGCCATTGGGCCTTGCGCAAGTACTGGGCTACCCTGTTGTGATGCCCTACTAGCGTTCATTCGTCGATTCTCTTCCTCTTTCCTCTTCATATCCTTAGTCCTCTCCATCTGCTGCCGTTGACTCTCCGCTTTTTCCTTCTCTTTCTGCTCATTTCTCTTCCGTTTGATCTCCTCGAGCAATTTGAACCTCTTAAAGTTCGGTTCAAAGCCTCCACCTCCACCACCTCCATCTCCAACTGCTGATTCCGGTTGAATATGGGAAGATGAGAAGTGGCGCTCATCCATGATAAGTAGCACACGTTCCTCCTCTGCTGCCTGTGCTTCATCTGCTGCCAATTCCGCAGTTGTCCTTTTCCGCGATTTAGGCGGGGGTAATGGAAGCGAGTTACGCGGGTTTCGTAGAGTGTTGATGATTTTTTGACAATGCTCGGGGTCTTTAGCAGGGGTAAGTAAAAGAGCAGGTGAAGTTGCCAATAATACACTCGCTTCAAATTGAGGAGCGGTCTTTTCAGTTATTACAGTAGTATATTTTACCCGCGAATTCATTGTAGGCGTAGGAGGTATTGTCATAGTAGCGGAGGTTGGTGTACCAGCCGCAGATGAGGGCTGTTGCCTAGAAAGACTATTCGATCTTATCGGAACAGTTGTAGAAGCTAGAACAGCCATGTCTCCATGAAGAGTCATAGCTGAAGGATGAAGAACTGTAGTAAATATCCTGGTTTTCTTCTCCGGCTTTACATCATTTGTATCCTTATCTTCTCCAGTACTTGACGGAATCTCCTTATTATTTTCGCCATCCCCCGATGCAGCTCCGGATCTCGTGCATGGTGATTCCTTAAACGGAACAAAGGGAGATGGCGTGAGCCATAAACTGTGATTATGAATAGAATATTGGACATCCTTGTTATCATTTTTCTTTGACGAAGAAGCAATTGTTGCAGATCGATGATCATGAATCTGGACAATAAGACAGCCTGTAAAGCTGTTTAGCAAGGGGAGTGGGGGGGTCTAGGAGGGAAACTACAAACATACCGTCATAGAATCTTGTTCCGGCATCTCTGAATTCCTCCACTACTTCGTGGGGAATTATTTCGGACCTTATATACTCCAGGAATACCTGTGACACCGAAGGTCGAAATGTTCAACGCCCACCCAATCAAAGAATCCGGTGATCATCGCCGCTACATCATGCAGGGGGCAAAAGGTAAACAGGGTATCGTACCTTCATAGGGCTTCCATAACTGAAACTCCCATCCTGCCCTTCGAATCGGAAATGTTGAGGATGTAGGTGTATTGTGATGCTTGGCGGTTGGCCCCGATATTTCTCCAGGATAGACGAAGTGGTAGTTACGTACGGCCCGCGCGGGAGTTTCTTTTTCTGTGCACGAGTTTGCAGGGTCAGCTGTTATCCTTTGTTCCCGCATTTCCATGATAGTTTCCCATTATAGTTGTGCGCCGCCCCTCCTCCCCTACACTCCATACCGTAACGAATGGCAAAGGCTTCTTTCCCGAAAGACGTAGACCAACCTTTGCCGGAACCCCACGGACAACAATGCTTTCCCCTTCCTCCTCCGCTCCGATACCCTTTCCCTTATCATCCACACTTCCCCCCCTACCCTTTCCCTTTGCTATATTCGCGAATTCGCCAGGTTTATGAGCTGTTCTTCGACGTTCGGATATCCTTGTGCCTGGGCCAGTGTTCGCATTAGAGGCACCATTTGAAGCCCCACTGTTATTACCGCCACTGCCATTTGAGTTTGGTGTGGGTGAAGGTAGTGGGGGAGGTCGTGTTTTTGTACCAGAACCCACGGATCGTTGCTGTCCCGGAGGAAGATGCTTCCCCGTATATGTACGGGGAGCAGAGTTGTTGGCTGGATTCAGCTTGATACGGGAATGTAGGGGAGGTGTCTTTGATGATGTTGAAGTTGAAGTGGACATATCTTGTCCTTTATACTATAGGGGGGGGGGGAATGGTGCGTTGAGGGTGGGGGGGCGGGTAGGTAGGTGGGGAGAGGGGGGTGGGGGGTGATGTTGATCAGGTCAAATCCAGGGGGGTGGGGGTGGGGTGTGTGTGTGTATGTGTGGGTGTGTGTGTGTGGATAGGGTATGTATGTAAGTATGTAAGTATGTAAGTATGTATTGAATGTAGAGAGTGGTAGCCTGACGTTGTAGTTGAATTAAGGTTGTGTGGTGTGGCAGAACTAACGTGATGACTTATTTCTGTACGATGAGTTATATGTAGAACGGAACTGGGAGTGATACTGGCGCAGATGCGGATGTAAGTGCAAGTATAGGTTTTGTATGTATAATCTGGCTGTGTGGATACATGTATTGCTGGGTATGACGATGAGGCTCTGCAGCAAAGGAGTGGTGGGGGAAAGTTGGGGGCTGGCTGGCTGGCTGGCTGGCGTAACAGAGCTTGATGGAGGTTACTAGGCAATTTCCATAGAGCTTTGTTGCAGCTGTACTCTCTTTTGTTGATTCTTGGGGGGTACCTGTAATAAAAATCACGTAAGGTAGAGAGATAGGTTACGGTCTGGGATGAAGGGAGTCAAGAAGCGCGTGCGCCGCCGTAAAGAAAAAACCTAAGATGCACGTTCGGCGATCGGGGATTGGCGACTGTGACCGTCGAGCGATACAAGAAGCGGGCACGAACTGCGCTACTACTTTTTGTTGCGGCGGTAAGGAGAAAGGAGCTCGGCACAAGGCGAGACGTTGAAGATATTAACGTTCCTGCAAGTTCTGCTTAGACGGACTTTTGGGCATGATGGGACTCTCACCTCTTCTCCTCTGCTTACTAATTATATAATCACATCGATTTCAAACCCGTGCACATCAGGCTGGGCTGCTACAGCACCCGTGCTGTCGGGATGCGGCCAGATTTCGCACGCACACATCAGACACACACACACCACACACACACCCATCCATCATTCACTTATCTTGCGCTGTTTTCCCGTTGAGTGAACTGAACAGCTTGACATTCCGTCTCTTCTTCCCTTGATATCGATATCTTGTCTCGGCCCCTGACGCTCCTTTTATCTATCACCCCTCCTTCAAAGCCCCCCCACTATCACCAAAAATTGTGGGTGCTGATACACTAAGTGCTGTTCTTCTTGCTGTCGCGGTAAGTACAAAATCATATTACTCACGCTGAGGTATATAGATCTACTCAAGAAACAAACAGCTTGACGTGAATCTATTCGTTCTTTCTCCCATTTATATACCCATAATTTATTCTTCCCCCCCCCCCCCCCCCTTCACCATCCATCTCCTATTTGATCTATCCCTCTCTTTCTCCTCAACTCATTGCCCGTATAGTCTGTCGCGTGCTCACACTTAAGAACTATATAGATAGAGGACGCTCCTCTCCACTGGCATTTGGGGTCCCCTTCTTAGCTTTCACATCTTGCCCCGATTACAAACCTCAACCCCCCTATTGATTCATCTCTCTCCACCCTAAACTCAACTATGGCTAAATCTACTGGATCAAAGTCCACGGCAATGTCCGCAGAGCCTCGACAAGAAAACATCTTCCTCTTTATCCCCAATTTGATCGGTATGCAGCCTTATCACTAGATCCGACGCTTTACCAGGTTTCTTTCTAACAGCTATTAATTTTAATTATCTTAGGTTATGCTCGTGTGGTACTTGCTGGTGCCTCCCTCTACTTCATGTCCTACCACCCGCACTATTGCACCATCCTCTATTCAATTTCCTGTCTCCTCGACGCCCTCGATGGTTATGCCGCTCGCAAGTACAACCAGTCCACGAAGTTTGGTGCTGTGCTGGACATGGTCACCGACAGATGTACCACGAGTTGTTTGCTTTGCTTCCTGTCTTCGGCATACCCAAAATGGGCCATCCTGTTCCAGTCCCTAATCAGTTTGGACCTGGCGAGTCACTACATGCATATGTGAGTGTTAAGCGGCCAGGCGCTCCCCACGAACAAATAGCGCTAAACATTGTGCTTCGCAGGTATGCATCACTCGATCGTGGTGCCGGCTCTCACAAGAAGGTCGAGAAGACGCGCTCTCGTATCTTGAATCTTTACTACTCCAACAATGTGCGCAATTGCCCCCCCAGTTTGTTCTAGTCCAGTTTCTTGCTTGACCAAGACTAACTTTCCCGTAGAAAGTCCTATTCATTTTTTGCGCAGCGAATGAGGTCTTCTTTCTCGCCATGTACCTTATTAGTTTCCCCCAGTTCATGTCAATTCACTCATGGCCGTGGGTTGTTGCAGCGATTACCTTTCCGGTTTGCGCCGCAAAGCAGATTGTCAACGTTGTGCAGTTGGTAAAGGCTGCTGTTTCGCTGGCTGAAGGTGATTTGGAAGCACGCAATAAGAAGCAGTAGGAATTTGGTTAAAAATCGGACAATTTGACAACTAAGTAAAGCTTTGTAGCAAGGGAATGGAGCAAGGTAAAGGGGGGTGTTGTTTATAGATACGGAGGACAGGACGGCTTTCTTTGGCTTTAGTTTTTTTCTTTTTTCTTTTTTTTTGCGATTGGCGTTATCGTTATAGGGCCTTCTCTCGCTACAGATTTTTATTATTGGCTTTCTAGGGCCCCTTCGATTCTAATTGTAGGAGGGATCGCGAACTCGACTCTTCTTTCTGTAGAAGGGTCGACTATTCTCCCTCCTGGCTATATTTGAATTTCTTTTCTTTATTTGTTTGTATCGTCGGCATCTATCTCTTTCCTTTACATTTCTCACAATGGGGTGCAGTGTATTAGATGAACCTGGGTCCATGAGTGCATGCACTACCAACTACATGCAATATCAATTAAATGATACGTCGTCTGATCCACCTATGAATTTATAAGTTAGAGGATACTACTATAGCTATTTGAACTGGTCAGCACGTTGCTGCTAAGATAAATACAATCTTTTTACCAATTCTCTCCTATTCAAGTGTCTTTAGTTCGGATTGATGTCCTCCCCTTGGCGCGGCGCTAATCATAGATAATCACTCGCTCAACTAGTCCCAGGCTGTCTTTTTTTTTTTGTTTACATCAGTAACGCGCAGGGCTGTCAGTGATAATAAAATGCTCGTAAAATAGAGCAGTCACGTAAAGTACTTGTATATACCGGACAAAATAGTCAAGACAGCTCATGAACTAAACTCACGGCACTGACCAAATAGTGGCCGCATATCATTGTCCTAGGCTCGGAATTAATAATATTATATTATATTATAATAGAGGCAAAAGGAGGCCACCTCTCGAATTTCAGTTGATAGTGGAATTTCATCATCGTGTCCTGGATGTACCATTTCATTTGTGCAATTCCTCTTCTTGCCTAATCTTTGGTAGAAAGGTGAGGCACTAGAGGGTAAGGCTCTACTCTACTCTAGCCATGGCTCTGCATGGGTTCCCCGCCCCAATTCGATTTCGCGCCTTATGCTTGGGGGCCCCATCCGCCGCCGCCTCCTGCGCAGCCCCGTGAATCGGGAAGAGAAATAGTCTTGAGATTAGGAGGCAGGCGAGATTCTTGGTGTGGTATTTATTACCAAGGGAATCATCCCCAACCCCTACAACCAACCTGTATGTGGTTCCGAGTCGGGCTTGTCTTCAGGCTTGATACCCATAAGCATGTAGTTGGTTGGTTTGAAAGTGCTCGTATTCTTACATAATTTTCTTTTAAAGGTTGACGAGGAAGAGTGGATTGTGGACGAGGAAGAATTGGAGCAAAACGAAAGAAACCGGAGAGGAAGCAGGTATAAACGAGGAAGAAAGTGTGGGAGAAATACAGGAGCGTGGTAGGTGGAGACAAATAGATATATGGGGCAGACTACTAAGAAATATTTACTCAGGATGTTTAGTCTGGCTTTCAACTTCCTCATGACGCTTACGTTCCCGCAGTTTCATAAGTCTAAAACCCATTCTCATACTCAAACCTACTCTTTTCAAACATCATACGCTTTTCTGCAATTGACCCAATTGCACTTTCAACTGTTGTTGATCTTTTGTGCTTTGAGGCTTTCAGACCAGCACCTCTGCTTTCACACTTTTTAAGAGTTCGTTCAGTTGCATTGCCAGTCTTAATGTTCTGAATAGATCCCGGAGTCCTTTGGCCTCTCCCAGGCGGATGTATATCCCTTTCTTCCTCGTCTTCGAAAAGCTCCCAAATAACTGTCCCCTTTGAACTTCCTCCTCCTCAAAGCTACTAGTAGTTGATACCGATACCTTTTAGCGGATACCATTAACAAACTCTAGCGGCCCATCAATACCTCCTGATTCAGCTACAAAAAGTGGGACAACAGCCCGATCCCTTCTTAACATATCATTGATCTGTTCATGATGGGAAAAGATATCGTTCAACCATCCCAGTCTGATTGACTCCCACTTCCCCGGACCACCTTCCATTTGACCTTCACCGGTTGAACCCAATCTTTGTTTCGCTTTTTGATATATCCCCTTCCCATTGCCCCCGGATACCTTCAGCAGTTCCAGATAACCTCTACCGCAATCCTAGAACAGGTGCTCTTAACATGCATTTTAAAGCTCTCGTAGTTTGCAAGGTTTCTTCCCAACCACTCTAATAGCATCCCGCGTTCCTCTCTGGTCCAATTCCCTGACTGAATAATGGGCTTTCCCCAGTCGTGAATAGCCATACTGGCTGAGTTTGTTTCACTACCAATACTCTTATCTACCCGCAATCCTTCCTTCGTTCGCTTTTTCTCAGCGTGTTACCACTAGCTTTTGACACATTATACGTGATTCCCCTCTCCAAATCGCCCTAAACGATGGTATCAGGGACTCTTTTGCGTTGATCTGAGGAATTCTGGTCAATCGTATAGTGAGGGTCCGCATTTCTCGGCGCAGTGTATGCGATTACCCTCTCCAATCCGGCCTGAATAGCCATCTACCCACCTCAACTGATTTGATCACCCCCAATTCTTGCTGGGTATGGGAGTCTGGCGGCACGCGGTGCCTCGGGTGGCCACGCCCAGTCTAGCCGCCAACCCCAACTCAAGTCTCTCCCGCGCACATGGCCCTTCCCGAATCTCCCCCATCATATCCGTCCCCAGTGGTAAATCATGCTCGAATGTCGGCTCTCCAGCCCCTCTCGCACAGGCTGCTTAAAATGCCACCGTAAAAGCGCATCGCACACACGATGAGGATCACCTGGATTTCGACACACAGGATCCAGACTTTGTCCGTCGACGCCTGGTATATCAATACTAAAACACCACAATCTTGTAGTTGTCCTATTAACCATCAGCATATATAACAATCTAGACAGTAAGCGTAGAAATAAACCTACGTCAGGATTCACCGAAATCTCATACTGATCAAATGCCTGGTGCACACCCGCTCTAAGAAGGAACCCATTCTGACACGAGTCGATCTTCGAGACTCCCACAGTATCGTTATCATCCATGTCGATAATCAATTGCCCGCAACCCCGCAAATTCTCTTTCCCTAGTGGAAAAATATGGGCTACTTCAAACGGGATCCATTCATATGGAGCCATCCACCTGTGATAACACACCTTCCATCTCGAGCCCGTATCCCATCTTCTCGACCCGAAACATTGAACAAATTTGAATAGCACCTATATACCTAGGTTAGCTATTTCCCCTAACATCCTTCAATAGGTACGTACCGTCGCAACATACATCGTACGTCCCAATCTGTAGACGACTGTTTGTCATTCGATGTTGCCTGAATGGCCCGTAACATCTGGGGGAAATTTGCTTCTATAACCGACCCATTCTGAACGAGTCCGCCTAAAAGAACAACGGGATTGCTACCACCATAGATGTGTACGTTGCGAAAGTGTGTACGGTTTGACGTCATGGTCAGTCCGAGTGGTGTTGTGTAACGGAGATGGAGAAGAGATGCTCGGCTGTTGAAACATGCAGATTCCCCGACCTCTAGATCTGGGGTGTGGCACAATGACTTCGCCATCTACTTAGCCACTACATAACTCCTCTCTTGGGAATCAAGACATACGCCGTACGTTACCAAGTCTAGTATGGGGTATCGCTATTCTTCGTCGACGATTGTCCACAACGTCCTGGTGGGCAGAGCCTTACTGTGAGACAGTTAGGGGAAGGGACAGTTACACGAGCCCCCTCCTTAATTACATGTATCTCGTGGTGACTCATAATTAAAATATATCGCGCGGACGGGAAGACGCGTTCGGAACGCGTTGGCGCGTGACCGATGATCTTACGTGAAAAATTAGGGCTTGGTTTCTCTGTGGTTCAGTAGAAGGACTCAGGAGGGGCTGTGCAGATTATGACTGTTCTGACCTTCAGAGACGTGGACGACGCGTCGCGCGCGCCGACGCGAACCAACCTTGCGAATTCATGATCAGTGCGTGACGGTTAAATCTCTTCTTCGCACTAGGGTAAGGCGATATTTTCCTCCTCGATGGATTGGATGCACGGCCGACGAACCGATGATTCACACACGCTGATGTGGATCGCCGCCCGGATATTGGCGTAATATTCCTTCCTGTTAGGGATGAGATCTGGGTTGGGGGTATCTATTGGTGGTGGTGGTAAAACAGGTAAACTACATGATGATGATACATGTACTAGTACTACTGCTGCTAATACTGCTTATTATAGTGATATTGCAATTGTTCATGCCTTCCTTGTACATGGCCCCCCGGAAGGTTAATTTGGTATAAAGACTGGCTGGTGTCCTCGAGAGATGATGGCTTTTCTTTCTGGCAAGCAGCTTGTTATTCAGTACAGTACTAGTATCAGCATTCTTATAGCTACAGTCGAGGAACAGTACCGCTATCACTACTACATATTATTTGGTTTATCGAAAACCCAGGACCCTTTCTACTTTTTATTTTTTTTTATTCCAACAACCTTTTATTATTACTTTTATACCACCTACGGATATATATATATACAATGTCAAGGACAGAAGTAATGTCAAAGGACCAGCTCCTCGTGATTGTAGGTTCTCCTGACATGAGCTCTTACAATTAACTATACTGCTACAATCGAACACAAGTGCTAACCACCCCCAAAAACAACCAGAACGGAGTAAAGCCCAAAGTGATCCTTCCCGACGGCAGCACGCTTTACGCCACCTCCGAATACCCTGATATTCTGTACACCATGAGGCGTACTGGCAACCACTGTCCGTAGTCCTCCAACCAATTGCTCTCCCAATATATTTAGTTTTGTGCTGGTGCTGATAAAATATATATATAAAAAAGACTACTGCACCTGTCCCTCCTGGAGTAGAGATGCGGCCCCCGTCAAAGGCCGCACATGCAAGCACCTGCAGTCCCTCTTCGGCATTGAGTACGAGGAGGCACGGGTGGAGCTGGAGAACCCGAAACTCTCCTCCTCGCTCAAGCGCAAGGCGGAAGATACTGCCTCCGAGGAGGAGGTGGATGAGGTTAGAAACAAAGGCAAAGGCAAAGGCAAAGGCAAGGACGAGGAGGACGAAGAGGACGAAGAGGAAGAAACCGAGACCGAAATCGAGACCGAGGTGGAGGTGGAAACAGAGGTGGAAACAGAGGAAGATGTAAGGCCCAGAAGACTTGCCAAGAGACTCACCCCCGACGACGACGAGGATGACGAGGAAGAGGAAGAGAAGGATGTCAGGCCCGCGGCTAAACGGACCCGCAATTCGAAGCCGGCGCAGAAGCCGAGGGTCGTTAGTGATGAGGAGCTTGCAGATACAAAGCCGACTCGGAAGGCTGCTGCTGCCATCGCTGCAGCAGGTAGTAGTTCGGCGGCGGCGAGGCCAAAGAGGAATACGGCGCCGGTGCAGAGGCTGGTAAAGGATACGGGCTTCAAGCCGTTGCTGGCGGAGAAGTGGGATATCGAGAAGGGGAAGGACCCGAAGGGGTATCTTGTCTCGGAGAAGCTGGACGGTGTGCGCGCATACTGGAACGGGAAGAACTTTCAGAGCAGGGAGGGGAACCCATTTTATGCGCCCGAGTGGTTCACGAAGCGGATGCCGAAAAATGTTTGTTCCCTCCACCACTCGCTCTCTCTCTCTCTTAGAAACTTGCCAGACTAACAGCTACTAGATCTGCCTCGACGGCGAACTCTTCACCGAGCGCGGCGACTTTCAAAAATGCGTCTCCATCGTGCGCACGCAAAACGACCCGGATGCGTGGAAGTTCAGCGTCAGCTACCAGGTCTTTGACTGCCCGTCCATGGGCGACAAGCCGTTCGAGGACCGCATCGCCTTTGTGCGCGCCACGTTCGACAAGCTGCGCATCCGCTGGGTGCGCGTGCTCGAGCACACAGAGTGTACGGGCCGCAAGCACCTGCTCGAGATGCTCGACGACATCATCGCCAAGGGCGGCGAGGGCCTCATGCTGCGCGAGCCCGGGTCCGAGTACGTCAATGGGCGCTCAAAGACGCTGCTCAAGGTGAAGCGCTTCCTGGATGCGGATGCAATCGTCAGGGGACATGAGAGGGGCACGGGGAGGAACGCGAGTGTGACTGGCGCGCTGAGGGTCGAGATGTTGGATGATAAGGGGAAGCCGACGGGGAAGTTGTTTAAGATTGGAAGCGGGCTCACGGATCAGCAGAGGAGGACGCCACCGAAGATTGGGGCGACGGTCATTTATAGGTACCAGGAGTTGTCCAATAGTGGGACGCCGAGGTTCCCGACTTTTGTGGGGGAGAGGGCGGATTAGATGTATATATATGTTTTATAGAATTGTGGGGAGTTGTTTGTGGGTTGGGGTTGGAAGTTGATGGATTATATTCCTGTGCTCGTGCGAGAGGGAGGTTTTTCGACGCTGTTGCCTGGCGGTTAACCTTTATTTCTTTTGTGCTTCTGTTTCCTTGATTCCTTTTGTTTATTTCTGATGACCGTTATTTTAATGATGACTAGAATTCTCTCGAGATGTTTTGAAATAAAACTATAGGAGCAGTATACATATACATTCAATCCCCATGCAGTCCCCATGCAGCAACAGTTCCGTACATCCCATATAAATACTTAGCTGCATGCATGTATGAAGTATAAATAAATACCAAACATGCATGTCTTCACCACCCATCACTCGCACCTCTTGGCACACACAAAACCCGTCCCCACTCCACTCCCCTCTTCTCTTCCCCTCTCTCCACTCAACCACATCGACATCCCCCCCCCCACACACACACAAACGAGGAGACTGGTCGCGAGCAATGGAGAGGCATGGAAAGGTGGGCTTTTTTTTATAGCCACGCCCTCCTTCGGTCTCCACTGCTTGCGATTCGTCGGCGCTCCTGTGGTTGTGTGTAGGGGGGGGGGGGAGGGCGGTGACGCCTTCCATCTTTGTCGTAGATGTAGATATAGTGTAGATGTAGATGTAGATGCATGTAGTCCTCGCCCCGTAAGATTCTTCCCTGCATAAGTAGGTAAGTACATGTAAGTACCTCATATGCTACTACATGCATATATGAGGTATATATAAATAAAATACTCCATATGCTATCCAAGGCCAGCTGGCGCAACGCCCCCAACCTACTCATATGACCAGGCTCCATCCGATCCTCGTCCCCTGGGCGCTGGGTACATGTGATGCCGGCACCGCATTACGGCGGGGTTTATAGGGCGGTTGTCGGGGCCCGTCTCTGCTCTGCTACATCCAAGTACCGTTGCCCGGTGTCTTCCTGAGTATAAAGAGCCACCACAACTGTGTGTGTCCGGTTAGAGCTGGTGCTCCATATGGATATACATATACCAGTGTCACGATCTTGCGACTGACTTTCTCTAGGCTTGTAGAATATCGATATGGCATTCAACCCCCCGTTCGTCTATGGGGGCTGGGTGTTCCTGGTCGCGTGGGTTGAGGCCGTTTGGTTCTATCAGCTACATGTAGTACACTTTGGTTATGGCATAGCGGTAGGTACAACACCAAAGGCTGGCTTTCAGAATAACAGTTCTACCATTGACTAGTTCAAGTAAATAACCTCTACCGCCCATCTACTATCTGGCTGTACACTTTCTATAGCTACTTCAATGTCTTCGTAGGGCTCTGGTATATACACGTGCACAGGGACTAGTCGTTTCCAGGATACGAGGGTTCCTGGATCAATGGTTGGGGTAGAGCCAACGCTGCTGTGGCTATTGAAATATCATAGCTACATATTTGCTTTGCTACCATTCATATCCGTGGGTAGATTTGATGCTGTAATATCGATGTCGGTGCGGCATTAGTATAAACGCTGCATATCGCTCCTGATTCCGTTAGCAATAATAAATATTAGTTGTGACCCCCCCACAATTGTTCCTAATCATGACCAGCTAAGTTAAGCCTGGCAGGGGGAGAAGTTGATCAGCGTAAAACCTATAAGCTGAATACAAGCCCGTGTCTATATACAACCTGCCGATACCCAAGCTAGCTGCAGGTTGACATTCATACAACTCCCCACATTCCCAACCAATGTCCACAGACCGGGTGTGGCGCTCAATACCGGCCATAATAGAGAACCGCTTTTTTATTATAAATTAAACCCCGTGTATATAGAGGTCAGGCCGCAAGGGTTCTGGATCGAGAGGCGTTTGGTTTCTTTTTTTGCCGGTACCTTGCTGTTGGATATCCTGAGCTCTCGTTGGGCCCACGCATCAGAATTCGGTGTAGGTGCTTACTTTGTCTCCAAGTTATATATCCTGTTTTTCTCTTTTATCAAGAGGGGTCGGGTTTGTCTGAATAGTAGTCAGCATTCACCAACAGCCCACACCCAAACCCTCAACCACAGCAGCAAGAGCTATCCACTCCCCAGCCTCCAAAATACTACCCACAGATCATTACCCACCCACGTCTCCAATAACCAGCCCAACCAATCACGCCCCATCACTCGCCCGAAACAATAAACAACCAGGGGGGGCTTACATAACGGCGCAACCCCTCCTTCCCCTCCTCCACCTCCTCCTCACACAATTATCTCACTCTATGGATCAGTACCTGGACCTCCTCAGCTCGCACCTGCGCCGGGCGCCGCTAGTCCCCGCGCTCGCCATCCTGACGGGGACATTCATCTACACCGCTCTACGCTCGCCGCTCGGGTCGCTGCTCCCCACGACGATCGAGTCCCCGCGGGTCGAGCTGCCGCGGCTGACGCCCGAGGAGCTCGAGAGGCTGCCCTACCCGCCCGACGTGTTCCCGGGGGCGCGGTGGGTCACGACGCCGTACGGAACCATCCGCGTGTACGAGTGGGGGCCCGAGGACGGGCGGCGGGTCGTGTTCGTGCATGGCATTGGGAGCCCGTGTGTTGTTGCGCGGGACCTCCTGTGGGAGCTGGTGGAGAAGGGGGGGTGCCGGGTGCTGGTCTTTGGTAGGTCGCCGCCTTTGTATGTATATATATAATTCTGTATCTATGTGCTCATTAGTATTTGTATATATATGTAGACCTGTACGGGCGCGGATACTCGGACACGCCGCTGCGCGTCCCCCACGACCACAGGCTCTACGCCGCAGAGCTGATCTTTGCGCTACACTCCTCGCCGCAGTCCCAGGGCTGGCACAACTTCACGCTGATCGGGTACTCGTTCGGCGGCGGCATCTCGGTCGCCTTCGCAAAGCTGTATCCGCACCTCGTGCGGGACCTCGTGCTCCTCGCGCCGTCCGGGCTGGTGCGCTCCTCGCGCCTCGGCGTCTTTGCGCGCTTCGCACAGGCCGGATTCGTCCCCAACGCGGTTGCGGGGTGGCTCGCCGTGCGGCGCACGCACGGGACGCCCTCGGCGGAGGTGGTGGCCGCGCGTGGCGCTGATCCCAGGGTTAGGGGCGATGGGAGGGCCGTGGATGTCGAGGGGATCCTTGACTGGCAGGGGAGGGCGCATAGCGGGTTTCTGACGGCGTTTCTGAGCAGCTTCCGGAATGGGCCGTTGTTTGATCGCCAGGCGGAGTGGGGGGATGTGGGGAGGGTGTGGATGGAGGAGAGGAAGAGGGCGTTGGTGGTGGTGGCGGAGGAGGATGTGGTCATTGAGCCTGGGCTGCTGGGGGAGATGGTGGAGTTGTTGGCGGGGGGAGAGAAGGCGGAGGAGGCGGGGGGAGGCGGGGGGAAGGGGGGGAAGAGGGTCGTGGGGAGGGTGTTTGCGGGGATGGGACACGATTTTGTGGTGAGGAGGGGGAAGGAGGTGGCGGGGATTCTGATGGAGAATTGGAAGGGGGAGGGCGTCAATGGGGTTTAGAGGACGTAGATAGATGACGGTGTTTTAATGCCCCTCGAGATCATGTAGATATTGGCATGAATAGAAGTGGGATGCATTTAGGAACACTACTAGCACTCTGGAGAACTAACGGTGTTGTACTGACAGAACCCTCTGATCACGATATAGGAATTAACAAAAAGGCATGCAAGTAACCCTTATGCATATGTACAGCATTAATGTCATGATGGTATTAAAGACAAGAAACGAAATGCGTAAAACCAACAATTACAGTTGAGTATTGTAGACCGTTCGACACCTACAAGTAGTTCCAAATGACTATTTTAATCTCTACCATCATTAAACTCTCAAACAGACCTCGACCACTGCTTAGGTCTTCATCGATAGTATACACATTCATTGTTATTGAAACACAAACTATAAAAGAACACCCCGTACTCGTAAAGTAGAGGAACGATATCCCCTATTATAACTGCACACAAGTATCAATCAGTAATCCCACCTTCTATCCTACACAGGAGCCCTTCAGAGTATGCAGCTTGATCTGGGACAAATCCGTCGTTCCAAGTGCCAAGACGTGCGGGCATACTATTTCTACTACTATTTCTACCAAAAGAGTGATAGCGCGTATTATTGCAGAAAAAAACAACAACCAATAGTTGATACCGAGCTGCATATCTATCTCATCTGCGTTGATGATGATGATGATGATGATGATGAGGTGGGTGTCCCCCGGGACAAGACCCTGATGAGGCCTGTGGTGATATAGAGTACATGTAGTTATAATCCTCAATGCCGACCTGATTAGAGTACTCCCGTCGGCACCGACACTCCCGTCGGCGCGCATAGATACAACTACATGTAGTGGGTGTACCTATCTCTAAGTCAGTATGTATGTATGTATGTATGTAGAAAGCACCCAACTCACTCACTCTCTACTCACTCACTCATGCAGACATTACATAGATACCAGAGGTTCAGATCATGCCCCAAAGCCCATAGCAGCAAGAGCTGTCAAAAAAACCAACCCTGCATAGATTCGGGGAACGGGGGCCCGAACCCCCCCTCCGCTGTCAATATTTGAGTGATTACTTACCACTGGATCTCTCTCTCCAACTGTTGGGATAGAAGTGTCGATTATGTTGAATTGCTTTCTTTACACGTGCGTGCCGAGGAAGTAACAATTGTATGTATCGATAGCCGCGGGTTAATTTGTTGATTGGGCCAGAGGTAATTGGTTTTCTTGGAAAGAGGAGAGGGAATTGAATAGACTCCAAGATAGTAGATGATATAGAGAGATGTCTTGTCTTGTCTTGTCTTGTCTTGTCTTGTCTTGTCTTGTCTTCAGTGTCTTGCCTTTAATGTTGTTGTGCTACCGTCTCGATTACGGGATTGGTGCAGACAAGCGAAATGCCTCGGTTTGATGCGTAACCTATGAAATCAGTGACACCCCCTGTCACTTATCCATCAAAGGTGTGGCCCCGTAAGACAATTCCCAGGAGCCTTCTTCCTCCCTCTACTTCTCTCTCTCTCTCTCTCTCTTTTTCTCTCCCCCCCTCCCCCACACTCTCCCCACATTCCTCACTTCTCCCCATCTCGATATCATTACATATCTTGATCACTAGAAATCCTTCCCCTTAATATAGTATCCCATATCCAAACCAGACGGGACCTTCAAATCAGTACCCCCACCAGCTCTACCATGGCCCTCCCCGCCACAGTCCTCAAAAGTATCCTTGCAACCCTTCCCGCCCTTTCATACCTCGACGCCAAATACCTACTCTCGCATGATCTCCGACTCATACGCTCCTTCCTCACCAGCACACTCGAGCAAGCCATCTACGAGAAGCGTGATCGTCTCTCCCTCTACTACCTCCTCGAGACAGTCGCTCTCTCGCCCACCCCCGCGCTCCGCGACCGCCCCTTCCTCATCTACGAGGGTACCACATGGAGCTACAAGGAGGCCTACGACATGATCCTGCGCTACGCCACATGGCTCAAGGAGCGCTACAACATCAAGAAGGGGGAGATTGTGGCGCTGGACTTTACAAACAAGCCAGCACTGATCTGGGTGTGGTATGGGTTGTGGGCGATTGGCGCGAAGCCCGCAATGATCAATTATAACCTCAGTGGCGAGAGGCTGCTGCACTGCGTCAAGACGTCGTCGGCGAGGCTGGTGCTGGTTGATGGGGAGGTGCGCGGCGTGCTGGAGGGGGAGGAGGGAGAAAAGACGAGGAACCTGCTGGAGACGGATGGGATGGAGAGGGAGGTGGTGATTTTTGATGAGGCGACTGAGAGGGTTGTGGGGACGTGGAGGGCGGTTAGACCCGGTGATGAGGAGCGAGGGGGTGAAAAGCTGCATAATATGGCAATGTTGATCTACACAAGGTATGTATGTCTGCGTCATAGCACGTCCCATCATGAGATATTACCTTCCACCCCCGCTGTCAATGATTTTACAAACCACTGACCCCCATACCACAGTGGCACAACGGGCATGCCCAAACCCGCGATCATCTCCTTCCAAAAGTTGCACTTCGGCGCTGGATTCGCCTCGCGCTACATCTGCCTCAAGTCCACCGACGTTTACTACACCTGCATGCCACTCTACCACAGCTCGGCCGTGCTCCTCGGCATCACCAATGTTCTCTACTCCCGCGCCACCCTTTCCCTAGGTCACAAATTTTCCACAAAGACTTTCTGGCGCGACGTCCGAGCTTCCAACTCCACTGTAATCCAATACGTTGGCGAGACCTGCCGCTACCTCCTCTCGGCACCCCCGCAGCCCACAGATCACGACCACAAGGTTCGCATGGCATTCGGAAACGGCCTGCGTCCCGACGTATGGCCCGCCTTCAAGGAGCGCTTCAACATCCCAATCATCACCGAGTTCTACGCCTCCACCGAGGGCTCCTCTGGCTCCTGGAACTACCAGGAAGGCCACTTTGGTATCGGCGCCATCGGCCGCAGCGGCCTTCTCCTCCGCTCCATCATGGGCCGTAATGCCAAATTAGTCATGATGGACCCCGACGGCGACTCCCCGCTCCGAGACCCGACCACGGGCTTCGCGACTGAATGCCCGCGCGGCGAGGCCGGCGAGCTCCTCTGGCGCCTCGACCCAAACAACGTCAAGAGGAACTTCCAGGGATACTTTGGAAACGGAAAGGCCACGGACGAGAAGATCCTCCGCGACGTCTTTGCCAAGGGCGATGCCTGGTTCCGCACTGGCGACCTCCAGAAGGTCAGCCCTGACGGACTGTTCTGGTACTTTATCGACCGTATCGGCGATACGTACCGCTGGAAGAGCGAGAACGTGAGCACGGCGGAGGTGGCAGAGGTCCTCGGCGGGTGCAGCGAGGTGGCGGAGGCCAATGTGTATGGCGTTGAGCTACCTGGCCACGACGGGCGCGCGGGGTGCGCCTGCGTGGTGCTGAAACCAGAGTGTTATGTCGGTTCCACCGGCGCAGAGGCCAAGGAAGAGACCATGAAGACGCTGGCGCGGCACGTCGTGAAGGGACTGCCAAAGTTCGCTGTGCCAATCTTCATCAGGGTGACGAGGGAGATGGTGACGACGGGGAACTTGAAGCATGTCAAGCATGATATGCGGGTGCAGGGGGCGGACCCGGAGCTGGTGGAGAGCGGCGGGGATAGGTTGTGGTGGTTAGTGGGGGGCGTTTATGTACGCTTTACGAAGAAGGATTGGGACGAGCTGAGGGGGGGGAAGGTGAAGTTGTAGGTTTTTTCTTCTGGTCTGCTGTCTCCCTGCTTCTGTGGGTGTCTGCTTCGTCTCGTTTTTTTTTTAGGTAGCTTTTTTTTTTTTTTTTTTTTTATATCTGTATATTATGCTTTGGTCAGTTCGTTTATGGGATTTTTTTTTTATCTCTGCGGTTTTGTCTGTGGGTCATCTTTTTTATAGGGTGGGGGGTGCTAGCGGAATATATTTGGCATTTCTTCTTTTCGTATCCTTTTTTTCATTCTTTCTTCATCCATATTCTTATCCCCCCCGCCCCCCATTCCCTATATGTCTTTTTTCCCTTCAAGTACCGTTACCAAACCCGGGAGTGATCAGGATCAGAGAGCTCGAGGTACCAGAAAAATGTGGAAAATACCTAAGCGTGATGTGGGGAGGGGCATCTAAATGCATGTATCTAACCTAACCTACTTATCGCAAAAGTGTGGTGTGGTTGGGCTGGTTGGGGAGAAAGAGAGAGAGAGAGAGAAAGAGTGACGGCGGTGGGTGGATGTTATATTTTTATTTTTATTATAGATGAAGCTTACAATCACTTTATTTTTCACATTCCTCTCTGTGCGTATAACGTGAGACCTAAGTAAGTAAGATGTAGGTACATGTATGTGCGTAGTCCAATTTAGCCTTCATCCTTTCCCCCCGCATTAACCCTAACCCTGGGTGCGGGGATTAGCAGTGGTATTGATACTTGTATCTGGCCTGTTCGTGTTGAGGCCATTGACTTCTGCCAAATAACCCGGGGGGTTTTGGGGGCAGTGAATTTCCCAGTACCCTTTTTTCCTTTTTTTTACCTCTCCCGATGATGGGGTTTGTGGTGCAGCTGGATCGATACTTAATTTCGGGGGTGTGGGCTGGCTGGCTGGCTGGCAAACACTGCGCCGTGTTGTTGGCTGTGGAATTGTCTTCTGGTAGAGGAGCGGTCCCTTGTTGGTAGAAGAGTGGTAAGTACCCGTTGGCTAAAGCAAGCTAAGCCCTACCAGGGAGCGGGCGGGTTACGTATAATTAATTAATAGAATATACTACTGCACGTGTGCTGGCCAAGCCCACGAGCCCCCCTTCCAATATTGGGAATGATCGTTTAGTAGGAAATTTGGTTTGGGAAAATATACTTTGCGGTAACCTAATTGGGATTATTAGTAGGTGCGGGAGGGAGACGTCGTGTGAAATGATTGAACGGTAGGTTTTTGAGGCAGTTTGCCTTTTTGTGAATAACGGGGAAAGAGGGGCGTGGGTGTTTTTCTTCATCTTTGAATTTGGTGGTTTGCCCTTGATAGTTGAGGCGGGTTTGGTAATACTGTAACCGCCCAGTCGGGCTCTTTGTTAAAGGAATCCGGCAGGGCATGATGGGTAGCAGTCAGTCAGTCAGTGTAGGTGTTGATTGATCATATATCTGTCGTTCATGCCGGATGGTGGCTCTTTATTGGGCTCTATGTATCAAGCCGTGAGTCAATATGAGAACAGAGAGGGTGGATCTGTGTACATAAGACTCACTCTACGCCCAGCTCTGACCGTTCTTTGTCCAGATCCATCCACCCATATCAAACTACGACTTCAACTGATCCCTTTACGCCAAGTCACACCCCATAGAAGGAGCTTAGCTATACCGCGCCTCTGTCATAGTGTTTATCCCCACCGCCACGGGGGTGAGTTTGTCAATAGTGTTTGCATTGAGTGTCTGCACTTTACTACCTAGATACAGAACCCTAGAATGGCTTTGAAGTTAGTGAATTACTTATGATGGAGCTTAGGTCATCACAAATTGAGGATCCTTACAGGGAACAATGAGGTAGACCATCCTGTTTCAGTCTACGATGTGATCAGCCAATCAGAAGCTTGGAGCCCTGATGGAGAGAGTGTAAATGATGAAGTTGCGTTTGCAAGTGATTGATAAGCGGTTAGTTGTATCGAGTTCGAGTCAAAAGGACCCGGGGGTGGTTTCCAATACTAAGTTTCTTCTTAAGAAGCTTGAGCACGTCTGCTGATTGCTTGCCTTGAGGGGTGTTATGAGTCAGTGAAACCTAAAGCCACAGTATAAAAACAAGCTGAGCAGCACCCAGCGCAGCACCGAGCTTCTTACACCCATCCAGTTGATATTAACGCAGGGCAGTCCCGTCCCAGCACCACACACAGGTTCAGGTTACGCTGCTTACGTACAAATACTTGAAAGACCCAGCCAAGCCACACTGCAACGACACATTCTTTCCTCGTCGCGTCCTTCCTCTACATCTCCCCCCAAAATTTCCCCCACGAAAAAACCCCACCTCCCCACCTCTATTCCCTCAGAAAGAAATAAAGAAAGAAATAAAGGAAAGCTAAACATGTCTGAAGTAAAACCCATCCCTATAACTCAGTCAGGTCTTTGGAGCATAAAGCCAAAGAAGAAGAAGGTCGTCGGAGCCCCCACATCCAGCAGCCCCGCGAACGGTAGCTCGTCTACGTCTCTTAAACGCAGGTTTCAGGACACAGTCATCAAAAATGAGCCGAGCACTGAAAGGGACAAATTCATAAAGATTGAGAGTAGTGATGATGATGACGAGCTTGATCCGGAGCTGGCGGATGTCTTTAAGGTCGATGGCGAGCACCTTTTGAATCAACAGGAAAGTAAAAGGCTCGAGGCAAGAAGAGAGGCGAAGAAGACATCCAGACTTAATTCAAAGGCGTTCAAGGATGAGGACGGTGAAGAGTAATACACCCCACCACACTATTAATAGATGCCTCTTAACACAAATGCTAACATGGATAATTAATTTTAGAGGTAGCAGATCTTTGAACACTAGGAGGAGACGTCCTGCTCCAGCTTTGAAATCAACTCTTACAAGGAGTGAAGGAATCGCTTTGCAGTCCGTGAGTGACACGATTAGTTACGTGTCCAAAAATTTTTCTGGGGGCGTTCAAACAGGAATTGAGGTACAAAACCTTCGCGATACCATTCAGCGTTTGCCATATATTCCAGCAGACATGGTCTTTGTCAATTCTAAAGGTGTTTTATCTGCTGTGAGAACGTTGGTGCAGGAAGGTGGGGAGTTGGGAATCCCACAAGACATTATTCTGGACGCACAGAGTCTCTACCGGAAATGGCTACGCTCTGACTTCGATAAAGCCTTGATGCGTGGGATATCATCGCTCACTACTCTGAAAAAGCAGGAAGGAAATGGAAAAACTAAGCGGGCGATGCGCTGGGGCTTTGAAGAAAATTACAGGCACAAGGTCAACGCACAGGTCGTCGGACATAACGGGCTCACGGTCGGTGATTGGTGGCCCTTGCAGATATGTGCCATGCGTGATGGTGCTCATGGCGAGACTGAGGCCGGTAGGTTCCCAAAAGATACTTGTTCGTCTTATGGAGTACATTAACTAACTTGAAATTGCTCGATAGGGATTGCTGGTGGTGCTGAATATGGCTGTTTGAGTGTCGTTATCTCAAACGGTTACGCCCGCGACGAAGACCACGGTGATGTCGTCTTATACTGCGGGACCCTGGGCATTAGAACAAAATCTGGCAACATTGTTCCCTCCACGGGAACCAAGTACCTCCAGAAATCCCAGGCTAACGCGATCCCGGTAAGGCTGCTCAGAGCCGCCAAGGCAAAAACTAAGTCTATATACGCGCCTAGTAAAGGCATAAGGTACGATGGCCTTTACCTCGTGGAGGCATACGAAATCTTGGACGATAAAAATCTACTATTTCGCTTTACTCTAAGGCGGAAGCCTGGACAGCCGCCAATTCGCTATACGGGACCTGGTGCCCGCCCAAACCCATACGATCTCAAAGAATGGGACTCGATCCAAGACTTGCTGCGAGGCGAGCGATAGAGGTACTATCGCAAGGAAACTCCCCCCCTGCCCATGGTCTTCACCAATTGTATGGGTGAATCACAACGTGTGTGTGAGGTGGAGGGAGTATAAGAATAGGTTCAAACTGCGTTTAGAGTGTGACTTTCGACTTGGGTGGCTATTTTTTTTTCATTCTTTTTTTCTAGCACAGGATGCTTTTTGTCTAGGTTGCGGCTTTTTTTTCCCCCCATGCCACGGTGTGCTTCTATTTGGAGAAATGGTTTAATACAGTTTCTTCTACTTTTTCACTATTTCTTTCTTCTTGTAATGTTTCATTGTTGTTTCTTTCCCTCCTATACCCCCTTTCATTCTGTATAGATTGAAATTAAACGCATGTACGAAGCCATGATCAGATCCACGTTTGTCAACGACTTTACCTCAATGTACCACACTTTTCAGCAATTTGCTATTTACTCATATTGTCAAGAGCGGAAAATCATCTATTAGCTATTAGGCGCCGTTTGGCATATATACTTCAAAATTTTCCTGATCATCGTGCATCAGTAGCTCAATTAAATCGACTCTAAGCTGAAAACCAGACGGGCAACGAATAAGAACGGTGAAAATGCATTTTTATATGTGCCGTGATAATTGGGAAAGAGAAAAAAAAACTATTCGTATTCATAGTTCTACTAATCGGTGGCGGTGACGGTGGCGGTGGCGGTGAATAGAATTAGAGAACTTGTTATTAGACTTGGCTGCAGCTGTGATACATCTTTGACTGCTAACCCTAGCCCCGGAGTTTCCGAGTCAGATTCTGTGAGTACATGTACGTTAAGTGATTGATTGATTGATACTTCATCATGTACGCTAGTGCCTAGGCCCAACTTTCAACATGTATATGATGTAGACCGAGGTTAGCTTTTTACTAGCCTCTAAATTTACATGTACTTTTAGGCGGTTCAATCTCATATATATAGTACTTACTCGACATGTTTTTTTTTTTCGTTTATCACGTCATTTTGACCCTACAAACTACCTTATAATTACATGTAATTAATCAATCAGTCAATCAATCATTACGTACTACATAGACAAGGGGTCCGGAGGTGATTCGGAAATATCAACAAACAAGTTTCTTTTACGTGTGTTAGCTACATGTATCTATTTGTAGCCATGGTAATTTATAAAGCCAGCTCTCAATCTCGCCTCACCGAGATCAAGGTCGAGTAAACATAAATACTAGTACATAAATGTACTTAGGTACATGTAATATAACATCCCAGGACCCCCCCTCACCCTCCACCATACTCTACCGGTATATGTGTACAGTAAAGCGGCTACGTACTTATGTAGCAACATGCAAGTTACCAACTAATCCCACGACCCACCGCTCCACTACAACTCTCTACAATCGATCCAAGTGCACGGTATTCTCTCCGCAAGATAAACATATCCAGGACCTGCTTTTCCTGGGTATAGACATACATACATTCTGGTTAGTCTTTTCCCGGGGTTCAAGAGTCCATTTCCCCGGATCGCAGATGGGGGAGGCAATAAACATACGTAGTCTAATCAATGGATAAAAGGTAAAGTATGCGTTCGCGAGGATCTTTTCCTCAACACCTCGGAGATAATGCCCAGAACGCCGAGTCAAACAAGCATCTTGTGCATGGGTTCCCCACATTCGGCTATTGTGCTGCATTAGCACCAACCCCCAGTCAGGTCCGGGCTCTTTTGCTCTCTCGTACTGGTTAACTAATTGGTTTTCCTAGATATAATATAATCGGGAATCTTTCAACTTACCTACTGTAGTTAATCGGATAATTGGCGAATATATATATACAAGCCCCCCCGGGACCGACTTCGCTATAGTAGTGCCCGAGACGATATGCAAGCCCTACCAGCCTCCCCACCGAGACCGAGGCCGATAGTACATGGGGACGAGAAGGAAAAGAACAGGGAGAATGATGAGTTTAAATACCTCTTCTTTCGTCCCAGAACCTCTCGGTCCACCGAATAGCACCGGCCATTCTGCCCTCTAATTCTCACAACTCTCTATAATTAATTCCCCATAATGAAGCTCCAAGTCTCCACACTTCTCTCACTCCTTCTGGCCGCCCCGGGCGTGCTCTCGAAGCCCGTCTCCTCTAGCCTCATCCCGCTCGCTCCACGCACATCTAAGTACCGGGGTCACTACAACCCGGGCGGCCCTCGTCACCATCCGTTCCCGCAACGCGAGCACCGTAAAAAGGTGCACCTGCGGGCGTCACGTAACGAGACGGACGATGTGGCAGATGAGTTTCTGGCGGCGATAAAGAAGGCGAATCATGGAGGGACGTTGGTGCTGGAGGAGGGGAAGCAGTATGTGTTGGGGAAGAAGCTGGACCTGACGTTTTTGGATGATATTGTGGTGCAGTTGGATGGGCAGATACTGGTAAGTTATATATTTTTAATACTGTAGTAATTAGAGATATGGGCTTGGGGGAGCTCTAGTAGCCAATTGCAGCCCATAAAACATTTGACTAGCTCTTTAGCTCCCCAGTTGCAACAGCCACCCCCCATAGAGTACTTTGAGCATTGAGCATAAGCTAATTCAGGTTTGTCTGCAAATAACAGTTCACAGACGACATTGCATACTGGCAAGCCAACTACTTCTTCCACCCCTTCCAGAACTCTATCACTTTCTGGCAATGGGGTGGAAAGGATATCGTCATTAAAGGTAGCGGTGAGATCAACGGCAACGGCCAAGCCTGGTATGACGGATTTGCCGGCCGCGAGATTCTCGTAAGTCCCTATCTCCGTGCCCGCCTGTCAATGATAATCTAATCACAAAACTAACACATCCTGTAGGACCCTAACAACGCCTTCCTCCGCCCCAATCTATTCACCGCCGTGAATGCCACCGGTCTCCTGATTGATGGCATCACCTTCCGCAACTCACCCTGCTGGACCAATTTCCTGATCACGTCCAAAGACATTTTCTACAACAACGTGCTCATCGAAGCTCAGTCTACCAACGAAAACCTACCCAAAAACACCGACGGCTGGGACTCGTACAACGTCGACGGACTCACTGTGACAAACGCGCGCGTCAACATCGGCGACGACTGCTTCAGCCCTAAGCCTAACACCACCAACATCTTCGTGCAGAACCTATGGTGTAACGGCACCCACGGCGTGTCCATGGGCAGCATTGGGCAGTATGCGGGCGTCATGGACATCATCGAGAATGTGTATATCGAGAACGTCACGATGCACAACTCTCAGAACGGTGCGCGACTAAAGGCATGGGCGGGGCAGAATATTGGTTATGGACGCATGAACAATATCACGTACAAAGACTTTGTGGTGGATAATGTCGACTACCCACTTATACTCACGCAGTGCTATTTCAACATAAATAGCACCGAGTGCGCCAAATACCCGTCAGAGGTCGATATCTCAAACGTCACGTTTATTAACTTCAGCGGCGAGTCGTCGGGAGCGCGCGGGAAGCTAACTGTCGAGGTAATATGCTCGCCGAATGCCGTTTGCGAGGACATCTATTTGGAGGATATTGAGATGACAACTCCCTTTGGCGATCAAGTGTTTACTTGTGATGGTGTCACAGGCGGTATTGGTGTTGATTGTGTTTCGTCAAATTCGACGGAGGGATTGGCAGCTTTGGCTACTACTATCCCGAGCACGAACCTCTAATTTTTATATATATATAATTATTGTATATTAGTCCTTTGGATGAATAGATGTGATCATGAGAAGTAATGAACTGGTAGCCGAATGATATGTGCCACAGTGCCAATGTGAGGTTTTGCAGGTTTTTGGGGAATAGAGTAAATGATTGGCCTGTACCACATAAAACACTCGGCCTACATCACTCGACATCTACAACTGCTATTGCATACACAGAAAAATCACGCCAAGGCTACCTTTTTGTATGGCATGCAATAGGATCGTGTCTGGAAACGTCATAAATTTACGAGTAGTATGTATGTAGCTACATATGTAGAATCCCAAGATCCCAAGACCTGATAGATAATCATTTCCCTCACACACACACGAAGGAACCAGTTACTTCCACCACAACCACAAAGTGAAGAAAGGGAAAGAAAAAAAAAAAAACTCCTGATTCTAAGCCCGATTGCCTAGATATCTTCTCCAGTCGATGAAGATCTTGTCTGTGGGGGTACGAGAAATTTTTCTCATTACCGCGCGGCCCCCGTCCCGTCCCGTCCCGAGGCGCCAGCCAGAAAAGAAGCCAAAATTAAAAGGCCTGAGTAACTACACGTACATGGAAAGCTTTTTTTCTTTTCCCCCAGAGAGAGAGAGAGAGGCAGTGTGCGGATTGCGGGCATATCTCTCGCTCGATCACACTATGTATGTATGATTCCAAATTCGCGGGGGTCGGTCCGCCCGCCCTCCCTTTGGAACCCTTTTTGCGAACACACACACACCGCAAGAAGGGTCAGGAATAGTTACAAGTGTGCGAACACAGCCAGAAAAGCCACGCCAAGACACCAACCCCATTTCATTTCGCAAACGCAACGGGTAAATGTACTTCCGTCTTCGGTCCGTGTCTTGGCGACTGGGCTGAGTCCCTTTACGGCGAAGTAAAAGGTAATGTAATTGGCTCGATAATTGTAATTGTAATTATGGGTGGATGGATCACCCTGACCGTCGGTAGGTCGGTTTTTTGACGCGTGCGGGTAGCAGAAGTGCTGTTCTGGAGATGACAGGGCAAAGGGCTGCGACCGGGCTCAGACACCGAACCGTTTGCGATGGCTGGATGGGGGAAGGGGGGGAAGGGGGGGAAGGGATGAGTGAGAAGGGGCGGGGAGTAATTATTACGGGGGGGTGTAATTATTACGGGGGGGTGTAAAACCTGGCTTGAGGTATATAGGATTGCTTTGTTCCCCCCCGTATGTTCAATATTATAATTCAAAATCAAGGTTTCAACAATTCAACGTCAGGTTTCAAGAGTCAATACTAAATAGATACTAGTGCCAACTTTCAACCTCCAAGCATCACATCAACATCATAATCACTAGTATAAAACACAACTTGAGCTTACCACTACTACTGCTACTACTACTACAATACACTTGAGGAAACAAATTATTCAGAAATCACTTAAAAAAAATATAAAAAATGGATAGCTTCCCTACAAGCGGTAGATGCCCGCCTATCAGCAATACCAACAGCGTCCCACGCCTTATATGGGCAACCATTGTTGGAAACGCAGACCTAGCACTCACCTCACTCCAGGAAGGCGACGACCCCAACGTATGCCTCTCTGATACCTTACAAACACCCTTACACCTTTCCATCCTCCACAACCACCCTACAATCTTCCACCTTCTCCTCTCCTTCCGTGCCTCCATCACTGCCGTGGACCGCAACTACCGTACGCCGCTCCACTATGCCTGCGATGCCGGGAGGGACTTCCCCGCCGCCAAAAAGCTCCTCGAGCTGGGCGCTCCCATCAACGCCCACGACGACACATTGTGCACGCCGCTGCACCTCGCAATCAGAGTCCCGGGCTACTATTCCCCCAAGCTGATACAGCACCTTCTAGAGCATGGCGCGGACGTGAACCACTACGACAATAATGGGCGCACGCCGCTGCACAAGGTCGTCGGAGACGGGCACTGCAATGTCGCCGAGATGCTGCTGCGGCGCGGCGCATCTGTGGATGTGACGGACCACGAGAAGAGCACACTCATGCACGCGGTAGTAAAGTGTTACGACCCTATGGACTCGCTGAAAATGTTGCAGCTGCTGGTAGCTTGGGGTGCTGGCACAGTTGTCAACGAGGCGGATGAGAACGGTAGTGCCCCTCTACACTGGGCGGCGCTGGGGGAGAGTATAGAGATTGTGGACTTGCTGCTTGTGTGTGGGGCGAATATAAATGCTCTTGATAGATTGGGCCGCACACCGCTGGATAGGGCGGTTTTGGATCTGATGGGTCTGGTGGATGAAGTCCCGCTGCCGGATGAGATGAAGAGGGCTCTGGAGGAGCGCGGTGGGCTGTTGGGCAAGGGGCTTGTTAAGCCAATTGAGCAGAAACAGTCCAAAAACGAGGCGGCGGTTGGGTTCTCGATGAAGGGCATCATGCTAAGGAATAAGAAGAGCGATGTCCAGATCGGAGCGTCAAGAGTAGATTCAGATAGAGGAAGCTCCGGCGATAAGAGTCCCTCTAGAGCAGAAGGTGCCTTGAGAAATCTGCTTCCCCGAAGCAAGATATGAGCGGGGAAATTTTTTTCTTCTCACCTTGGGGAGCGGGCTTCCCATGTTTCTCTTTTTTGGAGTTGGCGGGGGTCTCTTTTTATTGTTATATGGTGGGTTAGAGTTAGGCCATTTCGTACTTTGCATTGTACTATAGGTTCTGTATATTAGCGCTGTATTATCTTCATTACTTAAGCCGCAGAATTCATACTTAGGCTTCGTTCCTGATATCACTCATTTCTCTGAATCTATCGTGATCTTGATCGATTGAGGTCAACTTAGAACCTAAACTCAGGGCTAGGGTTATCTCACCTTTACTAACCTCTCGCACGTAGACACAGCTCACTACTGCCCTGTATGTACAGAGATGTTTGGACCATGACGACTTGGATGATTACAAGAAGTAATTAAAAGTGCAAAGTTTGTTTTTGTTGGCATGGCTAAATATCAGTTGCCGGGAACATGAGCATCTGGCCACTCGACCGCTGGCCCAACACCGAGAGGTCCATCATCCCCCTAGGCCCACTAGGGATTGGCTTTTTGGCCCCTTCCCTTCTTTTTGCGCCGCACCGGGTGTTGAGGGGGTCTGATAAGTGCGGTGTTCCTGCCTGCCTTATCAGATTCTGGTTTCACCTTTACCGGGACACCACACCGGTGCGGTTACCAGCGCAATGGGAAAACGGCCCCGGGAGAGTTTCAGATCGAGGTCCTGGTGCAGCGAGTATGATTCCCATGATATGAGCTCGTGGGTGGGTATCTTGGCCGGAGAATGGTGGTTAGCTACGAACCTTAATATCGCGGAATCAATGGCTGCATCTCTCACCTGTCTTGGCCACGCCGGTGTCGATAACGTATGTAGCTGCAGCTGAAAAGTTTTTGTTTTCATGTAGCACGAGTTGTTGGAAAACACCACTACTGTAGCCTCCTCAAGACGTTTTTGACCTTAAGGAGCTACATTGATAAAGGCGCGGACATCCCGGCATTTTCTTATCGGTTTGACTGGAGGCTTTTTAGTTACGGTGAAGAGACTCTTGATGGTGACAGTATCAAATTTATATCAGGACCCCAACGACGTACCTTCACATATGAATTAACAGTCGTACTCAAATCCTTCACTCTGAGGTATTGGAAGGCAGGAAGCTTTCTATGAGGTGAGGTAGTTCGAACCTACATACAGTGCAGGGTTTGAGATAACGATCCCTTAATATAGTAGTATACCTCCAGGGTATGGGCATTATATGCATATAAGACCGCTCCTCAGCCCATTAACCCCTTTAAACACTCCCCAAAACGAAACTTCTACCCCCCCAACATTCAACTACACACAAAAAAGAAAAAAAACAAAAAAACCGAAAATGCTAACCTCACGATCTCAATCAAACCTCTCCACAATACTCGACAATGCCATGGGGATAATCCGCTCCTCGCACCACACCCTGCCCTCCATCGTTCACGCCGTCAGCAGCGAAAACATCCCTCTCACCCAAGAGATCCTCGCCGCCCCCTCCACGCCCAACGTCAACACCACCGTCAACGGCAAGAGGCAAAAGCAGTACACCGTTCTCCACGTTGCCTCAAAGCTCACGACGCCCGCGGGCCTCACCATCGTCAGGCTCCTTCTGGAGAACGGCGCGGATGTGAGCGCGAGGGACAAGAGAGGGTTTACGCCTCTGGACTGGTGCTTTGAGAGGATGATGGAGCACCCGCATTCGACCTCGGTGGAGGATATGAGGATGCTCAGGGCGATATTCATCGAGTTGATAGAGAATAAGGCGGACATCAACTCGAAGGATAGGGAGGGCAAGACTATCATGGAGAGGGCGAGGGGACATGGGTGGAAGCAACAGGATAGGGGCTTTGGTGCGGGAGAACATCTCATAGCGTTTTTAGCAAATAAAGGGGCCAAATGAGGAGTTTTTTCTTAAACGCTGTTAGTTCAGGGGTGTTGGAATACAATGGCGCTATTGGAGTTTAAGCGTTTTCTTTAGATATCTACTGTTTATAGTTGAAAATGGAGTAAGGATCAACAGGTTTACGTTCTTGACATTGTGGTTGTGCTTTGATATCCTACGGCCTTGTGACCTCGTAACACCCCTTCCCCTTCTAATAGCCGTAATTCTGTGTGGGCGGAGGTGGGTTAGCTATTATACTACTACTTGAATCTCTATGGGTTTTTATGGGCTTTTAAAAGTCGGTATATACAGTCTTCAGCTTTGAATTTTTGCAGGGAGAGCTCCCGTTCCCAAAATTCCCGTTCTCCCTACCTTAACCATTAAGTCTATAACCAGCTCTGAAACTTACTCCAAGTTAGTTATACTTAATCCTACGACTCCATGAGTGCCGCAATATGTTTAGAGCCCGTCGATACGACAAAAACTTTGTAATCATGACACATCACTCGCAACATCAGTCTGCGGCGCGGGACTAATTTTCCAGTTTTTAAAAGAAAAAAAACAGGGGGTATCCATACCTCTTATTGAATCCGTGAGATGCACTAAGTGATAGAGAACACATGCAACTAACAACAAATCAGAAAGTAAAAGCCCACATGCTATGATCAATCTAACAAGTTTCTGCCATCCGTCTAGCTTATCAAGATTCACATAGCCCGCACAGTTTAAACAAGCTATGAAGCGCACAATACACCAGCTAGCCAGCTATCTCGCAATAAGAACAGCAGGGGTCTACCAGGGGGACCGAGACGAAGAATATATAAGCGTCAAACATGACCATTTGTACGCTGAAAGGTCAATAGGACGCATTACAGTGGATATAGTAGGGAGAGGGGGGGGGGGGGCGTTGAGAGGTGTAGACGGAGAGGTATCAAAGGGAAACAAACCCACCAAAGCGGTAGTATCAGGCTAGGCGGTAAATATTCTTGGCATACGTAGCTGCCCGTTATAGTAGCGAAGTTTGGGGTTATAGCTACAGCTGATTGAGAAAAGGCTGGGAGAGTGGGTTCTTGCAGCCTAGATACCTAAGATAGTTGTTGCCCCAGTAAATCAACCGCCCCAGTAAATCAACCAATCAATCAATCAATGGCCATGGGCGGTGTCTTATTAACAAGAGTAAAAATATAGGAACCTTCTATAGACCGAAGTAGGCATTACCCAAAGCCCTGAAAATCTAGTAGGTGAGGTCATAAAAGAAATAAGAGAGGAAGACGCAAAGAAGTAGAAGTAGCAAACGTCTAGAAAGTTGGGAAGATTTCTTCTAGATGTTTTTTATCTGTTTCGAATTTCCAGCTTTTCGCACGTTAAATACGCTACTGATTGTTAAATCCCCTATTTCCTTTATTCTTTAATTCAGTGTTTCTCCACGTATTAGGAGGGGTTGTAGAGGGTGCCCGCCACAGTCCCCCGGGCTACATACAATAAATGGCTTCTGTTGAAATGCCATCCACCCGAGTGATAATTCATGACGGAACGCATACAAAAGGATACATGTATTTCTCGCTTGTAATAGCTAATGATGTTTATCGAGGAACTGAGTACCTACGTGTAGATTGATCTTATAACTCGACAACTTAGACTCCTAGAAGTACATAACTACATCACACAATTACTTTACAAACGACAAATTTAAATGCAGATATTTGTAAACGAGCTGAGTTTAATAGCAAGTAGAAATAATCCTTTCTCACTCCCTCCATCAACTCCCCTCAGATTCGTACAGCTCATGCAATTTAAAGAATTCAAGTCCTGGATATCAAGTTATCAACGCCCTAAAATGCAGAGGTCCTCATAAACGACATAATAAATTAATCGCCGCACCAAAAACGAGAGAGAGAGAAAGAACTATTCACATAAAAAAATAAGAAATCCTCAACGCCGTCTGAATCCAGCCCAGCCCAACCGACCAACCCAGCCCAACCCAAAGCTACTGATACCTGTCGGCTTCTTCCACTTCAACTCTGTAGTACCTCCTTCCCCCGCCGCTCCTCCCGCTCCTAGCACCAGCCCCACCTCCACTAATTGGCGCTGCAGCAGGGGCTTCATAGGCCCCCCAAGTCGAGCCCCGCTCCCTCTCCACTTCCCTTGCTGCCCTTCTATGGCGTTTTTCCAGCTTTTCCTGTTCCTTACTCCTTTGTCGTTCTTCCTCGTCGAGTCTTACCCGCTCGTTGTGAAGAGTCCAGCCTCCTCCACCAGAGCCGCTGACATACACGTCAGATGCATCGCTGTCAATGTCCGACACGACCTCGCGGCGGATCCGTCTTCCAGAGCTGCCAGAGCGAGAGCGCGAGTGGGAGTGTGCATGAATTGGCGGTTCCTGACCAGGGTAATACGCACTGACGCTCTTCCGGAGAACTGGCTCACCATGAATCGGGGATGAGGATCGTGATGGACGGGAATGGTCGCGATGGCGGCCGTGAGTGATGTGCTCGGGGGATTGGTAGTGGCTGTGATGGTGGTTGCTGTGGTAAGCACCATGAAGATCACTGTTACTGGATGAACATGATCCCGGGTGCTCAGCTGTGACTGTAGGAGCGTGGTAGTGAAAGTGTTGGTTACCAGACAACGGTGGGGAGGAAGGAATTTGGTCATTAAGGATACGAATCCCATCTACATAGACAGGCTCGATTGGGAATATTGGGGCAACGGGTGTAACAACGCCATTTTCGTAGTGATATGGTTTCGCAAACTCACGTTCCCTTGTTCCTCTACGAGAGTGGTGTCGCGACTGATGCCTACTGTGCGAATGTCCACCTTCACCGTCAGAGGCGAATACCGTTTCTGAAGATACATGATTGCCATGGTGTCTGGAGTGATGTGTAAATGGATTATTGATATCTGACACTCCTGGTGCGCTTCTCGAGTAGCGCTCAGCTTCTACCGGGGGCTCTGGTGCTGGCGCCGGCGCCCGTCTTGATTTGCGACTCCGGGAGCTTACATAATGCTCTTGATGCGGCTGTGCATAATGATGATGATGCCGGTGGTATTCTTGTACGGGGGGTTGCTCCACATGTTCCCCACCTACCGGGACCTGTACTTTCCCATGCTTACTTGGGGGCGCGGTCGCGGCGGCTGCGGCTGCGGCTGCGGCGGATTCTTTGATTGCATCCCTTTCCTTCTTCTTTTCAAACATTTCATCGTGCCATCTTACTGTTTCGTCATCCGGTGCTGAGGGAAACGCCTCAGAAGGAATTTCCCGTGGAAATAGTTCACCTGTGTCTGGGTTTCGAAGTGGAAAAACCCGAGCTGCTTTTTGTAAGTAAGGCACGTGCTCTATGGGGTCAAGTAGCAGCTGAATTGTTTGCCATGTAACGAAGCCGCGATTTGTTAGCGCGGGAATACTGGGCGGGACAAAGTCGTCCCTGGGCATTGGCTGGAGCGTATGTGAGCAGCCCAGGGTGGTGTAAATCGAGGACAATACATCCGGTGGTGTTGCGAGGAACAAATCTGTATTATTTTCAGCATTCCACCCCAACTAACTGTATTCTCTCTCTCGATGCGCTTAGAACGGCTTGGGAGGATCTTACCATCAAGATCACCTCCAACATGATGATAGAAAACTGAGATCTTTTCTGGTGTTAAACACCGTATTTCTTTAGGCTCTAACTCTTCTATCTATAATTCCTATTAGTTTTCTGGCTTTCCATATTTCTAAAATTGTATGCAACGTACAATATAATTTGCGATAGAGTTTAACAGACTCCGAAACAACGGTGTCGGTTGCGTCGGCTGTTCCCGACTGATAAGATACCCCCAAAACTCTCTAGGATTTGGTGGTTTATGCGGCGGCGGAGTCATATTTCGCCTGCTGGGTTGGCGAGGAGGCCGAGCACTAGTCGACTGGTGGTAGGCACTAGTTGGCTGGTGACCACTAGGCAGCGGGTTTGCAAGTACGAGGTCCAGTTTTGCGGATTTATCGAGAATATATAGAGAGTATGTTTATTGATCCCACACCGAGGAGTGGGGAGGACTAGGTGAGGAGGGGGAGCTGAAGCGAAACTCTTAAAATGAGGCAAGCTTCAGTGGGCAGTGTAAGAGTTGGTTACCAAGATGGTAGTAGCGCGTTATACTTCTGTTGGTTGATGGTTACTACCACTCCCGTAGCTGCTTGGCTATAATTAAGGAATTTGAGTACACTGTAGAAGGGGTCCGAATGAGACTTTTGTGGGGCGTGTATGGATTCAGTTATGAGTTTCGTAGGGCGGTTGGGCCAGGCTGAAAAGGGTGTGTATGGGTTGTAGATATGTTGAGAAAATGAGGGGGAGGGGCATTTAGGTACTTTAATATGGATCAGTGTGTGTGTGTGTTTGCCAGGGATGAGGTATGAGGTCAGTCGCTGAGTGTGTGGGATGGATGGGTGGATGGATGGATGGACGGGTAGAGATGATCGAAGAAGAAGAGATGGTTGGTATTGCAGGGTATGGCAGGGCAGTGAACTCTGTTATTTTCTTTCCTTTCCTTTCCTTTCTTGTATATCCTGTGTACCACTAAGAGGGGATTTTCGGTGACTATCTCTTCTTTTTCTAGATTATCTCGCGGATATGTAAACTATTCTCGTCAACCACTGGCAGGGTGGCAGTTCACGGTACCAACGATGTGTGCAACACTGGACGCTGGGAGCTTTGGTTCGATCGACTCGAGGAGGAAGAAGAAGAAAGAGAAATGGGGGATGAGAAGAAAGGAATAACTCCCGAACAGATCGCTTTTTAACGGGTCTAGATGGAAATTGAGACACTTTTTCTGGGACGTATTGTAAGCCGTCCTTCTCTTCTCTTCTCACCCATTTTTCTCATTTTCTTGCAACGGGAGGGCTATTTGTACAGATCTTCACACTGCCTGCCTACTCCGCTCAACAGTGTACCTACCTCATGTACTCTGCAACCTTTACCCATCCATATCCCGCATCTCTATGCCTATTCAGCAGCAGTTATGTAGGCAGAGTGGAGTACCATTTACCATTTCTATGGGGATATAGAAGGTGAATACATATAGCTTGGTGCTAGATACGTGTGCAGTGACATCGGAATAACCAGATAATCAGCATTTCCCATGATCCCATCGCTTTTATGTAACGATGGGAAGAATACAAATACCTTCCTCTCTCTCTCTTTTTTTTTCCTCTCCGCAGAAAAACTGTACTCCATCCAGTACTTACTCCACCCAGGGTTGTTCTCATGTATTGAAAAAAAAAAGTGTGCATGGGCAGAAGTGGGTGCTTCAGGCTGTGAGGTGTACAAGCTCTCCCCCCACTGGCGTTGAAAATCAACTCGTTCGAGGATGGCTGACACGTCTTCCATGCATGCATGTGCAGCCTCGTTGTTGCGCTGCTGCGTACCTACTCTACTCTACCAAGCTCTGTTGAGGCCAAGTTACGGTGATAGTCGTCGTCTGGGCTGAACCATGGGGCATGGGGATGGCGGAGAGGTGATAAGTAATTAAACAAAAAAGTAAAACAATAGAAATAGCCCAGCCACTGAGTAACCTTTAATAGTATTCTAAGTAATTATAGTTAAACCTATGTACCTACATATATCGAATCACTATATAACTTATGAAACTAATCCGCGGTGAGTCTTCAATATCCACCAGTGGTAGTCTAGTCAGACACACCTTCCTGTAGGTACATAACCTGGGGGTACTCAGTGCAGCGCCGAGGCACTGGCGTCCGGGATCGGGTATGTAAAAGTAAGGAGATGATGCATCGATGTTCTGCTTACATGTATGATTATTACGCCTACAGTTATGGTAACGGTGGTCCAAACCAAGGGTCAAATGGAACTGATCAGATGAGAACTATATGTTGGGTAAATGTAGTTACTGTATCTCTCACGGGTGTTACTTTTGTTATTTCACGGTGAATTAAAGCGATTCTTAATTAATACAGACCTACTTAGGCTTGATTATATCGTATTATGCGATCAAGAATCAACAGAAGGAGAAAAAAGAGAAGCCCTGGAAAGAAAAAAGAACCCAAACGATTGCATGTACACATATTGTACATAATACCACCCACAATACGTACTGAGATAAAGGAAATGATAGGTATGCCGAAAATAAAACGCCCAGACAATATGAATCCCACTCAGGCACAGCAGCACCTTACTGTGCAATCATGACCACACCCCCAGACAATTGAAGCCATAGGAAAAGAATTTACAAGTCAGAGTGCATTTATCATGACTTGCAGATCGGCAATGCTCTCGCCATCTTTGGGGGCTCCTTCACCAGTCTTTCCAGACTTGGCCTGCTCTATCATTCTCTCCATCTCATTAAGATGGTCCTCGGGCAACCTGTTGACGAAAACCCTCTCGACTACGCTCTTAATCATCTCTGCGTCCTCTATCTTTCCCTGTACTAGACACTCCCTCGTCAGATCAACAGGAAATTTACTATCGTGACGATACCAAACCCCCAATGCTACCCGCTCTCCAGCGCTCAAATGATCTGCTAATTTCTTAAAATAAAGCACCCCCATGTCTACCTGGCGCGTAAACTTTAAATGAATCCATGCCTTCATCTGCAGGTTGAGAGCCCACGCTGAGGACTTGGAAATCAACCTCGTGAAATCAGGGTGTTTTGAAAAGCTCCCGACGCCCTCTTCACACAACATTACTGCCACTCTGTAGTACTCTCTCCTTGAAAACTTCCCGCCCTTCTGGTCCCCCTCAAAGACCTCCATAAATGCTGCCACAGCACTCTTCCATCCTCGCACACGGAGAATCTTCCTGATCCCAAAGAACAAGATATTCTGCCGCATCACCGATGTCTCCTTTCCGGTCATTTTTGACCACCAAACTATCATCTCATCCTTATCTTCAATCGCCCAACACTCCGCAACAGCCCGTGCAAGTCTCGGATTGGACATCACATCGGCCGGCTCACCAACACCAGACCTCTTTAGCCCGTCCAGCACAATGTTAGCGGCGCTCCACCGGAGCACCCCGGGCACGGGTATGTTGGCGGGAGGATCCGGTATTGTTCCGTCACGGATATGTCTACTGAGACAGAGCGCAGCAAGTTCAGCGTCCGCCTTCCCGAGTAAACATTGCTCCTCAAACAGCTCAAGAGGGTCCTGGAGAAACTTCTTGATGTTCGGATTAGATGCGGCAGAGGAGGAGGCCCCGGTACGGTTAGGGAAAAGCAGCCGTTCTGCGGAAAGGACACGACTCAAGTGACTGTCAGTTGGCGCGACCGGAGGTGTAGAGTCCTCAAGACAGTTCCTGAAAGATTCCTTAATTAGTGAGAGGAATTTTCCCGATTCTGCGGCGGGGCCAGCTAGGGGTGTGTTCAGAAGAGTAGTGAAGCGTGACAGTGCAGATTTAGTGAATGACACGCGGGCAATATTTGTGGGCTTCATGCTGAAGTCGTGGTTAATGCTGAAGTTGGGGTTCAAGCAGGGTGGTCAGATGAGATGTATCTAAACTTGTCTCTTGGAATAGGAAACCCTAACCCTTGATCGATAAACGTCATAGCATTGTGGACCCCACAAAAGAGCATCTTGTCCCCAAGCGGCTAAAATAACTCTTGGGATAATTTGTGTAAGACGTGCATCGGAGTCAGAATCCAATATTTCAACAACGGTGAGATAACGCTTTGTGGGGTATCGGTAGTATTCGTTCGGGTGTTGAATTCTATTATTAAAGTAAGCCATTTGCTATCTCGGTGTTATATGGGGGTACTTCGTGGTAATCAAATATTCAGCTCTATCGTTATTTATCAAAGCCTTGAGGTCCTTCGAGCGGTTAGGAAGGTCTTCCTCTAATATTTGGACATTGGATATAGTAAAGGACTTCTAATACTTTACCAACAAATTGACCTAAGGTTCTCCGCTTTTGAGCCGTGGACCAAATTTGGGTCACAAAATATCACTCGAATGAAATTGTTTGCCAATTTACGCCTTAAAATCAAATGTGAAGATACCCCTATCATGTACCGCTAACCCGGGATTACATAAAACGTAACGAAGTTTGCCTGATTAAAGGCATCCCCAGTGTTCCGTGGCCTGTATGGTTTGGTCTATGGGTACAAAGGTTTCCCAATCACCAAACAGAATTAATTAAGCGCTCCGAGATTTTCCATGTGGGATTCGTTCATAGAATATGAAGTATGTGGCTCATCATGACGTTCCTACATGAACAACCAGGACTTAGCATAGCCGCCAGGCACGGCCTTAATCATACGTAACGCGACATATGTTTTAGATGGAGTGATTGGAGGTCGTTTGTTATCTGTACCTTACAGGAGCTCTTGACTCATACAACGCCGTAGGACAGTATCCTCTAGAATGTTCCTATTACTGGTATCGAGATCTTGCATGAATGATAATGGTGAATACTCGTATAAGTGATCTGTCTCACTTGTTCGCTTAGCTTTCAAATCTTGCATCGAGAGTTAAGATGATAAGAAGCTAGGGTAATCAGCTTACCGTACCGTGTTGCCGGAACCCCATTATTTGGATAACTAGTATTTGAGAACTTCGTGTATTACGATCGAAATCACTCGGAGGACCCCATACTGGAGTCCAGGATCTTGGCGGCCGTGAGCACTTGGCGGTTCTGAAAAGCCAAAAGCCGATGCGGTCCATTTTGATACAGCTAAGTACGTGTGTCATAGCTGGGATAAGTGCACCCTTCAAGGAATTTGGCCATCAAATATGTATTAGAACCTTGAAAGCTCTGCTAGATCCCTCTCATCAAATAACTCAGGTTTTGTCCAATCATAATTCCCATATATGGTCATCACATCGCATGCATCATGGGACCAAAACCATGTAACTCCGAAAGCCCATATTGGTTAACTGACACACCGAGATGACGAACTTTTGCCCGGCGCGGCGGATACTTTGTTTTGGAAGCAGGTACAGTACCTCTACTTTTACATACTTTTACAGGCGCTTCCCATGGGGTTACCCTATTGTCGTAGGCGCGGTTGCTTTTCACTAGTGTGATCAATCGAAGCAGCAATTGGATCAGCTTTGTATGACCAAAATGAGGTTTACTTATCTGTGTGTGATAATGGGGCCTATCAACCCCGCCCCGCTCTTTGGCTCCCTGGGTGAGATAGGCGCTCTTTTGTCGATCCCGCATCATCGGTGACCAAGAAGAGCTCGAATGCGGCTCTCCCCATCTCTCTCTCAAGTTACGGCGTGTGGTCTGGATACCAGGCCTACGGGTGCAGCTGCCCTTCCGTTCGAATGAGCTTTGGTATGATGACCGATCATGTGTGGATGGTGGGTAGATTAGACCTAGTCGCTGGAGTATTGGTTCAAACTTCACACGCAGTCAGTCAGATGGGTGCCAGAAGGAATCTGTACCGATTACCCTTCGTCCAGCCCCACGGTTTGCATTAGAACCATAATCTCATGGGAGTACTTTTAGCTACTGAAAAGTACAATACATCACATGCACCACCCTACTCCACTCTAGACGGGATACATGTAGCCATAAGAATTGCAAAGGACAAAAGCTTCTAGATGTAAACACCTAGAAACTCTCTGCCTTAGTATTCAGCTGCAGATGATGTGAGCCAGACACCGCGGAGAGATGCTTTGATGATTACGGGTAGAGCGAGTGCCACATCTATTTCTCGATTGACTGACACCTCTGCATAAATAATATTAATATCTATTCTACAAAGTACTCACTTTGCCCGAGTACAGCAGATTACCGGGAGAATAAATAAGGAAATCCAACCATTCTATCCCAACCCCAAACAGGCTCTCAGATTCACTCCCTCCAGACTCCTGCTTCCATATTTATTGAATACATAACTCGAGTCGCTCATCTCATTCAGTTCCCATTGTTCCCTTCAGACTACCTCTATCTCCCGCGTACAACCATACCGTCATCACACACTACCACTCTTCCGCGACCTCCCACCACAGCTCGTACCATTTCAACACGAGACCAAAAAGAAATTACAGTTTCCAGCCCCCTATCAACAATCATCTTCATTAGAAGGGACAAATAGCAATCCAAACATGCTTCCCGCACAGAAGAACAAAGTCGACATCAGCGTGAGTGCTTTTCATTACCCCACTCTCTTGCGCATTGACCTTCTCCCCCGCTTTGAGAACAATGAATGACCAGAACTCGAGCTGACGATAAGGCCCCAAATCTCGAGGATGAGATTGAGTCGAGTCAAGATTATAGTCCCTCACAGAGGAAGAACAAAGATTGTTCCGTCTCTATGGAAAACTCCCTTCAAAGAAAGATATCTTGAAGAACAAGCTCAAGGTAACCAACCCCCCCCCCATTATCACCATCATCCTCACCATCACTACTATCCACCACCCCCTGCTCTCAATGCCTATCCTACCCCTCTCTATCAGCGAATCAGAAGACAGGGAATCGTCAAAATATCAACCATCAGCTAACCTTTGGGAAAACTTGCCTTCCCTTTTGATGACTTAGGAGCGTAAATACTTCGACTCAGGAGATTATGCTCTCTCAAAAGCCGGGAAAGCCTCCGATGTCGGCGTAACCAACATCGGCTCTCAGCACCCCCTTCCCGAGAATATACCCCACCATCAGATTGCCACGCCTGGTACACCGACTGGTAGCGGTAGCTCAAGCTCGCCAGTAAAGGAGAGTAGCCTGCTTCACGCGAAGTCCCCCATGGGATCCCAACAGCCTATCGAAGGTGAGGAACTCAGTAGCGCAAACAGCGCGGAGGAGGGGAAGACAGCGCCAGAGGGGGGCTCGTCTGAGACAGGCGCTGTGCCCATTCCATCCAATTAATGCGGGGAGGAGGCTAATGTAAAGAAATGGGCGGAGTTCTTTGAATCAACCTTTTTTCCTTCTCTTCTCTCTTGACTCTTTTTTTCTTTTTCCCTTTTCTCGCTGTTTCAATGGGGAGTACTGGGCAGGCGAAGTTCTGCAACATAGGATTCAGGATTTTGACGAAAATAAACGGGTAGGGGAAGCCAGAACGTTATTGAAAAGGGAGGAGCTTGAGAGTTTGTCTCATGACAGACAGGTTCTTACGAAGCTTATATATCAATCATTGTCAGCCCCCTCTTTTTTTCTTCCTGAAAGTATGCACTGTTTTTTTTCCCCTTCCTCTCTTCGATTCTTACCTTTAGTGTCTTTTCCACGCTTTCTTCACAATCCTTTCTCTCACCTTTGGTTTCGTTTGGCATTTCTCCAAACAGCCTCCCTGTAAATATCCTGTCTTTTTAGTCGTAGGTCCAAAAATGCAAGCATGAACCGAGCCCAATTTTTCCGGACTCACAAAATCAACTGGGGAAAAGAATCTACTGAAAGGCAACTCAGCATAGCTCTTTGTTCATTGCCCAGAATCAGCGTTAGTACTAAAATATATAGTAATCAACTCGAATGGTAGCTATGAAGTGTTAAAAGGGACATGTGAGGGATTTGATTAATTGAAGTTGAGACCTTCGCGAAACTCTTGCGAACCGCGGGGCACTCAATATTCCGGCTAGGCTCGGTCCCTTCATATATATAGGGAAGGTTGTAACAAGTAAAGATAGCACCTAAACGTCATAGGTCGTGAAACTCTGAAATAGCACTTTTTCTGGTGCAGCGTGCTATATGAGGCATTACTAGGCTTAGTACAATACACTCCCTAACTCCCGGAAAGTAGCGCAAGATCCTACAGAAGATATTTACTACAGAAGTAACCTAAAATACTGCGCAAAGAAAGAAAAGTGATTTTTTTGTATCTCGTTTTCATTTTTTTCATGACAACTTGGTTAATTTTTTTCATTCCATTTCCCCCAAAGCTAAACCCAAGACCGCTCTTTTTTTCCGACGAAAAGAAGAGAGAAAAAAAGTAAAAAAAAAAAGTATATATTTCTCACCCGAGAAATATACAAAAAAACGGAGGCAAGGCAGGAAGAGGAAGAAGGTTTTGGGGGGTATGGGAAGAATTACAGAATGCTCCTCTATTCTGCAGCAGGAGGAGCACCACGACCACGACCGAAACCACCACGGCTATAACCACAAAAAATGAACATGTCAGCATTCGTTCCCTGCTCTGAAAAACCGTAGGAAAGAATAAAATAAACATACAAGTCAGGGTTGAAGCCTGAAGGAGCGCCCTCCTTGTTGTCGAATCTCCTCCTGTATCCCTCCCTGTCGCCTCCCCCGCCCGGAGGCCCACCACGGCCACCCTGCCTCCTCTCACCACCATCGCCAGAAAGCATACCGCGGGGGGGGGCGTGGCTGCGAGCCTGCTTGACGTGGGTAGCAGGGACGATCTCAGCGGGAAGATGGAGCCATTCGCGAAGGTAGTCAAGACCCTCGACGGTGAGGGTGTAGTAGTAGTATTGCCACGAGAACTGGGTCTTGAGGTATCCACGGGAGGTCAAGGACTGGCAGGCCTTGATGACCTATTTGTATGCATCCATGAGTGATTAGCTTGTGGCTTTTGATAGCTGAGGGAGCTTGTGAGGAGTCCGTACAAAGAGGTTCTTTGTGTCAATGTCCTGGTGCTTTGGGAGGTTGTAGTCCTTCTTGGCGACGAGCACTCCCTCTATACAATCATTAGCTTTTTGATCTTGAATCCTCTCATATTCCAATCTCCAATTCCCACACCAATCATCCCACCATATCCACCTCTAACCCGATGTGTCCAACCCAGCATCTGGCTAATCCTCGAGAAACAAAGGCAAGAATAGCAGCTTACCGCGGAAGAGGTACTCGTGGATCTTCTTGCGATCGGCTTTAGGGATAAGCCTGCCAGCGCGATACCATCATTAGCCCTCTTCTCTCACTCATTCAATACCACCCCCTTCCAGCCAATCCACCCCAAAACCCGCAGCGCCCGAATTTTTTTGGCAGGAGGTGAAAACATACATATTTGCGCTTTGTTGTGGCTACGTCGACTGGGTTGACGGGATTAGTTGTCGGATCGGTCGGTCGCGGAGTTGTCGGTCGTGATAGTTGTGTAGATTTCTCCCAAATTCACAATACCGTCTAGAGATTTAGGGCGTGGGCCGGCTTGTAGCTTGGGACTGTGTGTGCGTGTGTGGGTAACAGGTTTCTTACCCTAATCTTTATTATAGTAGGGTAGTCATTTATCAGATTAGATTTGAGCTTGTTATGACAACCCCAAACGACTAGCGTTCAGAAAACACAACTCTTCAGTAAGCTGAAGACCGGAATCTTTCATCGGGTGACTGCATACATGTAGATACACCTGGCGAATAGTGCGGCCCTGTCGATTGGTCGAATTCGAGGTTTGTTAACCTCTGACCTATTAGTAGACTACTACTATCTTATGTACCTCAGGTGTAAGGCTTCACTCAACCTTGGAAGAGTGGTGTCTTCTCACTTACCCCTACGCCCAAAGTACTTTATTTGTTATAAAGTATTCCTCATTTAGATCAAGAAGATTAATATTAACGACCTGGATTTACTAAGTCTCTAATGATATGTCTGGTAGGCTGCTTAGTAATAACAAACCTAGTCGTGTGGGTATTCATGCTCTATCACTCGATCAGATACTCATGATCGAGGAGCACTGTTAGCTTAAAGAGTACTTTAGCAATGAGGTAGTATACAAAGGTATGTATAGGGGTGTTGAGACGGTATTTTAGATGTACTCAGAAGACAAGACCATATGATAGGATAATTATATAAGTTTTAATCACCAAAGAAAATGTGGGTATTGGGTACAATTGCATAACTGCATATTTTGCCTTGTCAAGGTAGAAACCTACTCGATAACATAACGATAGAAGCTTCCGTAGCGGCAAAATTCATCAAAAGTACCTGCCTGATTACCGGTAGTTTTATTTTCTTTCGCCATACTAATCTTCAGTAGGAACCAACCAAAAGAAATAAAAAGAAGGCTTGAAATGTAAAAAAAAAAAAAAGTAAAAAAAGGTGTAGGTGATAAAGAAACATGAAAAAAAAGGAAACTTGTTTTATTCATTTCTCCAATTGGCTTTTTTGTTCATTAACTTCATCCAATCGTATCGTATGTGCCATTGAGTTGGCCTATTCGTTATTTATCGTGCGTACCTGCTCGCTGGCTTCCCGTTATTCTGCCCGTCCTCCAAGAAGTAGTCATGGTGACAGGCTTGCTTGGCGGAAATACGGCCAGCTGGGTCAAAAACGAGCATGGCCTGGGGGCAAAGTTAATTTTAGAGAAACAAGGGAAGGAATAACATGGCATACCTCCAAAAGGTCATAGCCCGCGGGGTCGAGCCCAGGGACCATCCTGTCGACATCAACCTTGGCCCACTGCGGGAATGAGGGCTTGAAGTCTGGGAAAGAAGTTACACCAGGCCAGGTGTCTTCGTCGGGAGTTCCGAGCAACCTAAGTGTACAGGCATGGTCAGCATTGCGACACAAAGATGAGAGACGGTATATTAACACGAACCTAAAGATCTTAAAGATTTCGTCAATTTCTGAATCACCAGGGAAAAGAGCCTTACGGGTTTGCATCTCGGCAAAGATGCAACCAACGCTCCACATGTCGACACCAGTAGAATACTGCTTACCTCCAAGAAGGATCTCGGGGGCGCGGTACCAAAGAGTAACAACCTACATAGTACGAAACAAGGTTAGACCGGCCACTACTATCTAAGACAAAAAGAGAAGGGGAGAGAGAGAAGGAGAAAACGAACCTCATGGGTATAGGTCCTCAAAGGAACACCAAACGCCCTCGCCAACCCAAAATCTGCCAACTTCAAATTTCCTTCCTTATCGATCAAGAGATTCTGTGGCTTCAAGTCTCTGTGAAGAATTCTATGCGCATGGCAGTAACGGACTCCCTCAACCAATTGACTCATGAATCGCTTGATCATGTCCCTGCCTAGCCCCATGTTCTGTGGGATAGCCTCCATGTACTTCTTCAGATCCAAATCCAAAAATTCAAAGACTAGGTACAACTTATGGCCATCGGCATGGATGATGTTGAGAAGACGAACGATGTTGGGGTCTGACATCTCCTTCAGAAGGGATATTTCACGAATAGCGGTGGAGGGGACACCCTCGTCCTCGGCTTCAAGACGGATCTTCTTCATGGCGACAATACGGCCGCCATTTTTGAGATCCTTGGCTTTGTAGACGACACCGTAGGTACCTATTTTGGGATTAAACTCAAACTCAAACACATGATGTAGAAAAAAAAGGCCCGGGCGAAGGGAGATTATGCGTGCTGTATGAGAGGAAAGCACAAGTGCTACATGGGGGAATAATTCATCTCAAGAAACATTCAAAGTATTTGAACCAATTAGGTTAATGATGGCTCAGCCTGCGGCGGCAGTGAACGAGCGTGTAAACAAACAATAGTACAAAAAGCATTTAGGTGTCGCGAATTGAATTAGGAAAACAGCAAGAAGCAAAAGGAACTTCAAGCGGGGGAGACAAACCCTCTCCAATCTTCTCAATCTTCTGGTAGTTTTCCATACTAGCTCCTTGACTGGTCCGTCCAAAGGTGGCTGTCTCCGTAGTTCCTGATTTCGGGTGGCAGCGAACTGACACTTCTCGAGTTACTGCAGTGAAGGAGGAGATAGATTCTTCTATCCTTTGATCTGTCTGCTGTTGCTGTTGGTTGATGGGTGCTGGTGTTGGTCGTCGTGAGTGTTGGTCGTTGGTTGGGAGGGTGGAACGAAGGAGAGGGAAGGAGGAGAGACGGGGATTGAAAGCTAGGGTGGATAGAAAAAACACGAACCTGCAGTAGAGGGTAAACAACAACCGCGTTGCATACTTCAAGTATGAAAATTCCCCGCAAGCCTTGCGGCTTGCGTTCAAAGCTTGGTGGGGCACCAGGGTGTGCTGTAGCCTGTAGATATTAGTGCGGAACATACATGGTATGGTACTTAGCGCGAGATGGCTTCTAGATCCTACACCTGAAATTCTGCAGAGTACATGTAAGTGAGGTGGAAGGAAAAATCAAGCTCTCAATTGTAGTATCGAGTTTTGGGATCTGCATTACACTAATATTATGAAACTCCGCTGCAACCGAATTGACAAGAACAGCATTGATTCAGAATCACATCATATATATACATGTATACAACCAACACTCTACGTTGCAGAAGAAATGGCACTTAGTACATGTATGTATGTGTTTGGGCTTAAGCAAGCTGCAACTACATGTAGGATGAACGAAGAAAGTAGGTACATGTATCATAAGAACATGCCTTTTACTGTTTTGGTGGAAAGTAGGGATAAGCATCAGATTGGTATATATATACACCCACCATTGATCAATTGACTTGGTATTTTTCCACCCAAACGAATCCACCTCTTCCAGACAGATATAATACTTAATCGCAGCGAATTTAAAAAAAAAAAAAAAAAAAAAAAAAAAAATCAAACGCGCCCAAAAGACAGATGCTTACAATCAAACCTCCACACCATATTCAGCATTATTGCTTGACATCACCAAACATTTACCAATAAGGAGGCCTCAGTCCCGCAATCCCACCTCCAGAAGCAACATCACCTTGTTCCTTTCTCCTTTGCCCAGTAACCTGATCCAATCGATATGAATCAGCCCTAGACTGGGCTCACATCCTCTTCATAGATGTACCACTTACCTCTAGTTGAATAAATTTATGAACATGTACCAGCCAATCGACATAACTCCTCTCTTCATTGTTTCGGTCTTCAACCAAGTTCCCGGCGAACTCATACTCAGCACCGTCTAAACCCTGTCTAGCAAGTTGGACAGATATCGCCTTGCTTCCACGTTGCGCTTTGAGGTATTGTAGGATATTACGGACTTGCGCATTAAGGTGTGATTCTAACACGGGCAGCTCATAAAGATTTGGGTCAAGAGCAGAGAGAGAGGTAACTTCAGGCCCGAAGAGGTCCTGCAGGAGGTTTGGCGAGACCTGGCTATGGATCCAAAGAAGAAGTAATTGGCCATTGTCAACAATATAACAGCCGCCTTCTTCGATGAAGCCATAAGAAGCGCGAACTGCGGCAGGAATTTTGAGGTGACCGGTCTCATCAGGAAAGCCGTCCTATGTGTGAGGGGCTAAGTTAGCTGAGTAAATATTAAGCTGGAACCCGTGAAACTAACCTCCTCAGCCATGCTATGAACTGGAAGAATCCTAGGATATAGATAGAGCTGCAACTCGACAGGACCCATGCTTTTCAAAAGTCTCATGGAGTGCACTCTCATGTCACTCGCCACATTACCTCCCCTGAAGGCTCTACACTTGAGTAAAGCTAATACATACATTCCAAACTCTTTCAAGCCCTCTGGCAATACCAACTGTCCCGGGGGGTTGCCGGTAGCGCTGAAGTTCTTCCTGTAGGCTGCCAGGATTTCTACACACTTTTCCGTAAGTGCACCTCTGATTTCCTTCAATGATTTCTCGGTCATCCTGCTAGCAGCTTCACGGGCGAGTACTCCCAATACTGCGTCTTGGTCCGCCCACCGCACAGCATCTCGGCCCTGCTCGGTAACGGCAGCTACCACATTGCTGCATCTAACTCTTCTCTCGCCCTCCTTGGTTGTGTATAACAAGGCGCTCTGGAAGTGTGCATCAATCTTTGGATCCAACTTTCCGTCATAACTAAACATGACCGAAATACATTTATCCGCGTCAATAGTTCCAAATTCGACATCGCCAGCGTGACTGTGCTGTAAGAAATTTCCATGATAGCTCGATACTTGGAGGCCGTTAGAGCAACGCACTTTCATTAATGCTTGGTACCCAGTCTCTCGATGGAAACTATGAGAAAGCTCAGAACGGAGCTTGAAAGCATCACGAGTTGCGACAAAGTTTGGATAGAAGAATGTTTCTCCGCCAGTTGTAGCCGATAAATGGCCTACCGTTGCAACATCGATATAGGCACTTGGTGTCAAGAAGAAGTCTACGCCAACTCCAGCTTCGACCATTTTCCCAGCTATCTTACGCCACGCAGGATGTTCTGTTTGAAACAGGGCTTTCTCCTTATCAGTATTATATAGTTTTGAGTCCTCACGGAGGTGGAGACGATTGGGACCCCAGGTTGGCAATGTAGCGAGAGAGCAGATGATCTTTCCACCGGTCTTCTCAAGAGCTGAAAGAGCGGCAGTCAAAGCAGGCAAAAGAGCTGGTTCTGGGTTCTTAATATTTAGGAAGAGTTCTGGGAGAGCTGTCAGGAGGGATTCAATGACAGTTCTTCAAATTTACCCATTAGTTCTCTACCTTTGATAAGCGCTTTTTAGCATTGCACATACCTTGATTCATAAGGATCAACGAACAACCCCTCGCCTAAAGGAACAAAAGGATCCTCAATGTCAGTCATAACCAACATTTGGGCTTGATCCAAATTTGGCTATAATCCACTAATCAGCACCCGTCATAAGTGACTCGCCATGATACACAACTCACATTTAAGTTGTAGAATTGCACTTCCTTGTCAAACGTACAAATCCCAATCTTACACCCTTTTGGTAACCTCCTCCTCTTCCCCTCCTTGTCATCTTCTGATTCTTGCCCTTCTAGACATGACACATAGGAACTTTCTCCATAGAGAGATTCTCTAATGCCGCCGACGACGCTCTCCAAGACACCCTTGTTCACTGCATTTTCACCCACGTCCACTAAGAACAAATATCTCATCGGTGATCCGCCTTTCCCTTCTTCCCCACCAGCTCCCTCGCCCTCTTTCTTCGCCCAGTACTCTTTCGGAACTACGAACTCCACTGTCCCGTTGGTCAGTTCCGGTCTTTGCATACGATCAATCCTAGCACCGCTCATATCTACAGGGGAGTAGTATTCATTAGGAACCTCATTATTAGGGAACAGGCACATGTTGCACTGGAATTTTGCCCCGCCCTGCAGGAAGATCATAAAGGGGTTGATGTAAGTCCTACAACGCCTGCACCGTGGAGGCCCCATCTCTCCAAAGTCCAAAATGGGTATTGGACTCTCCTCCTCCTTCTGCTTCGCTAATGGTTGTATCAAAAGCGCCAATGGCAAAGATGTCGCCCCTAAAAGTTCTGCAGTTGCTGGAATTGAGTTTAAAGTCAATCTGCAGAATTTAGGAGATGCATTTCCCTGGTCATGGACAATGAAATCGGAATTGGCATTTGGTGGTGCCTGCTTATCAAGTGTCGAGTAAACTGCTGTCTTATAATGTGCCGTAGCAAAGTCACGGGAGAGTGGAATTGATGGAATTTGGTTCGGATCAATTTTACCCCCCTGCTGATTGACAGAAGATGCTTGAGTAGGACGGGCAGCAAATGCTGCGGGATTAGTTCCTGCGGCTGGAGAGTATGGCTGGTTCGCAGGAACTGGGAACTGAGAGTTGCCCCCAAAGCCTGGAGATTGCACTGGTTGCTGGCCAAGGAATTGAGAAGGGACGTGGGATGTAACCCCAGGCGAATATGGGGGTAGATTGCTGCTAGGTGCCGATTCTGAGGCCTGTCCAAGATCATGGTATACTCTTGCCTTCTTTCGAGAAGCTTTAGAGATGGTTCCAGGAGTAGCTCCGACACCTCCGGCAAGATCCATACCAGACATTGCCCCCGCTAAGCCACCGATATCCCCTCCGGGTGGTCCGTAGGTGCTAGATTGTTGCGGGGGAGGCCCATATCCAGTTTGTGGTTGATATGGGGAGCCAGAGGTAGGTGGAGTTTGACCGTAAGGCGCCGGGCCATAGGGCCCCTGGGGTTGGTATGGGGATGATACCTGGCCATGGGGTTGACCATAAGATGATTGCTGGTATGGAGAGTCACCAATTTGTTGGTAGCCAGTCGGGGGGGGAGCTACAGCAGGTCGGAATTGCTGCTGTTGCTGCTGATGTGGGGGAGGGTTTGGGTCGTTCGCATTCGGCTCATCAGCCCCAAGGGCGTAATACATGGCCATTTCTGCCATTATCGAAGGAGTCCGGGCGTGGCCTAGTTTAAGAGCTTAGAAGTAAGTAATGATAGATATATATAGGTTCGTGAAGATCACAAAGACGAAACAAGAGAAGACAGACTGCTGAGCTTTGACTTCTTCACTGCTGCTAGATCCAACGGAGTAGAGCAGATGAAATATTGTTTAGGGGGTTATCTTGGAGGATTGATTATGTGAGACTTGCAGAGTGAGTTGCAGGCGACAAATTGGACAATCAAGGCAAGACTTGACTAGACGTTTTCATAAAAGCCACCTTGCCCGCAATTATTCCACGTGACATCTGATCTTGAGGTCTACAATTATCAGCCACAGATTACCCGGATGGGGGTTTAAATGCTACGCCACAGCAATATTGTAGGAGGAAGCCGTCTCAGCCTCCTCTTGAGCTTTCCCTTCCTCCACCCTTTCCTCTGCTGCCTTTACTGTACCTGCTGCTGTCTCGCTCGTCACGCTCCATCACTTATAAATTGCGCCCTTCCGTATCAACCCCCACCATTAGCCACCCCACATACGAATACAGACTATATAAAAATATATTCCAATAGCTACAGAACGTATTAAGTTCTACAGCCAGCGATGACCCAGTATGGCGCTCCCATCGACCCGCCGTCAACAAACGGGTCGTCTAATGCGAAACGTGTGGCATATGTTAGTCTTTCTCCGCTGAAATTATACAAATGGTTTCATGACTTAACGTGAATTTGATACTGATTTCTTGCTATGTCTATACAGTTCTACGATTGTGAGTTCAACTTAAGGCCCTAACATGAATCGCGTCTCTACTAGAAGCAAGAACACGGATTTCCCCCATACCCAACAAGCAGCGATGCTATGAATGTGCAGTTTAACTGACTCTACTAAATCTCTTGCTACCAACAGCCGATGTAGGGTATGTTTTTAAGCCTACTTGTTCGCCTTTTCTGTTACTGATGTCTTCCCCAGAAATTACGCTTATGTCGCTGGACATCCAATGAAGCCCCACAGGATAAGAATGACCCACAGTTTAATCATGAATTATGGACTATATAAGAAGATGGAAATATATGTAAGGATCACTCTCACCTCGGCGTAACCTCATTACTATCGCTCACTTTCGCCATCAGCGAGCCAAACCTGCAACAAAGCAGGAGATGTGCCAATTTCACACCGATGAATATGTGGATTTCCTCTCAAAGGTTACTCCGGATAACATGGAACAATATGCAAAAGAACAAGGAAAATACAACGTCGGAGATGATTGTCCAGTTTTTGATGGATTGTTTGAGTTCTGTGGTATTTCTGGCGGTGGTAGTATGGAAGGAGCCGCTAGACTCAATCGTTCAAAATGCGATATTGCGATAAATTGGGCTGGAGGCTTGCATCACGCAAAAAAAAGCGAGGCATCTGGATTTTGCTACATTAACGGTCAGCTTCGTTGTATTTCTACGCATCTAAGACGGTTTATGCTAACTTTACTGCGCAGACATTGTTCTGGGTATTATCGAGCTTCTACGTTACAAGCAGCGTGTTCTGTACATCGATATCGACGTGCACCATGGTGATGGAGTCGAGGAAGCTTTCTACACAACAGATCGCGTAATGACCGTCTCGTTTCACAAATATGGAGAGTACTTTCCAGGTACCGGTGAACTTCGCGATATTGGCGTAGGACAGGGCAAGCACTATGCTGTCAATTTCCCCCTTCGCGACGGTATTACCGATGTTACCTATAAGGAGGTCTTTGAGCCGGTAATTGGCCATGTTATGGAATACTACAAACCAGACGCCGTTGTATTACAGTGTGGTGCCGATAGTTTATCAGGCGATAGACTTGGATGCTTTAACCTAAGTATGGCCGGGCACGCGAATTGTGTGGAATTCGTCAAAAAATTCAATTTGCCGACCCTAGTTGTTGGTGGTGGCGGCTACACCATGAGAAATGTCAGTAGAGCCTGGACTTACGAAACTGGTATCTTGGTGAATCAGAAAGTCGGCCCAGATCTACCATTCAGTGATTTCTATGAAGTGAGCTATAACCCTACTATAAAAGTCTTAAAATGCTAACAATACTAGTACTTCGGCCCTGACTACGAGCTTGATGTCCGTCCCTCCAATATGGAGAATCTTAACTCCCGGGAATACCTCGAAAAGATCAAAACCGCCGTTCTGCAAAATCTTGAGCGCACTCGTCACGCGCCTAGTGTACAAATGACTGATGTCGGCAGGGGTCTTACGGAACAAGAAGAGGAGAATGATGCAATACTCGATGACGAGGAAGAAGATACGGTTGGGATGGACCGACGCCATACTCAGCGAAGGTGGGATCGTACCATTGAGAAAGACGGGGAGCTCATGTCAGAATCTGAAGACGAGGAGATGGACAATTCACTCGGCATCCGTCGTCAAGGTAAAAAACGCCGTCGGAACGAGGCAAATTACAAAGATACTGGCTCCGGCACTGGCTCCGGCATGGCAACACCTCTCGGAGGTGGTGGCGACAGCGCAGCGCCCAGTGAAGCCGGTGGCAGCAAAACAGGTTCCAGCAGCGGCTCAGGTGCCCAGAAGAACCTTGCAGCGCTTCAGAAAGAGGACGCAGCCAAGGATAGCGAGGATGATCAAAACCTAGCCGAGTTTGATGAAGAGCTAGAAGATATCAGAAGGCAGGCTGAGGAAGAGGAAGCAGCAGGCGCAGACGATGACGGCGATGTCGAGATGGGTGATGATACCCCCGCAGCCAAAACACCAGGATTAGGCGCGGGCGGTGTAAAGGACGATGAGGAAATGACCGATGCCGCCGTTGTGCTCCCACCTCCTGCAACCGACCCTGTGCTTTCCCCCAAACAATCGTCTGTGGCCCCAGTAGCAGAAAACCCCGAGCTTGTCAAGGCAAAGTCACCTACACCGGCCCCACATATTCCCCCAACATCACCACCGGCTGAAAAGACAGCTGAGAAATCCGAGCCTTCCCCAGCACCAACTAGCGCATCGGCTGCGCCCAAGGTTGAGGCCTTGAGCGGCGCAAACGCAATTCCCGGGCTGACATTAGCACAGGCAGCAGAGGATGCACTGGCTGCAAAAGCGGCCGAGGAAATAAGTGCGGAGAGAGATAAGGGCCCAGCCAGCCCAAAGAATACGGATGAAGAGAAGAAAGTATAGTCATTATTTCAGGTCGATTAAATATTCCTTTCCTGTTCCAATTCCATTTTGGCTGCCGCATATTTAGTCAAGCTGCATATTGTGTTTTACGCGAGAATGTTGTCTTGTGGTTTAGTTCGGTGGATTGATGTGTTTTTTATTTCTAGTCTCATGTCTCATGTTTGTATTTTACCACTCTATATTCCTTCCTATCTACTATCTTGAGATCTTTTTGAATTTTTGGTACGAAATGAAGGAGATCAAGACAATTGTGGTGGGTGAAAATCTACAAGCAATAAGTAAACGAATTCAACGAGCATAATTTTATTTGTGATATTCCACGACATCGCAACTTAACACATGAGCACCCCTTTAGAACTCTGTGTGTGAGAAGTTAAGACGGTGAAGGTCTTAGGGTCTTGGCTGATATATACCGAGTGATAATCTGTGATTCGCTAGTCTAGGACAACAAACACTGATATTTATTTCCACAAAGGAGCTTCAAACAATCCCATTACCAATCATCACATCAAGTCTCCGATTGATTACCACAAACGCCCAGGGATGACCAAGCCACATTTTCACTACAAGCAAAGTTCACATCGAAAGAAAAGGCCCCAAATGATAATTTTTTTATTTTTTATTTTTTATTTTTTGATACCCCCCACCACGGGGGGTATCTTCCTTCACCCTCCTGCCACTATCGCTTAGGCAGCGATAGTGACCTCAACCTCAACACCGGCCTCGATGTTGATGATGATCTGCTTGACGACCTCGGTAGGGGCGTTAAGGCTAGCAACTGTCAGAATTCCTGCGCATGAATGGGGGCTTGTTTGGGGGATTGCATACTCAATCAGGCGCTTGTGGATTCTCATCTCGAAGCAATCCCAGGTCTTGGAACCCTCACCACAGGGGGTCTTACGGGTGGTGACCTTGAGGACGCGGGTAGGGAGACGGACGGGACCCTTGACGCGGAGCTGCTTGGACTTGGCACGCTCGATGAGGTCGGAGGTGACTATATTCCCACGCGATCATTAACTTCCTGCTCTGCTCGATCTTTGCTCCTATCGGCGCTCTTGTGGGGGGTGGAAACGCACCCTTCTCGAGAGCCTGGACCTTGCGGGAGGTGAGGGTGATACGGATGCGGTGGATCTTGGGGCCTTCCCCGAACTCGCCCTTCTCTGGCTTGTTGTAAGACATTGTGGACGAAAAGATTATTGGTAATCTCGACTGTTGAGGGTGGCTTTGGTGGTTGTTGACCGTTGAAAAAGTGCTAGGGGCGGAAATTTCGCGATATGGTGGTTTGCTTAGCTGACGAGTTTCCAGGTTTGTGTGGGGCGGGGTTGCGACCTAATAATAGCGACGAATATGGACTAGTGTGGGTAGTAACAGTCACATGGTGGCCGAAAAAGGGCTGAGTGATGAAACAATGATCCTTTGCGTTTTAGGGATCTTCGATGGGATTTTGGTTGGGGCCAGGGGAGAGCTGGTGGCCCAAGCCCTCCTTCAAATGATCTGCTACAGTTCTAAGGAGGTGTCCCACAGGTAAACTAATTGGAGTACCATAATCGACAGGAACCCATATCCTCCACTCATTGATGACTACATGTATGGTTATACCCCTCATAGGGTTTTAAATTTTGTCTTCATAGGCAATCACTCGCTGTAACTAGCTAAGCGTATCAACTAGGAGGGGCCACCGCCGTTCGTATCGATCGTGTCATGTCAGATAGGATTCGAGCATTAAGTTGATCTCGCGATTCAATTGTCGCAGATAGCATGGTCCTAAGAACTCAACTCAGATGTTTAATGGCTTGTTGTGCTAGTAGGGCTCGAAATTTGCGGGATTCAATAAAGTCCTCCAGCCTTAGATACATGTATGGACCATCTAGGTACATGAGTTTACGGATTCAGGCATCGATCCATTTCTGCGCGCCGTGCCGAGAACGAAGTCGAAGGTATGTGGGTGTGGGCCTAAGGCGTCCATATCACTTATTAGCGAGCTTCCATAATGATCATCAGGGGTAGATTTGGGGTAAGGCAAGCAGCAGAGCGCCACCGAACCTTTCAGTCTCTGTCATCTAGAACCCATTTCTAACAGCATTCGTCAAGTGGGGTTGAACGCCTGATAGTTTGAGCTTGGATGATCATCGGATTGAGTGTTGAGATTCTCCACTGTTGGTGCATGAACTGGGAAAGTTCTGACGGGGGCCGGGGGCCGAAAAAGCATTATTGGCGACTCTAGTCACCCGCAGAGCCGCAACAGGGGTATTTAGCGCAAAACGGAGCTTACCGGGTACTTGGTTGATGCTTATTTCAATGCTTGGAAGTGGGGAAGGGGCTGTTTGGGATCTTTGCACAGTATGATGGAGCGGCATGGGGTTGAGGGCTACATGTAGTTCCTATAGAGTGCACGCCGAATATCTGGGTAGAATGTTGTCAGTCCCGAGTACAATAGCTCAAGTGCAAATGTTATGCTTGCCGTTTATTTTCTATTACATTGATAAAGTATGTAGTATATGTACATGTGGGTTTTGAATTTGAATGAAGCTTCGAAAGTGTGATAGGATACATGTATGTATGTATTCTCTAGGGAGCCAAGCAAGCCACTGGGAGAAAACATGTGTCAGGGTGATGAGATAAAGTACGCTAGTAGGTAGACCTCTTCAACAAAGCCTATTCTCATCCCACGGTTTTTCTTTCTTCATTTATCTCCGATCGCCTCAGGCAGCAGGTTCTTGCATACATACACGTCGATTGCGCAGTCTGCAGTTCCTCGTGCGCTCCTCGTGTTACAGCGTTCCTGAATGGCTACAACTGTGCACTTCTGGTTGTCCTCTACGAGCGGCTGATTAATATCATACATAAAGGTTTTCCTTTTTTTTTTTTCTCTCTTCAAGGCTCAAGGTGCTTAGGTTAAATTGATGGTATAAATACGAGGGGAGGAGTGTCATGGGGTCAAACGGATTGCAGGAACCCTTTTGACGAAATTTCCTCCTCACACTCATCCAAACCACCAGCGCCCCCGTCTCACCTTTGACAGGTTGAGCTCATCTCAATCGTCTACCCCACAACAGACAAATTCGGGTACAAATATCTCAACTCTTTGCCCATACCATCCACAGCTGAACCCACCAAACAAGCTCCCTAGTTCACGACTCTCCTGTTTCTCTGGGCGAATACACGGCCCCAATCACTCCTTCTCTTCTCCCCCGGTTCCTGTTGGTATATTTGGCCATACACCGTAGGAATCAATATCCTTAAACTCAATGAATATCAGACCTCTGATGAATCTCCCACCTGAGATTCTGCTCCAAATCGTCGAGGAGTGCGATGTGTGGACACTCACAGACCTCAGACGGGTCAACAGTCTCTTCTGCCGAATTTGCACTCCAAAGGTTCTCTACAATGCGACTAAAGACAGCATCGGTGACAAAGTAGGCCTCCTCTTCTATGCGGCTCTTACAAAAGACGAATCTCTGGCACTGAGACTTCTGAGGGGCTTGGAAACCGTTGAGATTGATTTCACCAGGGGCCCGGGGAAGTTTCATGGGCCGCCTAAATTCGTGCTCTCAAGGTTAACGGTGGAGTCCAAGCTCAACTACATAATGAAAAACGGCTCTATGCTTCTTCTTGGCCAGCGGCGAGGTTCCCGGACGTATACTGCGCTCGGATGGGCAGCGGAGTATAATCTGATTCCTTTTATGAAGTTCTTGTTCAAAAGGGATCCCAGCTGCATTAATGACACAGATAATATGAGACGAACGCCGCTGTCCGTGGCAATTCATAAAGGTCAGGAGTCCTGGGGGGAGACCCTCTTGTTGGAATATGGAGCGGACCCGAACGCCCACGACGAGCCTACTCTATACCGGGCTATTGTCAATAAGAACATATCTAGCAGGTTTTTAGCGGTATTAATCTCGAAAGGCGCAACTCCGGGTCTTACTACCAGAGTAAGGGGAAAGTGGTGGACCCCTCTCCACGCTGCTACCGTCTATCGTGACGAGGCAGTAGTTAAATTGATTATCGATTGTGGGGTGGATGTCGACCCACTACAAGGGAATCGGGGAAGAAGCAGTACTCCACTTCATCTTGCTGCTACTCGAAAGGATGGGGACTTGATCGTGAGAACGTTGATCGAGGCTGGCGCGAACTGTAGCCTCAAAAACGAACATGGAAAAAACGTTTTTGAACTACTGGAGGAGTCGAACAATCCAGGTATTGTTCATCTGATCAGCAAGATGTACAAAAGCGGCCGGAAACCCCCCGACAAGCGCACATACACTCATCTCGCTGTTCAACATGGTGCGATGGGGGTGTTGTATGATTGCATAATGCGGCAGGAGAATCTTGAAACTGAAGACGGCGATGGTCACCGCCCACTGTACACCGCCATCAGGTTTGGCCGGGTCGAAGCCGCGGCGCTACTTCTAGAGGCTGGGGTTGAGCAGGGCTACTTGATGGGAAAATATGGGACATCTTTGCTTCACTTTGCCGCCACTATTCCTGGGCTTGAATTCTACAGACTTTTACTGAACAAGGGGTCAAGGCTCCCATTCAGTCTGGACCGCAACAGACAATCGGCGATCAGCATCGCGTCCTGGGCGGAAATAAGGCCTAAAGATCCACGAAAAAATGCTGGATGGAGACTTCGGGACGGGGAAGAGGAGGCGAAGTTGATGAAAATGGCTTCGGAAAAGCAGAGGGAACTGATGGAGGAAGCTATAGAGGTTGGGAAGAGGCTGGGGACTATATGGGATGTGTGCAGTGGCTATGATGGGAGTGATGAGGATGATGAGCTTGGTGGTGCCTGATATGATGAGGGGATTATGGTTATTTACAAAGATTCCTTATTATGTTATTTGCGCGTGTATATAGGAAGTCCGTGAGCCTTAAATGCATCTCGGGGGTCTCTTCTCTTCTCTTTTCTTCTCTTTTCTTTCTTTCCTTCCAAATATGATGCTTCTCTCCTTTCTCCTTCTCTCCTTTCTCCTTTTGTATTCTTTTGTGTTGCCCTCTATTAAGTGCCTTCTATTCCCTCCTATTACCTTTCCGCCCCACCCCCTATCGACGCTATCGTCCCCTACACATTTCCTTTCCTTATATCTTTACCCTATCCCGCTCTTTTTTCTTTCTTTTTTTTCTTCTTTCTTTCAGGAGACCATTGGCACGTAAATTTGGACGTATCAAAAAGAATTGATTACATGCATGTATTGATACTATTTTTCTTTTTCCGTCATATCTATCATTGGCATGCATGGTGTTTGGAGTTGATGTAAAAGAGTAATCACATAGAAGCTATAGACCGTGACCGTGTCCGCCCTCTAGGCCTTTAAGGCCGTGATGTCTGCTGCTGCTGGATACTCTTGTCTATAGCTAGTCAACTACATGTAGTTAAGGATTTAACTGTTAGAATATTTACAAGTAATTAATTAATAGCAGGGCCTGCTCGGGAAGACCCGCTCCCTGCACCTGCTTACTTCCTTGGCACAACCACGTCGCGTCTCCCTCGTCCTTTCCCACGGCCACACATTCCCGCAATTGCATCAACAGTTAAAGACCACCATGAATCCCCCCGCGAAAAAGATCCAGACATTCTTCCGGCCAAAACCTCCTTCTCCCACCATCCCCTTCTCGTCGACCTTCACCTCCGACCCCTTCGAGCCCCTCCCCCCAAGTAGCTCCCGCGCACAGACTCCACGAGTCCTCGCAGTCGAGATACCACCGAGCATCCTCCGTCCCGTCGCGTTTCGCGTCTTCACAAAGAAACACAACCTCACGCTCAAGTCCGACGCGCTTGCGCTGCTCTGTGCGTTTATTGGGCGCCGCTGTGGGGCCGACTGGCGTGACTCGGGCGCTGGGGAGAAGCTGCTGGATGAGATTGCGAGGCAGTGGAAGCGCAATGAGGGCGCGCAGGGGGTGCTCGTGGACGGTGGCGAGGCGCTCAAGGGTGTAATACGTGGGCTGGATGTGCCCGGCGGTGGTGCTGCTGGGGCCGGGGATCTGCTGAGGAGGGAGAATTCGTGGGATTTGGGGGCGGGGGTGTCCAGTAGCCAGTTGTGGGATGGCGAGGTGGAGGCGCATTTGGCGGCGGGGAAGCTGCCGCAACTGGAGATTGAGGGCGTGGATGGGAGGAGGTTTTTGAAGGTCGTGGATGCGTTTTCGATGCCAAAGTGGGCGTATAATCCGCTGAAGCGCGGATTTGAGAAGTGAGTGCCGGGGTGGAGCTAATGATTGTCGATGCAGGAATTTGGTGCTGACTGTGATATTACCTGCGAGAAATAGGGCGCCGAAACCATCTCTCCTCCCCCCCGCGTCCGCAAAAACAACCCTCTTCCGCACCCGATATGCCCTCCTCCACCAGCGCCTCCTCCGCACAGACCTTTTCCTCCCCCCCACCTTCCTCGCCGCCACAAGGCCCACACGCGAGCAGCACAAGCTCACACCAATATCCAACCTCCTCGGCCGTGCCGGGCAGAACTTCCTCCTCTTCGGCATGCTGGCTATCAACCCCAGTGGCGTCCTCACGCTTATCGATACGTCCGGCGAGATCGTCCTCGACCTCTCCATCGCCGTCGCGGTCCCGGAGGACGGGAGCTGGTTCACGCCGGGGTGCTTCTGTATCGTGGATGGCGCATTCGAGGAGGATAGTAGGTTCACGGTATATACGGTGGGCCAGCCACTCCCAGAGAGGCGCGACGCGAGCGCGGAGGTCTTTGGGCATGTAGATTTTCTAGGCAATGGCGTCACGCTGGACATGGGCTCGAGCACTGCTGGCGGCGGCGGGCAGCAAGGGCGTGCCATGAGGAAGGCGGAGAGCGAGGAGGGTGTGAGAATGGTGTTTTTGGGCGCTGTGGAGCTCGACGGGAAAGGTGTCCTCGATGGGTTGCGGAGGGTATTTGAGATACTGGAAGAGGCGCCGCCGCTCGTTATTGTGCTTTTGGGCAGCTTTACGAGTGTCGCGATGGGTACCAATGGCGGTAGCGTCGCATATAAAGGTACCCCTCCCCTCCCCCTTTCCCCCATAAACATGTCCCACCGATCATTGACTAACGGCAGGCAGAATACTTTGACCGTCTCGCATCGCTCCTGGCAGATTTCAGGGACCTGACGGATGCAAGCACTTTTGTCTTCGTGCCCGGCGACAACGACCCGTGGGCGAGCACGTTTTCGGGCGGCTCGTCAACGGCCCTGCCGAGGGGTAAGGTGCCGGAGATGTTCACGGGCAGGGTCAGGAGGGCGTTCCAGGGCGCTGCGGCGGGCGGCGAGGCCGTCTGGACGAGCAATCCGTGCAGAATGGGATACTTTACGCAGGAGATTGTCGTCTGTAGAGACGACGTGGTTGGCAGGCTGAGGCGGAACGGGATCGTGTTTAGGAAGGCGGAGAAGATGGAGGAGGATGGTGATGATGAGGAAGAGGCGGATGAGGAGGAGGGGGGGAGGAGGGGAGGGGGAAGGGGAAGGGGGAGAGGGAGAGGGAGGTTGTGGACGAGGATGTGAAGAATGCGAGGAAGGTATGTGTGCTTGCTCGGTAGTGAGTGAGTGGTAGTGTAGTGCTGTGCTGTGCTAATTATAGTGGTGTTGGTCTGTGCAGCTCGTCAAGACGATCCTGGACCAGGGATATCTATCTCCCTTTGCGCTCAACACAAGGCCGATGCTGTGGGACTACTGGCATGCGCTCATGCTGTATCCCTTGCCCACGGCGCTGGTGCTGTGTGAGCCCGCCATGCAGCCGTTTGCGCTCACATACGAGGGGTGCAATGTCATGAACCCTGGCAGGCTGGTCGAGAGGAGAAAGGTTAGGTGGATAGAGTACCTGCCGGCGACGGGGAGGGGCGAGGTCAAGGAGAGTGGGTTTTAAGGGTAGAGGGTAGTAATGAGCTAATGAATAATAATAGAGGTTTTTTTTTTTCCTTTTTTTTTTTTTTTTTTTTTCCCTTCTTGTGGTTTTAGGGTTTGGAGTGTGCGGGGAGGGGAGGGGGCACTGACAAAATCTAGAGGTTTTGGGTAGGTGGGCTTTTGGTTAGTTGTAGTATAAAAAATACTTATAGAGGGGCGTACTGTACGTATGTAAAAACCCCTACCATACCGACGACTACTTGGGTGTCTCCCCGGGCTGGGGGCTTTTGTTGGGTCTAGATGAAGCATAGCATACCATCCAGGCCATTCCATTGCAACTCGTAGTATCTCAGCCCCCAGCAGTACCATTAGATAATTATACAGCAACAAGCGTTTTATAAGCGAGCCACATAGTTACAGTTTGGGGGGGTATGTTATGGTGAGCGTCATGGGGCATCACTCGGTCAGTGGATGTGGCATGCGTGCAGCTTGGTGGATGCTACATGTATGTAGTGGCGGAGGGGTATATGTTAGTTTGATACAGTCGAGAGGCGTTATGGCTGCGGTGCTGCCCTTCATCTAGCACTCGATAGCGGATGGATTAGGTTGGAGGTTGAGCTAGGGGGGCTGTTGTCTGTATATGTTATTTTAGGGTGGGGAACACCCCTGACGGGCTGGGCCGTATATGGACGTAGGTACATGTTTGTAGCCAGCTGCTTGTTGCTGCATAGAGCGGTAGATACATGTACATAGGGGGCATGTGTGTGGTATTGGTCTTGGGATGTAAGCTCTGGTGGCTCCTTAGTTCCCGAGGTGGTGGTTGTGGGATACATCTTCCTGATTAGGTAGGGATAAGGTGGTGACCAGAGGATGAGGAGGTAGGTAGGGTACATAGTATGCTTAAAGGGTGCATACATGTAGCCCTGGTAATTGATAAAGGTTTAACATGTGTATATGGGTGTTGATGTTGATGCTGGGTGTGGGGTGCGGGGGGCGTATTGGATGATGATCGTTCACCTGGATTCACGTAGCGCGGTCTGTTATGGCAAGGCGTGCGCACCCCAAAGTGCGCCAGAGCACCGCTCTCTGAGTATTCTGCGTCCTCCTCTACGACAACAGATTCTGGGGTTGTCCTACTACATGGACCAGAAGCGCCCCCCCGTCCTAGTGGCTAATCAAGCCCTCAACTCGTACGAAGTATCAATCAATCAATCAACCCCCGGCCCCTCCACAATCAAATTCCGCAGCGAGTGATACGCCATGACTCAAGGCTGGGCGCCAAGGCATCATCAATGAGGCTTAGAAGGTGGCTTTGTCTTTGTGGTCTGCTGCATCCAATGTTCGGTGGATTGAGGGCTAAATTCTAGAGAACGGAGACTGACATGACTGGTTTTGTGGGAGGTTGGCTGTGGAAGGTGCGTACTTATCTTATACTAGCTAGCTATAAGGTTGTATAGCTAGGCGTTATTATTGGCTGCCTTGGGGATCAAAGCTGCGAGGAGCTACTTACTTACCTGTACAAGCCATGCCAGGCTATTCTATTCTAATAGTTACTAGCACCAACCGCAGCTCTGATGGAATGGGGAGCTCAAGTCCGTGGGTGAACCGTTTTCTTGTTGCGTCATATATATAATACCTCTCTCTCCCCCCCCTCCCCTTCCCTTGGGACTCACTTCTCTCTTTCTCCCTTCCTCTCATCACGCTCACTTACCTACAAACTACATACAGGACAAAAGCTAGCTCCCTAGACAGATATGGACTCCCTCAAGAGATGGTCTCGAAAGCTCAAAGGCTCCGGCGAGGACTACACAAACCGCCCCATAAACCCCGCCTACAACTTTCCCGCCATCCCCCACCCCTCTGAATCCTCCCACGACAACGGCACCAAGAGCTACGGCGGGCCCCCTAAAGCCCCACTCCCGCACACCTACGGGGCCCCCGCCAGCCACGGTGGTAGTGGTAGTAGCTCCAACGCACCCCCGCCCTCCTACGGCACCTACAACGACGACTACAAGCCCCCCGCGTTTCCACCCCCCTCCGAAGATGACGACGACCTCCCCCCACCACCGACAATCTCCCACAACATCTCCCCGGCCTTCAACTCCACGCGCGACCTCGCCGACTCCGGCTACCGCTTCTGCAGCCTCAACGCCCTCTTCCCGCCCCGCCAGTTTGCGCACGGCGCGCTCGCGGCCGTTCCGGCGTACCCGGGCCCGCTGGCGCTCGCGCCGCCGCCACCACACTTTAGGGGTAGGGTTAGCGGCGTCAATGGTGGGATGTTGGTCGAGGCGAATGGATGCGAGGATGCGTGCTTGGTCAGTGAGCTGCCGCTGTTTGCGGCGGGGTACCACCATCCGGCGAATACGGGGCGAGGAAGGGTGTTTGGGTATGAGGTGATGGTGCTGGCGCTTCCAAGGGATGCGGCGGTGCTGGCAATGGGGTTCGCGGGGATGCCGTACCCAGCGTTTAGGTTACCGGGGTGGAATAGAGGTAGCTTTGGAGTCCATTCGGATGATGGACGGAGGTACTGTAATGATAGCTTTGGGGGCATGGACTTTACGAGGCCATTTAGGGCGGGGGAGAGGATCGGGATTGGTAAGTGGTTTTTCTCCGCTCTAGGTCTATCCGGAGGTGAGAGGTTGGTTGCTAATGGTGAGGTGATTGATAGGTATGAGGTTTCCGGTGGCGCTAGGTGGTAGGGGGATTGAGGTCTTCTTTACGCGCGATGGGAAGCAGGCCGGCGGCTGGCGCCTGTATGAGGAGACAGACTCGGAGTCTCGCCTGAACCCGGCCGAAGGCCTCGATGGCAGCGCAGATATATATGCGGCCATTGGGGTGTATGGGAGCGGCCTGAGGGTCGTTGTGGATAACTTCTATAGCAGAGAGGAGTAGTAGTAGCTCTGTGCTTTCGGCAGGTCCCACATTTTCCGTTCTTGTAGTTTTAGTCTTTCTCCCTCCCCTGGTTTAACTGTAGTGCTACTGATGTGGTGCTGCTGCTGTGGGGAGGGACTTTTGTTCTGTGCCTGTATTTTTAGGGGGGACTTGGGGTAGCTGTGGTAGTGGCTGTGGCAGTCTGGCCGTCCACTTTTTTAGAATTTATCGATGATTTTCTTTTACTGGCATGCTGCTATCGATCATGGATGATGTGATAGAGCCCACTCTTCACGAACGTACAGTTATAAGTCGTTTATTGAACATTACTTTATGGATGGGGGTCTGGCCATGGGGGGTGTGGGGGGTGTGGGGGTATAGGTTTAGGTTTAGGTATCCCTCCCTAACTATGGGAGGTTGGTAGCCCCGTTCACAGCTCATACGGTGTGGTGTTATAATTAGTCGCTGTGGTGGCTGTGGTAGTGACATGTAGCTTACTGGTTTGTTAACACTACCACTGTATTTCTAGGTCTAGGGGGGGGGGGTGTTGAATCTGAGTGGGCGTTCTGCTCGTAAGTGCTTGTACTTACAAGTAAGTAACTACATGTATGTGCATGTAGTACTGTCACGCTGGTACAGGTCCTCTTGGTTAATAGAGAGTTTGCGATGCAGACCTAGGTCGCTGCACTGTCACACTTAATCACGGTCATGCAGAGGCAATGCCTTCCTGGATTTGCATGCAGAGAGCTCACCTGCTGGAGGTCTGAAATGTCGATTTGGAGACCTGAAATCTCCACCCATAAAACAGAACCAGACTATGGGGGGATAAAATCATAAAAATATCATGATAAACCTCAGATGATGGTCAACAATTCGTCTTTTCCTAGGCTCAAAAAAACATAACCTGAAGTGTGAAGCAGGGATGAATAAAAGTGAGTTTTCCAGCCGATTACAGGTTTCTGTTGCATTTGAACACTAGCGCGACCTCAAACCCGCAAACTCTTTACACCCACCTAGGTCTGTTTTCCAAAAATTGACTCCTGGCGGCGACCTAGGTCTGCATCGCAAACTCTCTAATCTTGATTGGCTGAGGGGGTGTATGGGAGTTATTATGCCAACTGTCGGGTGGGTCTGGTGGGTCTATTCGTTGCGGAGAGCCGCCCCTAACCCTAACTACATGTAGTATACTTGGCCCGTCGAGTGTGCTACTTGGGTGGGGAGTCTTCCCCTCTTGCCCTCTTCTCGTATCACTATATTTCATCTTACCCCTTCCACTATTCCCACGAAGTCTCGGCATCCCGGGAAATCCTCGAGCTCTGAGTGGTTGTAAAGGATCTTAACCAGCGAGTATACATCATGTTTAGTCGCGGGCCCAAAAAGCAGTGAGTCTCAGTATGGCCGTTTGCGGCATTGCGTCTGTAGCGATATAGCCAGCTAACTAGACCTCAGTGGTTTGAAGGGCGATTGTGACGTTGATTGGTCAGTCAGGTACCTGAATGATGATCTCCCCTATTGTCTGAGCGAATCAACTCTTGACTTACCTTTGCTAATCACCCCTTCATTAACAGAGGCATGCCAAGCCTAGCGAGTGATGGTCCATGACGTCGCGAGATGAGGTAGTGAAAGGATGTGATACCATCTTGCCTTGAATATAATGGGCACTCAAATCTATGAGAGATGGGATGGAACACTGTCACGCAATATAATTGCGGTCGAGCCATCTAGCTAGCATGGCTCGTGATGTTTTCATAACATCGAGTTTTAATATCCCACTTGCTCGCCGGGCCCTGGGATAGAGAAACGGTATCCTAATTGGGTATTTAAATAGAAAATCCTGAATATCTGCTCATCGGGGCTACCGGTGCCCCCCGCGGTACCTCGGTAGATAATACCCCCCCACGCCAGCTCACACAACCTGCATCTCAACTGACAGGTACGTGTGTATTTAGAGCTTGTGATTTTTCCTATTTTGGCCACAAATCGGGCCGGGCTAAGATCTCGTGCTCAGTTCAATCTTTAATTTCCCAGGCCTTCGATTATCCAGGGTTCCGCCCATACATGAATCAATCGCCTATCTATTTTACGGATACCGGATGTCCTGAACGCAATATTGTGGCCTATGATCTGGTGCACGCTCTTTCATACGCTTGTGCCTTTAGGATGGGGTGATTCGAGAGAATTAATACACATATAGTGCTTAGCTATTCTCGGACCTCATGGAGAGAGGGAGTTGATATTGATTGTTATTGCCTCTAATATCAACGTATTTAGGCCAAATCTGATCGACGCTGGAGCAGCGCGTGTCTTGCCCCTTGGATCAGATCGATATTTGGGAGCTTCAAACTGTTTATTCCTTGAGTAGATCATTTGATACGGCCCGAGCCGTCTCGGCCTATAATCACCTGAGCTTGAGCAATGGCCTCTGTGGCAAATCTAGACACTCAGTTTATGTGTTAATGGACTAAAGGAAAAAAAAAAAACTCAGTTTATGTGGGTTAGGGTTACTCGAGGTGAACACGCTATATCAAAAATCAACTGATAAATACGTATCTTGCTATAACATGTTTTTTATAACAGATAACTATCAGGACCAGCTGCTTCAAGGATTACGAGCTCGCCACGAGCTCATTTAGGAAATCCCTATTGGAACAGAAATCGACAGCTTTACATTGACTCACTGACGAACAACGTACCAATGCAAAAGGATAAGGATAATAGCTCAGACAAAAAACACTAACTACACGCATACTTGTAGGATGTCGTCTTCAGTCTCGCCTCCGCCAAAGCCTGGCGATAGGATGAGCTTTGGCCACTTAACGCCCTTTGATACCTTACTATGATGTAATTGTTGTACTCAATTGCGCACCAGGAAGAAGCTTCCGCCATGCAGTTTTATACACTTGCATTCCCTATGGATATCGGTGTCAAGTGATGAATACCTGCTCATGGGCGTCAAAAGAAATTTTTGCAATCAGACACGCGAAATTCAATTGGACCTGCGCCTGCAAGTCTCGGGTCCCATCTGCCTGGATCATGGAGGAAAAATACGGAGTCGATTTCAAGTTATCAAAATCATTCTCCAAGAGGGAGGCACGGGTATATCTGCCGATAACCCATCTATGTAGTACTTACATCCCGGGCACCGTCTCCAAGTTTTGGGCTCATCTAAAGGGACCGGGATGTAGCTGCACAGGTATGTAATATAGACTGACATATAGGATAATAGATACATATAGATAATACGCCCCTGAGGTTATGATAGGTGAACAAGGTTCTGACTAACCAAAGATTGATGCATCAACTGCAGGCCCAGGTTAACAACAGTCAATTGAACATCATTTTTTGTAGCACCTAACCTCTCACAACTGATAGAATCACCAAAAACTTAGCTGCAGCCTGCAGCTGCCCCGCACTTTTGTGTGAGGGCGATGCCAAATTCAATGATCTACGTGTCCAATTGTTCTTCTGGATACCAGATCGGCTTTCTGAGACAGTCTAGACAGTTCCCGCGTTCTGGGCAAGTACGATAAGCGTGGTGAATCTTAAAATCAGGTTTCTATCATCGCTATTCGCTGAAGACCACAGAGCCAAATTGACCTCGAATTGAAGGTAATATGGTGAATACAGTTCCGGAAGAAATTGATATTCAGGCAACGAAACTGTGCGTACCGTCAGGGTCAAATCTAACGCAAAATCCGGACCTTGCTCTCATTGGACAATCAATACATACGTTTAATCGATGGCGTGCTGTAGGTATGATTAGTAAGTTATGTTCAAGACCGGAGCTTTGGAAACATTCACATGATAGCAAACATCTTGGTGTTGGCATATGCAGATTGTTTATGAAACAAAATCTGCCAATAACGTGGAGGAACACATTTGGCTGCATCAAACGCACCTTCCTAAAATGAGCTGATCAGAGCCTTTCGTAAGGTAATGGAATGACCTAGCTCCATGGCCGACATATCAAAACTGCAGCCTCAATCTTTAGTGGCAAAGAAAGGGCCGGTGAACGCAAGAGAGAAGATAGCTCTCGTTTAAATTCAGCACTTTTGGGAGGGAAAAAAATGGGTTGAGAGATAGGAGGGGAGGGGCGGAGGAGGGGCGGGGAGGGGGAAGGGGGAACCGGGGGTGGGCGTTGATAGTACCGGCAACCCTATACGCAGCAGTCTATATTGATTTGCCTGAAATTGAAATGTGAGTACTGTATTGAATAGGAAACAATAGGTACTTCTGGAGAAAAAGTGTTTACAGGGATACTTTCCAAGCCAACTATTTTATCCGTTCTTAGCATCAATCTACTGCATAACTTCCAATTTGGGGGCCATTTTGTTGATAAAGCGATACCATTGGTACGGGCCCAAGCTCTGCGCTGCAAAGCCGAACTGATAGCAGCTGCCGTGCGTGCACGCGTGGTAGTTAGCTCCGAGTATCACTGCTGACGTTAAATACCTGCATAGAAAGTTATGTGTAGGTACTTATACATATACCTGCAGCTGATATACGTACGTAACCTAACCCTCCTCCATTTTTTTTTAATGATTACTAATTTACTAGTAATATTTCCTTATTGCCAAGATCAGGAACAAGAACTTGTCTCCCTCCCTAATACTCCCGAAACCACCCTTTCATCGTGATGGTGTTTTTTCTTTTGCAAGTCAATGGAGGCCTAACTCACATACCTTCCTGACTACTTGCCGAAAAATAAAGTATGGTCCCAAGGTGAGCCAGACAGTAGTCGGGGATGCTCGGGTTGAGACCATACTTTATTCCTCAGCAAATACATGTGGGGTAATATAATGGCCCCCGAGGTTTCTACCAAACTAGAGTATAAGCTACATACCTACATACCCACATACCTACTACTAACCTTACACTACTAAACATGTAGACTGTATTGTTAGCGCTCTGGGTATATAAATACACAATATCCGGCAGCACGCGTTGCGTTTTAGTTTGCATGCCCATATGTTTGTATGGCCGCCGCCGCCGTCGTAACCCCCCCCCCCTCCTTCCAAAAACGTTTTGTTTGGGATAAGTAAAAAAAAAAAAAAAACGTAGGAGAAGCAGAAGCAGACCAATTCACTAGGGCTGGGAATCCTCATCCCCCCTCCATCCCCCCTTAATTCCTCCTTTTCTTTTAAAAATTCACACAGAGCAGCAGCCTCATGCAACCGTGCATAGGCATGGCCGACATGACTTGCATATGCAGGTAGAGTGGTATCTGCTCTAATACTCAGCATAACCTGTATACCGCCACACAACAACAGCCTTGGCGCACCTGGACAACCGCAACCCTCAACCGTCACCGACCACCCCATTGGCCGGCGGCGGGCAGTCAGGACAAATAATCTAGAGTTAGGTATGTTTGCCTACTGTACTCTAATCCCTCCATTTATAGAATTGTGTTACAGTGCATTGGATGAAAGGGTCTGCGCACCGACCGGAGACGTGAGGCCGGTCCGGCATGTTAATTGTGGTCGTTGTCGTTGCGATTAAACAAAAAATGGTGTAATCGATCATTGGTCTGGCTGGTTGGCTGGCTGGCTGGCCGTGGAATGAACTCGTTCCTTGGGTTTCTTGCAAAGTGTAAAAATGCAAACGAGGGGGTGAAAGAAAAAAAAAGGGTCTAGAATAGCAAGAAAAATAAAATAAAAGTGTATATAGAATAATATATATCGTGAGAGAAATCATTGTCGTGAGCTCATACAAATAAAATAATAAAAAAAAAAAATCGTAAACGTAAAAACGTAAAAACGTAAAATAGATACAAAATAGTTCCTGTTGTTTCCCAAAACATCACCACCACCTCCCACCTCAACCCCACCCACTGAGTTTGGTCGGCCGGCCCTATGATATCTGATGAAATGTGGCCCGGTCCGCTTAGAAAATATAGATATGGGGGGGACATACAAAATAAAGACATGGAAGAACAACAAAGGAAATAATGGCTTTGTAGTTGAAGAACAACCGCTACTGATCCCACAGAGCAAAAAAGTAAAATCCCCGTAAACGTTAACAAAGAAGAGAGAAAGAAAGAAGGAGAGAAGAAAGAGAGAGAAAAATTAGAGAGACATCAACCTAAAAAATACACTAAAAGCACACTTTTGATACCAACTCCCCACCCCCCACCCCCCACCCCCAATTCCATACGCGGCCACCACCACCGCCCTACTCATATCCCAAACACCCCCAAATATTCCATATCCCCCTAACATATGAAAGTAAAAATAAAAAAATAGGAAATAAAATAAAAAAATAAAAATAAGTAAAAATAAAAATAAAAACCCCCCGCCCAAATGAGGGGTTTGGGAAGATACGAACCCCCAAACTCTTCACGAGTACCTCCTAATTGGCGTAGAGGCATAGAAGCCCTCGCTCGAGTTCCTGCCCCCATAGCCCCTCCGCACCTCGCTGGTGTACATCCTCCTGTCGCTCCCGTAGCCCTCGTCACTACCAATGGACCCGTGATCTGAGCGGTACCCAATGTAACCCGGCCTGACCCTCTCACCGCCGCCTACACCGACGCTGTACCTCCTCTGGCCGCCGGCGGGGCGTGTATGGACGTGGGGCCCATAGCCGGTATTGTGGGGCGCCTGGTAGTGCGACGACCCGCCCTGGTGGATGACGGGGCCCATGTCATTTAGGACTATGGGCTGGTTGAAGCCCATCTCGCCGCTGCGGATGCTGGACGTTGGGCTGTCGAGGCCGCCGCTGCGGCTGAAGCGCCCGCCGGGGCTGAGGCGCGGGGAGATCTCGGCGCGGCCCATGGGCGTGCTCTGGATCAGGACTGGTGGGGGGGTGGAGGAGCGGCGGCGGGAGGAGAGCGGGATGCGTGTGGTGGTGGCGGCATTGGTGTAGGCGTTGGGCCCGCGGAGGAAGGTGTCGCAGTCGTTGTGGTGGTAGCGCTTGGAGCGGGAGGCGGTGGAGTAGTGGGGGTGCGTGTGGCGGTCGTAGGAGTTGGTTACAGGCATTGCGCGGGAGCCACTGCGGGAGTGGTATTCGTAGTCGAGAGGCTGGAAGGTGCACATGGTAGTAGTAGTGGTGGTAGTGGTAGTGGATTTTGAGGTTTGGTTGTTTGGTGAGGGTATTTATGAATGAAATTCGTTCCTTGGAGTAGGCGTAGAAGTGATGGTAGTAGTAGTAGAAGGAGAAGGATTGAATATAAGAAGCTGGCAGTGGTGAAGGTCTTTTGTGTTTGAGTAAGAGTGGATCTGTTCTGTCTCTCTGAAAACAAAACCTCCAGCTGTGGGACTCGTAGAATACTTATAATTTCACACAGCCTTTTTTAGCCAAGCTAGTGTTTGCTTGCTGGATTGCCCAGGAGGAGTCCGAGTGAGCGTCTGTGAAATATTTCTCTTGGCTGCTGCAATGTCTTTTCCGGCGGCCGGGGTGGTGGTGGGGGGGGGAAGGGGGGGGGGCAATTATCAGATGTGTAGGGATGATCCCACTAACAATCTAGTTTGCAGAGAGCTCTCTCTTTCTATCTCCCTATCCCTCTCTCTCTCATGCTCAACAGTTGTAAAAGGGCAGCATAGCTATATTAGGGAGGGAATCAGCGGGTTAGTTATCTTTCGAATAGGACTACATAAAGTCCCGTTGATAGGTCGCACTGCTGCTGGAGGAGGCGAAAATAAGGCGCGATGTTCCGGTAAGTAGTCTCCGCAGATGCAGGTTGGACCCATGATGGTGGTGTTGGTGGTGGTGTTGGTGGGGCTTTTTTTTTTTTTTTTGTGTTGAAGTCTGCAGCTTATAGAACAGGTACATTACTGTACATAACAGGTACACCCCAATTAATGTTAGCAAGGTGCTCATATAAAAAAAAATTCTGATAGGACTCATGTAGAGTGGTGTAGTTACATACATGTACCTAGGATCAGTACAGTACTGCACAGCATCTAGGGGGGGGGAAGTTCCCTCTCCTCCTCCGGCCCCTTCGGCGACACAGCCAACGAGCCGCCATGTACTGATCTACGTCCTTTTTCTAGAGAAGAGTTGTTTCTATCCAATAGCAAGGACCCAATTGATGATCCTCGAGCATCCCGCGGGATCCAAGGCGGTAGAGTAGAGTATGTAGGTAGGTTGGCGATGTTGTAAAGTTCCTCTACCTTACTCTACGTGGACGGAAAATCTAGAACCTTGGAAGCAAGTACCGAAACTCGTTTTTTTTTTTTGGATGATCCATTTTTGTTAATCTGTTAATTGCTGTCCCTAGGGGTTTGAATCTGGAAAATCCTTGCAGGTGATGAAAAGAAAACGCGTGCCATGACTGACAGTAACTGTAGATCAAACTCATAAACGCCTGCATTTTCGGATGCGCCATGCCCCGCTACTACCCAATTATTCGATGTCGGCGTTGGGTTACCGACCTTATCGACTTGAACTCTTTCCCCCGGGGCCCTACCCAGCAATCCCTCAAAGATACATGTAATTTGCCAATATATTCCAAGACGGACAGGATGACGAATATTAAGTCCAACCTCTCTCTCTCTCTATCCAACCAAGTAAGTAAAAATTATTACCCATCACAAACCCAAACCCACGCCCTCCCTTTCAACCAATGAGAGAGAGACTAACAATAAAAAAGCAAAAGCGACAATTCTGACGTCAAGGAACCCCATTCTCTTTGTGTCGCCGCCGCAGCAGCAGCATCTCTTGTCCGCACCAAAAAAAAAAAAGAGAAATGCGATATGTTTTTACGGTCTGATTGGAAACTCGAGGGTGGAAGGCCAGGAGGGTCCCTAGGGGCCCAATGGTTATTTTATTTTATTTTATTTTTCTTTTGGTGGTCACACAAACGAAACCCTTCGCGGATGTTTACATTTTTCAAAAAAGAGAGAGAGAAAGACGTCTGCCAACAATTGGGGAAAATCGCTCAACCATGCGATAGTGGGCGGGCGGGCAGGTAGCGTACGTCCGCTGGCTGCGGTTAGCTTTTAGCTATCCATAGGCAATTGGGGTGAGTACATATTCCCGCTACCTCTCCGTTAATTTGTTCAGGCGAGAAATTTTATATTTGAATGAGCGTCGGTAAACTGTAGCGGAGGGCAGGAATCTACATAGACGACAGTCAGTCGTGTGACATGAACTACCAGAACATCCGACGGATTACTTTTAATGAGCATTGCAAGGCCAGCAGCTAACATAGCTAAACTGTTTCCCCCCCGGCCCCCCACTGCATATGGGAGATGCGTCTCCTCATATTTTTTTATATATCTTTTTTATTTTTTTATTTTTTTATTTTTTTATTTTTTATTTTTTAATCCTTTCTGCTGAGAATGGTTTCCTGTTTTTCCCGGCGTTAGCGATCTGTGCTTCAGTGATTTTATACTGCATGGCATGGCAGGAGCAGGAGGAGCAGGAGGAGGAGCAGGCCAGCCTAGCTAGGGAAAACATAACAGATTTCTTGAGATCCTATTGACTGCCAGCTCGACCCCCCCTCCCTCGCACTCAAATACGGAGGAGCCTGGGATACCAGAGCAGGTATGTAGCACGATAACTCGGCCTAAGTGCAAAAAAAAAAAAAAAAGACAAAATGTTTCCGTGGTACTAGCTAGCTGACGTTTTTTTGGAGCAAAGGAAAAAAAAAAAAAGTTGGCGCCTTGCACAACGTACCCCCCGGTAGACTCGCCGACTCTTCCCACCAAGTTGACCGCAAGAGACAGAACGGACTTGGAACTCCCGCCTCCCCCCCTTTTCTTCCCACTCGGAACTTGGGGGGGGGGGGGGGGGTTCAAATCTAAAACACACAGCCCATGCCAGCCCATGTCACCCGGTTTGATTTCACTCGGAGAAATTTCGCAGGTCTCATTTTTTGTTTTACTGCTGCCAGCAATATGGACATGACTGACAACTAACTGGCGCATTGATATATTAGGCATTGAAACATCATGTGCTGCCCGGGGGGGGTTTTGTTTTAGGAGAGGAAAACATACAGTAGGTACATGTACATGTATTGTATACGTACATGTACCCACTGAAGTATGTATGTATATCCGACCCGCACACCGCCGGCCGGCCTGAGTGAGTGAGCGAGTGATGGGGCGCATTCAATCATCTCAAAGAAAGGGGAGTGATCAGAGGCATCCAGAGATGGGGTGCCGTGCGCGCACCATCGCTCGATGGATGCTGCAATTGCACGCATTGTAATGCCATCTCGTAATCCCCATTTGGAGAGGACAACCTACTCACGATCATACCCCCTTTCTATAAGGTTTTCAATCCTGATGACCTGGTTTGCTGCTACATACATAACATACATACATACATAGCTGCCTGCCTGAGATCAGATCACATTGACATTGATTGAAAGGACGGTATGTAGGCAGGCAGGCAGGCAGGCAGGTAGGCACCCATCGCACCTTTCAAGGCGAGCAGCAAATCACGATATATAATAATTCAGTGTATATAGATATATCTAGGCGGGCATGGCATCTAGCTATCTACATAACTATCTGTTGTGTATATATCGAGTTCAGGCTGGCCCATTTCGAAATCGAAATCCAGAAACCGTCTGCCCCATCGTGGAAACGCTGCACTGCACGCCGACTGACAGACAGACAGGGCCTCCGCGATCGATTTAACGGTCAAGGAAACCAGAAAAAAACAAATAATAAAAAAAAAGTAACAAACGACGACGTTGGAGTACGTATCCCAACATCGGGAAATCGGGAATAAGCAAAATATTGGAGGGACCAGTATATATATACAGTGTGTAGGCACAGTAGCAGTAGCAGAGATGTAGGTACGTGATACTTTCATGCGACCGATCGGGCGGCGGCGGCTTTTTTCTGTTGTTTGTCTGCGCGGTCGATTGGATTGTTCCCCGGTGGTCGGGACGGTACATGTGTAGATTTTGTTGGCGGGCAGCGCAAGGTACCACTTACTGAGCCAGGGGGAAACATCGAGTGTTGTAATAGGAATCGCAAAGGGAGAAAAAAAATTTTTTTTTTTCAGAAGTAGTGCTCTGTTACACTCACATGTGTGTGATCGTGATATTGGCTTGGGAGGGGTTGCGGGGGGGGCCAATTAAGCTTTGTGGGGAAAGAGAAAAAAAGTTTGCGACAAAGTCGATGTAGTTGCGGGATCGAAAAACCCTTACCCAATTCGAATTGTTAAATGGCGGTACCTTTTGGGTTAGGGGTGTATACATGTACTTATATGTATACATGTATATACATATAAAAAAAAAGAAAGCTTGATGAGATCGGCTTGTATGTACATATGTACTTACGTACCTGGTGCTCTAGAAAAAACCAAAACCATGTAAGTGTCAAACCGCTATGTAAGCATGTAATCTAGATCTCGAGACTCTAAAATCGCAGGTACGAATTCGATTAGTGACGCTGGTTAGTGAACAGCGGAGCTAGATGTGAAGTGAAGTCCAGACCCTGGGTGCTTGGTGTAACTACATGTATGGTTTTTTTTTTATATTGTACTCATGGCTTGAGATTGATGAAACAATTTACCTGCCCGTGTTGTCACGCCCGCAGGTGTGACATGCGTAGGACAGGCGGGGTTCACAGCTTGAGGCGGACACAGACGGTGTTGTAGGGAGAAGTAATGGCCATGTACATGTACTTATGTACTCTATATTCATGTCTACATTTGGCCCTTGAAGGGAAGTATGCGAAAGCCTCTCAACGCATGATGGCAGTGACCTCTTTGCTCGTTCTAAATATTGAGGGGGGGGAAGGGGAGGGAAGATAGATTCAACTCTATAAGTATACAGGTACCCTTACCTTAGACTCGCAAAGGTTCCACTAGACTCTGTTGTAGTAACATCCCCGTACTCTAATATAATAAACTACGCCACAGCAGTAATAAACCACCATGTCACGCACCCTGCGTGACAATCAGGGGAGGTACATAGAGTAGTCTACATACATGTATGTACCTACAACCCGGGCATCAGTACCCAGTCTTAAACAGCCACCGGATATATATTAACACGAATACGAGCGCGCCCCCTAAGAGGTACGCGTCTCCGTCTCTCTTCTCCCGGCAAGTTCCCCTGCCAGAGAGATCTTATCTTATCTCTTTTCACCTTTCTGGGTTAGATAGAGCAGATGACGTTCACTAACGTGCACAGCCACACCCGCCACGCGTCATTCAGCTACTACGCCGTCTAACGGGGGTTTCTTTTTCTATTGGACGAGAACCCTTGTAAAACAACGTCTCGTTCTCGTTCTTGTTCGTACTCGAATACGTTACAGCCATACAACATCTAGTCTTCGTCCTCGAGTGAAAATACAAGTAATGAAACCCAATTAAGCTCAGATAGACAGATAGACATATACTCTAGACCCTTGCTGACATCACATATCGCTTTTTTTTCAAGGAAATGCCAGTGCTACAAATACTCAAAAGAAAACACCGTCCCACACCTCCGTAATGAAGACCTGTGAGCAAGCAGTTTTCTTCAGTACTCTATTTCTGGAGCTGCTACATACATACTCATCATACTGAATACATACTGACTGAATACACAGCTAATAGCTACAGCTTCTACAATATACCCCCCATCTCAGAACCCTCCATACCTCCTCCTCCTCCTCCTCCTCCTCCTCTATCATGTCGGACCGAAAATCCCCGCCTTCTCCTCCTCCTCCGCCGCCACATCCCCCATCTCAGCCACATCATCACCATCACCATCACCATCACAATCATCATCCTCATCCTCATCCTCCTCCAGCTCCTCTCCCCTCAATATCCCCTCCAAATTACGACGCCCTCTCTCTCCCATCCATCACCACAGCTCCCACAGGTCCAACTGTCGGCCCTGATGGCCGTCTCCTCCCAGATGATGAATCCAGATCCCTCCGCTCTGCCTCGCCCAGTGACTATGGCGGCCCTGACGATGACCAGCCGCCGCCATACACAGAGACCTATGGGTCTCTAGATATCAATCAGGACGGGATGTCCACACATGCTCAGCTATCCGGTATGTATCCCTCCCTCCCTCCTCCTCCTCCTCCTCCTCCTCCTACCACTAATGAATCACCCCTCTAGATGATGGCCGGATCAACATCAATATCCACCACATGCCCGGCGGGCATGGCCCTCTCAGCAAGCTCCTCGTGCCGGCAATGCGGACACAGCTTCACCTCGCCGAGAAAGCCGCCCGCACTGCCCCAGCGGGCCCCAGCGACGCCGCTGCCACCGCTATCCCCTCGTTTGCCCGGGAGGTGCCGCCGCTCAACATCCTGATCCAGATCATTGGGAGTCGCGGGGACGTGCAACCCTTTATAGCCTTAGGACAGGTACTACGGCAGCGGTACGGCCACAGGGTCCGTATCGCCACGCATCCGGTGTTCAAGGGCTTTGTGGTGGAGAATGGGCTTGAGTTTTTCTCCATTGGGGGGGATCCGGCAGAGTTGGTGAGTTGCTCCCTGTTCTTTTATAAGGGTGAGGAGAAAGGGGGGACTGATAATGGTTGTGAGGGGGAGTAGATGGCGTTCATGGTCAAGAATCCGGGGTTGATGCCAGGGATGGATAGTCTGCGGAGCGGGGACGTTTCCAAGCGGCGCAAGGGCATGTGGGAGATTCTCATCGGTGGTTGGAAAGCATGTACGGACCCCCCCAACCTAACTCTATCTTGCTTAAAAATTAGACAGAGCTTACGTGGAGGAATCATAGGTATTGAGCCTGGAGACGGGACCCCCGAGGGCGCCATAGACGCAGCGGGGAACATGCCGTTCATCGCCGATGCGATCATTGCCAATCCGCCTAGTTTTGGGCATGTGCACTGCGCGGAGAAGCTGGGAATACCAGTGCATTTGATGTTTACGTATGTTCATGTCACTTGTCTATCTACTGCGAGGCTTGTGGACTGATATATATGTCTGGGTTTAGAATGCCGTGGTCACCGACGACCGCTTTCCCGCATCCGCTTGCGAATATCCAGAGCTCCAATACCGACAGTGGCGTCACTAATTACCTCAGTTACGTTCTCGTCGACATGATGACCTGGCAAGGGTAAGTTGGCATCACAACCCATCACTCGATGTTTCACCTCCCCAGTTTTGACAACCAAAACTAATCACTCTTCCCCCCAAAGCCTCGGCGACCTCGTCAACCGCTTCCGCGAAAATAAACTCGGCCTCGATCCCATTAGCACGATGTGGGCCCCGGGAATGATCTCACGCCTTCAAGTTCCACACACCTACATTTGGTCGCCGACCTTGATCCCCAAGCCCCTCGACTGGCCGTCCCAAATTTCCATCAGCGGCTTCTCCTTCCTCTCTCTCGCCTCATCATACACACCTCCGCCTGACCTCGCCGCCTTCCTCGCGGCCGGCCCACCCCCCGTCTACATCGGTTTTGGCTCCATCGTCGTTGACGACCCCACGGCCCTGACCACTCTCATCTTCACCGCCCTCCGCAATCTTAACGTCCGCGCTCTCGTCTCGCAAGGCTGGGGAGGCCTCGGCGGCGCCGATCTCCCCCCACCGCCCAACGTCTACCTCCTTGGCAACTGTCCTCACGACTGGCTCTTCCCGCGGTGCTCCGCCGTCGTCCACCACGGAGGTGCTGGCACCACCGCCGCCGGCATCCGCTGCGGAAAGCCAACTGTCATCGTCCCCTTCTTCGGCGACCAACCGTTCTGGGGCTCTATGGTGTCACGAGCGGGGGCCGGTCCCGACCCAGTCCCGTTCAAGAAGCTGACGGCCGAAATCCTTGCCGAGTGCATTACGACGGCGTTGAGCGAGCCCGTCGGCGCGCGTGCGAGGGAGCTCGGTGAGCGCATCCAACACGAATCGGGAGCTGAGGTGAGTGCTGAGTCGTTCCTTGCCGGGCTAGCCGGGAGCGGGGGGCAAGGAGGGCTGTACCGCTGTGTGCTTGACGAGACGCGGCCGGCGGTGTGGCGGATTCGCAAGAACGATGCTCCGCTGAGCGGGTTTGCGGCGGCGCTGCTAGTGTCGAATGGGTTGATTGAGGGCGGGTGGAGCGGGCTCAAGCTTTGTCGGCATAAGGAGTGGCAGACGGATGTCGGGCCGTTTGAACCGCTCACGGGGGCCGCGGGGGCGCTCCTGGGAACGATGGGCAGTATCATGATGGGCGTTGGAGACTTCCCGAGGGAGATGTTTAAGGCTGCGAAGAGGAGCGGAGACTCGTCACCGCAGACGCCGAGCGGGGGGGAGTCGTCTGCTGTAGTGGGCATGTTGGGCGAGAAGGGGAACAGGAGCAACACATCACTGAGTGGGAGTTCAACGCAAAAGTCGATGAGCGGTCCGGGCTCTTCACAGCAGAAAGGGATGCTCAAGAGATCGCCCACCACTGACAGCCAGGCCAGTGGGAGTAATAATAGCTTTAGTCTTGACATGGCGCTGGGCGCCACTAAAGGAGTTTCCAGGATCGTAGAGGCAGGGCTAAAATGTATCTCCTTCCCCTAATTCCATACCATTCTTTGACCTCCCAAAAAACAAAACTGACCTCTTTATAGCCCCGATGGACTTCACTCTCGGTCTCGCCCAAGGCTTCCACAACGCCCCCCGACTATACGGCGACAACGTCCGTGACATCGGCAGAGTCACCGGCTTCCAAAGCGGTATTAAAACCGCCGGGAAAGAGCTCTCCCTTGGTCTCTACGATGGTGTTTCCGGCCTATTCACGCAGCCCATTCGCGGAGCCAAAGAAGATGGAGCCATGGGTTTTGTTAAAGGTTTTGGTAGAGGTGTCGGCGGTGTCTTCCTTAAAGGCGGAGCAGGTAACCACACCCCCCCCCCCCCCCTCTTCCCGATTGTGTTTTGAGACTTCATAACTAACAAATCCCACCTATACAGCATTCTGGGCTCTTCCGGGCTACACAATGAAGGGCATACACCGCGAGATCCAAAAGCTCCAGGTCACAGACGTCGACAAACACATCCTCACCTCCCGTATTGCCACCTCTGAAGCCGAACTCCACAACAGCTCCCTCCCCTCCCAGAAAGCCGCCCTCGCAAAGTGGAGTACCATACGCATCGAGCATAAACGGCCCATGGGGGGTGTCCTCGGCAGCAGCTTCATGAAGGGTAAAGGAAAGGAGCCCAAAAAGCCGCACGGCCAATCATCACCACACGACCCATCACCACACAACCTATCACCGCCGCCATTACCACCCAGCTATCCTGCCGCCTATCCCGCCGCCGCCCCTCCCGAAAAATCAGCTCCATCCTACACCCCGGGCGTACTGAAACAAGTTGCCTCCTACGACGACGCCGACCTCGAGCTCGCCATCCAGGAATCCGTGCGCCTAACATCACAGGGCAACGCCGACGACGATGCGGCGATCGAGGCCGCCATCCGCGCCAGCATCGCCTCGATGCAGGGCGCCGCACGCACAAACACCATCCAGACCGCCGAGGAGGAAGAAGAAGCCTACCAGCGCGCCATCCGGGCTTCAATGGCCGCCACACCCCCCGACTCCGAACACTTCAACACGGCCCATCATAACCCGGAGGACACGGAGCTCGCAGAGGCCCTTAAGGCGAGCCTCGTCGAGCGCGGCGGAAGCATCATGCAGGACGAGTCAGAGTTTGAGCGCGCCCTGCGCGAGAGCGAGATGCTCGCCCACCAGGGTGGTGCGGGGGATGCGGAGCTACAGCGTGCGCTGCGAGAGAGTAGGCAGCCGGACGAAGAGTACGGCGGGCAGGGCGGGCAGGACGAGGAGCTCGCGAGGGCTATCGCGGAGAGTAGGCGGCTGGATGAGGAGAATGAGGCGAAGCGGGCACTTGAGGAGAGGATCGTCATGGAGTATGTGATGAAGGCTAGTCTCAAGGAGCAGCAGCTGAGGAGGGACAATGGCGGCGGCGGCGGTGGAAGTGAAAATGGGTTGGGTAGGGGATACACGTAGAGTAGACCAGAATACATGTTGGCTTGGCTTTTTATTTTTATTTTTTTACTTGTGTGGGATACATATATTATTATTATTATTGAATTGACTTGGAGTTTTCTGGGCTTTTAGGCTTTTAGGCTTTTAGGCTTTTTTTTTTTTTTTTTTTTTTTTGGGGGCATACGGTATTCCAATATCCCAATACCCCTCCTCCCCACTCCCCCTTTACAATATATAGTAATAACGACTCCATTTCAGATTTTAGCTTTCAACTATCCCCCCGCTCGAATATCTCCCCAATTGCAAGCGTAAGAAAAGATGTCTCTTCGCGGTCCTATCCCTTCTCTTCCTTCCGTTTATGCGGCGGGCAGGCGGGCAGGCGGGAAACTATGTAACCCCATGGTCAGCAGAAATCTTTAGCCCGGACCCCGTGCGGGCTGGGCTATATGTACATGTATGTATGTAGTCCCCAACTTCACCCCATGGCCACGCTCGCCCACTCACCCCACTCACTCATTTAACGGCGGCGGCGGCGGCGGCGGTGGCGGTGGTGGTAGAAAGAGAGGGAAAAAAGAAAAAGAACTCGTCCCGTTATATACCATCCACCTCTGGCTGTTGGGGGAGTGTTTCAATAAAATAATATGTACAGTAACTACATGTAAGTTATACATTGTCCAGGAACACGGTTCCAAGTGTAACTAGAACCACAACACAGTTAACTATAATTATAATGATGAACAGGCAGGGGGTAAAGAATATTTTTGACCCTTGGCAGAAGAAGCCTTTTGGGTTTGTTAAAAGGGGAGTGGTTAAGGTATAATAAAAATATTTTAGTGGGTTTGCCGTTAGCATATTGGGTTAGGGGCAGAACAGGGCAGGCGACCCTTTTAACTAGAGTGCATGTACTTGTATGTACTTGGCAACGGCGCAGTAGTTACATGTATGTATGTAGCTGTTGAGGCTAACCAAGTTGGTCTGAAATATCAGCCTACTAACAGAAAGTGCTAATACAATATTACGGTCACTTGCTTCCACTCTAACCGCATTTCTCTATGGCTGCGTATAGGCACGAGTATATACATACATGTACTATTAAGTATGTTACACCTTGCGTTTTGCCTTCCAGCACCAACCCCCCCTTTCATCATCCCCCTCCCCCTCTTTCTTACTGCTCCGTGTAGCCGTTCGTATTCCATGGTTTCGCATGTACGCCCACGGATCTTCCAGAAGAACCTAAACTAGCCCTCTCATCTGCTCATCAGTTACGCCCCCTCCAGACTTTGTGGGGGGTGGGAACGTTGAAAAAAAAAAAAAAGGTCTTCCATCTGCTGCACTAATATGCCTCTCCCCTGTCATGGCGCCCGTCTCATCTAGTGTGAGAGAGTTGTAGGTACACACATGTAGTATGTTCTAGCCTACGTTGGACACCCCCTGTCACAAACTGCCAAAGAGTTTCAAGTATATTCCCCTTAACCCCCCAACCCACACTACATGATACCTTTTTTTTTCTTCTTCTTGTGTGACCTGGCCTAGATCTCTGTCCTGTTTTGGCTCTTGGGCATTCTAATTGCCTCAAGCCCTCATTTATACGCTACATTTGGGAATCGATTCAGCTTAAACGGAATACGCACTCTACCTGTTATAGAGATCGGGATCATCGGATTGCGCTTCAGAAACTCACTGCATCTTCATATCATATTATATAACCTTTGCCGGTTACGCATTTTTTCCCATTCTTCTAATACTTATTGTATAGGCTGCAAGGATGCGGATAACCATATCGCCTTTAGAGCAGTATCTCTTAAAGTGACCATGGATGCTGTTTTCCCTTCGTTGACATAGCGTTACTCAATCCTCCTCTATTTTCTAGTCCATTACCACTCATTCTTCAAGACCTTTAGGAGACTTGGCTAATCTTACCTACTCAAACCATCATCAAATCCGTCGAAACCCATAACCAGTCGTGAATTGCGGCCGAGAATTCCGTACACGCTCACAGTGTTTCGCCGTTCGTATGCCACCGGCTGCCACAACCCGATCAGAATGGGCAGGCTTCCACGAAATGTATCCCCTATCACAAATTACCACAGACCCCGAGAGGCCTCTCCATGCTAGACAGAACTCCCAAATCATCCAAGTTCCAAGCCCCACTGGGCCGCCATTCAACAATACTCTCCTCCCTCCTCCTAACCAGTCTGGACCTCCTGAACCGGGCCCTGGGAAACTACATATAATTGGACTCCCTCGTTCCATATTCATAGTGGTGATAATTATTGGCGCTGTGGTTTTAACCGTCATTGGCGTTGTCTCTGTATGTTGTTATAGACGTTGGAAAATGAACAGACCGGCGAGGGAACACATGCTGTCTGTGCAAATGCAAGATATTGATCGCAGAAGCAGCTTCGGCGACCCTTCATGGCCAGATTCAACTACACTGCCAATGCAGAACGCATTGCAATCGAAACCCGATGACACACTCCCGCATGCCGACGGGAATGCGGGGAGTCCATTGGGAACCAGGTTAAATAGATTCAACAGCCCTAGCGGAAGCGCTTCACATCGTCGGCTAGGTTCCGCTGATAGTACATATAGCAGCAAGGTCGCCTGGGGTGATAATCATATCACAAGGACAGTCAGTAATGTCATGCCACCTAGCCTATGTGGGCCGACCTCAAGCACATATCAGGATGTCGCCGTATCATCCCAGCCATCTACCCCTGGACCTTTCTCCCCGGCTCTATTTTCAGCCTATCGGTCTCCGTCGATTACCTCGCTCGAGTCCAACTCAATGAGGGTTCCCTCGAGCACCAGATCTAGAGGAAAACGACCTCTCAGAGATACCATGATGTTAGTGCCAAGACCACTGTTAATATCCAAAAGGCTGCGGAAACAAGCACGCCCGGTAGTAGCTGAAAAGGTGGCTTCGGAGCCGGCTCTTGGAACCCCTGCAACAACTTCTACAGGGTTTGGGAGAGCAAGTGCAGGGAGCATGAGTAATTGGGTTAGTTGGTGGGAGAGTAGCAGCGATGAAGAGGAAGAAGAGGCTGCTAAGAGAAGGAAGAGAAAAAAATGAAGTAACGGGTGGTATCTTGCTTTAGTTAGGTCTTCATAGAGAGTTTTGCAAGTACGATTGCATATACCTTAGGTTTGCCACCAGTTTCAACGGACCACAACCGGGCCATTACTGACAAAAAAAGGCAGCAGCTATATCAACGAACTTTCTCTACATGTATTATTATATTAGTCAACATTGACGACTCTCATAGCACTTTTCTGTATGATATATACGCCCCACCTAGGATAGTAATATAGAAGTGAAACCATTCATATCAAAAGGTCCTATCGAGTGATACTTTGTGAATATGGGCCTTTGCGCAATTTCCCCGAGGCCGTTGATATAACTGAAAACGCGCACCCATGTACGTATACATGAATCTGTATAATACGTACGCGTGCTTAAGTAGATGTATGTAGTTAGTCTAGTCTGTAATCAGGGGCCTTGACCTACATGTAGTTTCGTGCCCATCCCTCTTTTTGTGTGGTGTTGTAGTATTTTTTATATTACGGTCTTGAATACGCCACCAAAAGAAATACCGATTGCTCCCCCGCAATATCCTGAATGAAAAGTCACATAATAGTTAGCCTCCCGTAGATGCAAGATAAACATGAAACCCCCCCTGGACCTGCCAAACATACCTGCAGGTGCGTACTCCCATACCAACTACGTATGTACAGAAACTCGGAACTTTCCGTGCCACCCTACAAGCCCGGCGACGATAATACCATGCCGAGGCCCGCAGATGTACTCGTTTATCATAAAAACCCAAAATGCAGTTGCTCAGGCAAGGGTGATTTGTATGGACTGGCCATGATCTCCCCTACAAATCATCCCTGTTTCAGTCACTTGGCTCTTTCCGTGGTAAACGCGTATAGACAGGCATCATCTCCAGGGGTGGAATTAATATAAAATAAACGAGGTGCCTCGCTAGACTACCAATCATGGGAGATAGATGAGTTCGGATCTCCTTCCCCGTGATTTACTCCTGGTTTATTTGGATTTCCCGTGCCGTTCCGGGGGATTAACTCCCCCTCTCTGTCGGCATGTTCCTTGAGCCCATGTGGTGAAAGCCAGGGTAAAGTCAAGAATATTGGCTATCCTCGTCACCATCGGTGTTCGGGATTATCACCCCACGTTTGCATCGTATACTTGATAGTATGTCATCTGTTGAATGGCAAATGACCTAGGCCACACCCCTATCTGGAAGTCGAGGAATTCTGTATGTCCCGATAGCCCGAGGGATAATCTTCTGCCGACCTTAGGATCTGAAGTGGGTAAGGACAAAGGGTTATCGACATTGGGGGGGGGATGAAAAGGGAGAAAGGATTTTTAAGTGGGGTTAAAGCGAGGGAACTAGCAGTGTGATCAGACTACATGTAGATAAGCCTGATCTCTTCGTGGGCTCCTAACTACATAATATACGCACATTATGTACTCAAGGAGTGCAGACATGCAGTCTAGGCCCAGTTGTTACCAGAGAACGGGGCATACTAGCCCCAGCAAGGGATTACTCGATGACCGATGAACAGTGTAGTCACTTCGGGGGTCGAGCCAATATCGGCCACCGACAATGAGGTACGTTGATCTGTTGAAACTCTGCACACCTTAACATATTCTCCAAAAATAGACGCAGGAACCTAACTCCCAACCAGCTAGCCAGTCCTATCCCCAAAATCTGGGGTTTTCTTTACTAGCCGCCCCTTCGAAAAGGTCCTCTAGTTGAGGAAAGAAATAATCTCCCGCCAGCACCCATACACAGGTCTCGCTATCAAAGTTACATATCCAGCCCCTATCGCAAGCAAATATGCCACGTCAGATTGCTCATAGCCGGAGATGGATATGAGACCAGTCTAGCCATATAAAGGAGAAAGTACGTTCTCTGCCACTTCGGTTGCTCTCGAGTTCTTCGCCGCCCTTCTCAGGAGTGGTGGTTTGTGCAGCTCGCCCGAGAAGCTGAGGGTAATAGTTTTGGGATTTATACTATTTCCATGTCGGGGTGTTACCCAAACGCCTATGTCTCAATTGACTTCGGTGATAGCTCTAGGACTAGCTGGTTACCAGTAAATATCGGCAGCTGGTTGGTGATTGGTAAGATAGGACATGCTTGTGGGTGCGCTTCACAGTATATCACTCGACAAGAATGCTCGAAAATTGACTTTCTTTCAAATTGCGTCAGAGCTTACAACAAACTCTATTTTGGAACCATCTGTTTTGTGCTCTGGAGCCTGTGCCCGTCCGGTTCACATACATGCAGCTTGGAGTCGTTGAACTGACAAACCGCCGTCAGAGAACAAGTCTCTGCCACCACTCCTGTGTTGCTACGCGGAAACTATTCTCGCCAAGAGCACAGTTCGTGATAATCTTGATAGCGTAAAATCCACTCTTAAACGTACGTATTACTAGTCCATACATTTTCTTATTTATATCATATGATATTCGCCTCTCTAATCAAACACGGTACCGCGCACAGCGGTATAACCAGAGATAAAAATAAAGAAAAAACTCCTGCAGTGATCGGTTAAAAAACTAAAAAGAAAAGAAAGACCCCAAGTCTACAGTTTCATCCCCAGTGCCTTATGCACCCTCATCGACTGTCTAATGCTGAGATCCAACATAATCTCCTCACTACCTCCAGGAATGGCGTAACCTCTGACATCCCGATACAGCCTCTCGACCTTTGCGCCCTGGCCACCTTTGGTGTATCCGATACCACCAAAAATCTGGACGGCTTCACGGGCACAGAACTCAAACGTGGTGGTGGCTTGGGCCTTGAGCCCAGCAATAGCACCGCCCAGCTTGAACATCGCCTCGGTCTCACCCATTTTCATACACTGGTAAATGAGGTTTTCCAGCCAGTTGTGTGTAGCCTCCACCTGTCTTGCCATGTTTGCGAGCTTCAAACGGATGACGGGGTGCTCGATGAGCTTCTTTCCAAACGTACGGCGCTTGTTAGCGTACTTCATAGACTCTTCGTAACATACACGTGAGAAGCGTGTGCACTGGATGATGATTCCAACACGCTCATGGTTGAAGTTTGTCATGATGACCTTGAAACCAGCATTCTCCTTGCCGATAAGGTTCTCAACGGGAACCTTAACGTCCTCGAAGGTAACGTAAGTAGTTCCTGATCCGTGAACTCCCTGGCAATCCATTTCGCGCGTTGTGACACCTTCGCCGCGCTCAATGAGGAGGACAGAAACACCGCCCATACCGGGTCCGCCTGTACGGACGGCCACAGTGAAATAATCAGACCAGACACCGTTGGTAATCCACTTCTTCTCGCCATTGACAATATAGTGCTTGCCGTCGGGGGTCTTCTTGGCCTCACAGGTTAGGTTTGCGACATCAGATCCCGCGTCAGGCTCGGTGATACACAAGCAGATACGCTTTTCACCCTTGAGGATACCGGGGACGATGCGGTCTTTAAGCTCTTTCTTGCCAAATTTCATAACGGGAGGTAAACCAATGGCGTAACCTCCGATCATGTTCCAGACAAAACCGCCGGAGCCAGTGCGTGAAATTTCATCCGTGACAATGAACTCGTGGAAGAGATCCCACTTCTCAGGTGGTACAGCCGCGATCCTATATGGGGTGTATTCTACGGGATAGTGGAGACCGAGAAGGCTATAGACAGGGATATCAGTAATCTGTCATAATTGTATCCGAGGAGGTATATGGGAGGAACATACCCAGCAAGGTATCCGCGCTGCCCCATCTGCTGGTAAATTTCAACCGGTACAAACTTTTCCTTCTCCCACTCGTTAAGGTGCGGCTCAATCTTCTCTTCCACCCAAGCCCTAACCTCTGCTCTAAGCGCGGCGTGGGACTCATTGTAGTAAGGTGAATGGTAGCCTTGGTACCAGGCCGGATCGCCGTAAGGGATCATGTCACCCCATGGCTCCAAAGCTTCTGTCAATGTCTCTTCTGCAGGGACAGGCGCGACTGGGCCGGCTTGCATAGGTACAAGCGCCTGTTCTTCAATCTTCTTTGGTTCTGCAACCTTGGGTTCAGCTGCCTTAGGCTCTTCCTTTGGAGGTTCAGGTGCAGCCTTGCCCTCTAATGAACCGATCAAAAGCTTAGGTTTGTATTTCTTGAGGATGGCTTCGTTGTGGTATTTCCAGAACTGAGCGGTTGCATCCTTGCCACCTACTCGCTGGAGGATCTTCTTTCCTCCGGGATGCTCATCTGCAAACTGCCGTATTATGGCGCGTTAGTCTTTTATTTACTTTACGCGTTGACGGCAAGCAGCCGAATGAGGGGTGGATAGGTAAGACTAGACAAACCTTCGTGACATCGTATACATCACCCTCAACAACAATCCACAGAGAGTCAGGCTTTTTATGCTCTGCTACCTCAGATAGCTTGAAAGTCTTTGACATGGCTGATAGTATATATTTGATCCTTTGGTAGTTCTGGTGATGATGGTGTAGTATCGAGAAGATGAGGAGGAGAGATGAAGAGGAGAGAGAGAGCAGATGGAATAAAGAGGCAGCGGACGACCGGGAGTAAGGCATGTGAAAAGGGCAACTCCAGCACTCCCGGTCCACTCGTGTGGATTTCACTCAAAGTCAGGTGGTGAACCATTATGTCATCTATCACATGTTATGATTTGTCCCTTCCCCGCAAAACGTCTCGGACTCCCCGCGAAAAAAAGTGATAATGGGGGTTTTACGATTGGCTGCTGAAAGTGTCTGGGGAAGGTTGTGCGTGGGGCCCTCACCTCGGTGCCTCGGCAGTTACTGTGTTTAGTTAAGCTGCATGTCTAGGTAGCTGAGTTGTTGTTGTCACAAGAGACTGGATGATCTCGCATTATTATTAAGGGCCCGTTTGGCAACAGAACATGACAGTAGATACATGTATATATCAAGGTCTAATAAAGGGTAGTTTTCACCCTGTAAACTCTTGCGGCGAGAATAAGTTTCCACCAAGTTTATGGAGAAAACGCGAAGTTTATTCTCGCGGCAAGTACAACCAACATTGTCCAGGCTTCAATCGAAGCACTGTATAAGACCATTATGGCTCCACAGGAATTCTCTGAAACCACAAAACCTCTGTCTGCACCACGGGTGGTTACTCGGATCTCACACGGTTATCCCCACCTCCATCCTCCACCCCCACACGCACATGCCGAGCGGTTCTTGCCGTCTCAAGCCGTGAAATTGAGACAACTCCGAATCTAGGCTTTTTTGACATCACCGTAGATCTTATCAGATCCGTGAATTTGGCCGAATCATCTTCAGGCCTTACCAGAGACATAGGGGCGCCAACAACATTTATAGTTAGATAGGGAGCCTTTCAACACATGGAGCTGCATGTGTCTGACTGAGGTAATCAAGGGACAGAGTGTAGCTGCAACTTCACATAAATTTTGTGTCAATTCGCCTATGTTAACCACAAATAAAGATACGATGCCATGGCCTTATGACCCAATTGACCCTTCCACCTTCCTCTCAATCAATTTACCAGTTGTATATACCGCAGAATCTGAGGAATAACGAATCTGACTGGGCTGGAATACCGCTTAACTATTGGTCAAGACGGATTGAGGCTCAACAGGCATTTGACCAATCCGAAGTCCAAGATTCCAGCCCAGTTCGATTCGTTATTCCTGAGATTCTGCAGTATTAGCAACTACAAAACTACGCATTAGTCCTGTTAATCATGGACTTGATCAATGCGAACCGGGCCAACCCCGCCACCACCGCGAGTATCATCACAGACCCCATCATCCTCCCCACCAACCCCCCCAATCTCCGCCACTCACTACATTTAACACTTCTCATCGCCTCCTTGAAGCTCAACGCACCTCCCTCTTCCTTTCCAAATCCCCTATCAAACCTTATAATCGCCTCCTCGGTTTCTGGAAGGAGCGAGGCCTGCACTCTCACTAACCCAACCCACATAGGAATCACAACAAACGCAGTCAAAGCAAAGCCCAGCAATACCAACACAACTCTACTCACAACATCAAATCCATCAAACTTTGCAAAAACAAAAAGCTCATGTACGACCGACTGGGCGAGCATACAGTGCGCAATTGCGGGCAACGTTTGGCGGGCACTAGACCATGGCATGGAAAGCACACGTGTAATCCACCATGTGGGCTGAGGGCGGGAGATAATGATGCTACAAAACGCACCGCCATTAACACAAGTTGGATATGCTGGTAAAAGAGAGAATACACTTACTGCGTTATAGTCAATGAAAACCTAGCAAGAATCAGCGCACTTAAAATGCTAGCGACTGGCCTTGTGATAAACCCCGGCAAAAACGTTTCCAGAAAACCGACAAGGGAAGATTTAGCGCTCAGCACTGCGAATGCGTATCCGATAGATGCACCCAAGCCCCTCCATGCGCTAAGGGCCCCTGCCTGTGTCCGCAAGTGCTTCAAGGCCCCGCAGATGCTACCGGTGACATATTGCGGCCTTGAATTAATGCCTAGGACATCGGCAGCCTTGCGGGCGTTGGTATTGAGCGGGAGGGAGATTGCTGGCGAGGCTTCAACGATCGCCAGAGTGAAAATGACCTTGAAGGTGTATAATAACTGTTGGGGTGGTGTTAATTATTACACTACTAGTATGTTCTCCTGCGAGAAAGAGGGCGCCTACCTGGGCAAAGAAGACAACTACAACAACCCAAACGGCCAAGGAGAACCACCCAACCTCACCGAAGTCAATAATAAGCCCCGGTTTCTCAGAGTAGACCCAAGTCTTGTCTGTCTCTACGAGAAGAGAATTTACAAAATCCATGTTATGTAGTATGTGATTAGGTGATATATGTGTGGTGATTGTGAAGTGCGTAGTGAGTGTGAACAAAGCTTTCGGTAGGGGAGGGCGAGGTTATATGGGCATGCCGCCATCAGGGTTTCCCCAAAACGAATCCTCTCAGATATCAAAAAATCCCCGTCCAGATGCGTCAGGTGCGTCTTGCGCCTCCAAAAAGTGACAGGTCGCATTTGGCTCGTATAAGCTCGTCTAAGAACACTGAGGTCCTGTCCACATCATGCGCCACAATATGCAATTCGCCACAATAGAGGGTATTTACACTTCAAAACGACATATGGCAGCATCCGGAACTTGAAGAGACTGAAATGAAGAACTATATGGTTTTGGAGTAGCTGTAAGGACATACCATCCTAAATTTTAAAGGCGCCGGGTATACAGCGGGAGGGCTTTTTGCAATTGCGACAGAGATGATGGGTTCTCCCATAAAGGTGAGTTATTTGGAACGCAATAAGATCGTCGAAGATTCATCGCCATGGCTTCATCCACAATGACATTCGTCCCGAGAACATCCTTATCCAACGTCATCGCGATGGGTTCAAGGCCACGTTCATTGATTTTGCCTTTTCGAAAAGAGTTTCAAACAAGGAGGAACCTAAAAAGGAAATGGTTATAAAGATGATGCTTGGTCTCCGTCCTATTATCAAAAATAGTGAGTACTAGTATATAGATTTGCATACGCTCTTTAAGAATGCATGTTACCTTCATGATCTTGGAATTGACAAATCGTTATCAAATAGGCAAATTCAAGGAACCTCGTCTCGCCTGAATCAAGTCTATGGGGAAAACCATTAACTTCCCAAATACTGTTTCCAAGATGCGGGAGGCGATTCAGGAGGAATTGATTCGCCTACGGCCTCATGCTCATGAATGGAACAAATATATTGATAATATGCCTTCAAGTCTTAGCGAGTTGAGGCAGCGCGGAGGGGTGCAAACGTCATTCTAACGTGTTCCAATTTGTACATATACTTTATTTTCGTCTACCGGCGCTCTGCTATCGCGATGATGTTGCTGTTTTCGCGTTGCGATAGCTTGTTGCTGTCCGTCACTTTTGTCCGAAACCGTACGTTAACTAAAATACGAAATATAACTATTTGTGGACGTGTGAATAAACCCAAATCTCCCTTGGTAGAAGAGAACACCTATCTCCGCACTATACATTCCATATCCGCGACATTATCTTTCTATTCATAGTTGTTCTATGCAAGTACCATAGCTAAATGGCGGCCTATACTTCTCTATTCAATTTTTCATTTATTTTACTCTTAGTTCTTGATGAGGAGCTGGCAATTGCTTGATGTTAATTCACCTTGTCTGGTTTTATTGCAGCACGCCCCATATATGAAAAGACTTTATGTGAATACGAAAGGGGGGGGGGGGAACACGTTATCACACAAGTACCTATTAACCCCTCACATAGGCTTAGGTGTACATGTGGGATGGACCCCACAGGACCTTGAGTCACCGTGATCCCTGAACTTGTAATACGGTAGGAGGCGCAGCTAACCAAGTGCTATTTTGCTATTATATACCTTAGAGATTAAAAATGAGAAACCCCACAGACCGCCTAGTAGCTATTGGTACTTAGGACCTCTGAGATTATGCTATCGATATTGGACTCTTTGAACTTTTATAACCTAGTTGCGAAATATCATTGAAATAAAATTATGAAGCAATTATAAAACCGGGCCAAACCTCACCCCCACAACCAACTTGGCTATATTTTGTACATATAAGTATGTACTCCTTATAAATTAAAAGCTTAATTGTATCATTGGAAAAACAACCCCTATTCCTTAGCCTAAACACTTTGTAACCAGGGTGGGCAAAGCGTCTATATAATTCAATAAGTCTTAGGCTTTTAGTTCCCGTCCTATCTGAGATGCTTAAATCAGGAGATGATTAAAACGGGGCCTTATATAGTGAATATGGGCTAGGCCGAAGATCTCTAGGCTCTGGAATATCGAATTCCTTATTATTAGAAATTCCTGGTCATGTCGCAAAGACTGCATATAAGGGACCGGCAAACTGTCCTCTTACCAGTGAGGGGAAATCTATATATGACCATATATAGCTACCCTTCAGATTTTGACAAAGAAGGTAGAGCCATAAGTAGTGTAGTACTATTAGATTAGGAAGTTTTACCATCAAAGCCGACACTATGCGCATTCCCTAATACCAAATCCCACCCATCTGCAGGAAGTTTGTGGTTCTTATACTGCTCTCTATGACCAATGGCTTCCTCGGGCCCTTGTCTACTATACTGGGCCGCGCGGAGAACGGGATAGATATCGTCACCGGACATCACTCGTAATTTCGGGACCCTGTCCAAGAGCGTCTGCCGGAAGATCACTATACTAGGGCGACGACGTCCCGCCGACCAATGACAAGCCTGTGGACCTAGGGGAAATCCGGAAAATTGGTGAGCGACCAGCTATTTGGAGCACTACGTTTCTGGTGTTTGGGAGAATTATTTAGATAAGTGGTGTCGCGGTGGGATGGGAATCGTTGATGCTGGAATCTAGAGTAATCAGATCTCTTTAATTCGGTCCGCTATATACTGCTGAGTTATATTAGGCGCCCATATAGACCCCTCCCTACCCTTCTTTATGAAACGTCAGTCGATGCAATTGGCATTCACAATCCACCTGGTACCAAAACCTAGACATTCATTTGACAAGTGTCCTTGTCTAGAATTCTTCACTCGATAGCATATATTTACCTGCAGCTGGGGTTAAATTAGAGTAGTTTGAGGCTGGGAGGCTGCCATTAAAGGTTCACATACTCTAGGATGGAGGGGATATCGCACTGGTAAACAGCATTAAGCACTGATATATCAGCCACTGGTCATTGGCAATGAAGGATCTGTTTGGGCTTAATTCAGCTGAACCCCCCCTAGCTATAGGCACCGGTTATTCATAACAGCTTAGACTTGTAGCTTCGACTATGGTTTATTAGCACTATAGTAGAGTGGTGACATAGACCTTGGGCTGCGTTTACTCTCAGAACTTCGCATATATGATAATAATCTATTCAATAATTTAACAATAAACAATATTGAAACATAGGTAATCACTCGATATTCATTCAATCCCCGTGTTAGTGCGCAAAGTACGGCGAACCTCGGTGTCTGTGTGCCAATGGTTTGTTCATATCACACATGGTATGAGATATTGGGCAGCCGCGGTATTAATCAATCACGAAAAACATCATTCACTGTTTATATAATTCACGGCCTATATTCCTAGGTTGCTGGACTAGGTCCAAATACACTAACCTAATATAGAAGTTAATCCTAGGAACAAATACCTTTCTTCCCATGCACTCTGCTTTTCGGTACTCGGAACGCCATACTATCTAGCTGTCTCTGAGGAGTAAATACAAATCCAATTGCGCACTGCCATTAAAGAGTTCCAATGGCGCCAGTATTCTTGGCATGTGGATGGTCGTTGCTGTCAATTTACGATCTAAGATCGCACTGATGCCACATGGCAGAAGAAAAAAGAATGTTACAATATTACCGAGTTTATAGGTTGTTCCATGGGGCATGCCCTGTCAGTAGTGACGGGCTGCTTACCCCAAAAGTAGCCCATGTGTATATTCCTGGCGTGGCCTAACCATCATCGTCATCTTATACGTTTGGTCACTTTCACTAAACTAAGCCCATGGCCATTGAATATACGTAGAATCGACTGTTGATAGTTATTACCGCATCCCCTGAGTAGTTCGAGCCCGGAAATAGGAAAGAGAGAAATAAAGAAAAATCAACAAACTCCCCAACCAGCAGCTAAAAAAACAAAAACAAAAACAAAAAAAAACATATAAAACATTGAACGCGTATAAGGGAACAAAAGAGGGAGTTAAAAAAGAAATTTTTCGACGCCTGCGTAGCTAGACAAAAAAAAAGTAGCTGGTAGATAAATACTCAAACCTCCAACTCAGTACTGATACATGGGAATGTTTACTCAACCAATGGCACAGTCATATATCTCATTAGTATCACTGTTGAGAGAAGTGAAGTGCTAGAATGCGAGCCAGACGTCATTTCCGCACCTGTCGATCGGCATAATCAATAAAATAGAACTTCGATTCATCGTATGCATTAAAGGGTTTTCATACCTGCAGACAACGTGTGCGCAGCCAACATCCCTGCTGACCATCATACCACAAGAATCACAGCATCTCCACCCGTTCTTTCCGCTCAACCGCCTATATCTTATCTCCTCCTTTTCGGCCTCATCCTCAATCTTACATTCCCCAGGCGCGTGGGGTGCTGGCATCTTGCAAAGGGTGCAGGTACCTCCCTTGCATTTGCCGCAGACTGCCAAGTCCTCTTCTTCTTTTATCTCCTCTGGGGTAATGAACAACTCCTTTTTAATACCTGGCTCCAGGTGCCCAGAATCGAAGCCATCTTTAATACATCCTCTCGCACAGAATATAGGGTCGTTTGTGCGTCTTTCAAGGGCCTGTAGATACTGCTCTTTGAGTCCAATCTTATCAGTGGGGCTCTCAACGCCGTCAAGAAAGTCACCAGCGATTGCAAGGGTGATTTCGTGTCCACAGCAGCGGGGAGGGACGCTATTTTCGGTCTCGGCTAGAAGGCGTGAGAAGGTTCGGCGGAGGCATAGTCGGCAGTAGCTATGGGCACAATGAGGGAGAACTCTTAGATTATGGCCCTTGTAATATTTCAGGCAAACCGAACAGCGAGTCTTTCCAGCTATAGTGAACGAGGTATACCTGTCAGTATCGGGAGGATTAGAAGTGAAAAATTTGGATGGGACACCGTACATAATCGTCGAACACGTCCGGATAAGATTATGGCAAAACGACGCACCCTTCTAAGGGAAAAGCCCATCGCTAATGGAATAAATAATGGGCGAGAAAGCGTAATTCAGTTATAAAATTTCATGCAGCTAGGTCCGGATCAAACACACTGTCGAATGAGGTTTGATGCTATCGACAGCACCTTCACGCGACCTCTCTAGCGTCAAGTTAGAAATAGCGATGTTAGTGAAACCGATACTAGCAAACGATTACCACAAATAAAGCGAGAGTAAGCGGGATTCCGGCACGACAAAGAAGCGAATGTAGTCGGTCGGTGGAGGTGGTTGGAATGTTTCCTTAACGTCGATGATATGATAGCAGTGATGGTGTCGACGGAGAAGGTTGAGGTCTAGGATGTTCCTTCGGGACTCGATTCAATATTATTTGTCTGGGTGTGTATGTACTTTACTTCTCCTTAGAGGTTCTGTTGTGGACAAAAAAATGCCCAAGCGAGAAATATCCCTCGCTCAGTCTCATATTCAATTATCACATTTCTTGTCCCATCGAAGCTCAGCCTCACTGTGTTTCTAGTATCTCAAACTTACCAATGATGCTGAAATTTGGCTGAGAACAATGGCGGGGTATGGGGAGAAGTGTGAGTAACACACGGTTCAGTCAATTTTATGTGGATGAGAATCATCGGAGTCCGTTTTCGGAATGTGGGTCGAATCATGCATGCGCAGACCATTTATGAAGCTTATCTGGTCATGTAGTTTTGGGTCTACATCACAACGGCCTAACCGGAGAGTTTTAGCTGAAGAATGTCCTGTATCTTTTATTGGATGCATCATTGAAAATTCTATCACTATAATTTCTGTTCAACGTGTCCGATCTTCTGTCCTGCTATAGTTTCTACATGTGTAAAACATCTAGATCACGTGATAAGTCTATCGAGCTGAATCAAAGCCTTGCGTGGCACTGCCATGGTGTCTGCCTAGTGTGCGCTAGCTCACGTGATTTTATAAAATGTCATAGAGACAAGTTGGTGATCTAGATCTGGGTTAAGACGCAGAGCGCCTATGTGATGTGCAGCTCATGTAAGACATCTTCAGGGGAATTTATGGGCTACTCATATTTCCGGGTCATTGACGAACTTGGCTTGGTTCCAACGGTTGATTCACTGGCGTCAAACAAGCCAGTGAAAACCAATGAAAGCCAACAAAAGTCCGTTAAGCCAACATCAGTCAACAAATGCCAACCAGCCCCTTTTCCCTCTCTGAATGGTTATATAACAATTCGGAATTCCCCATTCGGGATTGAGCCGGTTTGCCCTCATAAATGTAGAGCTCGAAAGCTGCCAAGGATGCTGTCAGGATATGTAGAACTTTAATTTGTAGCGGGGGGTTTTCTTCTGCGCTGGAGCGGATACGTGTTTATGAGAAGGTATAGAAAATACGCTACAGATGGATATAGTTGAGGTTGGTGTACGTATACCTGCACCTGCGGGGTCTTTAGAGCTCGAGGTCGATGTGTGTAAATCCAAGATACTTGGTATGTACATACATGTATGCTCGCATACGTGACTCCTATGAACAATCCCAACGAGTAAGCAATCACAGAGCTGTTGCCACTTAATCGATCAGTACGTGCCGGGTTATCCGGGGAAGCCACTTGAGAGCCCTCAGCTATGATAGGTACTCGGACTCGGACTCGGGATCGGTGTATTTGACATACACAGTCGGTCATCGGGTTCCCCCCCCCCAGCACTCTCAATCGGCGGCCTGTTCGCAATAAGGATTGAAGTTCCAAGAGAACTAGCAGATAAGTGGAAAATCCGACCCACAAAACCCTCTCAAAAATTCAATTGTTCTAATAATCTGTAATATCCTACTTAGCTACAGGGAAGATCTTCAATCAACTTTTCGAATTAGTATCGGATGTGGAGCCTGGTCAGACGGTCTCGTTAGTTAGAAGAATGTTTAAGGATTTCAGAAGTATGATATGATATTCAGAAAGAGCCCCAAAAGATGGGGTGGCGACCCACTAAACAATATCATACTTACAAATATCCCGCAACGGTAAGGAGACGCGGACTACGGGTGTGTGGTGTGAAAACCGAAAGGCCGGTTGGCAAAGCGCTGGCTACCTTAGACTCTTCTCTCAATACCAGTTGGGATATTCATGTTGGGAAAGATTACTAATCCTAGTCTCTAATAAAGCTAACGATATCTATCAGATATAGTTCTAGGTTTCTTTATCTAAGATCAATTGGCGGACCCGAGAAATTCTAATATCTGAAATGGGTGAACTGGGGAAGTGATTGTTTTTCTTTCTTCAACAGCCTGGGATTTCCTTTAGGATATGTGTTTCTGGAAAAGAACACCCACAGAACCCATTAATTTACTGCAATCATCCAAGCCTTATTTTTAGTATTCTGGGGAAAGGGTAACCTGGTTACGGGTAATATCAATCTTACTACTGCCGCAGGCCACGAGTGCCGTACCTGGGCTCGGGTTGACAAATGGCCAATGGGGAGGGGCTGAGGATGGGTGGAGCAATGTAACACACCCTCTTATCCTTCCATCCTTTCGAAATCTAACGTTACTATAGTAGATTACCACACTTTAATGATTTAACTAGTAATAAAGCAAATGTTATCATCACTCTAGCTGTGAGGATAAACGAACTTATTCTTGCACAGGAGGCTCTATTTCCAGCAGGGGTTTATCTCAACAGAGCCCCATAATAACGACACAATATGCACTGGTACTTGATGCTCCAAACTACCGGGTCCGGGCATAGGCATACTTACGAATACTGCAGAGATATGTCATGCATTGGCGCCGCAATTACCAAATCAGCCGGGAAAGTCATAAGGCTGAGTGCCAGCGTATTGATACCGAATATGCACTCAAAGATGCTGTCTCGAATAACGAATTGTTAGTATCAAAAAAGGAAACCTCGTTGCCGTCTATACAAACCATGATAGGGTACAAAGCGGCGTGATTTCAAAAATGACTAGATTGACCAGGAGAAACTCGAGCTTACTCTGCTAGAGATATAATCTCGATGATTGTTACAGTGTATGCCTGCATATTAGAGTTTAAGTGCGTTCTATTTGCTACAGGGACATAAAATCTTGATTTTACCCAAAACTTTATATCAACCACAGAAATTCAAATCTATTTAAGTCTTTAAGAGTGGGTTTATCTACACTCGTGTCCATATATGCAGGTAACTTCCTGGTAATTAGCTACTTAGGTTATGCTTGTTTACAGGGGAACACTTGTTCAAAAAAGACTCGGTCTTCACTTGGCATTAGCGACATCAGGGAGCAGCTAATGGGAGATACCTTGCTTTGAAGTACGTACCATGGATAATGGAAATTCCTGTGCCACTTGAATATGGCTGTGTGCGGTCTGTTTTATGGTATCCCGTTTCGGCACGGCATCTGGATCCAGATGCGCGAATGGGGTAAGGAATTGGGACAAAAAATCTCTTACCATAGGAAAAATAACTGCATGTTTTGTTATCAGGTTAGGAGAGTAGTCCGTTGATAGTGCTTCTGCTCGCGCTGGGTGGGGCATGGGCGGGATACCGTCAGTTGCGCCAGGTGGTCTTGGTTGTATGGAAATTTTTGGTATATAAAGAGGCTTCCTTTTCCGATTTCCAGGGGCCTTATCATTCAACAGCGCTGGTATAGAAGTCTCCTCCGTATTAGACATCATGCTTTTTTCAGTATCCTCAATTTCAAAGGCCTTGACGATTGTTTCCTTCTGGCTGACTTTTGTTTCTTCTTTACCTTTGAAAAGTGAGGGTAATAATGGAACAAATGAATATGCAGGGAATTGCAAGAATCCGCGAGTGCGCAAAGAATGGTTAGATTTCACGAAAGAAAACCTCGATGGAACTAAGCTAACCCTCATTAAAGGAGAAAGATTTCTGATTCAGAGAAAAGCGACTATATTCAAGCTGTAAATTGTCTTCACAGCACTCCAGGGCAGTACTCTGATATCATAGACGGACTCTCGGTCTTTGAGGACTATATCTATGTTCATAAGCTCCAGACACCTTATATTCATTTGGTGGTAAGTTTCGTCCCCTGAACAACTACTGACTATATATTTAAATAACATATGGGTAAAAGGGACACTTCCTGCCATGGCACAGATACTTCATGTGGATATATGAAGAGGATTTACGAAACCGGTGTGGCTACAAGGGCGCCCAACCGTATGCTACCCATGGAATACCACTCTTTTTTCTTTTTTCTTTTTTTCTCTCTTTTTTTTTTTTTTTTTTTTAGCAAGATCTAACGCCCAGTAACAACTGTAGTTACTGGGACTACTCTTTAGATACGCGCCCCACGGATGAATTTGCGGTCTTTGAGGCCTCTTCAATTTTCTCCCCGGATACAGGATTCGGCGGAGACGGCCAATATTACAATGACAGTGGACCCGCTGGACTTGATCTCCCGAAGGGTAACGGCGGCGGCGGATGTGTTACTGATGGCCCTTTTAAGAATTGGACTATCCATATTGGAAGAAATACCACGCTAATCCGGGAGGATAGATGTTTACAGCGCAACCTTAACCCAACTATTGCGAATGATTGGTGTAACTCTAATGTCGAGGCAGAAATCATGGCACAGCAGAGCTTTGGCTGGATGCACCATGTTCTGGAGGGAGAGCCTAGTTATATCAAAATGGGCGTCCACGGTGGAGGTCATTTCGCCGTAGGAGGTTTGTTAGATCTGCGTTCCAGTGCTCTTTATTACGTATACGTATACGATATATATATATATATATTAACATTCTCAGGCTCTGCTTCTGACGTGTACACTTCAAACACTGGTATGCGCGTATCCGTCTTTGAATCTCATTATAATACTACAAATGCTAACTATAATCAAGAACCGCTTTTCTACCTCCACCACACAAACCTCGACCGCATATGGTGGCAATGGGCAATGGCAGACCCAGAGACCCGTGTCTGGGATATCTCTGGCCCCATTGCACCTTGGTCAGACATAATATCTCCAAACCGCACTGGTCTACCTACAGGGAACGTCACCCTTGAGTTTGAGGTCGGTCTTGGGAGACTGGGGGATATGATTGAAGTTGGTGATTTGATGGATACAGAGGGCGATTTCTTGTGCTATATCTATGAGTAGATGTTTTTGGTTGGTTTTTGGATTTATGTTACTTTACATTCTTTTAATTAATTGATTTCTTTTGTTTAAGTTAGATTGAATATTTTGTCTAGGGTTAAAAGCTTGGTACTATGACAAGCTTTGTTTAATTCCACCCATGTGTTTCCTTTTAATTGTCTTGTCCTCTTTGCCAATCGTTGTTAATTTTGTACAGATGGGCATGTACAACGTGATCTATGTATTATGTAAGTACATGTAGCTATATTAACTATGCGATATTTATCGCTGTAAAAGAAGCGCACTTCTTTCATTAGGTCATACAAAACAATTCTCTGTCAGTAACGTTCAGATTAACATTACCTACATGTAAGTAAGTACATGTTCGCTCCTTACTTTTTTTGCTGCTTTCGAACTTTATTTCTGAATAGATATCATGATCAATTGGAATGGACTTGACCTGATCTGGTAACCCTTTAGAAAAGTTATGTGAATAAGCGTTTTTGCATCCAAATTCCACTAAACATTGACAGCACATTCCTTCTCACTCCTCCATGGATCCATTAGCACATTGAATACCTACCACCCTAGCTGCCCGACTATGTGGGCCTCTTTAATTAGGTTGGCTCTACTGCCTGGCATTGATGGCAGTTCCCGCTTCCTGGCCCGGGAGAATTTAAACAAGAGCCGGTGATTGTGATTAATTATAATTACACTCGCCCAGCTGGTGAAGAGGGAATCCTGCCTTATAGCGGTCTACGTAACTGGGGTCGGCGTCGTCAAGACGAGCCCAGCTATTGGTTTAGGATCCCTGGCCCCCGTTGGGCAAGAAGCAAGCGCCGCTACCCAGTGAGCGGGTGTAGATCAGTCGAAATGGAGACTCTCTGAAACCTCAAACGCCCGGCTCATGCACCGCATACATATATTTCTTTGAGTCCTCCGGTCGAGCATCAACATCTAAGCCCAAAAAGACCAGTTTGGACGGATTGAGTGGGGCTAACTATCATTTAGATTTATGTTTAAAAGCAAATAATCCAGCATTCAAGATGGAATTGGTATCGCCAACCACCAATTACCACAGTCTCTACAAACGATTTCAAGTATCTGCACTTCTTCAAGGTCCACTTGCCTCCCCGACCTGCATAGCATACATTCCGTCCATTTACTACACGTCAAAACCTTGGATTAATCATGATTATTAACTATAACACCGCCATAATACTACTCCTGGCACGTGTGCCCGCAATCTCCGCCCACATGGGCATGAAATTCCCCCCACCCCTCAACTACGAACTGAATCCGTACCGGAACACATCGAAACCTATCGACGAAAGCTACAACGACCCTCTCAAGACCGACGGCTCTGACTTCCCGTGCCGTGGGTACGCGGGGCTTATGGACACCCGTGAGGGCGCTGAGGTCGCAACTTACAATGCCGGCGAGACCGGCTACTTTATGTAAAATACTCAATGCCCCGGCTATTGGCGTACGGATTTCTGATATCGGTTTTGATAGACTCGAGGCACAGAGCCCGGCAGCGAGTAAGGAGGGTGGGCCACATGGCGGCGGCAGCTGCCAGATCTCGCTCTCGTACGACCGTGGGGAGACGTTCAAGGTTATCAAGAGCTTCATTGGGTCCTGCCCAAAGCGCAGCATGGACTATGAGCAAAAGTTCAACTTTACGATCCCTAAGGAGGCGCCTGGTGGTGTCGTTATTCTCTCCTGGTATTTCATGTCATTCATTACAATGCTATTGCGTCTCTGGGCCAGATCTAACATCAGTTTTTGCGTAAAGGTCTTGGTTCAATCGCGACCACGAGATGTTCCAGAACTGCGCCAGCGTGGACATCAAGAACGGTGGCAGCGGAATCTCCCACCTGCCGGACATGATGGTTGCAAACGTCGGCAAGGGATGCGATAGTCCCACCTGGAGCACTGTTGATGGCGTGGATAAATATATTGATACCATGTTTCCAGACCCTGGTAAAGTGGTGGAGTATGGGGATGGGAGGTACCCACTGGTGCTTCCCAAGGGAAATAATTGTTAAGTGTGCCCCCGGCCTGTTGTCCGATCTGTAAAAAAAACCTTATCACTGGTGCTGGAAACCGGGGTACGTTTTTCGGGGATTTAGCCACTGTGGGCATGTAGTTAGTTGGCCGGAAACCCTAACCCACTAACAACTACTCTAGAACATGTAAATAGTAGGGTAATATAATAAATCTTTATTCAGACTTACTTCGCGAGCAACGACAGGACATAGCGAATATCAGCATAAAGAAGAGAGCACGGATCTATATTCCCCCGTTATAATGTAGTAATAGAGTACTCCATGTACGTAGCTACGTCGTGATTTGAAGTTGAATTACCGGAATTAGCCTCTTAACCTGGTTATCCTAATTAGCGTCATGATACACTTTACTTTATTCTAATCAAATAAGCACTGCGCAGATCCCGGGGTATATACGGTATTGTATATACTCTATAAGATGAGCGAGGGAGTCCCCCAGTTTCCCCACATGCACGGCCTTCCCCCCCCCCCCCCCCCACAAAATTCCGGGGTATTATAATTCTCTGTGTACCCCGCAAAAAAAACTAACAATCGGATAAATCATCATAGCCGGGATCGTGATGGTCTTCGGTACCGATTGTCCCGTACCTACATGTATGTATGTACATACTTGTAAGTCTCTACCTACACTGCTGCCATTTATTAATATGACTGTAGTATGTATCCCGTCGGGGGTTGGGGCCGGGAGGGCTCTCAATGGCAGTCAGTCTCAAAGATAAAAAGGCCGAATCCCGCATTGCTGTCCTATTACTGGCTCCTGTAGGCAGCTCTTCAGAATTGAGCCCCTTCCCAACTGCGCACTCTTCACGATGCTACCCAAACGCATCCTCTCCTCGCTCCTCAGCCTCCTGCTCGCCTCCCCCTCGGCGGCAGCAGACCCAACCGTCACCCTGAGCACTGGCACACTTGTTGGGCGGCACCTCCCCGAATTCAACCAGGACCTCTATCTCGGCGTTCCCTACGCCGCGAAGCCGAAACGGTTCACGCCCGCCACGCTGCTGACGGCCAGGTCGAGGGAGGTGCGGGAGGTGAAGCAGTACGGCGCGTCGTGCCCATCGTACGGTGGTGACACCACGGTGCTGGTGCAGCAGGGCCTCATCACGCTGGATGAGGACTGCTTAAACTTGAATGTTATCGTGCCGAAGGGGTATGAGAATTCCAAGGCAGGGCTGCCGGTGTTGGTGTGGATCTTTGGGGGTGGGTGGATGCAGGTGCGTTTTTTGTTTTTGTTCTCTAGCCCGGTGGGTTTGGGGGAAGGTGCTGACGGAAATGATTGATACTACCAGGGAACTACAGCGGATCCACGGTTCGTCCATTATAATATGCAGAGCTGATAAATATCAATACTACCAGGACACTCAACTGACAAAAACTCAATACGCAGATACAACATGAGTTACATCATCGAGCAAAGCGCCGTCATTGGCAAACCCGTCATCGGTGTCTCTATGAACTACCGCCTCGCCGGCTTCGGCTTCTTGTACAGTCAAGAAGTTATGGTATCTTAACCCTAGCCCTGACTGGTTCTTGTTGTTGCAATCATTGACACATTGCCCAATTGGAACCAGAACTCGGGAAATACGAATTTGGGCCTGAAGGACCAGCGGGTGGCACTGCAATGGGTGCAGAAGAATATTAAGGCTTTTGGGGGCGATCCGGATAAGGTTACGATTTGGGGCGAGGTGGGTAGATTGTTGGTTATTACTTGGATGCGGAGGACTACTGACTGAGTGAGTGTGTATCTAGTCGGCGGGGGCTTACAGTGTTGGAAACCACCTTTTATCATACGGCGGCCACGACGAGGGTCTATTCCGCGCAGGTACTTACACATACCACCCCTCCATCTCTCCGCCACGCCCCAGGCACTAACACTCCGCAGCAATCATGGAATCCGGCAATGCCATCGGTCCCCCTCACAACGATACACGCTGGTTCCAGCCGCTTTACGACCGCATTACAACAACTACCGGCTGCTACAACGCTACAGACACGCTCCAGTGCCTGCGCGAGGTCCCTTACGACACCATATACCCCGCCATGAACCTCGGCTTGGAGTGGTTCGCAACCGTCGACGGCGACTACATCACTCAATGGCCCGTGCTGGCCCTGCAGCAGCGGAACCTCATCAAGGTGCCTATTATGCTGGGCACATGTACGGATGAGGGGACGTCGTTTGGAGTGAGCGGGGTGGATACTGACGAGGAGGCTGTGGCACAGCTGATCTGTATGTTTTCGCCCCCCCGTTCCGGTGGTGGTGTTTGTGTGGCTGATGTGGAGTGTATGTGGCAGCGTCGAAACGCTGGGTGTTGAGCCCGTACCAGGCGGAGAAGATCCTTACCTTCTACCCCGACGTTCCAGCGCTCGGCACGCCGTACGGAACAGGAAACAGGACATGGCCGGCCCTCGGCGCCCAGTACAAGCGGTACTCCAGCATTGCCGGCGACCTCACCATGGACGGGCCGCGCCGCCTCCTCGCGGAGACATATGCGGCCAAGGATGTCAACCAGAAAGTATACTCCTTCCGCTTCGACAGCCCGCTGCAGAACAGCACGACCAAGGTCGGGATTGGCCATTTCTCCGACGTAAGCCTCCTCTCTCTCCCCCCCAACCTAATATAGCGGGGATTGAGACTGATGAGCACAAACATAACATATATGTAGGTACCCTACGTGTTCTCAAACACGGAAAACAAGATCATCACCACGCTGGGCGACGACCCGTCGCACCTGCGGCTGGGGCATCTGATGGCGCGCATGTGGGCGAGTTTTGCAACGGACTTGGACCCCAACGGCCACGGCGTTGACGGCATCGCCAGGTGGCCGGATTATAGGAGTGCGCCGAGGAACTTTGTGTTTAGGAACGATACGAGCTACGTCGAGGAGGACACGTACAGGAAGGAGGGCATGGCATATATCAATTCGATTATAAGGTAGTGAGTTGGTGAGTGAGTGAGCATGAGTAGAGAGTGGAGGTTCAGAGACGGTGTAATCTAGATAGTTATTTTGTCGAATTAAAATAATTGCAACTAATCTAGGATGTCGAAAGTGGAATCCATTAGCTACCTACAAGACGCACATGTCAACCAACTGGAGAGAAAACAAAGCCATGAGTATCCAGAAACTCATGGCTACCCACGCCGACTTGCAGACCCAGCAGTTGGAACAGATTACGAGACTACGACGGAACATTAGTTCCCTAGCGAAGAAAAATAATGAACTGACGCGGCAAGTTCATGACCTGGCAAAGAAATTACAACAATACCCCCCTCCAAGGGTACCCATCGAGACCAGACCACAAGCCGAAACGGAGACAGAAATAAACCAAATTGATTCAGACAGTGAGTCAGACGACCCCCCATCCGACACAGAGACAGAAAACTACCTCGGCTCGGAACACGGATCCGACTGCACAATGGAAGAAGTCCCAGAAGAGACACCACAGCCATCGCCACCATCACCACCACCGCCACCTCCACCAACGCCACCACCAGCCCGAACACCTACCCCTCCCTCGCCAACCCTGCAAAGATTAAGAAAAACATGGAATATGCCCGAGGAAGACATACAACGAATATACCTCAGCATGAAAGAAGATCGGCAGAGACTACAAACCACTTCGCCGCCGCCAGAGAGAAGCAAGACATCGGTCCACTCTCACCCGAGTCGTGCCCAAGAAAAGGAAAAGATTGGCATCATCGCCATCTCGCAAGACAGCATCAGACTACAATATATGAAGGCAGGCAGGGAAAATAGAACGGACAAAACCCGGGGGAAACATACACGTTAAAAGAATGGGCTTGGTTCAAACACAGCGAAAAGACGGCGTTCTTTATCCTTCCTGTACCAGGAAGGTTTGCAAGAGAAACAGACTTGGGCGCGACAGAAAAACGGACAGGCAAATTCACCTTCGACGATACAGAATTCGACTTCAGGATCCTCCGGCACCAGCAGAGAGCGATAGACGATATAGACCTATATGGGAAGGAAGGGAGGGCCACATTTGAAATTGTTACATGTTGTTAGTTGTTTTCTTTGGGGTGCTTGCGCAGCGAATGATGAGGCTCGAGACAATGAGCGCGCTGTGCTGGTTAGTGTTGAGGAGGAGTGTGTATGCGTTTTCTTTCTTTTCTTTTGTTGGCGGCGGTTGGAGGGGCGTTCTGGGGATAAAATAGTGCGTCGCCATAGCCTAAGGGCTGCATGCGAGTATGATGTAAACAAAAAAAACAAAAAAAAGTGGAATCCATTCATGGATCATCACTCGGACGGACGGGTTGTGCCAAGGTTTTTTCGTTGGGGGGATTTGGATACATTACACACTACCGAGGCCTATTCGATACAAGATCTAAGACCGTTAATTTAGTCTCAAGCCCTCCCAGGCTGTATTATATACCCCGCGACTTCATCCCCAAGCTTGGGTGTTGGAGAAGTAAGTACTTAATGTACATGTAGACACAAGCCATATGGCAAACACATCCCCTCCTCTAGCCAAAACCTCCAGACCACATATTGACACTCCACCGCCGCCGCCAAGGCTCGTGAGAATCCTAACCCGACGCCACCCAACAAACAACGAATCACAGAGAAGTGGGTTAGGGCTCCACCACCGGCCAATCCAATTAGAGACACCCACCTCTCGAGCAATTGCAATGTCGGGGCCTACAGCAAGGCGCAAGAGGAGGGGCAGAGGAGGAGCAGGAGGGGCGGATAAGCACTAGCTAGAGTAGAGTAGTGCTTTTGCGGGAAATGCCGCATGTCGAGATTCATAGAGTACATGTAGGTACATGTAGGCACTTAGAGTAATAGGCCCCCCCTCCGCCACCGCTGAATGGGGTGCCGAAGGGTATCTACATATATATTGTATACAAGTGGCCATATATGGGGGGGGAGGGCGGAGGGCGCTCCGGTGCGTAGAATAGGTACCCGGGACAGTCAGGTAATACTCTACATAAGAACCTGAGGGTGCAAGCTGCAAAGCAGGGGCTAGTTTTTTACTAGTAGCGAATCAGATTGTTACCGTTAAAAGTCATTTTCAGGTTCTTCTTACCTGACCCGAGTGCACTCTCACGAACCATAACGGACCTAAACGACCGGCCGTCAGGTGCTAGCACTATTAGACGGATGCCTACGTCGTTGGGCTTGCGGAGGGGGGCCCGGTGCCAATGGGGAGTATATATATATATGGTGGAGCCTGGTTATAGGCATGGAATGGGAGAGATAGTGGCCGGAGATCTCAACCATAATTTGCCAAAGTATGGGCCTACCAAGACCTCTGGATTTGTGTGGAGGGCAGTGGGAAACTATTGCCACTGCAAGTGCCGTTACCCACCTCTCGAAGGCTCTGTTGAAATGGTTTAAACCATTCCGAATCAAAAGTCCCTCACGCTTGACATTTGCAGAACTGGACACTGTTAGATATAATACAACTCAATCTCATGCTCATCATAATTATGTGTACATGTACGTATATACACAGAAATAAACCGCGAATAAAAATACAAGGAAAAAACGAAGAGGGAAGGGAAAAAGAAAAAAGAAAACTCCGTAAAAACATAATATCATCTCACCATACCATATCACATCTTATTCTACAACCTTATGCAGTACCCAAATCTCCTCATCATTCTCCCCGCCTCCACAAAACCGCCGATCGAGAAGGCAAATCCCATGATAACCACTACGGTCGTGATCGTTATTTCCATCAATCTCCACCACTTCTTTCTCCCGCCCTTCGTCTCTGCCACATCAAGGATGCCGATGACCTGTCCAGACACCAGCCATCCCATCATAAAGGTCCTTTGCCTCATCGTACTTCCCTCTGGCCTGAACCTCGATAGTGCGCCAACAAGAATATACGGCAAGATGAGTGCGCTGATGATGATTATGTTTACCGATTGGGAGTAGAAGCGGTCCGATTTCTTGACCTCCTTCTTCTTGCGCTGATACTGGCCCGTACTAGGAATGATGATTTTTGTGCAATGACTGGTTGACACAGGTTCTTTCTGCTCTACCATTGGAAGGGGTAGCTGCGGATTCGCTAGGTGCTGATCGAACCTCTGTGCCGCGAGTGCGAATTCGGTGCCAGGGGGTTCTACCTCGATTACTTTCCATTTCCTGCCTGTTTCTTCGTCATTGGCGTCGAGTTCGTACGCGTACATCCCTCGTTCCTTATGACGCTTGAACTTAACGTCGGTGTACTCCTGTCGATTGATATCCGGGATCAGTGCGCCTACTGCACCCACAAACTCCTCGTTGGTGCGCTCAAAGGCTTCGACCATTATCTCACTTTCTATCATGAAGAGGGTGTCGTAGTCCGCCTCGATTATGTTGGCGATCGCGTTGAGGAATGACATGATTGTATAAGGGATGACTGAAAATCCGAATGCGGCATAGCCGTAGTTTGTGACTTGGGCGCCATATGCGGTGTATAGGGTATATATGGAGAAGAGGATCTGGAGGGCACCAAGGAATGATTTCGCAGTCCCATAGGAAGAAGCAATAACGATTGTGCTACGATCGGTAGCGGGGTTAATGGCTCCGAGAGATGTCCCTGGGGGTAACTTTGCAAAGCCATACCCACTAGGGAGGGAGTATTGGCCTTGGATTTTCCACTTCTTGGGGTCCGCTATTGGCGTCATTTTAGGGGAATCTATACATAGAATCGCTTCCTCCCTATTGTGGGAGCCAGAGGATCTATTTCTCTTCTTTGATTTTTTCGTTGGCTCCTCAAAAGTACAGCCGCGGATCACATCGCCATTTTTTGGCTTCCACGATTGTTTCCGTTGCACTATGCAGAGAGTTCCAGCGTGTAGAGCTTGGCCGATTTCATCCTTCCCTAAAAAACGACTTCCTCGAGCGATCGTGCTGGCAGCTTCACTGATACCAAAGAACGGGACGAACAGCGACACAATAGTGCGGAAGTAGTCGCGCGATCCCTCGTAGCCAGACGTCTTCTTGAAGGTTGCGATACGCGCAATGTAGTTTGTGAGGAAAAAGGAGAGAATCTGGGTCCACGGCGCTGGCCTCACACACATCCCAGCCGAAGTGAACACAATATTGTCGGGAAATGTAGTTGGTGCAGTTGTCGACGTTGTTTGACGGGGCAATAGTCCGAGAGGGATGGCGTTTGCAATGTATGGGAGCAGGCCGATGAACACCACCGCCGAGAGAGCGGCGCGCAAACTGGGCGCTGCAGGGAGCCTCCTGCGTAGGTGCATTTCGTGATCGTTTCGAATATTCCTTCCCTTGCTTCTAGAATTCTATCCACTGCGTTTTTTTACTCTCCAAAGCTTAGTTAGATCGACCACAGGTCAAGAGCGTACGTACGTACAGGCGGACAAATTGTCACGACACGGGGGGGGAATCGATCATTAGAAGGGAGGAGAAGGAGGGGGGAAGGGAGGGGAATGTGAGAGTCCAATATATTTACATACCTATACTATACAAGGTGTCAGATATGATGTTGATGAGGGGGGAATGTTACTGCGCCGTAGCTGTTAATCATATTATTATGTCCCTGCAGGTCGTGCATCATGTGTTTACACGTAACTAACCGTTTCGCATCTGTTGCCAGGCAACGGGGGGACGATGGCCCTGCAGCGCCCTGACAGCGCCCTGACAGCCGCCATAGCTTACATGCATACCGTGCATACATGTACATACACGATACGATTGGCAGAACGGGAAAAGTGTAACCTGCAGGTTTCCCCGCGTCATTTTTCTGGGGGTGGAGGTGAAGGTGGAGAAAGTTGAAGACCGAATCGCGGACTGTGGAAATACTATATACGTGTATGTGCAGCTTGGCAACTGATAAAGCAGATGCAAATTGCAAAACCTTCACCGTTTCACCCCTCAATGATACATAAAACTGCGGTCATCCACTGTTGATAGATCTGGAGCTATTACAGACATGTCACTGGAGAGTTTTGTGCTATTTGTGCAGGTACAGTCTATCATCTGGTTGTGAGTCGAGCCCTGATTATCGAACACTGACAAACATATATATCATGTAGTATTGTTTATGGCCATCGTGTAGTAGATATTGGACAGTTTGATAACACAGTTGAGTTATGACGACTACATGTGTATGTAGGTTCGGATAGCACCAGGAGCCTCCTCTCCTATTGGCTGGAATAAATGGGATCGTCTATAGATCAAAATCAGGTACGTATGGTTTCTGAGAAAACAAGGCCTATCTGTGCTCTCTCATATAGATACTTTTGAAAAAGAGTGATCCATACGGAGGTCTGGTTAGCTAACTATAACACCGCTCGAGGGAGATATGTTGTGTCGGGGCACATCTCTGATATCGTCTGAGGAGGCAACTCATCGCCACCTCCGCTCATGAGGGTGGGTTCTTTCTGACCCTTTATATACTCATCCGAGCCTTTACATGAGGAATCAGTCGGTCATGATTGATAATTACTTATCTACAGCACCGAGTAACTCTTTAGCACGTATATGCCACATGATGGTTGCTCTGGTGCAAATCACAGCCGGAGCAAATTTTGGAAAAACAATGTTGCACATCTCTCTCAGCCTGGTTATGTACGTATTCCTTCCGGTGGGTGCTATAAGCGAATTAGCATTTACGTGACAATCAAAATTTTTATTGTAACGCAACTTCAACCAATGATTAGTCTGGAGAATATTATATGGACTCTCTGGTAGTGATGGTATCTATGTCTCAAATGTCATACAAAGAGAGGTGCGTATCGGCAGCTGGTTTGGGTGGTCGGTACTCCCACTTTCCTTTTGCGGCAACGTGCAATACATAGGATTCAGGGTGCAATCAGGCTTATATTAGAAGGGCCAAAGACCGATAGGACCATTCCCAGCCCATCTCACCACAACAGCCTACTCGTAGGATGATCATGAGAATGAGAAGCTAATTAACGGGTACATCAGGTTTATATGTCGCGTGGCAAATGGATCCTGCAACGAACATAATGCAATGGGCTACAGTGCATTTTGGATGTGCCCGAATGAGGAGAACACCGGTCGGGTAGCTAGTAAAACCCGTGTTAAGAGTACCATCTGTCATGTGGAATAGTGGATGGACTCTGACAAAGTTATGAGGTATTTGGGTCACAACTAGTCACTCGAATCGTTAATATAATACCCGTACTAGGGCAGCGCACCGGGGCGGAGTAGCATCGCTCTTTATGGTGGACACTGGGAGTGTTGCCTATAATTTTAGACACGTATCCTTAGTGTCTGTTAATGCTGACCCCCTATAATAAAGGGATTAAATTTGTATGGGAGATGATCTATTATTTGTTAAAGGGTATAGTAGGATCTGTTAGTAAAGCCACATAAAATTCTGGGGAGGTCAGCACTTCACCAACGGACTAGGGTGATAAGCCGGAGAATACCGGGTGTGCGGGTTGGAGCAGAGACTGGTATATATGTCCTTCAACACCCATTGGATGTATCTCATCTGACAAAGCTTTTGGGCAACGTTACTGATAATTCAGTTTCTCGAGATATTATGTGGACTTAAATATATAACTACATATACCCACCAATCGTGGATCATTCCTTCAGAGAAAGGGGGGAAGGAAAGGGAAAGAAAGGTGAGGAGGGCAACAAGTAACCGGTACGACAAAAAATTCTCAAAGTTACATACTACTAACAGCGGGTTTGTTTAATACTCCTTCGCAAAGCCTTATCGGCTCAGCAATCGAGTCTTGCCGCCCAAAATCCTACTCCAAAGATATGATTTTCACACCAATAAGTATCCAACTAACTATAACCTGCAAATCCTGAAGCGTAGGGGCATCTGCCTGCCAACTCCCTTACCAACCTTTGGGATTGGGTTTGGGACTTCACGTGAGACCCTTGGGCTTCCCCCGACTTGTGGTTTAGATCAGTCCGTTAATTGATTTTCTTCCAACTCTACCTTTTTGGCTCGTGCATCCCTCAACTTTCCTTCGGCTCTACGGGTAGCCTAGAGAATCCGTTTCTAGTAATATGGAAAAGTCAAGGCTTGTATACATATAGATCTATTTCCCATTTTTCTAGTATTAGTAAATTATAACTCCTTAGCCGAGCCTACATACAGTTAGTAATATAAACAAACAAAAAAAAAAAAAACTCCCCAGCCGAGCGACCGAGTGATAACGTGTGATTCCGGGTGATACCCCATGACTCTAAGCAATGGGCTACTATTCATGCTTATTAAGTGATTTATCTAATGTAATAGATACCGGGAAAGATATGATCTTCAAGGCTGTTCTACATCGAGCTCGGTTTTTTCTTAGGTTTAGCCCAGCCTTACCCCTTACCCTATGGAAAAGTATTCCCCACCTCCCCAGTTGAATCCACAAAGGATAAGGTCCTTGCTCCTTCCATTTTTTTCTATTTCCAGAATTACCACATAGCTTCTCAACTAACCAGGTCACAGTTTGTCTGCGACCTCTTCAACCCCTTCTACACAAACTCCGGAGGGGGATATTACGCTAAGAGTTCAGGGAAGGACCCTTTTTTGTGTTTGATACATTCCTATTTTGGCGCTCTCCTTATGTTGGAACTAAAACTATAGATGGGGCTCTCTCTATTTCAGATGCCTCTTTGTGAAGGGGGTTAGAGGTCACAATTAGTGTTCTGGGGGCAGTCTGAATCGAGGGCTTGAGGATGATCCCTTGTTTTCACTTGTCCCTGTAAATAGTAAACTAAAGCTCTGCTCGCTTATCACGAAAAGAAGCAGAGAGTGAAGTTGCTGGAGGCAAGGATAAATTTACGGAGTGATTATGATCGTTCCTACGGATTATCTCTGCTTCCGTTATGTCACCTAGCCCTCCCCGCAAAAAAAAAACCCCTTCCCAATATCCCCCACAAATAACCAAACAAAATAAGAATGTAGTAAAGCCAGAGCTACTAGATTATTACTGCTATATAAGCACCGGTGTACCCCGTCCCAACCCCCTGCAGGCCCAATCTAAGTACTCCAATTAGTACTGGAAATGATTAATTAGCATGTTTTATACAACCCACTCTCGTGATGAGCATTAACACTAGTATCGAAACATTTGTAGCACGCATGTGGGGTAAATCATATATCATACCCACCTGATCTGCATCCCGTTTTCTTTCAAGCCTGACTGGAGAAATATACCAGCCTCGGAACTCGCCAATTGATTGATTGATTGAATGATACTTCATACAGGAACTCGCCACTGGTGGAAGTACGCACCTACCCATGTGCTTCTCTGAAAGCCGAGGCGCGCTCTGGTCAATCGCGATGAGTTTCTTCCAACCGAATTAGCGGAACTCTGATAGCCCTGCTTGCCTGGCCTGGAGGCCTAGATATGCAGGTATATACCACTCGTGAGAAAGGTACCTCGGCTCAGGAGATACTATCATATATAAACTGAACACATATAGCTACCTGATGGCTGGCTTGTCAGGCCGAATTGGAACGAGGCACTCAAACCCTTTCTGGTAATCGTGATATAAACAGCGCAATAGATTGAAATAATGATACAAACTGTCACGCGTGCCAAAAACTACCACCTGGACGTTCTGGGCGTTAGATTTATCATGTTACAACATAGGGTTAAAGTGCTTTGTATTGAAATCGGCCTGACGAGCTAGAGTATCAGATGGGTGCTGCATGCATACTCATAGAACATAATAGGCCCTTTGCGCAAAAGACTCCAGAGTCTTTTGATTTCATAATGTAGCCGACCAGAGTATTAGATTTGCCACTCCTGGTCCAGCTTGTTCAATCCACTGCGCCTTAGTCATTGTGCAGTTTCAAGCTGCAGCTGATAGCGCACATAATCCGCAATCACGTTAGAAGAAAGAGAGAAGAAGGCTATACATACTTACCAGCATAAGAACCAGAAAATGCAGTTGCATTTTCTGGTTTTTTGCTGGTAAGCGTGTGTGGACCACCTAAGTAGGCACCTTCATGAAAACCTGCCATGTGGAGGAAATTGGTGATGGCTTATGCAAGTATGTACATGTCACTGGAAACTAACTATTGGATATCGATTCGATTAACCGAATATCTTTAACCCATGCAACCGCATCGGGCCTATCATAATCCAGGTATTCAATCTACGAGGGGGAAAATTATTGTAGAAGTCCTATTGGCTGGGGCAGCTAGCTAAGCCCCCCTGTTTCTTCAATAATTTTCCCTATTGCTGTACATCATCGTAGATAAGACATATTCGTCATCCCCTATGCCGATACATGAGATGAGGGTAAAAACCCAGGCATTATAAAACTTACAAGAATCGTGCACACATCAAAATGGCGTGGGTATCGTTGGAAATACGTGAGTCTGCCTTCAATTTCTCGCCACTTCATAATGTAACAGGGTTTGCATATGGCCAAAATCGTGCATAACTAGAGGCTTTCGGTGTTGATTCCGTGTATGTACACTTCTGAGATTGAGCTACTCGCGGTGAGCAAGAGGTACTCGAATATGCAAGTCTTGAGATTCAATTCTTATTGAATTAAAAGGGGGGAGTACACCAATGCAATGCAGCTGCATTTTCGGGTACTTGTTACCTAACGCGGGTAGGGGGCGGTACGGGCGAAGAAGCTATGATATAAACCACGAGGAAGAAGGAGGCCAGATCCATCAATCTCCCCGGATGAACTGCACATGTGGGGGCACGGTTAGATGTATCCACAGGGCCTTAACACCATCTAGTTGCCCCTACACTTTTATATAGGTAATTCTTAGACCTTCCGAATTTCTGTAACTCCCTAAGAGATTTTAAACACTTGGTATATATAAGACACCACCAAATCTTATACACCTCGATATTATTGCTCGGTAATAAACCATACTTTTTAAATCAAGCACCGAAAGGTTTTACGTTCTTATGCGATAATAATGACCAGATTTTTAGGTCCTCTAATATGTAAAGCGGAGAACTTTGATCATCAAGGAAATTGCACTATTCTTTCATTGTTTTACGTGAGGTAAACCCCCAACGAAACTATGCACATCAAGATCTCGGTGCATCTACCTTAGGTAGTTCATCCGGTTCCGATTTATGGCACTCAATGCCTTTGAGAAACTCCCCGCAACCATAGTTGATCCTCTCAATTTCCCCCTTTAAATTTCCAGGATTAATCAGATTGACACAGGTTAACCATAAAGTATAGCCTGAGGTATCTTGGAGATACACAGCAACGTTGCCTCTACGCCAGGGTCTGAATGGGCATATTAAAAACCTTGCATACGTAGATTCTGCCATTGAGCCGATCTTCGCGCCCAGGAGGACTTGATATGAGTTATCTGGGCATATTTCCTATTTTGAACGTTTAGAATGGTAATAACACATATTGATCAAAAGAAACAGACTTACAAAAGGGATTCCATGATTCCAATCATCTTGTGTGTAGGCCTCTATTTCTGTCCTTGTTTTAGAGAGGATACGTTTGAGTAATCCCTCAAGTTCTACTACTAAGTCGAGTACAAAATGGTTGTGTCTAGCAGAAGGCTTTTTTTTCTCTGTCTAAATGTCGTCCAGTTAGTAGAGGTACATACATTTAACCTAAAATACTTCACCTACATCCAAAGCAGTGGTGACCATCAGAGCCTGAATCTGCATAACAGAGAAGAAATTGGCAAGAGGGGATAGATCCGAAGTTCTCTGTGAAACGATTAGCCGATCATAAGCCCCGGGGGTTCCGTTGTAGAAGTATAGTGCTTACAAATACGCATGCTCTAGCTTGGCGGTAATATAACATATCCTCTGGGCGGACGAGCAGTGGTAACATTTCACACCGGCGGAGGACATATGAGACTACCATCCTCGCCATAAACAGATTGTAAGTCTAAATAAATAAGTCAGTATGCTAAAAAAAAAAATATGAAAAAAAACCACAAGTGTCTAATTTAACCTACCTGAAAAGGACTGATTAGTTCAAAAAAGTGATGTGCCCAGGCGGCCATCACGAAAGGATCTTCTTCTGAGGAGATATGTTTCTATTTGTGTTAATCAAAGACTCAAGAGCGGGAGGGAGGGAGGCCTACCTCGAGTAATTCAAAAAACCAACTTACGGCGGCGCGTACCTCATTTGGAGGGCAATATCTGAGGCCGCCTCCATCCCGAGCAGGTATGTTATTTGGGTAGATCCTAAAGGATCCAGTGTGGACAGCGCGTAAACGGAGTATTGCCTTGCCTCTCGGTTGAGCTACCTGAATAACGTTACAGCGAATTGGCCCTAATGACTGCTCCTGTAGCGTGAGCAATAATTCCGGTCCCATGGGGTTTACATTCATTCTGTCATTATCGTATGCATCCATAAACCCAATAAAAATATTATAAGAGTTCTTGAGGACTGCAATCGCATGGGCAGCATCAGGAACCTTATACTTCTTCATTGCGGTGTAATTGAACCCATGCGCGACGATCTCCTTTAGTGTCTTTGAGTTTTTTAAAAGCTGGGTCAACCTCCCTTCGAGATGATGGCTAGAGACAACTATATGGCGCAGGAGCCTCGCGGGATTACATTTTACCGGAATGCTTGCCAAGCGTATGATCATCCCAACGTCTTTGGGGGGGGTGTCTGGTAAAATGCACTCCCGCATTTCGTCCAAAGAGTAAGCGCGAGAATTCTTTTTAGTGACATGATCTCTCATTGGGGGAGCTCCTGTCACTTAGGGCCATATCAGCAATTCTGTTCGCAGCCAAACGGAGTTGAAATAATTACGTTTAGCTAGAGACTTGTCCTGGCTCTCCCTCAACTTCTTACTTCGATTGACTAATTTAAGAAGCCAAGGCGATGGTTTTGGTGTTTTGGAATGCACCAGACAGATGACACTATAGGCTGCTACGTGGTCCCCAAGTAAATACAGGACCTTAAACCACATAAGGCCAATCCTCAAATCTTTATCAGAATCGGGGCTTTTGTATAACTAGTAGCATTCACCAAAATTAAGTCAGTTTTTGGTCTGGGTTTCTACTAAAATATTTTCACGTACTGCTTCCAGACTTTGCATCTTTAAAGATACATCCGCTCGCTGAGTGTTCAGCTCTAGTCCATCCCGCGATTGACACACTTTAGTGGTGGTCTTGTAAATATCATTGTAGTAGCTTGCTGCAGCGCAGAAATCTCTTGTGTCCCTGGGATCGATTGTTATATGGCCTTCAATGATTGAAAGATCCACCACTAGAGACTCAAGTCAACAAACACACAGTACGCAAGATTGAGGGAGGGTTTATTTGGCTTACTTCTGTTGGCATGAGGAGGGGGGTCTTCGAGAAATATGCCATTGGCCTTTGTGAGATCTAGGATCGAACTCGCAGCAGGCTTTGGGAGCTTTGGCAGATGCGGAAGCTCATGAGCCATAGTGGAGTTCTCGTTAATGTTGATGGTTGGATGATGGAGTTTGAGTCGGGTTTGTTGGGCGTGATAGTGAAGGGATCTCTAGAAGACGCTAGGGAAATTTTTGGTGTTACCCGTAGGGATAGCTCTATATGTAACTACATGTATGTACAAGTACATGTAGAGATTTTTTTTTTTTTTTTAAATGATATCATTTTATTTCTAGGTACAAATGTTGCATGCAGTCAAAGACTATGGCATAAAAGACCTATCCCCTCAAGACGAAATACAAACAGCGTCCCCAAAAAACACGAAGGAAAGCACGAAAAAAACAAAGGAAAAAAGGATGGTTGCGCGGAGAAGAAGAGAAAACTTATAGGCATACATGGGGGGCACGGGTTCTCATTACGTGAGTCCTCCCTGGCCTGCGAGCCTGTGCCTAATGCTAGGACTTTGGTGTGGTGGTGTACGAGAAAGGTGACGCGGTGGTTGTAGTGAGTGATGGGGCCCGGTGAGAAGGAAAAAGCGGTGGCGTCTGTAGAACATGTAGGAGTGGGGTCGAGTAAGGGTGTGGGTGTACAGGGGATCCCAAAAAGGAAGGTGCTAGGTTTACTGTCCTTCACAGTCTCGCCAGCTCACTATCTGCGACTTTCTGGTAAGGACTCGTTGCCCAAGGTGGAGGTGGTTGGAATCCGGTTGCAATCCGAAGATGGGATTCACGAAGGTAGAGACTAGGCTTGTAGGCGAAGAATCTGGGGAGAGAAGAGGGGGCTCCCGTGGGAGGCGAGGAGGAGGGTTTTTGAATGAACACAACGACAACGACACGAGAACGCCTCCCCGCACAAGCAGCGATCTTGAGAACACCCCGGGGTAGGAGACATCCACTTGGACTGGTCATCACCCTCCCCAAGGAAGGGAAGTCAGAAGAAACAGAGGCAGAGCTGTCAGAGGCGAATTATAAGGACGAGTGAAGGAAGCAGACATAGAAGTAGAAGTGAGTGTGAAGAGTGACAATTCTTAAAGACAATGAAGCCTAAGAAAAGTCTGTAGAGTGGTGTGATCCCCCCTATTCTCAAGTCTTGGCGGTGTTGAGAACGAGGTTGCAAAGGTGAAAGGATGAGTACATGTAGAAATACATCATGTATAAGTATTGTCAGCCGATATCTTTATATTTACATGATATAGAAGCTACATGTATTAATTCTAAGCTCGGCCTACATGTAGTTTATCCCCTCCTAGCTAGCTTCCTTTTATAGATCTTTTTCTAACTCTTGTTCTTATAGCCATCATCTCTTACTTTCTTGTAAAATCCCTACCCAAAAGCCTTCGTGAAAGGGCCAATTAGCACACAAACTAGGTGGAACTATATGTAGGTTCCAAGTGTAGAACGACAACACATTAATTAGTTATAATGATAGACAGAGGTAAATCTTTTTATCCTTGGGAGAAGCTTTTTGTACATTTTTAATAAAAAGGTGTGGTTAAGATGTAATAAAATATTTTAATGGATATGGAGAGGCTTGTCGCTAGGTAGCTTTTGTATAGGGTTTCACCACTCAACTACATGTACTTACATGTACGAGTAAGTACTTTCAGGCTTCCACGAAAACCTTTGAGTAGGGGCTAGTTTTACATACACGCGTACCGTACGGTCTCTAGCTCTCCCTATAGCTTTATCCTACCAACCTATAACCATTCATACGACGTGTACACTGATAGGACTAACGCACAACCGGATCCACAGTGCAGCTACCACGTGCATGTAAGCCCGCCAATATACCAACCATCCCTCCCCTATTTACGAAGCCTCTCGTTTAAGCGTCCGCCATAGGTGTTTTCATGATGACAAGCCTTTTCTATATAATGCAGCTCAAAGATAAGGTTAAAGGCACGAAAACAAATACCCAACTTACTTTTCCAACCCCAACTATCTTAGCATCAACCAAGGAACTGCTGGCAGTCGGCCAGTAAGGAATAGCTATTTTTCTTTTTACAGATCAATTACCTTTCTGTATGAGCAGGTTTCAACACGCCAGCAAACTCCGTTTCGAAATTTCTCTGTTGTATGTACTAGCTCTACCAACTATGTGAATGAATCAAAAAATGCATCATTTTCGCTTATTACGTTTCTATGTGAAATGAGTCACTTTTAATGTGTTTTCTAAAGGGATCAAAAACCAAGGGAAAAGGCACGTTTTACTATGGGGGAGCGAATCAAAAAACGAATCCTTAGTTCCATTTGAAACATTTACAGTATCTTTTCCTATCGCGTTAATTATACATATATATGCGTATTCACCCATATGCTCCTTTCTTCGACATTTTTAGTGATTCTTTATATCAACTCGTGTGCTGTACTCCATCTGCATCCGTATATCCATATACAGATATATATATGTGTGTAATTATGTGACCACATTTGTTGATTATTATTATGTGTAATGTATTCACGCTTTTATAATTATCTATCTTCCGGGTATCATGCAGTATGTACAGTATGTACATCTAACGAGCAGTCCTATTATTGGGCCACTGTAAATGTTTCATATATTGTTATTGTTTAATGTTTATTAATAAGGGTAAGAAAATACATATATTAATGACATTCTTTGATTTGGTTTTATATCGAATAGATATGATGTTTGAAAATCTGGTAAACATGCATACATGTGTGTTTACATGTACAGTAGATTTTCTATATAACGGTTTTTGGTTATGTAAAACGTAGTAATTAATGGTCGACTTAGTCATCAGGAAAAAATAGGTCTCGCCAAGACGCATCTTGTCTCCCAAGACGCAGAATACCCAAAGTCGTCGTCTGGATGCATCGGGTGCCGTCTTGTGCCTCCAAAAAGTGATAGGTCACATTTGGCTCGTCTAAGCTCGTCCAAGCTCGTCCAAAAGTGATATGTCATGCTTTGGCTTCGTCTAGCTCGGCTGCATTTCGTCCTAAATGTGACAGGTCGTCTTTTGACGTCTCCAAAATGTGATATGTTGGCAGAAAAGTGATATGCTGGCACAGACTAAGCCCGATTTGGACTAGCTCTTGTCATCAATGTCATTCTTGGCGCAGTTTCCAGGTCTTAAGCACCGCCGCCGCCGCCTCCGCCTCCATCTCCACCTTCACCTTCACCTTCACCTCCACCTTCACCTTCACCTTCACCTCCACCTCCACCTCCATCTCTATCTCGAGTATCTCCCTACCCCATATTCTGACACCTATGCTAATGTCTATATAGAGTCCTACACGCCCAAATCGACGCCCAAATCGACGCTTAGGACACGCCCAAATTGAGGCCATGGACACGCCCAAATTGACGCCATGGACACGCCCATAGTGACGCCCAAATGGACGCCATGGAGACGCCCAAATCGACGCCTAGGACATGCCCAAATCGATGACTTCTACCAGTAATGTAGGGCGATGACTTTACAGGTAGAGGTGGGCGACGGCAGGCAAGAAAGGCTAGGCAGAAGGCTAATAGCGCGATCGTCACAAGAAGATATACTTGTATATAGAATTATATAGGATTATATAGAATTAAATAAATGATGTACTGTAAATCACCTGAATTGTCTAATCATCACTGTGACGTCAATTCCCAATGAAAATTAGCGTCAAGGTTCTGCCATAACTGCTAGCCTGGCAAAAGGTACAAGCCGAGGTTTTGGAGACTAAAGACGAAAAATGCGTCTTGTGAGACCAAGACTATCTTGTAGTGCCAGGACGCGGGGATTATCACGGTGCTAAGCGAAGGCGAGGACTGAACAAGCCAAGGTAAACCACCGAGGCTAAACTATGGAGGAGCGAGGTAGTGGGCGATGTCTACGAAGGGGGACGAAGGGTAAGAGTCGAGGCGAGATTATGAAGCGAGGGTTCTGATGTCCCCGTGGGGGCGACACGACCAGTGGAACTATGGCTAAAGAAGAAGAGAATATATTCGAGGAAGACTAAGGACGCCTAAGGTGACAGGAAGGTTGCGTGAAGAAGAAAAGAGAGAAAGAGAAATCCTACAAGCGAGAGAGAGAGCTCCCTATATATAGCCCTGGAAAACCCCTCGCTGACTCATCCCATAGAACCCCGTAGAACTCAAAGGAAAACCATCATTACAAATACCTGCATACCATTGACTCATAGAACCCTGCAACCGAAACCCGTAGAACATAAGAGAAACTCTGACTAATCCTTCTTCCCGCAACTGTGCTCGATATCGTATCACGCCGTGATAGTGTTACGGAACGAAGCGGAGACTATATCTAAACTAGCCAAGGTTCACAACCGAGGCGAAGACGAGACGAGGACGAGACGAGAGTGAGGCGAGGACGGGGCAGCGAGGGGACTTAACCGAGGAGCAGGGTAGTGGGACACAGAGTCCAAATGGCAGTGCGAACGAAGTGATGTAGACGAAGATACCAGTAGAGGGCACGTACGGCTGTATCGTACATGAACGAGGACTATGGCTAAGCGAGGACGAGGTACTGCTAAGACGAAGATGACTAAGAGTGATGACGTATTCTATTCAGAGAAACAAGACGAAACAAGTAACACTAAAGAAACTAGAGACGTAGAGTTGATAACAGGAAGGTTGCGTAGGAAAGGAAAGAAGAGAAAGGACAAAGGAAAGGTTCAGAATGAATTATATATACAGTTCCTAATCCTTGCCCAAGGATGACTCATAACCCGTGAACGGAAACCCATAGAAACCCAAGAGAAATCTTAGACCCAAGACCCGATTCCACAATATCCTTTCTCCGCAGTAGCTCGTAGTACGCCGCGATAGATTAGGTCCTCCTCCAGGCCTAACTCCCCAGAGGCCTAGGCCGTGAAACCTGTCACGAAAGTTCTGCAGCAGCTCAGGGCATGCTCGAGGTCAGAAGGGGCTGCCATGATGGCTCGTCAGAATCAGTGTATCTAACCAAGTATTCCAAGCGTCAGAAGGTTGCCGTGAGTCCAAGACAGCATCAACCTCCCATTCCTGTTCGCCGATTTCTACAGTGGCGGGGTATGTCGCTGGCCTGGGACGGGTTATCGGCGGTGAGGGACAAGAGCGAAACATGAAAGACCGGGTGGATCTTCATCGAGGCGAGGCTGAGCTCAAAAGCGAAGGGCTAACCATTCTCTTGATGGTGTAAGGGCCGATGCTTCCAGTCGAGTTTCAGAGGGTCGCTTGGTTTCCAGGTTTCGGTCGAGAGGAACACCTTATCTCCCACCGTGATATCTGGGGTCGGGGTTCTATTCGAGATTCGCTGAGTCCTCTTGGATCTTCTGGGCCCTAAACATCTCCTCGCGTAGGAATTCGAAGACCTGCGCCATGTCCCTAGCCATGCCGTTGGCTTGGTCTTTTTTGGTCGTAGTTCCATGCTGTAGGGGAGTGAATGACATCCGTGGGTTCCTTCCGTAGTTTGCTTGGAACGGGGAGAGCTTGGTGGTCTCGGAGACATGATTGTTAGTCGCAAACTCTGCCATTGGTAGGTATTTGACCCAGTCATCCTGTTGATAAGAGACATAGGCCCGAAGGTACTGTTCCATGACCGCGTTGATCCTTTCCGTTTGGCCATCTGTCTGGGGGTGAAAGGCTGCGCCAGAAGCGGCAATTTCCAGGCGGTCGCATAAGGTTTTCCAGAATTCTGCTGTGAACTGGGTTCCACGATCTGAGACTATGGTTTCCGGTAAGCCATGCAGTTTCCACACCGACTCTAGGTACATGTTGGCCACGTCGATAGCGTTGGACTCCTCCATGCAGGGTATGAAGTGGCGCATCTTAGTCAACCGGTCCACGATTTACTAGGATAGCATTAAATCCTCGAGATGTTGGGAGTCCTGACGAAGTCCATTGATACGCCGGTCCACGGGCCTTTTGGTATCGCTTAGTGGGCGGAGGACGCCAGGGCATTGCGAGAGGCTTTACTGCGAGAACAGGTGTTGCAGTTCAGAACATAGCGGTCGACATACTTCCTCTTGTTGGGCCAGTAGTAGTTGCGACTGATGAGCTCTAGGGTTTTAGCTCGTCCTGGGTGTCCGGCGGAGGCTTGTCGGTGTTCTTGTAAGCAACCGTAGCTGGAGTTCACAAAGTCGGGACGAGATTGCATTCCTGTAAAGCAGGAAGCCTTCCTCCGCTCTCTGTGCATTCCGCTAATCTAGATGTTCTTGGAGTGCTTGGTGCCGCTACAAGCATGGTGAGGACTTGGTGGGAAACTGTTAACTTGGTAAGTTTGGGTCAATAATTTTTACAGTGATGCCTTCAGGGATTCATTTAACAAAGAACCCGCGAACAAACTTAGCTTGACTCAAGCGCCTAAATTCTCTTCTTCAACACGACTTTGCGACTGGTGCGTGAGGCGTTCATCCCTTCCTTGGCAGGTCTCCTGACCTCCTAGTGAGTGCATCCGGTTTTCCCCTTGTTTTCCTGGTCTGAACTTGATGACGAAGTCGAAGCGAGATAAGAATTCGCCCACCGGTTGGCGACGGTTGAGGAGCTTAGTGGACATGAAGTATTCCAGGTTCCGTGGTCGCTATGACTTTGATGGGGAACTTAGACCCTTCTAGGTTGGAGCGCCATTCTTCAAAGCATCTGATGACCGCTAGTAGTTCCTTGTCGTAGATCTCGTAGTTGCATTCCGCTGGTGAGTGTTTCTATAAGAAGGCCACTGGGTGCAGCAGGATTCCTTGGTCGTCATATTGAGACATGATTCCCGCGGAGACGTAGTCGGACGCATCGGTTTCTACTATAGTTTGTCTCGTAGTCGGCGTGCCAGTATCGGAGCCGAGGTAAACGCTGCCCTTGAGCTTCTGGAATGCCTTTTCTGCCTCTAGGGACCATCGAACTTTACGCCTTTCTTATGGTTAACGCCGTAAGCGGAGAGACCACCCTGAGTATGATATGAAGCGGCGATAGAAATTGCGAACCCTAAGAACTCCTGTACTTCCCTTGCTTTGTGGGTGTTTCCCATCCCGCGACTGCCGAAACTTTACAGGGTCCATTTTGATGCCTTCCGGGTGATGACCAGGCCGGTATTTGGTCTCCTGGACGAGAATTCGTGACTTCTCTGGTTTGAGATGGACATCATAGATCTGTAGGACTCTGAGGATTTGCTTAACATGCTCTTTACGTTCCTCCAAAGATTCCGAAGATATCAGGATGTCGTCGAGATATGCCGCGAAATGGTCGGCGTAAGGGAATGAGCAGGTCATTAACCCAAATGTTGAACGCCAAGGCGTTGGTCAGGCCAAGCGGCATGACGTTGTATTCGGCGGCCATAACGGCCCTAAAGGCAGTTTTTCCACTCATCACCCTCCTGGATCCTAATCTGATGGTATCCCCACCTGAGGTCACAGAGTATTTTGCCTTGGATAGACGGGACAGCGCTTCTGGGATAAGGGCAAGGATGTCGGTTCTTGACCGCGATCTCATTCAGCTTCCTATAGTCCACGACAAACGGCGATCCATCAGCCTTTTTGACGAACAGGACGGGGGCACCAGCGGGACTCCAAAGAATCGGATGAATCCTTTTCCGAGGTTCTCCGTGATATAGTCTCGTAAAGCCTGTAGTTCTGGTCGGGACATTCCATAGAGCGGGCCGAAGGGCGGTTGCTTCCCATCCTGTAGTACTATCTTCAGGTCGTGGGGGCGATGAGGCGGCAAGGACGTGGCGTTGGACTCCTGAAACAGTGACTTGAACTCCGCTAGTTCCTGGGGTACTTTAGCTAGTGGGTCGGGGGCGGGGTTCCTGGTGAGGGCTTCGATGGCGATGGAGGAGGCACAGAAGAGGTGGTTCTGACGCCTGCGGGCGAGGCCACGAACGGGCTGCCCCAATGGCAGAATGCCAGATGGCTGCTATCGAGATTGAGATTCCTTTGGCTGTAACCGCACGGAGACAGAACAGTTGGTGGTGCAGAAATCAGAGTTGAAGTTGTCATGATTCGTTTTCGGGCGGAGGGCAAGGTCGTGGTGGCGCATCCAGGGAATACCCATGACGATAGGGTAGTGTCCCAACTTGGTGACGAAGAACGGAGCAGTTTCTTGGTGTCCATGGATATCCAGTGAGAGCTTGGCGACATGGGTGATCCTTCCTGATTCGACCAGTCTGCCATCAATTACCTCTAGCAGGCGTGGTTTCTTCAAGGGTGTCAGGGTGAGGCCGTGCCTGGCGTAAATCCTGGTCAATGAATCGCAGAACCTGACGCCTCAGATCGATGAGGGCGTAGGTTGGTACGAAGGAGGCAGAGTTCTGGGAGACCGAGCAGGTGACGACGAGTTGGTCCTCGGACATCTTGTCCTCAGACACGGCAGCAGCGGAGACGACGAAGGTGGGTGGCGGGACTAGCCCCTTTGGTTTGCCATTTTCTACCAAAGGGGCTGACCTTTTAGCGCCGGCTTGGTTGATACTTGTTCAACCGGCTTGTTGCGCCAGTTGTTGAGGGTGCGGGGATCCTGGGAGCGGGGAGCGAGATAGCGGGGCTGTGAGTTCGAGGGGGGCAGGGCGAGGAGGATGTTGGTTGGTGGTACTGGGAGGGGAGGCCAGACTGCAGCGAAGGTCAGCGATGGTGGCGTTGGCTTGAGATTCCCAAGCTTTCGCGACGGAGGTGATGTGGCGGATGTCTTCTTCCGCGGCGGCGAGGTCGGAGTCGGCGGTGGCAAGGGCATCCTGATGGAGTGCCAGGCGGTACCGGAGCTGTTCTTCTTCGGCCTGTTGTTCTTCAACCTCAAACTTGAGGTCGGCAATTTCTTGGCTGAGGTCAGCAATGACCTCCTCATGGGCCGTGCATACGGCGGGTTCCTGTGGAGCGGGGGTGCCCAGGAGGTTGGTCAACACGACCAGGCATTCAGAGATGAGGCTGTGGGCCTCCGTAAGTTCGGGACCGCAGTCCTCATCGGTGGGTAGTGGGCCAGTGCAAGATTCGCAAGGCGCCGGCGAGCACGACGGGGACAGTGGCTTCATCGGCAGGGCGGCCGATGGTGTGTTGGCGAGGACAGGGTCGCGAAGGCCACGAATAATGGCCTCAGTGTCGTGTGCGGGAAGTGGGACGTCGGTGGTGCTCCGATGTGGAGCTGCCCGGCGAGAGGTTGGGTGAAGGTGGCTTTGGCCCAGTGGGCTTCGGCACGCTTGAGCTTATATTTCAAAGCGTATTGGCGGAGGACGGAGACGGAGGGGTCGGGACCGATGCGGTGGCCCATGTTGAACCAATGGGCTTGGGGGACGAGACCGAGGTAGCAAAATCCTTTCCGTTCAGGAAAGAAACATTCGAGGGGACCGGGGGAGAAGACGAGAGGGTGGCGACAGTCCTCATTGGGGACGTCCCAACTGAGGTCGGTCATGGTGGCGACCGAGGCTAAGCGAGGCGGGGTTGGTGTTGTGAAGGTTGGCGTGGGAGACGCAACCTTAGTGTTACGGAGCGAAGCGGAGACTATATCTAAACTAGCCAAGGTTCACAACCGAGGCGAAGACGAGACGAGGACGAGACGAGAGCGAGGCGAGGACGGGGCAGCGAGGGGACTTAACCGAGGAGCAGGGTAGTGGGACACAGAGTCCAAATGGCAGTGCGAACGAAGTGATGTAGACGAAGATACCAGTAGAGGACACGTACGGCTGTATCGTACATGAACGAGGACTATTTAGCGAGCGAGATCGCTAAGACGAAGATGACTAAGAGTGATGACGTATTCTATTCAGAGAAACAAGACGAAACAAGTAACACTAAAGAAACTAGAGACGTAGAGTTGATAACAGGAAGGTTGCGTAGGAAAGGAAAGAAGAGAAAGGACAAAGGAAAGGTTCGTAGCCGACTATATATACAGTTCCTAATCCTTGCCCAAGGATGACTCATAACCCGTGTAACGGAAACCCATAGAAACCCGAAGAGAAATCTTAGACCCAAGACCCGATTCCACAATATCCTTTCCTCCGCAGTAGCTCGTAGTACGCCGTGATAGATAGGGATGCAGGTAAGCAATTGATTTTTGGGCGTCTTTGACGTCTTTGACGTCTTGTGCCAATTGTGGCGCCTGGGCGCCACAAGACGCAGCCCCATTTTTTGCTGATATAATTCACAAAAAACGCTGTTGATTAATGGGTTATGGGTATGGGGGTCTATAAGTGTGTATCATTATGGTGTAGGTTTTAAAAGTAATGGAGTATTAGCACGTCTGTTAATAGGTAGGAACCTTTTCTTTACTATGCTATTAAGACTGAGCCTTTTTCTATTCCTTCTCTAGTCCTTTTTTCTAATTCTTTTTATAGTCCTTTATTCCGAACCTTTTCCGCCCCACTTTTCTAGTCCTTTATTCTGAACCTTTTTTGTCCCACTTTTTTAGTCCTTTACTCTGAAACTTTTTCAGGTCCCTTTTCCGTCCAACTTTTTTATCAGCTTTTCCACCATTTTCCCGGTCCCTTTTCCGTCCCATTTTTTAATCTGTTTTTCCATCCCTTTCCTGCTGTTCTTTTAACAGCCAATTAGAATTATATTATTTCACCTAACGTGATCCATTACCTCACTTCTTTTATCTGCAATTTTTATATCATATAATTGATCCAAATATGATCAATTATACCTTCATAGCTATGATCTGTTTTCGAGTATCTTTTTTTCCTGCCATTTAGATATTGAATTTCATTTTCAATAATCCTCCGTTTCTTTATCCTATTATTTGTCACTTGGTTGTATTTGTATATCAAGCTATCCATCTGTCCATTCGGTTGTTAGCCACGTATTGTTTTTGGGTCACATGTATGTGTTACTTACTGTAGCTATATATCAAGCCCTGTAGCTTCTTTGACAGTTGTTCTCTTCATTGTTATCCTCTTCCTCAATGATAGATCCTACCCCCGGTGCCTTTCTGGCCCTTTTTTTATCTATTCTAGTAGATTTACGAGCAATAGTTGCTGGAACCTGTACGACGGGAGGGTGTGGTGCTGATGAAGCCTGTGGCGCCATCCGTAGTTGTGGTACCTGTGGTTCGCTTTGGCTTTGGCTTTCACTTTCTGCTTTGACTCTCTTTCTAGTCACTATTTTTCAAGCTCCAGCGCGGCGGTGACATCCTTGTACATAGGACAAGGAGGTGGGGGCATTTGAGGTGCTCCAGCACTGCTAGAGACCGTTGTCTGTTTCTGAACCTGTGGTTGAGCAGGAGTACTACAGCGTGACTTCAAAGTCGCCATTAGCTCAGAAATGCTCATATTGACATGTGGAGAACGTTCAGGCACCATTGATAGCTGCAGTTTTGGCGCCCCTTTAACACTACCTATTAACTTAGTTGACTGCGATGACAATGTAGCTTTCTTGTATGGTATTTTGGGCATCATGGGTGCTGCTACATTTGGTAATTCAGGTTCGGTATTTATCCTAAATTCCGACTCTGGGTATTGTGAGCTCAAGTCACCAAATTGCGAGAACATTCTATTTGGGAAATCTTCTGCGATCAATTCCTCATGCATAGTGGATTTATCTGCATCCTTAGAGGGCATAACCTGGAACGCCTGCTTTGATGAACCCTTAGGACTCGGATCTTTTTGCTTCTATAACTTGGCCTTGACGGAGTTATTGAGAGGTAGCCGTTCATCTGATGATTCTGCGAAGTCGTTATCTGTATGCTTCCACACCGTAGGAAGTATCCTCTTTAGACTCTCTCTGCACATCTGCAAGAACCTCGTATATTTTTCTTTGTGATCCAGCAGGTTCTTGGGACCCTTTGGAAATTGGTACCAAACGTCGCAACCATCCCATACCTCTCTGAATTCAGCGTATGTCCAGATTTTCGACATGGCACATGTTTTACCATCTCGCCTAATATTGTATCTGTCCTTTGATTTTATCTTGCTGATAAGTGACAAAGCAGCGGCGGATGGAGCCTCTTGTGTGGCTACACTCTGAAAAACAGAGTAATTTTGTTGCAATTGAGGTGTAAATCCTGACGGACTGAAATTTGCTACTTGGTTGCATGGCGGGGTAGGTTCCCACGAGGTTGATTGTGTGTAGCCATCATCACCTTGTGTTCCGAGCTCCTGGCTGTTCTGTGTAGCGTCCACATTGACTATGGTTCCGGCACCCTTCTTTTTGGCTCTTCCAAGCTCTGATGGGCCAGCAGTTGGTTTATTAGTAACGGCCTTAGTTGGAACAGTCTTTTTCTGAGTAGTAGGGACAGTCTTCCCAGGCGTCGTTGACCTAGGGGCAACAGCCAGTTCGGTTCTTTTCTTTTGCACTGGTTTAGGAGCTGGAGCTGGAGATGGAGATGGAGATGGAGCTGGAGATGGAGCTGGAGATGGGCTAACCGCCGTTTGAGCAGGTTGAGCTTTCCTAGCCCTGTTTCCAGTGCTTGTATTCCTGTGGCCGGTATACTTGCCATGGGTTCTGGGTCTACTTCTCTTGACTACCCCGCCATTTTCCTTTATTTCTTTATTCTTTCGACGGTTTCGATTCCTCCGACGGTTATGTGTTAGAGATAGAATGATTGCTAGGGCTACTTCTTCGGATATTTCTCTTGGCTTCAAAGCATTCTGCACTTTTTTCATTAAGCTCGTCCTAGTGGACTTGTTTTTGACGCTACTCCATCTCATGCTCACTTTGAAAGGATATGGCTTCTCCGCCAATGCAACACGAGCTAGAGCATGCAGTTTCAAATACTCAGCCTTTTGTTTTGGGTTGCTGTATGAAGTGAAGCCCAATTGACGCCAGACAGGCCTTCGATCAGCAACATCGAGTAGTTCAGCAATATTCTCTTCAGCAATTGTTTTGCTCTCTCCATCGCTAACAATTTCATCATCATCATCATCAATAGGATCATCATCGCTAGGATCGTCATCGTCAGACTCATGATCAGACCCTTTATCAGAAGAGATCTCTTCCTCAGAGTCAGCGTGTATGGTACTGGAACTGCTCATAGGTGCAGCAGTTTTCTTTTTCTTTTGGTTTCCATTTTACGATTCATCAGATTCCGTTTTGTGGATTATCAATTAGAAACGTTTGACACTACATTTGATTGTTTAAGCCTATTATAATCGTTGATAATCTTCCTTTGCTCGTCGGTCAGATTCTTTAGAAAGCTGACTATTTCGGCTCTTGACCTGTGTCATTTTCTTTTGTGTTTAATGTTAGCACATTGAAAATGATAGGTTTCGGGTTTGTGGGGATGAATATAATTCTCTCGATTATTATTTTCTTTATAGAGCTTGGATTTTGAATGATAGGGTATTGATGTAAGTGTGTTATTTACTTAAATGGTGGGGGTGGCTGTTGATCTTGGTTGGTTAGAAACGATGTCCCACATAGGGTAGGATGAGGCTCAATTATTATTAGCGTGGTGGGGCTCATTTATCATAGTCTTGGCATCTAGACCAAAAAAAAAATACACTAGTACGGCATCAGTATATTATATAGCACGCGTTCAACTTGGAACTTTAAAGGTTCAGTAATACCACGCCGATGGAATAACAATAATAGATGGAAGAAAGGTGAAGAAAAGGAGTGCCGGTGTGATAAATACAATGGTCAAGTACATTACTTGAAGCGGCAAACATGGTATAGACACCAGAGGGAACAGGCCTCGTTGGATCGCAGGAACACTATCACTTCGAGTTTTGTTCCTCCACTTGATTTGGGCGAAGAAGGAAATATATATGTATTAATATCTCAGCACGTGTACCACCCCATGCTGACTATCACGGTGCTAAGCGAGGACGGGGACTAAACAAGCCAAGGTAAACCACCGAGGTGAAGCTAGGGTGAGGGCGGGTATGGAGGCGAGGCGGATGGTAGGGACGGGGGAAGGGCTATGATCGAAGGTCAAGGCGAAGGCGTGGCGAGATGGCCCTGTCGTTCCCACGGGGCAGCTCAACTAATGGGACTATGGCTAAGAGAGAGAGAATATATTCGAGACGAGAGAAGACTAAACGACGCCTAAGATGACAGGAAGGTTGCGTGAAGAAGAAAGGAGAAGAAGAGAAGTCCTACAAGCGAGGAAGAGAGCTCCCTATATATAGCCTAAGAGATCCATCGCTGACTCATCTCATAGAACCCCGTAGAAGACAAAGGAAATCTCTCATTACAAATACCTGCATATCGTTGACTCACAGAACCCTGCAACTGAAACTCATAGAATGTAACCAAAACCCTGACTAATCCTTCTTCCCGCAACAGTGTTCGATATCGTATCACGCCGTGATACTGACACTTTAATAGGGGCCATATGATGATTCCGGAGAGTCAGAAATAGAATATCATAGTAGAGAGCCGTCTCATTATACTCCTGACGTCTCACAGGTGGAATATGGGGATATTCAAGAAGAGCAAGGACAAGAACAAGAACAAGAACAAGAACAAGAAGAATATATTGGCCATGGTGATAGCTTACAATATGGTGATACCCAGGACGGGATTGAACATGCTAGTTGGGAATATCTGGACTCTGATATGATCGGAATACAGTCGAGCGTCCAATTAAATTCATCATTCCAAAATCCATACGAGGAGCAAAAAGAAACAGAACCTGTCGGGTCTGATTGTGAAAGCTATTACGATTTGGATGTTGATTCTTTTGAGGAAATAGCTCTGTTTGAAACCGGATCTAATGATTCTCTTTCGGAAGATGAGGAATCTGGATACGAAGCCGATGGTTTTAGTGACTTTGAGGATAAGAATGGGGCTGTTCCGGACTATGACAACTTCTCTTATAGCAATATACCAAATATCGATATCGATCCGGGTATATTGCGGCAGGCACGTCTGCTACAAATATGTCTATTGGGTAACGTTTCAGGTGAAAGTCACAAACGTTATGTTGAAGCAATAAAGGAGTTTGCTGTTATTGATAATGAAGACGTTGTTAAATCGGAATATATATGTCGTGAACGTAGGACCCGTAGGGTTATTGCAGATATCACGCAAATAAACGATGTCAGATATGATGTGTGTGCCAGGAATTGCGTCTGTTTTGCAGCGTTCCCAGAGATGGATAAATGCCCTATATGCGGAACACCGCGCTTGGATTCTAAAGGGAAGCTGTAGAAAACGTTTGATTATATACCATTAATTCATCGTCTACGCCTATTGTATTCCGACCCAAAATATGTGCGGCAAACCATAGATTACAAGCAGTCTGCTGATCTCAACGCTCTTTGGACTGCATCGAACAGCCCTGAGGATTCAGATGGCACGCCTCCAGGGCCCACGAAGATTACAGATTATTGGGGTGGTGAGATATTTCGACAATTGTATACACAGCGAGGACTTTGGCGTGATCCAAGAGATGTTGGGTTCATTTTCACCACGGACGGTTTTTCACTTTTCAAAATAGGTGTTTTTGATATCTGACCGTTTTTATTGATTAACCTCAACCTGCCTCCGAACCTGTATGTTTTAAAAAAACATATGATGCTATCTGGTATAATTCCAGGACCAAATAATCCAAAGAACATAGGCTCCTTTTTATTACCTCTGATGAAAGAGTTTGCAGAGTTACAAAGAGGCGTGGATGCATGGGATGGGCTGAACAAAGAGACGTTCACTTTAAAGGCTCATATTGCGCTTGTATCTGGCAATACTATGGCGATGGCGAAGCTTATGAAATGGACTGGTACGTGAACACTTCCCTTGTTGCCAATTTCATGTGAACGATAGAGAGACTGATATTTTAGTAGGGCCCAACTCATACCGGTGCTGTAGGTTCTGTTCGATTCACGGGGTCAGCGCAGGTCATATCTACTGCCCGTTGCGTCTGCCTCCGCCCCCGCCAGAAGATGAACGTGCTAGTCAGCCTAGTCAAGCCACACGAAGGCGCCAATCAAAGAAGGAGATGTATTACCCCGAGCGTGAATGGGACCCATATCGGCTCCCTGTTTACAAAGACACAGAACTATGGAACAATCACAAAGAGGTGGAGGGGGGAGGTAACTACGCATGGGGTAAAATAATCGGGACTAACGGAGAGCCTGTTTTCTCCAAACTGAAATCGATTGTATATCCGTGGTGTTTCATACCAGATGTAATGCATCTATTGGATGAGAATATACCACGGTTATATATAGCCTACTGGATGAATGTATTCGAACAGAAGCAGAACAGACCAGGGGATAGAGCGGCCTGCGGGTTTGGTGGGGAAGGATATGTGCTGTCCACGAAGACGTGGACGGCGATTGGAAAGGAGATCTCATCATCACGGAAAATGATACCTAGTCAATTTTGTAAGGCCCTACGCGATATTAGCAAATATCACGGTAGTTATAAAGCCACAGAGTTATTGAATTTCATGCATGTTATATCCTCCATCGTGCTCAACAGACGCTTGCCGGAAGAGGAATATCAGCGATGACACCACCTAGCGTTGGCCACAGAAATAGCGCACCAGTATTCTCTATATTCTCACGAGATCCAAGAGATGGAGGGAGATATGGTTCATGCTGTGAGAGAGTATGAGCGTTTATACTACCAGTACGAAAGGGAGTGTCTATCTTGCTGCACTACGCAGGTGCATGGTCTGCTCCATCTGGCTACATCGATGCGGTTGTGTAGTACTACTGTGATATACCATCAGTACGCTATGGAGAGGATGTGCGGGTTCATTAAGGCGATGGTCCACAGTCGATCATCGCCCAATCGCAATATATCGTTGGGTATATTGGAAGCTGAGAGGATGCATTTCCTTCCATATATTGCAAATATACCAGACAATATAAAGCAGAAGAATAATATTCTAGATGCGCACAGTAGACTCCTATTCGACCTAGATGAAGGCGATAGATTTGAGGTATACACATACCCAAACTACCTCCTTATGCGTGCCAGACGAAACCAAAAGTTTACGCAGTATGAAAGGGCTCATCTGCGTATCTATTATATCGAGAACAACCGATATGAGGATATAAAAAGCCTATTGACCCCCGGTACCTTTTTCACTACATGGGGACGTGACTTGGCGGGTATTGGGTTCAATATTCAGTTTGAGTACGAACTGATAGGTTCCCAGATGTCTAATGTGGATTGCTGGCGTGACGGAGGAAATGCAAGTCAGTTAAAAGGAGATGACTCCCATATCAGATATGTTATACGGAAAGAGACTAACCAAGACATATCATACTTTGGAAGGGTACTGTTATATTTAAACCATAGAGTACCTGGCGAAGAATCCACACAATTGCTTGTATATGTACAGCGTCATATGTTTGGTAGGATCCGCAAGAGAAAGCTTGCATACAAGATCAAGGACTCCATCAAGGAGTTCATTGATTTGAAGGATGTACAAGAGCTGGTCGGATTTCATCAGCAAGCTTTACCATTTGTGACTGGAGTCTCCTGAGTCTCCTGACAGTCTCGTGAGTCTCCTGAGACTCCTGTAATCTCCTGAAACTTGTAAAATCATCCTGATGTTGTAGAATCACGGGATAGATTGTTTTACCTGTCGAAAACGTCGTGTTTTTGGCCAAAAAAACAATTTGTTTGGGGGGAAGTCGTTGATAATGACAGCATAGTTACTATATGATTAGTCATCAATGAAATATTACTGCTATTACAACTAAACTGAGACACATATACATGGCCATTAAGCAATAACATTTTTCTGCCACTTAAGTACATTTCGAACACCAGCGATACCAAAAAGCACAAGTGATAGAAATATCACATATAATATTATATTAAATGTTTATACCAGTTATATACTTGTTTATGAATAAATGCAGAAGAAAATGGATAACGGAATCCGTCACTTAAAGGTACAATAAGAGTAAATATAAGCGATAAGAAAACACACCAAAAAGAACGTAGTGGAATGAACTCGAGATCATATACGACCAACAGCAGAATACAAATGAATACGAAAAAGGACATGTTATATTGGTCTAATAAATTGGACATAATATGATATATAAATGATATAATATATAACATATATAAAACTGCAAATGCGAATACAACAATCAAGAGGTCTCATGGCATAGAGTCGATAAGTGGACAAAAAAATGATACGATAATTCATATAAAAAATATATCAAACAAAGTGATACTTTAAATAGTTATATATAGGCACACACAACACAATAGACTACCAAACAAATGACTCGAAAATTCACATCAAAGTATCAAAAAAGATGAACAAATATTGTTTCATAATAATAGACACATAATGCTATAATATATGTGTATAATATAATACATATACAGTTGGATATATATATTGTACTCAGGCGTTAACAGAACTTCGGGAAACAACCACCCCATGCAACAGCACCGCTACACAAAATTGCATATAATAACTGTCAGTAAATTGATATCAAATATTAATATGAATATTGCGTTCAGGACATGATACGACGGCAGCTGCAAGACGTGAATGAAGACACCAAGATAAAATAATACACAAATAATGTGTAATATAAAGCACCAGATCGATAAAGGGATACAGCGTGGTAGGACTAGTAGGCAATGTAGTACATAGTAGGTAGAAAAGTAGGAAGCAAAACTATATGCAGCTTAAATGACATAAATTAAAAAGTATATTAAATGTCAATAAATGGAGTAGACGGCGCCACTAGAAAGAGGTATCCGAAAGTGTACATCAACAGGTCAAGAAAATGATACATAAAAGACACAAATAAAACATATTTTAATGTGTCAAGAGCACAGGTATAGACTGCTATGGGCTATCGAAAAATAAATGGGTACAATAAAGGATATGTAAAATACACAAATAATTGAGACAATAGAAAGTTTGAATTAAAGAATCAAAAAATGTGTGATATTAAGTCACAACAGGGATAACCGGAAATAGCACATGTAAAAAGTGTAGATGAATGGTGTAAAAAAATGGTACATAATATAAAAGCTGAATTAATGGGTTACAAAAATGGATGAGACCCAGTACAAACAGCCAGGGCGAGAAAATGCTACTAAAAAGGTAGAAGTAATATATCAAATAAAGACAACATAACATAAAGGGTAAATTAAAGGATCATATATAGGAACACAATGTTACGTGCTATAGCAAAACATGTAACCGACAAGCAAAGTACAACTAAAATTGGAAATAAAATAACACAATAATATATCATCAAATAAATGACATAGAAAAGAGAGAGACGGAATACATCAAATAAAATGTACATCAAGTAAATACTCAAGTAATGAATCAAACTAGATCACAACGTATCAGGTAGCATGACGAAGAGGGTATCTAGTAGGAAAACAACAGATGAAAAGTTTAAAAGAATGTAACATTGCGTAGAGTACACATTGAAGTATCAGATAAAATGTCTCGTGGCAAGCCTAGGTGTGTATACCTAGCTTTGATGAGTTTGCTATTGTATCCAGGGGACATTCCCTAAGGAGGGGGTGGCGATTCGCTATTGCGAATGTCAGGGGAGAAGAGAGAGGGAGGATGGGGGGTGAGGGCCAGTAGGCTCTTGTCTCTGATGTCTCTTGCTACAGTCTACATTTATACTGACTAGGGAATGCTCAACCTAGCAGGTGGACGTGATCGTCTCTTGCTAAACTGCACGTTGGATTGGACTTACAAGGAGACGTGTGGAGTATCTACTGGCCGAAGGAAGGCGGCGGGGAGGGGGAACGGTGGGCCCACTTGGGGTGAAGCGGCAGCGAAGGAACCACGGGGCAACGAGGAGGCAGCGATTCTTGATAGAATGTAAAGGCCTAGCCCTACCTCCCGAAGGAAGGAGAGGCAGGGCTTAGGCGATGGAGGAATTAAAGGGAGAACTCTAGTGAGTGTAAAGTATGTATTTGAAGTATGTACTAGAGTTCAGGTGAGAAGACGTTGTGTAGAGAGGAAAGGAAGACAGCATGATGTGTCCGCGGCCCTTTATAGTCCTCCCTACTTGGCGCACGACTCCCTTCACTCGAAAGAAGTGAAAGAAGGAAACAGTGAAAGATACATGTGACAGCGATCCTCGGGAGCTCAAATGGCCAATCTGAGGATGTTACAGCGTGAAGAAAAGGAAGAAAGAAGAAGAAAGACAGCAATAGAATAATTATACAGGGGTCTTCGGGGCATTAATGGCTAACTCAAGACCGAAGGCCCAATGATCCTTCAGCAACGTCTATCTGGAAGGTAGCATGGTGTACTGGCAGCCCAGCTTAGACGCGCCTCTGATTCAAAGGGGAAGAGAGAAGCGAAGCAAGGAAACATTGAAAGAACATACATCAGAGTTGTCCCCCGAACAAGAACCCACAAGCGAGTACTGTCGGGGGATGTACAGGTTAAGGAAATGAAAGCATTAACGCCGAACAAAGGAAAACTCCGCACCGAACCACCGCACCGATTGACATACTGATCCCCGATATCTAGGGGAGATCGCCTAACAAGCCTGCCATTGTCCCTGTCAGCGTGCTGACCCTCCAAATGCCTTCGTGTTTGTCAGGAGACCCGTAATCTGCCAGGTACCGAATGTATCCATGACAAAATGACACAATATGGAAAATCACAACGAAAAGACGAAACAGGACGAAAAAAGACTCAAACAAATATGATATATGAATGATACAAAATGTAAAGTGTAAAATAAAAGATCAAAAAATGTAATACACTAGCAGATAACATGAGAAAGAAGGCAAACAATAGAGAAATGAGCGAATAGAAACGATCAAAGGGATAGTAAAGTACACAGAAAAAGCATCCACGATATAAAAAGTAGAATAAAATATCAAAATACGGAACAAGAAATGGATATATAGTGTAAAATGTATATCAAAGTATCAAAAAATGTGGACAAAAAAGGATACACAGTGTATAGTGTGTATTAAAGGATCAAAATACGAAACACAAAAAGGATATATAGTGTAAAGTGTGTATTAAAGGATCAAAAAACACTATATGCGAGTCAATGACACAAGAAAAACCAAAAATACATCAGCAAAAAATGGGGCTGTGTCTTGTGGCGCCTGGGCGCCACAATTGGCACAAGACGTCAAAGGCGTCAAAGACGCCCAAAAATCAATTGCTTACCTGCATCTCCGCGCCCCGGCGCCACAAGATAGTCTTGGACTCCCAAGATGACTTTTTCGTCATTAGCCTCCAAAACCTCGTCTTTAGTCTCCAAAACCTCGTCTTGTGCCTTTTGCCATGCTAGCAGTCATGGCAGAACCTTGACACTAATTTTCGCTGGGAATTGACGTCACATTGACGATTGGACAGTTCAGGTGATTAACAGTACATCGTTTATTTAATTCCATGTAATTCATCGCTCGCTTACTGCCACGCCCACCTCACTACCTATAGAAGTCGTCGATTTGGGCGTCACTATGGGCGTCTCCATGGTGTCGATTTGGGCGTCACTATGAGCGTCTCTATGGCGTCAATTTGGGCGTCTCCATGGCGACAATTTGGGCGTCTCCATGGCGTCTATTTGGGTGTGTCTTTCATGGATGTACTAGGTTCGGAGGGCTGGAAGGATTATCACGGGTGGGGTTATGACGCAATACACGGAAAGGATGAGTCAAGATAGTTTCTACAGGTTTCTGTTACACAGAGGAGTGAGTCATAAGCGGGGTTACGCGGACAAATGAGTCAGGCTTGGCGGAGGATTGGTGGCTATATAAAGAAGGCAATGACGCCTACTCCTGTAAATTCTTTCTTTTCTTTTTCTCTTCACGCAACGTCTTCTGTCTTTAGTATACCAATACATTATAGTCGCTACTTAAAAACCAGTGACTATCGCTGTCCCTCTACTTCTCTACCTACATACTTCCTTCCCGGAAGTATCGCTGTTACTACCACGTACCCTGCAGAACGAAGCCCCATCCCTTAACGCCCCCTTGAGAGTGTTCTAGGTGTCGATTTGAGCGTCACTATGGGCGTCTCCATGGCGTCGATTTGGGCGTCTCCATGGCGTCAATTTGGGCGTGTCCATGGTGTTGATTTGGGCGTGTAGGGCTCTATATAGACATTAGCATAGGTGCCGAAATATGGGGTAGGTAGATACTCGAGATAGAGGTGGAGATCGAGGTGAAGATGGAGGTGGAGGCGAAGGTGGAGGTGAAGGTGGAGATGGAGGTGGAGGCGGCGGTGGGGGTGCTTAAGACCTGGAAACTGCGCCAAGAATGACGTTGATGGCAGGAGCTAGTCCCGATCGGGCTTAGTCTCTGTCACATATCATTTTTCTGCCAATATATCACATTTTGGAAACGAAATTAGGCGTCAAAAGACGACCTGTCACTTTTAGACGAGATTAGACTAGCTAAGTCGAGCTTAGACGAGCCAAAGATGATATATTACTTTTGGACGAGCTTAGACAAGCCAAATGTGACCTATCACTTTTTGGAGGCACAAGACGGCACCCGATGCATCCAGACGACGACTTTGGGTATTCTGCGTCTTGGGAGACAAGATGTGTCTTGGCGAGACCTATTTTTTCCTGATGTAATAAGTTAAGAAAAGGTGTATATAAGGAATAGGATACATTAAAGCATCAGAGAAATGGACATTCACCCCAACGCGCCAACAAAACAAGAAATCAATAGTTTAAACGATAGATAAAAGAGACATACAAATGGACAAAGAGAGGGTACCATAAAATAAACACATTTCTTAATACATATACAACAAGAGTCAGTGTTGCATTTTCGATAAAATGTAAATGACGAATATATTGATACATAAAAACATAAAGGAACAAGTAATGCAACAAATAATTTACACCACGACACACAAGATAGTAAATGTGTATTTTAATGTATCAAATAAGGTCAAATATAAGATGACGACGCGCCCTAGCACAAAATAGGAAAAAGATAGGGTATATACCCGACGAAACCTTAAATTTCTCTACTAATAAATGAATCCGAGTGCCTTTTACAAAAGCCTACCCTCTAAACGAATCAAAAGATTCATTCCCTAAAACTCGTTTGGTGGGGAAACGAATCAAAAGATTCGTTTACATGGCTGGTAGAGTAGGAGAATTAAGTCAACGAAGTATGTAAGTGTGGGCCCTAAGCTATCTAAGTTTCGTTAGCTGATTTTGTCCCTATATAGAAGCTAGATATTTCACTAGTATTTTATAACTAGGCCTTATATATCTATTGTAAGACCGGGAGTTATGCCTAGGGCCCACTTGGTTAGTAACTACATGTAGGCAAAACGGAGTTCCCAAGGTAACAAAAAGACGGTTTGCAAGGGCGAAAACTCTGTCTGTTGCCAGGCGGGCCCTCAGGGCTCGAGTAACTACATGTAGTTACGGCGCGCATATCTAGAAATATTATCCTCTACAAGCACGGTTAGTATTATTATATATGCTATACAACTTTTCAATGCGTACGGCAAGTTTTCTTTCCCGGGGGAAATTCTCAGATTCTGTTACAGACTTTATAAGTATAATTAAAATCTCGAGGATCGGTGGATGATAGAAATAGGGTAAATATTCACGGATCGGGGCCCTGTATGGTAAAGCCCCCTTTCCCAACTCCGGTTATCTTTAAAAGACACGGTTGCGACTAGTCTCGTGCCCATCCCCTATTTTGGTGTGGTGGAGATGTGGTGGAGATATAGTATTTTGTATTTAGTCCACACCACACCATAAAAAGAAATACCGATTGGGTCTGGGAACGAGACTAGGTTGCGACTATTATAATATGCACCTGTTCCAGCACTCACGCGTCCTTCTTCCCCGCTAAGTCCTCAGTTTTTGAAATTAACCACCATATTTTGCGTTGCAACCACGTTACACACAGCCAAAAGTCTTTAACACTCAAGCTTCACCATGCCTGAACCCGACTCCACCCAAGAGATCCTCGGACGTCTCACCTCCCACCTCGACTCCATCATCACCAACCAAGAGGGTAACCCCTTCATCTCCCAATCCACCTCCAACATCATCAACAACCCCAACACCTCCGAAGAAATGAGAACCGTCATCGCTCTCCTCTGCGGCATCGCCCGCAACACCAACACGATCGCCGGAGACCTTGCCGGCCTCCATCAAGACGTCGAAGAGCTAGACAAGAAGGTCACGTCTATGGCCAACCAACTTCCAACCACCCATGAACAAGCGGAAATCCACAGAATTTCCACCTCCCTCAACACCCTCACGGCCAGAATCTCAGCGAACCCTCGCCCCCCACCCACCAGCAACCCCCAACCCCCCCGCCTCCCCGCCCAGAAAAAACTCAAGCGAACACGGTTCGACGCTCAAGAGCAGAAACCATCGCCTAAAGTGAGAAGTGACGCCTGCTGGCATCCTCCCCCATTCTCCACCTCGACACCACCACCCCTGAGACTCCACGCCATGCCAAAGCCAAAGGGAAGGGCAAGGCCCCGCAAGAGAACCTTGGACAAACTCCTGCCGCAAAACCCCTCCCCACCGCCCAACGCCGCTTCTTCGCCTCCAGAAACTCCCAGGAACCACTCCCACATCCCGAACGCCTGGCAGGAGAAATCCCATCCATCCTCGCCAGGGCCCTAGAAAAGAGCGGCTTTGCCGCCCCCTACACCTCACTCTCCGCCTCCGTCAACCCCAAAGGCTCCGTATCCATCGTCGCCCACCCCTCTGTCCCATCCTCCTTCTACAACCCCTTCTTCGAAACCTTCACCGCCCTCATCAACGAAAGAATTGCCACCCCCTCCAACCCTCTGAAACTCTTCCGCCCCGCCCCCACCGACGTCGACGTTGCCATCCACGGCATCCCCCTTTTCAACTTCGCAAACAAGGAAGCCCTCGACAAGAACTTCCCTGAAGAAGTCAGATTCGCTGTCGGCATCACCCCCTCAGCCACCCGGTTCCTACTAAAGGACGACACTTCCCGCAACGCCAAAAAAACCTCCACTGTGGTGATTACGGTCACCGCTGAGGAAGCCGCCATCATCGGCACCACCATCAGACTCTTCTCCCGCCCACGCCGCTGTGAAGTCATGTGGTCAGCCACCCTCACCCAACGCCAAGAACTGCCAGAAATTCGCCACGCACAACAAGGCTGCAAGAACAAAGAACCCACCTGCCCCATCTGCGCTAAGCCCCATAATAAGCGCCGCCACAGATGCCCTCTCCACCAACTGCCCCGCTCATCCAAACCAACTCCCAACTGCTGCCCAGCCTCCCGCCAACGCAGCAACTGCAACGGCCCCCACCCCGCCTCAGATCCCGCCTGCCCCGCCCGCCCAAAAGAAATCACCGACAAGCGAGTCCCAGCTTGAACGCCTCTACGGACATCACCACGACCTCTCCACCCACTTCGTCCGTTTAAATGCAGAACAACAACTGCATTAAAAACCCGCCTAGTCCACGATCATCCAACACAACTGCGGAAAGCAACCCTGTGTTCATCACTTTTTCACTCCACATGGTCCAGACCGCTCACATTATCGCGATCCAGGAACCGCCCCTCTTCAACAACAAGCCCCTACAAGCCCCCTCCTTCACCCTCTACTCCCCTTCCCCCTCTACACCCAATGACAAAATCTCCGCCTGTCTCTACATCTCCAACACACTCCTTGAGAGAAACTCAGCCTCCCCCATTCCCTCCATAAGAGGCGATATGATCTCGGCCAACATTTTCTTCAGAACCTCCCCCTCATCCTTCACCACACTCCACATAACGAACGTGTACAACCGCCAACTTCACCCTCGACATCTTCACCCTCCCACGACTCCATCGCCCTGGGAGATTTCAACATCCACGGCCCACAAGCCGACCCTCCGCTTTTCTCAGCTCGAACTCCCTCTCCCAACCCTACTTCTCCGCCGCCACCACCAACGCCTTCCTCCTCATCAACAACCCAGGCGTCTACACCAGGATCTCACTCTCTCAGTCACAATGCCACGGAGTCATCGACCTCGCCTTCGCCAACCCCAGAGCCAGCGCCCTTATCCGCAAATGGCTCCCCCTCTCTGCCGATACTGGCTCCGATCACAGAGCCCTAGCCATCTCCCTCGCTGTCCCCGCCTCCGACCTCTCCCCCCTCACAACCCCCAACTGGTCCGCCACAGACTGGGGAGCATTAGCCCCCTCCCTCAGAGACCTTCACATCCCCCCGCCCCCCACCACCAACATCGACCAATGGGTCAAGCAGAACTCTCGAGCCTCCAACCTCCTCTCATCCCACACCCTCCAAAACGATCTGCAAATGGTCAAAGCCATGGTGGAACCCAAACTTCACAACTTAGAACCATCTTCCACTCCGGCCCAACGCTACTTGCAGAAAGGGCAAAGCTCCCCCCTTCGAAGTCAAGGCAGCGAAAAACGCCTACTTCAACGCAATCAAACGAGCTAAACAAAACCACTGGAACAACTTCGTGTCCAACGCGTCAACCAAGCGACGATGGAAACTCAAAAGTCCACCACCAGGACCAAGACCGGATCCCCACCTCCCCAACTCCCCCACCCCCACGCCTCAACACGAACCTGGTTAACGCCTTCCCCGCCAAGACCTCCTCCCCATCCGCTACAACGACGTCCCCATCATCACAACCGAGAAATCCACACCGCCCTCAAGACCACCAGCAACCTTTTCCGCCCCAGGCCCCGATGGCATCCCCTACTTCAGATGGAAAGCGGTCCATAAGGCCAACCCTCATCCTCTCAGCCCTCCTAAACCCTCCTCAAACACGGCTACCCTCACGCTTAAACGAACGGCGCCATCCCACAAGCCCAACAAGCCTGACTACACCCTCCCTCCTCATATCAAGATCATTGTCCTTCTCCAGACCATCTCAAAGATTCTAGAGAAGATAGTAACCCTCCGCCTCGCCTCAATCGCCAGGAACACTGGCCTAATACACCCCCATCAACGCGCTCAAGAGTCGGACTCTCCACCTCCGACGCTGCCACCACCCTCCTCCACGAGACACGCGCCATGCAATTAGCCGGCCTTAAAGTCTCCACCCTCCTCCTTGATGTCAAGGGGGGATTCGACCACGTCCTTAAACAGGCACTCGCCCCTACCCTCACGTCAGGACACGTCCCACCCTACATGGTGAACTGGATCCTGTCCTTCCTCTCAGACCGCCACATCACCCTCCTCTTCAAAGGCTCCCCCAAGATCCCCACACCCATACAAGTCGGGGTCCCCCAGGGGTCCCCCATCTCCCCCCTCCTCTTCCTTATTTACGTCAACTTCCTCCACCTCCACGACCCCTCGCCCGGCATCACCCTCTCCTACGTGGACGACTTCGCGATCACAATCGCATCCCAGTCCTACGAGGAGAACATAACCTCCTCACCTCCCACTACAACCGCCTCACCCACTCAGCCTCCCAAAACATCAGCTTCTCAGTCGCAAAACCTGAACTCATCCACTGGAGGACTCCCAGAGACAGGAGCCCCCCCTGCCACCTCACCATCACCCTGGAAGGCCACACCTTCACGCCTCCCATAAGGTCAAATGGATTGGCTTTGGCTCACCCAAACCTTCACCCAAACACCCACTTCTCCCACCGCCACGCCTGCCGCTGCCTCATCCAACGCCTCAAGGGCCTCTCCTCCGCGAACTGCCTCCGCCGCCCACCAAGTTAATCCGCCCCATGCTTACGCACGGGCCACCGCCTCCTCCGCCTCAAGGCCCTCACAAAATTCTGGAACTCAGCATTACGCCACACAGGATGCTTCAGGCCACCAACCCAAGAGCCTCTACATCGGCTGCCTCCCCGACCTATACCTCCCCTTCCTAAAGTCCAAGTATGCCATCCGCATACTCTTAGCCTCTCCCCTTAACAACCCAGTCACAGGAAGATCCCTGAACTTCCCAACCTCATCCACTACGCGATCCCACTCACACGCCTCTTAAAGGACGCCTAACCACCCCCGCAGATGGGACTCCAACGCCGTAAAAGGCGTCGCCCCCCTCCCCATCAAAAAACTCGCCGCCCTCATACGCCCCCTCATCGAGGAAGGCCACCCAAAGGACAGACTAGCCATTAGAGCTAAGAAACTCCTCATCTCACACTGGGAGGCAGCCTACCCCCCACCCCCCTACTATAACTTCACCCCCACCCTGAAACTGCCTATCTTCACCTCCCTCCACAAATTCACTGCCTCCAGGATTCACCAAATCAGGACAGCCAAGAGCTACCTGAGGGCGCACAAATCCTGGATCAACATTGACTCCCCCGACTCATGCCCACGATGTGGACAGGAGCCGGAAACTACGAACCACGCCATCCTCACATGCCTGCAAGGGCCCAGGAGAGATTCCTCTTCTTCCACCACATCACCTCACTACACGAGGTTTGGGACAGCCTCCCACTCACCCTAGCCCTCGCAGAGCATATATTACCGCTACTGGACCAACTACCCAACTCCACACCCACCTCCCCACTACTCTCAGGGTCGGGACCTTTCCACCCTCACCTCCCTCTCGTCCACCAACTCCTAAACCGCCCCTAAGGCACCCACACCACCAAAGCCCCAAGATTAGGCAAAGAGCCATGGCTCACAGGAGCCCGCGGAGGAAGGTCAGCCACCGGCGGTCTCCTTTGTAACCATTCGCGTTTTTCACTTCGTCTCTGCTCAACCGATTTTCTCATTTGTCTTCCTTTTGTCTTTCCTTCCTTCTGTGCTTTTTCTTCCGTGTTTTTAGGGGTTGCCAGTTTGTACTACGATAGGGGTCAGGTCTTTTATGCCATAGTCTTCGACTGCACGCAACATTTGTACCTAGAAATGAAATGAAATGAGTTAAAAAAAAAAAAAAATGTTCCAGCACTCACGGTATTTATATAGAGTACATGTGTTCATGCAGGTACGGCGGTTGGGATCAAGGCTACATGTAGTTCAGTTACAAACGGGGCGGCATAGCTTCAAATGATACTGGGAACATATTGATACATGTGTTCAAACGGCCCCTGTTATGACCGTTGTCTAGCTAAGACTAAGCATCTAGAGACACATGAGATGATCGCGATGAACTTCTAGAGGGCTTACATTGAGTATGTATCTATGCTGACCACGGAGTTGGGATCGATGGCAACTAAGGACTGCTACAGGGGTTTTGAAATTCCACTTAGCAACAGCTACGTTAGCTGAGCTCAAATAGAGCTCTCCCCTTTTTTTTCGGAACAGAGTTGATCCTGTTTTTAGGGGTTCCGCCAAGCCTTTTAGTTACATGGGGACTATAAAACCCCATTTCTCCTGGCAGCCAAACGGGCCCTAAAAGATAACAAGTGAAGCTAGGACTGGAAAGTAGGGGCCGTTAGTTAAGTTCTTACACCATGTAAAATGGCAATATCGCTAGATTTGCAGAATACAATTGTAGGTACAAAATCACTACATCTTGGCCGGCACCCGAAAATCTGTGCTTAACTTTCACATCCCTCCCGGGCTCCCTCCCTACATTCCAAAGATACAACTTCAACTTTTTCGACGTGGAGCTCGCCTTTGGTCTAGCGACTGGCCACAAAGTCAGATTGGGAGTCGCCCGAGTGATTATACTCAGCCTGAAGGTACCAAAGGGCGCCAACCCTGGGGAATGCCTACTACACCCAAGTTTCAAGGAGGTCTCGATCAATATCGGGGGGTGGTAGGGAAGATTCGAAACCGCTTGGGTACCCTAGAGTGCTGTTTGGGCGCCTAGTAGGAAGACATGTATACGTACATGTACGTATATATACATGTACATGTATTTACCTGTTATTTAGAAGTACAGAGTCCCACAGACCGCTAGATAATCCTACTCCCTCTTACGTGTTCATAGAACTTCTGCAATATGTTTAGGGAAAAGGCACAAAAGCACATATTTCCTAAACATCCTCCTATAAGCTCCTCTTCACTCTAATCTCCAAACAAAGTTTATATAAACGTACCTCTAATATCATCTAGATCGGTATTGACCCACCGCAAAATCTGAGGAATTCGCCGCTGCAGCAAGGGTTATTTACACCAAAACCTGCACACTGACGTCTAAAGGTGACCTCAGGTTGGCCTTACTGTCTCGTAACAAATCTTTTCTGATAATATGGTACCTGGCAAGCCGCACAGGCCGCGGGCTGACCTGATTAATTGAGTAAGCCCCCGAACGACGGATAACAACATGTATACTACATGTATAGGCTTCTATCTGCTTGGGTAGAGTTATGCCTTGTGCACATTATATTAACTCAGTGTCCGGCCGCGTGTGGAAGTAACCTAGCTGTAGAATAAGTATTTATTATTTCGGCACTTGGAATGATAGGCGCAAGAGGCAGACACGACGAGGGGAGGTGCGGTTCTATGTTTTAGTCAATGTTCTTCTACGCATACCCAAACTTTCAGCTATGTCTGTTTTTCCGCAGCTGCAATCTCACATTAGATTTGTATACCTGGACAAGATGTATCAGTATAGCCATTCACAAACAGCCGCGAAGATCTAGACTAGGTAGCTTAGAGTCCATGGCCAATCCGATGTCTAAGAATCAGAAGAGAATCTCTCTCCCCAGGCCAAAGACCCCTCAGCTCGCAGCGCCCGCATGTAAATACGTACAGTGCAGTTGCAAAGATACTGCGAGATGTGGCATTGTAATAGTGGCCACTTGATTACCGAGAACTAGGAGCTCCTCGAACGTTTATCCTAATTACATCGTGACCGCCATTCATTAGTCAAGCTTACTTGAAAAAGAAATCCTCGGTCTAGCTACTCACCTCCCGGTACCATGTAACTAGACTAGTTTGTAATAATTCCGGCCTCTATAGCAATTAGCTCCTAAGGGTTTGCAAAAGAAAAGAAAACGAGTTTAATTCCGTGAGATTCCAGGGCAGGCCAGAGCAAACGATTGGGGAAATCAATTTAATCCCGAGGTAATAAAACCCATTCCCCGCAATATTCATTTGAATATGATAAGTATAATGACGGGCATCTCAATCTAATAACAAGTGGTTCTAGATCTATCGATATGATATTGGTTTTGATCATGATGAATATATATACCCATGATCGATTAAATATAACCGTCTGATTGGATGTACATGTAGCCATTAGCCCGATATTTTCCTACTAGAATGATATCGACGGATTCAACATAGTTTGCATGTACTCAGTACCTTTTGTCCCGTATTTTGTTGGGGTTCCCTAGCTAGCTCTCAGGATCTCATCTTTAGTGAGGTAGCCTAGGCGAACCAACACCTCACCATATTAGAGGGCTATAAACGGGCGTTGACAGGTGAGGATCCGTTCATCCACTACAAATCCCAGCGCCTTGTACATACATACATGTGTTGGGGTGGGTTGGAGCTCCGTGGGTTGAGCCACATGCACAGCATAATATGCGGCTTTCACTGGCTACCAGATCTAGATCACTCGCCACAGTTCTCGGGGAACAGTTAGGCAGACCATGCAACATACAAGGCTCAATTTTAAAATTCTCCGATACGTATCGCTCCGATCCAGATCAGTCGAACTGCGTAAAAAGTAACCTGAGGTAATGCGCTTGACAGGGCTTGTTTGTGGGTTAAAACTTTGGGTTATACGCCCTACACTTTCTTTGCACCGTTGTAGAAAGAATACACAGCATTGTCAGAATAGAGCTTCCTTTGGATGCCGATCGGTAATACCAGTGCTATCACCTGGAGGATTAGGACACTTGGAGAATCTCTCTCATGCATTAGCGTGCCCTGTGTAGAGCAGCAATGTGCGTATTCTATAGCATATATATCTACATGTAAGTATTCCAAGGGCTGATAAATGCGGCGGACTGTTCAGTTCCTTCCCCGCTAAGTCCTCAGTTTTTGAAATAAACCACCATATTTTGCGTTGCAACCACGTTACACACAGCCAAAAGTCTTTAGCAATTAAGCTTCACCATGCCTGAACCCACTCCCACCCAAGAGATCTTCGGTGCCCTCACCACCCATCTCGACTCCATCATCACCAACCAAACGGAGAACCCCATCATCTCCCACTCCACAACTAACATCATCAACAACCCCAACACCACCGAGGAAATGAGAACCGTCATCGCTCTCCTCTGTGGCATCGCCCGCAACACCAGCACGATTGCAGGAGACCTCGAATCCCTCCAGCAAGACGTCAAAGAGCTCGACGGGAGAGTCATGGCCATAGCCAACCGCCTCCCCTCCTCCCACGAACAGGCGGAAATCCAAAGAATCTCCTCCTCCCTCGGCACCCTCACGGCCAGAATCAATGCCAACCCCATCCCTCGCCCCACCCCTCCACCCGCCAGCAAACCCCAACCCCCCCCCGCCCCACCCGCCCGTAAGAAAACCCAGGCGGACCACGAAGCCGACGTCTGGGCAGCAGAAAACCATCGCGCCAAAGTAAGAAGGGACGCCCGCGCCGGCATCCTCCCCCCTATCCTTCACCTCGATACCACCGCCCCAGAGACCTACGCCGCGAAAGCCGCCAAAGCCAAAGGGAAAGGCAAGGCCCCTCAGAAGACCCTGGAACAAACTCCTGCCGCCAAACCCCTCCCCACCGCCCTACGCCGCTTCTTCGCCTCTAGGTCAACCCAGGAACCCCTCCCACACCCCGAACGCCTCGCAGGAGAAATCCCATCCATCCTCGCGAGAGTCCTTGAAAAGAGCGGCTTTGCCGCTCCGTACACCTCACTCTCCGCCACTGTCAACCCCAAAGGCTCCGTCTCCGTCGTCGCCCACCCAACTGTCCCCTCCTCCTTCTACAACCCCTTTTTCGAGACCTTCACCGCCCTCATTAACGAGAGAATCGCCTCCCCCTCCAACCCCCTGAAACTCTTCCGCCCCGCCCCCACCGACGTCGATGTCGCCATTCACGGCATCCCCCTCTTCAACTTCCCGAACAAAGAAGCCCTTGATAAGGACTTCCCTGAAGAAGTCAGATTCGCAGTCGGAATCACCCCCTCAGCCACCCGGTTCCTTAACAAGGACGACACCTCCCGCAACGCCAAGAAGACCTCCACAGTGGTGATCACAGTCACCGCCGAGGAAGCAGCCATCATCGGCACCACCATCAGACTCTTCTCCCGCGCCCGCCAATGCTCAGTCATGTGGTCCGCCACCCCCCTCACCCAATGCCGCAACTGCCAGAAATTCGGCCACGCCCAACAAGGCTGCAAGGACAAAGAACCCACCTGCCCCATCTGCTCCAAACAACACATCAAAGCCGCCCACAGATGCCCATCCACCAACTGCCCCGGATCCACCAAGCCCACCCCCAACTGCTGCCCTGTCTCCCCGGCCAAATGCTCTAACTGCAACGGCCCTCACCCCGCAACCGATCCCGCTTGCCCCACCCGCCCCAAGAAAATCGCCGACAAGGAGTCCCAGCCCTTGAACGCCCCCATGGATATTACCATGGACCTCTCAGCCCCCGCAACCCTCTAAATGCAGAACAACAACCGCATTAACAACCCGTCCGGTCTACGCATCATCCAACACAACTGCGCTGGGAGCAATCCTGTGTTCATCACCCTCTTTTCACTCCACATGGTCAAGTCCGCCCACATAATCGCGGTCCAAGAACCCCCACTCTTTAATAATAAGCCATTACAGGCCCCCACCTTCACCCTCTACTCTCCTTCCCCCTCCTCACCCAACGACAAAATCTCCGCCTGTCTCTACATCTCCAACACCCTCCTCGAGAAGAACTCCGCCTCCCCCATCCCCTCATCAAGAGGCGACCTTATCTCAACCAACATCTTCTTCAGAACCTCCCCCTCCTCCTACACCACACTCCACGTCACCAACGTCTACAACCGCCAACTCTCTAACTCCTCTCGGTCGATCGACCCCCAACTCATCTTCACCCCCTCCCATGACCCCTCCATCGTCCTGGGAGATTTCAACATCCACGGCCCACAAGCCGACCCCCTCCGCTCCTTCTCAGCCCGAGAGCTCTCCCTCTCCCAACCCTACTTCTCCACCGCCTCTACCAACGCCTTCCTCCTCATCAACAACCCAGGCGTCTACACCAGGATCTCACCATCCCAGTCGCAACGCCACGGAGTCATTGACCTCGCCTTCGCCAACCCCAGAGCCAGCGCCCTCATCCGCAAATGGCTCCCCCTCTCTGCCGACACTGGCTCCGATCACAGAGCCCTGGCCATCTCCCTGGCCGTCCCCGCCTCCGACCTCACCCCCCTCACCGCCCCCAACTGGTCCGCCACAGACTGGGGAACCCTGGCCCCCTCCCTGAGGGACCTGCACATCCCCCCACCCCCCTCCACCGACATCGACCAATGGTTCGAGGGCGCCCTCACAAACCTCACCAACCTCCTCACATCCCACACCCCCCCCAAAACAGTCTGCAAATGGTCAAAACCGTGGTGGAACCCGAACCTCTCCCAACTTAGGACAATCTTCCACTCTGTCCAACGTGCCTGCAGAAAAGGCAAAGCCCCCCCCTTCGAAGCTAAAGCAGCAAAAAATGCCTACTTCAACGCCATTAAACGCGCTAAACAAAACCACTGGAACAACTACGTGTCCAACGCGTCAGCCAAAGACGTGTGGAGACTCAAGAAGTCTGCCACTAGGACCGAAGACCGAATACCTACCCTCCCCAACTCCCCCACCCCACACGCCCTCAACACAAACCTGGTCAACGCCTTCTTCCCCCCCCGCCAAGATCCCCCCCCTCCCCCCCCCATCCGATACAATGATGTCCCCATCGTCACAACGGAGGAAATACATGCAGTCCTCAGCACCACTAGCAACCTCTCCGCCCCCGGCCCAGACGGCATCCCCTACTCAGTCTGGAAAGCAGTCCACAAAGCCAACCCCCTCATCCTCTCCGCCCTCCTCAATCCCCTCCTCAAGTACGGCTACCACCCCCTCACCCTCAAACGGGCGAACGGGGTTATTCTCGCCAAACCAAATAAGCCCGACTACTCCCTCCCCTCCGCCTACCGCATCATCGTCCTCCTCCAGACCATCTCAAAGATACTGGAGAAAGTAGTAACCCTCCGCCTCGCCTCCATCGCCAGAAACACTGGCCTCATCCACCCCCACCAGTGTGGCTCAGTCGCAGGACTCTCCACCTCTGACGCTGCCACCACCCTCCTCCACGAGACCCGCGCCATGCAGCTAGCGGGCCTCAAGGTCTCCACCCTCCTCCTCGATGTCAAAGGAGGATTCGACCACGTCCTTAAACAGGCGCTCGCCCCCACTCTCACAGCCGGCCAAGTCCCACCCTACATGGTAAACTGGATCTTGTCCTTCCTCTCAGACCGCCACATCACCCTCCTCTTTAAAGGCTCCCCCAAAATCCCCACCCCCGTGCAGGTTGGGGTCCCCCAGGGATCCCCCATCTCCCCCCTACTCTTCCTCATATACGTTAATTTCCTACACCACCACGACCCCTCGCCCGGCATCACCCTCTCCTACGTGGACGACTTCGCGATTACAATCGCCTCCCAGTCCTACGAGGAAAATATATCTTCTCTCACCTCCCACTACAACGCCCTCACCCAGCTGGCCTCCCCCATAAACATAAGCTTCTCGGTCGCAAAAACCGAACTCATCCACTGGAGGACCCCAAGAGACAGGAGCCCCCCCTGCCACCTCACAATCACCCTTGAAGGCCACACCTTCACCCCGGCCCCCAAAGTCAAATGGATCGGTTTCTGGCTCACCACCACTTGCGCCCAAGCAGCCTTCGGCCTCATCCAACGCTTCTCCTCAGCCGGCAAAGGTCTCTCCTCCGCCAACTGCCTACGCCTCGCCCACCAAGCAATTCGCCCCATGCTTACGTATGGTGCCTCCGTCTTCTCCCCCTCCTCCTCCCTCAAGGCCCTCACAAAATTCTGGAACTCAGTCCTACGCTGGGCCACAGGATGCTTCAGAGCCACAAACCTCAAAGCCCTATACATCGAAGCGGCCTCACCACCCCTCGACCTCTACCTCACCTTCCTAAAGACCAAGTACGCCATCCGCATACTCCTAGCCTCCCCCCTCAACAACCCCGTCACAGGAAGATCCCCCCGGAACTTCCCAACAACATCTACCATACGCTCCTACTCACACGCCTCCCTTTTAAAGGGCCGCCCCAACCCCCCCCGCAGATGGGACTCTAACGCCATAAAAGGCGTCGCCCCCCTCCCCATCGAAAAACTCGCTGCTCTCATACGGCCCCTCATCGAGGAAGGCCACCCCAAGGACAGACTAGCTCTTAGAGCCAAGAAACTCCTCATCTCACACTGGGAGGCGACCTACCCCCCACCCCCCTACTATAACTTTTCCCCCACTCTGAAACTCCCCGTCTTCACCTCCCTACACAAATTTACCGCCTCCAGAATACACCAAATCAGGACAGCCAAAAGCTACCTGAGAGCGCACAAATCCTGGATCAACCTCAACTCCCCCGACTCATGCCCACGCTGCGGCCTAGAACCGGAAACTACCACCCACGCTATCCTAACATGCCCTGCAAGGGCCCAGGAGAGATTCCTCTTCTTCCACCGCATCACCTCCCTCGACGAAGTCTGGGACAGCCTCCCACTCACCCTGGCCCTCGCTGCCTACATCACCGCCACCAGGACCAACTACCCGGCCTCACACCCGCCCTCCCCTCTCCTCTCAGGGTCGGACTACTCCACCCTCACCTCCCTCTCTTCCACCAACACCTAACCCAGCCCTTCCGGGCACCCACCCCACCAAAGCCCTAGTACTAGGCAAAAGAGCAATAAGCTCACAGGAACCTGCGGAGGAAGGAAAGCCCACCGGCGGTCTCCTATGTATCTTTCTTGCGTTTTCACTTCGCCTTCACACACCCGGTCATTCCCTTTGTCTTCCCTTTGTCTCTCCTTCCTTCGGTGCTTCTTTTTCGTGTTTTTGGGGGTCGCCTAGCTTGTACTACGATAGGGGTCAGGTCTTTTATGCCATAGTCTTCGACTGCACGCAACATTTGTACCTAGAAATGAAATGAAATGAGTTAAAAAAAAAAAAAAAATGCGGCGGACTGTTACCCTACCAAAATCGAGATCACATGATATTTATGCATGAGATCAGAGACCCTCCATGACCTGTCTTAAAAATTAGCTATGCATACGAGATCAAAACCACTATAAGCAGATCTGATCTATGCCCTTCAACCAATTGTGAAGGAGGTAATCCCTGGCCGGAGATAACCAATTGCAGTTCTTCGAGTTTTTGCGGTATAGCAGGATTGAAAATTAAGACCCAGGAGCCTTTGTCCGGTAGTCACACAAGTAGAAAAGACTTTTGCACAGAGGTCACTGGTACTAGGTTGGTTACAGCTTGACTTTTGGCTATGGGTATAAGTGTTTGGAATGTATAATTGGGTTTCTCTTAGACCCTGCAGATTTGTCTGTATATGAGTTATATGGGTTTACGGTGGGGAATTTCTTGTGTAATAATATGGTTATTCTCTTATCCTGTTCTTTAGATCCCTGTCGATGAAGTTGTTGTTAAAAATCTATAATAGTATCTACGTATACTGTTCTTCTGATCACGACATTCTAGTTTTATCAAATTAGTACGTGAAGAAACCTTAGTTATTGAATTAGTAATGTATATGATTTCCATTTTAGTACTCCAATTGATATAAATATTTCCCCCCGTTCACATGCAATCAAAAGCAAATCAACCACCCAGACACGGTCTATGAATTCAATTTGTAATACAGCCATAACTCGCTATAAGGGATCTCGCTATAAGAAAAACCTTGCTGTAAGAAACAACACACCGGGTACACGCTGAGAACTCCGCACAAAAATCTTACTTGCTATAAGGGGGTTTTGCTATAAGAAACAAGAACCCTTGGTGTTTCTTATAGCGAGGTCTTGCTGTACTCCGGTGTTAAGGGTAAGTGAGTAGAACGCGGCGGTGCGGTTTACGTTGCTACGTTCTGCTCTTACCCTTGACACCGTAGTACTCTCTTATACCTGGATCCGGATCGATGCCTCGACTCATCCAGATATGAGTATTTACGGCCAGCTCTGCCTGTTGGCAACAAGGGTCAGCATCTGACAGCTAGCCAGAGCACGCCATGATCACCGTTGAGGCGAAACGAACGAAACACCAAGAATGGTGAGATCATCATATGTTTCCTGTTAGGCCTTGCAATTGGCCTTAATGTGCCTTGATGACGTTTCATAGCTAGTACGACGAAACTGGTGGTTGTGAGACTATGGCATTGTTATGGCAGTTTCATGATTGTACTAGTCAGGAGCTCTCTCAGCCACCGGATGGACCCGTTCCGAGAGTTTCCAAACATCAAAAGCCTCAACAAGGCTCAACTCCAAACCTGCTCGCAAGCATTATCTATCAAGTAGTATCAGGGGCTAGCACCTGTCCGAGCGATAGCCCCGGGCCTCCACGCCAAGTTGCTTTGTACCTGACTCACATCGGAGTTCCAGGTTTTCGGCCGGCTAAGGGGACCCTCCGTCCCCTAATCTGTGCAACTACGTCATTATAAGCCGAGTGACCAGTAAGAAGCCGTCAATCAAACCTACCCGGAGCAAGACTAAAGTACCGGGGAATATCGGTTTTTGGTTCACCAATAGGTGCACATACTAGTCGAGTGCTACTGCAAAGAAAGGTCTACAGTTATGGGTAAGATTATTGTAGAAGCATGAGAAAAGTCTTATTGGCCTGCCCGCGACCTAAACCCTGTTTTTAGACCCCTGTTTCGAGAATAATCTTACCCATAGCTGTAGATATACAACCTGCATGGTCCAGTGCTAGGTATTTGCCTGCCCCGAGTACTTGGACAGGCAGTAAGAACCTGAAAATGCAAGCTGCAAAGAAGGGTGAAGCCCCTACTAGTCGCGAATCAGAGGCTGTTGCCGTTAAATGGGGTCCCCAGACATGCAGGGAGCTAGCCCCCAAACCACGCACGCGAGTGACGAGTTGTGACCAATCAAGCATGTAGTAAAAACGCCGGGTAAGTAAGTAGGCACCTAACCATTCCCAGTACAGTAGCTGTGATGAATATAACGCCCAGAGCGTACAATTGGTATCATCTGGCATGCGTGACAGTTTGTAACATTATTTCCATTCCCTGCGTTGTTGATATCACGATTACTGGAAATGGTTAGATGCCTCTAATTATAATTCGGCCTGACCAGCCAGACAGTACCTACAGTCGTTCACCGTCGCTTGGCGAATACCGCCAGTTGACGAACAGGGGACTTTATAATTAAGGCCAATAGAGATTAAAAGGACTGGAGATCTCGCAGGTTGGCTGCTGCTTGACAGTTTCTTGCCATAATTGATTCGATCGTCAACTGGCATTATTAACTGGAGTGGTATGCACTTGTCGGCCGATCGGGGGTTTCCGAGATGCCCAGGCCTGTGGCGAGCCCAGGGCACCTTGAGGATTGTTCAGCTAACATAAGCGGTTCATAATATACATACTACATGAGGGTGTGCCCTAAGCCACGAGGTAACCTATTCTAGAAGGTTCTAGTATCATTTCCTATTTCTAAGTAGCCTTTCAGATGTAATTGAATTAAGTTGGGCTGTGGATATAGAGGTTCCTATAGAGGAAGTACGGTGGGAAACCTAAGTGAAGAGTGAAGCCGATTATGAGTTGAAAGTGGCGGCCTTGGAAGGGCTTTCAATCATAGCCTACGTCTGCGTTCAGGACCTGAGGCGATAAATCATTATGGCTCGCCATATAAAAGATCAAAGTGGTGCTAGATATTGCACTAGTGGTTGGCGGTGTAAAACCGCCCTACTTGTTGACTATATATCACCGCAGCATTTCTTTCGGTAAACGGTAGTGAAATATGGTGATAGACTAAGAGGCTATGATTTCGAGTTGTAATATAGAGTTTGTCATAAGATTTGTAGGAGTCATAGTGGCAACATAGAAAGATTCATCTGTGAAAATTCCTGTAGAAAGTTTGTCAGCGCAGCAATGCTCTGGGGACGTATAACGCACATGATTTTCGCAAACTGTGGCAGGTCACTCCCCAAAGCAGACCCCCCAACGCTTCTCCTGTACAGCCACAATCTGTGACTCGCCGTTAGCCATATAATATTCCTGCGTACAAACGTACAAACCACAGGGTCGTACATGCCTAGAGTCATTGGTGTGGAGAAATTTCGGAACTTTTGTGAACACGTGTGATCACAGACTCACATAGTACTGCACTATCATAGCCTTAAGGGTAGCTTCAACGCCCGGTAGGGTTCCTCTGCCCACCTTGTATGGAACCAGTCATGAGATATTGTAGCTAAATGTATGCAGGGCGCATGTGAGTACCGTTTTGGAAAAGTCAGTAAAGTTTCCTGCGCCATAGTGTCAGAAGACAGAGATATAGGCGTTTTTTTTTTCGGGTGCTTGAAACTTCATCAGCTGGGTGAATATCTTCAACTGGACGAGTAAGTTGGCAGAGAGTCTGGTGCTGTCCTTTTGTTTGATGAGGTGTTGATGGGCGTTCTTGAAAGTTGTTAGTGTTCTTTAACCTAATTGCCTGGGTTCGATGCCAGCAGAACTTTGTGAATCAAATAGGACTTGTTTCGAGAACTCCACACCAGTGTTTTAACGTGAGCCCACAGTATGTTCGGTTTGCACCCCGATTATGTAAAAACTTTCCCAATTAGATAGCGAATTTAATTGATCTGAGATTTCACTACTATGGTAGAGGACTTACACCATGGACTTCCTATAGAGCAGTGGAGGGTCGCCGAGAGAGGGGGCTTGGCTCACGAATGGACGGTGTGAAGGGTAAGTCGGTTTGCGTTGCTACCGTAGTACATGTAGGTACATGTAGTAAAAACTGCCAAGCCCCGCCATACCCTCCCTCTCGCCCACCCTCCACCGCTTTGTATGTATGAACCGAAACGGACAGGGGTGCTGCATTTATTAAATTTGGTGTGGGGGGACGTATATAATAAGGGAGCGCGCCTCCGAATTCGAACTCGACAACACTAAAAACCCTTCAAACACCAAAAAAAGGAAACATCCCTGAAAATGCCTTGTTGCGGTTTATTTCGATCAAAGAAGTCACAACAGCTCGAAAAGCCGACCCCACTCGCCCGAGGGGTCAACGGCCCAGTTGAACCACCAGGAGGAAAGTCTACATTACCTATAAACCCGCAAGAGACACCCCCTCCATACGCCGGGGTAGAGGCACCTTATAATAATCCTCAATTTGCGGGGAACTCATCACCTTTAGTTCCGGAAATCCAGCCCTTCCATCCCCCACAAGCATATCAGCCTTTCCAGTCTCCAAGCCCCTACCAGTCCCAAAATCCTTACCAAAATCCTTATCAGTCCCCGAGCCCTTACCAACCCCCACAGACATACCCACCCCCACAGACATATCCACAGACTCCTCAACCTCACATGCAGTACCAGCCACAGGCTTATCAGCACCCATCCCCACCTATAGAACCTGTTACCCGACGTTTCTCCTTCCGCCAGAATGCAACTGTAGGCATTGACCACTATGCGGCACTACAACACTTCGACACCGTTTTTCTGATTGACGACAGCGGGTCAATGATGGGTCCAAACTGGCGCCAGACATCGGCGGCCCTCGAAGCAATAGTACCTATATGCACAGCTCACGATTCTGATGGTGTTGATATATACTTCCTTAACAGCCCCCGCGCCCATACCCACATCCGCTCTTCCGCCGAGGTTCTCGAGATATTTTCCGCTGTGCGACCCTCCGGCGCGACACCTACGGGTCGCAGACTGGGGGAGATATTGGAACTATACCTACAAACGTTTCGCGCAGACCGTAGTATAAAACCGTTAAATATAATAGTTATAACAGACGGGGAGCCCACGGATCCAGCGAAACTGAAGCGTTCCATAATAGACTGTGCCAGGAACCTCGACGCGCTCGGTGCGAGAGATAGACAAGTCGGTGTTCAGTTCTTCCAGGTGGGGAATGATGAGGCTGCGACGGAAAGTTTAGAGGAGCTAGATAACTCATTGGTGGAGGATGAGAATGTGAGAGATATGGTGGATACGATTAGCTGGAGGAATATGAATGAGGGGAAAGGGCTGAGCGCGGATGGAATATTAAAGGCCGTGATGGGAGCGGTGGATAAAAGGCTTGATAGAACACAGCGCGCGAAATAAGCAAGCTCTTAGGGGCCTCAATAGCTGTACGCCGGATAAAGGACGGTCCACTCTTTTAATTCTTTTTCTTTTTTCTTTCTATTTTGTAATTTTTTAGGTCCTCTACAGCTATTCTTGCCCCAGCGGGACATTTCACTTTTACAAAACACCGCAGGTTTACAAAGTATTCACTCGTAGCTTTTTTTTAAAGAAAAATTTCTTTTAATTTTTATATTTGCTTGGCTTAGTCCATTTGAACAAAAAACGTCTATAAAATCATTTACCAACTCCACCAATTAGCCCACTCCCACGCCTATCGCTCACCACCCCGCCATCTCCCTGGATCTGATCTGATACATGAAACAGTACCTGCATCACCCGTTCCGCCGAACCATGGTATTGGATGTTAATTGAGATTTCATTCTCGAGATGGCCAGACTTGAAACGGGCATTGCCGCGTGGCTGAGTACATGGGTACGTTTAAGCTTTGCCCAGGGCTCATTAGTACCTCGGCACCTGAGTTGAGACCGGGGAAAGCTGAGTTCAGGTGTTATCTGTAATTGTGATTTCTGGTGGTGACTCGCGGGGTAGGCCACATCTTCAGCGGATATTGGTACTGCATGTACGGTGGCGGTGGGGAAACGTAGCCGAATGTAAAGGGCACACAGGCCATCGATCACTCGCTTGATTGACTACCCTGCCCTGCTGCCGGCAGTTCTTAAGCTTCCTTAAGCTGTTGACTTCATACGGCCATGCCTGGTCTAAAATTGATGATACTGTCGGTGGCGTAACTGAGACAAAGGTGATTGGCTCTGATTGATGTGGGCCCTTAGGATTTTGTTTCGCTACAACTGGATCTACGCCGAATGTCAGAAATATTAACCTGGTCACCAGAATTACCCTAGGCGCCTACTGAAATTAGTTAGGGATGGACAGAGTAAGTTAGTATTTATTATTATTAGTCGGATCGTGGTTATCATAACTTACATGTATTACTGTATCTCAAAGCTGGGAATGGCGCTTGTTTGGATCAATCAATGGCGCTTGTCCGGAATGGCGCTTGATTGGAATTGTTAATTTAATTAAGGAAATTTTATATATATCGCGAACCCAAGTTAATTCCAATTCCAAGTCAATCTTGGGCACCAAGGGGCTGTGGTCGTGTTTCATTGTTTCATACTTCGCGCGCTCGAAGGACATATGGTGGAATCCGGAATGAAATTATGCCATGACGGGTAATTGCGATTGCTTATATATATATATATATCAGGTGAAAAAATCCGCAGCCGGTAATTAAAGTCTACTTGTGGACTTCCCGATATCACATGTATTGACCGTATAAACCATAAATAGGCCATCTACATGTATCCCTAGGTTCATATATGTGTATATGTCAGCATTCTTCTTCCACATGTAAGCACACCCCGGAATATACGGGGGTGGAGTTAAGAAGAAGTCACTTATCCTGGCCACCCTGAAATACATGCAGGTAACACCAAACGTTTTATGTTTGGCTCACGTGACTAATATTCCTCTCCGCCTTCCCGCATTACAAGATCATCAGTACCAAGATGCCCGCCGGCCGATGGAAAGTACATGTAGTGAAGTACATGTTATCACAAGAGCGAAAGTCGCTCCTCTTGGTCCACTATATTATAATCATCTTGAAAAATATTCGGCGCCCAGTGTATGCATGTACGCGTAATGCTGAAGGCCGCCGAGACTCAAAGTATACATATACCCACATATGTAGGTACATGTATGGGCTACAATCATTCCCAGAGCCGTCCATCGATCAGTACGAGACTTTCTATGTATGGGCCTATGTGGATAACACTACATGTACTCTATACGAGTCTATGCAATGCTGATGATGATGCGTTAGTATTGTATCCATCCAAAGACAAAATTTAAACCGGTCGGAGTAATTGCTTTATCCAGAAGGCATCAAGGCCGCCGTATCTCAAATGAGACGTCCTCAAACCAGAAATCTTCCGGAGCGCATGTATAGCGGCATACGTGTACCAAGCTATCTCCGGCTTTAGCTATATATCTAGCACAGTGAGTGCAAGAATCTTCCAAATATTCCACAAGATAACTTTATGTCTTCAGACTGGCGTCCTTGGTTCATCAAGTCGGAGGTCATCCCTTGATCATACCCACACAGCCCGCACTATATGAGTCTTTGTCTTTAAATCTCCGGTTTCCAACCAAATGCGACCTAGACGTACTACGGCCATATTATCCCCATAGTCTCGGCCGACATGAAGTACCTACATGTATTGAAATTGTGTGCTTTTCTGATTAATATACGATCGATTTCTCGGCCAGGTCGAGGCAGACTAGTGAGGACTGTGCGCATTTCCGCCTTTAGGCGATAACTCATCAATTTTGTAAGGCAGACTACGTTCCTTAACTAACCCCACTTGGTGAACTATGCACTCACATTAATTGTTGGATATATCGATTAGGTAACGAATTGATACCCAGACGATTGCATTGATGCATTTATTTTCTGACGCAAGGAATTATAGGCCCGCACTTGCTGCCAATCGTGAGTGTAGAGCTCGAGGCCGAATACCTATAAATGAACACTTGGCATCTATTACCAATGTCGAGGGGGGCTTATTCCCTCTTTGTACGAGATTTATCGCCTCATAGTAAAGCATAATCCCTGCTATTAGGTGTCATAAATGCGAAAGCTAGACTCTACCAGTCTATTACATTAAACGTTTCTTAATAGGGCTCATTATCTAAAACCTTTAAGCTTTAGTATGTCTATAAAAGCATAGAACTTGGGAGTTCAGCCCGACTTGAAACGGACGCTGATGTGTTATACGGGTATAGAAGATATTCATAAAACGTACACGGCTATGCAAAAACTCATGGAAAGGGCGCTCCTCCTGCGAACAAGGCTACTCTGGATCTTTGATTTGAGAGCCAAAATACCAAACTCAGCACGGTACGCTGTGGCTGCAGTATAACCCACGAGAAATCGGGAGGTTTTTGCTGAACTCGTCAGGTCCAAGTTTCAATGTGAGTGTAATCGACGCGATTCCAGCTGGTTGGATATTAACTGCTTCATAATCTAGTTTAGAAATGAGAAATTTATGTATTCTCTGGAGAGGGAGTATGCACATACAATGATGCCCGTACATTGCATATTTTGTATAAAAAAAGAGAGCTCATGGCTATCCTTCAGCGTTCACTCCAGCATGATTCTCTCTAACTCAGTCCCCCAGAGTATTGACTCATGAGCCAGTTGTTAAACCTCGAGGCTAGCTGCTGCCTGTTATTGTATCCTGGAGCGTCCCTTTCTCGCATTTATATTAATCAAAATAGCCCACCGCAGCTGTACCTACATGTATATCTCCGAGCGTTCCCCCTAGGCGTCCCAAGGTTCTACAAGATTAGCCTTGCATCTGCAGTAACAATTGACTGCAGAATATATCGAGGACGCGCACCTAACATAGTAAGTCATGTGCCCACATGCCCCTAGGTTAAATTTATGATATTTCCTTATGTTGCTAATATATACAAGGCGACGATGCCGATTTATCCTTTTTCTTAACAGTGTGGTAACACACTACACATGTCATATCATACGAGTATGAAAATGAAAACGTCCGGGTAATTAGTTCGCCGCATTATTAGTCTAAGAGGTTCCATAAATTCCGCTTCATTGCGGTCAATCATTTCCTCCATAGGCAACACTAATGCATGAGAGAGATTCCGCAGTACTCAGGCAGTGTGCCCCGGGTTCTCGACTGTGGACATACCTACTCTAGATCCTGTCAGCGGCCTTCCGGACGATGTCTCGGCGGCATGAACCACTCGGACCAAGTCGATTAACCCCGCTTTACACTCGGTAGTAGATCTGTTGCTAAGCGAGGCGTGATACCTCAAGCCCTACGTAATAGACAAGGCTGGGGAAATCGATCCACTCGATCATGATGATAATAAGTGTCTCTCTTATCGACGATCGACAACCCAAGGAAGCGCTTTGTATGCAGGCTATAATAAGAAAATTATGCATATCATTGTTCGAGAAATCCGATCCCTTCCGTGATCACCACCCAAGGCCTTCTCGAATAACAGAGCTTTCTAGAAAGTACTTATGGGTTAGGTCTATTTGGAGCTATCAAAGTAGAAAATCGTTCTAGGCCTAGGGTGAAGAAATGATTATTTAAACCTGAATGCTCGGCTGGCCATGTTATGATCACAACTATTGAGCGGTCATATCAACCCTGCATACATACACCCGGCTCAATTCTCGGGTCCGGATCGAAGGTTTTTTTTCTTTCTGTTTAATTCATTGATTGTATTCCGGATCGAAGGTGACCAACGAAGGGTTTTATAAAGTTTGGATTAAGTAACTTCTCTGTAGATTAAGAGGTTATAAATGGCGACAAAGATTTTCTATCTAAAGGCTCGACATGATCAGTAAAATGGTGATCCCAATTTCCCTATTGCCAGTGCCTTGAAATTGACTGAGTAAATATGGTATAGTGTTCCTACAAAGGCATCTATTTAAAAGTCTCCTTTTGAAAGTTACGGGGCGCCGCGGCACTAAATATTGAGACTTAGGTTTGATGTACTACGCGTACGTACATGTAATGTAGTAACTAAACAAGTTCAAACGCAAATCAAGAGTCTCTAGACCACCAGATGATGTAATTTATCTCGATCCACCGCGATGAAAAGTTCCTCGAGCTCATGTAATCGAGTGATATATCATGACGCAAATACCCATGCTTCGCTTGAAATCCTAAAACCAATAATGGGGATAGAATATCAAGTGACTGGTATCAAGTATCGATTGTTACTTACTATATATGTTCACCGTAGCCTACATTAGAAATACCTTTATCCCTTACTGACACCTCACACCCTCTTACTATAGGCGCAGCTATCTATAAACTGTTTCCAATAACCGCAAAACTTACCCAGAGCAATATAATGGATCTTGGCGAGAATCCTCCTACTTACTCCCCCTTTGTTAGTATCTTTGGTAAAGTGATGTTCACCATCTGGTCCTATCGGCTAATTGAATTCTTCATATTGGCGGTATTCACTTTAATATGGCTTCTCCTCATGACTATGATCTCCTCGGTGGTGTTTGGTGATGTTTTACAGCTCCTGGTGCACTTGGGCGGTCTACGTGGGGACAGACGGCCCCTGCCTACACAGATGTCAGTTTACCGCCAGCGGAGGAAGATTGATTAAGTTTATGCTATAATGAACGCTGGGGGTGTACTTGGTCAGGTTCTGATGGCTTTGGGATTTTTTTTTGTTTGTTTACATCATACTCGCATGCAGCCCTAAGGCTATGGCGACGCACTATTTTATCCCCAGAACGCCCCTCCAACCGCCGCCAACAAAAGGAAAAGGAAAAACGTCACTCCTCCTCAACACTAGCCAACACAGCGCGCTCATTATCTCGAGCCTCATCATTCACTGTGCAAGCCCCCGAAAAAGAAAAGAAAGCTAGCAACATGTAACAAATTCAAACGTGGCCCTCCCTTCCTTCCCAAATATATCACGGCGTGATACGATATCAAGTACTGTTGCGGGAAGAAGGATTAGTCAGGGTTTCTTTTAGGTTCTATGGGTTTCAGTTACAGGGTTCTATGAGTCAACGATATGCGGGTATTTGTAATGATGGGTTTCCTTTGGGTTCTACGGGGTTCTATAGGATGAGTCAGCGATGGATTTCCTAGGCTATATATAGGGAACTCTCTCCCTCGTTTGTAGGACTTCTCTTCTTCTCCTTTCTTCTTCTCCTTTCTTCTTCACGCAACCTTCCTGTCATCTTAGGCGTCTTTAGTCTTCGCGGGTTTAGAATATATTCTCTCTCTCTTAGCCATAGTGCCGTCGGTTGTGCTACCCCACGGGGTTTTCAGGACCACCTCCTCTCGCCTTCGCCTCGACCCCTACTCCTAGCCTCCTCATCCCCTCTCCTCTCTCCCACCGCGCATCCCAAGTCCGCCGGTGGTTCACCTTGGTTACTGTCTAATAGGTCTGTATTTTCTATAACACTCTGCTGATGTCGGAGGATCCTGAAGTCGAATTCTGTGTCATAAAATTTGAAATAGCCTGCCCGCAAATACCTTGTCCGTTCATCGATCACGCCCAAGTCTGTTTCTCTGGCAAACCTTCCTGGCACAGAAAGGATGAAGAACGCCGTCTTTTCGCTGTGTTTGAACCATGCCCATTCTTTTAACGTGTATGTTTCCCCTGGGTTTTTCTCATTCCATTTCTCCATGCTCTGCCTCATGTATTGTAGTCTGATGCTGTCTGCTGGTATGGCGGTAATGTCGATTTCTTTCTTTGGAGCACGACTCGGGTGAGAGTGGACCGACGTCTTGCTTCTCTCTGGTGGCGGCGAAGTGGTTTGTAACCTGAAGAAGGAGGAGGGTGGGGTAGGCGTTCGGGCTGGTGGTGGTGGTGGTGGCGTCGGTGGAGGTGGCGATGGTGGCGATGGTGGCGGTGGCGGTGGCTGTGATGTCTCTTCTGCGACTTCTTCCATTACGCAATCGGATCCGTGTTCCGAGCCGAGGTAGATTTCTGTCTCTGTGTCAGAGGAGGGGTCGTCTGTCTCGCTGTCTGTATCAATTTGGATAGTTTCTGTCTCTGTTTCGGCTTGTGGTCTGGTCTCGGTGGATACCCTCGGAGGGGGGTATTGTTGTAATTTCTTTGCCAGGTCATGAACTTGCCGCGTCAGTTCATTATTTTTCTTCGCCAGGGAACTGATGTTCCGTCGTAGTCTCGTAATCTGTTCCAACTGCTGGGTCTGCAAGTGTCCCGGCGTCTTGGTATCTATCACGGTGCTAATCGAGGGCGAGGACTGAACAAGCCAAGGTAAACCACCAAGGCTGAACTATGGTGAGCGAGGTAGTGGGTTACGTGGGAGAGGCGGCGGGAACTTGGACGAAGGCGAAGTCTGGCGAGTGCGAGAGTCTAATCGTCGTGGGACAACACCCAAAGGGACTATGGCTAAGAGAGAGAATATATTCTAGGCGAGAGAAGACTAAAGACGCCTAAGATGACAGAAAGGTTGCGTGAAGAAGAAAGGAGAAGAGAAGTCCTGGCGAGGAGCGAGTTCTATATATAGCAAAACCCTCGCTGACTCATCCCATAGAAACCCGTAGAACCCCAAGGAAAACCATCATTACAAATACCTGCATGCCGTTGACTCATAGAACCCTGCAACTGAAACCCATAGAACGTAAGAAAACCTGACTAATCCTTCTCCCGTCTTTCGATATCGTGTATCGCCGTGATAGATATTAGGTCCCCCTCCGAGGCCTAAGTCCTCTTAGGCTTATGTGGGTAGCGTTCGTGGAAGTCTTTCACTAACTTCGGGGAGTTGTCCAAGTCGTCCCAAGGTTTGTCATACCGATATCTGGTATCGGAAATCTTTCAGTCGTCTCTTCGTTCTTGAGTCTAGGATCGCGACCTCCCATTCCTGTTCTCCTTCTATCTCGACAGGTGGTGGAGGCGGTAGTTGTCAGGGGCGGGGAAGTGGGCGCGAGGGACAGTAGTGATCGTGGAAGACTGGGTGAACTTTCGTTGATGAGGGTAGGGTGAGTTCGTGGCGTGAGGGGCTCACACACGGGATATAAGTGCAGACGACTTGTTTCCAGTCCAACTTCTTGGTCTCTTGGTCAATAAGTTCCTGGTAGACAACCACACTTTGTCTCCAATGGCGTAACGGGGGGCTGGAGTCCTGCTGATATTGGCTGACTCCTCCTGAATCTTCTGTGTTCTAAACATCTCAGCTCGGAGGAAGTCAAACACTTCTGACATGTTTCTTGCCATAGTGTTAGCCTGATCCTCGTTGGTAGTCGTGCCGTGTGAAGGGGCCAAAAGGTCGTGTCGCCGTAGTTTGCTTCAAAGGGAGAGCTTAGTAGATTCCGATACATGGTTATTGGTAAACTTCGCCATAGGTAGGTATGTGACCCAGTTGTCTTGTTGGTCGGCATAGGCCGGAGAATCTTGTTAATAATGGCGTTGATTCTTTCGGTTTGGCCATCAGTTTGCGGGTAGAAGGCTGTGGAGAAGCGGGGAGAGATTTCTAGTCTTCATGCAAAGTGATTTCCAAAAGTCCGAGGTAAATTAGGTACCCTGTCTGACCCTTTTCTGGTAGGCCGTGGGTTTCCATCATTTTCCAGATACATTCTAGCGGCGTCTCTGGCTCCTGATTCTTCAGTGCATGGGATGAAGTGTCTCATTTTTGTGAGGCGATCGGCGACGGCGAGGATTGCGTTGTAGTTGTTCTTTGAGGAAGGCGGTGACAAAGTCCATTGATCGTCCGACCATGGTAGTTTGGGTCTTGAAAGAGGCGGAGGACTCCTGAGGCGTTACGGTTTGCTTTGCTCCGGCGCGTGTGGCAATTCATAACATATGCTCGGTCTGTGTATTTTTCGCATGTTTGGCCAATAGTATTCGCTCAGGAGTTCGAGTGTTTTTATTTCTTCCGGGTCTTTGCTGATGGTTTGTCATGGTATTCTTGTAGGAGCTTAACTTGTAGCTCCTCATGTTCTGGTCTGAAGAGTTTTCGGTACAGGAGAAGCCCGTCTTCATTTTAGCGTTCGTGGCGAGATTTGTTTTGATTGTTTGGTGCCGTCTTTTAGCATAGTTAGGGCGCTATTAGGAAACTGTCTTTTGGTAAGCAATTGCAAACAACTCTTGGATGGTAGGCGTTCCTTCAGCGGATTCATTTATCGAAGAACCCGCGAACAAACTTAACTTATGATCTAAATTTTCTTTCTTCAACACGGTCTGCAGTACTGATGCAGGCATTCATCCTCACCTTAGGTAGATCTCCCGATCTCCTGGAGTTAAAAGCATCTGGTTTTCCCCCTTGTTTGCCTGGTGAATTGTATCACAAAAGTCAAAAGCGGGATAGGAACTCTGACCAACGTGTCTGTCGTCGGTTCAATAAACTTTGTTGGCGTAGAAATATTCAAGGTTCCTGTGATCTGTCAGGACCTTGGTGGGGAAGAGGCTGTTTCTAGGAAGTAGCGCCATTCTTGAACCCTCGGATTATTGCTAATAGTTCTTTGTCATAGATTTCATAGTTGCACTCGGCGGCGTATGCTTCTTGAGAAAAACGCCACAGGATGTAGTATTCGCCGTTATCCCTTTGTGACATGATGGCGGCGGAGCATAGTCGGGCGTCTGTTTCACTATGACTTCTCGATTAGGGGTCGAAGTGTCTGAGTATTGGTGCGGTGGTGAATGCTATTTTTAGGTTATCGAAAACTTTTGGGTCTTCTCAGTCCATTCAAACTTTACTCCTGTCTTAGTAAGGGCCGTCGAGAAAGCGACTCTGGAGTATCGTAGATGAATCTCCGGTAGAAGTTAAGCGAAGCCTAGGAACTCCTGTCGTCTTTCAGGCAGGTTGGTGTTTCCCAATCCCTGATTGTAGCGACCTTTTTCGTCCATCTTGATTCCCTCAGGAGTGAGTCCGAATCCCAGGTATTTTGTTTCTTTGACATGCCATTCACTTCTCGGGTTTTAAATGTACTTTGTGTTGTTCAGTATCCGAAGAATCTTATCAACATGAACCTTATGCTCTTCTAGTGTGGCGGAGTAGATGAGTATGTCATCCGAATAGGCCGTCGCAAAGTGATCGAGGTGTGGGCGTAGCATGTCGTTTACCGATGTTGGAATGCTGCCGGCGGCGTTGGTGAGACCGAATGGCATGACCGTGTATTGAAGTGGCGTATCTGGTCCTGAATGCCGTTTTCCATTCGTCTCCTTCTTTGATTCTCAACTGGTGGTATCCATTCGTAAGTCTAGTTTAGTGAAGTATTTGGCGGCCGAGATGCCCATGAAAGTTTCCGGAGTTAATGGTAGTGGGTGGCGGTTCTTAACCGTTACCGCATTCAACTTTCTATAGTCGACGCAGAGTCGGAGGGATCCATCCGCTTTCTTTACAAAGAGTACTGGGGAGCCTGCTGGGGAGGTGCTGTGGCGGATCTTCCCACTTGAAAGGTATTCCGCTAGGTAATCCCTGAGTGCCTGTAGCTCCAACCGCGTCATCCCATACATAGGCCCGAAGGGTACTGTCTTGCCTTCCTGGATGTCAATGGAGAGGTCATAGTCGGGTCGGCGAGGAGGGAGTTCTGCAGCGTCAGGTTCGTTAAGGAGGTGGAGGAAGTGGTGATGTTCACTTGGTATGAGGGTCCGGGGGTCTTTGGATGATGGGGTGAGGAGGTCTTCGAGGGCCTTGAGCGTGGTCGAGTATAGTTGCATTCCTTTTCTTTGTTTATGGAGCAATCTGTGGAATGCGTATGAGGTGATGACGGAGATGTTCGTTGTTGGTTTGGTGGGGGGTTCAATAGAGATACCCCTAGCTGTGACCTTGGTGTTATTGAGGGAGCAGTGTTTGACACAAGCTGAGGAGTTGAATTGTATTTCGTTGGTGGCAGGGAGAATCGTAGTTGCATGTCTGCGCATCCATGGGAGGCCCATGACGATGGGGTAATGTCCTAACTGGGTGACAAAGAAGGGGGCCTCTTCTCTGTGTCCGTTTATGTCTAAGCTGAGGATGACTTTATGGGTAACCTTTCCTGATTCGATAGGTCTACCATCTATTACGTCTATGTGTCGTGGGAGGATGAGGGGTTTGTTTAAGTTTGTGGTGGCGTCTGAAGTTTTTATCTATGGCGTATCCTGAGGCGCCAGTATCAATGAGGGCATATGATGGGATGAAAGAATCTTTATTTTGAGAAACAGAACAAGTTACGACTAATTGATTCCCATCCATATCCTTCTCTGAAACCGAAAACCCCGAAACCGAAATCCTAGAAAAATCTTTTAACCGTCCCTGAGTGAGCCACTCAGTCCAGGGAAAAATCTTTTAACGCCTCATCGCCGGAGGCTCCTTCTTCTTTTTCTTCATTCCTAATATCTGCCCTGGCTCCTCTCATCCTGAGGGCTGGGTTCCTGGGGGGCGGCGCCTGTGGGCATTCCCGAATGAGGTGTCCCACACCTCCACAATAGTAACATCTGTTTTCTACCCGGCGGGCCTCTCTTTCCTGAGGGTCCGGCGGCCAGTGGATAGATCCATGGGGACTGTTCCTCCAGGTGTGTGTGTGTGATGGGTGGCGGCGGCAGGTGCGGCGGCGGAGGGTTCTTGGCGGGAGGGTGTGGCAGGCGCCCGGGGCAGGCGAATGAGGAGCAGGAGCTTGGTAGCGAGGTGGGCTGGCGGTATAACGAGGGCTGGGCGGCGGGCGCAGAAGACTGATAGCGGGGGCGGAAGCGGGCGTTGAGGGCTTGCTGTTTATTATCCAACCGCTGCAGGATGGTAGCGAGTTCCAAGACTGTTGCGGGGGTATCCTCATGGACCATGAGTCTGGTCAGCTCCTCGTTTAGTCCGGCCAGGAGGCTTTCCACATTGGCAGCCTCTCCTAACCCGGCATCGGCGGCAAATCGTTGGAACTCGGCAAAGTAGTCTGAGAACGATCGTCCGTACTGGCGTAGGTTTCTGAGCTTCTGGCGGTGATGCCAAGTCCGGATCTCCAAAGGCGTGTGTAGAATTTCAAAAACCTATTCATGGAGGAGATTAACCCAGTGTTGGTAGGTATGGCATGAACTGGTCAGCGGCGGGGCCTTCCAGGCGAAGATGGCATAGGTGAGTTGGTTTTTGTGGGGTGCAGTCGGCATTGCCCAAGTTTGAGTTTCAGCATGTGTTGGAAGAGGAAGTTCGCCCGGAGGCCGTGAACTGCTTGGGGTCAGGAGCTTCTCCGACTTCTCCATTCTTGCTTCTGGGTGTGTTGTTGTTAAGCTCTGGAGGAATCGGTTGGGGCGGCGAGGAGAGTGCGGGCGGTGCTGGTTGTTCTGCTGCGGGTGGTGGGGGCCTGGTTGCAAGTGCTTCTAGGCGGCTAGGGTTTCTTGTTCTTGTGTGGCTTGCTTGGAGGCGGTGACCTGGGCTTGGAGCTTTGTGGTGTTTGCTTCCTCCTTTCCAAGTCTTGCCCCAGTTCGGTGATCCTTTGTTTCCATATCTCCGTTCTTCGTCTGCCTCCTGTTGGGTTAGTCTTGGATTCGTTTGAGTTACTAACCGCACGATAGGCTACAGCATGACATTGTGGTTAAACAATGCGTCCTCAGACGCCTCCTGGTGGTGCTTTCGGGGTATGCTTAGAAAAGCGACCCAAGTCTCTTTCGAAAGTCGGTCATAGTCGAGTTCTGTTGGGTCCGTCATGACTTGTTCTTGTGACATGTCGGCGGGTTGTGGTTCGGGTTGGCGTTGGAGACGCAACCTTAGTATCACTTGCTAATCGAGGCGAGACTGAACAAGCCAAGGTAAACCACCAAAGGCTGAACTATGGTGGCGAGTAGTGGGTTCGTGGGAGAGGCGGCGGGGAACTTGGGGACCGAAGGCGAGTCTGGCGAGTGCGAGGAGAGTCTAATCGTCCCGTGGGACAGCGACCGAAGGGACTATGGCTAGAGAGAGAATATATTCTAGGCGAGAAGACTAAAGGCGCCTAAGATGACAGAAAGGTTGCGTGAAGAAGAAAGGAGAAGAAGAGAAGTCCTCTGGCGAGGGAGCGAGTTCCCTATATATAGCCCTGAAAACCCCTCGCTGACTCATCCCATAGAAACCCGTAGAACCCCAAGGAAAACCATCATTACAAATACCTGCATGCCGTTGACTCATAGAACCCTGCAACTGAAACCCATAGAACATAAGAGAAACCCTGACTAATCCTTCTCCCCGCAACCGTACTCGATATCGTATCACGCCGTGATAGTATCAATCCCGACTGTTCGGTAACCAGAGTAGGAATACGGTAGAAGAGGGAAGGTTAAGCGAGGGCGGTTACAGGGGAATGTTGGTCACGTCATTTCTTCCATGAGGTTCGGTTGCAGGATGTACACATAAGCAGGAGTGGGGTAATGGTACAGGGGGAATACAAGGTGTGGTGATACGGGGTTTCCATGATGTTCTATGGTGTGATGTGTGAGTCATAATAGACAAGCGAGGGGGGTGTTAAATAGCTGGTGTAGACGTTTCCTTTGGTCTTTTCCTTTCTTTCCTCTCTGTCTCGTCTTCCTGTTATCTCAATACATAGGAATCTACTCCTATCTACCGAAACCATAGCCGTAGTCCCGTACAAGCTCGCCTTCACAAGCGAGACCTATAGTTTCTCCTCATCCTCGCCCTGTGACCTCCTGCGATCCTCGCCTTCCCTGCCCTGCCTGTGCTTGTACCCTCGCTTCTGCTGCCCTCTTTGTCTTAGTCTTCGCCGGTGCTCTTTGTCACATTGCCCGTCTCGGTTGTACCCCTCAATTACCCTTCTGCGTCCTTGCTCTCCTTTTTCGTCTTCGAGTTCCCGCTACCCCGTCACACTAAGACGAGACCACCCCTATTGACCGGTGTAGCAACTACCCGCACCCCGGCCCACCATGACCACGCCCACTGCCTTTGATTACGAAAAGCTTCACACTGACCTGTCGGCCTTCTTCCTCACCCATCCAGGTGACTCAGCACCAGAGAGACAGGTTTATAAGCTAACAAGTCCGGACAGAATTTCAAAAAGAAACCCATACTCTCAAGGCCAAGATCAAGAAGCTCCAGGACGGGATCAAGGAAGGTCTAGGGGAGATCCATGATGACCTAACCCGGCCCCCGAAATCGGAAAAACTCCCTGACCCGGACAAGTACAAGGGTGATCGGAAAGGGTTAAGGGTGTTCCAGAGACAGTTACAGATTAAATTATCCGCCAACCTGGACCGCTTCCCTACCCCGGCTCAGCAGATTGCCTACTCGTTGTCACGGTTGGAGGCCCAGCAGCTGACCAATTCCTCACCTACATCTCTGATGAAGGCATTACTCTGAGTACCATGGGAGAATTCTTTGAGATTTTGAACAATGCCTTGGGAGAATTCTTTGAGATTTTGAACAATGCCTTTGGAGACCCGGATAGAGTAGCTACAGCTGCCCGGAACCTCAGGGAAATACGCCAGAGACAACGTCCCTTCTCGGAATACTTTGCAGAGTTCCAGCGATATGCTGCCGACTCTGAGTTCAACGAGTCAGCTAAGATCGAATGCTTACTCGAAGGGCTAAACCATGATCTAATGACTCTTATGATTCAAAATGAAACTCCCGCTACGATCAAGAACTGTGGCCTCCTCCTTCAAAGGTTGAATAACAAGCAACGAGCATTACAAGCCAGGACGGGGAGGTTCCGGTTCCAGATTCCAAGCGCCCCACCTCCCCGACCCTTTAATCCACGGCCACCCATGAACTCAACAACATCCCCAGTCGTACAACGACCCCCTCCTCCACCACCGAAAAATGAGGCGCCACTTGCGCACCCGTCATACACCCCAGGCGGGGTTGCCCCAATGGATCTATCTAATAGTCGCCGTCGCCCGGACCCCAGAGAAAGAGAGGCCCGTAGAATTGAAAATCGATGCTACTACTGTGGGGGAGTTGGACACTTGGTACGGGAATGCCCCCAGTCGCCATCAGGAAGAGCTCCACCTAGGATGAGGGGAGCGTTGTTAGAAACAAAGAAAGAAAAAGAGGAAAAGCTGGTGTTGGGAGAGGAGGAGTTAAAAGATATGTCCCTGGCCTAAGCGGCATAGTCCAGGGACCACCCAAGGTTTTCTCTAAGGTGTCTATTTCTACGTTTTCAGTATCAGAGCAGGAGATGGATGGGAATCAATTGATTGTAGTTTGTTCTATCTCGCAAAATAAAAAATCTATGTTACCAACTTATGCTTTGATTGATACTGGAGCGTCGGGATATGCATTTATAGATGAAGACTTTGTACGCCGTCATGAATTAAAAATGAAAAACTTGCGAACAGAGAGGGAGGTAGATGGGATTGATGGAAGGCCTATCGAGTCAGGAAAGGTTACCAAGAAAGTGGTACTGGAATTAGAAATTAATGGGCACTTGGAGGAATGTCCTTTCTTTGTTACCAAGTTAGGTCACTATCCGCTTGTTATGGGAATCTCGTGGATGAAGAAACATGGAGTGTTGATTGATAGTGGGAGGAATGAGATCCGTTTTCAGTCATCAGTATGCCTCGAGCATTGCATAGCCAACCATAAACCTATTCGAGCCAAGGGAATAACCATCCAACCCCCGGAAAGGCCAGTTACTCATATATCAGCAGTGACCCCTCGTTCCCTTAAGCGATTGGCCCAAAATCCTACCACGCAGTTGTATTCGGTCACGCTTCATGCTATTAACCGAATACTCAAGACCCCCGCTAATCCCAACGGGATGATCCCAATTGAATATCAGAAATTTTGACAACTGTTCGACGAAGCCAATGCTTCGAAATTACCGCCACATCGTCCCTATGATCACGAAATTAAACTACAAGAAGGCATGGTACCTCCGTTTGGCCCCATGTATGGCATGTCTCGAGATGAGCTAAAGGCTCTAAGGGACTACCTCACCGACAATTTGCAAAAGGGGTTCATTCGCTCAAGTAATTCCCCGGCTGGGACCCCAGTGCTATTCGTCAAGAAGGCGGACGGGTCCCTACGCCTATGTGTTGACTATCGCAAGTTAAACACTATCACAGTCAAGGATAGGTATCCTCTGCCACTGACCCCGGAGACCATGGCTAATTTGGCCAACGCTAATTACTTCACTAAACTGGACCTACGTTGGGGCTACAATCAGATTAGGATTAAAGAGGGGGACGAATGGAAGACAGCATTCAGGACGCGGTATGGGCACTGGGAATACATGGTAATGCCGTTTGGATTAACGAATGCTCCCGCCACGTTTCAACGATGGATCAATGATATCTTACGGCCCTTCCTAGATCGATGCGCTACAGCGTACCTGGACGACATCCTTATCTATTCAGAAACACTGGAACAGCACCAAAGAGATGTTCAACAAATCCTAGAAGCACTGGAAGCCAATAAGGTTCATTTGAAGCCAGAGAAATGTGAATTTGACGTTCAGGAAACAAAATACCTGGGAATGATTCTCACTCCCGGAGGAATGAAGATGGATCCTTCTAAGGTATCGACTATTGTTGATTGGGAGGCGCCGAGGACGGTGAAGGAGGTACAAGAGTTTTTAGGCTTCGCAAATTTTTACCGTCGATTCATATATGCCTATTCGAGGATTGCTAGACCGTTAACCACACTTACCAAGAAACATGTCAAATGGGAATGGAATCAAAAAACGGAGAAGGCATTTCAGGCTCTGAAGACAGCTTTTACGACTGCCCCTATCTTACGCCACCCTGACCCAGAAAAAGAGTTCATTGTGGAGACGGATGCTTCAGACTATGTATCGGCTGGAATTCTATCTCAGCGGGACAATGAGATGGTACTACATCCGGTGGCCTTCTTTTCAAAAAAATCACTCACCGGCTGAATGCAATTATGAAATTTACGACAAGGAACTGTTGGCCGTTATTCGTTGTTTTGAGGAATGGCGACCCCATCTGGAAACTGCCCAGTTTCAAGTCAAGGTATTATCAGACCACCGGAACCTAGAATACTTCATGTCGACCAAGTTGCTGAACAGGCGACAAACTCGTTGGGCGGAGTTCTTATCTCGATTCAACTTCATCATTCAATACCGACCAGGCAAACAAGGGAGGAAGGTGGACATTCTAACCAGGAGACGTAAGGACTTACCCCAGGAAGGGGACGAAAGATTAGAACAGCAGAGCCGGGTGGTGTTAAAGAAGGAGAACTTGGATCCCAAGATAAGTTTGTTCGCGGGTTCTTTGTCAAATGAATCCGCTGAAGGAACGCCTACTGTAAGGGAATTGTTAGACAAAGCTTACCAGTGTGACAGTTTTCCGAACAAAGTCCTTACTATGCTTCGCGACGGAATCCGACAGTCCAAGGAAATCTCCTTAGCCGAATGCAAGAAAAGCGAGGAGGGTCTTCTACTCTACCGTGACGCTATCTATGTTCCCAACTTTGACGAACTTAAACTTCTCCTGATACAGGAGCATCATGATAAACCTTCAGCTGGACATCCCGGGAGGTCTAAGACTCTGGAACTTCTCAGTCGAAATTATTACTGGCCAACCATGCGGAGGTATGTTGATCAGTATGTCCGCAACTGTCACACCTGTCGCCGCAGCAAGCCAAATCAGAACCCACTCCAAGGGGTGTTAAAGCCTCTTTCCGTACCCAAAAGACCCTGGACGGACATCACTATGGATTTTGTTACGGGACTCCTGGAGAGCAATGGATTCGACGCTATCCTGGTAGTAGTGGATCGCTTGACTAAGATGAAGCACTTTATAGCCACCACCGAGAACGTCAACGCCCGAGAGCTATCTCGTTTATACCTGGAACAGGTATGGAAGCTTCACGGGTTACCGGAAACCATTGTCTCCGATAGGGGAACTCAATTCACTGCCAAGTTCTGGAAGTCTCTTTGTGACCGATTGGAAATAGCCCCTCGATACTCCACCGCGTTTCACCCTCAAACTGATGGGCAGACCGAAAGAACAAATGCTATTATGGAACAGTACCTGCGAAGCTACGTATCCTATCAACAGGATAACTGGACGGATTTCTTACCAATAGCAGAATTTACAACAAATAATCACATCTCGGAAACCACCAATATGTCACCCTTCCAAGCTAACTATGGGCGACACCCCCGCATGACTTTTGGTCCCCTAAGGCATGGACACACTACCAATTAGGATCAGGCAAATAGACTGGCAAGAGAGATGTCACGAGTGTTTGAGTTCTTGAAGAACGAAATGTTTAGAGTACAAAGGATACAAGAGGAGACAGCCAATCTCCACCGAAGTCCTGCTCCTCGTTACACTATCGGCGATCAAGTCTGGCTATCTACAAAACACATTGAAACGAAACGACCCTCAAAGAAACTCGATTGGAAACAAGTTGGTCCCTATCCTATAACACGCATCGTGAGTCCCTACGCCTATGAGCTTGCACTACCAACCTCCATGAAGGTCCATCCAGTCTTTCACGTTTCCCTATTGACCCCATTCGAGAATGATCCCGTACCGGGGCAAATTGTTGAACCACCACCACCTGTAAAAATCGAAGGAGAAACGGAGTGGGAAGTGGAGGAGATACTAGACTCACGAAGAAGGGGGCGATGGATAGAATACTTGGTTAAATATATGGGTTACGAGCAACCATCCTGGCAACCATCGACGGACCTACAACACAGCTCCGAGCTCCGACAATCGTTTCATCGTCAATATCCCTCGAAACCCCAGCCTATCAGGAGCTAGGCCCTAGGAGGGGACCTGATCTGTCCCGGCGTCTTGGTATCAATCCCGACTGTTCGGTAACCAGAGTAGGAATACGGTAGAAGAGGGAAGGTTAAGCGAGGGCGGTTACAGGGGAATGTTGGTCACGTCATTTCTTCCATGAGGTTCGGTTGCAGGATGCACACATAAGCAGGAGTGGGGTAATGGTACAGGGGGAATACAAGGTGTGGTGATACGGGGTTTCCATGATGTTCTATGGCGTGATGTGTGAGTCATAATAGACAAGCGAGGGGGGTGTTAAATAGCTGGTGTAGACGTTTCCTTTGGTCTTTTCCTTTCTTTCCTCTCTGTCTTGTCTTCCTGTTATCTCAATACATAGGAATCTACTCCTATCTACTGAAACCATAGCCATAGTCCCGTAGAAGCTCGCCTTCACAAGCGAGACCTATAGTTTCTCCTCATCCTCGCCCTGTGACCTCCTGCGATCCTCGCCTTCCCTGCCCTGCCTGTGCTTGTGCCCTCGCTTCTGCTGCCCTCCTTGCCTTAGTCTTCACCGGTGCTCTTCGTCACATTGCCCGTCTCGGCTGCACCCCTCAATTACCCTTCTGCATCCTTGCTCTCCTCTTTCGTCTTCGAGTTCCCGCTACCCCGTCACAGCAAGTCAGCGTGGGTAGCCATGAGTTTCTGGATACTCATGGCTTTGTTTTCTCTCCAGTTGGTTGACATGTGCATCTTGTAGGTAGTTGTCTGATCATTATATCTCATGGTGAAGCCTTGAGGATACCTGAGTGGAGTTTTCTGATTGGGGGAAAACTCAAAAGCGGGGTATTTCCTGGTGTTGAGGGAAATACTTGTCGACTTCTGATTGGTCAGTTCGTCCTGCACGTTGGTTGTCAAGGGAGAGCTGATGGCTTTGGGATGGTGTGATAGGAAATTTTCGAAATCATTGGGGGTGAGGTGTTTCATGAATTTAGACTGGTTTGAAAATAAATAGATTGTTATGATTGCGCTTAGTAGCTGAATAGAATGACTTTAATTTGAATTAGAGATTGCTGCTACTTGCAAGGAAGCCTTCAGATTTGTGGGGATATATGATTTTACAACCTTTGTGCCTAGGAAAACCTTCTACGCGACAGCAGGTACCACGTTGATCTAACAATTTTAATATCCCCATTCATTATATATGCTAAGTATAAGTAAGAAACTTCATCGCCCGATAAGTTAAAAGTTTCGATATGCCGGGAGTTGCAGCCAATGACTTTTGCGCAAAAGTGTAGTCGCGGCAAGCGGCTAGTTTCACATGGTATTTATACTCACCACTCATCCTGCAGCTGGAGTTCGTTTGGTAATAGGTCGAAATTGGTGCTGAAATTGAAAGGCCTAAGATGGGAATTCGAGTGATATCTCATGACTAGATTTGATATTTGCCGCGCGTTTCACTTGAAATCCAAAAGCGAATAATCAGAATATCAAGTATCATGTATCAACATTGTTTCTTAACCCTCGTATCATCGTTCTTAACAGTTCTTTCTGCAGTACGCAACCCGTAATATAAATACAGGGCCGGGCCACGTCTACTTCGATCAAATATCATCCATCTCCATCTGCACACACATCCCACATCCGCAGCTACAAAAGCTAATAACAGCTATCAAAATCCACTTCCAAACCAACATACTCCTGACAATGCCCCCCTACTACGAATACTTCTTCGAAGCCAAAAAGGTCAACCCCTACCCCCTCTTAACCCAACTCACCGCCGAAATATCACTCGTCGTCAAAGGTTCTCCGGACTACTTTAAGGCGTTAGCGCTCACTGTTCTTTGGTGTATATTGGCGGTTATCTTATCTGTGGCCATATCCTACGATTTGTTCAAGTTATTCATCCGGTGGGCCTGGGGGCCAGCGACTGTGCCGGCGAATGGTAAGAGAGAGACAGCGAATGTAGGACACAAACATGCTTAATTCCGCGACTTATAGGTAAAGAGAGCTAGATACAGAGACTATGTATGTGTGGTGAGGCCTTGGTAATACAGGTCGATTGATAGAATGGACTTTTTAGGAACGGCTGAGGTTGAGGTTATCCTTAGAGATTTAGACCCGTTTGAACGTTTTTGGAAAGAAGCTATGTTTGGGCGGGTATTTGAAGTTGAATAAAAGAAATTTAAGGCTTGTGATTGTGTGCATTATTTGACTCTTATGATACTTGGAATGCGGTCAGAATAAGTCCAAGCAAGTGATGTTTTATGATCTCAACATGTACAACGGTTCTTTCAACCTGCCCGTACAATCTCACGCCCATAAAACTCACACATTCTTTCTACACTACTGACCGCAAAAGTAATCCCCTGGAAAACGTCTGTTCTCTACTATCGGTCAGGCTTCTTCACCCGGAGATTGACCTTTCCAGTTATCCGTCATTATCGGTTTCGGCAGCTATCCTACTCGCTATCGATATATCGGACCACAAGGCCACGAAGTGAACGGTGGTTTTTAATTTGACTATTTTTATGGGGCGTGATGCAACTTATGTGGGATCACAGTATTTAATCGTCTAGCACCTATGTAAAGCTAGAATACTCAAATAAGTGTTTCTTTAGAGGGTTCGGCCGGGGTGCGATCCTAACAGGGTCGTTGAATATAGGTGAACCGTACTAATAGTAATTAAAACTAAATTTATCTTTTGGACCAGATAGGGAGTTAGCTGGGTCATGTAGCTAACATGTAAGCTTGATTGATTAACCTAAATGGTGGAAAAGGGGGGAAGGGGGAAGGGGGGTTAATTCGCAGTCAGTGCATCTAATCTGATCTATGTAGCTACATGTAGGCCAATATGTAGTTCGAACAGATCTAACCATGTCTGCCTCCTTGCATAGATCTAGATTAAAAGCCAGCTTAGATATCCCATATTACGTCACAACACGCGGTATGCGAAACCGAAATTCCAGACTGCCAGGTTTTCAAAAGTTTAACTCACATATACCCATTCATCCCGGTCACGCTTTCAAATTTTTTCTCCTAGCAGAGTTTCCTACCCTACAAGTATTAAAGAGTATATAGTGAGACAGAGTACAAATGTCAAAAGTCTGATCGGACAAGCTTTCGTTTAGCCTATTAGTGAATGCATGTACCTACTCGTTCCCGTTACATTTTACATATAGTTAACGCTGGGTACGAGCCTAAGTTAACGCTAACAGCACTTTAGCTTCAGCGCGTGCCCGGGAACCCCTCCCACTGGCAGGGTCATTGAAAAGATGCTGTAACGGCTGCTAGGGTTTCTATCCTGGGGTTAGGTTAACCTTACTTTATACGAGGCAAGTTTTAATTATAATTCACCCCGCAAACCCACACGGAAAAATTATTTCTTTGGGGTATGCCTGTCATATGCTTGTCTTATCCCGTATTAACATATAGCTAAAAAAGAATGAAAACATCCTTTTGCTTTTGTTCCTTTTTCTTTCCGGCTTGGCCGTCAAGCCTAGCCTAGCAGAGCTCAAATTCAAGTTGGACGACAAATCAATAAAAGATTAATCTTCAGTAATTAAAGACATTTCCCGCCCCCAGTGTAACCAACAAATGAAATACAACCCTATGTACTAAAATATTCACGCCTAAACATGCGCATCTGGCCTTTCAATCACTTGAGCGGTTCCCTTCTCACCCGAATAACTTTGAACTGGGGTCAGATCTGCAACAACATCGCCAGTCTCCTTGACATGGACCCTTGCAACTTTGGCATCATCGCCGTCGAAAATCTTTGCAATCTCCTCGAGGGTTGGCCCCTTGGTCTCGACGTAGTATAAGTAGACTACGACCAACTCAAATCCGATCCAGACGCAGTAGAAGATGTAGTATTTCCAGCCAATTCTTTCCAGGGCGACAGGGTTGACGTATTGGTTGAATACAAGAGCGATTTGGACACAGAGATTCATCAACCTAGTTTTTCTGTTAGGATTTTATTTTTGGGCAGAGAGACTGAAGGATCAGAACTTACATGAGACCCTTGGCACGGATACTGTATGGAAGAATCTCGACCGAGTAGGCAACCAACAACCCAGACCAGGCAAAGTTATAAGTAGTGTTATAGATAAATATCATAGCAACAACTGCCCGACCTGCAGCCTTGGACTCATGGAGTGCGTACTGGGCAGAGCAGATGGTCCAAACAACAAATGCAACCAACATACCAGTCGTAGATGCCAGGAATAGGGGGCGACGCCCGAACTTATCGACGGAGAACGCAAAGGAAATGGCAACAACCCAGTTCCAAATAGACAGACCTCCGTTGATTTTGAACTGTGTGTCTGAGTCTGTGATACCGATAGTGTTCATGACAACACCAAAGTAGTACGAGACAAGACCATTACCAGACCATTGGGAGAAAAGACCCGCAGTCATGATAAGAATCATCCTGTGGCGGTTACCCTTGGTGGCAAAGAGCTCGCCCCATCCGGTGTTCCTGCTAACGCTCTGCTCCATCTCAATTGTATGCTTAATCTCTTGGTACTGGAATTGGACAAGTGGGTCCTGGGTGTCGCCGTTTGCATGATATCTAGCTAGGACATTCAGGGCCTGTTCAGGCTTATCCTTAGACAAGAGCCAACGTGGTGACTCAGGGACCATCCATAGACAGGTGAGCTGGATCACTGAAGGGAGTGCTTGCATAATAGACGGGGCTCTCCATGACCAATCGCTCTCCATCTTGAAGGTACCGTAGGTTACCCAGGTCGCAATAATAGCTCCAACATGCCACGTTGTATTGTAGACAGCAGTGACTCTGCCTCTGTGTTGGGGATGGCAGATCTCTGTGAGGAGAAGGGGAGCAGATGCCTGGGAGATAGAGCAGCCGAATCCAATGAAAAATCTGGAACAAACGAACATGCCAAAGTTCTGGGAAGCAGTTTGAATGGCAATACCGAGCATCATGAAAAAGATACCGGTGCAGATGGCAAGACGACGGCCTAGAAAGTCGGAAATATAGGGCCTATGATAATTCTTAGTTATAAAATTAATTATATGATGTTGAGGGAAAACCTACGCAAATGGGAGACCGCAGATAGACCCAATACCCATGATAGCATTGAAAAGGCCTAGAATTGATCCACTAGGATGGTTGAAAAAGGTCTGCCAGGCGGGGACCATCTGTAAACCGTTCATCATAGATCTAAATACGCAATTAGTATAGTTCACAATATAGACATGGTAGTCAAAACGTACCCATCGAAACCAGTCGTCGCAGAGCTCAGGATAATAATTGCACAGAGACCATAGAGCTTTCGTAGACCTGCATCTTTGTACCAGGTAACCTCTGCGAACTTTGGTGCCTCGATCTGGGCTTGGAGACTTTTTTGATTAGGATTAGGAACCATGTTGACTGTCTGATTCCCTCAAATTGATCGTTTGAATGATCTAGAGAAAGGTGGTGAATGAATAAGTTACTACCATGAGCTGGGGAAGCGTCCTATATGTACTCCCAATTGTCACCGAGCCTGTATAACTCAACTATATTTAAATAATAATGATAATAATAATAATAATTACACTCTAACCATGTTCCTGGGGCGCCCAACGCAACCCCAGAAAAAATATCGCTTGCACGGCCAGTGTCAGGTTTCTCCGCGCGGGGGTTATTATTTTCGTGGGGTTTGGTATGTTACCATAGGCCAGTCCACATCGTACATCGACGGTCCGTCGGGATTGAGGCCCGTAATCCCGTCCATAATCCAAGGCAGCTGTTACAGCAAGGTACCGGAAGAATTAGCCTTCAGGTTTATATCCAGGTTAGGTGGTTTCCCTTGTTTTTGAGCCGCTTACTGAGGCTAAATGTTGCACAAAATCGGACACTTGCAATTGTGTGGCTTGAATTGCTTTATGATTTTGTGGGGTCCATTTTTGCGGGCCTCGAAGCCGGGAAGTTTTCTTTTCTTTTCTTTCTAGAATGCACACATTTATGTACCATGTAGGTGCATATTCAGGTTAACCAGTCAAAATTGACTTTGACGCCAATAACTGTATCGGGCATATACATTATGCGTTGTAGTGGTCGACTTTTGCCCCCGGACACTAGGTATCAAGGTTTGGGTATGAATTCATTCGCCGTAATTTATCGATCAGGCCATACAAGCACGTATTTCTAGTATGATCATATCCAATCTCTAGGGCCGTCTCATATTTTTTTCGCCCCTAAAGATAAGCATTCGCTGGAAAAGTTTTAAAGGTGTGATTGCGTTGATATTGGCAGTTGAATAGTGGGATTTATGCAACCTAACCATAGATATTTCCTTGGAGGTACTTTTATTGTATAAATCGTCCAAGGTCAATGAAATGTAATATATATATCCTAAAAAGCGCTGTTGAACCAGTTGAAGTTTAATATTGTGTCCGTTCCACCATAGAGAGTACCAGAATCACTAATTACTTGGTGGGGAAAGCTGGGGTTGTGGAGAGAATAGAGTTTGAAGAGTGATTAGTCTTTCCCCGCGGAATTCGCCAAAATATTGCAGAGACGACTAAGCACTAGCAAAAGTACATGTACCTACATGGTATTCTCTCTGAAAGAAAGATTGGTCAACAACCGTAGAGTAATCATGTGTTTCCAGTTGTGCCATGGACACGGTACGACTATGCAAATTATATTGGGGTTTTTCCAGTCTCGGCTAAAGTGTGAAAAGAAAATATATTCTGATGGTGTAGTTGGCGCCAAAGATTTGGGGGCCCAAACTCTTGAGGTATCGAGTTCCTGGGACCTAATTTCTTCGCGGGCGGGGTTCCTTTAATATCAGTATTTTAATCGGTTGCCTATTCTGACTTTGGTTCCTGGTATTAGGTTTTATGCATTTGAGCTTGTGATCTCGCGATCGTGACATTGTAATTCACACCTCCCGCCGTATTTGAGGGACGTTGAAGGCTAAGCTTCTCTAGATATCTCGGCTATCACGAGTCTGAACCTCTCATATGATTGTATTTAGAATACAGGTGCATGTGATAACCCCTGCTTTCGACGATTTGGCTTGCGCCTGCAGCAAAATTGGAGTCGCGCCAATTTCTTAGATGAGCTGGGCTAAACACAAGATCGGTGAAGTCACCAGAATTCACCGATTAGGAACTCCCGTATGTGGTTAAATCCTCTTCTATCGTGAATATAAAGGAATCCGTTGAGCTAGTGGCAAATAGGGTGGTGATAGAGTATCGATGGCGGATGATCTGATATCTGGTGCATTTAATGCCTCCCAGTGGCACCCTTGAGTGCTTTCCGCCGCCTCCATAGTGTGCACGGATGCCTTCTGAACATTCAAATACCTTTATTGCATGCTGCATTGTGGCGTGTCTCATTTCTTTATCATGTTGAGCACACAGCATATAGAGATCAACTGCCCACAGATGATAGATCCTTAGCCAGGTTATCAATATGTGATGGTTTTGGGGTGTGGGTGCATACAGATCAGTAAACGCGAATACCTCAGTTGATATGTGCCCAGCACGAGAGTATTCTTAGGGTGGGTATCTCTGGTGATTCCAGACGGACGTACGATTACTGGTTTCTCGGGCTGTGTCATTCGGTGTGGTCGTCGTCGTTGTATGGCTCCCAAAGAGCAAGCGTTAACCACGTGCGCGTTCAGGGCAGAGCCACACGCAGGAAACGTCTGATACCCTGTACGATGATTGAAGGGGCTCTTGTACTACGTCAATAGTACAGTCTTTGATTCCTATCGGCCAGAGATTCCGTAGCTACATACATAGCTACACGTATGGTATGCGCTCGGCCTAACTATCTTCAGTAAAGCCATCAAACCACTTCGATTCCACAAGCACTACAAGCACTTTACTCGCTATCCTCCATAAGAACCTGAAAATGCAGGTGAATAAGACAGGGATAATTTCTATGGGAGAACGGCGCCACTACATACAAATAATCCTTGTAACTGTCACTTGCATTTTCAGGTTCTTATGGAGGATAGCGAGTACTTTACATGCATGTTAATGGCGTATCTGGCAGGTGTTCTATCCACTACATGTACATTTCTTTAATCCAGCTGCAGCCGTATTACGAGATTAATTGAGCTCTGATCACGTTTACCATGAATGCCAGGGTAAAACACTACAAATACAAAAACACATACAAATACCCGGGCGTGCACCCTTAGGTAGCTCCTACATTGGCCTAACATACACAGAATTGAAAAAAATACATGTATTTATTGGTTACATCTACTGAGAACACCGAGCACGAGGTATGCACACTAGCGCTTTTGAGGTTAGCTAATACCGAGTGAGTTTTCATGATCCAATTATAATATAATGCCACCTCGAAGCTCGAAGGTTAACGCAGAACCTACATGTACATACTTATATTTCTAAGAGCTTCCTGTTGGCCATATATGCGTTCTACCATAAGCAATACCAATATCTCTAGAAAAACCCTGTAGCGATCTCATCCCATGGTCCAAACATTCCTCAACCTTATTTTCCCCAGAGACCCACAGTTGTGATGTGCAAAAACACAAATAGTACCTGCATTGATATTTCTCGAGCGTCAAGTACGTCTGTATCCCAAGGCTAGGGTCAGGGGTCTATTGTTCTCACATTTAGCTAACACTGGGTTGACTACATGTATGCAAGCATAGCAACAGGGAATACCGGAGACCTAAGCCGAGTCATTTACGGGTCCGGTGCCAATGTGGGGTACATGCGCACCACATTGTAGTAGACGTTTATAATTAAGTTACTACACCCTGTTCTACCTTTTACCCCTTCCTCCTACTCACCCCTCCCACCACTGGAAACATATCTCCTCTATTTATCGAAGCACGACGACCGCATTCGCCCATTCACTCATGGTTGAGGCTTAAGTGCGCATAAATATTGATTAAATCGAGGGGTACATATACACGGGTTCTTTAATACATATATATCAATGCAGGAGATCGGTGATTGAAACGTCGACGGCGCGGGCTATATGTAGTACCCTATCTCATCAGCACCAACAGGAGCGAGTATTCCGGGCCGGGATGTACGTATGTATACATGTATTTACATGTATATGCATGTACAGCGGTAGGTAATAAGTGATGGAACACAGTGATGCCTGTTTTGGTAAAACGCCACCAACATTTGGTGTTTGTACCTCAGGGCGTTCCATCACTTATTACCTTTCGCTGTACGCACCTGCGCCAGGGGTAAGCGGCACAGATTATGAATTTTTAAGTTTTGCGTGACAGTTACATGTAGTTTTATAATTTAAGAATAATAAACTGCTTTGTTTTTCAATCGAGGTATGGCCGGTGATGGAGCAGTAAGTTATGGAGCGGCAAATGTGTCAAAAGTAATTATACCAACCGTAGTAAACACCGTGGTGGAGATAATACATGTATCATCATTTATACCTTATAATGCCAACTTGTATGATAAAAGCACAGACCTTTCGACCAAAAGGGGCTATATAATGCCTACATTTATGTATATATATTTGAACATTATCCACCAGTGGGTAACTTTCATAAGTGTTGGCACTAATGGTTGAACATCCAGTTATGTAGTATAGTGAAGCATAATTATAAAGACTAAAATTCAGTGTTTATACTGGCACAATGACTGAAATTCAGTACTTATACCACCGGTGGTAAATACATGTAATTTACTCGTTGGTAAAATTACTTTTGGCACATTTACCACTCCATACCTTACAACCTTAGATACGAGTTACTGGAATATTCCCGGCTGCTCGATTGCATGTACAGCCGCGTCCACAAAGTTTTGGCACCCCCAGTCTCGAAGGCATGAGTTCAAATTGCTATATAAACAACCAGATAAGAGTGACTGCAAAGACAATTTATAGTTACATATCCCTATACTGCCGTCTATCACAGCCCTTCGCAACCCTACCTTTCGAGGAAGGGACCGAAAGATTTTGTTTGTTGTAATCGCGAATGTTATTACAGGGCGCCAAAACCTTGCGGACGCGGCTGTACATGAGCTTCAGATTCTCTATACAGTAACTACAGAGACCCTAATTAATATATATAAATGTTTTTACTGGAAATTAGAATACATGTATTACTCGTACTCACTCGCGCGATTACTGTATATTTACAATACCTGTCATCTGAGGAGATCAGTTGTGTCTGCTCGCAGTAAACTTTACAACCTGTCAGATACCTTCCCTTCCAAGCCGCGCCCGGACAACGTGCTCCACCAGACCATACCGGGCTGGCGGCCTAGATTAGGTTAGTTTGTTTTTTCCTCGCGAGCTTGTTAGTATATATGTATGTTCCACCATAGTCCACCACCTACCTGATAAAAAGCTTGCCCTTCGCTCCCTTCACCACCTAAACATCCATCAACGAAGTGTCCATCAACCAACCCCCCGTTCAATCACCTTCATTACTTTATCTTAACGGCTCTATCTAACTGTTCGCCATATATCCAGTTGCCGTGTAGCCACTTTAACTTATCCTAGCTGTCCGATCCGCAGCTATGTATAAAGAGTCAGATGAGCCCCGTCTTTCAATCAATATGCATCCTTATAATCCTATTTCATAGTCAATCCCGTGCTATCAACATAGACAGAAGATAACGAGTGACTGTATATGATGTAGGCGTTCGATAATCATAAACAATCACTCGATCAGAGTCCGAGCCCCAATCAGGACGAGTTACCGAACAAAGCTATTGGAAATATTAAAGGAAAAAGAAAAGAAAACGCCATCCTTTGGGGGGGGGGGGGGGGACACAAATCCAGATATTATGTTCCACGGAAAACATGTGCTCTGAGCCCGTACGTAGTACTTAAATCCATACCACTCTTAGGATCTTATAACTAATACAAATATACAATTCATCTTTTATATGCGGCAGCTGCCCCTTTATACATCCATAAATCCTGTACAGACGAGGTTATCCCAATTAAATCTTAAGAGATCTACGCTGGTGAGAACCAAGCTATATGGCATCAAAATGTAAGCCTACCATAACTCCCATTATATATTAATACTACTCTGCATTATCTTGGGCTTACTAATTTTATATTTAACCTTCCCCACCAGGGGTTCACTTCGATTGTTCCTTCTTGCAATTAAAAACACCCCAAACGTGACCAGAATGACAAAGAAAGCTACGCCGCCAAGGACCCCACCAACAATAGCGCCGACATTTGTGATGGTTTCATCGTTGTCAGCGGTGGTGAAGTTGAATCTGGCGGGGAAATCCCGCTGTGGGGGTGCGCCCCCGACAGTGCGCAGGGAAGAGACTTCGCCCGGCGAGAGACTCTCAGGTGCCTTTGAGGCCGCATCGCGAAACTTTTCGAGCGATTTATCGGCAGTTCTAGAAGATGTTAGGATGAGGAGGGGTTTAAAGAAGCCAATAATAACACACGGATTGATGGCGCCAACAAAGCCTTGCTGACAGTGACGGCCTTGGGAACAGTAGAAAAATATGGGATCAGTACTGGTAACGTTGATAGTAAATGTGGTCAACTAGATTATGGGCTTGATGTTAGGATGGATGACAATAAGTACAGACACATAGGGACACTCAACTATCTCTGTATTGAGAGGAAGAGGGTGAAAACCGGAAAAGAAACCCGTCCCTGTTGAATTGTTTATCGGTACGCATGGGCTATCAAAGTCCGCTTGCACTGCTGAGTGATTCTGCGCGGAAGCATCAATCATCACCACCTTTATACAAAAGCACATGCACAAAGGGGAAGAAAAATCAACATACCAACGGATAGAACTGGAATTGTACCCTATCACCCACACCCGCAAACACCTGTCCCGGAGTGAACCTCAACTTCAAATCGTCCCCCTCTCTCCCAACCATAACCACCCACGTCTTCTGGTCATTGCAACAACAAGCGCCCAGCAGCTGTAAAAGAATGACGAGGCGAGTAAAATGGTATGCATTCAGCATGGCCAGCAGCATCATTAGCTTCCCCACATCCCCACATGCATGCGGATATAAGCTATTTGTATCATTTCCTCGGCCGCCCCTCAAGCTACGTACTACATGTACATACTACATGTAGCCCTCCCACTTAACGTTATATAGAGTAGGTTAAATGTAGAAGAGTGCGGTTTCATTACAGTTTCGGTTGATGTTTAGCAGTTGACTGGGATCCGGGGTCTGGGTCTGGGGTGGCCAGGTTTGATGTATATCGTACCGGACGCAGCACTTTATATGCTAAGTCATGTATGCTTGCTTCGACCCTTCCATGCATACTTCACAGAAACACAGAGTGTTTATATAGATATACAACATATAACGTACTGGTCTTAGGGGGGCGTGGTTCTATAGACCTCGGCCCCCTATAGAAAACCTTGTATAATGGAAGCATTGTTACACGGCACGGTACCTACTCCACACCCACCCCACTCATGATCATGTACTCACCCCTGTCAATATCGAATCTAGCCCCTGGCATAGAGATGAAGTGCCGGTGTTCAGATCGTCCTTTAGGCCCTTACCTGCATGGAGACCGTCTCGAAAGGCTAGACTCATCTCACCACAAGTGATCATGATCTATCACAATGACACTCCTAGCCAAGTCGATATATCCTTCTCGCACACCACTTCTAATTCTAAAGCATGAGATCAACGCGATCCACTACACAAGAGGACGAAGCTTCTTCACTCCATACCCTACAGAACACGCGACACCCCTGCTGGGACAGATGATCTACCAGGGATTGGACCAATGAAGCTGGGGGACCTTCCTGCGTCTCACCATTACAAGAACACCTGCCTCCGGGTTGCCGAAGCCCTGCCCTTTCTTTTGGTTGCTTGAGTTAAGAGGCCCCGGCCCGAGCAGTTTCAGGTGTATTGTGTATGCTCCTGTCAACTACCGTACTAGGAGAGGGGTGGAATGAGTACCTGATCGTCGGCGTAGGGGGAACGCTACGGTTTATTGTACTACGGGGGTAGGGGAAAGTCTCCAGAACTGCGGCCATGGTTGCAACAGGCCGTATTTCTGGAGGCTTTCCCTAACCCCCGTAGTACTCTCAAATCGCCCCACTTCTACACACACACACCCCACGCGCCATAGTCCTAATGGTCGTTGCCAAGATGTTGATCCGGCTGCTGGAAGGCGAAAGAGTCAGCAAGGAGCTGGGTAGTACCAATGAGTAGTGGTATCTAAAGCACATGCACGGTGCGTAGCTGCCCGTCGCGTGAGACCGGCTTCAGCCTTGACGCTGGGCCTGTCCAGAAAGATGGGTATAATGAGGACCGATTCTACCCTCCAGCTCATGGTTACCCCCAAGCCAGCCCGCGAGGGTTTGTCCCCCGCGACAACGTTCGCCCAGCACGGCCCGCATGTCAGAACACTAACTAGGTTCTTAGTCCCCACGATGGTTTGCTTTGCTGCGGTGCCGATCGACGGACCGGAAGTGCGGCATAGCATGCATATACAAGGAAGACCTGGCTTGGGATGATGGAAAGCGGAATTGTGGGGGGGAAAAAAATAGGACGTGATGAAAGTCCTTAAACATTATAAGCTGCAGAAGATACATGGAGAAACACCGTTTCTTGAGGATTAGGTTGACGAGTGATAGATGATGATTGTTCCGGTTTGCTTGCGATGTTGTGTCGAGTGGGGTTTCCTGGGCCGCCAGATTAGTTCACGTTAGTAGGTGGTCCGCGCGGCCGGCCGCACGCACGGGGATGTCGCACCCATACAGTTTACCGGCCCCATTAATAAGATATATGAAAGACGAAAGTCCAGCCCATAAGATGATTGATAAAATCACATCTCTAATTAATTAAAATACAGCAACTTCACCAACGAAGGCTTATTGCCGTGATTACATTACACCACCGGATTAATAGAACCGTCTTTAGACTATCCGGTAATCCCCAACTAATATATATCCCTGCCCATATCAGGTCCGCATAAATATCTGTCATCCCCGGCCAGAAGCAATATTATGGCTGCCGGAAAGGGAATCGCCAGGGGAGAGGCGCCATAAACGGCGGCCTGTTAACAGGAAAGGGACGATTTGAAATTGCCCGTACCGCCCAAGGCGGCCCTCAAAACGGCGGCTAAGCCCGTCGCACGATCACAATGTGGGAGACACTTGCAAAGGTTACCGGATTAAATATTTTGTTAAACCGACAGGCGGGGAAAACGACATATGCGCCTCCGTAAACGTACATTCATTCCAGTGCTCTATTCTCGATCCCCACGTCATCGCTTGATTACATATATGTATCGCGAGTCGCAAAATGGAAATGATCGTTTTGACAGAAAAGCGCCATGGCGAGTGATACCTCGTGATTCAGGCGGGGCATGAGGAACAAAGAACGTTCTGGTTCGTAGTAGCTAGTACACAACATATGATATAGCGAGTTGAGATTCCAGTAAAACTTCTACTACCACACACACATTTACACGAAGGGAAAAGAAGAAAAAAAGACCCCCTAACCCCACTACCCATAGCCATCCGTACAAACAAGGAAAAAAGATATATATATACGAATACAAGCCAAGCCAGGCCCAAGCGCCCCAAGAAAAACATTGCTTCATTGAACCGAACTGAACTGAAACAGACCTTTTTTTTTTCCCTCCCCATCTCTCTCTTCTTTTAAACCTCAAACTACTGAAGACATAGATTAAAAAATGGTGAATTAGTACTTCCGCCTCGCCTCCTCTGCCGCAGCCCTTCTGACGTCTGCACCGCTTGCCTTCTCCCACACGTTGCCGCCCCACTTGATGGCGCGCTCGGCGATGGCGGAGGGCCTGTCAATGGCTGGACGGACATCGAGATAGAAGACTGGCTCGCCGGTCGGTTCGGGGGCGCCGGAGTAGTAGTCGATGACGTAGCGGACCTCCTGGCCGTCTTCGCGAAGGACGTACCAGTCGTGTCTATCAAACGGCGGAGGTCTTGTCTCGTCAGCACAGCCCTCAACCATCTCAAAAGGGTACAAAAACAAAAGGAAGGGGAATAACCTACCCATACTTCTCCGGATACACTCTCCCCAACATCTGTAAGATCTTTGCCTTCGGCGTCAACTCCTTACTCTTTCCCTGAAACCTTAACAACCTAGGCCACGGCGTTGGCTCCTGCTCCTCTTGCTGCTGCCTTCTCCTCCCCTCCACTTCTGCGTCCTCCGCCGCCTTCTCCCGCAGCGCATTAATCACACCGCCGCCAAATTGCCGCTCCCACTCCACAATCTCTCCCCACGCGCCCTCGTTGAGGAAGTTGTGCACAGCCACCATGCTCTCGACCGCGTCTTCGGGGATGTGGTCGCTACTCTTGCGCCTCATTGCGTTGTACATCTGCTGCGGCGACGGGTACTCCCAGTTTCCCTCGGACCTGTCGGCCCCGCGCGGGATCGACGAGATCTCGCGCTCGGTGGGGAGCACTACCTTCTGGCCCGGCGCGCGCGTTTGTGGGAGGTTGGAGAACATAAAGTTGAGCGGGTTCATGCCGGAGTCTGAGGGCTCCTTCTCGGCGGTGGCGGCGGGGTTGTTGTGCATGGGGCAAGAGGCCTACGGGGGTGGGGGTGGGGGTTAGTTTCTGGTGCAGTATGTAGGTGTTGGAGCTGGAGGGAGAGGGCTTACGGGGGGTGCCGCAGCGGCGGCTTCGGGCTTCTTGTGCATTGGGCAGGAGGCCTGCGGAGATTAGTGTCTATTGCTGTAAGTGAATACTAGAGCCGGGAGGGACTTACAGGAGGTTCGCCACTTGTGGGGTGGTTTGGGGGAAGGGTTCGCGGAGCTGCTGCGGCAGAGGCGGATTCGACGGGGTCTGCCCAGAACCAGCCCATAGTGAGTTGATATTAGAGGTAGGTATTAGGTATATAGATTTCTTTTGTTTTGCTTTTCTAGAGCTCCTCAATTGCAGGGCCGTCGTAGATAGGTAAATAGCGGTGGTGGTTATTGGGAAAGGTAGAGAGGGCCTGTCTGGCTGGGTCGGAGAGTTGTGTATTTTAAGGGAAAGGCTCTGAAGAATCGCAGCACCGCGGCGGTTCGATTATTCATCTCATCTCTTTTTTTTTTTTTTCTTTTCGTTGTTCCCGGTAACTCCCGTGCTTACATTTACATCCCGGTCGGTCGAACAACAAAACTTAAAGTAGCTTCATCGGGTATCAACAAGATTCATTCATCCACAACCACAACCGTTTCTGGAGGACCTACAGACTTGGGAACTAAATATATTCAAAATAAAAACCGGAAATCCACGGACAGTGTGCCGATGGTATCTAAACACTTGGTATACCTACCTACATGCGCAGTTCCGCTTCCCCGGTTGTCCCGGAATGTGAATTCAGGGTGCAGGATTAAACGACAAGAGAATACTTTTTTTTTTTTTTTTTTTTTTTAAATCAGTTGTATTTGTTTAAGGTACAAAACATTGCGTGCAGTATAAACTATGGCATAAAAGACCTCTGTGCTTCCTCAAAACGCTGTCCCCTTAAAGAAATGAAATCAGACCCAGACTCCTACAAATGAGATGGACAAAAGAAAAAAGTGATGCGACGGTGGCAGTGCCCTCAGTGGGTCTTTTTTTTTTTAGGATGCGTAGATAGGGTCAAATGGGACTCCGAGGATGTATGACTCGCTGGTGCTGACCGAGCTTAGGGAGGAGGATGTGGACCCTGTGTGTGGGGGGGATAGTGTGTCTGTGTTGGGGAAGTTGATTCTTGCAGCGGCTATGAAGCTTCCCAGGGTGATGGTGAGGGCTTGGTTATCCCAGATTTCGTTTAGAGTTTCGAGTGAGGAGATGTCCTCCGTCCGGTGTTTATCGAGGGCGTGACATCTGAGTATGGTGTGGGAGGGGGTCTCTTCTTCGAGACCGCACTTAGGGTATTCGGGTGGAAGGTGGGTGTTGATCCAGGATCTTTGTCCCCTCAGGTAGCTCTTGCCGGCCCTCATCTGGTGGATGCGGGTGGCTATGAACTTGTGGGGGTGGGTGAAGTCCGGGGGTGTGAGTGTGAGGAGGTAGGGGTAGTAGGTTGGTGGGGGGAAGTGGAAGTTCCAGTTGGCTATGAGCTGTGTTTTGGCTCTGAGTGCCATCTTGTTGGGGGGAATGTTCTTTTTTATGAGTGGGTGTATGAGTGAGCAGAGGTGTTCGATGGGAAGAGGGGCGACCCCCTTAAGCGCGTTCGAGTTCCACTTTGTGGGTGGGTTGGGGCGGCTTTTTAGGAGGGAGGCGTGTGTGTAGGCCCGGTCAGGGGAGGTGGTCGGGAAGGACGTTGATGTTCTTCCTGTGACTGGGTTGAGGAGGGGGGGTGCTTGAAGTATGCGGATGGCGTATTTGCATTTCAGGTAGTGGAAGTATAGTGTGAGGGGGGGGAGCAAGCTTCTGCCCATAGAGCGCGTTGGTTGGTGGCTCTAAAGCATCCTGTGGTCCATCTTAAGACGGAGTTCCAGAAGGTGTTCATGGGTTTGATTGCTGAGGTGGGGGTGAGGACGGATCCTCCGTAGGTGAGCATGGGGCAGATTGCGAGGAGGGCGATTTTCCTGCAGTTAGCGGAGGATAGTCCCTTTCCTGCGGATGAGAATCTTTGGGTGATGCCGAAGGAGGCTCTCGCGGATGCGAGTCTCCTAAGGTAGTGTTCGTTGGGGTTGAAGGAGGGGGAGAGCCAGAAGCCTATCCATTTGACGCAGTGTGCCGGTTGGATGGTCTGGTTTCCGATGGTGATGGGGAGGAGGCAGAGGGGGTCCCTGTCTTTGGGAGTTCTCCAGTGTGCTAGCTCGGTTTTGGGGACTGAGAAGAAGATATTGAGGGGTTGTGCTAGTTGTGCTAGCTTGTTGTAGTGATTGGTGAGGATTGTGAGGTTGTTTTGGTAGGAGGGGGACCCCACTGTTATGGCGAGGTCATCGACATAGGAGAGGGAGATCCCTGGGTGAGGGTCGTGTTGGTGTAGGAAGTTGATGTATATGAGGAATAGGAGGGGGGAGATGGGTGATCCTTGGGGGACGCCCACCTGGATGCTCGCGGGGGTTTTGGGTGAGCTTTTGAATAGGAGGGTGATGAGCCTGTCCGACATGAAGGAGGTGACCCAGTTGATGATGTAGGGGGGGACGTGGCCGTTTTGGAGGGTTTTCTGTAGAGCCGGCTTGAGCACGTGGTCGAAGCCGCCTTTGACGTCCAGGAAGAGGGTGGATACTTTTAGTTTGGCTAGTTGCATAGCTTTGGTCTCGTTGATTAGCGTGGTGGCGGCGTCAGCTGTGGAGAGTCCTCCTACAGATCCGCATTGGTGGGAGTGGATGAGGCCAGTGGCTCTGGCGATGGTGGCGAGGCGTGTGGTGACTATCTTTTCCAGTATTTTGGAGAGCGTTTGTAGGAGTACGATGACTCGGTATGCGCTGGGGGAAGAGTAGTCGGGTTTGTTAGGTTTGGCTAGGATGACCCCATTGGCGCTTTTCAGGGCCAGGGGGTGGTAGCCGTGGGTGAGGAGTTGGTTGAGGAGGTTGGTGATGAGGAGGGGGTTGGCCCTGTGTACTCCTTTCCATATTGGGTAGGGGATGGTGTCAGGGCCTGGTGCGGAGAGGTTTGAGGTGGGGCTCAGGGCATCGTGGACCTCTGAGGGAGTGATGGGGGGGGCGTCTTTAAAGAGCTGGGGGGTTGGGGGAGATGTTTCTTCTCTTGGTGGGAAGAAAGCGTTGATTAGGTTCTGGTTGAGTAGGGCAGGAGTGGGTGAGTTGGGGAGGGTAGGGATTCTGTCTTCCGTCCTGTTGGCCATTTTCTTCAGTTTCCATACGTCGCTGGTTTGGGCATTTGCCACAAAATTATTCCAGTGTTGTTGTTTGGCTGCCTTGATGGCATTGAAGTAGGCGTTCCTAGCGGATTTCATTTCGAAGGGGGGGGCTTTGCCTTTCCGGTAGGCTCTGTGAACGGAGTGGAATATCTTCCGTAATTGGGAGATGTTCGGTATCACGGCGTGATACGATATCGAGTACGGTTGCGGGGAGAAGGATTAGTCAGGGTTTCTCTTATGTTCTATGGGTTTCAGTTGCAGGGTTCTATGAGTCAACGGCATGCAGGTATTTGTAATGATGGATTTCCTTGGGGTTCTACAGGTTTCTATGGGATGAGTCAGGGATTTTCAGGGCTATATATAGGAGCTCGTTCCTCGCCAGGACTTCTTCTTCTCCTTTCTTCTTCACGCAACCTTCCTGTCATCTTAGGCGTCCTTAGTTTCTCCTCGAATATATTCTCTTCCCTTCAGCCATAGTTCCACTAGTTGTGCCAACCCCACGGGAACGTTAAGACCATAGCCTCGCACCCTCGCCTCGACCCTTGCCTCCCGTTCCCTTCGTCGACGTTGTACCCCACCCGACCCCTCTCTGTCTAGCCTAGGTGGTTCACCTTGGCTTGTTCAGTACTCGCCTCCGCCTAGCACCGTGATATTCGGGTTCCACCAGGCTTTTGACCACTTGGAGATGGTTTTGAGCGGGGTGTGGGCTTTGATTGTGTCGGTGATTGTGGTGAGGTTCTTGTCGAACCAGTCATCGATTGTTTCTAGCATATGACAGTTCTCAACTGTTATGCTTTTGAGGGCGGGAGTGAGGATTTCCCAGTTGGCGAGTTTCCAGTTGTGTGTCTGGAAGGGTGAGGTGTCTGAGAGGGGGATGTGCATGGAGATGGCTAGGGCTCTGTGGTCCGAGCCTGTGGCGTGCGTGATTAGTAGCCATTTCCTAATGAGGGGGGAGGCGGTGGTGTTGGCGAAGGCAAGGTCTAAAACCCCGTGCCTTTTGTTGTGGTCTGGGGATATTCTGGTGTATGTCCCAGGTGTGTTGAGGAAGGAAAAGCCACGTGATGTGGCTGTGTCGAAGTAGGGGAAGGAGAGGGCTAGTTCTCTTCCCTTGAAGGAGCGTGAAGGGTCTGCTGCGGGGTTGTGGATATTGAAGTCTCCTAGGACGATTGTGGGGGTGGATGAGCGGTTGAAGATTGAACGGGGGGGTAGCGAGCGTAGGTCTGTTCTTAGCTGGCGATTGTAGACTGAGGTGATGTTAATCGTTTTGAACTCATTGTTCCCAGTGTAACAGTATACTGCGATTTGCATGATGTCGCCGCGGTGTGAGGGGGACGGTAGGAAAGAGTTCCTGTTGAGGAGGTTGTTGTTTATGTATATGCACGTTGAGATTTTGTCGTTCTCTTGTGTCGGGCATGGGGCTGCGAGTGTAAAGGAAGGTACTCTGAGGGGTTTTCCGTTAAGGAGTGGTGGTTCTTGGATACATACGATGTGGGTTGATTGGGTTATGGGGATGGAAAAGAGTGATATGAGCACATTGTTGCTTGCTGCGCAATTGTGCTGGATGATGCGTAGGAAGGTGTTCGTAAGGCTTGTCGCCATATTTACAAGAGGTTGTGGGTGGAGTTGCTGGGGCCCTGAGGGGCGTCGTGCATGATAGTCTCCTGTGGGGGAGCGGGGCCCGATTCCGGTTCGGTGGTGGCTTTGAGTCTGTGGGTTTGGGCGATGGCTTCGAGGGCTGGGCAGTTGCGTGATGTGGCTTGGTGTCCGCCACCGCAGTTAATGCAGGCGGCCCTTGTGGCGTCGCAGCATCCGGTGGCTTCGAACCATCTTCCTTTGCATGTGGGGACAGGGCAAGAGTGTTGGGCTTTGGTGTGCTCTTTAGCGCACACCGGGCAGGTTGGGGTTTTTTGCTTGCATCCGCGGGTGGCGTGGCCGAAGCGGTAGCAGTTCTTGCATTGGGTGGTGGGGGTGGCTGACCACATGACGGTGCATGTTCTGGGTCTGGAGAAGAGGCGGATGGTGGTGCCAATTCTGCTGGCTTCTTCAGCTGTGACTGTGATGACTATTGAGGAGGTGGCTCTGCGGTTGCGGACGTCATCATCTTTGTTTAGGAAGCGGCATGCAAAGGGGGTGACGCCGGTTGCTAGGTTGATGATTTCTGGGAAGGTTTTGTCCAGGGTGGTTTTGTCCCTGATGGTGAAGAGGGGGACGCCGTGGATGGCAATGTCGACGTTGGTGGGGGCTGGGCGGAAGGATTTGTAGGGGTTCTCAGTGGAACTGAGTTTCTGGTTGACGAGTGCCGTCATTGCTTCGAACCAGTGTGAGTAGGCAGAGGAGGGGACGGTGTGGTGGGGGAGGACGGTGATGGATCCTTTGGGGTTGATGGAGACGGAGATGGCGGTGACGGGGTGCACCTGCTTATTCTTGGCTAGGAGTTGGGCGAGTTCTACTGAGAGCTCGGCTGCGACCTGGTCGCTGTTGGTGATAGGGGTGGGGGTAGTCCTGGAGGAGTAGAAGCGGCGTTGGGCGGCAGGCAGAGGCTTGTCGGCTTCTTTAGTTCCTTGTGCCTTTGCTTTGCCTTTGCTCTTCTTACTCTTGGCTGTCTCCCATTGTTGGAGGTTGTCTTTTGCTACCTGTAGGTATGATTTTTTTTCGGTGATGATTGGAGGGGGGCGGGCCTTGGGTTGGGCAGTCCGGGGTTGTTGTTTTTGGGAAGAGGGGGGTGGCGGTGGTGGCTGGGGGGGGAGTGGCGGTGCTGGCTGGTGTTGATGGCCTGTTCGATCCTTGCCAGCCTGTTTGTGGTTTCTGGGGGGGGTGGATTGTGCCTTCACCTCTTGCAGGTATCACGGCGTGATACGATATCAAGTACGGTTGCGGGGAGAAGGATTAGTCAGGGTTTCTCTTATGTTCTATGGGTTTCAGTTGCAGGGTTCTATGAGTCAACGGCATGCAGGTATTTGTAATGATGGATTTCCTTGGGGTTCTACAGGTTTCTATGGGATGAGTCAGCGAGGGGTTTTCAGGGCTATATATAGGGAGTTCGTTCCCTCGCTTGTAGGGCTTCTCTTCTTCTCCTTTCTTCTTCTTAACCTTCCTGTCATCTTAGGCGTCTTTAGTCTTTGCTTGTCTAGAATACATTCTCTATCTTGTATAGTCTCTTCGGTCGTGTTCTTTGCAGACGTTAGACTACCTCCTCGCTCGCCCTCGTCGCCTCCACCCTTCGTCCCAAGTTCCCCGTCGCCTCTCCCCGTAGCCCACTACCTCGCTCACCATAGTTCAGCCTTGGTGGTTCACCTGGCTTGTTCAGTCCTCGCCTCGATTAGCTGGGTTGCGTCTCCAACGCCAACCCGAACCACAACCCGCCACCATGTCGCAAGAACATATGACCCAATTGAAGTCGACTACGACCGACTCGAAAGAGATCTGAACCGCTTCATCCAACTATTTCCCAGAGCACCCCCAGGCGCGTCCGAAGACGCGGTCTTCAACCATAGCATAGTCATCCGCTGCCAGCAGGCGGTCCAAGAACTTCGCAACGAGCTTAGATTAGATCAGGAAGAAGCTAGCGAAGCAACGGAGGCATGGAAGAAAAGATTGACAGAACTAGGACAGGAATTGGACAGGGAAGAAGCAAAGGTAACGACCCTCCAAGCCCAAGTCACCACCCTCCAAGAAGAAGTCGCCACGGCGCAGCAAGAAACCCGTACTGCCCAGGCTGCCCTGCCAGACCACCACCACCAACAGCAGAGCCACCAGCCCGCCCGCACCTCCTCCTCACGCGCCAACCGATACCTCCAAGGCCTAGCAACAACACCCAGAAGCAAGGGTGGAGAAGTCGGAGAAACTTCCAGATCCAAGCAGTTCACGGGCGTGAGAAAGGAACTCCCTCTTCAAACATATGATGACACTCAAGCTCTTGGGCAATGCCGACTGGTACCCCACCCTACAGAACCAACTCACCTACGCTTATCTCTCGCCTGGAAGGCCGCAGCTGACCAGTTCATGCCATACCCTGACCAACACAGGGGTTAACCTCCCTCCATGGAAAGGTTCTTTGAAATCCTGACCACCGCCTTTGAGACCCGGACTTGGTAGGAACGGCTCGCCAGAAGCTCAGAAACATCCGCCAATATGGCGTTCATTCTCAGATTACTTTGCGGAGTTCCAACGCTACGCCGCTGATGCCGGGCTGGGGGAAGCCGCCAATGTGGAAAGTCTCCTTGCCGGACTAAATGAGGAACTGACCAGACTCATGGTCCATGAAGACACCCCCGCCACGGTCCTTGAGCTCGCTACCATCCTACAACGGTTGGACAACAAACAACAGGCCCTCAACGCTCGCTTTCGCCCCCGCTATCAGTCCTCTGCGCCGCCCGCTCGCCCAACCCCTCGCTACACCGCGCCAGCTCCGCCCCCACCTCGCTACCAAGCCCCCGCCTGCTCCGGCCTCCAGCTCCCGCTACACCCCTCCTGCTCGCAACCCTCCGGCCGCCGCTCCTGCCGCCCACCCATCACACACACCTGGAGGAACAGTCCCCATGGATCTGTCCACTGGTCGGGGCCGCCCGGACCCTCAGGAAAGAGAGGCCCGCCGGGTAGAAAACAGATGTTACTATTGCGGAGGTGTAGGACACCTCATTCGGGAATGCCCACAGGCGCCACCCCCCAGAAACCCAGCCCCCAGGATAAGGGGAGCTAGAGCAGATATTAGGAATGAAGAAAGAGAAGAAGGAGCCTCCGGCAATGAGGCGTTAAAGATTTTTCCTGGACTGAGTGGCTCACTCCAGGGACGGTTAAGAGACTTTTCTAGGATTTCGGTTTCTGGGTTCTCGGTTTCGGAGAAGGATATGGATGGGAATCAATTAGTTGTAACTTGCTCTATTTCTCAAAATAAAGATTCTTTCATCCCATCATATGCCCTCATTGATACTGGCGCCTCAGGATACGCCATGACAAAGACTTCAGATGCCACCACAAACTTAAGCAAACCCCCTCATCCTCCCACGACACATAGTCGTAATAGATGGAAGACCTATCGAATCAGGAAAGGTTACCCATAAAGTCATCCTCAGCTTAGATATAAACGGACACAGAGGAGGCCCCTTCATGCCAGTTAGACATTACCCCATTGTTATGGGCCTCCCATGGATGCGCAGACACGCAACTACAATTCTCCCTGCCACCAACGAAATACAATTTAATTCCTCAGCCTGTGTTAAACACTGCTCCCTCAACAACACCAAAGTCACCGCTAAGGGTATCTCTATTGAACCCCCCACTAAACCAACAACGAACATCTCCGTCATCACCTCATACGCATTCCACAGACTGCTCCATAAACAGAGAAAAGGAATGCGACTATATTCAACCACACTCAAGGCCCTCGACGACCTCCTCACCCCATCGCCCAAAGACCCCAAGGCCCTCATACCAAGTGAACATCACAACTTCCTTCACCTCCTCAACGAACCTAACGCTGCAGAACTCCCTCCGCGCCGATCCGACTATGACCTCTCCATTGACATCCAGGAAGGCAAGACAGTACCCTTCGGACCTATGTATGGGATGACGCGGTTGGAGCTAGCAAGACTCAGGGATTACTTCAAGTGGGAAGATCCGCCACAGCACCTCCCCAGCAGGCTCCCAGTACTATTTGTAAAGAAAGCGGATGGATCTCTCCGACTCTCGCCGACTATAGAAAGTTGAACGCGGTAACGGTTAAGAACCGCCACCACCGCCGTTAACTCCGAAACTTTCATGGGCATCTCGGCCAAATACTTCACTAAACTAGATTTCGAATGGATACCACCAGCTGAGAATCAAAGAAGGAGACGAATGGAAAACGGCATTCAGGACCAGGTGCAGCCACTTCGAATACACGGTCATGCCATTCGGTCTCACCAACGCGCCGGCAGCATTCCAACACTGGGTAAATGACATGCTACGCCCACACCTTGATCATTTCGCGACGGCCTATCTGGATGACATACTCATCTACTCTGCCACACTGGAAGAGCATAAGGTCCATGTTGATAAGATTCTCCGGATACTGGAACAACATAAAGTACATCTAAAACCTGAGAAGTGTGAATGGCATGTCAAAGAAACAATGTACCTGGGATTCGGACTCACTCCTGAGGGAATCAAGATGGACGAAAAGAAGGTCGCTACAATCAGGGATTGGGAAACACCAACCTGTCTGAAAGATGTACAGGAATTCCTAGGTTTCGCTAACTTCTACCGGAGATTCATCTATGCATACTCCAGAGTCGTCTCCCCCCTAACAGCCCTTACCAAGACAGGAGTAAAGTTTGAATGGACCGAGAAGACTCAAAGAGCTTTCGATAACCTAAAAATAGCATTTACCACCGCGCCAATACTCAGACACTTCGATCCCGACCGAGAAGTCATAGTGGAAACAGACGCCTCTGACTATGTCTCCGCCGCCATTATGTCACAAAGGGACGACGAAGGTATACTACACCCCGTGGCGTTCTTCTCAAAGAAGCATACTCCGGCCGAGTGCAACTACGAAATCTATGACAAAGAACTATTAGCAATAATCCGAGGGTTCGAAGAATGGCGCTACTTCCTAGAAACAGCCTCCTTCCCCATCAAGGTCCTGACAGATCACAGGAACCTTGAATATTTCATGTCAACAAAGCTATTGAACCGACGACAGACACGTTGGTCAGAGTTCCTATCCCGTTTTGACTTTGTTATACAATTCAGAAGCAAGGAGGAAACCAGATGCATTAACCAGGAGATCGGAGATCTACCTAAAGAGGGGATGAACGCCTGGCGTGCAGTACCAGACAGTGTTGAAGAAAGAAAATTTGGATTCTAAGTTTAAGTTTGTTCATGCGGGTTCTTTGATAAATGAATCCGCTGAAGGAACGCCCACCATTCAGGAGTTATTTTCAATTGCTTACCAAGAAGACAGTTTCCCAAACAAAGTTCTCACCATGCTAAAGGACGGCACCCAACAATCAAAACAAATTTAGATTTAATCGCGCCGAAAACGAGGACGGCTTTCCTGTACCCAAAACTCTTCGTACCAGAACATGAGGAGCTACAAATTAAACTCCTACAAGAATACCATGATAAACCATCAGCAGGGCATCCAGGAAGAAGCGAAAACACTCGAACTCCTCAGCCGCGAATACTATTATTACAAACATCGCGGAAGTATACCGACCGCTACGTTATGCATTGCCACACCTGCCGAAGACGCAAAGCAAACCGCAACGCACCCCAGGAGTCCTCCGCCCTCTTTCAGTACCCAAACTACCATGGTCAGGCGTGTCAATGGACTTTGTGACCGGCCTTCCCCTCAGCAACAACTACAACGCGATCCTCGTCGTCGTTGACCGCCTTACAAAAATGAGACACTTCATCCCATGCACCGAAGAATCAGGAGCCAGAGACGTCGCGAGAATGTATCTGGAAAATGTATGGAAACTCCACGGCCTCCCAGAAAAGATTGTATCAGACCGGGGTACCCAATTCACTTCAGACTTTTGGAAATCCCTCTGCGACAGACTAGAAATCTCCCCCCGCTTCTCCACCGCCTTCCACCCCCAGACCGATGGCCAGACAGAGAGAATCAACGCCATCATGGAACAGTACCTCCGCAGCTACGTCGACTATCAACAGGACAATTGGGCTACCTACCTACCAATGGCGGAATTCGCAACTAACAACCATGTATCAGAATCCACCAAGCTCTCCCCCTTCGAAGCCAACTATGGCAGACAATGACTTTTGGCCCCCCCCACACTTTTGCGACTACACGCAGACCATGGCAAGAGACATGTCAGAAGTATTCGACTTCCTCCGAGCCGAAATGTTCAGAGCCCAACGGATCATGGAAGAGTCGGCAAATGCCAACAGAACCCCGGCCCCCCGCTATGCCATTGGAGATAAGGTCTGGCTGTCCACCCGAAACCTATTAACCAAAAGACCATCGAAGAAGCTAGACTGGAAACAAATTGGCCCGTACTCCGTATCCGTATTGTGAGCCCCTATGCCTACGAACCTACACTACCTCCGTCGATGAAAGTTCACCCGGGCTTCCATGTATCGCTCCTCTCACCCGCCGCTAATGACCCCGTCCTGGACCCAACCTCCACCACCAACAGTCGAGATTGAGGGAGAGCAGGACTGGGAGGTTGAGGCAATCCTAAATTCTAAACGAAGACGACCGAGATTCGTCCGACATCTGTGATGACGAACCCGTGGCAACCTTATGACGACTTGGACAATTAAAGTTAGTTAAAGACTTCCACTAACGCTACCCACGTAGCCAAGAGGACTTAGGCCTCAGAGGGGGACCTAATATCTATCACGGCGTGATACGATATCAATCGATTCTTGAGGAGAAAAGGATTAGTCAGGGTTTCTCTTATGTTCTATGGGTTTCGGTTGCAGGGTTCTATGAGTCAACGGCATGCAGGTATTTGTAATGATGGATTCCCTTTGGGTTCTACGGGTTTCTATGGGATGAGTCAGCGAGGGGTTTTCAGGGATATATATAGGGAGCTCGTTCTCTCGCTTGGGACCTCTTCTTCTCCTTTCTTCTTCACGCAACCTTCCTGTCATCTTGGCGTCTTTAGTCTTTCTTGTCTAGAATACATTCTCTATCTTAGCCATAGTCTCTTGGTTGTGTTCGGACGGTAGAACCTCCTCGCATCCTCGCCAGACTCGCCTCCACCCTTCGTCCCCAAGTTCCTGTCAGCCTCTCCTCGTGGCCACTCGCTCACCATAGTTCAGCCTTGGTGGTTCACCTTGGCTTGTTCAGTCCTCGCCCTCGATTAGCACCGTGATAGCAGGTCGGCTGTGAGGGAGTCGATGGATTGGGTGTTTCCGGCGATTTCTCCGGTCATGATGGTGCATTGTTTGACCAGCCCCATTAGGACGGTGATGATGAGGCGGGCGTCATCTGAAGTGTTCTCGTTATCGAATATTTTAATGGCGAGGTCTGAGATGGGGTGTGCGTGGTTGATGCCCGTTAGTTCAGCATCAACTAGTCCAACGTTGAGGGCGTTGAAGGCTGCGGAGAGTTCTTGGGAAGGGGGGGACATGGTGTGTTTTTGGGGGTTGAGTGCTGGTTTTCTATAGCAGGAGGATAGTTGGGCAGAGTGTCCAGATGCTTTCTCTTATGAATAGGTGTACTCTGAGATACCAGTAGAGGGCTCTCTCTGCTGTCATAAGGGGGCAAGGGGATCTTTGGGTGGGTGGTGATGAATGAAGCCTAAGGGTTAAAGACTTTTGGGTGTTGTGTAACGTGGTTGCTTAGCACTTATGGTGTTGATTTTTCAAAAATTGGAGGAATAGAGGGGAAGGAGCTGCGACAAGAGAATACTTCATACATACTATATATATATACATGTAATAATCTACAGTACCTATCCCCATCCTGACGCCCCAGGGTCAGTTAGTACTTACCTATCGTCCCTTGATATATACTTACATTTATACTATATATGCACCCAGCTCTAAACCGCGCAAGACTGGCCGCACGCACACTTAATCGTTAATGCCCTCAAGGCGTACCCCATGACATGGCCGCATCTCACAAACCCACCAGTATGAAGCTTGGGAGATTCCCCGTCAGCAATCCCATGTCATCGAGTACCGGAGGCAGCTTTGTTGGGGGTTGATAAGCTAGGTACATACCCGGACTCCAGACATCATCATGTTACGATAACTCAAAGCCAGTAAGGGTGTGGGTCAGATCGTAAACCGCCAAACAATCCAATTGACCGACCAAACAAGCTCCCGCGCAATCTCATACCAATGTGTGTGTGCACTAGGTATATCGTGTCGTGACCTCGGCGCCCCGATGCTAGTTGGGGTAACCATTGGGCACTTGTACTTTCTCCATTGTTACTGCACAATCAAAACAATGAAATTTCCTCCAGACCAAACAAAGAGCACAAACAAGGTGACCAAACTTCCCTGTTGTGAGTTCTTGGTTAATTGGTGCGGCCCCCAAGGATAAACTTTCCATTGGAGGTAGCATTGTTGCAAACAAAGAATATGTCTACGACCTCCATACGCTTCATAATTGCTCAAAGGCCCCCCAGTGCCTCCCCAAGATATTTCTGTTCTATTTTGTCTCCTAAGCCTACTTACTCTTCTTCGGACACAGCAAGAGATATTGGCCGATTGAAAAACCTCAGCTTCGTTCCTGGGGAGACTACATTTAATACATATATCAAGAAAAGAAATTTAACGGGAATCTGACTATTCTAGTCCCCATATGGCGGCTGAAAGGATCGTCTTTGACCCTTCGGTCCCCCGGCCAGCGGTAGGGAAAGGCTCCGTTCCTGGCCCCCCCAGGATCGGGATTCTCGTCCCTCCCCCGGCGAAGGCCGACCCCCCGCCTCGGCCCAAAGCCCAATTCAAAGCACCACTGCCCCCGCCCCCTGAGTTCCCCGATGTGCCGAAGCAGGTGCTGACACCCAAGCAGATCGCGGCGGAGAAGCAAAAATTCGCGGAGAGGATGCAGGAGGTAATAACACGAAGGAACAAGAAAACTACCCTCACGGCAGAAGAACATGAAGCCCTGTTGGAGGCACAGGCGTTAGAGAAAAACCGGTCGGCGGCGGCGGCGGCGGCGGCGGCGGCTGCGTTGGCGCAACGGAAAGGTGCCCAAGGCCCCCCGATTCCCGATGCGCATGAAGTCCCCAGTCTTTCATCTTCGACTTCGGACACTACGTGGTTAACAGCCGCGCAGAAGAGAGCGCTCGTAGCTAATCGGGCGAAGGCAAAGGCAACCAGAGCAAAACAAAAGGCGGAGTTTGTACGCGAGGAAGCAAGGCTAAAAGAATTGGCAGTTCTAGCTGAAAAGGCACGCATAGCAAGTGAAAATGAAGAAGCGGCGGACAGAATAAGGCGACGCGCCGACAGGGGAAAGAAGCAAAAAACCCCTGAAGAATTAGCAGAAGAAGAAGAGAGGGAGCGTAGGGCGAAGGAAAAACAGGACGAGGTGGACAGACTGAAAAGAGAAGAGAGGGAGCGCAGGGCGAAGGAAAAACAGGACGAGGTGGACAGACTGGAAAGAGAAGAGAGGGAGCGCAGGGCGAGGGAAGAACAGGACAGGCTGGACAGACTGGAAAGAGAGCTCAGGGCGAAGGGGAAACAGGGCGAGGCGGACAGACTAGAGAGGGAACGTAGGGCGAAGGAAAAACAGGACGAGGTGGACAGACTGGAAAGAGAAGAGAGGGAGCGCAGGGCGAAGGAAAAACAGGACGAGGTGGACAGGCTGGAAAGAGAAGAGAGGGAGCGTAGGGCGAAGGAAAAACAGGACGAGGTGGACAGACTAGAAAGAGAAGAGAGGGAGCGCAGAGCCAGGGAAGAAGAGGAGCGGCGAAATAGGGAGAAGGAACCCGCCGTCAACGATTTAACTGATGACGATGCCCCCCCTCGGATAAGAACCCCTCCACCGCCAAGTGCTGAGGATAGACTGCGCCTGGCACAAATTGAACGTGAAGATGCCCGCTATGAGGCTTTCGCGGAAATGCTGGATACTATGGCGCACAACACAGAGGTTTCTTATGTTATGCAAAATCCTGTCTGTCCCTACTGTGGTATTAACATTGCTGAAATGACCTTTGAGGTGGGCACTTATTTCTTCTATTCGTATTTAGTCCATTTCGTACCAGCACCTTTGGTAAAGGTTTCGAAATCAACCTAGGCTCATCTTTTGTTTGCGTTGATTGATATCTTTGGGAGCTTAAAGTACTAAATCAGTTCTATAGGCACGTTTAGAGCACGTGGTGGGAGATCTTCGAAGAGAGGATGATGACCACCCGCTTCCACGAACGACTGAGCAGATACGAGGCCCTGCAGCATTGGGTATGCATGTTTAATTCCCCGTTCCCTCTGGCTGGCAAAACCTGACTTTAAATAGATTTGGAATACGATGACCATGCAATTAGGAGATGGATTTTCATCGATGACCGTACCCATTGCCAGCATTGCGCTGCGCAATTTACAGAGATTGCCCTGGTATGTATCGCTAATTGAACCAATATCAACAAAGAGAGAAGATTCTAATCAAGAGGCAAACAGAGGAAACTTTGGCTGAGCAGTGTTGAAAGAAGGGCTGGCCTTACCCTTGAAGCAGCTCGGAATTTGCAAAGGAGAAACCACAGAATATGTTGTCCACGCCGAAGACTCGACGGTACTTATCGTCACGATGCGCAATGGGGGAATTCTCCTCCGGTTGATGGACGAGACCCAATGTTTTTTCCGGCTTATACCCAGGCGGACTTGAATTATTTATATGAGCAAATGGATGCTATGGGTGATGACACTTATTCTACTGAGATCATTTATGTACGAATTGCTACTTTTGCTCCCTCATGGTCGAAAACTCTTACTAAACTATAGTAGAACACGGTCCCCCTGGATCTCAGAGTAGCTGCTATTCGCCCCCATATAAGACTGCCCTACGTCACCCAGCTATGTTCCATTCAAGCACAGGAGTATGCGAGGGAAATCCGCCATGTGATTTGCCCCGTCTGTCGTAGAAAGCTCCGCAGAAGACCACCAAGAGAAAATGAATATTCTGAAGCTGGTGAAGCTGAGGTAAGATCCACATTTTTGTTTTAACCCCTCCCGCCCAAATCCCCCTTCAATTCCACAACTAACCTTCGTACGATATCATAGACACTTGAGCGGCATATAGCGGAGTGTACTTTAGTTGCTCTGCCCTCTGACTTTATAGGGTGGATTTCAATTCAACTTAGTGTGTGGTTAGGGACGTTAAGGGAAACATACCCTGCAAAGGCAACCCCAATAGCAATAGCTGAACAAGCCAAGTGGTTCCACAACTGGAGGTTAGTAGCAAACAACAATTGTGCATTCACCGGGACCGGGCTGGCTGCCCCTAACCCAGACGCGGGCTGGCCTCCGCGTCCAGTACCGCGTTGCTTCGCTCGAAACAATAATGTAGTCGCCGCTACTTCTGGAGATCTTCCACCCCCACCGCGCCCGCCCCACCGCCCTAGGCGCATTCATGGTAAAGATTCCTTTAGCCCTCCTCCTCCCCCTCCTCCACCCTCCCGGAGATTTCCCCTATCGTTTCCTCCAAAATCTCCCCCCCCAAAAAGCCCCCCTCCAAGAACTCCCCCTCCAAGAACTCCCCCTCAAAAAACTCCCCCTCAAAAATCCCCCTCCCCCAAATCACGATCCGCCTCTCCAACCCCTTCGGAACATGAGGATGACTCCGATACCCCCGATGAACATAAATCCGACGCATCGTCTCTTAGTTCTGTAGATTCCTCCACCCCTCCTCTAACGCCTGACGACCCCGAGGACCCCCTCACTGACCCTGCCCTGGACTCCTCTGACGAGATGAGGCCTAAGAATAGGGCAGAGCGGGTGAAGCTGAAGGCAGTAAAGGCAAGGAGATTAGAATTATGGTCAGCTAAGTTAGCCAGGATGAAGGCGAGATCAGAGGCCGCTGAGCTCAGGGCAGAGCTCAGGGCGGCCAGACGCTCACTTCGTGAAGCAAAAAAGGCGGAGGAAAGGAATGAAAAGGGTAGACTTAGGAGAGCGTTCTTAAGAGAGCGTAGGCGGAGGAGAAGAGCGAGACGAAAGAATGATCAGGATGCGTTAGATATGGTTGACGCAGACCCAGACCCAATTACAGAATTCTACGCCGGGCGGTTATTACGAGAAATGAACCCAGGGCTTGGTGCAATGACAGCCAAAGCAATGCACAAAGTAACTCGCCGCTCGACCGTTGAGGGACCACCCGGTCGTTGGGTATATTATCTATTTCCAACATACGACAATGCGGGTTTTCTAGAAGCACCCATAGTAACCCCAACAACGCTTACAAATTTCGGTGGTGCTATCCTTACTGGACCAGCCCTAAGGAAAGCAATGGAGGGCTCGAGATTATATTTTACAAGATTTCTAGGCTTTCAACATGGACAAGAAAACGCCTGTAGACCAAATAACACCCTCTTGGCTTTCTTAGCTCTGGGAGTTCCTGCTCCGGCCACGGGGACTAATGCGAACTTCGGTTGGTTGAATCCTGTTAGTGTATTTCATGATCACATCACGAGAATGTTGACAAGTGTGGTAATTTTTGGTCACAATGCAAATGCGCTGGATGATTATCGCGGCTTAATTGCGGCTCTAGCTGACAGGGGCCCTCTTATGCGGCCAGCCCCAGCAGTTCTAACAGCGTGGGAACGTGCTGCCAATCTCACGGAGGATCAGGTTTTTGCAATGCGAGTTGCGTCTATACCCTTGAGGCAAGCCCAGCTAGCCGCCATCCCAGTACCTCCACCTGTACCTCCGCCTGTACCTCCGCCTGTACCTCCACCTGTACCTCCACCTGTACCTCCACCTGTACCTCCACCTGTACCTCCACCTGTACCTCTACCTGTACCTTCACCCATACCTCCGCGACGCGGACGCAGAGGTGGGCCACCCACGATGAGAAGGCACGGAATTTCAATGTATGAGGGGACAAGCTACTATACCGCGAGGAGGAAAAGACTCGGTTCAGACGAATATGAATTGAGGCCTGTAGTTGCCCCTCCCGCACCTACAACAAAACCACGGACCTTCTTAGAAGCTGCACCTGCTCAAGCAGATCATATTAGGCGTAAAGCGGCCATGGAAGCTTCTAAGCGGAAGCGTTACATATCACCTACAGATGAAAGGCCTCGTAAACGAAGCCACCGGAGTCACAGGAGAAGCAGTGGATCCACAAACCCGTTATTTGCCGATTCTGAAGTACAAAATGTGGCGGAGACGGTTGAGGATGAGGACGACAGCAACAATGAAAATGACGATCACTATGACCGCGACCATGAAGAGCAAGAGCAAGTCAAAAGCGAGGGTGAGGATGAAGATGAGGACGGCGAGTCTCGGAGTAGTCAAGATTCGGACCAAGAAGGTACGGATGACAATAGCGATATCGAAGAAAACGACGCCAAGAGTGAAGCAGGGGATGAAGAAGATGAAGCTGAAGAAAACGGCAAAGATGAAAGTGGAAAGGCAGAAAGCACGCAAGAGAGACTAGGAGAGGTCTTTGAGAGTGAGGAGCAGAGTACGCAAGAGAATCTAAGGGAAGAGTTTGAGAGTGAGACGGACTTGGAGGATGGGCCAGAGCTTGAGGAAGAGGAATTACTCGAGGGATCGTCTAGTTCGAGCGAGGAATCATCGGATTCAAGCGAAGATTCGTCGGGTTCAGGGTCTTCAGGCTCATACGACAAAAGTGGTACTGCCTCAGACCTTCTCCTATCAATGTACCATCCATCAAGCATCTTGTTACCCACACACCCAGCTTCATCTGCAAAAAGTCCATCAAAACACATAGCACTGTCTACAAGGTAAACAACCCCAACCCTAGGCTTCCCACGGCAATCCATAGAATAGCCACATCACTCCAAGGAACCTCTTTATACTAACTCTTACCCCAATAACTAGTCAGGACCAAAATCTCCCCAAGGAGGGGACACCTACGCCCCAGCTGCCGAGAACTTCCGACCCCGCATTCCATAATATCTACAATGATTATAAACACGCCTTACCTCCGCAGGGCGTCGTGCACGTTGAAGGGGCGGATAAATACACATGAACCAATCCCTTTTTTTTTCTTTACCTTTGTCATTTCTTACCCTGTATATGTACATGTAGTTCCTATCTAGAGCTTGGAGTTTTAATAAATTTTGTTCATACGCTATCACTCGGCCATTATAATACGGCGTACTGACTTATAAGCTGCCGGAATTTATTGAGCGCTATTGCGATCTTTTAGGTTCTCAGTGCCCGGTGTACAAAGGAGTTCGTACATACATGTATAGTTGTCTGTCGTTGGTAGATGAGTGCCAAGACCATTCGCCTGTCTGATGCGCTCTTCATCCCGCATCAGCCCTAACCCTTAATTTTACCCGGTCCCCCGGCAATTTCTGTCCTAACAAGTGCCTAACGAGGCACCACTTAAACGGTTTATGTGGAGGCCGGCGGGTCTATGGCCAGCCGACGGGCCAAGGACGGCGAAGAGCGGTGATCAGCCGCGGCGATTGGCCGCCTGCCCGCCTTTGACCGAGGCTGCACCATCTCCCACCAATGTGTTGAGCCTCCAAGGCACCCGCCATGAATCAACTACATACTGTACTGTTACAGACCCTCTAGCGCGCCGGGATAAATATGGGAGGCATACCTATATATACGTATGTAGTCGGGGGACATTTGCTTTGTGATTATGCTCCTACATTTGCAAATGTTGGACTCTCCTCCATCCCATCCATGTACATACCTAAAAGACTGCATGTAGCTCCGGGCCGGTCCTATGGGTGTTAGTTAGGTCTGCCCCGCTGCCGGCTGGCACTAATGATTGATTGTACGGATCTCAATAGAGCGGTGAGCTAATATTCTGCGAGATATGCAGTTCGTCACTCGTGAGGTGATAAATAAAAAGTAAGCTTAGTCAGATTTGCTCTCTACAGGCAGATGTTTGCTGCCAAGATCCCATACATAAGCTTTGCTTGCAGACAAGTGATCTTGGCATAACGACCCTTGAAGACGGACGCCTGAATACGGGCCTATCACGCTTTTGTGCAATTTTTTATTATTAAACACAGGTCTAGGTACTCTATGGGACTATATTTTTAGACCCACCCATTACCAGGAGCTATATACTGATCTTCAGGAGGAGGGATAATAAAACGTTTGATAATTGGCAGGGAAGCTTAAGGCAGATCATCTAGGAGATATAACATCTCCCGTATCCATAGCCGGCCCTCTTACAGAAGCTTCCACGCAGAGTGACGAGTAGCAATCCGCAATTTAAGACAGTGTGCCATCGGTTTAAGGAATGTGTGTGCTTCTTTTGCTTTTCCTGCACCATGCAAAGAAAGAATGGAGTTTAGATAGATGAACAGCTAGATAAAGAAATCAACACATAAGCCCTACTTCCCCCGCTCAATCCCCCTCCGTGCCTCCCTCCTCCTTCGCCTCCAGATTACCAGCACACACCGTGCGCACACACCACGATGCCAAAGGGGAAAAAAAGAAGAAAGAAAAAAGAAAAGTTATGAGAAGAGGAATTACGAAGGAGGGAATCGTGAAAGAAAATCCTGCAAGCTAAGACTTGTTAACCCCAACTTTCAAACAGAAAGAAAATAATGAGGATGAACCTGAAAATAATGAGAGAAATATAACACCAAATGATATCGCCAGAAAAGTCCCAACCACTCCCCCAAAAAAATGAAAGGAAAAAACAAATTTTATGCCGCTTGTCAGTCTGATCCGTAATACATAATACCCACGAGGGATAACCAAATTCATATAGAAAACCTAAAGAAAAGACATCCAGTCACGCCTTATCGTGGCGTCTTAAACCCTCCCTAGACCAACCCAGTTATCATAAAGCGCAACAAACACTCGAAATCAGCCAGATAATACATGCAAAAATAAACATCATTGAAAACATCAGAAATATAGCGATCTGGTATTCAGATCTTAGATCAGTCCCCCAAGGTCCGCCCCTGTTGAAACAGGGCCTGACCCTGACGAACTAGGGCCTTCTTCCGATGATGAACCAAGGTCTACTCCTGATGAGCCAAGGCCTGCTCCTGGTGAACCCTCCCTCGCATTTGACGCCTCTGCCCGAAGCTCTGCTTCTCTCGATGATTCTCCCACCTCCTCCCCTGCGGTTCTGTCCGGACCATTCCGGTCAAATCTATCCATCATCATCCGTTCTCTGGACCTCTCTCGGAATGTAATCCTAGGCTCCCATGTGTACTCATCCCCCCTTCCGAGCCACTTGCACAGATAATCGTAAGAATCAGCAGCCGCCGGCCCAGCCTGGTTCGGGTCACTTGGTCTCTTGTTCAAAACCCTCTCCATAATCCATTCAGTTTCCCCTACTTGTATTTTTTCATTATCCTCCTCCTCGTCTCTAACTTTTGGATCATCTCCATGTACTGAGGATTCCGGTGTAGTCATTGGTGGTGGTGGGCTGACCAAGAGGTCCATGGGTTTTGAGACTCTAAGGGACTCCTCAAATGCAGCAATCAACTCTGGGCCCCCGGTATTCAGGAAGTCTTCCGTGATCCTTTGCTTAGTCATCCATCTCTTTTGTTGCTCCTCGGAGTCGTAAAATGTGACTAGATATATCACTGTATCGCCCTCGACTGTTTTATGATTGAGGATCTCTTTTGGTCTCCGTTCGCAAGGTGTTGTCTTATTTGGCCAGCAGGCTGTACAATAGAAGTTTTGATTGCAAGCTTTGCAATTGCAGGATGTCTTTTGGGGTATCTCCTCTTCTTGCTCCTCAGTCTCTGTCCCATCATCAGAGGAAGCTGCATTAGCCATAGATGGAGGCGAGGTGAGTGCACGGCTCCGGCACTCTGCGCAAACATCTTTGCCACAACTAAGACAATCCTTCATTCCCGCCCTTCCGGTCACCGATTCCCCGCAGCCGGGGACAGGAGATGTTGAGTCGTTTGAGAAACAAAACACTCTCCGACAACCACCTTCGCACTTCCGGCAACGGTCCAATTCGTGCTTTTTGCAGATCTGCCTCCCGCAGCCGTCGCACGCACCCCAGGTCATAGAACCCACACAACTCGAACACAAGATATCTGCAGGATTGGCCGCTGTAGCCGAATCGCAGCAAGCTTGGAGTAGTTGCATGATGGGATTCGTTTCAGAACCTCCTGCAGCTGCTCCAGGTATCGGGATCGGCGCTGTTCCAGCATTGTTATTGTGAAAATTGTGATTTGCTGCGTCCCCCGGTATAGGAATGAATGGTTGCGCGTTTTGGGCGTTTTGTATCAAGGGATTGGTAACCGACTCATCCGAGTCTACCGATGATGGTGAGGGACTAGCCGGGCGAGCGTACGCGCAATGATGGCATAGGGCTTTTGCACAATTTGAACACGTCATTTGCTGTACACAAGCCTCGCAGCGATCCAGTATCGCCACATCGCAATTGTCGCAAGCGATCCCAGTGCCTTGACTCTCTTCAAATCGTCGACGCTGGGCGTGCTCGTGGGGCGAAAGTAGGGTCAAGTGCGGGACCGCAGTGTTATTGGCTCCCTGTTCCATCAGAACCCTCCAACGCTTATCAAAAGGCACACAAAACTTCTCTTTTCCTCGTCGCAAAATCTCCCTCCGCCTCGGACACCTCAGTTTTGGGGTTGGACATAAACCCAGGTCGACCCATATCCCCAGCTTATCGGCCAACGTCGTCAGGTACCTGCTCGGTTCATCCCCATCCGCTGGTTTACGGTCAATAAGAAACGGCTTGCGGCGAACGCCACGAGCTTTATAAACGTAGAGCGATTTAAGAGCTCTCTTGGGAGAAGTTGCGGTAGAGACAGACAGTGGCTCGACAGAATCCTGATAAACAAGGTAGGGTACTATGTGGTGCTTTATCGATACCTTCCTGCAGCCTCTCACAGAAAGGTGCTCTAATGTGTTTTGACATCTATCCATGATTTTTCCGAAAAGAAACAATCCAGTGACTGCGGTCCAGTCAAGAGTCAAGGAGGTTATCCTATTCTCGATTGGCAAGGTTGCAAGGAGCCGGTCCAAGTTATAGACGGTTCCTAGACGATATGAATCGAAGGATATGTTTTCCACGACTGGGAGGCGAAAATCAAGATGTGAAAAGAATAGAGGATAGCTGTACAAGAGTTCCCTGACATGTTTCGAGGTTTGGGCTAAAGCGATCTTCGAAGGTGTATGTAGGTGATTCACGAGGCACTCCAAAATTGGTGTATAGATTGTGAGGAGCGCCTCCAGCGGGGAGAGGTGAGCTTGCGGGGTGAGCACGAGCCCCATGGAGACGATAGGTGAGTGGATGGATAAGTATGTATTAAGAAAGTACAGGCCCAGCAGTTATCCGTTATTCGGCAACAGACAGTAGCGAGATACCTGATGATAAGCTTAAGGATTAGATGAATACGGAATTAGTGGGTTGAATGATGGTGAAATGGTGAGAAGGAGGATGGGGGGTGTAGGAGTAGAAGGAGGAGTAGGAGATCAGAGGAAGGATGGAAAGGTGATGATGACTGATCCAGGGTTGGGGGGGGGGGATCGAATTAGAAAAGCCCAACCAAGAACAAGCAGAAAGATAAAGTCCTTTTTTAGGAAAAAAAGAGTGAAAATAAAGAGCGGGGGTAGGTAATCTTTAATTAATTAAACAAAATTGAGATAAAATGGGCTATTGGCGGATACTGGTAGCTATCATTCCATGTAATGCCTCATGATTTAGAGGAGCTTCTTCTGCGTGCTGGCATTCATTGTACTTCTTCATACATGAAGTATCTACAAACGGCTAAAATGCATATTCTCTTGTTAGAGTGAATCTGTGAAAAGAATCAACTTGAGTGAACTATGAAGTAAGTATATTCAAGTCGGACATCATACCCGTGCACTATTATTAATTGATCCCATCAGTACATGCACATATCAATTTTTTGAATAAATGTAGGTATTACGAGATGTTTTTCCAACACGAATCACGTTCAGGTTGCCAACAACACTTCCCACCCAGCCCTCCTTGAGAAACTGTACAATCATTCGCTGAATATTTCCCCCCTTGTGACTTTACCCCAGTCAACAAAACAAAGGAAACCGTTCCTCTGCATCCCTCTGCAGAGGCAATCTTCCGAAATCGTCATCCGAACTTTTTCGGGAAGGATGGAAAAGAGGGGCTTAATGATTCGGCGGTGAAAATCGCCACGGTCGCTCCAAGGACCTAACAATTGCCGATGGAAGTAGACTTACATGTAGTTAAAGAGTTATGTATGTAGGAGAGACGGTGTAATTCTTGAAGATCTAACTATGATAACACCGGTGTTTGACAGCGTTCAAGCAATTGAGAAACAAACCAATGTGAGCTCTGCTTTAGAAACTGAAACGATCCTTTCTTCTTTTTTTACATGTGCATGCCACTGTCCATTTGTTGTATCCAGCGGTTAGCGAGGACTCTGGGCTGATTTGTTATTTAAGGTTTGGGATACCCCTTGATCCTTGTCGTCAAGGTAAAAAGGATGTATGAGGGTTAGGGGTAAGAAGGGAGTCACGTGCATCCATCAAATATCACTAAAGTATCTCCATAGTATTACTTATGGTATAATAGCTACGATTTTGTTTTGATTCGGAGGTTTTGCATGACCCCCCACTACTATAATACCTATTACATCCCCTTTTTTAGCACTGTATCTAGATACATGTACCTACGCCCAGCTACTTCAGGCCTAAAATATGAACCTGCTCTGGATGAGAGATAAATCGTTATTGGCATGGTAAAGCTACGTATATATTAAGACATTCCCAATTCACCCCGCAACTAGAATCTCATCATTCACTGAGCTACCTCACTAAATTCTACCGAACAGGATACTATATTCCCCCCCCAAGACCTGATCACGACCGACATAACTCTGCATGCAGCTACCACGTTATCTCCCAATCTATGCTCTAATAGCGCCTATATCTTCAGCAATGCGGTATAATTCTCAATTTCCGGCTGTTGGTTTTGGTGCCACGCGCACGGGATCTCCCATGCGGTGCCCAGATCCAGAGCGGCTTTATCACTCAAGCAATCTCCCAGGAGTCACCCGGACAGTTCTCTTGTAATATTGATTGCTATTTCTAAGGAACCTTAGGCCAAGGAGTACATTGGTTTGAAATTTCCAGACCATAGAGAGGATGTTTACCTGCATAAGATGTACGTACATACATGTAAGTATATACATACAACAAATCCCATCATACAAGGTCTAGGTATTCGATCCAAGGGTAAATTTATAGTTCGGTCCAAACCTAATCAACTTCAATCTATACCTGCCGGCGTTAATCAGTAGTGAAAAGCAAGAGCTGTCGTTGTGTTTCGCGCGCAACAGGTTCAGCCCTATGGGTATTCAATGCCTTGTTTGATGGGTCCAACCCACCCCCCAAAATAGAGCGTCGCCTGGCCCGCTGTATCGTTCCACCTGCATGGCCGGGCGCTTCCTAATAATACCGGCGTTGCTCGCTCAGCCCCTTGGCCTTAATGTTCTGCTCCTTTGTTATCCGTTTGCCCGCGATTCTTGCCCTCTTATGCTTGTAGTCCCTATATTCCCGTACATGAGGCACCCCTAGAGACTTCCAGTGGCAGCGCCTACATCGGGGGTTACATAAGAAGCACCTTTATCTAAAAAAGGCCCTCGATGTGAGTACTACCTATAGCAGATAGCACGATTGCCTGTATTAGCCCATGTCCAGGATCGATCGTCTTTCCTGTCCCCATTTGAAAAGACAGCTTTATGGTTGTGTAGCGAACATAGCCTGCGAGAGTTGAAGTTTAAGAGCTACATGTAAGTATTAGCGTTTGGTAAGGCAACATCCCACCGGAGTGGGGGGAAGGGGGCTCTTGTGCTTGACACACACTGCGCCATACTTCAATGAAGTCTCTCCCCCTCTCCCCTCTTCTCCTTCTTCACTATCCATAATCCCCACACAACCACCATCAGCCTTCGATAAACACAAGCTCCCAGGCCATTCTTAATTTGAAGCGGGCTTTACCCACCCGAACCCGGTCTAGAATCTAAGACAGGTTTGTCTCTCGAGTTTCTGCATAGTGGAAACAACAAGGGCGGCTTGACTTATCGTTTGGGCCTGCATGGGGTCTTAAACCAAGGTTCAAGAAGGGCCCAGTTTCTGTTAACTAACAGGGGAACGTTGGGATTTCCCCCATGGGCAGTTGAGGTAAAGGTGTATAGCCCTGAGTGCTTGAGCGGGAAATCTTAGGACGTGCGTGGAGGCAGAGGTATAGTACATGAGCCGCGTGCCTATGGCAACCACACTCACAACACAACCGGCACAAGTCGCCTATAACGAACTACAGAACCATTACTACATGTAAACAAAAATTCGCATACTGCCCCCCTCACTATAAGCACTCCAGATACTAGAAGACAGCCCGGCCACACGTCAACCAATCATGACGATGGTAAACACACACCCTAGAATTACCGCATATATCAGCATACACACGGCCCCGGACTGGCATGTATCACGAAACTACTAATTCACACATAGTATTATGCAATTGCATCCAGAAGCAATTAGCACATACTCCCATACACAGTGTAAAGTGTGTAGGCCTGACACACCAGCAAACGGCTTTGGAACCTTCGATATGTGCCCCCCCACTGAGGATCCCAAACAAAATATACAAGACCATATAATATTAAGGGCTTGCATAATAGCAACATTTATTATACACTCCTTACAAGCCCGCCGTTGGGTAGATCTACCGAGTGATATTTCATGAACGAAACCGCTATCACAAATGACAACTATCCCTATGTATACCTCAACCAAGCTTAATGAGGGAGAAAAAAGACTCCCTACGCGCTTGCACGGATCCTAGGAAAATAAATGGTGGATTCCGGAAGAACTATTGGCCGAGTGAGACTTCATGACGCTGGGTTTGGAGGTATTGCTAGTCGCTCACACAACGGCCAACCCCGGCGAGTTCTGTTTAGTGTCCAGTCCATTCAAATCAGCTCCTTTCTTCACCAACACTTCACACCCCGCGACGCTCCCACGCCCCGCACAGATATGCAGCAGAGTCCTCCCAAATTTATTTTGCGAATTGATGTGCTTCTGCGAACCCGCTCATACCAGTAGTACCACAGCTGTGAGGGATCAACCTCTACGGCCAAATGTAGTGGCATCATTTTATACTCATCTGTCGCACCTTGGCTCGCACCACATCCCAACAGCCACCCCATAACCTCCAGACACCCCGACCGTGCACAATATGCAATAGTGTCCCTCCCACGCGGTTAGCTGGATCAACATAGGCGCCAGTTCCCAACAGTATTTTTGTGGCGATGCGCGCCCCCCCCCCCCCCCCCATCCCCCCCAATTGCGGCAAACGTAGAGGCGTCATATTCTCCGTGTCTACGCCCTCGAGACCCTCAATCTCTCTTTCAAGCTGCCGTCGCACGAGTGTGAAGCTTAGTCGGGTTCCTATGTATATACCATCTCCTATTTTTCTCTCTAGGGATATTGACGAGCTCAAGTATGAGATTATTACGACTGCATCTCACAACATAATCAAACGGTGTCATACCTGAGTTATCAGCGTTGGATCTCCGTTACTCTCGCCTTCGGGAGGAAACTTTAGAACCTCCACGCTGCCACTGAAGCCGGCAAGATGGTATGGCCGGTGATGGTACCCCTTTTGAGGCGGACGCTATTCGTTAAAGACGACCGCTGGCAAATAGGATCAGCTGAAGCACACACAATTCCCGTATATACAGCGAGTGCAGTCGAAATACCCCAAGATGCCGCGCGCTGTCCGGAGGCCACTGCTCCGGACTGCCCAATGTAATGCCCTAGCTTCGCAATCTCGGCCGTAGAGCTTGACTTCTTCCCCTTCCGAAAAATTGGCCGTCTAGGGGCCCCATACGCCTCCCACAGTAGCACCTGTTCTTGAGATACAGTGATACCTTGGGAACATTCTAGTATGATTCAGATAGGAAGTTTATTTCCTAAGGAGGCGGCATATAAGAACGCCCCAAGCCCCACATGACTGTGGTTGATGCGATAGATGAGATAGTGTTGAAGGAGCTTCACAAGTCCCCTGCGGCCCGTGACGATAGTTGATCTGATAGAGAGGTAGTCAGCAACACTGGGGTGAGATCTTCGGGTAGGTATTTAGGGATCGACATGTTTGTTAATTACGGTTTACGGATTCCAGACTAACGGGGGGTGATTGGAAGACTAGGGCCCTTTATTTTGCTACGACCTGCTTATTTACCCTGGCTCAAAAGTTAATAGGCCCGGGTTATAGAGAGAACCTACTTACTCTGCTCGAATTCATGGTTGAGACATCGATAATAAATCGTTAGACCCTCCAACTAACGTGAACGGAGGTATCTAAATCTGATCGAGGTTACAATGCACCCGTGTTTACACAAAAAAGTCTACCAGCCCGCAGCTGCACCGCACCGCACACGACCGCCTTGTTTTATTTCTCAATTGCAAGACCTGATTAAATCTCATGTCCTCCAGTCCTTATATGTATCGCCTGTCACTCCACAGAACTTAAGCAAGTGACTAGGCCCCAAAATTTGCTTATGATTATCACCAAAACCACCCCCTTATGCTAAGTAATTATAGGAGTCATGATATCTATTCCATGCTTCGATAGCCAGATACATGCCAGGATCTACAAGATCAGATCGTCGTCAGGGTTAGGGTTGTCAATACCTGCTCCACCCTCGGCCATCTACCCAGACCCAGATACTGGCCACCTCCGTGCCATATTGTACGTAAAGAAAAAGAGAAGAAAGAGGAAAAAACACAAAACCCCTTGAAACCATTAAGTACCATGATCAGAGAACTTTTACCATCGGAAGGAAAAGAGACGCAGGGAAATTTACAAAAGCGGAAGAAGAGACAGAAGAGAGATAACTACATGTACCTACATAAGGCTACCTCTTCTTCTTCCCCTTCCCCTTCGGGCCCGCCCCCTTCGCCTCGTCCGCCGCCTTAAACTTCTCCCTCCGCTTTGCCAGCCTCGACCTAGTCTTGACCCGATCGGCCTTCCTCTCGGTCTTAGTCAAGTACCTGAACTTTTTCTTCTTCTCCTTCGGCCTCTTCTTCCTCGCCTTCTCCTTCTCCTTCTCCGCCTCCTCCCTCTTCCTCTCGTTGGCCCTCTCGGTCTCGCTGTCGACCTCCTCCGCAGGGTCCAGATCCATCGCCTCGACCGTCACGGTCGTGAACTTGTCCTCGTCGATATACTCCTCCTGCTTACTCAGCTCCTCCGGCTCCTCCTCCTCCTCCTCCTCGGAGTCGTCGTCGTCTTCAGAGCCAGATTCGCTATTGCCGCCATTTGCTTGTGCGGCGGCTCGGCGGGAAAGGGACTGCATCTCGGCGACGTGTGATTCCAGCTCCTCCTTCCGCGAGTCTCGGAGCTACCGTGCATCAGTAATGGGCAACCTGGTACGTTGGCGGACGGATATATATATATATATAGATGCGAACCTTTTTGCGCTCAAGGATCTTCTCCTCCTTTTCTCTGCGGGCGGCCTCCTCCTGGGCATGTTTGATCCTCTGGAGCTTTCCTGGCGGTGTCTGTCAGACAGGCGCCTTCTTCTTCTTCAATTGCAGAGTTATGGGGGGTGGGGGTGGGGAAGCAAACGTTTGTGGAAGCCCGTGAGGTACTCTCGTCTTGCTTCTGCGTCGAATTTGAGTTCCTCTGTTGTTGCTGCGGATTTTCGTTTCCGCGACGGCGGGGCCAGCGCCTTCTGGGGTCTTTTCATTGTGGGGATGTAATTGGTGGGTTGTGTGGTTCGAGGAGTTAGAGATTGCCCTCCCCAATTGACGAATGCCCGAAATCCTAAACAGAAAAATCACTTGCGAAGAAGAGGGGCCGGGTAACCAGTTCCTGGGAGGCTCTGCTCATGCATGCATGTGGGATGCCTAATTTAAACTATATCTGGTTAAGGCGCGGCAGCTATTTTGTATAGCTCTATTACCTGCTTCATACCTACAAAGTACTACACAGAGTGCCTACTACATGTAATAACCTCTATCTAAGATACTACTATTAGTAGTCATTATTTTATAACCACACCCTTCTTTTTTACCCTCTCGATGGCAGCCGATCGAGATGACGATAGCTATTTCTTCAAGCGCACACGGTACTTCGTGGTGGACTCAACGATATACTGGGAACACGAGATCCCCCGTTTCATGGGCAAGTTTGTAGTCGGCAAGCGGCGCTTCGCCACGATATCGGAGCTCCAGGAGGCATCCCAGCGATGGGACACCGGCCTCGCGTTCCAGCGGGACGAAAGGTCCGGGAGCTCCAAGGACAAGAAGTACGAGGACGAGGAAAAGGAAAAGGAAAAGCAGGAAAAGGAAAAGGAGGAAAAGGAAAAGGAGGAAAAGGAGGAAAAGGAAAAGGAGGAAAAGGAAAAAAAGGAAAAGGAGGAAAGGGAAAAAAAGGAAAGGGAAAGGGAAAGGGAAAGGGAAAGGGAAAGGGAAAGGGAAAGGGAAAAGCAGGAAAAGGAAAAGAAGGAGAAGGAAAAGAAGGAGAAGGAAAAGAAGGAGAAGGAAAAGAAGGAGAAGGAAAAGCAGGAGAAGGAAAAGAAGGAAAAGGAAAAAAAGGAAAAGGAAAAGGAGGAAAAGGAGGAAAAGGAAAGAAAGGAAAAGGAAAAGGAAAAGGAAAAGGACAAGGACAAGGACAAGTACGAAAAGTCCGGGAGCTTCGAGGAAAAGTACACAAAGTCGATGCTCCAGAGCACGCTGTACCTTCTGTACGAAAACGGGTCCTCGAGCTTCCAGCTGGGCAGACGCACAATCACCCGTAAGAGGCTGGAGGGGTTTCTGGACCTGCTGGAGCAGGACTATGATGCAACCATCTACCACTCGGGGGATGCACTAGACATTAAGGCGAAGGTGGGGGGAAGGCCGGATACTACTAGCCTGAGGAAGATAGAGTCGGTGATGAGCGGGCTTGCGGCTGCCGAGGACGGGCTTGAGGGCGACGAGCTGCTGCACAAGATTGTGGATAACCTTCAGTCAAAGATTATGGCTGTGAAGAGGCTCAAGGAGGTGTCTAGGGAGGTAAGGGACTTGAGGGTGCTTCTGGCGGAGAAGGAGGAGGAACTGAAGGAGTGCGAGATGGTGGTGCAGTTGGAGGCGAAGCAAGTTTGAATTGTTTCTATTAGTATTGGTCTTTATGGTTATTGCAGAGTATACTAGCTTGTGTTGTTGTAACTTGTAGGTAATAAATAGCGGTATCAAATGTATACGCACTGCAAGTACCAATCCATTGGATCAATCAAACCCCTTCCTCAGGTGTCCAATTGCAAGTAGGCAGGCATTCCAGCAGTAGTCAACACCCCATCCGGGTAACAGGCAACCCCTTCCGTACTAGCTCCCGCGGCTAGTCACGCAAGGTTCCGTCCGATAGGCAGCTGCAGCGAGCGATATAGCGCATAGCTCCAGCACTACAACCACCACCCTCACCACCCAGCACTCGCACCTCATCCACAGATACATACCATAAACACACCCAAACACCACAAACCTTCAATAACCATCACAACCATGTCCACCACCCGTCCCCGCCCCTCCCAGTCCCTCCCTCCACCAGTCTCTCGCGAGCGTCCCCTCGACGTCAACGAGATCTCCAAACACCTCTCCATGCTCGAGAACCGCTGGAACGGCATCCTCGACGGCAACAACAACAGCAACAACAACGACGAGGATGGGGTGGAAGATGACGCCCAGTCCGATGCAACCGTCACCGACATAACGGGCACCACCACCACCGGCGACGGCATGGACACGCCGCGGGCCTCAGAGTCCCAGGACGGCGATGACGAGTACGACGACGGCGTCCAGGACGAGATAGTCAGCAGGGTGATTGCGAACCTGCAGGCCAAGATCGATGCGGTCAAGAGGCACAAGAGGGTTGCGGCTGAGGTGGCGGCGCTGAGGAAGCTGCTGGCAGAGAAGGAGAAGGACTTGATGGAGTGTGAGAGGGTTATGGCGTTGGAGATTGGGCAGGTGGAGGGGTAGGTGTGGGTGAGGGGGTGGGGGGTATAAAATGTGCGATAGCTACAATGGTGCCATGGTGTAATACCTAGGGTTAACTGTGGTGAAGGTGTGTAATGGGGCAGAGGCACGCAGAGTGGACGGATAGCCATCAATACCAGTTTTCTTTTTTCTTTTTTTACGCATCTTTCTTTTTATTTAGGTGTATTCTGTGTAGCTCCGGAATCCAATATCTTGCCTTTGTGATGATGAGTACCTCGTAGGGGTGCTTGGACTGCTTACCTGAGCTATATCTATCGGCCGAGACAACACAACCACCCATTTACTTCTCAAGTCACAATAGAGGGCTGCAGCTGCGCCGGTTAAGCTGCTAGACACTCTGCCAGCCTAATCCATAGTCTTCAATCCACAATCCGGCGGGTTACTAGGGACTTGCTATGTATGGACGGTTGTGAATATCCCTTAGTCTGTCAATCCCGACCCCCCTATAATAGAGGAGTTATGTAGATTTGTATGGGAGATCTATTATTTGATAAGGGAGATAGCGGGATCTGTTAGCAAAGCCACATAACATTTGCTTCTTCTGGGGGGGTCAGCATTTTACTGACAGACTAAGGGATAATAGCCACATCAAGTAGCTAGATGATGTCCTGCTCTTTAGAAAACTACAAATTATTTGGCCCACGACAAGTTCCTACCGAAAACAATGGCTCTTTGCGGCCTTTTAGTACCCCCAGTGGAAACCAACAGAAGTGATGCTCAATCATCATGTATCACTCGCCCCACGCCTGCCTGACGTTGATGGTCCCGCCACAACACACCCGCCCACTAACCCCAGAGCTCGAGGTACCGCTCCAATGTCATGATTACACAACGTGGGGACATATTAATGCTACCTGATTAACAGGTCTGGACACAGCCGGTCAGGCCGGGACTTTCTCCCCCGTCAGCCCCAAACCTTTCCAACACAACACCGTCAAGACAACCTGAGCGGACACGCCTTTCGGTTTTATCAGTGGGTGTAAGGGTGGCATGGGCCCAGCACCATCCAGCCAGAGAGAGGTTGGCAGCACTGTTACCTGTTGTGGGTGCGTCTTGGTTGGCCCTATATATATATATATCTGGCAGTACATCATACTTGTGGAAACCCCCCACACCCAGAGGGGGCGGATTACAGCCTGCATGAGGTATCTACATCTAGCCAATTCTGGAGAACTTCACCGCCGAGTGAGACACCATGATCTGACTCGGTGTCTGGATACGCGCATAAATTAGACCTGTGAGAAAAACACCCGCAGTACAAACATGATATTAACCCCTCATAATATAGAACCCAAACCACTTGATATAGCACATGTATAAAGTACAAGTAGAGCACGATATACTGCCCTCGAGCTAGAAAAGAGCCTCCTCTTGGCGCCCGCCAGGATCCGCAGAGCCTCCCAGTTTTTTTTCAGAGCCCCGATATCAAACCTCAAACATCACCACCGCCGCCGCGATCAATTGTCACTCTACAGGAGGAATTCTGCAAACACAGACACAGACACATACCAGACCAGAGAAGAGAAGGAAATATGACGACCCGCACCCCGCCCCTCAAATTCACCACCCACGCATCCTTCCGCCGCCGCCTCCTCCTCTCAGTCCTGACCGGCACCCCCCTCCACATCACCTCGATCCGCCCAAACTCCCTCAAACCGGGCCTAACCCCCTCCGAGTTCTCCCTCCTGCGCCTCCTCGACTCCATCACAAACGGCACACACATCACCATCTCCGTCACGGGCACCACCCTCCTCCTCGTCCCCGGCCTAATCGCCGGCACAAGCAACACCCAGCTCACGCACACGCTCCCCGAGAGCTGCGCCCGCGGCGCAACCTACTACCTCGAATTCCTCGCGCTCCTCGCGCCCTTCGCAAAGACGCCGCTGAGCGTCCTGCTCGCCGGCGGCGTCATCACCAGCGCCACAGACGACGACTACTCGGTCGACACCTTCCGCACCGCCATCCTCCCGCTCTACGCCCACTTCGACATCGGGCGGTCGATCGAGGTGCGCATCCTCGCGCGCTCGTCGGGGCCCCTCGGCGCCGGCGAGGTCCTCTTCGCCCACGCCCACCAGGTCCGCCTCCCGCGCACGCTGCACCTGCTGGCCCCCGGCCGCGTCAAGCGTGTCCGCGGCGTCGCATACGTCTGTGGCGTGAGCGCGGGGAACAACGCGCGCATGATCGCCGCGGCGCGCGGCGTGCTTAATAGGTTCCTGGCCGACGTCTATGTGTACAGCGACGTCAAGGGCGCGCAGACCGTCCCCGTCGACTATGGCAAGGAGGGGGCGGTGGAGAAGGCGCGTGGCGGGGTGCGCGCGGGGGGGCGCACAAGGAAGGTCGGTGTGGGCTTTGGCATGGCGCTGGTGGCCGAGACGGGGACCGGCGTGTTGTATAGTGCGGATGCGGTGGCGGGGCCGGCGGAGCCCGCGGAGGATGTGGGGAGGAGGGCGGCGTATGCGCTGTTGGAGGAGGTGCGGGTTGGGGGGGCGGTGGGCGGCGCTGGGGTCATGACTATGTTGACCATGATGATGATGGGGGTGGAGGGGGATGTCGGGAGGGTCGTGGTGGGGAGGGAGGCCGTGGGGGAGGAGTTTGTGGGGGTTGTGAGGGACCTCAAGGCCTTCTTTGGCAGTGAGGTCGCGGTGAGGGATGGTGAGGGTGAGAACTTGGTGGTCACGATTGTGGGCAGAGGTGTGGGCAATGTAGGTAGAAAGGTTGCCTAGATATATGTAGATAGATGAATTCCTTTCTCTCTCTCTCTCTCTCTCTCTCTCTAATGATCTTTACTGTAATATATTGTAGATGGCTTTCCGTTTCTCAAATAAAAGTTCTGTATGTATTGTTTTTCCAGCATAATTATCATTTCTCTTACTATGCATGTATTGGCTACAATGTATCATTTCCACTCTCCCATGCACTCACAACCAAAAATCCCAACCCCCAAAAAGAGAAAAGAAAGAAAGAAAAATCCACAAAGAGAAGAGATTCATCGAATTTCCCACTATACGTATCTACAATAGTCTACAAAAAAAAAAGCCCAAAACAAACGCCCATCCCGAATCTCTATATCTACACCCCTCCATTCCACCCCCTACCCCACCCCACAGACAACTACCCATGCTTCTCCAGAAACTCCTTCGCCTCATTGACCTTCCCAGCAAGATACGGGCTCCCGCCGCGGTCGGGGTGGTTCAGCAGCATCATCTCGCGATGCCGCTTACGGATGTTCTGCTTCGTCAGGTTGCGCTCACTGTTGCTCCCCCATCAGCCAGTCGTCCCGGAAAGGGGGGGAGGAGGACCTGAGCTGTAAGATGAGGATCGCCTCGCGGCGATTCATCTTTGGCTCGAAGCCGCCCTTGTAGAAAGCCTTTCCGAAGGCGGCGCCGGTGCCCGAGGTGGCCTTGTACTTCTTGAGTGCCTGCAGCCCGATGCGGCCCTGCATGGCGACGACGACGACCACCACCTGTTAGTTGGCTGTACTGGGGGGAGGGAGGGGGGGAGGGGAGGGGGGGGCGTATACGGCGAGGGCTGGAGGGTCGAGTTATGTTAGTATATGTTCCCCCCTGAGTAGTAGTAGTAGTAGTAGAACCAAAAACGGGGAGGAGGAGGAGGAGGAGGACACACCAGCGCCGGCAATTCCACACCCGATCAGTATCGCGCTCGACATTACACCGCTGCTACTACTGCTGCTGCTGCTGCTGCTGTTCTGGCTGCTGTTCTGGCTGTTGTTCTGCTGGGTATCGGCAATATCTGTCGTTTCGTCCGCCGTCTGCATCGAAGAAATTATATTGGGTTCAAAGGAAAGGGCGTTGTTGGGTTCTTTCCTGGGTTTCGAGTGATAATCCAGAGGGCCGAGAAATCAAACCAAATCACACACACATTGAATTCTTTTGCCCCACGCCAAGACATTGTGCCAAGACCCCGCCAGGGTGGGTTCGTGGTGGGAGAAAAAAAAAAAAAATGTTTGTGAAGCTTTGCGATCGAGTGTGCGTTTGTGATTTACTACATGCAACATACAACAACCACAACCATTGACAGCGATAGCAATAGCAATAGCAATAGCTGCTGCTAGACACCGAAACCGCCGCAGTTACAGGACCAAGTGTTCCTCCTTGTCACTAGAGAGAAGAGGAAGAGAAAGAGAGAAGAGACGAGAGCGCTGTCTGGAACTTCATCATGAGGATCCACCAGTGTCATTTCTGGTACGTTCTTTCTCCCTCCGCAACTGCGATTACGAATTGCAAATTGCGCTCTACTTCCTGAAGGTCAGTGGGTGAGGGCTAATGTGAAGATATACTACAGTTCGGGGCCCATATACCCAGGCCACGGCATCATGTTTGTGCGCAACGACGCCAAAGAATTCCGCTTCTGCCGCTCAAAATGCCACAAGAACTTCAAGATGAAACGTACCCCCTCCTCCCCTCCCCTCCCCTCCTCTCACCTACACCATAACCCCCCCCAGACATCACTAACATTGTCAACCCGATATAGGCAACCCCCGCAAACTCAAATGGACAAAAGCCTTCCGCAAGTCGGCCGGGAAAGAGATGGTCGTCGACACAACACTCACCTTCGCCGCCCGCCGCCACGTGCCAACCCGCTACTCGCGCGACCTCGTCGCAAAGACACTCACGGCCATGCAGCGCGTCGAGGAGATCCGCCAGCGCCGCGAGCGCGCATTCTACCGCAACCGCATGGCCGGCAACAAGCAGCGTGAGCGTGAGGCAAACCGGAAGCTTGTCGCGGAGAACCAGCACCTCCTGCCCCGTGACCAGCGCACTGAGATCGCTGCCAGCGAAAAGGCTGTGGATGTGGAGAGTGAGGATGGTATGATGGATGTGGAGAGCGGTGAGGAGGAGGAGGAGGAGGAGGAGCAGCAGGAATTGGTGAAGGTGAAGGTTAAGGCCTCAAAGAGGAGGCAGAAGGTTGGTGCTGGGGATAGCATGGATATGGATTGAGGGGTGGGTGGGCTGCTGTAAATGAGGTTGTGTCTTCTTCTTCTTCTCCTCTTCCCCTCCCCCTCTCCCTCTCTTCCCCTCTATCTTTTTCATTCGTACGTAATGGGTGTACTATTTGATATATAAAAAGTTTGTGTTTCCTTGTTTTCATTGTCTTTTTCAATCTGGGGACCAGATCAAATGTTGATGGTACTGTATCAAAGTCGGCAGGCTTGGTATAGGGTTAGGTTTTAGAACTCGTTCAATCACTCGGTGCAAGGCACGGGATTCGAGAAACGGTCCCTGCATTGTAATTACCAAAATAGGATGCAACAAAAATCAAATAACACTATTTTCACACATAACAGAAAACCAAATCCGAAAATCCTTACACGCAAGCAATAAAGAAATGAACTACAGCTACAAACTGGTATCCCAACCCTTAATTTCAGTCCTAGATCGTAAAACAAGAAGGGTTAGAGAAAACAGTGCTCCTGTCTTTCGCTAGATTATCATATTCCTCCCCACCCATCCCACCCATTTCCCATGCTTATAAGACCAATAAACGTGCGCCGCGCCACCACTGAAGTACACAAAAGATTACATTGATCGTCCTCTTTGTCTTCTTTTGACGTCCACAAGATCCGGGACGTTTCTCCTTGACAGCAAAAGAAGCCCAGCTATGCTGTTAACCTAACATGAGACGTCGGTTGAGGCCTTGGCGTTCATCAGCAGCGCCACGATCAATCCGTACAATCCCAAAACTTCAGCGAAAATCAAAATCAAGATCATTCCGACAAAGAGCCTTGGCTGCTGAGCTGTACCGCGGACACCAGCGTCACCAACAATACCAATAGCAAAACCTAGGCAAGTCTCGTGTTAGCGCCACATGAGGGTTAATAACCAACGAGGAAAGGCCTTACCAGCAGCCAAACCAGCAAGACCGACGGAAAGACCAGCACCGAGCTGGATAAAGCTAGTGTAGAGCGAAACTCTCTGTTGCAGGCCAGATGATACCAACACAGAAACGACGAGCCCGTAAATACCAATGATACCAGCCATGACAACGGGAATAATGTCTAAGAAAGTATTATCAGCATCAAAGTTCAAAATAAGCCCGATCTTGCCACTCTTTTTTCACAAAAAGCAAAAAAAAAAAAAGGACGAGACGGAAAAACAGGGGGGGAAACATACTCCTAACGATCAAGTCGGGTCTCAAAACACCAGCAGCTACGATACCAACACCAGCCTTCGCGGTTCCGTAACTAGCACCAAAGCAGGTGAAGACAATGGCGGCTGTGCACCCCATGGCACCGAAGAAAGGCTACATTTCGCGTTAGTCAAAAGTCCGTGTTGTTGTTATCCCAAGCTATGATTGTAACGAAGTCTCGAGGGCAAAGTCGGGTAAATTGGGCTGTTGGGGGATTTCTGTGGTCGCTTGTCGCGTCAGGGACACATACCGCATAAACAGGACTATAGAGAAGGCGAAAACACGTTAGTAGACGATTCTTCAAGAAGGGTACGATGTATTCTATTTTTCTCTCAGAATATCCGTGACAATCGCCAGAAGCTGACAGTCTTGCCTCACGCCGAATCCGAAAGGGGGGGACAATAAAGGTGTTTTGAACTTACCAGAGATCAGTCATTTTGAGTGTTGTATAGTAATTTCGTAGAACGTGAGAGGTAAAGTATATAATAAGTCAAAACGAAAGGTTGTCGTTAAGTCTATAAGTGTTGGGTTGGCTGAAAGGTTGTGTGGTAGGGAGGGTGGTTGGAACTTGGAGATGAAGACGGAGAGGCTTTGCCGCTGAAGGTTGAGGTGATGAGTGGCTTAAACCTACTGGAATGACGACGTGTAAACTTGGCTTCTTATAAAGCGACAGCGGATACACGGTTTTTGATTGGATTTTTAATAGAATTACACTAGATTATTATGCCTGCAGAATCAGAGTTTTTAATACATATTTTAAATCCCTCTTATATTCTTGGTACATGTATCTTAGGGTACGCCCTGATCATCCATGTGAAATCAAATCTAGCGGGAAAAAATATTCAATTTAGAGCCTCACCAAGATCGTTCATTCGACGACCTCCATCCATTACCACTATTTCCCCAAAATCAACAGTAAAAGGGCGAGCATCCGAGCAAGGAACCCTTTGCCTCTCTTTGAAGAACTCAGTATAAATCGAACTCAAGATGTCTGCTCCGAACCCGAAAGGTATGCTTCTGCCATCGCAATTGCGCCTTGTCTTGTGGCGAATCCTGCTTGCGATAGTGACTAACGGACCTTTCCTTATAGCTTTCCCTCTTGCCGATTCTGCTTTGACCCAGCAGATCTTAGATATCGTCCAGCAGGCGTCTCACTACCGCCAGCTGAAGAAGGGTGCCAACGAAGGTATCTTCACCCCACCACTTCCAATCTAGCATCCACTAATACCTAGATAGCCACCAAGACTCTTAACCGTGGTATATCGGAGTTCATTGTCCTCGCCGCGGATACCTCTCCCCTTGAGATTCTCCTCCACCTTCCGCTTCTTTGCGAAGACAAGAACGTTCCTTACGTTTTTGTTCCCTCAAAGATCGCTCTCGGACGTGCATGTGGTGTTTCCCGTGCTGTTATCTCGGCCTCCGTTACCTCTAACGAGGCCTCTGAGCTTCAAGGACAGATCAGGAGTTTGAAGGACAAGATTGAGAGGCTTCTCATCTAAATTTAGTATTTAATTCTTTCGGGGTGAACGAATAACAATCAATTTTGTATTTTTAATACAGTGCTGTATTTTTCAATACAACCTTTTAGATACGAATAACACCCTGAAATAGGGTTTGACTAAAAACGATTGATCGGTCATCTCATTTTCCTATATATTGTGAATAATAGATTTGAGAAGACTCAACCTCTCCCCCTATGAGTGAGGGGATGAAATTGACCCTTTATCTGGGCGTGCACCATATGTATGAAAGAGTCTCAAAAAAGAATGGGCATCACTAAGCAGGTCAAACCAAACCATCTTTATTCCCAGTATATCTATTTGTAGATTTATACAAACTAAAATCCCTACAAACGACATGCCCCATGAATATAACAAATGCTTTACATGGCAGCACCAGAGATGAAAAACCACTTGTCGATGCTAGGGTCAATGGGAGCGGGTGAAAGGTTTTCACCCTGAGGAATCGGGGGAAGAGAGCTAGGGTCGACACGGTGGGCACCAGACTGAGAGACAGTCAAGTTGGTACTGCAAATTTATCATGGTTAGTTAGCCAAATAAGACATGGACTGGGTTAAAGTTGACTTACAGAGAGATGCTGTTGGGGTCGCTCTTTCCAGTGATCAACTTTTCCCAAGCGTCAGCACACTCACGGATGACATCAGTAGCATACCTGCACAGTACATTAGTAAGGCGGAACAACGTTGATTGTCGGGAAATGCTCACTTCTTGTTCTTGCACTCTCCGGAGAAAGCGAACTGGTTCTCAGCCTTGCCATCTGGGATCTTGTAGATACGGAACCACTCGTTTGTGGCCCTAAGGAGGCCAGGGAGGTGGCGCTCAACATCCTCAATGTCGTTGAGCTTTGGGGCCAACGGGTCGTTCACGTCAATGACAATGACCTTCCAGTCGGTCTCCTCCTCGTCAAGGAGAGCCATGACACCTAGAACCTTGACCTGCTTGATCTGACCAGCGTATCCTACGGTCTCACCGATCTCGCAGACATCGAGCGGGTCGTTGTCACCCTTGGCCTTGGTCTCAGGGTGAATGGTGAACGGGTCTTCCCAAGTCTGGGGGAAAGCACCGTAGTTCCAGAGGTATCCCTTGTGGGGGAAGCAGTTGCGGACGAACCGGATCTTTCCCTTCTTTACGTCCTGCTTGATGGGGTTGAGAAGTTCTTCCTTTGAGATCTATGTGATAAAGAGGCGTGTTAGTATCTGTGGATCGCACTCAGTCCGGAGAAGATACAAACCTCAAGCTTTCCATTCGTCCAGCGAGGAATCTCGACAATCATGTTAAGGATTGTCTTCTGCTCACTATTCCCATTTTGTTAGAGTTTCACGGCAAGGATTTTCTCGAATTATAGAACTCACTTGGCGTAGAGTGGGATATCGTGGAAGGGGGATACTGGAACACCATCCTTCTCGATGAAAATGCGGTGATCTAGAGTTTCGGAGTCAATTAACTCATATCCCAAGATGCAATCACTTCAGGTATTACTGATACACAATACGTACCAAGGGTGTTGGGAACACCAATCTTTCTAACGGAGTAAGACATTTTAGCTGAAGGGTTAGACAAATGTCTAGCAATCTTAATTTAATGGTTAATTGCGATATCGAAACACAATTAGAAAGAAAATAATACCAATGCACTTCTGGATGACAGCTTGAAGAATTGAGTAGCTGGACGAGCTAATGTCGAGGGAAAGGAAGGAAAGGAAGAAGGAAGAAGTAGGCGGGGTAACATGATACGTCTGACAACCCAAGAGGGGAAGCAATGGCTTGGCAATGCGCTCGGACGGACAACAGGAACGCAGTAAATTGGTGAGGGCGGGAGAGCGGAAACCTTCAATGGGTAGTCTCGTATAACTGGTTTGTTGGGAAGCCGAGTACCACCCTATGTTGGCCTCTCGGCAGTCACAAAGGCAGCTGTTGGTCTCAGCATTTAGCGTGTTTTTCTCGCCAGAACACTCCCGGTTCATAGACTATCACTCAGTCGGGGTTCCGGTGCATTGGACTGTGATAGTTCCCCCGCAAAAATCTCAATGAATTTCCTTGATGTTAATGTCTATCATGAAAAAAATCTTCTCCTCTCCTACAGCACTAGAAGTATATGTAGATACAGCTGTAATGATAAAAGTAAAATAGCCGGTGTAGCGGCCTTATGCTTTTCTATAAATTTAACCGTATACCGCAAACCCTGTAATAAAACCGAAGTGAAATAAATTCTAGAAGGAAATGTTCAGATTGTCGCTTGGAAACACTAATAATGCCGCCTTGTGCCTTATGAGTAAACCAATCACCCCACAAGCGATCTGCAAAGCTGTAATGCCCATCACAACTTTATCTTCCCTCATAGGGCCCATCCTTACAATCCACAAGTTGAGGATAGTTAGATTGCTGCATTCTGTAATCACGCCATTCCCGCTTCTCCAGACCTGTACCAACCCAAACTTCTCCAATGTCGTTAACATGAGTGTGATATACCATTTTGGCGGATTTGGAAACTCAGCGCGGGAGGCTTCCATTAGCCCTGTTTGTACGCGGAACCGGGGGAGCCTGTGACGTGGGCAAGGGATGAGGTGGAATAGCTGTGGCGCGGAGTATAAAAAGTTGAAGATTTGTGGAATAAATAGTAAGAGGAGAGTCTTTGAAAAATGACCGAGGATCCCAACAACAGCAAAAGTCATGCCTGCAAAGTAGCAGTATGTATCTCCAACAAAAACTTTAGATGGATATGAGTTGTGCCACCATAGTGCGATTGATACACCCAAAAATGGAAGCAGGAAATAGAGCGAGAATAAGTGTGAATCGGTCGCCGGGTGGCCTTTAACTGAGATGTACAGAGTATCATTGAGTGCGATGAAGCAGGCAATTACAATACTCTGAGTGACTTCGATGCCATTAACTCCAGCTAGGATATTGATTGAATTCGGACAAAAAATTGCGATAGCAGCCATATAGACATAATATCCCCAAGATAGGTCTAGAAGCGCGGTTCCGAGGTATGGTTGAAGTGGTGTAGGTACAACGATATTGGTTACACCAAAGTCGACATAATAGATCATGAGCATTGGGATTGCTGCTATAGCTGGTAGGAAGAATTTGTGTCGCCAACGGACATCAAAAAGATCGTCAGCAACACCAAGGATAACCATGCCCTGGAGAGAAAGCAGTGCTGAGAGATATTCCCCTAACTTATTATGGGGAAATCTGTGAAGTAGCCGTCCAGTTTCAACTTCCTCAAGCTCCACGGTAACGTCCCGGTTTCCCCCACCACTTGTACTAGCGACGAAATATTCATAGAAAGGAAATGGCATGAATATGATCATGATCATCAAGTAGACTACAGCACAAACCGCACCCATGGTTTCCGGTCTAGACACCTAGAGTCAGTATGGCTAACCCAAGGCTTCCCTCCCGCCTAATCCATAGAGAATCATACAGCTCTCTCCGATCTGGCTTCGATATATCCTTTCCCTTAAATCCGACTCTTTTAAAGGCATCTCCAAGCCAGCTGATGAGGCAGAAGGTTGCTGCGAATGCAAGTCCGCTGAAGCCCAACGACGCAATAAGTGGTTCTCCATCACCTTTGAAAACAGTGAATATCAAGCCGGAACATGCGCCGACAAGGGTGAAAAGAAAAAAGTACCAGCCGGTAGATATTTTTTGCGACATTGTGATGCTGCTAGGATAGGAAATCCCCAAGTGTATCTTTTTCGTTTAGGGGCGAGGGGCGACATTGGAAACTAGCGACCCTTAGAAGTGACGCGGAGGACACGTTGAGGCTCTGGAAATGCCAAGACTCAATTATAGATCATAATGTATCACTCGACGGAAATCTCCGGAAATGTATGTAAAGGGTCACACAGTAGTTCAGCACGTGCTAGGAAATGACTTCTGTGCGATATTTGAAGTTCTCAAGGATTCACAAGAAACAAAAACAAAAAAAACCCTAGCCGTACACCTTTTAAAAAAGAAAAAGAGATTGTTTTTTTGGGACATTCGTTTCACGAAACGGTCAACCAAAGATATATTTATATTTTTTTTTTTACCACCCGTCAGTGTCCTCAGGGGCCGGGGGAGTATATTCGGCTGGGGCGGCATACTCCGCTGGGGCGGCATACTCAGCTGGGGCATACTCAGCTGGGGCAGGCTCGCTGTAGTCAGCGGCCACAACACCCTCATTACCGGTCTCGATACCAACCTGCTCCTCAGCAGCCTGCTCCTGAGCAGCAGCCTGAGCAGCGGCAGCACGAGCAGCCTCAGCTTTGGCACCCTATATAACACATCTATCAGCACTCCCCGCATTTTATAACAGAATTCGGATAGAACTTACGTAGTCCTGGGATGAAGGCTGTCCAATGGGTGCCTCCTCTTTGGGCTCAATAACAGTAACTGTGTCGGGAAGAGATTTCTGAAGTCCTGACTTGCCGTCGGGGTCGTTTCCGCGCATGATCTTAACCTTGATACCGAGAACACCTTGTCTAAGAAGAACGTGGCGGGTAGCAGAGTCGATGAAATCACGGGCGGGCTGACCGGAGTGGATCATAAAGCCGTCCTATACAAAACCCCCAGTAAGCTCCAAAATTTCTCTTCCAAACAACTTAAGTCTCTATGACTCCTTTGCACCGCAATTCCATCCAATAATAAACTTACCGTGAACTTCATTGACTTGGCGCGGGCAGCTCTCAGCTTTCCGGAGACAACGACCTCACAACCCTTGGCACCAGATTCCATGATGAATCTCAAAACACCGTAGCATGCACGACGAACGGCAAGACCGTTGAGCAACTTGTATCGGAGAGACTCGCACTGGGCGACAGCGCAAAGACCACGGTTCTGGACCTTGGCGGCGTAAAGGGAGACAGAGTTCTCAGGGAACTTGAAACGCTTTTGGATGAGGGAGGTGAGCTCACGGATGCGCCGTCCCTGCTCTCCGAGAACTTCCTGGGTGTGGGTGGCACGGATAACTATCGCAGATCAGTTGGTATGTGGTACCTCTGACCTATATTCTCGCTAAGAGAACGTACTGATATCGGTGACGGTCGGGGTGACGCGGACCTCAACACCGGAGTAACCCTCCTCAGCCAATTCACGAGTGAAAAACTCGTTCAACTCGGCGTAAAAAACACCATCGGCCACGAACTTGCGACGCTTGGACATAGTTGCGGACTGAGCGGAGCTGTGGCCAATACATCCATCAGCATTTCATTCTCCCCATCTATCCCTCCATTTTCCATATTTCCCAACCAATTTCTCGCAAACCGGGGTGGTAAAGCTTACGCCATATTTCTGGATTTCTCGTGAGAATTAGACGAGTATTTTGGCGTATTACTAGGGTCGTAGGGTGTTGTCGTTCGTCGGTGGTGGGGCGGAAATTCGAGGATGGAATGTTTTGGTGGGCGTTGCTTGAACTGTGTGATTTGTGTGGTAAAAAGCCAAGGGTTAAACCCTAAAGCTTGCCGCAGGAGTCACAATTAGGACAGGGTAACCTTAAATTGGACCAAAAGCTGAACTTCTGGGCTCAAATCAACATAATTAAAGCCTCAATATAGATAAAGTATAGTATATTTCATATCTCTATCAAAAAAAAGTTTGAGTCATGCATCACTGTTGTTTTGACCATGTACAGTACATGTAGGCACTACTACAGTATGGGGTGGGTAGGTGGTTGCTATCTCAACTGATAGGGTTAGGTTTTTGAATAAATGTGGCTAGTGATAAGCTGCACTTGCCCAGCCACATTGCCCCCTCGGCAAAAGCTTATGTAGGACACAGCAACCAAAAACAGAGGTGAGCTGTAAAGAGACCCCCGGACTCAGAAACCGCCCTCAACGTCTAACGACCTCTCCTCCATTCTCACCTTCCCAACAGCATATCACTATACCCTTTCCGCAAACAATATGGCTTCGGCAGTCTTTTTTCTGGATCTCAAGGGCAAGGTACATACATATCACCAACTGATGTTGATGAACCATGGCTGAACGCTGTTTGTAGACCCTTCTGGCTCGAAATTACCGGGGGGACATCCCTATGTCAGCGGTTGAGAAATTTCCCATCCTGCTTTTAGAAGCCGAGGAAGAAAGCTCTGCCGTTCCGCCATGTTTTTCGCATGAAGGGATTAACGTATGTTGCCGGTTTCCCCCCACCTGCACCCCGCGAGGATGTCTTAGATGTTGATGCTTGTTTGGAGGGCTGGGCAGTATCTGTACATACGACACAACAATCTCTATGTGCTCGCTCTTACGAAACGGAACTCCAATGCGACAGAGATACTACTCTTTCTACATCGGATAGTCGAAGTCTTTACCGAATACTTCAAAGAGCTAGAGGAGGAGAGTATTAGAGACAATTTCGTCATCATCTATGAGCTGCTAGATGAAATGATGGATTTTGGATATCCACAAACCACCGAAACCAAGATCCTCCAAGAGTCTGATCCCCTGTACGCGCCTGAGTAATGCTTGTGGCACTAACCATTATCTGATTCAGGTACATTACTCAAGAATCTCACAAGCTTGAGATACAAGCCCGACCTCCGATAGCCGTTACAAATGCTGTTTCCTGGCGATCTGAAGGCATCCGATACCGCAAGAATGAAGTGTTTCTTGACGTCATCGAATCTCTCAACCTTCTTGTCAATAGTAATGGGAACGTCTTGCGTTCGGAGATTTTGGGAGCTATTAAGATGAAGTGTTACCTCTCCGGAATGCCGGAGTTGAGGTTAGGATTAAACGATAAAGTAATGTTCGAGAGCACGGGAAGGACAACGAGAGGGAAGGCAATTGAGATGGAGGATGTCAAGTTTCACCAGTGTGTGAGGCTTTCTAGGTTCGAAAATGACAGAACCATCAGTTTTATCCCACCAGATGGGGAGTTTGAGCTCATGAGTTATCGATTGAATACCCAGGTTTGGCCCTGGACTTTATATCGTTGATATTGGGGGTAAAACTGATTTACTTGATACGATAGGTTAAACCACTAATCTGGGTTGAGTGCGGGATTGAATCTCATTCCGGCTCCCGAATTGAGTACATGCTCAAAGCAAAGGCCCAGTTCAAGCGTCGCTCTACAGCCAACAATGTTGAGATCATCGTCCCCGTGCCTGACGATGCCGACTCCCCCCGCTTCCGCACTAACATCGGCTCCGTCCACTACGCCCCCGAGAAGTCTGCCATTATTTGGAAGATCAAACAATTCGGTGGCGGGAAGGAATTCCTTATGAGGGCAGAGCTTGGTCTCCCGAGTGTCAAGGAGGCAGAACCGGAAAGGAAGAAGAGGCCAATAAGCGTCAAGTTCGAAATCCCCTATTTTACCACAAGTGGTATTCAGGTTAGATACCTGAAAATTATCGAGCCGAAGCTGCAATACCCTAGTTTGCCCTGGGTAAGGTATATTTCTTGCGCTTCAGGTAGGTTATAAACTCTTTGGGCTTCAAAACACATTTCTGTATGGAGGACTGACCACTGGTGTAGATTATCACGTGCGCCTCCCGGAGCCAACCCAGAACTAACTAAGCGGAGAAGAATGTATCAAGTGTTTTGTACCGCAACAGTCTGGATTCTAAAGAGTGGGGCGTGGTTTTTGTTATGTATATAGACAACCTGGTTACGGTTTCATGTTGGCCTAGCATTTTATCTTTATCTTTGTGTTTCCACATGAACAGGTTAATTGTATTGTAGTCGCATATTCCGTTCAAAGCCGGCGCTATCATAAACCGGAGCGAGAAGTGTGGATGCGCGATAATAAAAAGCCCCAGGCCACTCTAAACCTTTAATGCAAGGTGTTTGCATTCAACCGATCGGTATCATCACCATCCAGTTCTCTAACTCCAACATACATAATATGCGCTCCCATCTACAATAATATCCTTCATTTGAATATCTCCAAAAACCTAGTTCTTCTTCTTCCCTTGAACTGCAGCCTTCGCCTTCTCCTTCGCGGCCTTCTTCCTCCCACTCCTGATCATAACGACGCTCAAGAAGCTGCCAACTACAGCAATTCCGATGAGGATTAAGATCACTGGGATGCGAATAGCCCAGACGCGTGGGGGAAAGAGATCATGGAGTGGGTGTCCCTCGTCTACGAATGGCTGCGACACACACACACACACGGTTAGCTTAGTGGCCACGGGGAATAAAGAAGAAGACAAAGCGGATCATACAATAAATAGCGTCCAGACTGTATAGTACAAGAAAACCGCGGATGCGATAAGGAGCATCATTAGGCCGGTGAGCTTGGCAATCTGTTTACAAGCACTGTTAGAAAGTCTTAGATTCTCGAGTTGTATTTCTCTCTCTCTCCCCTCCGTCGGTGACAATTAATTTACCATGATTTTGTTAGGATAGAGGCACAAAAAAACAGGCGCAAAATGCCTATAAGAAAAGGTGAATCAAAGAATTTCCTTGAATAGAAAAGGAGCGTGGTTGAGGGAGAGAAAGGAGTGGAAGTCGGTACTGAAGGCGAGGTCGGAATAAGCTCAGGGGGCTACGCGTGCATAGCTGGCCTTTGGTGGTGCGTGAGGCTCTAACTTAGGATGAATGGTGCGTTTCACATGTGGATATTTGAGAACGATCAGCAGCATGGGAGTGACTTTCTGTGATGCCGTCTACATATTCTGCTGGGGTCCCTGGGCCGCCGCCGCCGCCCACACACGGTCGCCATTAATACGGCCTGATATTTATCTTAGTACTTATGCTTATGATAAAATTCTCGGTTCATGTTCAGCTACTACTACTAGTAGACAACACAGAAGGAAAACTAAGTTACGTAGTGGTAGTAGTGGTGGTAATACCTAGGGGTTACAGGGCAATATCATTTGTGAATTGAATTTACGAAAATAGAACTCTAATAAGCATCTCCGAGTCCTCTGAGGTCCGTATGAATTTATAGCGTGGATTTATACGGCAAGTAAAAACCGACTGGCAGTGATTAAGCAACCCTAACCCTGGTGATCTTGGCTCTTCACGCTTTACGCGACGCGTCCTCCCTGACTTTCCTGAATCCGCTCCTTGTTCACGCCTTCTTTTTCTAACACCTGAAATTAAAGAACAATTAATAGGTTTGGTCAGGTATTTTCAACATGTTTCAACAGACCAAAAGGCGCGCTATAGATGCAAAGAAAAACTTCTCCGATAAAGCGGACTTTGGCCAAACTACATACCCCCATCGTCTCAACTTCTACGAGCGGCCTCCCACCTTAGAGATAACATTGGAACAATTTGAAGAATGGGCAATCCATCGTCTAAAAGGTTTGTGGTTCCTTTGATTCCTCATAAGGAATCCGATAACTTACTGGATGGCGTAGTCCTCGGCGAGATTGAATCTTGTCTTTACCGCAATAAAACCCCGGCCGAACTCTCTTTAATTATCAAACCTATGCTGGACAAGTACCTCCCACTCAGCGCAAATACTGCAAAGGCGCAGTCTGAAGCGGAGCGTCGGAAAGACCATTACTCGCATTTTATCCTCCGTCTTGCGTTCGCGCGGAGTGAAGAACTAAGGAGTAGATTTGCTAGGGCCGAAACTGAACTTTTTAAGTTCCGTTTTATGACCGACGATCTCCGGGAGAGGGAGCAGTTTCTAGAAAGCCTGAAACTTGGTTGGGGTAAAGTTGATGAGGATGAGAAGCTAGCTATGCGGGATAGTTTGGCCGTTGCGACGGGAATCAAAACTGTAGATGGGGAGACGTTTTTCAAAGTTGATTGGGAAAAGGTTAGCGATCTTGTAGAGCAGCGCCGTGTGTTCCTCAGAGCTGGGAAAGCATATGTGCCTGTTTCACAGCAGATATCACTTGTGCTAGCAGAGTTTACGCGGCGTCTTGAGGCGTCCCTTAAATTCACGGCCCAGGCCCTCCCCCGTCTTGATGAGGACGACCGGCTTATCCCAATTCTTAACCACCTCTCGATGAAGTTCCCAGCATCGGAATATAACTCTGACGCAACCCTACTCAATGGGGCCCACATCACCGCCGCTAACATCGACGGTCTGGTACAGCACATGCCACTATGTATGCGTCACCTCCACACCACACTTCGTAATGACAAACATCTCAAGCACTTTGGCCGATACCAATACAACCTCTTCCTCAAAGGGATTGGCCTCTCTGTCGAAGAGTCGCTCATTTTCTGGCGTCAGAGTTTCTCCATGATAACGGACGATCATTTCACAAAGGAGTACCGCTATAATATCCGCCACGCCTACGGCCTCCAGGGGACAGGGCGGAATTATAAGCCCTTATCTTGTCAGCAGATCCTCACAGAACGTGCACCAACTGCGGGCCATGCCCATGGATGCCCGTACCGCCACTTTAGCATGGATAATCTTATTGCAAGCTTGAATGCAGCTGGTATACACGATCGTGACTTACTTAAGGGGGTAAAGACGGATGTGGAGGCAACAAAGTATCACATAGCGTGCAACCGGGTGTTTGAGCACGTACATGCGCGGGAACTCAAGAGAGAGAAGGAGAGTGAGGCTGCGAGCAGCAGGTTCAGAGAAACTATTATCCACCCCAACGAGTACTTTACAAGGAGTTTCATGTTGAAAAATCCAGACTCGGCGGCGGTGGAGGGGATGGGGAATCATCAAAACGTTGACACTGGCGTGGATCCGATGTTATAGTGCTTATAATGCTTGGGTTTGGGAAGGAGTTTCTTGAGTGGGTGGGTAATGAGTTATATTGGTGCGGTCGGCAAAAACCCTGGGACTCTGTATGTGTTTTTTTGGTAAGGATATCTTTGTAAGTCAGTGTATTAATCCAGAAGAGCCCTTGTATGCAACTATTAGATAGAGTATCATAAATCATCACTCGCCGGCCGTTTGGTGTAGAACCAGGATACACACGACTGAAGGAATACTTGAAGGTAAATACTATATCATCTCTACCTTTACATTTAATACATGCAGGCGAGCTTAAGCATCGCTGCAATGTACCTACATCTACATAATATCATCAATCACTCAATGTTGGAGTGAGGTAGTATGTCATATACGATAGGCACACTATACCACAACCAGATCTCTAAGTATTTTCATCTCTAGTAGGCAGGTATTAGTTTATGCATCCAGCAACCACTACCCTGGGGAGTACTCACACAAACTACGTCAGCGTGGCGGGCAACAGTAGGATCTCTTTGATCGGGGGGGATAAGCAGCCCTCGTCATATGTAGGTTCATTCAGCCATATAGACCAACCGAGAATACAACCGGTAATCTCTACTATATCCAAGCAACCCCGAGATCTACTAAGCTACTGTGTATGTCCCAAGGCTTTTTGCCGTAGCCCTCTAAACCAAGCAGAGTTCTGAGCTGACACCATGGAAGGGTTAGCCTCAAGACCATTATATATGTAGGTTTAGGGTTTGTATCCCATAACAAAAATTTTGTAGGTTTAGGGTTCGAATCAACCATTCTCCCCTTCCTAAAAACTGAAACAAAACAGCCCCCCCCCCCCGGCAAAGTGAACAAGGGAACCCTTTTGGAGCATACTTCAGCAGGTTCCTCCACCCCTGGCTAACCCATACCCGTAACCTTCAACAGCAACCAAGGATCAGACTGACCCAATACCAGTGTCGACCATGTGGTAGTTACATTCTAGCACTGACAGTGCCATTATAGCTAACTGCATCAGACAATTGTCGTTGGTTGGCTGCTATTCGGGTGATTTATATAATAGAAACCGCAGAATCCAACAGTGCGTACGCTGGTGAAGTGAATCATCAGTTGTCACTCACAATATCGAGTGATAAGCTGTGATTTGGTTTGGTTTGGTTGGGCCCGGTCCGGTTCGGTATTAGTTTCATATTGTAACAATTAAACGTCACTGCCCGGGCTGTGGGGGTTGGTGTCTCGAGGTATGGTGGTCATCGAGTCGTTTGGTATTATTGAGAGTACTCTGAATATATGGGATCGTCATCTACTATTGGGAACTTGTGAATATAATCGCTGCGCAATGATTTTCTTGCTAGAAAAAATAAATAAACCAAACTCAGCTAAACTATCATTGACTCCTCTATCAGACCAAACGAATACAATACAAAAGAATTCACCATTAAGACTTGACGTCCTTCAACTCCTGCGCCGACTCGACCTCCCTCTCCTCCTTCTCCCTCCTCTCCCTCTCCGCCCTCTCCTTCTCCTCCTTCGCCCTCTTCTCCATCCTCTCACTATACCTATCCGCAAACATCTCCACCCGGGGCCTCAGCACCAAACTCACTCTCACCAACTCCTCACACACATCGACCAGCCTATCCCTATTCCCACTCCTCATCAGCCTCCCCCGGTCCGTGAACTGCGTCCACGCAGCCGGCAAGCTGCTCTGATTCGGGATCGTAAACATCCTCATCCACCTGCCCAGGACGCGCAGGGCATTGACCGTGTTGAAGCTCTGGCTGCCGCCATTGACCTGGACGACGGCGAGGGTGCGGCCCTGCGTCGGCCGCACGCTCCCCGTCGCGAGCGGGATCCAGTCAATCTGGTTCTTGAACACGGCCGTCAGGTTCCCGTGCTGCTCGGGCGAGCACCACAGGTGCCCGTCGGACCAGTGCGACAGCGTGCGTAGCTCCTGGACCTTTGGGTGGTCGTGCTGGACGTCGTCCTTGACGGGGAGGCCGCGCGGGTCGTAGACACGCACGTCGGCGCCGAGACGGTGGAGGATGCGGGAGGCCTCGTAGGCCATCTTGCGCGAGTAGGAGCTGTGTCCCGCCCGTTAACCGGCTGATACAATAATAATGGTAGTAAGAAAGAAAAAGAAAAAGACAAGCGCAGAGCAAATACCATTCACGCAGCGACCCATAGAGGACCAAGAACTTGAGCGGCGTGTAGTCGGCGCTCTTCTTATGCTCCTCGACGAACGCCGTGACGGCGTCCAGCTCGAGCTCGGACACCCAGTCGCCCTCCTCCTTTTCCTCCGGCGGCAGCAGAAAGGGCCGGTACCGCGCCGTGATCTCGTCCTCGTTGAGGGAGCTCAGGATGCGTGCGTCGCCGTTCATGGGGGCTGGGAGCGTTATCCGGCGGGTCTGGGTCTGGGTCTTTTGCGCGGGTCGTGGGCGTAGTGGTAGTAGTTGGGATCTAGATGGGGTGCGTAGGAGGTGGAAGAGGAAGGGCCGTACTGGGAGCATGCTCATGAAGGTTTCTTTGGGGGAGGGGCGCCGTAGGGGGGGTTTTATAGACCTGTTATAATGCAGAGGGGGGGACACAGAGGGTTCAGATTGGGGGGGAGGGATGGAGATATGAGAATTATGCTATTCGCCCGCACGCACGCAGGCCCGATATCTCTCTCTACTAACTCCATGTACCAGACCCATATCGAGAAAGAAAAAGAAAAAAGACATAGATTGATCGACAGGGCCCACATCGGAGGGGGGAAAAAACCGTTAAAGTCATGTAGGAGGGCAATGATTGGGTGAGCGGAATGTCACTGGCGGAGAAATTGTCACTGGCGGAATTTGATTGGAGGTTGCACTTTTACTAAGCAGAATGAGGAAAAGTTGCGTTTCCGATGATTGGCACCAACCATCAGCGAACTTCAGACACAACCGCTCACTCGGTTTTATATTGATTGATTGATTGGTTGGTTGGTGCTTCACTGTGATTTTAGAGATCTAACTCGGCTTTTGTATGATTGATTGATTGATTGATTGATTGATTGGCCCAGCTATTGTAAGTATGGTGGTGTATTAATTTTAATATACTAATTACACTGGAGAAATCACAGAAAGAAAGAAAGAAAAAAACACAGCTAAACTTTTTTTATAATCTACAAACATCTCCTACATCAAGATCAACCTCTCTTCGCCCTCTTGATCTGTCTTTTCCTCGCGATGATTCTCGCGGCCTTTAGTTTCTTCTCCTCCTTCCTGGCCTCATAGTCCTTCTTGTCGCCCTCGCCCTCGCCATCATTGCCCCCCTTGGCCCTCTTCCCCCCGCCATTCTTCTCCTCCCCCCGCTTCCGCTTGATGCCCTCATACTTCCTGGCAGAGTCGACCTTCTTCCTCGCCTCCGCCGCAAACTTCTCCTTCTTCTCCCTCGTGCTCTCGAGCGGCTTCGCCTTCCCCTCCGCAACAAGCCTGCTCCTCTCGCGCGCCTTCTGCTCCTTCTCGTTGCGCCGCTGCACGACCTGCGCGTTCTCGATCGCAAACTCCACAATGAGCCTCTTCTTCCTCTCCTCGGCCGGGACAGGCGCCTGCTTCTTCCCCTTCTCCACCGTCGCCTGGCCAGTCCCGAGCACGGCATGTCCGTTGAGCCACCGTAGGCCCATCAGCGCCCACCGGTGCGACGAGTACTCGATGAAGCCGTACCCGCGGGACCTCCCGCCGCCCGCCTTCTCCTCGACGATCTTGGCCTGCTTGACGATTCCCTTCCCCTGCTTCCTTCTGCGCAGCTCGGCCTCCCTGTCGTGCTCCCCACCGCGCGCCAGCTCCTCCTTCGACAGCGGCTGGCGCCGCCCCTCCTTGGCGTCCTTGACGAATCCGACGGCGGCCTGGCGGGCCAGCGCCTTGAGCTCCTTGGCCGTGATGGAGCGCGGCAGGTTACGCACCGAGAGCCGCGTGAGCGAGAGATGCAGCATCGGGTTCGCCTGCAGCAGCGTGCGCCGCTGCTTCACCGACGCCTCGCGCAGCTGGCGCTCCGCGCCGCTCAGCGCCTGGAACGCCGGCGACGACGCGGGGATGGTGCCCTCCTGGAGGAGGAACAGGCGGCGCTTGTCGCCCGCGGCCTTGTCGCGTTTCTGCGCGCCCGCGTCCTGGAGCTGCGAGGCCTCGGTCTTTGTGACGGCGCGGGTGACCTGCAGGACGCGCCCGTCGAGGGTGTATTTCCCCGTGGGGTCGCCCGACTCGTCCTGGAGGAGGGTGGAGCGGTTTGCGCCTGTGGCGAGGCTTGGGCGCGGGGCCGAGGAGAGGCAGGCGGTAAAGTGCTCCGGTTGGTAGAAGCAGACGAAGCCGGTGCCGCGCGGGCGCTCGGTCTCGCGATCGATGACGGTGCGGGCGTAGCGCACGGGGCCAAAGTTGTTTGTGAAGTGGGCGTGGAGGGATTCGTCGTCGGTGGTGAAGGGGAGGTTGCGGATGAAGATAACCTGCGAGTTGTCGGAGGGGTCGTGCTTGAGCTGCGGTTTGGGGCCTTCGTCGTCTTCGTCGTCGGACATGTGCAGGTCGGAGCCTTCGTCGTCGGATGCGTCGTCGGGGGCGTCGTTCATGTCGTCCGCATCTTTACCTTCGAGGACTCCGACACCGCCATCCTCGTCCTCGTCCTCCTCCGCATCTTCCTCCGCCTCTTCCTCCTCCTCCTCCTCCTCCGGTGCATCACCGCCCTTCTGGTTCTTCTCCCACTCGTCCTTCTCCACCGCCCAATCCACCGCCACCGTCCGGCCATCAATCTCCATACCGTTCGTCTTCTCCATGGCCCTCTCAGCATTCTTATACCCCTTCATCGTGACAAACGCAAACCCGCACATCTCAGCGCCAGGCCTATTCCCCTTCCTAGGGATGATGACATTCCTGACCTTTCCATAACTCTGGAAGACCTTCACGAGCTGCTGAGGCTCCTTTACGCTCCATGGCAGATTCCTGACAATGAGCCTGGGCGCCCTACGCTTGACATCCTCCGCCCCCTCCTTCCTCTGCTTCTTGTGCGCAGCCGCCAGCCTACCGGCCTCGTCGCGGTGCCGCGGCTCCGCGACCTCGACGCTCATCCTGCGCCCGTCAAAGACGGCGTTATGCAGCTCCTTGACGGCGCGGCGCGCATCCTCGGCCGCCGTGAACGTCACGAAGCCGAAGCCGCGGGACTGCCGGGTGAGCGGGTCGGCGACGACGGTGGCGTGCTTGAGCGGCGCGATGAACGAGAACTTTGTCGATAGGGCCTCGGAGGTGACGGAGTACGGGAGGGAGCGGACGAAGAGCGTGCGCCGCTGCTGGACGTCCTCGTCGGTGGCGGAGAGGGTCTGCTGCTGCTTCTTGGTGGGTGCTGCGTCTTCTTTTGCCTCTGGCTCTGGCTCTGGCTCTGAGGCGAGCTTGGTGCGTTTTGAGGGGGGGGCCATTTTTTGTTTGTATGTAACTGTGTGGTGGTGGAGCAATTGAATTGCTCTGTGTGGGGTTTTTGGTCTTTTGATATCGCGGGTTTTTTTTTTGGTGTTGAACTTTTTTTTGTCAATCTCAGTCATTGGCGGGGAAAGGCAGGGTAACCACTGTGGCAGTGCACAGATTTATGTGGCGGTGCGTGACGCACAGCCACATGACGAACCTCAGAGCTCCAATAAACAAAAGTGTTCGATAAGTACAAGTTCGAGATAAGCTCAACTCCAAGAACCGGTGCCTTCAAACCCACAAAACCCTACATCTACACACAAAAAAAACAGACACAACCCCCGCCCCAAATCCCCCAATGCACGATTACCGCTGTGCGTCCCCTCCTCCCCCATCTCCACTCTCCACTAGCTAGCTAACAAACCCACCAGCACACACCCTCCTGCAGCAGCTCCCCCTCTCCGTCTCCCCCTTCATCCACCTCCCGGTCGCCGTGACACTCCCGTACACCTTCCAGACGCTGCCAAGCACGCTGCCGCCCGCGTCGCCCTCCCCGCCCAGCATCGTCTCGCCCTCGGGGTCCATGACGACGACGCCGCAGGCCGTGGTGCAGGGCTGCCAGGCGCTCATCGCGCACCTGCAGGCGCAGCGCGACCAGGCCGCGGCGGAGATCGCCGACTGGGAGAAGGCTATTGCGGAGCGCGAGCTGAGCGAGAAGCGCAGGGTTGCGCCGGGGTACTTGGATACTGGGTTGAGGATGCTGGAGCCTACGAGGAGGGAGGGGCAGAGTGGCGGGGAGCGGGGAGAGGAGCTGGATAGGGTGTTTGGGAGGTTGGGGGTTTAGGGTGGGGGGTGGTTTTTTTTTTGCTTGTTGGGAGTTGGGGCGTGAGTGATAGTTGGTGATTGGGGGTTGGGTTTTAATAATGTATGTATAATACCCGCCTACCCACACATTCACAAACATGCCCTCGAACAGAGTGAACATTTGCGTCCCCATTTAGCCAACCCTATATACATAAATGCACTAGCCCAACCGCTATCTTCTGCTTAAGGTGCTCGAATTGGGCTATGCAGAAAAACCGTAGATCAGAGTTAAATCCCCGCCCCCAGATCTGTGTACCACATCTAGCTCCTGCTGAAATATGTATAAACCGTCCATCACAGCGAGATACCATAACCATAGGCACCCTACTTGCACAGGAAATTTATCAGGCCAGCTGGCTCTGCAGACATACACAGGAACAGGTCTGTCTGTGGAGGGTGGCGGGGCACCTTCTAGCCTGTGCGTGCTCTGATAACCAGGGTGGTTTGTATGTCCATAGGCCTTTGCTAGGCCGTGTAGATACCGCTATATGGGTTTTGAGTGGCCACTGGTAGAGTGTTTGACCAGTGAAATCCACCGTTTAGCTCTGGAGCTTATAAATATAAATAGGTGGTGGCATCAAAGAGGTGCTTTCAGCGGGCACAACGCGGCTTATAGCCTGTGTTTTATGCCATATCTCGGACCAGCTTAGTAGGCGTGGTATATATGGGCTACAGGTGTGTGGGTGGTGGCCGTGTGTGTGAATGTTCCTCGGCGCTGTTTGTTCTATGGGCTAGAATACAATACAGGCCCTATAGTTGATGGTGTAGTTAACACCTTGAGAAGTAGGGACCAATAGTTAGCAGCCTTAAGTGAGAAGGGTATTCTCCAAATGTCGTGCAGCTTTAACTCTGCTGTTCAACACCCTGCCAATCCTTTCGGGGATCTTCAACACGGCAGAGATCTCCAGGACGGCATGGCCCCGTCGAACCGTATCCTAGACTGTAGCATTCCTGGCCGCTGAGTTAACAGAGAGAGAGGAATTTACAGAGAACCCAATCATCTCCACAGAGGGAACAGTAGGTAAGCCTTAGGGATCGCATTAATAATCACGACCGGCTGTAAATAAGATTATGGTTGTGGCTGGGAATCCTTGCTGGGCGAACCTGGGTTTCATATCTTGCAGGGACACCCACCTGCTGCACCCGTGCTGCGGCATGATGCAACAGGGACGGCGCGCGCTGTGTCAGTCGGCCAGACGAGGCGAGGCGGCAACGCGGCACCGGAACATTGATACCCGCGGTCATCAAAAATCACTCAGTGCCGGAGTTAATTATGTAAGCGGGGATCCTCATGTGTAATGTAGCACATCCCTCAGCCACAGTGGCGGTAGCACACACACACACACACACACACACGTAATAAGGCTGAGTTTGACTTACGTACCCCTCAAGAGTTCTTTCTTTCATGTCGGATTTTATATCGAGAGAGCCGAGTGTGGGGAGTGCGTGTAATTACCCTCTCTCGAATGGATGGAAGGTGAATTCTATTCTATCCTGTCTGTACCTACATGTACCCGCTGCGGCGTGTCAATCTAAAACAGGGATCCATTCTAATTTGGGATGATAAATACTCACATACTTGGTAGGTAGGTACATGTACCTGTAGATACATGAATCCTGTTTAGTTCCCCAGAGAACCCGACCGAGCGCGAGAGAAAGGGGAACGAACAAACGAACGAACGAACGAACACACACACAGCCGCCGCTAATTGGTGAACCAACCAACGGCCGAGCTCTATTTTAGCAAGGATCCTGTCAAAAGCGTCATCTTGAGGCTGTTGAACCACTTTTCCCCATTCCCCTTCATACTCCTCCTCCTCCTACCTCCTACCTCCTCCTACTCTTACTCTTTCTACTCCTACTCCCACTCCTACTCTTCTCTCTTACTCCTACTCCTTCTACCTCATAGGCATCATCATCAAACCAGCTCGTTCCATTCCCTGGCAGCATACACACACACATATTCGCTCACTCTACTACATCCCCTCAAAGCTAGGAATACAATCGATCATAGACATCCCTCTATAACTGACAAAGGAGAGAACGAAGAAGAGAGAGAGAGAGCACAATCACATAGATAGATACTACACACCACCGCATGCCATGCCGTCCATACTGAACAAGGACGACAAACAGGTCGTTAAACGCGCAGTCCCCAGTCCCTCAAACAATATCATCACCGTCGCTGTTGCACGGCTCTACGTGAATCATCCAAACAGGCACAAATGGAACTTTACAGGAATTAGTGGGGCGGTGGTGCTGGCTGAGGACATGGTCGGGCACACGTTCTTCTTCAAGATAGTCGATGTTACTGTACGTGTTACTTTGGTTTTAAGGTGGGGGGTTTAGGGGGCAAGTGGGGTGAGAGAGAGTCATAGCACTAACTTTTTTTTTGGCGAGAGAGACAGAGTAACAAAGGCGTGATATGGGATCAGGAGCTCTATGAGGGCTTCAAGTACAATCATGACCGAACATTCTTTCACACTTTCGAGCTCGAGGACTGCATGGCCGGGTTCTCGTTTGCGGATGAGAAGGAGGCTGCAGGGTTTCACAAAAAGGTTGAGGCGCGAGAGAAACACGCAAAATCAAAGGGCCGCCCATCTGGGTTCAGCGCGCACATACCGCATCCCCACCTCCCCCATATCACACGCAGCGATAGCATTTCTCGCGGCTCACCTTCCCCCCCTGCACCCCCTGCCCCCCAGGCAAATAGGGCCAATGTGCCCTTTTCGATAGATAACCCGGACCCGGAGTTCCAGGCTCTCCTGAAGGAGTTGATGGATATGGGGATCACGGCAGACCAGATAAAGGATAACGAGGACTTTATCAAGAGTTATATCGCCGAGAAGGAGAAGAGTGCGGAGGCGGAGAGGAGGAAGCATCTTTTGAATGGAAATGGGGTACATGTAATGGAAATGCCGGGCTCACCGAGGGGGGTTGATAGGAGCGCGAAAGCTCCACCACCGCCACCTCCGCCGCCTGCACCCCCGCAATCTGCACCTCCACCACCTTCAATGCCGCCGCCGCCGCCAGGCCCCCCTCCACCACCTGTAATAAGGAACGGCATTCCCCAACTGAGCCCTCAAGCAACTGGAAGCTCGACAAAGTCGCGAAGGGGACCACCACCGCCTCCGCCAGTTCCTAGAGGGTCAAGGCATTTGGCCCACAATTCGACGGGCTCGTCACCACCCCCTCCGCCGTCCCGATCCCCAGCTCCTCCACCATCACGATCCCCCGCTCCACCGCCGCCACGGGCTGCATCTCCGCCTACCCAGCCACGGTTTGCAGTTCCACCTCCACTACCTACTGCTGGCGCATATGCCAATTCAGCTCCACCCCCAAGACCTAGCCCACCGCCGCCACCACTACCGCATACGGGAGGAGCACCGCCGCTACCTCCGAAAACGCCGATGGAGGATAATGCTCCGTCGAAATTTGCAGTTCCACCGCCTTTCCAGCCGCCAAGCCGGCCTCTACAAGCCCCCCCACAGCCTCCCCCACAAGCTCCTCCGCAGGCACCCCCAAGCCGAGGGCCGTCGATACCCGTCCCGCCATCACGACCAGCATTCCCAGGGCCTCCGCCTCCACCTCGGCCTCCAACAGAAGCGCCTCGAGGTTCGTATCCCCTTTGTTCTAATATCCAAGCTCTAGCTAACCCATATCCAGATGCTCCACCAGCTCGACCACCGCCGCCACCATTCCAGCCCCCTCCTCCTGTTGCTGCGGCCCCACCGGCAGCACCACCGCCGCCCCCACCGCCGCCGCAAACGTCCAACGCACCCATCATGGCCGGCTTCGGCGGTGTGCCCCCCCCACCACCTCCCAGCATGACCGGCTTCGGCGGCGCACCTCCCCCACCACCTCCCAGCATGCCCGGTTTCGGTTCGGCTGCCCCCCCGCCTCCACCGCCTCCACCGCCTCCCGGGTCCGGAATTACTGGCTTTGGTGGGTCTGCGCCGCCACCACCACCACCACCCCCTGGGGGAATGGCCGGTTTCGGGTCGGGTGCACCTCCGCCTCCACCGCCACCACCGCCACCACCTGGTGGAATGGCCCCCGGTGGACCGCCCCCGCCCCCGCCTCTACCGGGTCGAGACGAAGGCGCGGCGCCATTACCCAGCAAGAGCGCCCTCCCCCCTGGAGACCTACTAGCATCCATCAGAGGCGCGGGAGGAATTGGCGCGCTCAAGAAGACAAAGACGGTGAAGGACGCAAGCGCCCCGGCTATCAAACCGCCGGCTGTCGCGTCGCCGGCTGCAAACCCGATGCTTGCGTTGCAGGCAGAGCTGGATAAGAGAAAGGGAAAGGTTTCGAACCAAAGTGGTAAGTTTCACTCTGCTCTTTCACTCTAATATTAATAAGGCCGTTCCTAACTTTTTGCTTAGATGATGAGGATGACGGCGAATGGTAAATGTGTAGTAGTGGCAGGATCGAGTAGAGAGAGAATTGTAAGTTTTGAATTGCTGCGGTGGTTTGGCTGGTTGGGCGGGTTGGTTTTTTCTCCCTGTTTTTCTTTTTTTCCTTTTGTTTTATCGAATTTTTTGATGCGTGCTCTTTTCTTTCCTCTTCTTCTCTTTTGTTTGGCAAGGTTAGTAAGAAAGAAAAAGTTGAGAGAGTTTGTTGATTCACTTTGAACCCTATGTAGTACAAAGACGGGCTTTTTTTCAAATACGGAGGGGGGGAACGCTTTACCACCCAGTTCTTGTTTTTCTTACTTGTTTGTAGCAATTGCAAGCTGGCTATGTATGTATGTACATGTAGCTATAACTAGCTAGGAATTTGGGGAGTGGAGGGTTGTAAGAGAGTGGAATATCGATATCTACTACAGTAATATGTTATGCGTGCTACAGACGTGATGTGCTAGGGGGTGTTCACTTCTGGTGCTACAGGATCTTTTTTTTTTTTTTCAAAGAGCTGTGCTTAGCACTATACTGTAGTCAACCACCTTTTTTTTTTTTTTTTAATACAGTATCGACAACTATTTGACGATGTTTACTTATTGTTCTACAAGTGCCAAGGATAAGTGTATCATTATCATTGACATTGACTCGAGTAGGTACTACATACATGTAAGTACATGTAGTCCCTCGACTGTTTTATCCGATAGGGTACCGGTATTGGTAGCTGTGTGGATGGATGGATGGTGGGTGGATGCCTGGTGGGTGGATGGATGGATGTGAGTGGGCGGCCCAGTGGTAAGGCGGAACCAAAGCCATCTTCGAGAAGGAAGAGAGGTCCTGTATTCCAATCATGTAGTCGCGGGGGAGATGGTGAGCTGAGCTGAGGTGCTGGTACCTACATGTACGGCCGTTGGAGGATTGTGGGTGGTGGGTGGGTGGGGGAAGGGGCTTGGCGCATGCGGCTTGGCATGGCATACTTGTTGTTAAGTAATCTCTTAATGGGGAAAAAAAAAAAATTTCTTGGAGGGGAGGGGAGGGGAGGGGAGGGGAGGGGAGGGAAAAAGACCTCACTCAACCTTTTGTTTTTTTTACCCGCTCTAGACTTACTCTAGAGCGTACATGTACTTGATGGCGAGAGGTGTGGGGGGGGGCGGCCCTTTCCCTCCCATATATAACTATACAGTAGTGGAGTGGAGGGGAAGGACCAATATATACTTGCGTGCGTGATTTTATATATATATGTGCTATTTTTGATTGGAAGACTAACACCTTCCGATGAGGTGGTTCTTGTGAGAGGGCCCTTTTTTTTTTCTGCTTCTGCTTCTGTCTTCTGTTTTTGTTTCTGGGGGATCAGGTGTTGGTTGAGTGAGGTATATGCTGTTGTGGTGGTGGGGCTAAAGCTTTGTGATTGGACTCTAGGACTCCGGTCTCGAGGTTGTTTTCGTATCGTGCGACGCCTGCGCCTGCTGCTGCTGGTGATCCTGAGCGAGAGGAAGAGGAAGAGGAACAGGAAGGGGAGAGGAGGGAGGAACAAGGAGAGGCCGTTGTTGTTGTTGCTGTTGAGCCGCAAGTGCGAGAAGTGATCGTCGTCGAGACACCAAGACAAAAAGAAGAAGAAGGAGAGGAAGAAGAAGAAAAAGAAGTGCAACAACAGCCCACGACACAACAACGACAACAACAGCCCACGACACAACAACGACAACGACAACAACAACGACAACCTCAAAGGGCCGGAAATCAATCTTCAACTCCATCTCCATCTCCATCTTCAACTTCAACTTCTCCTCCCTCGCCATCATCAACATCAACACCAGCATCACCACCGTCACCACCTTCTCCTCTAGAGGAAGAAGAAGCAGAAGAACTTGCAGAGGAAGTAGAGGTCGTTTCTGAACCTTTACAATCTCTTGCTACTCCTACTACATCTACATCTACAGACCCACCATCGCCGTCACCTTCACCGTCACCGCCACCACACCCCGTTAACCCAGCCCCACTATCACAAGCAGAAGTAGCAGCAGCAAAAAAATCACCAGCAGAAACCCAACCACCCCGGCCACCCTCCCCACTCTTCCCGACACCCCCGCCTCCCACCGCCGCAATGGTCCGCAATATCGTCGTCCTCGGTGGCTCCTCCCACCCAGAACTCGTCGCAACAATCTGCCACCAGCTCGGGATCCCCAACGGCCGCATAACGCTCTCCAAGTTCGCCGTCGGCGAGACCCGTGTCGAGATCCAGGACTCTGTCCGTGGCAAGGACGTCTTCGTCATCCAGTCGGGCTGTGGCCGCGTCAACGACGGCGTCATAGAGCTCCTCATCACAATCTCCGCCTGCAAGACCGCCTCCGCAAAGCGGGTAACGGCCGTCCTCCCCCACTTCCCATACAGCAGGCAGTCCGACATTCCGTACAACAAGGTTGGCGCCCCGCTCTCAAAGGCCCCCACAACATATGGCAATGGTGCCCGCGTTGGCGATTACACGTTTGAGTCCCGCCCCGGCACCCCCGGACCTGTCGACCCCCCCATCATGGGCGTTTCGAGCGGCGAGCTGATCTCAAGGCTGGCGCTCGAGCGGGGGATGGAGCCTCCGAGCGGCCCGGGGACCCCCAGGAGCTCCATGACGCCATTGCTGCGCAGGAGCAACACGACGGACTCGATGAGTGGGCTGCGGGGCAGCGGGGCGTCCAGCGAGTGGTCGCCGCCAAAGAATACCGGGTACAAGCAGTGGGTTGCGCAGGCGGGCACGCTCGTCGCGGACCTGCTGACGTGCGCCGGCGCGGACCACATCATCACCATGGACCTGCACGACCCGCAGTACCAGGGCTTCTTTGATATCCCCGTGGACAACCTGTACGGGCGCCCACTGCTGCAGAGGTACATCAAGTACAACATCCCCGACTACCAGAACGCCGTGATCGTCTCCCCCGATGCCGGTGGTGCCAAGCGTGCGACGGCGATTGCCGACGCCCTGGGGATGGAGTTTGCGCTCATCCACAAGGTGCCTTGCCCACGCCACATGCTCGTCGTTTGAGAAGACTAACGGAGCAGCAGGAGCGGCGCCCTACACGCATCACGGACCGCCAGAACGCAACCATGATGCTGGTCGGTGACATTGCCGGCAAGGTTGCGATCCTGGTCGACGACATGGCCGACACGTCAAACACAATCACCAGGGCCGCGAAGCTGCTGAAGGGCAAGGGCGGTGCGACAAAGGTGTATGCGCTCGTGACGCACGGCGTCTTCTCCGGGGATGCCATCGAGAGGATCAATGCGAGTGCCCTGGATAAGGTCGTGACGACAAACACGGTCCCGCAGGACGAGAACAGGAGGAGGTGCCACAAGTTGGAGGTTTTGGACGTTGGGGAGGTCTTTGCGGAGGTGAGTATCCTGTCTTGAGTTTTTTGTGGTGTGGTTACTGACTGATTGGTCTGTGATTTGCACAGGCTGTGAGACGAGTTCACCATGGTGAGAGTATCAGTGTGCTGTTCAGGAATGAATAGGCCTCTGCTCTGCTTCTCTATCCAGTCCCATTAAGGGAGAAGAATCAACCGAAAAAAATGGAAAAAAACGGAAAATAAAAAAAAATTAATACAGGATAGGATATAGCCTTCTCTCTCTCTCTCTCTCTCTTTCTTTTTTTCTTCATGTTACTTATTCCCTTCTTTGTGTGCTCTTTTCTTTCTCCCTCTTTAAAGCTTTTGTTCCTATTGATGGAGGACTTCTGTCTATTGTTTCTTCTAGCATATTGCTGCCTGGTCCTGGTAGAAAAAAAAAGGAAGACGACCAAAAAAAAAAGAAGAAGAGGACAATGTTTGTATGTGTCGTATTAGATATCGTTGTAGCAATTGATCACAATAAAAAAAAAAGGGTTCATGGATAGATTAGATTTTCGATATCGATACAAACCGCTACTTGTCGAAGACTAGCATACCGTCATTTGAGCAGAGAACTCCCTTGTGAATTACCATACTCAATCATACTCATACCCGAAAGAGCTTACAAGTGAGAATCAGTGACCGGGCGGGCGAGCGAGTGAGGGTACATGATGCTGGACCCCCCGCGCCGCCCCATAGGTGCAGCACCTTGAACCAACAAAATGCCCGGGACCCGCCAAAATTGGGGGGGAATGCCAACCCCAACTAAGTACGACTCGGTGGTAGAAATATCAAGCGGCATTTTAATTTTGGCAGATCATGAATTCAGTGAGTACTGTCGTTTAATTGACGGCTCCCAACCAAGCTCCCCCTTGGCGCCAAGGTTATTCTTTACTACTGGTCCCTCGTTTCTTGTCCACGCAAGTAACGGTACCTACATGTACCTATATTATACAGCCTTATCCAAAGTAGTGTACTCTGTTCTAGAGTAATCTACTGCCGCTCAGACCGTCACATTGTTTGTTCTAGAATGAATATAATGACGCCTTGCTGCGCGCGTGCGTCAGGTGAAACAGCATGAATGGTGGTGGTGGGAAACAGTTCAGCTGGAAATAGCTTAATTGGACTGGTTGTGGGGGGGGGGGGGGGTTTAAGTGCACGTTTTTTTCTTCCCTTGCCTTCACCGCTGTTTCCCTTCTGGGAAATGGAAATAGCTGAGTTGGACAAAACATCACTGGTTGTGGGTGGGGGTTTAAGTGCATGTTTTTTTCTTCACCGCTGGTTTCCCTTGCATTCACCGCTGTTTCCCTTCTAGGAAATGGAAATAGCTGAGTTGGACAAAACATCACTGGTTGTGGGGGGGGGGAGGGGTTTAAGTGCACGTTTTCTTCACCGCTGGTTTCACCGCTGTATCCCTTTTTCTTCACTACTCTTCAGCACTCTTCTCGCTGCATGTTTCCCATTCTTTCCCTCTCCCCACCGCTGTCTCCCTTTACCGTTCTTTCCCTTCACCGCTGTTCCGTACCCACAGTCCCATGCATGTAAGGGGAGGACGGTGGCGATTCTACGTAGAGCAGTGCCAGCCAGTTGTTCGAGTGATACAGTGGGTTGAATGTTGGGGGTTGGATGCAGTTCTGCAATTTCATGTCTGGCATTTATCTAATCACAACTTCGGCCCACGGCCCATCCCCGCCTCTTACGTCATCAGCCACACATACTCACAGCCCCACCAATCGTGTCCGCCACAGGATATCATTCGACATCACCACCACCATCATCACAGACAAAATACTTCCTGCCCCTCTACCACCACCCCGATAAACCAAACTACCTCCTCACCCAATTAAACAGCAGCGGCCGCGACCCCTCGGGAAAAAAAAAAATGCAAAAAACCACAACCCAGACCGAACCCCCCCCGATCCCCCAACTCTCCAAGAACCCCCTCCCCCTCTCCGCCTACCAGGAGGGCCAGGTGCGAGACCTCTACTACGCTCGTGTCCGGGGCCTCTGCGCCGAAGAGATCAAGCGTATGCTCCTCCAATCCATCCCACAGGTGTACTCTCATGGGGGGGGGGGGGGGATGTTTGCTAACACTCACAGAATTCGCCGACTGCGCTCGAAACCGCACCATCTCGGCGGTCTGGGCGTGCCGCACGCCGCGGCAGGTAATGAACAGCTGTATGGTGCTGCACGCCACGCCCGAGGTGCAGGACGAGGCGCGCGACGAGTGGTTTCGCAGGAGGATCGAGAAGAGGATCAGTGAGCGCGAGAAGGCCATGGGCGACGGGACGGTGAGGGGGAACCCGCCGAAGGCTGTTGTGGGGTTCACGCAGTTGGGGAAGGGGAGTGAGGGGAGGTAAAGGTGGTTTGGTGGTAATGTGCTTTGTGTTTTTTTTTTTTTTTTCTGTACAGATTGTCAATTAGAAAAATACAGACGGATTGTGTGGCTTGAGTGTGGGTGGTTAGCTAGTTAATAGAGAGAAAGATGGGTTCTGGGTTTGATATATGTCGTTCATTTAATTTACTAGTAGAGCTTAGTAGTCAAGGTTGCTTTACTAAGCCCTTAACTAACCTAATCCGTCCCGCATGTATTACTAACGAGGGAAATGATTGATATTACCACAAATCGGGAATCTCTTTATTCAAACAACACTACACCAGCAGAAAATGATGCAAAGACACTTTTAAAACTCGGGATAGGTAGATCTGTTTCTTGGATAAGTAGAGAGCCAAAAAAAATAGATAAATAAAGAAAAAGAGAAAGAAAAAAAGAGATGTTGAGTTGCTCCTAGAATGGCCATATGCATAGAGCTCCTGGAACCGGTAACCTCGTGCACTAGCTGCGCTGCGTTCAACAACCTTACCAGCAAAAGAGCCAAGGGACGGAAACAGGGATTATTTGTATGAGAGGCCGGCGCCACTCCATACAGATTATCCTTGCCCTGAGCAGCTGTCAATTGCACGGTCTGTACCCACCCCAACTGGTCCGAGCGGTTTTGGAACTCACGCCTAAGCAACTGCTCAAACACAACCAATGGCTTTGGCCTATATACGCCCTGCATGCATCGCATGGTGATCATTGAAAAGGAATTACATGTATAGTCGCGATCGTTCACGGGGTGAAGACGGACATTGGGGGTTGACGAACAGCTGGGGATTTCAACGGATAAGAAATATTAAGAAGGAGCTTGGACATTCCTCACCCATAGTCATAACCCCTGTCCATCAACAATCAGTGTCCATCTTCACCCCGTGAACGACTGTACCTACTCCAAAAGCGCATAGACGACTCCACCACTCACCAGGACACCTCCCTCACCAGGACAGTTGACATAGCAACGAGCAGATCTACGTCATGAATAGTTAACCTTGTTGGTTGAAAAGGGAAGACGGTTCCAACGTAGATCTACTTATTGCTATGTCAACTATCCTAGTGAGGAGGTGTCCTAGTGAGTGGCGGAGTCTATGCGCACAAACCCCCAACCTGGTGTTTAGGAATCCGATCGATCTCCATTGATCGTTCCTAGCCGAGATTAAGTGCGCATGTACCTCTAGTCCTGTTCTCCTTTGTGGACTCGTCCCTCGTTCTTCGGGGCACGGGGGCAAGCCCCCGTACCCCCTTCACCAGAAATAAATACTTCGGTAGCAATAGACATTAAAATTACAAAAGCCGGGTAACACCTTTTCCATCACCATGGCTCGTAGAATATAGGGACTACGTACCCCCCTTCCGCTTCACTTCGTGTAACACCGTTCCAGTCGTTGCGACCTCCATTCATTCCTTCCTACGATGCATGACGTCATCAATCACCACCTCGATAACTCGTCAAGGCAAAGGGGCTCCTAGGCACTCCGCTATTTGTCTGCGTCTTTCGCCGACCAAGGGATTTCCTGGCAGTTCGTATAAATAAAAGGCTCGTATTCACGGGCCTCACTGTTGAAGAGCTGTGTAGGCTGCGAATTTAGTCTACGATTAGAAGTTAGCGAGGTTCTAGGCTCAAGAACTAAATAGGTAAACCTACTTAGCCTCGACCGTCACGAGTCTAGCCTCTATCCGTTGAAGCAACTGCCTTGCTTGCCCAACCAAGGGAATGTTAGGGATCACTGTGTTCAGACTCTGGATGAAGTTGTGAAAATTGGGCTGTGGACCAAAGCCCTGTTGCTGCGCTGGAGGTTGTGCCATTCTGTGTCACGATATCGCTGTATGTGTTGCTATGAGCAAAGTGTGGTTCTCGAGGAGATGGCGCTTCCTAGTCGGAAGGGGGACCACTCCCTATATCCCTTAAGCTAGCAATGCTGACCCCCATATAATCGAGAGCCGGAATTTGTATGGAGATCAACTATTTGACAAGAAAGATAACAAGATCTGTGAGAAAACGCCACCAACCTTTGCTTCTTTCTACCAGCTTAAGGGATATATACCGTGAGTACATGTATCTACGGTACATGTAGAAGTACATACTCGTCCGCCAGGGAAAGAAACAGGATTCATGTTCAAAGTAGATCAACGAGAGAAGATGATAATTGGATCCAGTGAGCGCCTTCATTCAATTGACTACATGTACTATACTTATATACTTGTCTTGTCATGTTTACTGTCCTCATGTTGTTGCTTACATGTCTCTGTAAGCGTTTACATCTCACGTGACCGGCAGTCATTGCTCGAGATCAGGCCGGGTAACTTGTCAAGGGTAAGGGTTCAACCACCAGGCTTGAACGATCCTTACATAGAAATGAAATTAGCTGGAGCTGTTTCTTACATGTGCCTACCCCTACACCCGTAGTACTGTGAGACTTCGCGTGTTCTGATGACTGGGGAAATGCTAATTTATTAGATTGAAGAAGAGGCAACTGATGTATTGACAAGATGAGCTAAGGGACAGCGTTTTCCCGGGGCCGCTTTTGTGGTGTGCGTGGCTTGTTGTCACATAACCTGTGCCACAGTACTCGGCCTAAGTCCCCTAGGGTTAGGGATGGTGCTTATTCATCATTTTTATGCCACAAACAGAAATTAAGTACTGGAGCTGCGCTACGCTTAGGGCCCGTTTGGCAACAAAATGATCGTTGAAACGGAGTTTACAAGGGTGAAAACTCCGTTTTGGCCTGTTGCCAAACGGGCCCTTAGCAACGCCCTGAAGTATATAGTTGACTCTAGTAAAATATTGCTTCTACAAGTGCTACTTTCTCGCCTTGCAGCTCTGCTCTGCAATTTCGAAGGATTATGTAAATTCGAGTATATCAAGTACTTGCTGTGAAGTTAGGTATTTAATCCGGTTTAATGGTGAGGTTGGTGGCTACATGTAATTTCATGCCAAACCTCTCAACTGTGAGCTCAAGCAAGGGATCAGAGCCAACGCCGCTCTTTTTAATGTTGGACTACATGTACAGACCGGAAGCTAATAATTATAACCTGCGATGTCAGTTTCTAGCCGACAAGTACCGGTATGATAGGTCCAAGTAAGCAACCAGGCGTCCTCGCGCCCATGCACAAGGTGCACACCTCGGAAAGCTGACGCTTCTAGATTGAAGGGGATATTCAATGTCTTAGGGTGATTTAAAATTGTACGTGGTCTTTCCCCCAAGTAATAGATGCGGCTACCCTGAGGATGATGACTAAACGGAGTGACTAAGCAATGCCTGGTGTCTAGTGCCTGCTTACCCTGAATTGAACTTCAGGGTGCCTTCAGGGCACTGTCTCATGGTTTCCAGCAACGGTTCCAACACCGCAGTGGTTGTGACGTGCTGGGTGATGACTACTTTCCCGGCCAATTACCGTTGCCCTTTTAGCACACCAAAACGGCGCTAGCGAGTACAGTGGCGGACACTCAAAACCGACCCTCAGTTAAGTTGTTCTAGAGGCTATGGGGAAGTGGTTTTAGATTTATTTCGAAATCCCTTCTGTAGGGCTGTTGGGGGCAGGTAACAGAACTATTTTACAGAGGGACTTTCTTCCTGGACAAGTGTTGTGGTGTTGAAAGTCAGTGGGTGAAGGATAGTTTGATGGTGGGTTACGTGTGTGCATGCATTTGTCTGCTGAGATTTCTGCTGGCAGCCTAACGTGGCGCGTGTTTCTTGCGGTGAAATTCGCTTCATGTCTGGCATATAGTTCTGCCGGTCACACAAGACGTTGAAATTCCCGTATCTAGTTCCCTGCCCATCTGTACTGTCTTATCTTGGTACGAAAAAAGCAAACTTGACGTCTTGTGTGACCGTGGATTCATTCAGATTAATCGGTATGTCTTGCGGGCCAAATCAAAAAATTACGTGAGCTAGAAACCCTAACCCATGATCAGCGTATGTCTGTTATCGTCTTTGGGTAAGTCTGTTGATCAAGCAGAACTCTACTCTGGCGTGTAGTACGTATATATAATAATATCTCTTATAATTTCTGGGGATACGTGTAGGTCTAAGCGTGTATTCCAATTCTATATATCTGCTCTGCATGGGGTAGAGGCAGGAAGAACAATAATTCACTCTTTCAAATATCTGACATCTGACGTGAGCCATTTCATAGCCTTGCACTTCGGTATCATACTCGCGCCTCTTCGTCGGGGTACTCTCCTCCTCCACTCTCTCTCTTCACTCATGTCGAATCTGACAATAATTTTGAAATAATCACTGTCGTAGTATTCTTTGGTGTTGTAATCATATTAGGTCTTTTTTTTTTTTTTAAATCAGTTGTATTTGTTTAAGGTCTAAAACATTCGTGCGATATAAACTATGGCGTAAAAAATACTGTCTTTCCTCTGTTCATTATCACTTAAAGAAAAATGAAAGCAACTTTCTGAAAAAGTGGCTAAGAAAGTTGTTGATGGCGGAGCCGGTCTTATGGGCTTAAGATGCTAGATGGGGTTGAAAAGAGGATTTGAGATTCGCTGGTCTTTGGCTGAGCTTAGTGAGGAGAGGGATGGCCTTGTGAGGGTGGCGATAATAATGTCGTATTGGGGAAGTTGATCTTTCTTGTGCGATGAAAACTACAGGATGATGGTGAGTCTGGTTGTCCCATCCGTTGGTGATTGGATATTGTGGATGTCATCCGTTCTGTATTTATCTAGGCGGGCGTCCCAGGATGGCGTGGGAAGGGTTTCTCTTGAGGGCGCATTTTAGGCGTTCGGGGAAGGTGGGCGTTGATCAGGATCTTTGTGGCATGAGTAACTTTGCGGCTTTTCGTTTGGTGGATCACGAGGCTATGAACTTATGGAGGTGGGTAAGGTTGGGGTGTGAGGGTGATGGGGTGGGGGTAGTATTGTGGTGGTGGGAAGTGGAAGTTAGTTAGGCTATGAGTTGGGTTTTGGCGTTGGGGACATCTTATGTGGTGGGGCGCCTTCTTATGAGGCGTATGAGTGAAAGCACGATTCGATTGGGAGGTGGGTAGCTCCTTTTCAGGCGTTGAGTTCATTTTAGGTGGGTTAGGCGGCACTTTGAGGAGGCGGAGTGGGAATAATGATGCAGTGAGGAGGTGGGGAATGATATTCTTGTCGCTTCCTGTGGACTGGGTTCAGGAGAGTGCTTGTAGTATCGGATTGCGTATTCTTGGCTTGAGGTAGTGGAGGTAGAGGCTACAGGGGCCGCTTCTCTTGAAGCGTTGCGGTTGGTTGCAAGCCGGTGGTCCGGAGGCGGAGTTAGAAGGTGTTATGGGTTTGATTGCAGAGGTGGGAGTGAGGACCGCAGCTCCGTGAGGTGGCGTGGGTCGGATTGCGAGTAGGCGATTTTCCTGCAGTTAGGCGAGAAAAGCGCTTTGCGGCGAGAGAATCTTTGGGTGATCTTAGAAGGAGGCTCTTGCGGCTACAATCTCTCGAGGAAGTGTTCGTTGGGGTTGAAGGAGGAGAGCCAGAATCCGTCCATTTGGCCTTGATCTTGTGGGTTGGATGGTTTGGTTTCCTATGGTGATGGGGAGGAGGCAGATGGGGTCACTATCTTTGGGGGACCTCAGTGTCTTAAGCTTCGGTTTTGGGTGTTGAAAGTAAATGTTCTTGAGGTTGTCTTAAGTTGTGCTTTAAACTTGTTGTAGTGGTTGGTAGGGCTGTGATGTTGTTTTGGAAGGAGGCGGGCCGACTGTGATGGCGAGTCGTCTACGTGGAGAGAGATCGCTGGGTGGGGTCGTGGTGGTGTAGGAAGTTGATGTAGATAAGGAAAGGAGGGAGATGGGGGCGCAGGGGCTCTCTTGAATCTTTGGCGGGTGATTTGGGTGATCACTTATAGAGGAGGTGATGAGCACCTGTCTGCGTGAAGGAGATGGCCGGTTGGTGATGTAGAGAGGGGCGTGGCGCTGTGAAGGGTTTTAGGGCGTTGGTTTAATGCGTGGTCGAAGCCGCTTTGACGTCTGAAAAGGGTGGAGACTTTGAGAACTTTCTTGGTTGCGTATTTCTGCGTTAGATTGATTAGGGTGGTGGCGGCGTCCGGCGTTGAGAGTCCTCTTCTTGAGCGCGTTGGTGGGGGTGGATTAGGCGGTGCTTCTGGCGATGGTGGCGGCGGGTGGTGACAATCTTCTAAGATTTTGGAGAGTGTCTGTAGAATCTTATATTTCTGTATCTTGTTTGAGGAGCGTGATCTGGTTTTGTTGGGTTTAATAATATGGCGTTAGCTTTTGAGCGAGGGTGGTAGCAGTGGGTGAGTAGTTGGTTGAGGAGGTTGGTAATGAGGAGGGTTAGCCTATGGGACCCCTTTCCATATAGGGTAGGGGATGGTGTCGGGCGCAGGCGGAGAGGTTGGAGGTAGAAAGGCTCGGCGGAGTGGGCGCCAGAGGGTGATGGGGGCGTCGGTGTAGTGGAAGGGTTGTGGGGTCTTCTTCTTGCCTGGGTGGGAAGAAAGGCGTTGATGAGTTTTGGTTGAGAGTCTTTGGTGTGGGGAGTTGGGGAGAGGGTATCTTGTCATCCAGCCTTGAAGCCATTCTTCAGTTTCCATCGTATTTGGTTTGTGCGTTCTTCTGAAAGTTGTTCAGAGTGTTGTTGTTTAGCGGCCTTTATGGCGTTAGTAAGCGTTCTTGGCGGATTCATTTGAAGAGGGGCTTTTTTTTCGGTGACGTGTCTTGAGTGGAATATTTTCGGAGTTGGGAGATGTTCGGGTTCCACCATGCTTTAGACCATTTGGATATGGTTTTGAGTGGCGTGTGTCTTTTATGGTGGTAGTTATGGTGGTGAGGTTTTTGTCAAATAGTCGTCGATGGATCTTTGGTAGTGGGCGTCGATGGTGATGGATTGAAGGTGGGGAGTTAGGGTTTTAGGTTGGTGAGTTTAAGTTGTGAGTTTGGAAGGTGGCGTGTCTGAAAGTGGGATGTGCGTGGATATGGCGATGGCGCTGTGATCGGGCGGTGGCGTGTGTTAAGGGGCCGTTTCGCTATTAGGGTAGAGGCAGGTGTTAGCGGCGGTCGATCGCGTGTCTTTTGTTTTGATCAGGGGATATTCTGGTGAAGGTCGGGTGTTTAGGAGGGTGAAGCCGCGGGCTGTGGCTGTGTTAAAAGTAAGGGATGAGAGTGAGGAGTTCTACTGTTTTAAAGGAGGCGTGAGGGTCTCTGGCGAGGGTGGTGGATGTTGAAGTCTCAGGGGTGATTGAGGGGTTGCTGGACCTTGTGAAAGATTATGCAGGGGAAAGGCGTGTGTGTGGCTGGGTTATCGGTTATAGACAGAAGTGGCTGTGACTGTTCTGCTGTTGTTTCGGTGTTGCGATGCAGTTCGGCTTGTATGAAGTCGCGCCGGTGGGAGGGTGATGGAAGGAAAGAGTTCTGTCGAGGAGGTTGTTGTTTATGTATATCGTGTTGAGATCTTATCGGTCTCTGCGGTGGGTGTAGGTGCAACTAATGTGAAGGAAGGGACCGTGGGGGTTTTCTGTTATGGAGTGTTCTTGACGCACGAGACTATGTGTGAGACCGCGCCATTGGGATTGAAAAGGGAGATTAAGCACATTGTTGCTGGAGGCACAATGTGTTGATGATGCTTGTAGGAAGGAGTTGGTATGGTTGTCCGCCATATTTACAAGAGGTTATGGGGGGTTGCCACAGCCTGCGTCTTGTGACTGTCTCCTGTGGCTGAGGGGAGGGTACTGGTGGTGGGGGGAGCTCTTTGTCTGTTGGCTTGGATGATGGCTTCGAGTAAGGCAGTTTCATGAGGCATGGTGGCCTCCTCCACAGGATTGATGCATGAGGGAGTGTCGCAAGCATCCCAGGGCCGAACCACCTTCCCGCAGGTGAGGCACGCAGTGCTGGTTGCGTGTGTGTTCACAGACTGGGCAGGTTGGGTTTTCTGTCTGCATCCTCGGTGCGTGGCGTGTAGCAGTTCTTGCATTGGGTTGTGGGGGTGGCCATGGACCACACGATTGTGCATTTTCTGGGCGGGAGAAGAGGCGGATGGAGTTGCCGATCTTGGTGGCCTCCGAGAGACCGCGATTACGATTGAGAGGTTGCTCGAGGTCATGGTGTTGTCGCCCTTGTTGGCGAAGCGGCAGCGGCGTGATTCCTGTTGCGAAGTTGACGATTTCTGGGAAGTTTTGTCGAGGTTGGTTTTATCTCGAGGTGAAGAGGGGACGCCGCGATGGCGATGTCGACGCTTGGGGCGGAAGGAAGGTTTTCAGGAGGTTCTCATGGGAGCCTGGCTTTTGGTTGACGAGGCTATTGCCTCGAACCAATGGAAAGAGGTGCGAGGAGGGGGCAAGGCGGAGGACTGAGATGGTGCGTTTTGGGGTTTATACGCGACCGAGAGGGCTGTGACTGGAGTGGATCTGCTTGTTCTTGCCTAGGTGAGTCCGAGGTGGACAGATAGTTCTGCGACGCTGGTCATTGTTGTGATGATGGGGTGGTCCTGAGGAGCAGAAGCGTCATTGGCTTAGGGAGGGGTTTTCTGCCCCCTGCTTGGCCCTGTCTTTTTTTCTTTTCTTCTTACTCTTGGCGGTCTCCACCTGTTGGAGGTTCTCTTTTGCGCTTGGAGGTAGTGACTTTTGATTCGTGATGATTGGGCTGGTTCTCGTCTGGGGCTCTAGCACAGAGGCGGCAGGCATGGTGGTGGGGGATGGGTCAGCGTGGTGATGGCTTGTTCGATCCTTGCGAATTGTCATTGTCTTGTTCAGCTCTTGAAGTCTTTGTGATGATCACGTCGATGGGTGGGTGTTGTCGGGCGATCTCCCATGATGATTGTTTGACCAAGCCCACGTGAGGATGATGATGGCGGCTTTATCCGGCGGTTTCGTTATCGAAGACTTTGATAGGCGTCCTCGAGATGGAATTAGGCGTGGTTGATGCCGGTCGATTCAGGCGTCCACCGCGCCAAGCCTGGAGGGTGTTGAGGGCTGCGGTGATCTCGGGGATGGAGGCATAGTTAAGTGGTGATGGTTGAAGCCTAAGTGTTAAAGACTTTTGGCCTTGTGTAACGTGGTTGCTTTATAGATTTTGGAGGTTAATTTCAGAAATTGTAGGAATAGCGGGAAAGGAGCTGCGCCATATTGGGTCTTATCCTTGGGTATATATACTGGAAGCGTGGTCCCAGAAATACTAGCCCGGCCGTAAGTCATCAGATAAAATCTATAGGGTTAGGGTTTGTTCTTATCTTATCTTAGTCAATCCAGCCGCTGTCGTCGAATAATAGCCCTAACCCTAGCACCGGCGTTAGCCCCAGCCCTTCCACTCTCAACTCATGCGCTACTATCCCAGTTAGCCCTGGCCCTGACACCTCACCCACCCCGGTCAGTGTCAACATTTCCTTCAACTACAACGGAACTTCGCTTCCTTTCCCATATGCATTGGATCCATCGAATCCGCCCATGTTGTGTGTGGAAGGGTCCCGTACAGTAACTGCCCCTATCGAGCCGGCTGTACGGGATGGAGGAGGGCCGATCGCGATGGTGGAGGCTACAACCGTTTAGTTAGTATTCTTGCTTACCTGAATCCAATGATAGACCCACGTGACTCAGACATCACCCGCCCCGGGCTGTTACAACAAGATCTTCTTGTTGTTATGGCAACTGCCCGAGTGATGGGGAGTGTCCGAGTGATATGTCGTCTAAGCTGACGGTTTATGACTTCTTGTACTGATGCTTGGAGGCTGCCTAAGACTGTTCGTTCCTAGTCCCATTCTCCTTTGTCGACTCGACTCGTCCCTCGTTTTATTTCTCAGTCTACAGGATTCGTAACACAGCACGAGATTGCACAAAAATTAATTAATTAGAAAGAAAGAAAGAAAAGAAAAGAAAAGAAGGAAAGAAATGAAAGGGTAAGAAAAAGATAAAGGAGGGGGGAAGATTTCTTCGCTTGTTCCTTAGGCCTATGATAGCGCCGTGATAGACGGTATACAGTACCACCTTTTGATTCTAGCTGGCAGGTGGGTCATGTCACCAGCTGCTGCTGCCCCCATTACTACATGCTGGATCAATCTAATAATTTTTGTGCAGGAGCCACAGATTGTCACAATTAGCCCCAGAAAACGGATCCGGACGGGGGGGTGGTTGGATTATAATAGTTGTTTAGAATGATGGTTAATGATACTTATATATTGAGCTTTTTTCTTCTAATTCCCAATTTGATAGTCCTGATTAAGAATACCGATAGCTTGGAATTTCCCATACCATACCATACCCTACACCCGTCACACCACCGCAAGAATAAGAAGCCATGAAAAAAAAAAAAAAGAACAAGAACTCAACACCTAAAACCAGAAACAAGAAGAGGGGGGGGGGAAAGCTAAAAATCTAAAATCTATCTACTCCCCGCTAGCCACTACGCATCCGGCATACTACTATCCACCCCCTCCTCCTCCTCGTCAAACAAATCCTCCACATCCACATCCATCGCGCCCCCACCGCCACCACCCAGCCCCCCGACTCCACCACCACCACCCCCCAACCCCAGCATCCCCCCCATCCCCACAACCCCATCCTCATCCTCCTCCCCACTACTCTCCGCCATCCACTCCTCCTTGGTGTCTGCCAGGTCCCAATTGATCCCCGTCAGTGAATACTTCTCCGGCGGCAGCCGTACGCCAAACTCCTTGCCCACCGTCGGCAGCCCAATGCGGTTCCGCTCCTGCGCAATGTCCAGCAGGAACTCCTTCGGCAGTGCTGTGTTGAACTGGTGGTTGATGCGCGACGCGACGGACATGCGCAGGTCGGACAGCGAGATTGTGGATGGCGGGTTGGGGCCGCCTGTGTTAGTGGTGTTGTGGATTGCGTCGCTGAAGAGGAGGGCGTCTTGGAGGACGGAGGAGGTGTAGCCTTTCTGGGTGTTAGTTTGAGGAAGGGGGAACCGGGAGGGGGGGGACAGACGGTAGGCAAAGTCCATGAGCATTAAGGGTACACGCTCCTGGTACGAGGAGACGCCCATAGATGCGAGGATCAGGTGGATGATTCGGGCATCGCGCGGCTTGCGCGTACCAGCGGGGGGGTCTGCAGGCGCGTCTGGCTTAGGAGCGTCTGTGGGGGCGGCACTAGCGGCACCGGCAACATCGGTAGTAGGCTCTGCAGTGGCGGCGGCGGTGTCGGCGGCGGTACTGCCGTTGGTATCTGCCATTGTGGTTGTGGTTGTGTGGTGGTGTTTGTGGCGGGTTCAATTCAATTCATGAATGCGGTGGTGGTTTGGATGGTGTCACGTGAGTTAAACCGGGCCCGGCCCGCACCACATATCATTGGCTGGTGATGGATAGATTACGTGAGATTGTGCATGCACATCGATAGGGGAGGTAATGATCAGGACTGCAGCTTATTAGGTCATCGGCACAATGTATTGATATGCGATGATCACTGAGCCGGATTGGTTCCCGTTACCCCCAATGAATTGGACTGAGTGAGTGCTGAGATGAGCACACGAGCCAGCGTTCATCTGGTCACCAGCCACACCCTGTTGGCTTGTTTTTCTGCCTGCGCTAACCTTTTTTTTTTTTTTAGTTTGACCCCGCTATGTAACTAAGCTGCCCCACCAAACAAAAACGTTGCAGGGCCCACAACCGAAAATACTTTAAACCAATCACTCGCCCCCACCCCCACCATCATCACCATCATCATCACCACACAAAACATCTCAATTGCACAGACACAGCTAGACAGACAGATAAAGATAGCTACATACAGATAGAGTCTACAGGATGTCGTTGCCTCTCATAACTGCAATTGACCCGTTCGCAGAGTCCCCTTCGACTACCACCAAAGGGCTCTCCCCGAAGCACCTCACATACCTCTCTCAAGTCTTCATTACCGTGACGCCTGAGACCCTCGAGCAGGCACTCAATTATATCCCCGCCCATTTTCACGAGTACACCTTTTCCGTGAATGTGACCTCCCTCACTTCCACTGCCGAGATCCGCTCCCTCCTTGACGCTGGAGCAACCCGTGTCTTCGCAACCTATGACCAGCTTTCCGAGCTGCAACCCACGCTCAATGACGACTCACGCCTCGTCCTCCTCCTTGACCCGACCCACCAGAGCAAGGAAAAAATAATCACGGCCATCAGCGATACCAGCGTTGGCGTCTACGCACACAATGTTGTTGACCTCGACTTCATCGCTGGCTGGTTGCAGGGGTACGGCTCTAGCAACCGTCCGCCCGTGTATGTGTCTTTTGCAACTGCACCGGCGCTGGAAGACGTTGTGAGGATCTCGAAACTTGCTGCGGTGCCTATCGTGGATGCAACACTGATGACGGTGGAGAGTACAGCGGAGAACGGGCTGTTAGGAGTGGCAGAGGTGCTCATGGCGGGGGTTGTGTCGGATCGGGCGGATGGGTTGGTGACGACATTGGTGGTCGATGAGAGAGGGGTTGCACTCGGGCTGGTGTACAGCTCCCTCGAGAGTGTTAGGGAGAGTTTGAGGACGGGCAGTGGTGTGTATCAGAGCCGTAAAAGGGGGCTGTGGTATAAAGGTGCCACTAGCGGTGCTACACAGGAGCTTATCAAAATCGATGCCGATTGCGACCAAGACTGTCTCCGTTTCGTTGTCCGTCAGAAGGGCTCCGGTGAGTCCCATTCCCCTCCATCGCGATCATTGACCCCACGAGTGCTCCCCCATGACTAACCTCCACTTCTTACCCTCTGCAGGTTTCTGCCACCTCGAAACTGCCACCTGTTTCGGCGCCTACACCGGCCTCTCCCAGCTGCAGAAGACGCTGCAAGCACGCAAGACCTCTGCACCAGAGGGCTCCTACACGGCCCGTCTCTTCTCGGACGAGAAGCTGCTCCGCGCAAAGATCCTCGAGGAGGCCGAAGAGCTCTGCGACGCAAAGACGAAGGATGAGATCTCGTTTGAGGCTGCGGATCTCATTTATTTCGCGTTGACGCGGTGCGTGGCTGCCGGCGTCGACTTGGCCGATATTGAACGCAACCTTGACGCAAAGTCACTCAAGGTAACCCGCCGCAAGGGTGACGCAAAACCCAAGTATCTCTCTACTACAGCCCCGGCCCCCAAGCCCGCAGAAACTCCGAAAGAGCCCCTCGATCCCAACAGCCCCATCAAGATGAAGCGCTTCAACGCCGCTACGGCCGCACCCACGGAACTCGACGCTGTCCTCCGCCGCCCCGCCCAAAAAACCAACACCGTCATGTCCATCGTCACCCCCATTATCGAGTCCGTACGCACCCAAGGCGACTCCGCCCTCATCTCCCTGGCCGCCAAGTTCGACCGCGCAACCCTTACCTCCCCGGTCCTCCGCGCTCCCTTCCCGCCTGAACTAATGCAGCTCCCAGCAGAGACCATTGCCGCAATCGACCTCAGCTTTGCAAATATCCACACCTTCCACGCTGCACAGCTCGAGAAGGAGCCACTTACAATCGCCACTATGCCCGGCGTGACCTGCTCTCGCTTCGCACGCCCTATCGAGCGTGTCGGCCTCTACGTCCCCGGCGGGACAGCCGTCCTGCCAAGTACAGCATTGATGCTCGGTGTGCCGGCGCGCGTTGCCGGCTGCGGGCGCATCGTCATCGCGACACCGGCTCGCCCAGACGGCTCCGTCACCCCAGAGATCGTCTACGCCGCCCACAAGGTTGGCGCTGAATGCATCGTCCTCGCCGGTGGTGCGCAGGCCGTCGCGGCCCTAGCCTACGGAACAGAGTCGGTGCCGAAGGTCGACAAGATCCTCGGCCCTGGCAACCAGTTTGTCACGGCTGCAAAAATGCTCGTGTCCAACGACACGGCCGCCGGGGTAGCAATCGACATGCCCGCCGGCCCCTCAGAGGTCCTTGTGATCGCAGACCGTCACGCCAACCCCGCCTTCGTCGCCAGTGACCTCCTCTCGCAGGCCGAGCACGGCGTCGACAGCCAGGTTGTTCTTATCGCTGTGGACCTGGACGAAGCCAGTCTTTCTGCAATCGAAGATGAGCTGCAGCAACAAGCCCTTCTCCTACCCCGCGTGGATATTGTGAGAGGCGCCATCGAGCACTCTGTCACGCTGCAGACGGACACAATCGAGGAGGCCCTGCGGCTGAGCAATCTATATGCGCCTGAGCACCTGATCCTGCAGGTGCAGGATGCTGCGAAGCTCGTGGATGGCGTCGTGAATGCCGGCAGCGTGTTTATCGGCATGTGGACACCAGAGTCGGTCGGTGATTATTCAGCGGGGGTAAACCATAGTCTACGTGAGTACTCCCTCCCCCCTCCCCCCTCCCACATTTCTTCCTGAGATATAGCGGACTACTAACACAGCAAACAAACAGCGACATACGGCTACGCACGCCAATACTCTGGCGTCAACCTCGCAACATTCGTAAAGCACATCACGAGCAGCGAGCTGACCGAGGAAGGCCTCCGCAATGTTGGCGGCGCCGTGATGCAGCTGGCAAAGGTTGAAGAGCTGGAGGCGCATCGTAGGGCTGTGGAGATTAGGCTTGAGTGGGCAGATAGGCAGAAGAAGGAGTAGGTGATTGTGTGGGTTAGGTTTTGGTAGCAAGATGGGAAGGGGTTGTGGGTTAAATTGGGTGGTGGTTTTTATTGACTTTTTTTTGTTGTTGATAGCTATATAGGTACTTGCCGGAATGGTTTGCTTGTTTGCGAGTTGCGGCGTGCTTTGGGTGCTTCATGGGTGCTCACTCGGGGTGAATGATCGTCAGTGTGAAATGTCCGCCAGTGGTCTTGGCTCTACAAACTACGAAAAGGGCGGGTAACCCTTTGTGTTACATGAACTTGCAGCCTCGTAAAATTTCAAACTTACACATTCACACACGCCGCAGGAAAAAAAAAAGAGGTGAACAAACAAAGTAACAATATCCCGAGCTAGAGAATTATGAGCGGCAACTGCAACGCCAATCTCGCATCAGAAGCCCGGGTGAGGTTTTGATCTTGGAATTATTTTTCTCGCCGTGGTATGTCTGGTCAAGTAGGGATTCTTGTGAGCCGCCAGACATCCGTAGAAAGACGATCCGTCAATGGGATTCGAACCCGGGACCCACCCTAAGAGAGGGCGTAATACAACGATTGCGCCATCAGGGGGGTTGGGGAGGTACATGAATTTATGTATTATGTATTATGTATTAGTATGTACACATGGATGCATGGATGGAAAGAAAAGGCATGTCCCGAGCATTAAAACAATTGCGGGCCGCAACACTAGAGGGGGGATAAACCCCACCCCCATGCAGGCACACATCAGAGGGCTCGAAGTGGGAATTCAATCTTGGAAGTGTCGTGGTATGTCTGGTCAGGTAGAAAATTTTTTTGGTGCCGCCAGACATCCGTAATGACGTTCCGTGTGTATGCTTTTTAAGTATCTATGTGGTGGACTTCACAAGCGAGTGAGCAATTGGGGAAGGGTGAGGTACATGTAGGTAGATGGCATTTTTTATTGGTGGCTATTACTACATGTACTTGGCTTGTTTGTTGGGCGGGTGGTTGGTGGGATGGACTCGATGTTGCGGAAGAGGGAGGGTTCGGGGATTATATACGGGGCCTGGAGAAGGGCTGGGCGCTGGCCAGGGAGGGGGATGGGGGTCTTGGCAGTGGTTGTTGGTGCGGGGCCGCGATTGGTCCCTGAGAGGGCTATATAAACCTAACCCTAAAGTCTGGGTTGGCATGCTTTGTATGTAGGTCAATGATTGCGCTACATGAAGACCTCCCAAGTCAGCTGCAGGCACGAGCCCACTCCTGTCTCAGGCGGGATGAATTGCTGATCTCTTAAATACCAAACTTGTTACCTGGATTCAACCGTCCGGTAATATAGCCAACGCGCAGCATGGTCCAGGCCTTGTGCCGGTAAGCCACCATCAGTTTTCAAGACTCTTACCTCCATAGCCTCTCAAGCCCCCCCCCCAGACGTATGATCCGCGCTTATTGGGGACATCATCTTTTTACTGTAGGAATCTTTATAGAAATCCCTGCTAAGAACCCCCCCTCCAGATCTGTCATGGGGCTAGCTTGGCAAATTTTCTCTCGCCCCAAGCGATGTATGTATGCAGCACCTCTAGTAGCTGTTGCGCAGGGCAGGTCTGAAACTATAGATTAGACTGTCCATGGCTGGACGACCCTGAGTCTGTCTGCCATCACGCACGCGAGGTGTCTTGGGGGGCTCTGCGTTTCAGAGGGCAGCTGGCTCTAGCTCATGGGTCTCTCTCTCTCTCTCTCTCTCTTCACAATACATCAGCCCACGGTAGGCCCGTGTGCGTGGCCGCGCTTCCTGCTAGACGCAAAATCAGACCGAGGTTCAGGCCTTTCCCTCCGTTGATAAGTCAGATGAGGATGAACACAGATCAGCGCGAGTGGTAGTCTATGATGGTCATTAGGTTTTAATTCCCTGCAGGAATAGCTGAGAGGTCCTAAGCTGCGATTAGTAGCCCCCAAGAAGTGAGCAAAGCTAACTGTTGATAGGACCGGCGGTGAATAAAGGCGTTCGCCTGCCGCTGCGCCGCGCAGCACAGACCATTAGTGTACTCGCTTCCAGCGGTTCGCCGTTGTAGCCAGGCCTTATTCTTTACCCAATACCAAGACCAAGCTAGGACCGTTTCACAGTCCCCCGATACTTGAGATGACACGAGAGGTAGTGTGATAGCGAGAAGCAGTGTGATGGGTGATATGCCCAAGAATATGTATGTTCGTTCGTCCGGGTAAATTTCCGGGCACCGCCCAATCGAGGGAGAAGGCCGGCAACTGCTAATCAGGTCGTTATAGGTGGCGTCTATATGGACGTATTGGTTTGACCCCCCTCAGACCAAGCGCCCACAGTCGTATGGAAATCTCCCACTCTCGGCGTACTGTCCCAGGGCAGGGGAGCATCATCTGTGGTGAATACCCTACAACCGGGCTACTCCTTCTCGCAAGTCCGCACATGATCTATTGCTTGAAAACCATCAGTAAACTCAAACCCGAGATGAAAATCGAGGAGCTGTAGATGGCTACGGGATGCGCGAGAAAACGCTGCACAAAACCAAGATTTTTGGAAGCTGGTCCGTTGGCCAACTACATGCCACAGAAAAATCCTTCAACGGATCACTCCCCCTGGGCACCACAGATATACAAGACCGATAAACGGAGCCACCCATCCCCCTACTTGGTAGGTTAAGTCAAGTGGGACCTAGTAGGAGCCACCTACAACCCAGCTCCCCGCGGTATAACAAGTGCCCCCCCCCCAAAGAAGCCAATGTCTAGTTGGCTACTGGACTCTCCATGACACTTCATATGTTGGGTGATGTGCATGGTGTCCTTTTAGGAGAACCGTAGCTCCGACGGAGTGGCGATATATGCGAGTGATACTCTATGATCGGAACCATGGAATAGTAATCATACACATGCAACCGTTAGGTTATGGTAGCACTTAGGGATTACTGCTGTCCCAGTTTGGGCGAGTGACTGGAGAAAACCTCCCCAAAACCAGCCCGACAAGCAAGACTGGCGCCAGCGCGCTGGGGGGACAATGGGGAACAGACTGGGCCTATAGCTAGTCACCGCAGAATTCTTCGAGCAGTATACAGGATCGAAGAGAGGGCGGTGTATCAGGAAACGTATATACAGGTGATGTTTCATCTGATTTTGTCTTTGGTAAATTATTTAATCTTTTCTGCATTTCGCAACGGAACCAGCGGGAGAAAAGCTTCTCGACAACACTTACTCGGGCATTATCGGGAGGCTACCCCTCTGAGATGAAATTGCAGTCGCTCGGCCTTTGCACCAAAATATCTTATAGGTATAAGAGTCATATTGATTTTTAGAACTTTTTATACACAGAGCAGCCCTACATCCAGCACATAAGAATGGGAACATTATTGCTACATCCAAGAAGCAGTACATATATCCCAGGGTATGATAACCAAGGAAATTAAACAGTAAACACAAGAGACAAAAGAAAAGTCTAACCGGCCTCCCCTCCCATAAACTACAAGTACATATACAAGTTTCCATCACTGTAGTACTAACTTGTAAGACAAACACACACATATATACCAAGATCAGATCAGTAGATCAACTATCATGCTTAAGCAATAGGGGCGCCAGTTCCAGAGGGAATGGCACCGGATGGGGCAACGCCGGATGGCATACCGCCGGATGGCATAGTTCCGTTCATGCCACCACCGGCGCCGGCATCACCACCGAAAGTAGTATCAGAGGTAACACCACCATTCTCAGTAAGGGTAGCGGCAATAGAGATATCGTAGGCAGCAGTAGAGTTGATACCGATGGAGATCCAGGCGAGGATACCTTCACTGACGTCATCACCAAGGTAGACGTACTCTGGGAAGGGGTCGTAGTCATTTTCGGCCTGGCTGGGCGCCCACATATCCTCTTCGTTTGTAGTGACAGCCTGGGTGTTGGTGTTGTATGGGTAAACGGTCTCAACAGCGGAGCGAAGAGTCTCATCCCAGAAGAGCTGTCCGATGTGGGTGACATTTCCGCCAGAGAAGGTTTGGTTGGCCTGGACGGTGCCGCCCTGGTGTGCGACAATGTGGGTGTGAGTGGCACGTCCCTGGTAGTGGCCAGGGAAGAGGGTCGTGAACTGGGTCACACCCTCGTCATCAGTTTTCCAGAGACCTCGGAGGAAGGTATTGTCAAGGTTGGTCGAATCGCTCGAGTCACCGTTTCCACTTGCGACAATACCAGAGTAGACACCGGTGGAGTTTGCGTTCCAGATGTCGACATAGATATCAGGGACAGGCTCGCAAGTATTGATATCAATGAACTGAAGGTCGAGGTAGACATCGACACCCTCTTGGTCCTCGCGGACATCCTGGCGGACGAACTCCCCAGTAACGTAGTAGGGACCCTCAGTGACCTCGGGGGTAAGAAGGCAGGCGAATGAGCTGCCAAAAAGGTAGCTAGCGTCAGTGTTCTGTGAGAGGCCAGTCTGGTTTGAGTGGTGGTCTACGGCCATAGCAGAAGCCAAGTCACGGGCCTTGTAGAGGTTGTCTAAAGAAATTTCTTAGTTATTTGTATATCTTGAGATGATTTATCATTGACCTGACTTACTGGACTCAATCCCACGCTTCTTTCGGAGTTTCTGAGCGAGCTCATTGCGACGAGCGACAGCACGCTCCATTAAGGCACGCCCACTGAGGGACTCTGCGCATGCAGCGAGAGAGCGCTTGGAAGCGTGCCAGACGGCATCACGCTTGACGAGATTCTCAGCTTCATGACCTCCAGGGTGAGCAACTGCTGAGCCGACGAGACCAGCGGCGGCGGTGAAACCAGCTAACAAAGCGGTGATTTGAACCATTTTGATTTTTTTTTGAGATGTTTTTACAGATGGAAGTGCAAGTTCGATATTGTGAAGAGACTGTATGGTTTGTACGGTGGCGTGAGTGAATGATACTGAATGACTGCTCTGATAGCCCCCATTGAGAGTGCAAACCCTCAAACTCTTATAGATCTCAGAATTCATGGTGAGAGTACGAATCTCTCCTCATGGAGTACCTTATTACGCAGCACCTTACAAGGGCTACGAGTCTTCAAGGCCACTTTCCACGTCAAAATCGCAGGGTTCCTTTCAATAGCTCAATCTGAGAAAAAAAAAAACGTTGTTAGCAATACTCGACAGCTGATTCGCCCACCCTCGTTCCAAGATGGAATAATAGAGGCTATGGCTCGGCGAAAGCTTGCTTTAGGGTTAAGACAAAGTCGTCACCATGTACCCACATTTCTCCTATGTAATCCTCTGTTTTGCGGCCCACCCGTTACCCAGGATCTCTACCGGACTGTTAGCCGATGAAGCCCTCTCTTCACCACCTGGGTTGTAAACAGGGGTGGTTACCACTCCGAGTGATAGACTATGGTTTTTAGAAGTATGCCAAGAACGGGGAGTGACGCGTCCACTTCCGCGCCACGACGACTCTCTTGGCATAGACCAAAAACGGTCAACTCCGGTACCAACCTCTTTACTGTAGTACAAGGGGCATCTTCGAAGTGCGGGAACGCAACACCATGTTTTAGTAACTATGGTAGCGGTCTACAGGCCATATAGATTCGTTTCATGTTTATTAGGCTGTTTGTAACTTCATACGTACGTACATGTATGCACGTACATGTACCTACACATACCATAGTAGAAAAATCACCGTACATCACTCGAAATATACCTCGATACAGTCATTCAAGACAATCAATAGTAACACTGACCTGTATATGTGGTAATGTGAGGTTTTAGGACGTGCGCCGCCTAAGAATTAAAAATTTAGTTAGTATGACTTTAAAGCCTCGGTGCCAGAGCGAAATAGGTGCATGTATGAAGCCTGTATGCCTGCTACATTCTTCGATAGACGCGTCAACTACCAATTAGATTAAAGTGATATTGAATACATAGAACCTAACTGAAATATATCGCTTGACATGTCTTCTGTCAAATCGCAGACAATCCTTAGGGTGGCGAAATGCAGTTCGAAGATAGCCTAGCTTCATTAACCGGAATTACTATTTAGCTCAAAGCGGCCACCATCCCTTATAGGTACAGTTTCAAAGATATTTCGGAAGCTCTTGACTATTATGTGCCCCCGTTAATGTAGGAATCTGACCTGTTAGCATCGCTGAAACGGTCCTAGAGAGACCTCTCTCCCCTACTTCTCTACTTCTATCTCTATTCGAGAATAGGCTCCTAGCTGGTACTATAATCAGTAAGAGTCTACGGGTGCGGGGTCCTAAGACACCTACGCACTTTCGGCTTACAGCATCTACATATTTTCATAGTGTTGCGCCCCTTGTCCTAAGCTTCTTATCAGCGAAAATATAGTAGATTAAGTAACCAAGCCATTCATCCGGTCCTTGGTCGTAGTTAAGTGCGCCCAGGGTAAAAGCTTAAGGCTACATGTACAAGTACCTATGTACTTGTACATGTATGTATACGCCCAATAGGACTAGCGGAATGGTTACGGCCTTTGCATAATTGAAAGATGAGGGCTGGGTGTAGGGTTAAGGAGAGAATTATAACGATCAGTAATCTCAACACGCACCTATAGTATATGTCTACCCGAGGGTGGTTGTATATATTATCCTTCCCCCATAGCATGTTACAAATCCTACAAGTCTCGTTCGTCCGTCCTTTAGAGATAAGACATGCAAAGACGCGGAGTGCTAGGATGTGTATCCTTTCAGTCCAGAGATGCGAACCAGGGAACGGATATTAATCTACCCACTTTAGTATGAGATTAGTACACGTGTTCTAGAAGAAAAATTTTCATCGGATTCTGGAAATGTTATCATCCGGGTCCAGCCCAAATACCTTCTTTGATAAATAATGAACATTTCCGGTAAAAAAACTACCCCTAGCTACCTAAATGTAACTAGCATGATCACTATATTCTTGCTAGTCGAGCTTCACACCCCGCCCGGTGTTCGGTATGCCGGTGACATTGAAAATATGGTGAGCGGCTTGATCAGACCGGCTTATATTTAATTGTAGGTGAGATGAGATAGAATAAGTTAAGTCGGCAGCCAAGTCTCTTGGCTACATGTATGTAGAGATAAGCCTCTAAAACGTAGGTGGAATGCAGGTACAAAACGCCCTGTGTATGTCGAGCTAATTATCTTGGCTACATGTATTCAAGCTTTAGGTGGCCCGGTGGCCAGGTGTTATCACTTGGCAAAAAAAAAGTATATGATCACCCCGCCCAGGGTACTATTTTGCCCCTTAATTCTGAACCAAAATTCGTAGCATTCGATACGGTGTTAGATATATACGGTATAATATAAATACTGGAGTGCTACCAGTTATCCGCTATTGTCGACACGAGGGAACTGGTGCCGATTTGATTGGTAACAGAAGAAGTGTGCCTAATATCCTTAAAAAAATATGTGTGTTATGAAATCAAACCTTTGAAGTTGTTCGAAATATATCGGGAGTATGAGGAACCTCTACTAGAACCCAGATCACCAATGGATGACGCTATATCCTAGGGCTTCTCTTTGGGAAGCCAATTCCAGAGGTCTCCATCTGAATCAAGATTCAAAGTCTATCTGGCCCACTACACCGACGCGACACTTTTTAGATGTCTTTTGACTATTTTAGATGATATTTGCTAAGGTTGAGCGGTGGAGGATTCATAATACATGTATTACCCCCTAAAAGCAATGCCTCCCTTTGGGTCCTTGTAATTAACCCCCACCGCATTACCCTAAGTAAATATCACCCAAAAATAACCAAAAAAGTGCTTCCGACATATTTGCCTTCATATTAGACTGAACTTTAGTCCTACCATCTTTCATCAACGGGACTCGGTTGCTTTCTCGGTGGAACAAACACGTTAGTACGCGGCTTGTACTTAGGACAGATTGAAAAACTTCGAGGAAGAACTACCCACAAATCAAGGAAAGTATAATGCCAAAGGTAAAGATAATAAAGCCAAGAACTGCCCCTGCTTCCCGTAGAGGCCCACTGGGCCTTGCAATTTATAAACCCATGCCGCGTCTGCTCAAACGCGTACTCTAACATTACCACGATGTGATAATAGCGGGCCTAGGATCGTCTTCAGGGCATATAGGTGCTTTCGCTTGGCATTAAATCTAAGAAGAGCCTAGCCAGGGCCCCATCGGCATTGTCAGTCTGTGGTACTCCGGGGCACATCACACCTCTGAAGCTGGAGCACTCCGGAAAGACAGAGGGGAGATAATCGTATCACATCAATGCATTGTGTGGTTTCGCATTTCTTTATTGACGAAGAAAATTACGTCATCCCCTGAGAAAGGAGGAGTGGTGGCTACCATAGCCTACGGGTTGCATGTAGTATGAAATATAAATAAATAAATAAATAAATAAATAAATAAATAAATAAATAAATAAATAAATAAATAAATAAATAAATAAATAAATAAATAAATAAATAAATAAACAAATAAACAAATAAACAAATAAACAAATAAATAATGCATTGGGAGACAGGAGGTCTCTTGCGAGTGATTTTCTGTGACGCGCGCTTGGCCATTAATATTTGTGTGGATTTAAGTTTGAGGCGAAAATTCCAAGCATAAGTTCATGTAATATAGTACCTGTATCGGATCTGAGACTAGAGTCATTAAAAACTTATTCCTCAAGCTTAAGCCCCCGAACTTGCCAGGCATACACATCCTCGAGTATTTATATATTCTTTTAAAAGCATGCAGTATCAAGCCTTTGCATACTGTTTTTACCAGCGGTAAGGCAAGGTCTCTGGGAAGTGAATCACAAAGTATCACTCGCCAGGTATAGAGCTCCTTGATGGTGTGGTGAGAGCTCATGAGTAACTAACTACATGTAAGGTTGAGACTAACCACGAGTATACTAAAAGAAGTTCGGTCTTACATCTCATAACCACATATTTTACTAGCCGGGATCATACGTACATGTACTTACGACAAGAATAGGTTTCCGCGGCAAGTAGAATTGGTGATCACAACCTCTCACTCGCTCACTCGGCCTGATAATCAATCCTCTTTAGAAAGCTCAATACCCACAGCCAAATATGAGTGAATTTACTGTAGATTAAGTTAAGCGCTTCTAATGCAAATACATTTACATCAAACCTCATCAAGAAAAAAAAGGAAGAAAAAAAAGAAACACTTCCGTTTGAGAGTTCTCTAAACAATCACCAAAAACTATGCCGGCATATTAATGAAACTATTTCCCATTTTTTCCCTTTATACAATGGCTGGTAGGTAGTAGGATATAGATGGGCCATTCCCAGGACTAGTCACTAGAAACATATTGGTGTTACCTCTAATTTTTTGTCAACTTCCTCAAATTTGTAGTAAGGTACTTTTTTTGATCAGAAGTTGCCAATGCCAACCAAGAAAGAAAGAAATGTAAAAAAAAAAGGAGAAATAAAACACCGAGTTTTTTTTTTATTTCGTTTAAAAGACAAGAGCGGCACCCTTGGTCTTCTTGTCACCACTGTAAAGGGACACACGTTAGCACCGCTATTAACACCGATTGCTCCAAAAAGTAGATTATAACGTACCCAAGCTCGAAGTGCTTGCATCTTTTCAGGGCAAGCTGGGCCTTGGTCTTGCAGAGAGTGCACTCCAGTCTCAACACGACCTTCTTTGTGGTCTTCGCCTTCTTGTGGAAGACGGGCTTGGTCTGACCTCCGTAACCGGACTGCTTACGGTCATAACGACGCTTTCCCTGGGCGAACAGAGAGGCCTGGAGGATTGAGAAACTCCGTTAGCTTACCCCCGGTAGTGCTGACATCTGAGTAGGCGGGGACGGACCTTTCCAGCCTTGTACTGGGTGACCTTGTGCTGGGTGTGCTTCTTGCAGGACTTGCCCTTGCAATAGGTCTTACGGGTCTTGGGAACGTTGACCTAAAGGTGGCAGAGTTATTAGTAAGCGCTCCGCTATGTCTCTCGTTTCCGCTAATGTCTGGTGGCGGCGAATGCTGGCTTGCTACATCCGAGCTTCGTTCCCAGCTCTTCCTCTACCCTAGGCGTCCAGAATTATTCCAAGTTATATGGGGCGACAAGCGGCATGATATTGCTGTACATGGGGAGGGCGTATCGGGCTTGTTGATGGGCGTTTAAATAGTGCTAAGTGCGAACCACCATGCGTTCGATCCCCACCTCTATCGTCCCCCCACATCCCAAACCCTAATAAGCGCCTAGCCTTCGAAATGATTCAAGTCGCACTACCTCTCGTTTCCGTCCCAATTAAGGTTTTCCGTCTCATCCGCGGTTTCGCGGAATATAATCCCGTTCGGCACCACCAGACATATGGAAATGCAAAAAAATAAATTGGACATGGAGAATCCTTACCATTTTGAATCAGTGGATGTGAATTCGGGGGTCGTGAGGTCTCGTTTGGTGGTCGGGGTTATCGTAATCGGTTGTCCAGGCAAGAAACGCGTTGGTGGTTGCTACCGCCATCGTGATCGTGGGGCGGGCGTGTGATGTGTGTGGGTTGTTTAGGGTTGCTGGGACTGCTTACCACAGCCGTACCCTAATCTGTTATAATGCCGGTCTGGGATATACTGTTGAAATGATCAGCGATACTTAAGCAACTCTAACGGCCCGGTACTAAATTAACCCTTTATACGCTTTCTAGAAACAAACTCGGATTAGGACTCCTTACGATGAACCCATCTTGCCTCAGCTCGGTGATCACCCCAGCAAAGCCTCGGGGCCCAACTCTACCTTTACTCTAAAATGTCACTTAAAGACCACTACATAGAACAGTGAGATTGATTACTGTTTGGTGCGTCTTCAGTCATGAAACGCTCAATTTTTAGTTGTTAGATTATTTACTTGGCACATGATAGGAGAGTCGAGTATCTACATATATGCTAAACACAGGCGGAGCAGAGTCGCTTTTTTATTTGTATAATACTTAATTCGGTGGCCCTAACTTACAGCCTGTGCTCATCATTTGAAAAGAATCGATAATGTCCCGGAAAATAAGGAGAGGACTGAGCTGAGAATGGCATATGGGGTTATCCATATGAACAGATATATCTGTGTAAATATACCTTTTGGTAACTATAAATTGAACATATGAAAATACCCCCGTAATCGACTAGCTAAGTGAAGAATATAGAACCTCACCACTGCTCCACTCGGGCTTGAATCGGCTTCTCATAGCGGCGTAATTATGTCTACTAATACGTAGGCTACGCTGCAGTACTGTTTATTGACCTCTGATGGTATAAGAATAGAACTTGTTGCCAATGAAATATATGTAATAAGATCTTGCACGGCATTAGCTATAGGATCTGATAAGATCCTTAATTGATAAGGGCCTCCAACGTCAGTCAAACCACGAAGCTCTAGCCTAAGCAACCAATCCAATCCCAGAACCACAGCTCTCGCAATGATTAACGCCGTGCTAGTTTTCAACAACAATGGTCAGCCCCGTCTGACCAAGTTCTACTCCCAGATCGTCCGTCTCTCTAATACTAAAATATCTGTAAAAAAATATAAGTACTCAACTAACCCATCTCTCAGGACGTCTCATTGCAACAGAAGCTCCTCACCCAGATCTTCTCCCTTGTCTCAAATCGCCCCGCCTCCGCTTGCAACTTCCTTCCGTAACTCTCTCCACTCCTTAATGCCTGGACGGTATGCAGGGACTAACCTGCAGCCATCACTGCCAGTCTCCCGCCTCTACTCGCCGGCTCTTCTTCCTCCTCATCATCCTGGAACACCACCGCCGGCGACGAGCCCACAACACTTCTATACCGTCACTATGCCACGCTCTATTTCATCGTAATCAGCGACTCTCTCGAGTCCCCCCTGGGTCTCCTTGACCTAATCCAGGTGTTCGTGCAAGCCCTCGATGCACTCTTCGAGAACGTCTGTGAGCTTGACCTCATCTTCAACTTTGAGACGCTGCATGCAACACTCGAGGAGATGATCATCGGCGGGTGTGTCGTCGAGACAGACCTAAGCAAGATTGTTAAGGCTGTGCGCGACGCAGGAAAGGTCGCAAAAAGACCGAAGGAGCGTGTAGGTGGTGGAGGCGGGTCAGGCATGGGCATGGGCAGGGGCGGGTTTATGAGTGCGGGGGATGTGTGGACTGGGAGGTAGGCAGTAGGTAATATGGGTAGGCAATGAGCATGGCGTTTGGAGCTGTTGGGGTAATCGACTGGTACGTATGTAGATAATCGAGGTATAAATACCATAGAGCGAGCCTTGAGCCTCAGTTTCGGAATCTAATAGACTATGAAGAAGCAATATCTAGGAACACACAGCTAAGTGAAGGCCCAATATGCATACATATATGCTAACCAATTTAATTTAGGAGGCACTTGTAAATGATGCTCGTAGGACGAACTTTTAGATACTGCGCAGTTGTATTCATAGGTTGAGCTAGACCAATAGTAGGAATTTGAGTCGAGGCCGATCCGGATCCGAAAGATAGCGTCAAAACTGGTCGCCTTAAACTCAGGTCACCCTGGGTCATAAGCCGCACAATCTACTCTAGCTTAACATATCTGCACAATGCCGTAAAACTTTAAACAATTCATCCCTCAAAGGTTCAAACCCCCAAGATAGGCTCTGTTTCACGGAAACCACAGCCTCGATCCAGCCAGTGATAAAATAGATCACGGGACTAGGCGCCGTTAATCCGCATAATAGAGCCGTGATACCTAAAAGAGCGACTACAAAGGCTCTGATAACTTTATTTAGATCCTTACAAAATAAACAACCTTTCCTCAGTGCCCCACCTCCCGAGTGAGTACCCATGAGCCTGTCCCTCTATCCTCCAAATTGCAGCCGCATGATATTTCCATCAACCCAAGACCTAGTAGGCATCGAAATTCCATGAACATCCCACGTCAGAAGACCTCCAAATTAGAATTTTTGCCGATTCTATACAGAGCATTAAATGATCATCAGGAACAGCATGGACGACTTCCATGTCTGCATCGCCGGCTACAAGAATTCCAGGTCCAATCGGTACCTAGGTAATTGAGTAGAAATCTTATCCATGTACGGCCAACACGCCGCAAAATCCAAAAGTTTAGACAACCAAGTCAGACCCGTTCCCACGATGAACTTGTTTGATCTGCTACCACTACAGAGCACCATTGTACTCGATATGGGTTGATATCGGACATAATGATTAGCCTGCCCTGTTCCTTTTGGTGAGACAAGGGGAAGTATGACGAAATGCGGCTCAAGTAGCCTAACGTAGATGACCAATGATTTTTATTTTATTTTTTGTTTGTTCAGCGAACCAGGAAGGAGCGCGACCATGTCCAGAAGGCAATCGGCTCGAGATGAGGCGACAAGTAAGCAGTTAGCTAAGGGTTCGTGACCACACAGATGTGATATGATATCAGTGAGGGGACCTGGGGGGACCTGAAAGTGTATTTAAAGCAATTAACCCCCTCTAGTCTAGCCCGTGACTTCGGAACGTTTGAAAGACCCCCCCCCCGCCACTATAACCACTACAAATACAACCACTACCGCTAACACCTATCTTTTTAAACCTTACCCAAAACTACTTACCTAGAACTCCACAAACCTAAACATACTAGACCCACCATGTTAACAGTACCACTGAACGGCACTGGGACCCCCACTCCTTCCATCGGAGACCCCTCCTCTGACTCATTCTCCGTATGTGTTTTGTAAGTACTCCCCGCGCCCCCGCCACAAAGCTTCCGCTAATACTTCACTTAAAGCTGCGGTGCCAATGCTGGTACATCCCCTGCGTTCCTCGCCGCTGCCGTCGCTCTCGCCAATACTATGCGCGCCAATAATTGGTCGCTGGTCTACGGCGGAGGCACTGTAGGTCTCATGGGAACTATCGCCAAAACCCTTCGCTCCCTCGGCGGCAACGTCCACGGTATCATTCCTCAAGCCCTCGTCGCCTTCGAGCAGGACGGCGTCACTCCCGACGAAGCCGAGTACGGCAAGACCACCATCGTACAAGACATGCATACACGCAAGAGCATGATGGGGAAGCTCTCCAATGCGTTTGTTGCGCTTCCGGGTGGTTTTGGAACAATGGAGGAACTTTTCGAGGTTGTCACCTGGAACCAGTTGGGGATCCATACGTGCCCTATTGTGTTATTCAATGTGGATGGCTTCTACGATGGGTTGCTGGCTTGGGTGAAGAGTGCTGTAGAGGCCGGGTTCATTAAGCCTGGCGCCCAGGGCATCATTGTCGAGGCGAAGACGGCACAGGAGGTTGCAGACAGAATCAGGGATTATGTCCCTGCGTCTGGAAGGATGAACCTCAATTGGGGCTTGGAGTAGATAGACCATCATGAAACTTCTTTCGAGTTAAATAAGCTTCATTGTTGGTAGATTTCATGAGAATGTGGGTTTCTTTTGTCCTTAAGCATTTTTCTTTCCCCCTCCTTTTCTCCTTTACGGACTATAGCCATTTTCTCCCTATTATTTTTTTTTTACCCTAGAGAAATTGAAACTGTGGGGTGGGAGTTATTGGGTAGAGTTTAGAATTCTTGCCTGTAACTACCTTTTACTAAATAGTGCCAAATAATGATAACCATGAAGAAACAATACCAATTCTCCGATATTAGATTCACAAAAGGGTAAAGGAATCACTAGAACTTGTTGATATCATAGGTCTGTAATTCCATTATTCACAGAAGACAGGCAACACAAGAAGAAAAAACTACAGGAATACAAACTTTTTACTCTATTCCGTTGTATCCATAGTCTCCTCTGGAGCGCTCTCAGCTGCGGCCTCCTCATCGTCGGCACCCCTCCCTCCTCTGCTGCTCTGGACATTCCCGAGCTTCTCGAGCCACTCACCAACCTCATCTCCGTCGTAGAGCTTAAACTTCTCCCCAATACCAACAACCGCAAGACTTGTATTCGCGATTGTGAGCTCCTTATCCTGAGCCAACGAGTCCCTCAGAGCCTTTAATCCATGTAGAACAAGCTCCTCCCTGCTGCTGTCCGCGAACTCCTCGTATGTTCGTTCAAGGTATGTCCTGGCGCTCTGTGAGCGCGCGCCGATGGATGCACCACGGTACTCTAGTACCATCCCCGAGGGCTGGAACTCCCAGAGGTGAGGGCCAGTCTCATCGACACCGGCAACGAGAAGACCGACACCGTATGGGCGCCGACCGTAGTGCTGCGTGTTTACCTGGGCTTTATCGGCAATGGCATTGACGACACGGGCGACTGGGACAGGGCGGTTGTAGAGGAGACGTGAGGACATGGATTGCTGGCGCATGAAGTTTGAGAGAACACGGGCATCGGGGGCCAGACCAGCGAGGGCAACACCGAGATGTGTATCGATACCTATAAACATATGCTCTTGCATCAGCGTCCCATCCTACAGTCATCGACAAAGTTTTATGAGTGGTATTCCAAACCGATGATCTTCTTCTGGTAACTACCCAGCTCCTCCGCGTTTCTCTATTTCCCAGTCAGTAAGGTCCGCTTATCCCACCCCATCTCATAAAACAATACCTTTAGAGCAACAAGCACAGCATGTGTCTTGCTGACCAATCCCACGGCGACAGAACCCTGTTTTATAGCCTCGAGAGCATATTCGACCTGGAAGATGCGGCCTTGCGGGGAGCTATCGTCAAGGTTGTTAGTGAGGGTTCATCTCAACGAATAACGGAGAGGCTTTACAAGGTGACGGAATCGTTGTCGTAGTTGTTCCTGAACATTTTGTATGTTTAGATGCTCAGAAAATGATGGATGGAGGGGTGATGGTGATGCTATGTGCGTGGGGTTGAGGTGTTGAGGTTGACGCGGAGGTTTCTTGGTTCTGAGAAATACTTCCGTCTGGTAAGTTTCAGAACGGAAATGACAGGAAGCAGGGAATAACGAATTAATATTGGAAGGCACAGTTACAATTATGACAATGAGCTTCCAGAGGTTCTTAGAGCTAGAGCTTTCTCTCCTTGAATGCAAAAACAATTAACAACCTACAAACTAAATAAAATAGCGGACTCTGCCCCGCTATTTCCCTGCAGCTCCGATAAGATACCAGTTACATTTGTCGTCCGGGTAAGCTTTAATGGCGGATCTCAGGGTGGGGCATCTCACTAGTGACGAATCGTGTGTAAAGATTTCAAAGAAAGATTTCTAAGCTGTTTCTCCACGGAGTTTTTATCCCACTACCAAGCCTCTCTGATAGATAATTCTCACCCCCTCAACTCACACAGTTATAAAGCCATTCTCTTTTCACTAGATCACTAAATTACAGTTCATAAACAACCCTACTTTTAACCTAAACATACATTTAGAGTAGAGAACTTACCTCTCGACACACGAGACAAGCCAAAATGTCACCACCAGCGGTCCTCGTTGACACTTCCTCCGACTTCCCCCCCCCTTCTACCTCCGCTCCAGCTGGACGAACATTACTTCTATGCCCACCATCCATCTCCTCGGCTCCAGCGCTCCTCGAGTCTGCCCTCTCAACACTACCGCGCGACTCCGCTGATGTCCAAATGCTTGACCGTCTCACCCTTGGTCTCGTGTCCCTCCCAACGACAACATACACCTCCGTACTGCTTCTCTCTTCACCCACCGCCACATTAGAGCTCCCAGCCCCTATACTGGAGAAGGTCTTTGCCTCCATGGCGCCTGGGGCTAAATGGCGGGCCCAGGATAATGCTCCAGTTAGCGCGGATAAGCTCGCGGTTCTCATGGCCGGTTTCCTAGTGGCGGACGACGGATCTCTCGTAAAGCCAGACACAAAGAGTGTGCCATTGAAGCTACGGCGGAAGACTGATGGTCCCGTGGTGGTGCCAAAGCCTGTTGCGCCGGTTGCGGCGGCAGCCGCGCCGAGTGGTGTTGGGTTCATCGATTTTAGCGACGACCTAGATGACGATGACGAGTTGATTGATGAGTCGACGCTCCTTGAAGGCGATGATTTAGCGGCACCAATTCAGCAACGTATGCTACCCCCTCCCGTTGGTCCCACCGCCATTAGGTTCCTTTACTAACTAAAATAGCCCCTGAATGCCGTCCCAAGCCTGGGAAGCGTAGGCGCGCATGCAAGGATTGTACCTGCGGTCTCAAGGAGAAACTCGAGGAAGAAGACGCAACGCAGCGCTCGGCAGCCGATAAGGCACTCGCCGCGGCAAAGGAGAAGGCTGCGGCGGGATTTAAGCTTAATGCCGAAGATCTAGCGGAGATCGATTTTACAGTGGAGGGCAAGGCAAGTTCCTGCGGGAGCTGCTACCTTGGTGATGCGTTCAGGTGTGCGGGCTGTCCTTACATCGGGCTTCCTGCGTTTAAGCCTGGTGAAGCGATCGTGCTCGAGACTGAAGATCAGTTGTGAAGATATGTAAAAAGTAGATCTCTTTTTTTTTTTCTTGTTTATTCGTTTGGTCCGGCTTTTCCTTCCTTCTTTTTTTTTTTATCTAGTTTGGGTTGGGTCAGGTTATGAGGGGAAAGTACAGTTTTACAGGGTGAATAGTTGCATTTGCAGTTGCATTGCTTGTTAGCTCTTGAGTTCTCTTTCTTACATACATAAATTCCTATTTCTTTAGTGTCAATGATAAATGACTATCTATACTTATTACCAAAGGTATCCCTAGGGACTTGACTGTTCCCGTGCTGCATAGTTACAAGCCACCAACTTCACTATTCGAGTGACACCCTATGACCCAATGGTCCTCTTCCGAACCTAAGCTCGCAAAACGTCATCTACTTAGCTCTCAGGGCTACTATATAAAGGGTCACCAACGCCCACTTTTCTTCCTTCAAAAACAACCTACAAAGACCACGTATCCTCACCACCACCACCACCCACAAAAATTAACAACAAAACAAAATGACGACGCCTATGCTTGTATATATGCTTGAACTACCCCACATATTATTCCCACAATGGCTAACAAAAGTAAAAAAAAAAAAAATAGGCTCTGGTCATTTATCAGGCTACTATGTACACTTGGGCTGCACTTACCTTCTATGACAAGAGGCTTACAAGTCCGTTTGTGGCGATACTTTATTAAAATGTGATCTCGAGAGTCACCGGCGGGTGGGGGAGTGAGGCCCGATAAGCTGAGAGAAATATGATGTTTTTATTTTGGGTTTGGATAAATTAAGCTATCGGTTTATGAAACCTATAGGTCGAGAAACGTAATGGCAGGGACAGTTCCCGGAAGAACGACCTGGTGGATTTCTGCTCTTTGCTTATAATTACATGGCGAAAACTGTTTGTTACATGTACATGCAGTCTTAATAAAAGATCGTTTATTATTCTGCAAGTCATTAGATGACCCGACAACCTGGATATTTGCTGTAGAGTAAAGCTATGCGCATCACCAAAACACTGCATACATGTATATAGAACGTCTAAGATCTCCTCCGCCAGCGTTACAGCCCAGCAGCTTGTGTCACCATGATCACCGAGTGATGGGCCATGACACCGTTTTCCGCAAACAAGAAGCCTCTCAAAGCAAAGTAAGAATAGAGAGTGAAAGTAACTTTCGCAGGTCTTGATTGAGCTTAATCGCTGGTAAACCAAATCTTCGTGGCTCCAGCTTTGTACAATAGAGCCGATCACCCCCCAACCAGTAGCTACAGTACCTGCCCCAGTCTTGGCGTTCCACAACCCAGGCACCTCGCGTCACTCAGCCCCATCGCCCGCCCAACCTCAACCTCCAAGAACCAACCCACTCCACATCGAAGCCCTCACGAACCTCGCGGCCCCGTAAGCAGTACCTACCGTTACTAGCATATCTAGAATACCATATACCTATCATGGCCGGCCTCAAAACCATCATCGCCCTCTCCTTTGTAACCCCCCCTCCCCGCCCGCCCAACTGGAGAACAGCTAGCTAACCAACCAACCCGCAGGTCCTCGCGATCGGCTTTCTCCTCGTGATCCTCTCCTCGGCGCTGTTTGGAAACTACTTCCCGCTTTTCGTTGTAGCAACATACTGCCTCGCGCCTCTACCAAACGCAATCTGTTCGCGCTGCACCAGCCCCGACGACTTCATTGATAATGCGGGCTCAGGTATCCAGGACTTGGGGAGGTTTCTGACGGGCTTCTTTGTTGTTATGGGGATTGGTAAGTTCATTTTAGAGCATAGGATGGTGGAGAGTGGAGTGGAGTGCGGAGCGGAGAAGTTGTGAGCTAATGTGAGAATGTACGTTCATAGCTTTGCCAGCGGCCTTGGCACACTCGGGGATCATCCAGGTTTCAGCTATGGTCATGTCAATTATTGGCGGCCTGCTCATCTACGGGACCATCATCTCATTCACGATGTTTTTCCAGGAGGAGTCGGACTTTTAAAATAGTAACGTGGTGGACACTGGCCCGGACAGTGCCCAAGCACAGACAATGTAAGGAGTAGCTCTAATGGAGAGCTTGTAGACAATGGGCAACAGGTTATGACGGTAAAGACTGACAGGACTGGAACGAATAAAAAATTTGACCGGGTTTCGGCGCAGTGGTGAATGCATGAGTGAGTATTGTACCATACAACCTTTTTCTTTCCTTTTTTTATTTCTGAAGCCTGTGGACAGCATGGGGAGAGAAGGGACTGGTTAATTGGTTTTTTTTTTTTTTTTTTGCTTTACCGGACAAAGGGCAGGAGCGGTGGGTTGGGATTCTATTTTTTCTTCTTCTTTCTAGTTTCTTTTTTGTCTTCGAGTACTTCATGGTAGCAGTCAGGATGTGCAATTATAAGTTCTTCATTATCCTCTCTGTTTTTTTCTTTTCGCTATTTTACTAGTTTCCCAGAGCGGAATTACATATATCTCAATTCCCAAGAGATCATTGACCGCTCAATTGTTCTATGATTCTACGATATCGCCTGATTACCAAGCATCACAAAGCCAAGGTGTCAACCAAAAGGGATCACCTACTTCACAGCAGTCAGGTACTGTGGCCAGCATACCGTACATGAATTACCTTTAACACTCTATCGCCCTCCTACCAAACTTATCTGTACAAAACCCTCAAAACTCCGCAAACACAACACGCAACATGAGCCAGTAAATGAAAAAAAAAAAAAAAGCTAATTACTCTTGGTCCAACAACAAAACAAAACAAAACTCTTAGGACTAACTAAGATACAAAGCACAACCTCATTTACTTCACACCAAAACGTATGCTACTAACTAGCCCTCATAACCCTCTGCGCCTTCCAAGCTCCAAAAAGTCTTCTAAATTCCTTTATGGCTCCCATGACCAACGGAACGCCAACGGGCCCCATAAGTGGCAGGTAGACGGCAACCTTGTGCTCCTCAGGAAAGTACACTTGGCCAACCATACTTTTCTCGAAAAACGCTCTTTCGGCCTGGATAGCAGCGTTTTTGCCTTCTTCCAAAGCGCCCCCTTCACCGGAAAATCGACCGTTCTTGAGCTCGCGGCATGCGTTCTTCAGTGACAGAAGAGTCGAAGCTACTGAAGTAGAGACTGAAGACGGGATGGAGATAGATGGGAGAGCAAGCGTCAATCTGTATAAAGAGCCAAGGGTTGAGGATGCAGAGACGACGAGCTCAGCAGATCTTTGACGGGTTAACGAGTCAAGTCTGATGGGCAGGGATGCTGGACGAGTTGGTGCCCCAAGGAGGGAGAGAAGTTGGGTAGCAAAAAGATCGAGTGCTGGTTTCAACGCTTCTTTACTCAGGTACGATGTAAGCTCGGTGTCGGCGGAGCTGTTATTGGAAGAGCCGTGGTTAGGGTTCATGATCATGACACCGCCCCACTGGGGCAAAAGGAAGGCATTCGTGGAACTGTCGGAAATTAAGAGAGGCGATTGGTCTTTCGACGGAATATAAATAATAAAATTAATGGTCGGGTAGCTCGTGATGCTGACCAGTGGCCACTCAGCGCTGTTGATAAAGCTACTAAGATCCTCTTTCTTTAAAACCCACTGCCCCTTTTCCTGCCCCTCCTCCAGACCTGGAACCCAAGTTGGAACTACACTCGAAGACAATGATGCATAAAACTGGATCTGAGAGTCGACAGTAAATGTACTGATCCCGCCCAAAGCGTCGAGAAGTGGCTGTAGATATTCAGAGATAGAATTTTCGATATCCCAGCTATTTGGTAGTCCTGATGCAGTAAAGAGGGAAAACGTTAAGTGGTATGTTGGAGAATATCTGACTATTCGACTCATCTTGCGTGTTATATCTGCTGTATTGACCTTGACCTTACCCAAACCATTATTACCATTCGAAGTACTTGATGGAGTTGAAGGAGAAGAGGAAGGGTTCGAGGTGGTTGATGCCAGAAGATAGGAGATCATTTGCTGTTCTTCCGCAAATATCTCCTGAAGAGTATTTGCCACAAATGCCGAGAGGCTTGTCGAGGGATTGTAAGAAGGTGAATAAGATAGATTTATCACACGTGATGATGGAGCTAAGTTATATGAATGGGGTTTTCCAGCTGGCCCGGGAGAGAGTCGTAGAGTTGCAGCTACGACCTCGTCCTCCCCTTCCTCCGGGGACTTTGACGCATTCGTGGAGAGCCGAAGCCGCAGGTGATGAGCCGAGAAGTCATTCGCGTCATCAAGCGCATGTTGCACAGTCTTAAGTAGATTTTCGGGATCCGGTAACAATGGTGCCTCTACATCTATGAGTAGTGGAAATTCTGCTCTGCATGCCTATTACCTTTAGCTTCCTTGCGCCATCAAAAGGGGGCACATTAACAATAACAAACCCTCCCATCAGCCCAGCTTTGCATCTCCTTTAACGGAAGCGGCGCACGGTATATGGCGGTTGTCATCCACCATAATGGTATTCCTACAGAAATAACCACGATCCAAAAAGATAGAAGAACGAAAGATCGAGTGCGAATATTCTCGGGGGTGTCCGGGGGAGGTGTTTTTGTTACTTTTAAATCAACCGAGTTTAGAGGAGGTTTGTCTGCCGTTGCCGTAGCTAGAGCGCTGGCAACTTCAGAAGCTGTATCGGGCTCCGATGTGGAGACCATTGTTACAGTTCGGATGTGATCGTAGACAGTGGTCTACAGCTGGTGTTGAGGCTCAAGTGTCGCAGATCACAACACCTGGCAGGTACCTAACAATTGAGATCACGTGCATAGGTATCACAACAAATCTGAATATATCTCGGCCGATACCTCGAACTCTTCTCGGGCGAACTCTTCTCGGGCAAACTCTTCTCGGGCGAACTCTTCTCGGGGGAACTCTTCTTGGGCGAACTCTTACTCGGGCGAGAGTTTCTATGTTACAAAGAATTACAGATTCGAGAAGCTAGAGGGTTCGGAGAGATACATACAAGTACTGTAGCTAACATGTACATGTAATATCCCAATTGATCACCCACGTTTGTATAGTATACGGTACAGGTAGCGAAATGCTTCCAGCCCGTAGATACATGTACTTAGGAACCTCCTCTTTTCATAAATCCCCAAAGGTATGAAAGTTATATCTGTCTGATCGGACAGACCAATTCTTCACAAGGCATCACTCATGCAATTATGCCTCTCAAACAATGTTGCGCAATAGGTATTGCTTAGTGCGAAAGTCTTCAGGGCTGAAACAGCCACAAAGAAATTAAACTCCGAAATAGATGATGTAAGAAACGGTGACGTCATAATATAAAGGTATGTGATACATTGCTTGGTAATTACTACATCAACAATAATAAGGGATTTCGGCCGAAATGGAGAGCCTAAGTTGTACAAGCTCGCCCAAGAACTTAGGTATAAAAGTTTGAGACCTTCCGCTCAAAACAATCTACATAACGCACACAGCAAAAGCCCAATAACAATTCGACACTTCAACTTCAACAATTCACTTATCAAATCTCACTTTAACCCAAGAGCAGCCATGAGCAAAATATTGGTCGTATTTGGTGCTACTGGTAACCAAGGTGGATCAGTCATTAAAAGCGTTCTTGCAGACCCCAAGTTGTCAAAGGAGTTCAAAATCCGCGGCATTACTCGCGATCCTTCAAAACCAGCAGCCCAACATCTAGTAGACCAGGGAGTTGATGTAGTCAAGGTATTCATATATTCCCTAAGATCATAAAGACTCAGCTAAAAAAAGAAATTTAATAGGCAGATTTGCTCGACAAAGGATCACTCCGAAATGCCTTGGTCGGAGCTCACTCGGTTTTTGCTGTGACAAATTGTAAGAACGTATTCTTCATGCTAGCGCTTTCTTTGTCTCATTCATGCGGCTAACGAAGAACAGACTGGGAAAAGGCATCGAAAGAGATTGAGGTGACTCAAGGGAAGAACATTGCAGACGTCTCAAAGGAGATCGGCGTTGAGCACTTGATTTGGTCCTCACTACCCAATGTCACGAAATGTACGACATCTGAAGATCTACATCCAGCCCATAGCTCTTAACGCTGACCTATCATAGTAACCGATGGGGAATTGCCAAATGTCCCTCACTTTGATGGCAAAGCTGAAGTCGAGGAGTACATTAATGCACTCGGGGTTCCGGCAACGTTTTTCCTGGCAGGATTCTACATGCAGAATCTGAAGAGCGGTATTAAATTGGTATAGCACCCAACCTTTTCTTTTCCATGCCATTCTAAATATACCAACCATTATTCTAGGGCGAGGATGGGAAAAAAACATTGGCGTTCACTTTCCCAGGGGACACCGAGGTCCCGCTCTTTGACGCATCAGCTGATACCGGCAAATTTGTTGCGGCCATTCTATCGCCAGATTTCGGAAAGCCCAGAGGAAAACAAATCTTGGGTGCATCTGGCTGGTTCACCCCGAACCAGGCCATGGCCACATTTGAGGAAGTCACGGGACAACCCGCAAAATATGTGCAGTTACCTGAAGAAGTTTTCAGAGGCTTTGTGCCCGAGGCTGTTGCAACTGAAATGATAGAGAACTTTAGACTGGTCAGAGACTATCAATATTATGGCCCAAATGCCAAAGAAAACCTTGAAGAATCGTTGAAGGTATGAACCACTATCCGATCGACAGAAGCTACGGTGCTCTATCTTCCTGCATCCTGTGTATCTGATTCTTACTCGTTAGATTCTAAACCAACCCCCCACGAGCTGGAAGGAATTCGTTGAAAGGAACGGGCCCTGGGAATAAATATGATGAGAGAGAACTAGCGGGGGTATCATTGGTGCGCCCGGTATTTAAGGCTTGTTTGAAATCCTAGCTGTGTGAAGTAATCATGAGAAAAGGGAAATAAAAGAACCAATAGTATCTTTGATTCCAAGCTGTGGACAGAGCTGCAGTTGATGATCTTTTACAATCGTTCACCCTAAGCCGCAGGCTAGCCACGGCCTCGCAACTTAAGTGACTCACATTAATTCAGAATTCCTCCATACATGAATCTAAGAGAATAGATATTACTTGTCCTCACTACTAAAATCGCTTACTAACAGTACAGTTTAAGGGAATGAAGATACAAATACACAAAGCGGATTAGACTGGCGTCATTGTCTCTCACTCGACTACATGCACCCGGTACTGGTAAACCTGTTGCATATGTCCACAAAGCGTTAGAAATCGTGCCACGGTGTTCTAGGTGCTGTCAAACTTGCAACGGCAGCCACCTGCAAGCCAGGGTCTCCAGGAGGTCCGTGGAGACCCTGTGCTCCTGCGGAATTTGCCAATTTGGTGGTTGTGTATCGACGACCAATTACCAGCCGGTTCAGAGGATGAATATTTTATTGGCTAACAAGCGATAGCTGTGAATCGAGGCACAAGGATATAGATTCTGAGTTATATCTTGGCATATGGTTATTACCCCTTCTCACTCCTAGCCTTCGGGGGAGGCACAAGCTGGTTGATTATCACTATCGCCATCATCACCAACACCCCTCACTAGACCCTCGTTGAAACATTTGACCGAACAGCATAACAGCCATGGAAACGGAGAAAATAAGACAGCCTCGGGAAAAGCTCAATGCAAGGCCTCTTGCGGTTTGGATTCTTCTAGGTGTCACAATGGAAGAGAGAGCAAACATTTTAGATGGTGGGAATCGATCATTGCCGGATTAAGCTACATACTAATGCCTAAGTGATAGTTGTCCAAGAAGTCTATGATAAACATAGACTTGTTGACCAAGACACCGGCTTTACCAGAATCCCGAAACACATTCTCGCCGAAGCGAAGTCTGATCTGATCAAAAGACTACCGTTAGTATTTGAAAAATGCGAGACAGACTGGTTTGCAGACTGGGCATTAAATCGGCGGCACCTTAAGAGAAACCGAGGGAGACAGAGCGCTACAGTACAACAGCAACAGCAACAGCGTGCTGAGGTTTCGACTGCTGAGAGATTTGATGTGCAACCTATATCTAATGGATCAACTACTTATGCTGGGGACACAGGTATGCTACGCACACTATCATTAATCGACCCTTAACCGTGCAGAAGTACTAACAATTATCTCCTGTAAAGGTCATTTTCGCCCTTGGTAGCTAGTTACCTAGTTGCGATATACAACTCTTACGGTGGCAGACGACATGTAATTTGCCTTTGTCGTCTTTTTGTTTTAGTTTTAGGTCCTGTTTCATACTCGCAAATTGTCAAGCCTGGTTTTGTAGGATAGACTTCACGGAATTCAACCGGAAGGGGGAAATAAACATGTTGGCGATAGCTACACATTGATAGGTCCGATGATTGGGTCACATTACAAAATCAAGCACAGTTAAAGCTGAGAGAAGTTATTTTATACTTACTGACTGTCTTATGCGTTATAAACTCGTTATGATTGAATGATTGATGTAACACATTATGTGGTTGTTGCATCCACATCTGCCGGCTGATAGTTGCGACTTGTTCTACTAAATCCATGGGGTTTCCGGAAATAGGCCTTAATTGGCCATAGGATATTATTTTTTTCAGCATGCATCACATTTCTAACATCAGCCTTACTTAAAAGCCCACTTATACCACCAGGATCTCATGTTAGGTCGGAGTTTTTGAATCATAATAAAAATTATTACACAATAATGAAATGATATCATGTAGGATCTAGACTAGGCCTAACATCGCGTCATTCATATCTGCCTCACAATACATCACTCGGAATATAGTGGAGTATGGAGCGTTCTAGCCAGCTCTTCGTTGACTCTTCACAAACTCTTATTTTATCTGTCAAATGATTAGGCGAGAGAAATAAAATTGTGGGCACTTATGCACTTCGTTCCGCCGCTTGAGATGTCCTGCTGTCTGCTGTCTGCTTGCCTGGCTGCCTGCCTTCCTGCGGCATCGAAGACCATAAGCGAGGATATATTGATGAGTGATGCTTTTATAGCTCGAATCTCGAACACGTATAACTATACGCGGCGGGCAGCCTGGGGAGTTTTTTTTTTCTTTTGCCTGTGCTGGAGCTTCCGCCACCCAGGAAGCAGTGTGAAAAAGGAACCATCAGCCTAGAGCGTTGTTATTAAGACATTTGTAGACCGATTGGCCTGCCGGCGCGGTTAAGTAGTCGAATAGAGTAGGCACTTAAAGAAGCAGAAGTAAAGACTTCATGCAATGCATACATACATGTATGTAGGCATGTCTCTCTTTTTCTTTCCTACGCACATGTAGTCCAACCAAGACTATGGGACTGCAATTAGTAAGCTTGGCTCTAGCCAGTTAGTTTCATATTTGCCGTTCGGTCCGTAGAAACCTATCGAGAAAATTCCAACCCCAGGGATTTATCCAGAGCACAGCAGGGTGACTTTTATAGTTGGGAACCATCCAAGGGAAAATTTTGATCTGGCCAGTCACAGTTTCAGATGACTGCCTATCAGAGCTGCATTGTAGCTTGCAAAACGGAGTTTCCAATCCCAGGAGATCCGTACGGTATCGATACCCAGACCATCGGGCCCCGAAGCCAACCACAGGTGCAGCAGAGGCAAACCCCCGGTAAGTCCCAGGTATACAACAGAACCTATGGCGGTTGCAAACCAAGAACTCCCATCCCCCGGTATACTCAATGCCATTAACCTGATTGCGATTGCATCGGCGTGGCCATGATTGGGGTTGGCGAACAAAAGCAACCATGAGCAGCATGCCAGCCAGAGGACAGATCAGTGATAAGGAGGATAAAGAACATGACAGGGAAGAATTTTCAGCGTTGAACACCAGCTCCCAATCCTATTGACGCTTGATTGCTGTACGGCACCATTGGTATGTAGCAGAGATACGAACGAGTCCGGTGCATTGCAGAAAGAAAGAGGATGGTAAAGAATAGGCAGGCAGACAGACAGTCTAGACATATGCAGAGTGCCCACTCTGCATGCCTACCCACGGGTCAGGGAGAGATGCTGTTTTAACCCACTCCAGAGTACGATCCGTAATCGATCTGTCCAAGTGTTATCTGGGTCCAATTAATTAAGTGGACTATCGCTTATCGCGCTGTGGCTTTTGAGTGGCCGCTCAACGTCATGTAACTCTAACCTAGCCTCGCACCCCTGTCCTGTGTTTGAGTTTTGCTCTATGTAGCTGGTCTTGTCATCTCTGCGCATGTTTTGATAACAGCTCCTTTTTGTTCTTTTCGATGAGGGAAACCACCGGCTGGCTAAGCACGCTCGCCGCTAGTAAACCCGGTGATTACATTATCTTTAGCAATTACATAACTTCTCAAGATATGAAACACCGGCCAACAAGTTAAGAAAAATAAACCGTGGGATATCTTGCACACCTCTTCTCTGCGTCCTTGAGTGAGGTGTAACTTGGAGTGTACACCCAGTCAAAACCCAAACCCGATACCAAGCTTTACACATTAAGCCGATCCACCTTTGTTCAGAGATATATGAGGAAATAGGACGAACAATGGAAATCGGGAAGAATAAGGAGCTGATACCACAGCAAACAAAACAAAATCCCTAAACTTGTGAGTGCTAGAAATAATATTCCCAAGCCCACCCGTCAAAAGACGTAAATATATATATATATAAAATCCCTAAATGTCATTATATAGATAAACTGGCTCATTAGATCTTGCCCGGAAAGATCAAAAGAAAATGGGCTTGAAAGGTATAAAACAATATAAACAAGAAGCTGAATAAAACCCAAACACCATCCCATGATCGCCATGACCCGTAAACACAAAACAACAGGAAGGTCAAACGCGTAAAACAAAAAGGGGTCCAACAACAAAAAGAAAACTAGAAGACACTTAGCCTCGAACCCTTTCATGTTTCGAATGAGGCCAAGGCCGCGCATGAGACGGGATTGCAGCCACCATTGATCATACGCGATCTGATTCTTCAATGTTGTTAGAAATTTCGTTCGCAGACTCCCAGAATCCGGCGGTATCGTCCACTGGAGTCCTGCACCCGGAGGAAACGGATGAAGAAGATGCCGAGGTCCACTCATCATCTTCAGAGTGGTAGTCACCATCGAAATCATGAAGGCTATAGGTAAGGTCGTAGGAGTAGCTGTTGCCAATTTCGACAAAGTCGTAATCCCAGCGACATTCCTTGTCGAGTTGGGTTCGGGGCAAGAATTTAATCTTGGCGATGTAAAAGACAGCACCAGCGACTGCAAAAAGCCTATTAGTTTATCTTAGGTAAATAGTGGGGGGTAAATTGAACATACGCAAGCTACCAGCAATCAAATCAACAGCATAGTGGTGCTGGAGATATAGTGTTGCCCACCAGATCCACCCAATGTAACCGTAAAAACACCATCGAAGACGAGGGAAAACTTGTGCCAAAAACAAAGCCTCGATGGTAGCGCATCCAGCGTGCAGGGATGGCATGGCGCCAAAGACCAGTGGAGACGCAGTAAAGGATGATGAGTACATATCAAGTCCAAAGAGTTTGTCAATGCGAGCAAGTCCCGCGGGAGAGCCAGGCATGGAATAATTGGCCGGGGAAAACCCGTGTAAGTTTTGGTACCCTGGTAGTAATGATCAGCAGTGTTTCAATAGTGATAAAAAACAAAGATAACTTACATGGCGGTGCGCACGGGAAAAACAGTTGGATTAAAACACCAATCATGTTCATGTACCCAAAACTACTGGAGAAAACATTAACCGTTCCTGGCGCGCCCCAGATGAAAAGCGCCGCCCCAGTAAGAAAGGGGCCAGCAAAGTGGATGATCCCATATGGCAACCACGCCAATACATCAAGGACCGCATTTTGATGTGCCGATAAGATGTTGCTAAGATTTGCACCATATATGATGTTTTCCAGAGCAGGAAGAACACGGACCCAGATGTGTGGACGGACCTCAGCTGGGATAAATCTGTTGAGAGTTAGACGTTGGCACGTGACCCGTTGGGAAAACGAATTAAGCTTACCTGCACGAGAAAAACAGCACCAACCAACTTACGACTGGAAGGAACGGCAACCAAAACTGCCTTGTAATAGGCATGAGCATAGCAAGCATCAAAAGACTCGCCAATCCAGTCTTAATGAGCGGGCCTGGGAACTCCATGATGGACAAACAGAAGATACCCAAAATGATGATAAATACATATTGACCATCATAAATGGACCATTTATGCGCCCTTAACGACTTGAGGGTATCTCTTGGATCAAATGAGGTTTCCAGAGCTGCCAAAGAAGACCCAGGCGCCTGGCCACTTCTCATGCGGGATCCAATTTTCCTCTTCATCCGGTTGAGACCCGGTATCGACGGCCATCCAACCAAAGTTTGTTTGGTGAATGTTTTAGAGTGAGTGTCCAACATTGCAGGAAAAAGTTTTGAAGTTGGAGACTTCATCGCGTCGAATGGGAGGAGTCCTGGGATGGTTGCTAGGGGAGAGTGTTTGTTGATGGGATGGTTGTTGCTAGACCAGAATGCTAGCTCTCGGAGGGTTGACGTGAGATGGGGGAGTGAGAAAGGATGAAGGAGGAGAGGATAATGAAGATATATGAATGCAACTGCTGACTGGCCCGGAACACCGTCGACGCGTGGAACTCACGCTTTTGTCTGCCACGGAACGGATTTACTGGAGGCTGGGCGACAAAGGTTAGAATAAGGTACAAGGTGGTACAACCTGCGCCACGAGTTACCGTTTACGCATAAATAATGGCCAGCCCTGGTTAGTACTGGTAAATGTCCAATCTCCCGCCGCCCCCTTTAAGGTAACGCTCACTGCGCCTCGGCAACTCGTAGGCGGTAAATCACTCGCTTCATAAATTGCAACCTTGTTGAAACCGGGTCCTAGGCATTCCGAGAAAGACTTTTTTCTGTCTTTGATGAGGAAAATTGTCCGTCCTCCGGGATCCGAAGACCGAATACGATCGATCCTATACGATTTTTCCCGGACACCTTTTTTTTTTTTTTTCAAAGACCCTAGGCCGATAGTGTATATGTGTATTCGAGACGGTATTTCATATCGGGGTTTCGGTGCCGGACGTTTTGAAAATACCCCTCATTAAAAGGAGATTTATCAAATATGATTCAGTTATCAAAGCGAAGGTTTATAAAATGGTGCGATATTGCCATAGCCTTAGGGCTGCATGCAATTACTGATGTAAACAAAAACAAAAAAAAGCGAAGGTTTATTGGATGGAAGACGCACGAGTGATGAGTGATGAAGTGGTTGGTTGCGACGTGCTTGTCAGCCTTATGACATTACGCGACAACTCTATTCTATTCGTGCGACACACAAGCCTCATTTGACGTACTACTACTTACAATGACGCACCCTCACTCCGCCTCTTCTCGTATAAAGTACATACATAAACGAATGGGGCTGAAGATTCTCAGAATGTAGGTCGGGTATATACATGTAGGTACCTACATGTAGTTGTGAGAGTCCCAAACACCCAGCGTTGCAGCGGGAATAAAAGGATTCTAAAATACAAAAATACATAACCCAAGTAGAAGTGGTCATGCCACATCTTTGTTTGGAAACGGCTGATCATTTGTGGAGGGCAAGGGTCCAAATAGGTGCCGCGCGGTTCCACAGCTCCATCCTATGCTTATCACACATGTACTTAGGTTATCTACCACGGGCGGGTAGACATTACTGAGAACCATTGTAGGATAGATAGGTATTCTCTTATATTCGCATGGGGTACTACAAGGAACTTAAAGTTTCTAAGTCCGCTATCTTGTGTTCTATTTCGACGAAAATAGAACGCAACATACCCCCCTACTGCTCTATACAGCTGATATTAATTCATCAATCAAAGATAACGGTTTCTCTAGGTGCTACACCAAGTATGAGTATACTATATATACATATAGATGGGAATGATTTCGCTTACTAGGCTAAACTACATAATAAGGCTCTACATAAGTGTACCTACAAGCACCTACGGAGAGGTAAGTGAGAAGACACCACGCTGCCAAGATTGCGTGGAGGGTGTCTTTTCACTTATCCCCGCCCCCAAAGTACATGCAACTATAGTGCAAGTAGACTGTTAGGACGTGGGGGTACCAAGCAAACAAACAAAAAACGTCGCTTTCCAAATCCCAAAGTACCACCTACACGCGGCAGGAGAGATTGCGTTATCTAAACGACCCAATGCCGGATTTGATTATGTCATCATTATATCTATCACTCGGACGAGGCGGCGGCTAACCTACTTTAGGTTCTCTTATTGGTCAAGAAGGACCATCACAGCAATAGGTACATGTAGTTAACGAAACGGCTTTCTGGCCTGTACCAGAGTTTTTGAACATATATACCGTTATTGTCAGGTCTGTCCCCATGAAGAGCCACTTCTCAAGGCAAAAAGACAAGTTTCGTTTAAAACGTAAATATGGCCTCCACAGGGCCATTCACCTAGCTAAGTATGCTTTTGCTTGCTGTCTCACAATACCATCATCCCACATGCTCCTTACTTTGAATGACACAGCCCATCAAGTTACGAAGTAACTACTCAAACAGCCTTGTCACGCCTCCCGATATCATAGCTATACAGCTTCATAAACCCCACTCCTTCTCAACCCAGGCACAAAACAGGGCCGCAATGCCCGAAACGAGCCCGGGTGGCTGAAGGTGACTCTGAAACCTCTCAAGTATGGCTTAACATCAAGAAGGATGGCGAACCTTACCAGGAAAGGTTGGGGGTTGGGTGGTAAGCGCCGGTACACGAATGTTTTTGCTGTTTTCTCCTCGCCTCTACATGTATGTTTTAGGGGGCTTACTTAAGGGTTCCGAAGCTAGGGCTCATATGGTCCATGGGCTTACCCGCTCAGAGGATGCTTGACCTCCACAGCGCAACGAGAAAGGTATAGCTCGGGGCCTTGGTCACTATGGCGATGTTTCACTACCGGATGCGGGGGTGTGGGGTGCAGGTGTGGCCGTTTATACCCAAACCGCTGAACAACTATGTGGCATAAATTTACTACGGTAGTGGGGTGAAGCTACTACTACTGTGTGCTACCTCCAAAGAGCTTGGAGGGGGGAGGGGTGGTGGGCGAACTGGTTCTCCCGTCACTAAGGGTTCCACTTTCTCCTCTATAATAAAAGTGACCGAGAAGTCTGATAGGTGTGTGGATATTTATACTCGTATTTGAAGCATGGTTTTGAGTAATCATCAGCAGATACCAATTGCAAGAGTTCAGTATATTCGTATCAGATGTGAAACCCAAAAGGTTATGAATTATCTAATCACATATGTTTATTTAAAATAATCCCTAACCTCTACAAGAAAATAAATAACGATGTGACTTTGCATCACGTAATATAGCACCAAGCTCGCCAGCGTGAGGAAAAAAAAGTGACGGAAAAAAGATAGGGTAAATACAGAAAACCGCGCCGCCACCCATGATCCGGTGTACAAATACAGAATCTACCAGAAAGAGCACCACCCTAATAAGAAACAAGTGTTAGTAAAGAGTATATATTAGACCGAAGAAGAGCAAACATACCAATATAGTGCTGACACAAGTTCTCTAAATTAGTTGCTTGTTCGATCAATCTAGCAACCTGCTTGGGAATCTCCAACTCTTCTCCCGCCTTGAAGTCCGCACCTAAAGGGTGTTAGGATCGTTTTAGTTTTAAAAAAAGGTGGAATGATATACCCGTGAGTTTTGCCTTAACACGCTCTAAAACCTGGAGTGCCCTTTCATTCTGCTGTTCCGGTTTCCTTTGTTCTGCCCAATGATTAGCGACTTGTACACCCGTGGAATTAGATAGTTGAGCATACCATGATCGTCACCATCCACAGAAAGACTTCTCAGCCTCGCGATTTCTGCTGGATCCAGCGCCATCATAACGCTTCGTCTCCGTTCACCGGGTGCAATCGGCCCAATTTCAGCTGGGCTCTCCTTTGTTCCCAATCTCCAGTGCATCAAAGGGTCGTGCATGAAAGCCTCCAGTACAGCCATTAGAGATTCCTTATTCTCCCTCAACACCTTCATGACTGCCTCGCAGGTGGTCCTGAAACTACCCTCAATATTACTGACTTCCATGGCATAAGTCAACATGCGTGTTAATCTGAATGGTACTTTCTCTGGATACTTTTCACGGTGCATTGCGACCTCGAAACAATCACCGAAATCGATGTGGACAACCTTCCCAGTAATTCTATCAAGCATCAAGTTGGAAGGGTGCCTGTCGCCAAGTCCAAGAATGTATCCAACCATTGACATGACACCTAAAGATCTGGTGTAATTGGTACGACGATCGAGCCATGCCTCGGAACTTTTACTCTTGAGCCATAATACACGGTACAGGTCCTGGCCAGTGGTATTGTCTAAAGCATATCCAAAGACTTCGACCTTTTGCATAAGCGTTAGGTTATCATAATCAGGTGCCATCTGTAACATAATCCTGTGCTCGATGTTCAAGAGAATCTTCCTGCTCTCCCTGTATTCTCTAATCAACACGTGAAGAGTATCGCTGTTGGGAACCCATCCTAGCAATCCCGAGTTCTGAGAAAGTGGGATAACTGGGTACTGTTGGATACTTAAATGACGCTTGAAGCATTCCGAGTCCACGGAGAGCAATGTGTTCACTAATCCGAAAAGTTGCATCACACGCTCATCTTGCCGAATATCTTCATGTCCCTTCAAGACGTATTGATAAGGGTTTCCGTCGCTCCCCTTGATGGTCAATTTACGCGGCCTCTGTTTGGAAGAAATGACACTGAGGGTAGGTTCGAAGCCCATAATTTTGACAATGGCTTTGCCAGTTGCGTATGTTCCTACTAGGTGTTAGAGCGAGAAATTGTTTGGTGAAATATATTTAATTACCAGGGACTGCCAAATCAAGATTTTCAGCTACCAAAAGTTTTGGAGAAACATATTGTAGATCGAGGGAGTTGAGCTGGGGCAGTTGCTTTGTTATTTTACGGAAGACCTACATTAGATTAGATGTTAGCAGTCAATCAACTGTATTGATACGCTTAATGAGTGGGGGCTGATGAGTCATGCCTGGTAATAAAGGTCCCATGCTTGGTTGAGATCTCCGACTTCATTAGTCCTTCTATATGCTACGCAGCATTCCTTTGCCTCGTGTAAATCTCTGCCGAAAGCTTGATGGAACGAGATTTCCCTTAGAGTTTCCGGACCCTATAAAGTCTTGTTAGAACGTCTTACAGGTCATATATTGAGTGGCCTACCTTTTCTAGCATAGTGTGTAGTGGTTCAAGTGTCTTGAACATCATGTCAATGTTATGGTCCCCGAAGTACAACCTTGAAGCCTCCTCTAGACCTTCATGCCAAAGCTCATGCCACAAGACCGCAACTCGAATCAGCTCATTACTGACAATCTCAGCTTGATCGACCAACACTTGACTATGAGCTTTCATACTGTCCATTATTTGGGCAGCCGACTTTTGACGCCTGGACAGGGAGGATTTTGATGCAACAGTCAATGGGTATACTAAAGCCTGTGGATGCGCCCTCCCAACCTCTGCAAGGAGTTGATGTATTGAGTTCCTCACTACCGTGTCTGGTTGATTGATTCTAGCAATGAGTTGCGGGATGACCTCCAGCCAAGTATCGATGCTGACAGAGTTGAACCCTTCTGTGACAGCCGCATTTACTTCGGAATGCCCGCCATGCGCAAACCACAATGTCAATAACCGGAGAGTGTCTTGAAGAGAGCTTCCAGCAGAAAGTGAGATGGACCGGAAAAAGCCATGCACAGCAGGTATGACATGATCCCTAACCATTTGTTGATTCAAGTGCGTATTTTCCCTACCCTCCGCCGCAGTGGCTGCAGTGACAACTTCAAAGTTGGCCAGGGCCCAAGCATGCCAAGCTTTATACCAATCCTTGTGGAATTGAGTCGCCTTGTGGTATGAGTCCAAAATCTTGTAAGCAGTATGAGGTTCTGCATGCCATGTTTTGTAAAGTGCGATCTGCCATTCACCCTGTTTTAAATAGCACCTTGCAAGAAGACGGGTATGTTCATCTTCAACTCCAGGGGTTAAGGCTTGTTGTGGAGGAATGCCGTGGTGAGCCATACCATTGGCAAGATTCATTCTCAGGTCCCTTGAAAGCGAATCAGTGAAATGAAAGAGATGTTGGATTGCTTCCTGTTGCTGTCCGGTAGCCCACATGAACTTCAAGCGTGCATATGTCACCTGAGGCGGTACTGATGTGCCTGAGATATTCCCAATGCTTTCGTTCTGTGGGAGCAAAGAATTCAAAGATTTCTCCGCAAGGCCTATTCTTCCAGATTTTCTGCAAAGATTTGAGAATTTAATCCACATGTCCATGTTCTCTTTTGGCGAAATTACGAGTGCACGGACTTTCAGCATTCGTTGCCAAACCTCGACATTCCTCTGGCAGCCCTTGAGGCGCTTTGTCCAAGTCCGTCGCATGGTCTCCTGTTTGTCAGGCTGGTCGTTGTTCTGCTTGTATGTGATGATTTCTTCCAGTTCCGCTAACATTTGGACCCGAACAATCACACTATAAGCTCGATTATAACTCTCGCCAACCAGCGCACTGAGTTCCGTATCAAGGCCTTCTCTAGCTTTCTCGATATGTTTCGCCGCATCTTCGAACTGGTTTCTGTGTAATGACAGAATTGCACCAAAAAAGCTCCTATCGGGTGAATGTTCTTTCATAACCATGATATACTCATCCATAAGCTCCCATTGACCTAATCCCCAAGCTGCAGCTGCTGCAAGTGGTGCAATAAGACGTTGTATGTCGCGAGTGGCATGTCTCCATCTGTCCTGAGCAAGTTGTGATAAATGATCCCATTCACCTAGTGCGTGTAAACACCTCATTTTCCCCATAGTAATATCGAATGAGGGATCAGTCAGCTCTTTCTCCTGGTAAGCCTTCAGAGCCTCTTCCCATCTTTGTAACTTCTCAAACCAGGATTCCCGAAGAGGGACGTCGTTGTAGACCTGAGCTCTTCGAAGGATACCAATGGCAGCATCGGATTGTTGTAGCTGATTATTAATACTAATGAGTGCTTCAATGACACTCGGCTGTGGCTCTTGAAGAAATTCCAGTTCTTTATAATGTAACGCCTTAGCATAAGCATGGCATTTCGCAGCATACATTCCCAAGGTTCGGATGTCAATTGGAAGAGCTTTATCATCATGTTCCATGAACTCGGCAAGATTCAAAAGAATCTGCAAGATCTCCGGCGGAATGTGTGGCGAAACCAGGGCCGTCTCGATGGAGCGGACCAATTCTTCCTATAAGAGGTTAAAATTGCCTCATCCTGAATAAGTCCGCAGATACTTACCTGGCACGGGTCGTACAACTCTGTCCAACAGGATACAAACGCAGCATTAAATAAATCTCGAGCTAGAGGATAATATGCCCCTGCCAACCCTGCACATGCCCTTAAAGCATGAGAGGGCGACTGCTTCAAAAGTTCCACGCTGAATCGGCGGATCCATTCTTGCCAATCCTCACGAGTTGATCGTTGAGAAGCCTCCCATGCATTCTTCAGATGTTGTTGATTCACTGGTAATTTCTTTGGTCCGAAATCGGCAAAAGAAACCTCATCCGCTTTCTCTCTATGGAAATAATCAGCCACATGAATCAAGATATCGACCTGGACACGTACACATCATCGGGGCTCAGGTTTTGAGGCAACGGTTCACCCTTCAGTACCTTACCTACAAGTAAGTCGTAATTTCCGTGGGAAATCTTGTTTACTTGTAGAATCTAAGAAAAATCAGCACAATAAAAGTTCTAGAGCATAACTATACCACGTACCTTGTTAATCATCGGGATGAAATGGGCATAGTCGTGACCTAATTGGAAAACAAGCGCACAAAGCGTGTCCAATGCCGTAACTCTCAGGTCGTTACTCCCGGACATCAATACTCTAGACAACGGGTGAACGATCCTCGACGCATGGTCAGAAATGTTGACCTTCCTTGATAGTCTTGCCACTGTTTCCATTGCAACCTTTCTTGTTTGTGGCTTCTGACTTGGTTTTTCAAACATTCGAACGATGACCGGGAGGATGAGGTGCATATATTCTTCACTACTAGAGCCAAACACAACGAATGCATGAAGAACCTTTTCCTGTGGCCCGGGTCGGCTGGGGTCGGACATTTCTAGGACCTTCAACATTAGTGGAAGTAGCTGTGCGAGATACACTTTGAATTCCCCTTCTAGAGAGTGTGCGATAGCCTCAACGAGCTGAAGAATTGTGGTCTGTAGAGTCGGGGTGGAATCCCAATAGTCCCGGATGAGCTGTAGAATATCTGGCAGGAAGTTCCTGATATGCTGCTTCACAATCGAGACTAAGATGCTCAGCTGGTTGAAGTATGAATCCAATTTGCTAGCAGGGCAAGCCCGAGTAACAGACAGAAACCCGGGAATGATTTGACCTAAAAACGGAACACACTTCAACCCAAGAGTTTTGAAGATGTTCATGATAGCATCAATGACGGAAGAGTGATGTTGACCGAGTGAAGGGTCTTTCAGCATATTCATGAGGGAATTGATAACGACAGTAGGGTAATAGTCTTCATTCGAGGGGGTCAGTCCAGTCATAATCAACGACACATCTGTGACGGCATGGACTTGGTCGGTTGAGATAAGTTCAGAAGTCCGCTCTACAGTTTGATGTTTGTAAGGATCAAGAGCCCCCAGAATACCCATTAACTTGATGGTTTCCTTTCGTAGGGTAGTATTCTGTTCGGTCTTCACGATACCTACCAATATGGAGAGGAGTTGGGGATACTGAACGTAAGGCTCAATTACATATCCTGAGTTGCTAGCCAATTGGCCAAGAGTCCTCAGAGCGGCATCTCTTTTCGCAGGCGAGCTTTGGTCTTGTAAGGTCTCGATGATAAGCGGCATTAGCTGCGGGATGTACGGAACCATATCCTCTCCACCAACAGTTGCAAGCTCTCCTAGAGCTGTCAAAATGCTTGAGGCTACTCCCGCACTGGGGTCGCGGGCCCGAGGCAGAAGAACCCTGACCATGGGCTCAACGTACGGTCTGATGAGCTTTTGCGACGCAGCGACCAGGTGACTGAGAAGCCTTGCGCTCTCTTCTTTATTCCGAGAGACATTGGAGTATTCCAATTCTGTAAGCAGCTGGATAAGAGTTTTTCGAAGGGAAGGTATAACGTATGCAGGGTTGTGAAGGGTAAGCCGTCCAATGATAGTTATTGCGGCTTCTCGGATAGCAAAAATTTCGTCGTTTAAAGCCAGGAACAGGGATCTGACATTTTCTGCTTTTGCAAGATGCCTATCAAATCGAGCGTCGAGCGATAGCAGAACCGTTTTACGGATATCAGGGTCTATTTTGAAATGTTAATAAAGCTTTGATAGTATTATCCTTCCAGTCCAACAAACCTGGGTCTGCGATAGCCACAGTTAAGAGTTTTTCCATTACTTCACCAACCACTTGAATCGCATGATTGCTTGTCTGATAGCAGATTGGGTCTCGCACAAACAGCTGACAGCAAGTCAGAGCGGCCGCTTTTCGAACCTCGATATTATCGTCTTCCACGTATTTCATGGCGATGTCACGAACAAATTCATTCAAGATATGGTCTTTCCAGTTAGATTCAGATCTCTAATTTGTATGATCCTGATATGTTGAGTTGGCAAAATGACTTACTAGTAAAATCAAAACTACCGAGGGTGTGGAGCGCTAATGTGATTTCAGCGTCTCTCTCTTCGGCCGTCATACCATCTCTGGATTGCTTTGCTGCTGTTGTCACGGATGGTTGGACAGATGCAGGGCTCCCCAAGGGCCTAAATGGCCGGCCACAGAGAACCATACTGATCATGTTGAGAAGACGTTCCTGGATAGTTGGTAGAAGAGGCGGGAGGTAGTGCGATAAGTCGACCAAAGCCTGGGTAAGCTTCACACTGAGGTTGCAGGAAAATATTAAACCAAGCAGATCGTGCATATATTTAGTTAAAGCCTGACCTACCGCCGTGGCCAGCATACTGATACATTCGAATATCGGTGCTTCCTGTTCCGCCCTTTGTGAGCGGTTTCGTCCCTTCATGGTGAGACCTTCTTTTATGCTGGCAAGTATTCCGTCGAGGTAAAGGCTCATGCTGCTTCCAACAGCTAACGCCACCTCGCCAATGGCCTTGTAAGCAGAGCCACGTTCATCCGAATCTTTCTTTTTGAGCTGAGATTGAAGATGCATCATAAATTTGTGCAAGTAGCTAGTGACAAATTCCGCTGGGTTGTACTTTGCTAGACATGGAATCATCTTGATAGTAAGTTTTCGAATGCCTGCATCACGGTTGTCTTTTAATCGTAAAACTGTATCGCAGGTCTCCCGGTAGCTTTCGTGCATAAACATCCCTGCAGAATCCAATAACTGTAGGTATATCAGGAGACTCCCATGTGTGTAGTCTGCTGATGCGGATCGTAACCCTATTTTTGCCTCCTCGAGAATCTTTGCATACCACATATCCCTGTTTGTTGTGTCGCGATGTTTCATGATTGCTAGACACACACCTAAAGCCTCCGCAGCTGTCTCCCTAATTAAAACTTTCTGGTCCCGTAATGCTACCCATATCAGATCCAATATCTGCCCGATAAAGCCGTAAATTAATGTGGGAGAGCTTCTCGCTAGCTCTCTCAAGAGTAAAGCAGAAGCAAAGCGTCGATTTTCCTGCCGATCAATCTGTAACCACTCAAGAGCCTGCTTAACCTCGCTCTCCACTAACTCTGAGGTCAACGTCCCCCCCGGCGCTGCAAGCTGCCCTAGAGTTTTAGCAGCAAGAACCATACAATGGTTATCGTTCCCTCTCATTATACTTCGTAAATAATTCGCGTATCGTGTGGTTTTTTGGGTGCTATCATCGTGGTCGACATCGATGAGCACTCCAAGGGCTAGAATACCCCCAATCTTATCGGTAGTATCACTGCTGTGAATGAACTCTGACACTCGCCGATTTACTTCGGAGTGATATCTCGAGAGCTGCTCGCTGGAGTACTCTAAACGGATCCGTCAGCACCCAAGCGAATTAACTGCAACCGCGCTGGAACCGGCAAACCTCGGGAAACAACTTCCAAATGTATCTTCAACTCATTAGTCGCCTTCTGTCGTACTTCTTCATATCTAAATCGCCACCGAAAACTCATCAGTAACGCCAGCCTCGAAACGTGAGCCTCGCGAGTGGAATGTGTTATTGAGCGCGTACTTGCTCCGTATGTCTGTAAAGATTCTTCCTAGCGTGTCCAAGTGAGGAGAAGCCATGACGGCCTCGGGAAAGGCGTTTCGGAAAATTAGATATACAACCCTAGGGGTGTGAAATAGTAGTATGCTAAGAAGGGCTCGTTGAGATACCAGTTGAGCTGTTGAAGTTATGTGCAAAAGTAGGCTAGCGGCTAAAGACGTGAGGTTCACAACGTCTTGGCATGTGACACCAGTGGCGGTCACCTGGCTGAACCAACGAAGCTTAGAGATTTTAGGCCAAGCATCAATTTTGAGGAATGCTGTTTGCCAACCCAGAAAAAAAGACCCCTGCAACTACTAATTTTGACCAAAAGTGATTGTTGGCCTAAGGTTTCTAATAGCATCGCTTGACATATTTGAACAGATTAGGCCCTTTGCGCAAAAGACTCTAGAGTCTTTCTCCGGTAACTTGATTGGTGCCTATCCTCCCATCAACCAATCACACAAGTAGAAAAAGACTCTAGAGTCCTTTGCGCAAAGGACCTATTGTGTGATATAACCCTTGTTCCCATGTAATGTATATACATGTACCTACAAGTATGTACCTACATGTACTTAACTTAAACATACCACTTCTCTGCCGCGAGTAAATACAATACATGTACATTTTAATGCAATGTGTCATTACACGGAAGATCTCAGTAAATCTATGGAGACATGGGATAGTGCGTATACATGCAGATAGACGACTTCCCTAGCCACTCGAACAGTTGATAACGATTGGTGAGTTAGTGGTACAGAAGCCGGTTACAACGAAGATCATTTCTTGCTTTACGTTAGATCCGAGTGAGGGGGTGTTCGAGTGGCCAGGGAAGTCGTCTATAATAATGATACTTACTAGAAGATCAATCATATAATATCACTCGGCTATGTAACGCTCGCACAGGTAAATTTACAAAGTACGAGTATAAGTATGTATGTATACATGCATCTTCGGGTTGACTCAATACACACTTGGTGAATACAAAGACCATTTATACAATACATGTAGTGTATCAAGAGACAATTTCTATATGCCAGATATGTTTTATATCTGAAGCCAAGGGGGAACTTTTTTCAAAAAGATTAAAACAGGCACCAGTCCCAATTATTACACAAACCAGAAAGAAAAACCCACTCCTCACTAACTTTTCGACAGTCACACTGTTAGAGGTCCTGGTACGTAAACAACTTTGTGTGTAGTACATTCATGGCACGTATGGCATCTGCCTGTTTGATGACGCATGAGATATTGATTTCACTCGCACCTGCAGAGCGTGCGTGTTAGTCCTTGAGTCACGAATGGGAGTAATGAGTGCGGGCATCTTACCTTGTGAGATCATCTCAATATTCACATTGCTCTCAGCTAAAGTGCTAAACATTCTCCCGGCAATACCAACCATCTGCTTCATGTGCTTGCCTACTAAGGAGAGAATTGTCAGGCCACGAATAACATCGACTGTTCCATAATGTTTCAACTCCTCAATCGCTTCTTTCAGATCGTTCTCTCTAACTTCTGAGTGCAAAGCCATAGACACATGTACTTCACTAGTAGAGATAAGGTCAACTGCTAATCGCCACTTATCGAGTGTGGAAAAAATCTCTGCGAGGAAACCATGAGCAAGCGATTTTCGATTCGAGTGAACGTTGAGGACTACGATATTATTTTTGGTGGTAACCGCAGTCGGTCGTTTGTGTCTCTGAACAAGATGTGGGTCATGCGTTTTAACGCGCATGTGCCTTGGGGGTTCGGTAGGGGTGTCCTCGCCTTTCCGGTGTATAGTATCAGGAAAGATTATAGTGCCTTCGCCTGCAGGATTTTCGACGTTCTTAATACGGATTGGGATCCGGGCGCGGATTACTTGCTCCATGGTGAATGGATGTATAACCTAGGCCGACCCATCAGCTAAGTTCGCTTATACGGATCCTTTGGACGGGGGTTTACTTCTGAGCCATAATATGTAAGCTCTGCAGCCTCTTCGGGGGTGATCACTGGAATTAGGCGTGCAGTTGGAACCTTCCTAGGGTCTGCAGTGAAGATTCCATCAACTTCCTTCCACACTTGAAGTTCTTCAGCATCAAGTCCGACCGCCAGGAGCGCACTACAGAGATCTGTATATCCTCTGCCAACAGAAGTTAAGAGACTTCCTGGGACGGTGCCGAAGTAGCCTGTGACTACTGGCACTCTGTTCTCACATAACTGTATCCTCTCCGCTAACCGCTTGGGGAGGTAGTCGTAGAATTCCTGGTCAAGGCCTTTTTTGCATGTATAGCTACTAGGGATAATGCTGTCCAAGTTTACGTACTCCGCATCAACCCCCCTATCCCGTAGGAGGGCAGTCATGAACAAGCACGCTAATTTTTCTCCGGCACCGATGATAATGTCCTTTGTTTTCGGGCTGATTTCGTCGATGATCTGGAGGCGATAGTTGTTTAATACCCTGCGTGACACTAATTTTACACAGTAAGAAACCTTATTACGAACCTGGGCGGCACTGAGAAAGTTGATCAGTTTTCCACATTCTGTTTCTATATCGTCCTTGAGCTGCTCAAGTATTCCCTTAGATTTTATAAGCTCTGTACCAGCGTCAACATGGCTTTCCCGGATCGCTTCAACAATGTCGAGGTATAGTCTTGAGCCAGGCTTTAGAGCTTCTTCTGCGGCTCGGAGGAGTCTAGCCACCGAAAAGCTCAAAATAAGTAATAAATCTATAACATCGAGTTATTTGTAGGTATGACTCACCGATTTGTGGTTCCTTCCGCCTTTGTGTCTGTACTTCTCGCCGAGCACACGACTGCGATTTTATGGTCGCTGAGATGTGCCCTGTATTCGGTGCCAATAATTAGAAAAAATGTCCCATAACATTGTTTGTGGCCATAGTTGAGGGGTGAGCCCTCACCGCACAATATCTTCGGCAATTTTCTCGGCGAACTTGCCCACGCTGGTACCGCCAAATTTTTGGATGACCCATCCGCCCGAGACGTCGTTTTTTTTCATTTGGCTTCGTCCGTTGGTTGTTGGGGAAGGCGGGAGAGTTTCAAGACCCATTATCGAATTTTTCGTATTGGTGAATGCGTCTCTTTCTTTGATATGCACTGTGTTTTAGTGTCTTTGTTTTTTTAGGGTGGGATGAAAAATGTCACAAGGGAAAATAAGCGGGGGTAAGTAGGTACATGTATTTAGCGAGGTTGCGACAGGGGCGATGTTGCAACTGCCCCAAGACGTTTGTGGATTGGACCCAGTTACTAAAATGGTACCTACAGCTGTACGTAGATCCCACAGACGAGGCTGTACTCCTGGTTTTTATCGTAGAAAGGTGCGTACCGGCGCTACTCGGTGTGGAATCAAGGTAGTGGTTTTATATAGTCTCTAATTATCAATGGTGGGGGTCATGGAGTGAACCACCTATCATACTACTAGCATATATTATCTATTTACAAGGTGTACTGTAATCTTAGGGAGACCCTTGGTATGGCCATATTCGAATCCCGAAGAGAGATATGCGTCAATCAACCTATGTCTCATGCAGACATAGTAAAAATCTATACCTTGATACGCCAAAGAGTCCCGTGGGACTCAATGGTATGATACCTGGCTGACATATTGCTCGGGGGCTGGGCCGTTCCGAGTCAGAAGAGCACACACTATCTGAAGGGTATCAACTAATAAGTATATAGGTATACTGGTACGCGATGTGGATTTTAGAGGTTTTGATTACCCATCGGTCAGGTTCTAGATTTTCCAATTGGTAGTCAAATAGGTATCATGTTATCATTCTTTTGAGTATATATATCATATATGACCAGTATTATAGTATGAGTTTTCGTGGCGCAAATATTACTGCGAAAAGGGCTGTATCGTGTAGATCATAATGGGTACATGTAGTTGATGAAGCTTTAGTGGTTCGACTATTGGGAAAGCTTGTACATATGTGTGCATACGTACGTAGCCCCGATCGAGATAATAGAATTCCTCAGCCCCGAGCGCGAGGCAAATTCCAAGAGGAGCTAGAATTCGTGATCATACATGGGATTGGCCAATTGGTGCTTTGGTATCGATCCTTAGTCTGTCAGTAAAATGCTGACCCCTCTAGAGGAAGCAAATTTTGTGTGGCTTTACTAACAGATCCCTTATTAAATAATAGACTTCTATACAAATTTAATTCCTCTATTATAGGGGGGTCAGCATTGACGACTTCCCTTGCAACCCGGCCGCGGCCACCCACCTCACTCGGAAAGTCAATGACGATTGGTAGAGAAGAGGTACAGAAGCCACTTTCTACGTTAACTGTCCGAGTGAGGGGGGTGTCCGGGTGGCCAAGGAAGTCGTCTACGTCAATTAATATAGATCAGATAGACGCTATCTCTTAGGTTGTCAGTAAGTGCTAAAAAAGCAAAGTTGGTTATAATAGATCTTGTTATCTCCCTTATTAAATAGTTGACCTCCTATACAAATTCTTGCACCTTCTATTATAGGAGGGCAGCAATTGATAGCTAAAGGGAGAGGGCACCTTAATAGTTTAGCGCCCTGTTAATTAAGTGTATTATATATATGTTGATTAGTACAAATTATATGGGTACCGGTGCACGTTCAATTACCAGTACTATGTACTTATAGATCCTATAGGCCTATATATATGTGTGTGTGTGTACTTTATATGGCACAACAAAAGGAAGGATTTTATAAACCAAACTGTATAAGTGGAGAACTAGATTTATTAGTCGGAAAAATCGAACGGGGAACCACGCGAGGGGAATAGCCATCGGAGGGGAGGTCAGGAGAAGCGGGGGTCTGGCCGCATGCGCATGAAATTATTGGGGCAGCCGCAGCTGCAGGACGGAAAGTATTCGCGTTCGGGTTTAAATGTATCAAGCTATCCGTAATTGAGTATTAGGGGCTCAACACGTAGAGTATCAACGAGTATGCACACATAGTACAAGCGTTATGTACTGGCATGAGGTGTTGTGGGGTAGGGAAAGTCTTCAGAGCTACATGTATATTTGTAGGTCTATTGTAGAACTGCTTTGCGGATCACATGTCTCCAGATAAGCTCACGTAGCAATAAATCTACATATTATTGTTCCTATTAATATATATGTACGTACTTCTGGAAGAGGGCTGTTGTATGTAGTCGCAACTTCATAACTTTTCTGAATATTAACCGTGTTCAAAAACACTATGAAATTGCGAAGCGGGCTCGCGCGAGGCCTATTCCGCCTGTCTCGATCGAACCTATGCATGTGCACGTTGCCTGCAATATGATCATTGACCCCTTTGTGTTACTCCCGTGGGATTCAAGCGTTGCAACGTAACTCACAGCACAAAAGAACAGAGCAATAGGCGGCGGCAAGACGCAAAGCAACCAATTAGACGGCTTAGATTTGGGCCTTGAACCCGGGCTGTTCTTTCAAGAACAGACGGATTAAAAATGCGTGCGCTACGGGTGTAGGGGCCCGAGATCACCAGACTTACCGTAGTATGTTTAAACACAGAAGTATTAACTTACTAGTGTTAACGGTACAGTAAATGTAGGTTCGACAGCTAGTTAGATTTAATTTGATGAGATCATTTATGTTAAACAGGAAGCGTTATTACTTTCTCTGGGAAAAGAGAGAGAAAGCCTTGTTCGATTTATAATTTACACACGACTGTGCACATGCACTGTACTACATACTTGAAAGATGACCTCATCGGAAAAAAAGATGGCGTGCTAGATACATGTAGCTTGTAAGACAAGACCAGCCCAGATTTAAAGCGTAGTGCAGAGCGATAGGCGGTGTTACCCGGACGAAGTGAAGCGATGAGTTGGTCTAGATTTCGGGGAGTGCACTATCTTATATAATTATAACTATGAGATTAGGGGCCCCCACTATGGCCACCGTGGAATATAGAAGGGGAGAAACAGGGTTATAAATTCAGGTCAAGTTGAGAGTAAGATACTGTGGCAGGGTTAGGGTTATTTAAGCAATAACATAGGAAGAGGTCCTCCCCCCCGGCACATTTGCAGAGACACTCGCATTTTTTGGCTTATGTCATCCGGAGTAGACCCTGATCCTTCTATAACGTCCCACCTTCATAATCCGTCATCTCGGTTTCACTAAACCGTAGTGGTAACGGAGTACTGTCACTCACTGGGTGTTGACGGACACTGGGTGTTCTTGACAGACAGGGGCTTTTTGGCCAATAAGAAGGCTTGGCTGTTTCTCTTTGGTGGGATCAGTCAATACCCAGTATCCATCATCACCCCGTCAACGACGACGTTGGTCCTCTATCCCTGGACGGATGAAAGTAGTAAAGGAATTATAATGCTTGTTACGGTAAATAGCAACAACAGAACCAAACAATAATTTCCAGCAGTGGTTAATATTAGCTGTAAGAGGGAGGTCGCGAATATGACCACTTTCATCCGTCCAAGGGATAACGGAGAATTAGTTCTAGACGTAGTAGCAACAAAGTTTTTTGTAAGCAAACTTTCATCAAGATAAGAAGATAAGACGATAACGTGCTTTGCAAACTCGATTCAGCACTCCCGTCTTCCTCCTTGGACGATAGTCAACACCACGTAGACACTGATCACCCCGACCACGGACCCTAACCTGGGCAACTGTGAGTGCCAGGCTGGTTCAAGTGTAGATAGATGGGTCTGCTTGTTAATAGTTCGATGTATAAGTAATACGATGTTCAGAACTGATAGACGTGAAATGATACTGAGTGTGTGAACTCTTAAGCTAAGGGACGCCATTCGTTCGTCCCTACCGCCAAAAGCCATGCAATCAACCGCCAAGCGCCGCCTACTCACTAGCCGCCATTCGACACGCACCAAACTGCTTATTAGTATCATACTAAGATGTGGTACGCGGCGGCGGCACGCCTGAAGCGCCTCACAACATAGGAAGCGTTAAAGCCGTGGCTGAATTCTGTCAGGTGCCAGATTCTTACAAATCGGATATCACACGCCATTACTGGCTATGCATATGGGGTCAAAATTAGTATAAGCAGACCTGATCTACGCCCTTCAACGTGCAACCATAATCTGCATTTTAGGCCGGTCTGTTAGGTGAGCTCATGAAGGTGCTTTATTAATGTGGAAGTCAATTTGTTGGGTTTTAAATATTAATATAGACGAATTCCCTGGCCACCCGGACACTCCCTCACCCGGACTTTCAATGACGATCGGTAGATGAGAGGTACAGAAGCCACTTAAACTGTTGATCTTCCCTTTTCTACGTTAACTGCCGAGCGAGGGGGGTGCCTGGGTGGCCAGGGAAGTCGTCTATATCTATCTACTCAGTCGTTAATTAAAAGGTTGAAAACAAGAAACCCTAACCCATAATGGCAACTAGCCACCTAGATAAAATGCTACCTAGACGTACCGGAGTTGGACTTTTTTCAACTGCATAGAATAATTCAGCTGGGAAATTTAACTGGAACTACTGATATAGTATAGTAGAAGAAGGGAAGAGAATGGAAGGGGACGGGGGAGGTGGAGCGGGGAGTTGCGTAGGCCCTCTGTACTAGAGGCCCGGGAGGACTTGATATCCATAAATCCATAAATCAAGATAGAATCGTGGCTAACGCTTTAGACCGGGTACCGTGTCAGACCTAGAAGAGTGTCAACCCCACACAAATTTGTATGGGGATCTCTGTTACTAAAGCTACACGTATCTCCTCTACCTCTTAAGATATTTAGTACCAGATTTTTAATAAATGAATTCCACTTCAAACACAAGCATTTAATTATCCTCTATTATAGTGATTGTGGGGTCTTCGTTTTTTGAAGGCTTTATGACTGTTTTACCCACACTTCTAGGTCTGACACAGTACTGGGTCGAAAACGTTACTCGTTTTTTTGGTAGCAACCAATTTGACCTCCGCTAGCGCATTTCTATGTTCAGGTTCTTGCTTGACCCGAGTACCTACTCGCGACAGGTATGAATTACTTGTTGATGCATGTCCTGAGGTATACATAGTTGAATACCTAAGGGTACCCAGGGTCGGAAAGTGATGTATGTAAAGTCGCTACCCAAAAGATTTCGTGAAAGGGCCAATTAACATAGGTGGAGCCAGGTTCCAAGTGTAGGACCACAACACAATTAATTATAATGACGAACAGGGGTAAAATATTTTGACCCTTGAGAGGAGTCTTTTGCACATTTTTGAATTGTTAAAAGAGAGTGGTTAAGGTATAATAGAACATTCTAGTGGAGAACCTCATTGCAGGTAGATTTGTATGAAAACTTTTGGGTAGGGGTTTTACATTTTGACTCGACAACGCCCAAATACAACACAATCGTACAGAACCTCTCTACCATGCCTAAGCACTAAGCATATACAGTCGCTTTCGAAAAGCTGTGGAATAAGTCAGGGTAGTCTGTTGCAACGGACTATCGGTAGGGTACAGGACTATCGCATGGCTAGTTGCGAATTTAACAATCTCATCCTCTCATGCGATAGTCCTGTACCCTACCGATAGTCCGTTGCAATACTTAATCCACAGGTTTTCGCAAGCGGCTGTACTTGATGAAGAGAATCCGCACACTCATATTTACCTTGAAATAGCCTTATGTAGAAATTAATTTCTATGTGGTTATGAAACCACCGAATGTGCATCACTTTCCGACACTCTGGGCATGTACTTGGGATGAAATTAAGTATTGTCCTAATTGCGCTTATCACGAGAGACAATACTTAATTTCACCGCAAGTACATCGTTAGGCGGAGGGTTTCGAGGTGTGTCTAAAGGGCCTTACTCGGGAACCCTTCCTCGGCGTGCCAGCTGGCCAGAGCTGGGATGCCGAACCACATGCACGGGATTATGTTAATCGGGATTCGGGGGAACTCTTTTGAAGTGCAAGGGCATGTAAAAGCTATGTAGTTATCCAAGTTTCATGCCATTATATTTGAGGCATCATAAGGGTTTACATTGCAAAAACCCCCCGGGGCTTGCTGAGTGGTTTCGTGCATTTCCTGGGGGAATCGAAAACCACTCAACGCGTGGTGGGCAGCGCGCGTTCCCAAAGCAGAAAACGCGACTTCCACCTCCTTCATATTACATCAAGGGGCCCAGGGTCAACCATCAACCCCAAGATTTGCCCCCCAACAATTTCCTTCCTTAATTGCTTTGCTTTGGCTTTTTTTGGCTTTCGTAAACTTTGCTTTAATCTGCGACTTGCATCCCGGCCTCGGAAATAAAATCCATCTAAGTTACTAAGTGCCTCAGTTTACTCGCGCAAAAATGCCTGTCGCATCGAAGAGGAGACGGGTTCTCACATACGATCAGAATGGTCGCCTTAAGAAAGACAATGACGCATCAGAGGCGTCAAACGCCAAAAAGCCTAAGATCGAAGAGGGGGCGAAAACGGTTGGCGAGACTAGGGAAGCTCGACTGGCCAAGGCATCGCAGACTGCTAAAAAGAGTAGCTTTGAGGGCGACCTGGAGAGGTTAACACAGGAGATTCATGAATTGAAAGGAGGTGAGTTATATTTTATCCCATCATTGTGTGGGCGTTGGTCCAAGCTTGAGCTAACATTTGTGAACAGGCCACGCTGGGGGGGACCAGAGGTGGGCAAGGCCAGATTTGGAACCTGGATGGGACCCTACTACGGAAAACCTCATCTTTCAACAAATTGATGTTGAGGAAGGAAATCTGAATGGAAAGACTAATCTACGGTTGTTTGGTGTTACGGAAGTACGTTGGGTTTTCTGAGCTCTTGAAGCAATCGCTAACTTATCAATAGGATGGACACTCCGTACTTATTCACGTTACTGATTTCCTTCAATACCTCTATGTTGCGGCTCCAATAAACTTTACCCACGATCTTCTACCAGACTATAAAAAGGCACTGGAAATGAAGCTTTCCAACGGTCACGACCATATCATTCACACAGTTCAGCTTGTTATGCGCCAGAACCTTTATAACTATACCGGGGGAAAGAACTCACCATACCTCAAAATTAGTGTGACGGACCCTAAATACGCCAGCCGAGTGAGAGGATTGATCGAGCGTGGGGATGCAAACTACAAGAAAATGTGGCCTTCTGGGGATGGTGGTATTATGACATTCGACAATATCCAGTATGTCATGAGATTTATGGTCGATACAAACATTTCTGGTATGAGCTGGGTGGAAGTGCCAGCCGGGAAATATGAAATGCTTTCTAAGGGAGAGTTAACTTCGACCTGTCAAATTGAAGCGAAATGCAGCTGGCGGGAATTGATTGCCCACTCAGTTGAGGGGGAATACTCAAAAATGGCGCCTTTAAGAATATTGTCTTTTGATATTGAGTGTGCTGGTAGAAAAGGTGTTTTTCCGGAAGCAGATAAGGACCCAGTCATCCAGATCGCGAATGTTGTTACACGATATGGTGAAGATAAACCGTTTGTCCGGAACGTATTCACACTGGACACTTGTTCGCTCATTGTTAATACTCACGTATTCGAGTTTTCGAATGAGGCGGATATGCTATTGAAGTGGAGAGAATTCTTAGTACAGGTGGACCCGGATGTAATCATTGGCTACAACATCGCTAATTTCGATTTTCCATACTTACTGGATCGCGCGAAGCACCTTAAGCTCCAGGATTTCCCTTACTGGACCCGTCTTTCAAAAACCAGGTCGGAGTCAAAAGATACAAATTTTTCTAGTAAGCAGATGGGAAACCGTGACACCAAGGCTACCAATACAAATGGCCGTCTTCAGCTTGATCTTTTGCAATCGATCCAGCGTGATTATCAGCTGCGTTCATATACTCTTAACTCTGTTTGTGCCCACTTTTTGGGTGAACAGAAAGAGGATGTTCATCACAGCATGATTACAGAATTATTTAACGGAACACCCGAGTCCCGACGACGCCTTGCAGTTTACTGCCTTAAGGATGCCTACCTCCCCCAAAGGTTACTTGACAAACTCATGTGCTTGGTCAATTACACAGAGATGGCTCGTGTTACAGGTGTTCCATTCAATTATCTCCTTTCCCGTGGACAGCAGATTAAATTCCTTTCACAAATCTTCCGAAGGGCTGCCGAACAGCAGTTGGTCATTCCGAATTTAACGCAGGGGGGTGGTGATGAGCAATATGAAGGTGCTACAGTGATTGAGCCCACTAGAGGCTACTACGATGTACCTATTGCAACACTCGATTTCGCATCACTATATCCTAGTATTATGCAAGCGCACAACCTCTGCTATACAACGCTTGTCAAGAAGGAGGTCGTGGAAAGACTTGGCTTGCAGAAGGATAAGGATTATACAGTCACTCCTAATGGTGATTGGTTTGTCAAAGCCTCTGTTCGTAAAGGAATGGTACCTTTGATTCTGGAAGACCTTCTCAGTGCTAGAAGGAAGGCTAAAGCAGACTTAAAATACGAGACGGACCCATTTAAAAAGGCTGTGCTTAACGGTCGTCAACTCGCGCTGAAAATTTCTGCCAATTCTGTCTACGGTATCACAGGTGCAACAGTAGGGAAACTGCCATGCCTCCAGATCGCCTCTTCTGTTACTAGTTATGGTCGTCAGATGATTGAGAAGACAAAAGAGGAGGTTGAGAAAAAGTATACTATTGCGAACGGCTATTCCCACGACGCTCAGGTTATCTACGGTGACACTGATTCTGTGATGGTAAAGTTTGGTATGGGGGATCTCGCTACTGCAATGAAGCTCGGTGAGGAGGCGGCACAGTATGTATCAAGCAAGTTTATCACACCGATAAAATTGGAGTTCGAGAAGGTGTACTTTCCGTATTTGCTTATCAACAAGAAGCGTTATGCTGGACTATATTGGACCAGGACGGATAAATATGACAAGATGGATACCAAGGGTATTGAGACTGTTCGAAGAGACAATTGTAGATTGGTACAGGTCTGCATTGAGACCGTATTGAGGAAGATGTTAATTGACCGAGATGTTGAGGGGGCACAAACGTTTGTTCCCAGCTCCCCAAATTTTTAATTTAAACAACTAACTTACTGTTTTTTTGTTGCAGATACGTGAAGGACATGATATCAGATTTACTGCAGAACAGGGTCGACATGAGCCAGTTGGTGATCACTAAAGCTCTATCCAAGTCAGACTACACAGCTAAGCAGGCACACGTTGAACTTGCTGAGAGGATGAGGAAACGTGATGCCGGTTCTGCACCTACACTTGGGGATCGCGTCGCATATGTTATCATCAAAGGCGCAGGCGGTGCGAAGAACTATGAGAAATCTGAAGATCCGATCTATGTCCTTGAAAACTCTGTCCCTATTGATACGAAGTATTACCTCGATAATCAACTTGCAAAGCCCTTAACTAGGATCTTTGAGCCTATCCTTGGAGAGAGGAAGGCGCAATTATTGTGTTAGTCCTTCATCTTTTACCTTCCTTATATATCCAATATTAACAAACACACTAGTAACTGGTGACCATACCCGGACAATTTCAGTCAGTGCACCTACCGTCGGCGGGCTGATGAAGTTTGCCAAAAAGACCCAAACCTGTATGGGGTGTAAAACCCCACTCACAAAGAAAGCCGAAGCCGATGGCGCTGTCTGCGAGAATTGTAAACCGCGCTTCGGGGAGCTGTACCAAAAGACCCTTCAGAAAGTATCCGATCTGGAAGTCAAGTTTGGACGGCTTTGGACACAGTGCCAGCGTTGCCAAGGATCAATTCATTGTGAGGTTATTTGCTCTTCGAGAGATTGTCCGATATTTTATATGAGGATGAAAGCAAGGAAGGATATCGAAGATGTAGGAAAGGAGCTGAAGAGATTCGATGTGGATGTTAGTTGGTAGAGAGACGTAGTGGACACGCCTGTAACTTTATCATTCCTCCATTAATGAATATCAAGTGATTTTCGGAATGACATTGGCAACGAATTCATAAGCCTATAGTATGGTATAGTGGCAGGAGCATTGCGTATACACCTTAGTTATTCTATAATATATCTGCTTTACGATCATTCCAGTCCGTCATATATAAAATAGAGGCAGCTTAGTCAAAGGAAACCGAGGTTTTTTAGGCCATAGTTTATACTGCATGCCGTGTTTTGTACCTAAAACAAATACAGTTGATTTAAAAAAAAAAAAAAAAAATTAGTCAAAGGAAACCTAAAGCTCCTAAATCCAAACTCAATGGTCAGTTGAATAAATTTCATTATTTCTAGCTAGCTTCAGAACTTTTCTTAAGGCTTATTATATCAATCTCGCTTAATCAAATTCGCAAAGATCCTATCGCCCATGAATAATACTCTGATTATGTAATTGTAGTGGTGGTTCATAGGGTGTTTAAAATGTAGAGCCCCAGGCAGTCAACTCGCCTACAAGGGCCCACGTTCCTGTTGTCCAACCCCCATACGCCCATAACGTACACCCGCCTCCGAAAATATTCTAGGAGGCATCATGAAATATACAGGAATAGTGAAACTCTCGCGCACGATAGCAGCCGGCCTCACCATGATAGTTCAGGTGGGATATAATTATTTTTAGGTAGAGAAATGGCTGTGGCTTGACTTTAATACACTCGGACTAAACTAGTAATTGTAGTTCTATAGGGTCTCAAGTCTGATAGGGTTGAATGGTTGCTGGTGCAATAATAGTAATTGGGACAATACCCAATTTCACCCCAAGTACATATACAAACTTTATGGGGGTAACACTGTTGAAAAAGAAGATACAAAAGAGAAACCCTTATTACGTTCCTCATAACAATCCCAATCAAGTTTTGACTTCTACTATAAGATAGCGATATTGGTGCTAGACCATCCCCGAGGGGCTTCGGGGGTGAGTACAACTAGTCGCATGCCCGGCACCCGGCTTCTTTCGGGCATACATGTTTGCCTCTACCCCGCTTTGCTCCCGAAGTTTGTAAAGTAAGGTAAGTAAACTTCGAATCCGGTTCTTCAGTTCTTACCACCAAAGGTAGCCCATCGTCCTCCATTGGAACCTCCAACAATCCATTCTGCAAAATCTGGCGATGTCCCGTCCCGAGGATCGGCCGGTCGTCCACTCCATCAGTTGAATGCAGCTGTTCGTCTTCAAGGCTCATTGGAGGGACTTTCTCTGGGAATGGCCGAGGATCGAGGAAAGGACTGTCAGGTGCAAAATTCAATAACTTCCCTTTTTCACCAGAGAAGGGTTGGAAATTGAACACTTGGGACACTGCTTTTATAGACTCTGGAGATTTCACGTGGATATTATTTGGGAAGAACTGTATCCATCCATCTTCAGATGCTGGTGGAGAGTCATTTGGAAGGAACTGATTATTTGCCCTCGATATTCCTTTCATCCTTTCGCCGTGAACTTCCTTGTCGGGCTTCAATTTCAGGCCCTCCCCTCGACGCCCAGACCTAGACTTGGTCGGATTGACAGGGTCTTGGGCTGTAAATATAAATTGGACACTTTTGCTCGTTTCTATTTCTGGTGATATCACCAATAAACCTTGGAAGGGTACTTTTGATAACCCTCGCGGGCGTTGAAGGATGATATTGATAATAATACCGACTCGTGTTGCAGCATCCGGATATACCATGAGAGCTCCGTTTTCGTAGATATCCTTAATCAACATAGCTTCGACTGCCATAACTAGCACTTTTTTGGGGGGACCGAGGGGCCGTTGGGTTTTGGGGATAACATCCTGCCCTGGAATATCTCTCTCCTCGAATCTAGACCTTGACAAAAGCGAACAAGAACCGTCTTTGGTGTGATAGTATTCTATAAAAATGCCTGTGTTTGATGTCATTGTAGGCGGAATACCTGGTTGATCTGGTAAAAATTCAAAAGAGACTGAGCTTTTCCTCGCAAGGGCATTTGCATCAGCGCCAGAGGTATGGTGTACGATTTGTCTTAGTGGAAGACTATTGGTAGGATTGGCCTCTGTTGTCTTAGATTGGATGCCTTTATCCTCGCGATGATTCTTGGTTGGCTCGAGTCCCAATACCTCTAACAGGGTGACTTTCTCAGGCCTGAATTTGTCATTCATAATCCACTCAGCATCCTTAAATGCAGTTTTTCCACTGGTTAATGCTTCGGATTTAGCAAACTTGCAATCTGTTTGGGCCATAGGCAACTCGCTTATATTTATGGCCGCTCCATCAGCCAAACCCTGTAACTCGGGACTCATTTGTGTGAGAGGTCTAGGCTCAATGCCTAGTAATCCAACGGGGTTTCTTTTCGAGGTTCCCTTCAAGCACCCCCGCCTCATCCTAGCACTGCACCAGACATAGTATAAATGTAACGTGGCTCCCCAAAATATGCCAATCAGTAAAATCTTGAGGAATGACATGACTTCCATAAGGCGGGGTTGACGATGGCCTGAGAGGCTAGCGTATAATCGGCGCGCCGAGTTTGGCCACGATGCCAATGCATCTGAACCAGAATATTCACCTCCCAAGGTTGATTCACTGCACGCTGTATACGGACAGTATCACGTACACATGCAGTAAAGTTACTAGAGAAGGAATTCAATCATGCAGGCTATCAGGGGCCGGTAGGAGGGTAGCTACATGTAGTACTCTAATAGATACATGTAGATAGCATATATTTACACTCGACCTACATACATGGTAAGCTTAAGGGTTTTATTGGTTTGCCCGCGATCTAACCCCCTGAACTTCTACTCTACAATTGTACTGGGTTTCCTCCCAGAGGATACAGTAAACGTATACGTATATATATCCCCCAAAGTTTTCTTGAGGCCTAACAATGATTTGAGGTATGTCTCTACTGTTGCTGCAGGGCTCTACGTACCCAGGGTCCCTAAAAGTGATGCAACGGCTTGGGATTACTCTACACTATTGGGTGAGGCCTTAGTAAATTCACAACCACCTTGATTTCTTTTATTTAAATATGATCTATGAATTCTTTATAATTATGCTCTCATGTTTACTCTTTATAGGGTTGCAATTTGGTCGCATGTAGTTAAAATCGTGAGTAGTAATTGATCGAGCCGTTGCACACCCCTGGGTGTTGACTTTCAGCCAGTCAGATTAAGCATTAGTTGAGCCGCAGTTCTACTATGATGTCATCCAGCACCCTGGGAGAACCCTGGGATACGCTGACCAACAACCTAATTTACAACATTAACAGGAACAGTTGTAAACAGTCCATCATCAAGATTAATGACGTCAGTCGTTGCTTCTCTGAGATATATATAAAATGGCATTCTTAAGCGCTTCCTTTGTTCAAAATACTTAATTGTCGCTCGTTATCAAACTACTCTTTATCGTTGCTCGCTAGCTATGTTGCTTATCCCATTTTTGACGTTGTTCCCGTACGGAACTCTTAGTGTCCCTACGGATCTTGTTGTCCGAGACACTTCAACGGATCTTGTCAATAGGGGTGTTTTAGACGATTTTAATAGTTTTATCTCTAGTGTTTCCGACGGAATAAGCATCAACGATATTAAGCAAGGCATCCTTCCAGATTTCTTTTCAAATATTCCAGGCGAGCAAGAAATTAAGGATCAACTGGGGCTCAACGATACTCAAATTAACGAGCTTCCTCTCGAAGTCCTAAACATCCCGTTTGTAAACCCCTATCACCCTTGCACCTTACGTTAGATACTTATGTGATTCATTTATTCAGTGGCTACGCAAACTATACAGACCGCGGCTGGAATCTTCGTATTCATGGGCAGGCATACAAGCAGCCCCTCTCTCCAGGGAGCTCAGTCTCAAATGAGACTCTCGATAAAGCAGCAAATGTCTTCCTTCCAGATCTAGATATAAGCCAGCTGCAGCCTCATGAACAGGACAATGCAAGAAATCTCACGAGCGCCATTTTATCTTTACCGCAAAAGGATGTACAATTGGTTTTCACCTTGAATGTAGCAGAGGATCAGAACATCAGCAGCGGGTGGAATGGGGAAATACAATGGGGAGATCTAACCGATTCAAGAGGTAAGTTTTATAGAATCTTTGTCAGAAGAATTAAAATTGAGAACCGTCTAGGCGAAATCGATGGCTTTGTTCAACTTCCTGCAAATTCGAGCGATTTGCCGCCTGGTAATACTACTACGCAAATTACGAGGCTAGATATCCATACAAATGGCACTGACAGTAAGATTACCTGGGAAAAATAAATACATGTAGTTCCATTAGTATTTGTAGACTGACATTTATTTAGCTGGTAATGCAACTGGATATCTTGTACCCAACCAAGGTATCACCATCATCTCCGACATAGATGACATTTTACGTGTTACCAAGATCTACCAGCCTAAAGAGGGGTTACTTAATTCGTTTGCTCGTGACTTCGTTCCTTGGTTAAATATGCCTTCGATCTACGACACTTGGTCGACCCAGCACCCCGAGAACCCATATCACTTCCATTATCTTACCACTACGCCAGAGCAGGCAACGAGGGTTTATATGCAATTCATTTATCACACGTACCCTATGGGATCTTTCGACACCCGCCCTCTGAACTTTACAACCGTCGACCAGACATTTTCAGTCAGGAAGACGCTTCTGAATAGAATTTTCGAGACCTTTCCGCAACGTCAATTCGTACTTGTCGGCGATACCACAAATAACGATGTGATGAAGGATTACCCAGACTTGGTAACACGTTTCCCAGGCCAGGTTGCTTGCATCCTGCTTCGGAACACCTCTACAACAGATAGTGGAAACAAGTTTCCATACGACACAAGTGGATTTAAGAACTTAAAACAGGAGCAGTATATGTTCTTCACCACGCCGGACGATCTGACGGGGCTTGATTTCACGAGAGGAGACTGTCGAAACAACAGTGCACAAATGGGAACTGTAGAGTTCGGATGGCAAGGACTGCCGTTTGATACTAGCAGTGCTGTTAGTAGAAAGGGGACAGCAGCAGTTTGGGCTGCGCTTCTTGTGATGGCACTTGCAATATTCTTGTGATGAAAAGTTTCAGTTCTTCTTTCATACCCTCTTTTAGTGATTCTATATTTTGTAATTTTGAAGTTCTAATAGCCGCAGGCGGGTACTAATGGGTTACATTTATGTATGCCACGAATATCACGAGCAAAAAGCAATGAAAATCTCTATATAAAATTCGTGTGGGGGAGGGAACCTTTATGTGCAATGCTTGTAGCTCTAGTTTGCGTATTCTTATGACTGCCATGAGAAGCGTGAATAATTTTTGCTCTAGCTTAGGCCTTTTAACTCACTTATATATTTACATGTATATCTTAATTGGGTTTTCAGAATTCTTGACATCTCTATTAAATAAGCAATGCCAAAATAAACTGCTGTTGCTGTAAATAATATTTTAAATACATACATATAGGTACATCCAAAGTAAGCATATGGAATTAGATCAATACCTGTAGTTAATTCATTAATTGAGTTATAAATCAATCAATTAATCCATTGCATGTAGCCAGTAGGTTATGGAAATATCCGACAGTTTCCCTCCGCACCGAACAAATAGGGGATAGATACATGTAGGATGTAGGTAGCAGAACTTAAGAGAGGTTGCCTCGTTCCCAAACCGTTGTTTTGTTGTCGCACAAGTGTACAGAGAATCAACCACAGGCTGGGCACGAGACTATAAGAAAGGTAAATTTAGTCTTGATAAGAACCCTCTTAGGACTCGTAATTTAGAAGCCAATCCGTGTCCCTACTCCTCCCTTTCCGATCCATCCGCCCCATAAGCTAGATCATTCATGCGGCAGTACTCACACTATCGTAGAAATAGTATACATCTAATCTATTAAAACGGTGACATTATTATGTTGTACATGATAACTAGTTACACGGGGCACTGATAGAGACATGAATCTTATTGCTTCAACCAGTTATCTCTCCAAATAAAACTCGTGAACCCACAGCCCACAGGGCCTCATCAGTCAAGAAAACGGAAAACGGAAAGAGTTAATATGCGGCCCCAACTAACACACTCCTCTCCGCATAACTCCCAGGTCTGTGTAACGACTTAATTCTCTCCGAGCTTCCAGTCCTCGCGCCAAATCCCAACGGCAAAGTCGCCGGTGCCCCTCTCCCATTGTCACCCATAGTGTCCCCATTACCGTACGGCTCGTACACGCCTTCCTCGCGTGTAGAATTTATATTCAATGGGCGTGGTATAGCTTTGTTACGGCGCTCCAACTCCAAGGCAGCCATCCTCCGCTCTGCGTCCTCAACTTTGACTCCGACGCTGTCTCGAACCTTGAAACCACTTGCGTTTTTATCGTCAAGAACCAAGTCACCATTCCACACCTCTTCCCATCCTTGCCTTTCTGCTTCCTCGGCACTGATTTCAACAAGCTTTCCATCGGGGGTTTCAAGGTAGTGCTTTTTGGGGAGACGCTCGGTATCGACGATTGGCTGAACAATAGGGTGGATATCGGTATAGTGAAGTTCACGGGTTATAACGGCTGTTCTTTCTTCATTCTCTACCGGGCGGACGACAGTATGTATTACCGCTGGTTCTGATTAGTGAGTGGATGAAGTTAGTAAAGACTAAATCCGTGGCTTACGATCTAGTGTTTCTTGATGAAGAGATATGGTTTCGGCGGAGGTTTGTTGTCCGGGGTTGCGATATCGCTGCTCCTCTTCTAGTGTGGTTTCTTGAGCCCTTTAGCTAGCTTATCCTAGTATTTGTCTGGTTAGGGATTTTTACCTCTAGCCCCGGCGCGTGGGTAGGTGTACTGATTATCTTGTCCCCTACTCATTTCATCTGCTTTAATACTATTATATCCATCCGCGAGCACGTTGTGCTCGTCACTTAAGTTTTCAACCTTTGTACAGATATCGGCCTTCTGGACACCTATAAAACTTTGAACCACCCCCAGGGGTGGTCTTGGGAGGGGGCGAGAAGGTCCGCGGTCAGGAGAAGTATCAGTAGTAGTAGGGAGTCCCGCAGTCTCAGAAGAGTCTATCGTTGAACTTGGTGGGAATCTTTGTTTGCGTTCTTCGCGAAGGCTACCATCGTATCGTTGCCCGTAGTAGACTTTGGAGACCGGGCGGCTATTGGGGTTGAGGGATTGTGTTATTGCTATCCAAGTGATAATTAGTTGGTATAGTCCAAGATACCAATCTCTGAAGTTACTTACAATGATTTGAATAATCACTCGACTGGCTATCGTCGGAGGAATTTCGACCCAGTTCATTTCCCAGCTATGGTGACACAAGAGACGAGTGAGTACTCGTGTTGCATGCAAAACGTGGAAGGCAACAACTCACTGATGAATTTCGCTCGACTAGTTCCTCCCCACTTGAATTTACGGGACTCGGTGTTTGTTCATAAGCATGAAGGGGGTCTCTATTAATTAGTAATGTAGGGGAAACAGCCTCTGAAGGGCTCCCGGAATCTGTGATATGAGTACTTCCGAAAATGGTACCCGAACGAACATTTTCAGCCGGGCCGGGTTTATGCTCGGGGTCGCAGGTTACATCGGGAGCCTGAACATTGTCGGGGCTAGGAGAGGGTGCCTGTCTCGCTTCCTGTTCACTTCCTCCTCTCCCTGTTAACCCCGCCGCTCCTACTCCTTCCGCTCCTGGTGCCCCTACCCCTACCCCTTCTCTAGGTATTGGGTGGCCTTCACGCGAGTTACGAGTATCTCTCGCTCGAGGAGCAACCATCGGCGCCGAAGCTACTACCGAATCTGATGCCCCAGTTCGTGTAGGCGGAGAGCGTATTCGAGGGACAATGAGCCCAGGTTCGTCTTTTTCGAATTTAGACCCTCCATGCCCACAAGGTAATCTCAAGAGAGCACTCTTAATCTTTCTACCTAGAGGCATCTCTGTAACTGAAGATATTCAGATATAGTCTCCCGATTGTTAGGGACACCAAAGGTTTGCAAATTCGAAATTGGGAGTTTAGGATTATTGGAAGCAAGTCAAAATGGAGCAGGAGATGTGATATGAGTGAGAGACCTGTGTCCAAGACGAAACGTCACAGTAAAGAGCCCAAGAGATCTAGCCCACTCAAGTCCCCCCTCCCTCGAAGCATGACCGGGCTGCTTTAACAAACAGGATTGTCCCGCCAGTTCACTATTTTCACCGGTTACCGTGTACGCAAGCCCGAGACCCGTTGGATTACCCGATCCCCCGTGGCTTATTCACTGCCGAAAGCCACAACCACCATAGCTCTCATCTAAGACGGACCTCTAGTTTCTAATAGGGAATCGGAAATCTATGCAGAAATCTTGGAATCGCGCATGGAAAGACTTTGGCGCTCCGCGGATCTGGGATTTCAGTGCTTGGGTGCCCTTTTGCTCTCAGCCCCCCTTGCGTCACTAGATGAGCTTAAATTCTTGTCTGGGGAAACATGAAATAAAAGAAAGGAAGGGCAGAAAGATGTCCCACGTTTTTTTTTTCCTTCCTTCTTTTTCTTCTAACATTCAACTTTCGTCTCCATGACGTGACGTTAAGTTAAGGGTTGTTAGGGAGGTTCATGATCAAGATATGAAAATGAAAGGACATCGTCTCGAGATATGGAGATTCCCTTGGGGCCCGGATGGGAGGGGCTAGTAGAAGCGCCACATATGTAAATCCACCCTGCTACAAAACTCCACTAGCCATTGGTGGTCTACCCTCCCCTGTGGTGATCAATGACGATCGAAATCCTCAACCACAAACAAATCACCAGCTCCGGCCCGCCAAGTCTTAATAATGCCGCGCCAAGACAGCCACAAAATGTACAAGCGGACAGCTCTCCACCGAGTAATCTTGAAGTGGAAATCCATAGGTCTCAGATATGTGCTTTACGGTAACGCAGTCGGTGGGGAATGAGTGATAGGCCTGCGAGTGCAAAATTATGACGATTACATCTAATAGACCCGATCTAGTACCTTTCTTCAGTAGCTCAACTTTCCACCATCATCGGATTAATTATCCCACCGCCCCAAAGTACCGTCAAACTCCACAATTCCCATGAGATCTTCCTTGGTTTCTGCGCCTCAATGAGCGCATCTTGACCTCAGAGGCCTTCCACCGAGTGCTAGGCGGTGATATGACGTCGATTGGGGCTTTCGATGTATATATTGACCCTTAATACGAAGTCTTTACTACTCTTGCCATCATAAGAAACTACGAGCTACAAAGACAGCCCTAAGGTCATTTGTTACTACAAACTTTAAACCAATTTACTTACATCACATTTTCAAAAATGCAGTCCATGAAAAACGCCGCTAGGGAATTCATGTAAGTGTCCCTACCAGACGACGAAGCCTGCTCATGGATTCATCAATTTTCCTTTTTTCAATTCTTGCCATTCTTCCAATAAAATTTATATGCCGCCTCCAATATCGAGTATCACCGCTAACTCTCACTTTCCTGGCCATCCGACAGTTCCCGTGACAAGAAACACGATACCGAAGTCAGGGAAATCTTTAACCCAGCCGTGACAAAGGAGGTCATCATTCCCAAGGAAACTGAAGAGACCACTGTCGCTGTCGACCGCGAGCTACATCAACGACACTACCAGACCCGCGTGCAGCCCATCGAAGACAAGGAGGTTCTACCAGAGGAGCACCGGCACCAGGTCTTGCCCGTCGAGACCCGCGTCACTAAAGACGTTGACGAAGACCTCGTAAGGCGAAAGCTTGAGGAGGAGGTAAGCCCTAATCCTATCCTAATCAACAGTGTTTATAATTTTGCAGTGCCAAATAATCTAACCTACTTAATTCTCTTTTATCAGAAACTGAAATTCAAATCCACCCGTGAGGTCCTCCCTGTCGAGCACACCAAAGTCGCTGGCGCCACCATTACTGGCGAGCATGCGCACCACCACGTCTACGAGCAGGTCCAGCCCGTTATCGAGCGAGAGGTCATTCAGCCTGCCGTCATTCACACCACTGTACCAATCCACGAACGGATCGAGCATGCTCCTACCTTCCACCCCGTGACCGTGCAGCCAAAGATGACGCTCGAGGAGTACAAGCGTGCCGGCGGTGCTCTCGATGGCCGCACCGAGACCGTCGATATGTTTGAGGGCGAGCCCGAGGTTAGAGAGAACGGTGGAGCAAACCAGACACACCCAGATGCTTACGGGCATGGGAGGCATCATCACCACCATCACCACCACTCGGGTCACTCTTCGCCGGTTCCTGGGGTCACGAGCCGTGGTGTCCCCGCCCATTAGGAGAACAGATAGTAAATATAAATGCCGGTTCGATAGTTGGGCATGTATTACGCTGGAGATGACGATATGATATTTGGCAAGGCCTTGCCTGTGTAATATTTTTTCTTTAACGAGATAGTATGGAATTGTATTTGTAGTGTATCAGCCAGTTCATGTATGCATGCATTGTGTTAATGTTTTTTCCTTCTTTTTCTTATTGATATCGATATTGGTCCATATAACAAGCACTTAATGCAAAAGACCATCTCCAGGGAAAGCAAAAAAACCCAGACTTCGTAGCGTGAAATCTCGGTTGCTTGGTGATCACTACATGTAACCACAGTTTTAAATTCCCATTGCTACTATTTGACAGATCGGACACCCCTGCTCAAAGGGCATTTCGATCGTACCGAACCCAACCGGGGACATGAGTATAAAACTTGGTTCAATTCCTTGGTGCGCTAAGCCCCAACCGGTAATAAAACAACCCTCCTCCACCTCATCATCCATCCTGCACATACTTCTCGTAGAGTGTTCTCCCTCGAGTGTGTATGTACATGTATTTACTCTTGGCGATAACAGCAAACAAGACGAACTTACAAGGAACAGCTCGCTATTCGTGGGCAGAAACATGTATGTACCTTGTTCTATATTGCAGAGCCTCCTGGGATCATCCCCACCCCACCAAAACCCCCGGTATGAACAACGGAGCCAACACACCAGCAGGCCAGCTAGCTAAGTAGGTGCGTGTTGGAACTACATGTATCCACACATCTTCTAGAACTACGAGACTTGCGCTGCCCACGGACGATATCGAAAAGTGATCTTGGTACCGGCATGGGAAGCTCTCCGCGAGCTATGTATGTACCTAGATGTACTCTACTCTAGCTGCAGAACCCCCCCGGCCGGCCAGTATTGGGGCTGATCTACGATGGGAGGTTCAGGAGGATTTTGGGCGTGCGGGTGTCGCGCCCGCCGGTTGGGGGTCGAGGGGGGATTACATATTACGCGGGCCAAGAAAGAAAGAGTTTAGGTCATGAGCGATCACTCGCGCCAAGAAACAGTATGCCATCATTCTCTGATCATTTTTTTTTTTGTTTACATCAGTAATTGCATGCAGATTCTCTGATCATGATCCAAGGCGGTATTCTCAAAGTCTCACTTCAAACAGGCATAACAAGCATCTAGGATAAAGCATCACGGAATCAACCGCGCTATTATTTTTATATAGTACAAAAAGCTGTCAATCTAAAATACCAGTCTCTCCGCCATCGACCATACATATATAAACAATTCGATCCTCAATTGACCGCGCGCGCCGGGTCAACTGGGCCAGATTAAAAATTAAAGACCCCCAGGCATTTAGAAGGTGAGGGTGGCACCGGCGGTTCCATAGACGGCCGAGTAGACGGCGGAGGCGGCGACCTTGGTGTACGAGTATGGGACGGACTTGAGAGTGCCGGTGAGGGCCGTGTTCTTGGCATCGCCGAAGTCGTTGCCGCTGGCATACTGTGTGAAATGTTAGCAATTGCAACTGCGCACCAGTAGTATCATAGGGAGGGGGGGGGGGGGACTAACAGCATAACCAGCATCGGTGGAGTAAAGAGGCTTATCAGAGTCGACAAAGACATTGTTCTCGACGAGGAGCTGGGCACCCTGTCTGGTGTTGATACCATCAGAGACTGAGAGGTAGTAGTTGTTGTAGATGTGTCCAGTTCCGAAGCGGAAAGAAGGGCCACGCGAGTTCAAGTTGTAGAAGAAGTTGCCGACATATGTAACAGTGAGATGGCCCTTGTCCTCGCTGCCGTTTGAGTCAGAGTGGCCGACGAGCGAAGCCTTCCAGTGGTCGTGCAAGAAGTTGTTGGAGAGCGTAACATAGTCAGATGCGTGGGTAACATCGAGAAGTCCATCATAGTAGTCCTTGTCGTGGTCACGGTCGGAAGAGAGGTCGCAGTGGTCGATCCAGACGTTCTTGGAGGCTTGGATACCGATGGCGTCACCGGCGGAGGCAAGGACCTTCTTGATGGTGAGATTGCGGATAATAACGTTGGAGACGCCGTTCACGCGGAGGCCAACACCAGAGAGGACTATCAATCACCGTTATGTCAGTACAAATACCCTCACACTCAACCTCCATTGCGGGAAAACCTACTAGCTTTGGAATCAGCACCAACAATTGTCTTGTCGCTGGCAACCTTAATGACCGTGCTGCCGGTAATGGTGCCCTTGACAACAATGACCTTGGCTCCCGATGAGGTGGCCGCGGTCTGCAGCGCAGCAAGGGAAGAGACGGTGGTGGTGGAGCCACCAGCACCACCTTTGGTACCGCCGTTTTGGGTGGCGTAACCGACAGAGGCGGCGTCAGCGGCGGAGGCACGCTTGTTGAGCTTGCCGAGCGAGGAGGGGGCGGCGGCCACAAAGGCGGCGAGGAAGCTGACGGTGAAGATTGAGAATTTCATGGCTAGGATGTAAGGTCTAGCGTTTTTCCGGAAAACGAACGAGTGTGAATGGAAGTAATGAAATGGATTGAAGGAAGGGCTGACGGACTAGCTGTCAAGGAAGGAAGGAATGGAAGGAATGAAGTGAATGTGAACTGAACTGATGATGAGAAGGCATTGGGAGGAGATATGGGATGCTTTATATACGCAGTTGGGAATATATTAAAGATCCCAAAGGAGAAAAGTAGGTATTAGGAATTCTGGGATGTCACAGATCATCAATCAGATCAGTCCTTAGTGTAGGTACTAGAGTGTCCGTGCCCTTGCAATTGCTTCCCAGTTGTGTTGACATACCTTGTGAAATTTGTAATAACAGGGCAGGCATATAGGGGAGGACTCAATAGATGAAGGTACTGCAGCCGACAGCAGATTGTTTGTGTACAGGGACCACGTTCCTCTGCATCGAGTACTTACTTACATAGCATGCAGGTACAACAAACAACAATAGTACAATTGCAAGTGCCCAAGGACTTCATCATATCTATTGTGTACATACATCTCTGCTACATGTAATCCCACTCTTCAACTCCCTAGTAGTTCATAATTATGAGCACATGTAGCATACGAACGAACATGACCTCGGCTGTAAGTTGGACTCGGCATAGCTAAACAAACATCTAGTAATTTATTACTAAAAATCAACAGCATCACATTACCCACCATCCAGACCTCAAATTATTCCGCCATATTACGTTTCCACGACCCAAGTACCCAACCCCCCGGAACGATGCATTCTCCGACAATACCTACCTACTTTTAATGCACCCCTGTCACGCAATATATTCGCCGGAAACCTAATCTCGACCTCTTGGCCCTATCTTGGCAGGCATCTAAACGAAACGCGGAGATACATGCACACTGTAACACACACACGTTGCTCGGTTAACATCCGACCCAAAACAAGGACTGCGGCGCCGTTAACAAAAAGAATCACCCAAGATATTAAACAAGAGTAGTCAATCCTTGCAGTTCAACTCACCCATTCCACCGAGATAGCGAGACCAACCTCCTGAGCAACACTTCATGGGTACATGTAGCCTACATGCCCTGCCCTACCCTAACTGCGGTTGACGTCCCGTCGATTCCAAGGTTGTTCTTCTGCCCGAGAAGAAGCTTGAAGAAGGGCTGCTTCCGGGGGGGGGGGGGACTACAACGCTAAGCGACACCAAATATCGTCGGTCCTGACATTAGAAGCTGACGCTAGAGGTTTCAGGTCCTGGAAAAGTTTACGAGAGATCTAGAATTTAGATCCAGCCTGAATTGAAGGCGTGATGGACTGTGGTCCTGGCGTCAGCGGATATTATACAGTATCGCTGTTCGGAGGCCGAAGTAGTGGGTGAACCGGCCCCCCCGAAATACTCCGGATTGGTATAGATATAGTAAAGAGAGAAGGGGAAAATTATCATGTTATCCTACGTCTCTACAGATCCTACACATACGACAAGACATCTAGGGGAAAAAAAGAAAAAAGAATATCTACGTAACTTCACAAACATGCATGTATATCAACTCTCGATCCACACCCACTCCCCCCCAAAAAAAATTCTGAGATCCTTAAAACCTCCTATATAATCACCTATATGTTCCTAGTCATCTAGCCCAACATAACCCGGAACTCCTTAATTATATAAAGGGGCGAAAGAAAGCTTAAGCCCCAATACAGTCCGATTCGCGCCCCTTGATCACAATTAGGCTCAATGGTAAAAAACCAAGCGACTCGCTCGGGAAATCCCAGGTTTTACCCCTTCCATCGGAGAGATATATGGAAAGTTCCGCAATACCTACCTACACACCCCCCGGCGCATGAAGCCTGAGGATGAGCATATTGCGGGGTAATCAAGCCCAACCAGGCCGTTATACAGGCTCGGTCGATATATGATTGTGTGACTGAGTGGGATGAAGGCGGGAGGCACTAGGTGGTATGAGGCTGAGGAGAATGCCGAGGCGGGGGTTCTGGGTCCTTTTTTGGTGGCTGGTTATTATACAACGGTCGATATTGGTTTTGCGCTCACCTGATGGACGGATTGGGGGCAGAGGCACATGTGCGGGTAGGATTAGATTTGAGGAGTGTGGGTTTGACTTTGAGTTTATTGTTGGTGATTTGAGGGGGTTTTTCAAAATCAGCTAACAAGAAAAAGTTCTATGGAAATCCATTGCGTGGGGGTGGCTTTTTCCTTTCTCCCCCGGCTAACTATCCTCGACAGGGAGGCTTCCTGGAGCTCCATAGGTACGGGGTTGAGTCGTGCAGTGTCCCAGTGTCCCAACTCTAGCTAGGCAGCTCAGCTATATGATCCACAAATATGAATGCTTGATTTCATAACATAGATAAATATTGGCCTCATAGCAGGGACTGGTGCAATTCATACTGAAATTGCATCACTTGAAAGAAGCGTTCAGATAAAAACATCCAATTACCCGGTCTTGTAAAGAAGGGCTCCGTTCTGATTTTGACCTGAGCCACGATGCAGAAAAACAGTTGCGGTTTTCCTATCGTAGCCTACCCATGATGTAAACCAAGCTACATAGCCCCGCCTCTTCAACTCCTCTATTGTTCCATGGTGTACCTGTGTATGTATGTATGTATGTATAAATTCCCAACACCCCGAACGTATCGAAAGTGAGTGATACCTTATGATCCCTCCCAACTGGTAGAGTGCAATTCAGCTAGCTTCACGCGTGACACGTCACCCGAATACCGATACAAATTGGCATTAGGTACATGTACTCGGTCAGTTCAGGAGTAGGCGCATGGAAGGATTCCTTACATATATTTACGCTCGGAGGTTTTTTTCTTTTCTTTCTTTCTAGAGTGCATGTATGTATATATGTAATAGTAAGCATATAAGTAAACTTCCAAAGAAGCTTATGGCAGTACTCGGGAGTACTATGCTATGTACTATGTATGTAATCTAAGATAGATGGAAGCTTAAGGGGTATTATATTGGCAATTAACAGATGTGGTTGGTGTTTAGTATACGTACGAATACGCACTCGGTCTCGGGTTCGGGAAGTGCCAGCCACCAAAAGTTCAACACGGAATATATTTCCGCCGTGCTTGGCACGACATGCACTCCTTAATTCTCCGATCAGGGGTTGCCCAATAATGCGCGCGCGCGCGGTAAATCGGTAATTAATTAATTGACTCTTCTTCTTCTTCTTCTTCTTCGGCACTCTACAGTCTCCCTCCGCTATAACGAATGTGCATATTGGGCTATTTTTCGTTCGGTACAGCAGATTATTCGGTATTATTCAGTATAGCAGACTCAATTCTTTGCTGAAAGGAAAAGAAAGAAGCTGGCCCCAGTGGTTCGGTACAGCAAATATTCGGTATGGTGGTATTCGCTACACCGGAGGGCGACTGTACTCACTTGTGCCAGGTTTTGGCTTCACATTATACTACGTACATACATACCATACTTCTCTAGCTACCAAGGCATTTTTTTTCTTTCAAATCCATAACAATAATCCTATTAGCGCATTAATTTATAGCGGCGATTTGAAACCGCGACTATTATGTATACTATCGCTTCCATTTTTCCTTGGCAGAGGTTTAAACCATGGCTCGGGAAGATGTCCGTACTATATGCGTGAGCAATTATGGCCTCCGATCCTAGCTAGAACAATGTCCAACTACTAGCTACTTTAGTATAACCCATAGCTTCAAACATAGTCGCTGGCACCAGCGTGCCGCGCGCGTGCCCGTGCACGGGTTATAGTGGTAGGTTGTAGGTATAACACAATATGCTCAAATTCCGAGTGATTTTCGGTGAACCGGGTTATATTAGCAAGAATTTGTCGACCCATGCTCTCTGTCTGGGGGGCGTTAATTGTTTGACATAGTTTGCCGTTATTTGTGGCTTGCTTACTTTGCTTACTTTAGTTTGTGGTTGACCGGTCGGCCAGTTGGTTCTCCCTGTGTGGGTTTATTACTTTCTCCCTTTCCCTTTCTTTAATTCTATTTCTGTTTTTTTTTTTATCTCGTCAACACCCCAACAGCCTGGATCCCGCGCGCCAAAAGCTCACGCTATTGGGCGTAGGAATGTTTTGCGGAGGTATATGGCAGGTGAGAGATACTCTGTGGCGGTGGTGGTGGGGTGGTGGGGAAAGGGCTCGGTGGGAGGGAGTCCAAGGCTATAGCCTGAACTAGGAACGAGTTCTAGGAACAGGACTAGCTCGAATCTATATAGATTACTGTTATAGTATGCTCACGATGGTATGGTAATAAATAAAATAACCAAATTTTAGTTAAAAATCACCCATTCAGTACTCCTCGGACCCTCCATGCATCATCTATCTACAACTTTGGCGACGCCCGCCCATTTGACTTGATCTCATCCACCCTTCCCTTCTGCTCAGGCACCATCGTGAGTAAAGTTCCCTTCTCAATAGCGGACTTGACATTGCTGATCACCAAGCTTTCCATTTTATGCTGCAACCCCGAGACCTTTTGTTAGCTTTCTGCTGCTACCAGACCGCAAAATCCAATGGGGAGAATATATATAGCGCACCTGCGACTCCACTGTAAACGTCCCTACATGTGGGAACAAAATGCAATCGTTCCTCCCTATCAGCCCCGGGTGGATCTTTGGTTCCTCCTCAAACACATCCAGCCCCGCTCCTCCCACCTTCCCACTCTCAAGCGCCTGCACCAACGCGGCCTCATCTATCACCGCCCCTCGCGCCGTGTTGATAATTATCACGCCATCCTTACACATGCCAAACTCCTTTGCGCCAATGTAATGCCTCGTCTTCTCATTGAGCGGGAGGTGCACACTGATGATATCGCATGCCCCAAGAAACTCCTCGAAGCTGGCAATGTACCGTGCGCCCGTCGGGTTTGCCGTATCAGGAACGGGATTGCGGTTATGGTACACGATTTTCAGTCCAAACCCTACCGCTCGCACCGCAAGCGCTGATCCAATGCCGCCCATCCCCAGGATACCTAATGTCTTGCCGTCGGGATCGTGGCCGAGCTGTAGGTCTCCGCGCCATTTGCCGTTCCTGAGCGAGGTCTCGGCTTGGTAGGAGCGGCGGAGGGTTTGAAGTAGAAGCATCATTCCGATATTTGCGGTTGCGGCGTCCACGGCTGTGGGGGTATGGGAAACGAAGATGCCTAACACGAGTACAATCTTAGCAATTCCCCCATTGAAAGATGATCCGCTCAATCTTACCGCGCTGAGAACATGGCTCAATATCAATCTGGTCGTAACCAGCTCCGTTGTGGCATACAAATCTGAGGCTACTGGGAAGCGCTGAGACAAGTTCTTTGTCGAACCTTCCGGTGAACTGATCTAGTAAGCTCCTTCCTCCTAGAACTCAATGGTTCGGTGGGGGTGCGGACCTGTGCAGAGTCAAAGGTTCTGTAGATGGCTACGACACCGTCATATTTACCGCTTCTGAAATCGCCGAGAATGGATTCACGGGTGCCAGATGTGATTTCCTAGTTAGATAAACTCGAATCAGAGAAATATATAAAGTACGAGGTCTAGGAGAAGAAACAAACCTTCAGATCCGCAATCTCTGAAAGAGCTTCCCACTCCTTCTTTGCATGGGCGATAAGACCAATCAGTAGCGCAGTAGGACGAGCCATAGTAATGGTTGGATACTCAAAGAGCTATGAGAATTGATGAGGGTCTTTCCAAAGAGATATAAAACAATGAATCCTGAGGCGAAACAGAGTAAATACTAGAACCTCGGGCCTGATGTGAGCACCCCGCAAATTTACCGAAATTGCCCCGCTCGATGAGTTGCATTGATTCTGATTGCGTCGTTTGACAACCCCCACGTCCCATTACGTGCAGTAGCGTGCGCTATTTTGTGTAAAGCGGCTCTTTCATAGATTCTCACTCGTACAAAGCACCACGCGACGCGAGGTTTTTTTTTCTCAGTTTTTTTTTTTTCGCTTAGTTCGTTGATCACATTTCACCCAATTTGCCATATGTGTGCAGTAGTGAACGGACTTTTATTCTATCAAATTTACTCATTGGATTTCTTTTTTTTTATTATAGAATCACTTCTTCCATATATGAGTTATCAATCAATAGAAGCACTTCTCAGTCCATGAAAGCCAATTTAAGCAGCTTCGAAAACGTTGGCACCGCCTTGTTTCCAGTCAGGGAACCCGAAGTTAATGGGCCATGGTGGAGTAACAAATCTGTTGTATTATCATTAGCGCAGGGTTTAAGCTAAATATATGTGACGGATTATATACCTCTTGGGTCCCTTCTCCTTGTATATGCTTCCCAACACTTCAAGGTCCTCCTCATCAAGCTTAAGCAGCTTGTTGTTCGACTCGATTCTTGACGGAGTCACGGATTTCGCCAAGACAACAATACCACGGTTCACTATTTTCATTAATAAGTAAATCTTTCTAGGATAGAGGAATGGCCGCCTACCTTGATAGTTTAGCAAAACTGTTCCAACATCGACGCCATGCTTCTCAGCAACCTTCAACACCTTCTCTTCCTTCAACAACGGCCCGCCGGTAGATCCAAGAGGTGAATAAGCTGTTACAATGATTCCATTTTCCTTGCACAGCGCCACCACGTCATCCTGTGGCAGCAAAGGGTGGTTTTCAATTTGATTGACCGCAGGAACAACAGTGGTCTCTTTAAGAAGCTTGGTCAGGAAGGGAACCGAGTGATTGGACACACCAATAGCCTAGTAACAACCGTTTAATTAGCGCACTTTATTCAAGTGGGTCGGGAAGCCGGGAGCAAAAAACCCACCTTAACCTTTCCTCCTTCCAACAATTTCTCCATCAACTTCCAGGTCTTGATATAGTCCCACCCCTCGTGCAAATCACGCCCACCTTCTGGCTTAGTGGGGAATTTGTCGTGGTTTCCGTTCGGGTTCAGCGGGACAGGCCAATGCATCAAGTACAGGTCGACATAATCCAAACCCAACAACTCCAGGCTCTTGTCGAGAGCCTCTTCTACACGAGAGTGATATGTCGACCAGACTTTGGTAGTGATAAAGATATCTTCTCTCTTTACGCCATTATCAAAGGCCTCCTTCAGCCCAGTACCAACCTCTTCCTCGTTACCGTAACACCAAGCACAATCGATATGTGTATAGCCTGCCTTCAATAGCGCGTGGGCAACAGCCTTTTGAACCTCACCAGCAGGAGCTTGCCAGGTTCCTATAACAAGAGTTATTTAGTGAAAAATAGCACGCCAAGAACCTGGTGGGGTTTTACTGACCTAGACCGATCGATGGGATGGAAGCACCAGTGTTGAGTTTGAAGCTTGACGGAACAGACATCTTGAGTATATTGGGGGAGCTAGAATATGATGAGTGGTATTGGTGATAAAATAGTGAGAGGAAGTGAAGGAAATTTTCGAAAGGACAGAACTGTTTAAATTTATACTAGCCTGTTTCTTGGGCCCTAGGATCCTACCGTCGGCATCACACCCTCATGTTTAGAGCATCTTATGCGCTCATGGGAACTCATCTCTCGGACGCATCTCTCCATGTAGTTCTATAGCTAATAGCAATGGCGGGGTTTTGGAGGGGCATCCAGGGTTCAGCCGTCCATCAGAATCCAAGTAGTTTAGCTCACTTTGTGGTTTTATCCGATCTCGGAATAATCAGCACCGAGAGGAAAGCTTGGCTACAGTTCTCCAGTATTCTATCGTTCCTTCCCTACAGCGGGTAGGGGAAAAAAGAGAAGGGGTTCGGATGAGGTCTCGGGCCGTTGCCGACCGACGTGGGGGTAACATACATACAAGTAGCGTCTAGCTACGAACTAGGCAAAGAGATCATCATGCAGAATATCACCGGAATATAAGTTCTTTCTTCCTGACTTAAATGTTCAGGTTTTTCCTTCCTCCCTAGTTCTGCCCGTGGCCGACTTTGTGCAATCTGCTTTCTTTAAACTTACCGCTTTGAAAGGCTAAAAGCTCTAGCGCAAACTCGCGATAACCGACTCGAGGGTAATCCCAAATGTATACTGTACAAGGCATGTTGATTTTGATAACGGTCCCATCCCATAAATGGATATTGAATCTCAATCCAGAGAAGAGATATTATATTATACGGGTGTGGCCACGGACGCTATATCATATCATTGCTCTACCGCGGTGATCTTTCAGTACTCTACTTTATGCAGGTACGCATGGCTACTCTTAGTTACCGAGGGATAGAATCGCGCAATAAGCTTAAGTCTATGTATGTACCTACATGTATATATGTACTACAATGTACTTTTTTTTTTTTTTTTTTTTTAATCAGTTGTATTTGTTTAAGGTACAAAACATTGCGTGCAGTATAAACTATGGCATAAAAGACCTCTGTGCTCCTACGACTCGCTATCCCCTTAAAGAAAAATGAAAGCAGACCCAAACACCTACAAAGGAGAGTGACATAAGAAAGTTGTTGGTGGCCGGAGCCGGTGCCCTTAGGGTGGGACTTCTTAAGATCGTAGATGGGGTTGAAAGGGACCCGAGGATTTGAGATTCGCTGGTGCTGGCTGAGCTTAGTGAGGAGAGGGATGACCCCTGTGAGGGTGGCGATAATGTGTCTGTATTGGGGAAGTTGATCTTTCTTGGCTGCGATGAAGCTTCCTAGGATGATGGTGAGGTCCTGGTTGTCCCATGCCTCATTGAGTGATTGGATATTGTGGATGTCCTCCGTTCTGTATTTATCTAGGCGGGCATCTAAGGATGGCGTGGGAAGGGTTTCTCTTGAGGGCGCATTTTGGGCATTCGGGGAAGGTGGGCGTTGATCCAGGATCTTTGACCACGAGGTAGCTTTTGCTCTCATTTGGTGGATCGAGGCTATGAACTTATGGAGGTGGGTAAGGTTGGGGTGTGAGGTGATGGGGTGGGGGTAGTATTGTGGTGGTGGGAAGTGGAAGTTCCAGTTGGCTATGAGTTGGGTTTTGGCGTTGGGACATCTTATGTGGTGGGGCCTTCTTCTATGAGGCGTATGAGTGAGCAGAGCAGTTCGATTGGGAGGTGGGTGACTCCTTTTCAGGGCATTTGAGTTCCACTTTTAGGTGGGTTAGGCGGCCTTTGAGGAGGCGGAGTGGGAGTATAATGCGGTCTGGTGAGGAGGTGGGGAATGATGTTCTTTGTCGCCCTGTGACTGGGTTCAGGAGAAGTGCTTGTAGTATCACGGATTGCGTGTTGCACTTGAGGTAGTGGAGGTAGAGCTCTGAGGCCGCTTCTCTTGAAGGCGTTGCGGTTGGTTGCCCTGAAGCACCCGGTGGTCCAACGGAGGCCGGAGTTCCAGAAGGTGTTCATGGGTTTGATTGCAGAGGTGGGGGTGAGGACCGCAGCTCCGTAGGTGCGCATGGGTCGGATTTGCAGTAGGCGATTTTCCTGCAGTTAGTGAGGAAAGGCCTTTGCGGCCGAGGAGAATCTTTGGGTGATGCGAAGGAGGCTCTTCTTGCGGCTGCAAGTCTCCTCAGGAAGTGTTCATTGGGGTTGAAGGAGAGCCAGAATCCGATCCATTTGGCCTTGATCTTGCCGGTTGGATGGTTTGGTTTCCTATGGTGATGGGGAGGAGGCAGATGGGGTCCCTATCTTTGGGGGACCTCCAGTGTGCTAGCTCGGTTTTGGGTGTTGAGAAGAAAATGTTGCGGGGTTGTGCCAGTTGTGCTAGCTTGTTGTAGTGGTTGGTAAGGACTGTGATGTTGTTTTGGAAGGAGGCGGACCCGACTGTGATGGCGAGGTCGTTATCACGGAGCTAAGCGAGGGCGGGGACTAAACGAGCCAAGGTGAACCACCAAGGCTAAACTATGGCGAGCGAGGTAGTGGACTAAGTGGGAGAGGGGCGGCCGGGGGACTTGGGACGAGGGGCGAAGGGATAGGTACGAGACGAGGGTGCGAGGAGGTAATCTGACGTCCCCGTGGGACAACACGACCGAAGGGACTATGGCTAAGATAGAGAATGTTTTCTAGACAAGCAAAGACTAAAGACGCCTAAGATGACAGGAAGGTTGCGTGAAGAAGAAAGGAGAAGAAGAAGTCCTGGCGAGGAGCAGCTCTATATATAGCCCTAAAACCCTCGCTGACTCATCCCATAGAAACCTGTAGAACCCCAAGGAAATCCATCATTACAAATACCTGCATGCCGTTGACTCATAGAACCTGCAACTGAAACCCATAGAACATAAGAGAAACCCTGACTAATCCTTCTCCATAGCCGTCTTCGATGTCGTGTCACGCCGTGATAGGTATTAGGTCCCTCTCTGAGGCCTAAGTCCTCTTGAACTACGTGGGTAGCGTTAAGTGGAAGTCTTTCACTAACTCGGGGGAGTTGTCCACGTCGTTACAAGGTTGCCATGAAGGTTCGTCATACCCTGTGTATCGGACGAGGTACTCTAGTTGTCCTCTTCGTTTGCGAGAATCTAGGATCGCATCGACCTCCCATTCCTGTTCTCCTTCTATCTCGACAGGTGGTGGTGGAGGCTGTAGTTGTCCTGGGACGGGGTCGTGGGCCGCGGGGGACAGTAGCGATACGTGGAAGACTGGGTGGACTTTCATTGATGGAGGTAGGGTGAGCTCGCAGGCGTAGGGGCTGACAACACGGGAGACGGGGTAGGGGCCGATCTGCTTCCAGTCCAGCTTCTTCGAAGGCCTCTTAGTGAGTAAATTCCTGGTAGATAACCATACTTTGTCTCCGATGGCGTAACGAGGGGCCGGAGTTCTGCTAGCGTTGGCTGATTCTTCCTGGATTTTCTGTGCTCTGAACATCTCCGCTCGAAGGAAGTCAACCACTTCTGACATATCTCTTGCCATAGTGTTAGCGATCGCCGTTGGTAGTGGCACCATGGTGGGGAGGGCCAAAGGTCATTCGGGGGCGTCTGCCATAGTTTGCTTCGAAGGAGGAGAGTTTAGTGGACTCTGATACATGATTCTTTGTTGCGAACTCGGCCATCGGTAGGTAGTCGGCCCAGTTGTCCTGTTGGTAGTCGTATAAGCTCGAAGGTACTGTTCCATGATGGCATTGATTCTTTCAGTTTGGCGTCAGTTTGGGGATGGAAGGCCGTGGAGAATCGGAAATTTCCAGTCGTTCGCAGAGTGATTTCCAAAATTCGGGTGAATTAGATGACCCGATCGGACACAATCTTGTCCGGGAGGCCATGGAGTTTCCATACGTTTTCCAAATACATTCTGGCGACGTCTCTGGCGCCTGATTCTTCAGTGCATGGGATGAAGTGTCTCATTTTTGTGAGGCGGTCGAACGAGATTATGCGTTGTAGTTGTTGAGGAAGGCCGGTGACAAAGTCCATTGATACGTCCGACCATGGTAGTTTGGGTATTGAAAGAGGGCGGAGGACTCCCTGAGGTGCATTGCGGTTTGCTTTGCTTCTTCGGCAGGTGTGTCAATTCATAACATAGCGGTCAAGATACTTCCGCACGTTTGGCCAATAGTATTCAAGCGGCTGAGGAGTTCAAGTGTTTTAGCTCTTCCTGGGTGTCCCGCTGATGGTTTATCGTGATATTCTTGTAGGAGTCTAAGTTGTAGCTCCTCATGTTCTGGTCTGAAGAGTTTTGTACAGGAGAAGCCCGCTTCGTTTTCAAGCGTTCGGCGAATTTTTGATTGTTTGGTGCCGTCCTTCAGCATGGTGAGAACTTTGTTTGGGAAACTGTCTTCTTATGAAGCAATTGCAAACAACTTGATGGTAGGCTGCCTTCAGCGGATTCATTTATCAAAGAACCCGCGAACAAACTTAGCTAGAATCCAAATTTTCTTCTTCAGCACTGTCTGGTATTGGTACGCCATGCTCATCCTCCTTAGGTAGATCTCCGATCTCCTAGTCAAAGCATCTGGTTTTCCCCTTGTTTCCTGGTCTGAATTGTATAACAAAGTCAAACGGATAGGAATTCTGACCAACGTGTTGTCGCCGGTTTAATAGTTTTGTTGACATGAAGTATTCGAGGTTCCTGTGATCTGTCAGGACCTTGATGGGAAAGGAGGCTGTTTCTAGGAAGTAGCGCCATTCTTCAAAACCCTGATTATTGCTAATAGTTCTTGTCATAGATTTCATAGTTGCACTCGGCCTGCGTATGCTTCTTCGAGAAGAACGCCACAGGGTGTAGTATCCCTTCGTCATCCCTTTGTGACATGATGGCGGCGGAGACATAGTCGGAGGCGTCTGTTTCCACTATGATTTCGGTCGGGTCGTCTGAGTATTGGTGCTGTGGTGCATGCTATCTTTAGGTTATCGAAAGCTTTTTGGGTCTTCTCAGTCCATTCAAACTTTACTCCTGTCTTAGTGAGGGCCGTTAGAGGGGAAACCACTCTGAGTATGCATAGATGAATCTCCGCAGAAGTTAGCTTTAGAACTCCTGCACGCCTTTTCAGACAGGTTGGTGTTTCCCAATCCCTGATTGTAGCGACCTTCTTTTCGGCCCATCTTGATTCCTCAGGAGTGAGTCCAATCCCAGGTACATTGTTTCTTCGACATGCCATTCACACTTCTCAGGTTTTAGATGTACTTTTACGTTGTTCCAGTATTCAAGAATCTTATCAACATGGACCTTATGCTCTTCCAGTGTGGCAGAGTAGATGAGTATGTCATCTAGGTAGGCCGTCGAAATGATCAAGGTGTGGACGAGTACGTCATTCACCCAATGTTGGAATGCTGCCGGGCGCTGCAGGAGACCGAATGGCATGACCGCAGTATTCGGCGGCCGCATGGTCCTGAATGCCGCTTTTCCATTCGCTCCTTCTTTGATTCTCAGCTGGTGGTATCCATTGCGTAAGTCTAGTTTAGTGAAGTATTTGGCGTCGAGATGCCCATGAAAGTTTCCGGAGTTAACGGCAGTGGGTGGCGGTTCTTAACCGCTATCGCTCAACTTTCTATAGTCGACGCAGAGTCGGAGAGATCCATCCGCTTTTACAAATAGTACTGGGGAGCCTGCTGGGGAGGTGCTGTGGCGGATCTTCCCACTTGAAAGGTATTCCGCCAGGTAATCCCTGAGTGCCTGTAGCTCCAACCGCTATCCCATACATAGGTCCGAAGGGTACTGTCTTGCCTTCCTGGATGTCAATGGAGAGGTCATAGTCGGATCGGCGCGAGGGAGTTCTGCAGGCCAGGTTCGCTGGAGGAGGTGAAGGAAATTGCGTGATGTTCACTTGGTATGAGGGCCCTGGGGTCTTGGGCGATGTGAGGAGGTCGCCGAGGGCCTTGAGTGTGGTTGAATATAGTCGCATTCCTTTTCTCTGTTTATGGAGCAGTCTGTGGAACGCGATGAGGTGATGACGGAGATGTTCGTTGTTGGTTTAGTGGGGGTTCAATAGAGATACTTCCCTAGCGGTGACTTTTGGTGTTGTTGAGGAGCAGTGTTTGACACAGGCTGAGGAATTAAATTGTATTTCGCTGGCAGGGAGAATTGTAGTTGCGTTGTTCAAGATCCATGGAGGCCCATAACAATGGGGTAATGTCCTAACTGGGTGACAAAGAAGGGGGCCTCTCTGTCCGCTTATGTCTAGCTGAGGATGACTTTATGGGTAACCTTCCTGATTCGATAGGTCTTCCATCTATTACGCCTATGTGTCGGGAGGATGAGGGGTTTGCTTAAGTTTGTGGTGGCATACTGTCTTTGTCTATGAAAGCGATCCTGAGGCGCCAGTATCAATGAGGGCATATGATGGGATGAAAGAGTCTTTATTTTGAGAAATAGAGCAAGTTACAACTAATTGATTCCCATCCATATCCTTCTCCCAAACCGAAAACCCAGAAACCGAAATCCTAGAAAAGTCTTTAACCCCCCTGAGTGAGCCACTCACCAGGGAAAAATCTTTAACGCCATCGCCGGAGGCCTTCTTCTTTCTTCATTCCTAATATCTACCCCTTATCCCGGCTGGGTTCCTGGGCATTCCCGAACGAGGTGTCCTACACCTCCACAATAGTAAGTATCTGTTTTCACCCTGGGCCTCTTCCTGAGGTCTGGCGGCCCGACCAGGACAGGTCCACGTGACTGTTCCTCCCGGCATGACGGATGGGGCGGCATGCGGCGGCTGGGCGGCGGGCGTATATCGAGGCGCTGAGAAATGTGAGCGGGAGCAGTAGCGAGGTGGCGGAGGCAGGGGCTGTAGCGAAGAGGGCAGGGCGGCGCGGAGTGACTGAGAACGGAAGCTGCTTGAGTACTGTTGTTTGTTGTCCAACCGCTGTAGGATGGCAGCGAAGTTCCAGGACTGTGGCGGCAAAGGTGTCACGACCATGAGCCCTGGTGCTTTCCTCATTTAGCCCTGGGCAGAGGTTTTCCAATGCGGCTTCTCCTAACCCGGCCGGGCGTAGCGTTGAATCTGCCAAGTAGTCCGAGAACGATCGTCTGCATTGGCGGATGTTTTGAGCTTTTACTGCTCCCACCTGGCCTGGCTCCGGCTGTTGTTAAGATTTCAAAAACCTTTCCATGGAGGAGATTAACCCCTGTGTTGGTCAGGTATGCATGAACTGGTCGGCTGCGGACCTTCCAGACGAGAGATAGCGAGGTTAGTTGGTTTTGTAGGGTGGGGTACCGTCGGCATTGCCCAAGAGCTTGAGTGTCATCATATGTTTGAAGAGAGGAGTTCTTTCACGCCCAACTGCTTGGGATCTGGGAGTTCCCGACTTCTCCATTCTTGCTTCTGGGTGTGTTGTCGCTAAGCCCTGAGGAATCGGTTGCGGACGAGGGAGGCGGGCGCTGGTTGTTCTGCTTCGGTGGTGGGGGCCTGGTTGCGCTTCCTGCTCTGGTTTCTTGTTATTTGTGGCGATTTCGCTTGAAGGGTGGTGACCTGCTTGGAGCCTTGTGGTGTTTTCCTTTCCAAGTCTTGCCCCAGTTCAGTGATCCTTTGTTTCCATATCTCCGTTGTTCATCTGCCTCCTGTTGAGTCAGTCTCAGTTGCTTGAGTTCGCTAATCGCCTGATGGCTACGCATTTACGACATTATGGTTAAACAACGATCCTCGACCTGGTGGTGCTCGTATGCTTTGGGCAAATGACCCAAGTCTCTTTCAAGTCGGGTCATAGTCGAGTTCTGTTGGGTCTGTCATGACTTGTTCTGACACGTCATGAGTTGTGGTTCGGGCATGGAGACGCAACCTTAAGATCACGGAGCTAAGCGACTAAACGAGCTAAGGTGAACCACCGGCTAAAACTATGGCGAGCGAGGTAGTGGACTAAGGGAGAGGGGCGGCCGGGGACTTGGGACGAGGGGCTGAAGGGATAGACGCAGATTTAGGGTGCGAGGAGATCTGATCGCCTGTGACAACACGACAAGGACTATGGCTAAGATAGAGAATGTTTTCAGACAAGCAAAGACTAAAGACGCCTAAGATGACAGGAAGGTTATGAAGAAGAAAGGAGAAGAAGAGAAGTCCTACAAGCGGCGAACGAGCCCCTATATATAGCCCTAAAACCCCTCGCTGACTCATCCCATAGAAACCTGTAGAACCCCAAGGAAATCCATCATTACAAATACCTGCATGCCGTTGACTCATAGAACCTTGCAACTGAAACCCATAGAACATAAGAGAAACCCTGACTAATCCTTTCTCCCGCAATCAGACCGAGTATCAGATCACGCCGCGATAGTCGCTTCACGAGAGAGGAGATCCCTGGGTGGGGGTCATGGTGGTGTAGGAAGTTGATGTAGATAAGGAAAGGAGGGGAGATGGGGAGCCCTGTGACCTTACTTGAACGCTGGCGTGATTTGGGTGATCCCTTATAGAGGCGATGAACCTGTCTGACATGGCGAGATTGGATGATGTAGGGGGACGTGACGCCTTTGTGAAGGGTTTTTCCGGAGCGTTGGTTTAAGACGTATCGGCCGCCTTTTGACGCCTAAGAAAAGGTGGAGACTTTGAGCATGCTAGTTGTACTCTGCATTCGCTGGATTAGGTGGTGGCGGCGTCCGACGTTGAGAGTCCTGCTGAGCCGCATTGGTGGGGGTGGATTAGGCCGGTGCTTCGATGGTGGCGAGGCGGTGGTGACAATCTTCTAAGATTTTGAGAAAGGTCTGTAGAAAGATTACGACTCAGATGCCACGCAGTTTTGTTGGTTGGCTTAATTATGCGACGCTTTTTGGAGAGGGGGTGAGTAGTTGGTTGAGGAGGTTGGTTATGAGGAGGGTTAGTCTACGGACCCCTTTCCATATAGGATGGTGTCGCCTGAGAGGTTGGAGGTAGAGGCCAGGCGGAGGACCTCAGAGGGGGTGATGGGGCCGCGTAGTGGAAGGGTTAGGGGGTGCTTCTTCTTGTCTGGGTGGGAAGAAGGCGCTGATGAGGTTTTTGCTGAGGAGCGGTGTGAGAGAGAGAGATCTTGTCCTCCGACCTTGAAGCCATTTTCTTCGCCCATACATCGCTGGTTTGCGCTTGCTACAAAGTTGTTGTTCCAGTGTTGTTTACGGCCTTTATGGCTGGCCAAGTAGCGTTTTCATGGATTTCATTTCGGCGTGGCTTTTTCCTTTCCGTAGGCTTCCATACTGAGTGGAATATTTTCCGGAGTTGGGAGATGTTCGGGTTCCACCATGCTTTAGACCATTTGGATATGGTTTTGAGTGGCGTGTGTGCTTTTATGGTGGTAGTTATGGTGGTGAGGTTTTTGTCAAACCAGTCGTCGATGGATGCTGGTAGTGGGCAGTCGTCGATGGTGATGGATTGAAGGTGGGGAGTTAGGGTTTCCCAGTTGGTGAGTTTCCAGTTGTGAGTTTGGAAGGCTGACGTATCTGAAAGTGGGATGTGCATGGATATGGCGATGGCCCTGTGATCGGAGCCGGTGGCGTGTGTTAAGGGGAGCCATTTCCTTATTAGGGTAGAGGCTTGGGTGTTAGCGAAGGCGAGGTCGATCACCCCGTGTCTTTTGTTTTGATCCGGGGATATTCTGGTGAAGGTCCCCGGGGGCTACAATGTACTTAAGTACATGTAACTATATGCCCACATATACTCCATCCTCACCAGTAACCAAACCAAACCACAGGCCATGGAGCGAGTCTACGTACCTATATCACCTCAGATCTCAACAAAAGAAGTCAATACTTAATAATTTTCCCCGGATTTTACGCATGCATTACGTGACGTTCGTGTATCGATGTCCATCATTCTGCGCTTCACTAATTAGCTAAAATAAGCTGCCAGCTTCCTCTTTCTTAATACTACATGTAGTACTACGCATTAGACCAGCGACCAAGGGTTACCCCAGAGGCAAGCCCAGTCAGCCATTGGACGGAAGACTTCGGTCCCCAACCCAATCCCTTAACCGGTCGTGTCTGCCTTGGAAGGATGTGGTTGCCGAAGTACGTACCTATACTAAGTATGTTCGAGTGAGGGGGTGTTCGAGTGGCTAGGGAAGTCGTCTATGTACTCGTTTACCACGGAAAGAACTAGAAAATGCAAGTGACTGAACAGAGATGATTTGTAGGAGAGATCATCGTCAGCCCATACAAATTATCCTTGCCCTGAGCAACTGCATTTTTTGGTTCTTTTCTTGGTAAACGAGTATTATTCAGTTACACCAGTCCTCCTTAAGACATTACGCGCATTTACCCCACGCGAATGAATGGGTATCTAGAAGATCATAAGAACATGTAGGTTCAAAGGACATAACTTGACGTCAGTTCGACGTTGATATGTCGCACTGATCATTGGCACGAAAATCACTGTGGCGCCCCCAGGACCGGGTTGTTGGTTGCGGCGGTACCTAGCCAGCTAGCGAGCTAGGGGATACATGATCATGAACGAGTAGGTAAATACCAATCATAATTATAGGGGGATCACGGTTACGGTATCGAAATTACGGCATAAGAGCTACAAGAACTCTTTTGTTACCCAGCTACTACTGCCAGTATTTAGGTGTACGATAGAGGGGCTATTTAAACAAGCTCATCGCTACACCGGAATTGAGGTTTTCGGTTTTCTAGCAAGATCAAATGCACATCTCTGATATTGCTATCCCATAAATCAAGTTGGACCCTTTATAATTCAAAAAATACGTATACAACAACTATGTCTCTTTTAAAGCCTAACCACCCATCAATATTCCCTCTTCTTCGACCGACAAGAACCTTATCCAAAATATATTCTCGATCTACTTTTTCTAGGGTTCATCCTCGGTCATTTTCCTCATCTTGCATCGTGGCGCACGCCACAACACGGGATCCTCCAAATGCTCCTTCCACAGAAACGCACAATCTCCGTACTGGATTGGAGGCACCCACGTTTCTTGGAACAAAGAAACGACTCCCCGAATTCAATCTCGCAGACCATGTAGTTCTCGTATCTGGCGGCGCTGGTGGCCTGGGATTAGTTCAATCTGAGGCTCTTCTTGAAGCAGGAGCAATAGGTGAGATTTTTACAGCCTTAACATAAAGACCACATGGACTAAGTTCAACATAAAGTCTATGCACTGGACCGCCGCGAGAAACCTCCTCAAGAGTTTGAAGAAGCGTGTGATCGTGCCGAAGCAACATTAGGTACTAGATTGCGATACCGCAAGATTGATGTTACCAATGAGTCTGGGCTCCGAGAAGTAGTTGCCGATATTGCCGAAAAACATGGAAGAATAGATGGCCTTATAGCAGCCGCAGGCATCAACAAAGAAGGCGACTCTTTAGAATACGCAGCCGAAGACTTCAACAAAATTCTACAAGTCAATGTCACTGGAGTTTTTTCAACAGCACAAGCAGTTGCCAACGAAATGGTAAAGCGGAAAACAGGAGGTTCTATATGTTTGATTGCTAGTATGAGCGGAACGATAGCTAATAGGGTAACTAACGCTTTCCACAATTGAATCATAAAACATCGTATAACTAACACGAAATCATCAAATATAGGGTCTTGTTTGTGCTGCCTATAACTCTTCCAAAGCAGCAGTATGTCAGCTGGCCCGAAACCTAGCGTCTGAGTGGGGAAGGTTCGGAATTAGAGTCAACTCGATTTCACCTGGGTATATAGTCACTCCAATGACGAGAAGTGATTTTCTATCCTCTCCTGAAAGAGAGCGCGAGCTTAGCGATGGGAATATGCTCGGTCGGCTCAGCCGGCCAGAGGAGTACAGGGGCGCGGGCGTATTCTTAATCAGCCCTGCTAGTAGCTTTATGACGGGGGCAGACTTGATCATTGATGGAGGTCATCATTCGTGGTAAAATTGACACCAGGTGGTTGATTATGCTTTAATCTTTAATTTCTATTTGTTTGCTTCGTGGTGGTGATCGGATCCGGAGGAACTAGAAATCAATCATTGAGGGCGTTGGGTGGGCAGATAGGGTAAAGAGGAGATAGAGGATTTAAATTAAGAGCAGAAGAAACTTTTTTTGTGATACAATATTACCTTGTAAAACCTAGGTTGAATTGATCGATAGATTACTGGGTTAAGGTGGTTTCTGCAGTTTCTAGACCCGCAGTTAATTATATAAATATTGTGCCCGTCATACTGGGCCTTGATGACTATAAAATACCTACTTACGTATTTAGGGGACAAGGTATTAACTATAACATGCTTCTAAGGAAGCCCAAAACAAGGGCCAGGTACCGTACACGTGGGGGATGAAAGCGCATGTAGATACCACTATAAACTTTAGAGCTATGGTAGGAAAAGCTACATGTACTTAAGCTGTGGGATCAGTAGATAAATTTGGTTCTTACTTACTCAGACTTTCGGACTCTTCATCTGCACCCAGTATTCAAGAGGGACCTTAACAAGTATATACCATCTGCGTCCAAAAGACTTGGCACCCCAGGCCAACTATGAGGGGCCCTTTCTGCTTTCCAACCCGCCTCTAATGGAGGCCATAGTCAGAGAAAGCTGCGATATATCTTTTTTTTTTTTGCGGCCACACTTATTAACTGTTGAGTATGCGCAAGAGTAATGGTTATTTGCGGGCTATAATTCATGAATAGACTTAATATAATAGGGCGCTATGGCTAGGACTTTTTGAATGTGGCTGTACGTACATCTCACAAGCAAGGAAGGTCTTAAGTCATTTCTTAATTTGAACGATGAGCTTAAGCTGTTGAAGGAAAGTTGTGGGATTCAAATACACTTATTCTAACTGTTGAAACTTAATTAATGAATTAAAAAAAAAACTGTTGAAACTTTGTTCCATGCGAGACCGAGTGATTGGTCATGATGAAGTATTTGGGTAAAGTCGATCTAGCTGAAACATTCAGCCAGAATTAATCAGGGGGTAAGTACATAAGTACTTATTTACTTATGTAGCAAGCACAGGTTGGCCAAAAAGATCTAGCCCCGGTGTCGCTTGACCCCCGTGAGTGCCCCACCCATTTGCGGCATGTATATCCTACCGTGACAGTTTGGAGCACCGGGTTTAAGACTTTTTGGATAAAAACTCTGACTTTCGGCGGGGACGCTTGTCGCGGTTGAAACTGAGTCGGTAATAGTGCTCAGACGCAGTTCCGTGGTTTCTGGGAGAGAGACTGTACTGGTAATGAACAAAAAGGATTATGGGGCTACTTTTTAGAAGTTCTTTCATGATCGAATGATGCCTTCAATATTAATAGCTACCGGATCATTTAATAGACACACTCCAACTTCGCGTCTGCCAAATATACATGTACATCTTATATCGAGTTGATACATGTATGCTAACTAATGGGTTCGCACTTAGAGTATCAATTATATGTGTATTTATCATAGTGCAAAAAATAAGTGTAAGATTTCCTTTGCATTAATTTACGACCTTTCCCGTTAAGGGGTTCTCGTCTCTGTATATGGGATGGTATATATCTTGAAATGTTGTGTTGAAGGCGCTGTAATGTTCACTTGTTTACCTTTGGGTATAGGAGGTTACTCAATTAATGGGTTTCCGGTATTACACCTTCTACTATTTCAACACGATTGAGATCTGTACGATATATGGAAGTTCACCTATAGGATTTGACTTCGAATGTGATAGGATACTTAGCGAATTGAAATGGTAAACCGGGGAAATTCAACAACTGCACCTCCCAACCCGGTTGGGTGGGAGGTTTTTGTCATCTTCTCCGATCTGCTCCCCAGACGGTATCATCCATGGGGGTTTATTGTGTATTATTAATCCATACTCTGTGAATAGTCGTGCGGTCGGTCTATGATCCAGCCCATTCGGGTCGTGTTTTGGGCTACCTTGGCCGTACCAGTAGGGAGGGCAGTGGGAGATGAGGTCTCGGGTAAAATGCACTTTGGAGCAGTTTCCTGAATAGGTTGCTCTTTGTCATGAGCCATACCTAATGGTTGGGATTGTTGTGCGTGTGCAGAAGTGAAGAATGATGGTGATGTTGCTTTTTCTAGGTCTATTTTTGTTATCGATACGACAGATGCAGGGGTACATACATGTATGTCAATCTGTGACTTTGCGGTGCCTGGCATCGAACAAGTGACCTTCACATCTGAAAACTCGGTTCGAATTAAAGCATGCCACTCTACTCTATTGAGCTCTTCGCATCAAAAACACGGCAGACATCCAACGGCCGTCTATCCGCCCACCATACTCTACTCTACTTGAAATCGTAAGGTAACAATGCTGTACACGCATGATCATGACAAGACGATCAAAGTACTCGCTTCTTTAAGCAGTATCGATTGACCTGATACCTACATATAGAGTAGTGTTAGTTGGCCGATCACTCTATCCTCTTGATTGGGGGCTACTCAGCTTTTACTGGTTACCGGACCGTTCACAAGTGTCACCACAGCAACGTGGCAAGTTTGCGAAGAGATGGGTGGACTGCGTCATATTCAACACGTAGAGATTCAGATGATGCCCCCAGAAAAGCACCTGTAGGTTTATTCCGAACCATCCGGGTCACGGATCTTTCCGTTTGTCTTGTTTAAACCAATGTTGATTATTGATTTAACTATATAGCAATACAGCATGTGCAGTAATTACTTACTTGAGTAACCAGCAATGCCTTGGAATCGGGTAACTCAACTCAATACTGACCTGTATTTTCATACATGTATGTTCCCTGGTACGTTCACTAGATGAAGAGTGCAAAAATGCCTATATACAACATTGACTAGCTCGAACTGTTTTACGCAGGGGCTTGCCTTATCGGTTCCAAAACCTTTCCCGGTTTAGTCGGATTAGAGTACACCAGAATTGAAGAATGAGGGATTAATCAATTGCTATTAGTCAATTGCTACATGTGTTGATCACGATTGACAACTCATTTTTCGAACGGACCAAAGACTTATCGGGCCTATACATAAGTGGGTATATCGAGCCTTTCTATATATGCTTCTTGAGTATAGAATATGCTCCTTAAACTCTGTTGGCGGGCTTGTGATATTTCATAGTGCGACTACTAACTGCAGCTGCCCCGGCCCTATATTAACCTTCTCAATCCAATAGAAACCAGGGGGGCGTTTGGATCGGTGGATAGTATTATCCTGTGTGTATACTTAGCTAATTTATGTAGGTATAATCTGAATAGTAGACTCTTTGCGCAAAGACTCTAGAGACTTTTGTGCAACGGGCCTAGTATGGAGTAGAAATGGACTTTATTCAGTGTGGGCAGTAAAAATGCGGCTGAAAGCCAGGTTCCCCGGATCTGCCATCATAAGAAGTACCCATAAATAAACAAATCGCCTATGGATTCCAAGGCCACGGATCCTAGTCCTCTGTTCTTATAGTAATCTGGTGTAACGCTGAAACAGATTATTTGTGAATGAGGGTTCAACTTTAATTGTACGACCAGCAAGGAATGCTTGTTCTTGTCCTCGCAAACAGTTCGTGATCATAGTGGGTGTGGCCAGGACTAGACTCGTCAACTCCCTATTTTCAGTAACAACCAGCGTCTAAGATTGGATCGGCAACAGTACATACATCTACGCGTCACTAGAATTAGAAAGATTGATCTTGAGAGTCGGTAAGAATTGTTGGAAAGAACATCAGGCAGTCCCCTAGAGAAGAGAATTCTCCGATGGCACTGCAGCTGTGGGATGGTCCCCCCCCCCCATTTGCCTGGATGTTTCGGGCAATACCTTAATATGCACCTAGCTCGATGGGATGGGTGATCCCTTGGGATTTTGCGGTAGGTCCCAATCCCACCTGCAGTAGTCTCGGCTAGAATGCGAGCCTCTCCTAAAAGCTATGTCCCACTGTGGCCTAGCGTGTATGTGAATGAGACTGCCTATTGGCTACCAACCTACCTTGAAAATCAATGAACCTCACTTCAGGGCACACACGCCACACACAAAAGAAAACCTTCCAGCCGTAGACATGTCCTACACAGTTACCAGGCACGTATGAGGTGTATGAAAAAGAAAATCGGGGTAAGCCAACTAAATTACATAGCCATCATTGGTCGTACACGCCCGGGACCATGCATCTGTTTGTACTAGAGCGCGTGCTTGAAAAATATATCGTTCCAGATGTTGGTATATATAAGGCTCCCTGGATTTCACGTTTAAAGCCTTCACTCGTCTACACAGCACAGACACTCGCTTTGAGATCTTTACACACTCGTTAAGTCGCCAGAATCGACAGAGTCATCATCATGAGACCACACTCGTTTAACGTGCTTTCTATAGCACTAGTGTTTATAGGGGCTGCAAGAGTGCAATCATCACCCCCGGAAGAGTATACCTCAGTTTCTACTCCTTCTCCGTATACTTCATCATACACAATTCCACCATACACGCCTTCGGGGTCGTCTGAGCTCTATACACCCCCGGTTCATACCTCAGTTTATACACTCCCGGCGCATACATCTGTCTACTCGCCTCCGCATGTTGGTTCTGGAGATACGTCTGTGAGCTCAGAGTATAGACCCCCATCAAGCTATGTTAGAAGCAGCAGCCCTGTATTAATCTCTCCCAGTTCTTCGCCTCCGACCAGCTGCAACACTCCTGAATTTACATCAGTAGCATACCCTACATACCCGGTGCCAACCGCCTCCGAATATACTCCCGCGACATATGTCCCAGGACCTGGTGAAACATCATATGCTCCGGCCACAGATGAACCTACTTACACTCCCCCCGATCCATACAGCAGCGCTACAGCAGTGACCGTTGTTGGTGATCCAAAAGAGACAGGCACATCTCGTGCCACTAACCACAATAAGAGCCGCAATGACGCTAACGGCACTACTGATGGTACTTTCGGTGATGTGGGGTTCACGCCCGTTGTGGGCCCTCCAGGAATTGAGCTAAGGTTGCCTATTGATGAGCTTCAGACTCAGTTTCCCGATGTTTGGAATATGTTCTTGATTGGATTGGAAGCTATGATGGCTGTTGAGGAGTCTCTTGATCTCAGTTACTACCAGATTAGTGGAATTCACGGTCGCCCCTTCATTCCTTGGCAATACCCGACTAGTAGCGCCCAAATGCCCAACCGTGGTTACTGTACTCATTCTAGTGCACTCTTCTCAACATGGCATCGTCCTTATCTGTCACTTGTCGAGCAAACTCTTGTATCTCATGCAGTTGCAGAAGCCAACAAGTTCACTGGGCCGGACGCACAGAAATATCGAGACGCTGCGAACAAAGTCCGACTTCCGTATGTACCAAGAAATATCTTAAGTGCGACTGGGTAGTTAATTAGGGCTTCTAGATATTGGGATTGGGCTTCTGAGTCAACGAGGTCTCATCTTCCATCATCTATGACGGTTGAAACTATAAGCGTCGTTAAACCTGCGTCTGAGGGTGGAGCGCCCGCAACAGTCGGTATTCCTAATCCATTGTACTCATACACCTTCACCCGAGCCGACTACAGAGCGAATTACTTTCGAGGCGTTGTAAGATTCCCATTTCCAATAAATTGTTTCGACTTAACTGATCACCCGAAGTTCGCGGTTACTTCCGGTACTCGTAGACAGCCGGACGGTACTGGGACTTCTCGTAACGCACTGGCAGACCAGCAAATGGCAAATACATATGACGGGTGAGTTTAGCCCATACAAATAAAGTCGGAATTAGCTAAGTGACTCCAAAATCAGCCGCCGTCAAAACACCTACAATCTTTTCTCGATACCGACATTCCAGGGATTTACAAGCAATGCGTGGGATGGTGGCTCGTCACCTAATGCGTGGACCAGTGTTGAATCTATCCACAATAATATCCATGGTAAACTCTCCGTGAATTAACATAAGAAGATATGTGGTTGTGTTGACACAAAATCATAGCCAATCTTGGGGGAACGGGTGGACACATGTCCTATGTTGATTATGCTGCTTTTGATCCAATCTTCTGGCTTCAGTAAGAGAAAACTTAATCCGTACTGCTCCCTTGGGGAATACTAACGCAATTTTTAGCCATTGCAATGTCGATCGCTTAACTGCAATGTACCAAGCGGTCTGGCCTGGTAAAGTCGTCGAACCCCAGGCGGCCAGTGGGACTTTCGCCAGGCGGCCTAGGCAAGGTGATGTCGATGATATCAATACACCTCTTTACCCCTTCCGTCACCCTAACGGCGCTGAGTGGACCTCTCAAGACGTCAGTACCGCCCAAAGTATCTTCGAATATGGTTATGCCTACCCCGAAGTACCGGTGGAGTACCAGGGCAGGAGTGCCGAGGAGCTCAGTAATTTTACTACAGAAAAGATTAACGAGCTTTACAGCCCTATGTCCAGAACTAGTTCTGCGCGTTCTGTGCGTTCTGCGCCTTCTGAGTGTACAGTTCGCCGTGAATGGATTGCCGTCACGGCTGTTGATACCGCCGATATTCCCGGAGATTTTGAGGTCCTGGTATTTGTGGGCAGCCCTCCGGAGAACGTTGCAGACTGGAAGACCGCAGATAATCTTGTTGGCGAATCCGCCACATTCGGGGCCGATATGCCAATGCACAACGTAATTCAAGCGAGTGTTCCGTTGACCCAGGCCTTGATTGACAAAGGGATCGGGCTGGATCCTGAGAGCGCTGTAAAGTACTTGAAAGAAGAGTGCCATTGGGTTGTAAAACAGGTTAGTTACATACACTGGGTCTTCAATCTATGTTACTGACATGGATATCTACAGGGTGGATACAGTGTGCCACTATCTGAGCTCAAATCCCTGAAGATTGCCATTACCAGCACAGAAGTTCGATACCCTTATGATAAGTCACAGCTTGCCATCTGGGGCCGGTCCTACATCCATACCGAAGTTACCGAAGGAAAAGAGGGAGGTATGCAGCCCAACGAAACCTATCTCGTCCAGGGCGAGGTCTCGCCTCCAGTACTTGATGGAACTACTGCCGATTCCAATTGGGCTCCCAACTCAACTTCCACTACTCCTGCTAGCCCCACTTACACTCCTACCACTCCAGCCCGTCTCAAGGAGAGATCAAGGCCGTGGAGAATGTTATAAATTAATTTCTGATGAAAACACAGTTTATTGTTTAAATTTTAGGTTTCAGGAGAGATGTTACGGGTATGATTTGTATGTTTCGTTTTCTGTTAAATAATATGGTGCTTATTCCTCTGTCTGCTTCAATTTTGTCGCATCCATTTCGACCTCCCCACTATTCACCTATTTATTACTATTTCATTAGGGTACTTGAGTCACTCCTTATCTATAATGTATCTCAAATTGAACGGATTTCTACATTTAAAACCTTTGCCTCCGAACATATGCACAAATACAAAGTACAAAGTAAAAAATAAAAAATGTATCGCACACTTATATATATATGCAAGCAAGCGGGCCGGTCTGCTGTCGAGTAACTACGAGGGGCACTACTACATGTATCTGTGGGTAGTTTCCCCCATTGAGTGTTGGTCATGCAAACGATGCACGGTTGGAAACTTGTTAGTTTAACGAAGGACCCGTGCATATAAGAAAGTATGTACCCACCCGCTTTACATATAGCCGCTCTTAGTCTAAGTATGGGAACTGGTAGATGGGGCAGGTAGATCATAAAATATTTACATCTTCTTTTGACATAGTATTTTAGATCTAGGTGTATTTATTGCCCGCGGCGCCCGGGGTGGGGGAGTACCGCGGATGTGATGGCAATCCTAGTAGCACTACCGTTAAAAAGAGATTGTTACACATCGATCCAGATCCAGGAGCGAGTAGGAGTGTAGAGTAGATCTACCGGGTAAATCGTAATAATGGGTCCCGATTTGGAAATTACATGTAGTAATGCTTGTTTTTTTTTATTACCTGCTCTAATCCCTGAACAGTGTTTTGCAATGTATGTTAAGTACAGCGGAAGGTAATAGGTGATGGAACGCAGTGATGCCTGTTTTGGTAAAACGCCACCAACATTTGGTGCTTGTACTCTCAGGGCGTTCCATCACTTATTACCTGTCGCTGTACTTAGTAGCGCGCGGTTTACAGATACATACATACATATATTTCCTGGTCAAGAAATTGCGCTGGCTACACGGAGGTTGTCATGCGAGAAGTAGAGTCGCTCACGGGTATGTGACGACCACGGGTACGTGGGGATTTTTCTGTCTCAACATGGTGAGTACTAAAATTAATTTGCAAAAATTCATAATTCAAGACCATGAACTACCCAAACCTCATACGCTATTTCGCATTTACTTGTTTTTATAAGTTTAGCTGTCCTGTGGAAGGAAACAAAGTAAAAATCCCCACTTACCCGTGGTCGCCACATACCCGTGAGCGACTCTAGAGTCTAGAGTAATTTACGGTCGCCGAATCCTGCGTTGATGACATAATAAGGTGGGTCCGAGTGATGGGCTATGAACTGAAACCTAGCTAGGCCGGCTATGTACTTATACGCTCGGGGGTGGTTACAATTATGTGTGGCCGCAAATTAAGGATTCATGGGGGTGGGGGGAAGACCCAGAGGAGTATATATTCTACACATAGCCGCTTGTCGTTCTGTGCCCTTCTGAGTACATGCATGCGGGTATTTTTTGACATCTGTAGTTGTGCTTGCTCTCCTGCACGTTATTCGACAACGCCCATTGGCAGCGCGGCACAACAGCATGGTCGGGAAATAAACTTCTCTTCTTATCGTTGTGCTTTTGAGGAGGATGGAGGATGGTTTAGACTTTGGAAGGGATTGGAAGGGTTTGGAAGAGGAGGTATGGTGTGGATCATGGAGTGCTCGACCCTGGTTTTTGTGAAAATCCCTCAAGATTGTTCGGAGACTCGATGCTAAATAACCAAGTTGGCAGGATCTATTGTGGTGTCTACTTAGGTACGGAATTCACACAGCATAAACCTTGGCTCTACATCTACTCTATTTCTCCGCCTTCGCCTTCGCCTTCCCACCCTCCTTCTCCCCAAACACCTTCGCCGTCTCCAAAAACGCCTGAACAAGCAGCACTATTTTTTCCATCCCCGTTAGCTCCCTACTCAATTCGCAATGTCACAAGTATATATATAATACATACCACTAGGAATTACGATCCAGAAGAAGTTTGCCAGGAAGAAGTAGGCCCAGAAATAGTACCTCTCCGGCCTCACAGTACCATACATCTCGATCGCCGCCGTTGCATAGTACAGTACGTCGCCATAGAGCTGCCCAAGTGATACGATTATCTGCAGTGGATATCGCGACCGGTGCGATGTTGCAATGGCGTGCACAAGGTAGAACGAGAGCGGGCCCCAAAAGATCTACGGGTACGTTCGCAGCGGTTAGTTAAACAACTTTGGAGAGAATTGGGGGGTGGGGGGGTCGAACGGCGGTGATGCGTTCCATGGCGACGGTGAAAGCGTCGTAGGACATGTAGCGAGAGTCGGAAAGAGCGTACTCCTTCCAGAGCTGCGCAAACAGGTGGGTGTTTCCGGCAATTCTGGAGGCTGTGTATCCGAAATAGCCTTCGAAGAACAGGTGTATGAACCCGCCTATGTATGTAGCAGTAGCAGTGCCGCGGACAGAAATTAGTCTTTTTTATTTTCTTTTCCTTTCCTTTTTTGCGCGGGGTTAATTAAATCTTGAGTTCAACAACAACTTACACAGCGTAAACCAGACCGCCACCATTTTCTCATATGTTGTGAGCCTCTTCCTCGAATTCCTGTTCTCCCCCGTTCTCCTCGCTTCCACTGCTCCTAGGAGAATTAGAGTTCCCGACACAATCACAGTGCAGGTGGCTGCAAATGTGGATATGAGCTCTTTTGTGGTGAGAGTGTTGGGCACATAATGTGGCAGGTGGAGGTCCTGGGGATAGTAAGGACTGTGGTGGTGGTGGTTGTGCAGAGAGGTAAAGTTTGACATGGTTTTTTCTTTTGAAAATTCAGGTTTTTCCCCCTCGGTGTCTGTTTGCTGTATATATTGATATCACATGTACGGAGGGGAAGCGCAAGCTGATATATAAACGCCAAATAGAGTTGAGGCTCTCGAGCTATAACTTCTAGCGCACCCGGACTGAAACCCTTGTCTTCGAGAGCCGCACGGAAACTACACACCCGGTCATCGTACCATGTCCGGGGTCTCCCACATCCGCCGCCCATAGATTAGATCTTTTAGTTTAGTAATGAAGCTGGTGTTTGGAGCAATCAACCTTAAATGCTACCCATTCGAGAGCACAAGCACGAAAACGTCAAGAGGAGGCCGTGTAAAATACATGATGCAAGTGCACTGCTGCTCCCGTCGTAATTTCAAGGAACGGGTAGTAGTAGTAGTAGCATGAGTTACGTTACGTTACGTTACGTATTGATTCTACATTTCAACACACGCGCATATACCATATACTACTCTTAGAGACTGAGTGCAACTTCAAAACTTGGACATGGAGATGTAATGTAGACTGTTTTAGTATGCAGACCCTACTTGAGAAGATAAATACTGCAGATCCCGCCAAGCCTCTACCTCTAATAGTAACTGGCCGAGTGTATGTAGACCTCAACGGTAAACCAGGCTTTTTTTTTTTTTTTTTCAAACGGCGCTGCAAGGCTTTCTTTCGATCTCCCAGCGAGAATTAGATGAATCCAGCTTCCCAGGAGTCGGTTCTCGCACACGCGTACATAATTGCACCTGTAAGTGTGTGTGTGTGCGTGGTAACCAGTAGTTCTTAAAAGGGGGGGGCGAGTCACCCCTTACCCCCTCCCCTAAATCGAGTGTATTTTCTTTCTTTCGCACGAATGGAGCTGAATACCACACTAATGGGATAAGATCACAAATATGTCCATCTACCTTTCTGTGACCTAAAACAATGTTAACAAGACATGCATGCATGCATGCACGTATAGATCTCTGTTGCTTGGTTGGTTGGTATGAATGATGGAATAGATGGATGAAGAGTACAGTACAGTACTATTAGTGGATATTGGTTCAGTGAATTGTTTGTCGGGTATGAACATGTGAGGCTTGGGTCGGCTCTCTCGTGGTAAATCTTTGCATGAGATCATTTGAGTATCAATGTCCGAAAACAAACGTCCTAAATATCGCACTACATGATCCAACTATAACTGAAAAGAAAAAAGAAAGAAAAAAACCCTCGACATGTGTTTATTGACAGCGGTTTAATCCTACTCATACCGACGAATGAAACCACAAAAATATTATTTCTACCAAATGAACTGGGGGGAAAATTGGGAAAGGGGAAAGTAAGAGAAGAAAAAGAAGCCCCCAACTCATCCATCACCTCAACCTCTATAAAACCACTGTTCAGAAGAACAAACCTAACAAAACCTCGTTAAACCCACGCTTCCTGGGCTAAAGTAGTTTGCCAATAACGACTGTCTTTTTAAGTTTGGCTTGCCCTTCCTTGACCTGCTTATTTTCGCCAACTGCCTTTCCATTGCCTCCTTCTGCGCTCTTCCCCCTTGTCGCCTTCTTGTCTTCCTTTGCAATTACTCCCCCGCTTTGGTTAATGGGAGTAATGTTCTCCTTCGCCGCATCTTTATCTTTAGAATCCTTTTTCTCGGCAGTTTCCTTGACTACATCATTTTCTTTGATCCCCTCTTTCGCAGCACGAGCTGCCTTCCTTCGGCGGGATTTAGTAGTAGTTGGGTTTACCCCGGCCATTCGCATGGCCTTAAGTTCGTCGATCGGCTCAGCACAAGAATCTTTGTAATACTCCACAGTACAATAGCCCCCCTTGGAATATTCCGGCTTACCAAGGAGAAACTTCTTGAGTTTTACAGCACTTGAAATTTTGATGAACGAGACCACAACCTTAGCCTCTTTTGGCTTTTGCTTTTCAATATAATTTCCTGTCATTTTTTTTGGTTCTGGAAGATTTTCCCCATCAATGAATTCAATTGTTTCGAGGTTCGAATCTGCCATACCCCAGGTTTCGATTTCGGTGTTTACTTTTTTGATAAGGTCCGGCCCGGTGAATACTATCTCATTCCTAACAAGTTTTCCCGGAACTGTCTTCCTCTCTCTGATCCACTGCGCCGCAGCTCTAGCACTGAACCGTAGTAAAATGCATCTGGTGGCGTTCTCATCTTCCACTGCTCTTAATGTTGTGGGGTTGACAAGACGCTGGTCGTTATACCTCCATCTGACAAAAACCTTGACACCATCAAAGATAAAATAGCCAGGTGCTTCATCATCAAATCCCCCATATGGGCTTTTGTATGAATCGTGATGTTGGTTTCCGGTGCGAACGAGTTCCCAAAAGTTGTTTGCACCCTCATTTGAGTAAAAACTAACATGGCCGTAACGACTTTCATCACCTCTCCGATTTTCGCCCTCATTCCTTATACCCTTCCATGCAGATGGATGAGGCGATAGCCCAGAGATATAAATGTCTTCAATCATTCCACCTTTGATGTGCTGGATAAGAGAATGATAAGTGACCGTACTTGGTATTGGTTGTAAGAAAAATTTTCTTCGAAGGCCTATTTCTGTAGAGGGTCCACTTTTGACAGTTTGATCACCTTTCTGGATCCGAGCTGTAGGAGTGATGGGTTTTGAAGAGGTATCCTTTTCAGTCTCTTCGACTTGAGAATGTAAGAGTGTTTTGTTTCTAGTCTTTTGAGTTTCGGGGTCTAGGGTGGTGGCCCCTTCAACCTTTTGGGCCTGAGGATTTGGTAAAGTAACTGAGACCTGCGGGCTTTTAATCTTCTTTAGCAAAGCGTCACGATAGTTGAATATCGGCCGTGTAGCATCCTTATTATTAACCGTGACCCCTGGAATCTCAGGATTTTTCCGTGCAGGGAGGGGTGCCGAAATCTTTGGGTCTCCGCTCTTTTCCAAGGCCGTTGATGAATCAGTCGCCATCGCCTGCAACTGAGCTGATTGTAAAGTTTTTAGTGATAGTGCTGGCATCGCTTTTTCGTCCATATGCGATACCTCTTCGGCTCCTAACACCAGCTTCTCCTTTGAGGGAGCAACTGGACCTGTCTTCTTTTTCCTTTCCCCCTTAGACTTAAATTTCTTGCCTCTCACCACCTGAAATTGTGTGGGGCCCTCTTCAGAATCTAGTCCTTCTGTATCGTATTCGGGGGTGTGGCTTGTGGTACTATGGCTAACGGGGTTATTGCTCTCCTCAACAATAGTAGAAATGCAGGTATTGGTGCTGCTCCTTATCACGATGTTTTTCAAGGCCTCGACGGCTGGTTCGTTTACCCCAATACCCTTATTGCCCTCAAGGAGCATACTTTTAGGGAATTCAATGGATTTTGGTAGGCCCTCATCGTTGTTCTCAGGGCCCTGTGTATGTGCACTTTCTGTTGGGTTGTTACCGATGATTGGTTCCACCTGTTCATCCGAGCTCCCTGCCTTAGCTGAAGGACTCGATTCCTTGGAGGTCGGTTCCAATTTCTCGTTGCATTCTTTCAGAGATGAGGAAGACTCTGTTGCAGCTATGCGGGCCTGGACCTCCGCCTCGTCCTCGGAGTTCCAGCTTCCCCAGGACCGGACACTCCGGTCGTCTCTAATGACATTGAAAGTACCATTTTCCCAATCCATATTACCTGGGACTTTTCCAATAAGCTCCTTTGGTATCTTTCTAACTGTGCCCTCAATTGGCAACTGCCAATCCATCGGGTGGTTACCGCCGGAGATGACAAGATCATTTTCTGTTGAACACGGAGGTTTATTTTGGTCCCCAACCATATAGTAACCAACATACTCATCCTCTTCACCATCAGCCTTTGGGAAAGCACTTTTTGACACCATTACGAAGTCCGAGGCTTTCGGGTTGAGTGTAAAGTTGGACGAATCTTCGGGGTTTTTCACTACAGAGACTGAGGTGACGACAAGTGGTGGTGAATAAGCCTTCTCAGCATGAACAGTAGGGCTTGGGAGCGGACTCTGATTCGAGTTATCAAAGGTTGATCTCTGACCAAAGATCCCACTTTGGTCGGTTTGTACACTTTCACTGTTGTTTCTACCCTTGATTTCAACCCAGTAGAGGGTTGATGCTGGTGGGATTAAGCTTGGCCCTGCGAAATGTGGCTTCCGGAACGCGGATGGGATTGGTTTCCTGTCTCTTCTGGCTTGTGTGTGAAATTCCTTGTTTGCTCTTACCCGATCCTGGTAAGCAGCCTGAGAATTAGGTTGGCTCGTCCAGGGTAGTTTCCTTGCATCCTGGCTTGCGAAATTGTTATAGGACTGTTCTCTATCGGCCCCACTAGGAACGTTATGGCTACTACCCGATCTGATCACTTTAGGAGGTGAGATATTGCTATCAGAGGAGCCAGACTTTCTCCTGTTGCCTCGCTGAGAATCTGATTGACTGCTATACGAGTTCCAGTCCTGCTTCTTCGAGCCCTCAAAATGCTTGAAGGTAGGAGGGCTGGTTCCTGGAAAGGTGCTTCCTCTGTGCCTTGTTACCTGAGTAGACTTGGTTGAATAGTTTTCCAGGCTTGAGCTAGGTGAATTTGGTTGCGGTTGATTATGGTTGATTGGTTCAGCATATGGAAACTCTGGGGTGTTTTGTGGCTTATTTAAATATCTTGAATTAGGGGATTGAACGAGATTTTGCTGAGTTTCAAGCCCCCTCATACTTGAGTATTGTTCCCGGCCGCCTAGATGGCATTAGTGAAGGTAATCTTCGAACTTCAGAGTTTATTTACTGACCATGAGGGTACTCATTTATATGTTCATTAGAATGTGTAAAACTTTGATTTTGTTGATGGATTGGGGCGTGTAGTGGTACGCCAAAACCTTGCTGATAATATGGATAGAAGTTGGGAGTGGGGTGCCAAACGGGGACATGTGCTCCCGCGCCATCAGGATTCATCAGAGGCATCATGACACCCTGTTGGTATTGTTGATCATAGAACGGCATCAATGGAGGAGGAGGGGGAGCGAATAACTGTGGATAGAAGGGCTGGGCTGTTGGTATCAGACCACGACGAGGCGGTAACCCGCCAGGGGTTTGGTCCATACGAGCTAAGAAAACTGTCAGCAAACTTTCATAACGAGCAGGCCAAGGATATTGTGTTTACCTGAGAAGAGAGACCCAATCTATGAAAAAGTGGGCCCAGGGCAGATGTAAGATTCTACTCGGGGGGAAACAGTAGTTGATGTGGGGAAGCCAGCAGAAGTTGTTTCAGTGACGAAGTTGAGGCTTTCAAGGCTGTCGTACCTTGAGGTAGTGGCGGTGATAAAGGTGTTGAAGATCTTGCGTTAGGGTATGATGGGACCAAGAGGGGAGTTGTTGCGGGATGTTGGTGGTTGTGGGGGGGTGGTTGATCGTGGTGAGGAAGTCAAGAGCCATTCGCCCTAGTAGGGCAAGGTGAACAGTACCGGTCCCACACAAAAAATACTGCGCAAAGGATTTTGTGCGACATTCACCCATTCTATAGTCAAATTTAGCCCGGCTCCCTAAGTAAGTCATACTATGATATTCTCATTTGTACTAGTCAGTTAGTCCCATCATTCTGCTAGTTGTCCCAATCGACCCCTCCGTTGGTAAATAATCCTATCAACTCAATCTTCCCTATATCTACAAGTACAATATCGTACTATCTCCTCAAGGCTCCCTGCACCTACAACCTAATAATTTTTCATCTCAAGCTTTCCTATATCCTCAACTTCATAATCTGCACAAACGTAAAATCCTCTACTATATCCTCAAAGAAATGGAATCTTCTCGACCCTCATCGGTCAATACTGATGACCCAAACTTGATGATACTGGCACCAAATCTTGAAGTAATGACGGGTTTGATGGAAGATAAACTCAATGACAATACATCAGAAAGCAGTGGCTACGATGAAGGTATGAAAGTCGTTAGGATTTTTAGCAATTGTTTACTCCCTGATATTAAAACATGGTAATAATTTTTCAGTCACTGAAGACGAGATATGTCCCCGCTGGGAAGATAATTCTCACCAACAAATATCAGAAAAGAACAGTACAACAGGAAACGAGTTTCCCAAACCCTCATCAGCAACCCATGAGGTAACTATCGATCTTCAATTACCTGCTAAAATAGGCAACAGCAGTGGGACTGCAGTAAAACAAGAAACAGAAAATTTCAGTTTTACTGTAGAGGACGCCGAAGTGCCAGAAGATAGAAATTCGGATCACCAAGGGAGGCTTTCAACCCCAGTATGGCCTCAAAATTCCAACAAAGCCAAAGTGATCTATATTGCAAATAGATCACCTAAGACTGTAGTCAAATCTGGAAACGAAAGTTTTAGCATTAAATTTAAGCCTACGGCAGGAGGGGACTCGAGAAGCTATACCCCACCCCTACGTACACCACAAATTAATGAGCTTCATAACCAAGGGAACCCCTATCTGAACAATTCCCCCTTTGTGAGACCCCGTGGAGAGCTAGAGAGCATCTCAAATACAAACTATCAACCAAAGCTACCCTCTGTTAGTTTTAAGGAAGTTGAGATCCCATCTAGGGGTTCTTATTCTACCAATGAGACACTGCCTGGAATTTCTTACAGTCGTCCCCAAGGCGTACAAGTTGGTACTTCTAGTAATAGAATTCCTAAGCGTTTTAATATCGCAAATGGCGACCTAGTTTCCGAACCACCAGAGGTCAATACTACATATAAATCATTCGAGGAGAGAAGGAGGGCAATTAAGACTCGTTATTATGGAGATAGGCCGGGCACTTACTATACCGATAATAACTTGGCAGCCGATCATGAATATAGGACTTTGATCGGAAAACCACTAGAAGGCGGGTGTCCCCCTGATTTGAGTAGGGACCGACCCAGCCACTTACAGCCTCTAGGGGACTGGACACCTACCTACAATCTTTCCACGAGGGTGCCTTCACCCTCCTCAGTGTATTCGGTCAATTCTGAAAATCTATATAATGATCAAGATACGAGCGGTGCCGCTCAATCTAGAACGGATTTTACAAAGACCTATCCTGACTATGACTCAAGTAACCCCTATGGAAGTATTCCTCACTCATATCATCCTGAAAAAACTACTACAAAGCTAGGTCAGCCTGGATATTCGAGCGAGGGGAGAAAAGGTTATCAAGTTACCCGTAAGCCTATTATTCAAAGCAAGGATCATAGCGTTGGAAACTCGCACAGGCTCAAATCGGGGAGCGAACTCAATGAAGAGGATGTGAACCAAGGGGCTAGAACAAAAATGTAAGCAGAGAGACCCTAATTTTGCGTTACTACCTCTCTATTTTCTTTTAACCTTTGTAATGCCGATGAAAAGCCGTCTAAAGTTTTTAGTCAACTCCCCGAATAACCTTTTTTAACTATAACTCACTGATATAAATTATAGTCCCACCTTCAGCCCCAACCCCTCGCAATCGACTTCCTTTATTGTTACAAGGGAAATTGTACAAGAGGAGGAGAGAGACGTTGTTGGTAGATTTAACCATCCCACCTTTGCCGCGCACATACCGCCTTTTGGGAAGGATCCAATGGAAGAGATTCAAAAAATTCACGCTCAAGGTGATAACAAGCCTGCCTTCTTGAGATCGATCCGTGGGGTTGTCCACGATGGAATGAATAGAACATGGAAGGTTTGTTAAGGTATCAGCAATATACCCACACAGATACTGACCGTAGTTTCCAGAACCCAATAAAGTCCCGGGGAAGGTCGAGCGATAAAATGGTCATCTCTGCACCCATGCACAATGGGAATCCGTTGCAGCTATCTGGTAGTAGCTCCACGCCAGATATTCTACTTACGGCCCGCCCCATTCCAGGGACTGAGCCGATTAAACCTTTCCCCACCGAGGAAGAAGTCTCTGGTTTTCCAAATCTAAAACAACCTGGAAAAGCTCTGAATTCTGGACCTTTACCCTCAGAATTAGACGGTGTCTCAGAAGGGGCGGATAAGAAATTTGAGGGAAACGGACATGCGAGCCGAATGAGGGAAAACGACTTTGAATCTGCCATGAGAAAGGCTAACCTGAATCCTGATTCTCCCACAATCTCTATAGGCCCCTTTCAGCAGTCGGGGTTGTACTCTTATATCGAATGCTCAGTTGTTCACGCCTGCAGTGACTTTCTTAAGACACAGCAAATGTCGCTAAATGTCAACCTCTTGAAGAAAGAAGTGAAGAGATGGGGGCGTCAGGAGGTCAGGTTCTCTGACGGTACTTCCAAAAAACGAGAAAGGCCCGTAGAGTTCATGTTCGGATTAGAGGTACAATGTAGACTTCTCGAGGGGAACCATAAGTAAGTTTGTTTACACCTAGATCCGCCCTAAAAGGTTGTTCCACTAACCATCAAAATTAAAGAACACTTACTTTCTCTGGGCCTGCGAAAACGAATCCGCTACCAACTCTTGCCATTTGGAAACAAATGATTCCGGCTTTTTCGCCGCGGACATTTTGCTTCCCTGATTATGTCGTCCTCGACCACCTTCGCATGGTTGAAAGGATTTTCCATCTCTTAGGCGAAGGATACTGGAATAAGACACTTTTTGAGAAAAAGCGCTCAGAAATAATTTCATATATTTTGAACGCCGGTGAAACACGCAAAGAGAAGAGAGCTGAAGATAACATGACAAAGTTACAGAACCAGAGGGTAAATGCCGAGTCCGAGTTGTTGAAGGAGGTAGGAATCTTGTCGTCTGAGGAAATTCAAACCATAGAGAAAACTAGTATGGATATTTGATACGTATAATTACCCAAGTGGTCAAAGTCGGAGGAGTTAGTACTATTATGATGCACAGGTGTTTTTTTTTTCATGTAGGATAGCCTGATGTCGGAGCTTGGTTCATTCTTGGCTTTATCCAGTATTCAATGGCAAAGATGTCTTCGGCAATGCCTTTTAAATGTATCTAGCCATCTTTTAGCACTATTCGCTACTAATTATATACAAGTTAGCATCTCAAATTACTTTGGCTGCTGGACAGTTTCTTGTACTCACTAGATATCGAGCTTGGCATGCATGGCGGTCATCATTACATAAGCCAACAATATTATGCTTATGGATGCACGAGTGATAGACAATGACTTCGACGTGATCTGTGATTAGAAGTTCATGTTTTTGCCATATAGCTGGCCTTTTATGACGAGGTATTCTTTCTTTATGTTGTTAAGCTTTATCTTTAGAATTTAGTGTTTGTGGCCATCGACGGTTCATAAGTACATGAAGTTAGCATACGCAGCCGCTAAAAAGCCTCTCAGTGCTCAAATAGGAAAATTCAGGGAAGAAGGAGGGGGGGTATAGCTGCTGTACAGAGCACCAAAAAGCGGAGCCAACAAGAGAATGGGGTTTGGTTTTCGTCTCATGTGGAGTATACGAGCAGAGCTCTTGGTCAAGGGGAGTGAAGAGCTAGAGTAACAGGGGGAAGCATGAGAGTGGGGAGAATAGAGATCATACCAAAAGTACGCCTCAGTTAGCTCTTGCTATATATAACTGTAATCGTTTTATAAGTTGAATTGCCTTCATCAACCACTAATCGTGAGCGTGCCTAGCACCTCAGGGCGGGAAGAAGATGAGGAAGATGAATATAGGAATAGGGATAGAGAATTCGGGGAGCAGTGAAAACTTACCACAGAAGACCATCTCTTCATCTCCAAAAGATCCCATTGATGTATTTGTTTCACGGCCTCGGAGCATGTATACCACGCATCCCAGAATGCGAAACGGATTCAAATATGGGCCTCAGTACAAGCCAAGCAGAAAATCTTTCGAAGCAGCAGAAAGGACTAAGGGGAAAGGGAGGGGTTTTTATAAAAATAAAAAGACTAGAATTTGCCAAGATCGATTACGTTTGATATTGGCCGACCATGGGCTTAGATTCGGGACTAGATGAGGTGGCCAGATATAGAAAACCTCAAATTTGAAGGCAGAGAATGAATGGTCCCATTAGGTAGTAGTCGGGTTACTTGTTTAGATATGGCTTGATGATCAGTTGTACGGAATTGAGAGCATTTACTTTTGCCTAGATATTGCCAAGGAATACAGATCGACATACATGCGTAACTACTAGTAATATCAATAATCAGAAAAAGCTCCTGGTTGGTTATGTCAAGATAGCTAGCAGATCTGAGTCCGCTTCACCTGAGCGTACAACCACTCACCAATCTCACCAATCTTTACCTACCTCATCTGTTCCCTACTACGCCCGCCCTTCTCCCCACCTTAACTACATGTACCGCGGCCGTAAACCCGCCTTTCATCGCCGGACTATGTTATCTCGATACACGAGCCTGCACGCCCGATACCCAGCCTTCCTTCGCAGCTGGAGTATCACAGCATATAAGACGTCGAGAACCGCCAAGAATATACAATCCCTATGCCCTCCGCAGAAACTCTACAGGGATAATGAGGGGAGGCAGCTGAAGTGCCGCCATCACCGTTGCCATGGCCGCACAAAGTCCCCCCGCCCGCGCACGAGCAAAGTTTCTGCCCACACGCACCACAATCAATGCTTAACCCCCTCCTGAACCCCCGCAGGCAAAAAAGAAAGTCTGAAACTGTGGGGTTTAGCGCTCTGCAAGGTCAGGTTGCGAATTTGGCGCGCCACCGTTTCTGAGACGTGGGGTGCATTAAGTTAACAGTACTCTGGAACAACTACCACGAGCCAAGCTGGCCATTGGAGGTTAGCATATATAATTGGTGGCCCGGTTTGCAAGGAGGTGCCACGATCGGTCACGGCAAGGCACACATAGCAGCTAAGTTTTGTTCTTGTTTGAATAGATTCCCCTTGGTTACATTTCTGGTAAAGAAAGAGAAATGACAAAAAATATAGACTAGAAATGTATAAAAAAAACCAAACCTTTTACGGTCTCACGTTGAGAAGCTGGAAAAGAAATAGGTGAGAGGAGAGAAGATCTAGCAAAAGATATAATTTATATTTTGCTGCTAATATCATAAACAGTTACATCATCCTTTTTTTGAAATAACCACAACATGAGCCCCCGAAAAGAAACAATATATCCAACAAGAATAATAAAGGAAACAAAGAAAATTAGTCAGTAACAAGGTATATATAAATTTCGCTCTACATGTAGGTTAAGCTGGGAGCAAAAACGGGAAAATAAACAACCGAAAAGACCGTAAACTAAAGAGATGGAGGAGTCCACCGGGGAGCATTGATGATGATACCCATGAGACACCCAGAGATGATACCAGCAATAGGGAGGGTGAAGATCCAACCACCATAACACCATCCGACCATTCTCCAGTTAAGGGCGCGGAAGTCTCCGTTACAGAAGGCAACACCCATGGTGGCACCGACAATGCATTGAGTAGTGGAAACGGGGAGTGAGAGACGGGTGGCAAAGACGACAGTGATAGCGGATCCGAGCTCCATGGAGAAACCACGGGAGGGGGAGTGGAGGGTCAAACGGTTACCAAGGTTGCGCATGATGTTGTATCCGTAAGTCCAGAGACCAATGACGATACCGGCACCACCATAGGCAAGAATCCAGAGAGGAACCTCAGCCTTCTTTCCACCGTGCCCGGTCTTCCACACCAAGAAGATGGTGGCGAGGGGACCAGTGGCGTTGGCAACATCGTTGGCACCGTGGGCAAAAGAAGAGGTGGCAGCAGTGAGAACCTGGAGGAACGAGTACAAGTGCTCGGTCTTGTTGTCGAAGTGGGCAGCGCGGGCGTGGGTCTCAGCGAGGTTGCCAGAGAGGAAGTCATCACGGCTCTGCTCGCCAACGACATCGACGCGTACACCGTGCATGAAGGCGTTCCAGGCAAACAACATCAAGTTCTTAGGAGTGTACCATAGACCAGCATCAGCCTTCTCAACCTCTTCAAGGGTCTGGCCGCCGACCTGGGCAACCTGTTTGTCGGTGGAAGCAGCACCAGCCTCAACGTCCTTCAACTTGCGGGCCTCAAGCTCATCGCGGGTAGCATGGCCGGCGTAGTAGTCCTTGATAACCTCGACATGGCCACTGGGGGGCTCGGGAACGGGACCACGGCGGAGGAGGAGAGGGCCATAGATAATTTCCCATCCCTTGAGGGTCCAGTCCTCGAGAACAAGAAGGCGGTGGAGGTAAGGAAGGAAGAAGAGAACGCAGATAGCCATAACACCGAAGGCAACTCCGAGGATCGTCCCAAGAATCTGGCCGGCGTTCCAGTCATCAAGGTCCAAAGAGGCAGCACCCTTCCAGACGATAAGCATGGTCAAGATACCGGAGGTGATGGCAAAGTAGATCGGGACCATGACCATACCCCATTTGAGGGGGTTCTGGCGCTTCAGAACACCGTACTTAGTGACGGAGAAGAGGATGGCGGCGAATGATCCAGCAAGCGCGGGAGCAATGAGCCAAGATGCAAAGATCTGAGCAACACCCTTCCCTTCCCATCCCCAGGTAATACCATCGGCACCGACAGTCGCAATTCCCATTCCGATAACACCACCGACAATACAGTGGGTGGTGGAGACAGGCAAACCTATAGCTGTGGCAACCGTGAGCCATGTTGAGGAACCGATCAAGGCGCACAACATTCCCAGCATGAGGACGGCAGGTTGATCGTCGAAATATTCGACCTTGACTATAGTACAAGTTTCATATTAGATTGTGCTCCACCGGGATTATATCCATAGTAATTTGAATAGGTAGGTCAACATACCAATCTTGGACCTGATAGTATCGGCGACACGAGCACCAACGAGCAATGCACCAGCGAATTCCATAACGGAAGCGATCATCATGGCTTGTAAGAGCGTAAGAGACCTGGAAGAGACGGAAGTAGCGAAAGCGTTGGCTACATCGTTGGCACCAATGTTCCATGCATCCTATCGAATCCCATCTAATATCAGTAACAACTTCAGAATATTAGAGTTTAAAAGGCGAAGCCTACCAAGAATGCAAAGAGCATTGCGATTGCGAAGATGTAGTCATACTCGGGGAAAGCTTGTCCAACGCTCATCTTGACTGTTGGTGCTGACTGAGTAGATTTCAGTCGGGGAATTTAGTATTAAAGTTTTGCAGTGAGCTCGTTCTTGTTGCAAGTCCCTTTGTCGGCTTTGAGCTGTTGTTGACTGATAGACTGAGAAAAAGACCCAGGTGGATGCGAGAGGCAGGACATATTTATGAGAGTCTCTCTGAGCTGAGCTGATGTCCGCCAAGTGCATGTACAATCCAGGTTGGCCAATCCCCCACCACCCACGCGCATGGTTTCATCAGTGTTCGGAATAACTCTTAGGTAGGTATCACACCCTCACGCAATCTTCCTAACGCGGGCCCAATTCTATTCGTGTCTGGAAGGGCGGTAAGAATGAAAAAAAAAAAAAGTTGTAATATGAGACTGGGGCAGGTACCGAGTTCGTGGGTGGTGCACATATCTGAAGGTAGCGGGGAGGGGGTTAGAGTAGAATGCATTACAGGGTCCTGTCTAACATTTATCCTTGCTTCTAACAATCTTTTAGCCTTGAGATTAGCAGCGGCAATTTCCTAATCTGGCCCTAATTGGTAGGATGTGGAAGTTTCCTTCTATATAGGTACTCTAGATTTATACTGAAGTCTCATTATCATAGTTGATAATACGAGTCCAAGTACAGATATGGGTACTGCCAATATCAAAAGACGAGTCGCATATACCTGTAAACAACTTATGAACAGAGTACTACAAGCCCCCGACGGCACCTCCCATTGCAGTACCAACCAGCTTGATAAATCAGATAGCCCACTATCATTAATTCCTTAATTTGGAATTTCAGAATAAACCCCACCCTCCTAGGTCAATGTATGTTATCTAGATCTAAAAAAATTTCACCCAGCAGCGGCGGTGGTGGTGGTGGCCTCTCGATCCTCCTATCAACACAAGTTACACAACACGTGTAGAAAGAGGCCAAGAAAGGAGAGTTGATCATGAGCTCGGTAAGGCTAATTCTCTTGCCCAGATCCCTATTACAGCTGTTGGTGGCGGCAGTCCTGACAGAAGTTTTTTTCTTCCTTCCGCAGGCAGGAGAGTGGTTAAGCTCCTTTCAAGATAGGGAGGTCGTGGGTCTCTTGGCGCCGAGAGCTTATGGTGGTGCATTTTAGCTTTTACGTTTGGCTAGACACGAGGTGAATTACCGAGTCTAGTTGAAGAAAAAGTAAGTAAGTGCCATTCCCAATAATTACTTTTTTTCTCTGACTATCGTTAACCTTAAAACGATCCGGAGAAAGACAATCGAAACTACTCCCACCCGAGATACTCTGTATGTAGGGCAAAAGTGAAAAGAAAAAAACAAGACGCATCTGCTCTGTACACATGTTTACTACCAATCAAAATAGAAGCTGAACAAGAGACAGGCATCTGCTGCATAGTAGCGGGAGTGCCCCCGGTGGCCCAATCATTGCAACAGCCGTCAAACGTGGGCCAATTCCTCTAGGCAATAGGTTATGAACGTGCTCATAAGGTCCTCTCTGATTGGTGCATTCCAACCTCAGGCGCCAAGGGGCCAAGAAACCTACATAAGGCACATCTTTCCCACCTCCCAAGAACTTCCACAATCACGCCGATGCCAATACTTTCGCGAACTGTCTCGACTGTACGGTTATTCGAGATCAACCCCGCCGCCGCCCCGTCATGGCTTTACCCTACAATTTGGCAGTGATATGGCCCTGGCTTTACACGTAAGTTTACTTTTCTCTAACACAGATCACTCTAGCTACCCGACCCCCTCCTCCTCTCGGCGTATCAGATCGTCCGAGGACATAGAATTTGAGTGGGGCACCAATGGATTACCTAGTAATTACACAAATTGTAAAACATAGGTCAAGAAGTAACGAACCAACCACCAATCTCACTCAGATCAGACAAAAGCTGTTGCGCCCCAGATAGTCCCTCATTGGTTTTCCTAGCACCTTCCTCCTTTCCCCACATAAAAAGGAAGAAATACTGAAAGGAAAAGGAAAAAGGAAAAAGGAAACCAACGGGGTGAATCTCCGCGTGTTACACTCAAAATTGCTTCTCTCAATAATCCAATGATCGAGGGCTTCGCTCAAACTCTGGAACGGCAGATATCAAAACAGGGTCTTCTATGCCGACGATCACGATGCGGTGATGATAAGTCTGTGATAGAGCATGATATTTTATCCCGCCAGTCGCTCCATACGAGAAATCTGATTTTGCGATTGCAATCACTCCGTATCGCCGCCACAACCGAGCTCGAGGGGAGCTCCACTCAAGTATGAGTGATAAACCGTGACTCCTATACCAGCATCGGCGCCAACCGGAACATAACGTGGGCCAGAAACGAGAAATTCCGGCAACCTGGAACTGGGATTAGAAAAGAGTGAGTTGATGTGAGGTGAGGGTGACATATGTCGCCCAGAAATGCAGATTTCAAGTGGATTAGAGTGTTACAGGGGTTTTTCTGGGTTTGTTTCTCTCGCTAGGTTACCTGCCTATCCGCATCCATTACATGATACCACCCGAGTGATTTTTTTCTCCTTGTGGATGGATCGTTTAGAGGACTAATTGTCGCACCTGTGATCGACTGCGTAACCTTCTTGGCTGGCACCTAAGAGATCTGAGGGTGGCGTTTTTCTCCTCTTCTTTGTCCCATGGGGAAACTGCATGTTGATATATACCCTCATTAGGTACATGTGCCATGGGAACTCAGGACAAATCCAACGCTTCAATTCCGCGCCACAGTTCTGATCAGTGAATAAGGATCTAAGGAACATCAACGCCTTCCTTCTTCTTCCCCCCCTTCGTCTCCTTCGCCATTCGCCTCGGCCAGGTCGAGTCGGTTCGGTAACCACGGGAGGATCGAGGGAGCATGGGGAGTGGATAGCGGGATAGGTGGCGCATCAACGTGTTACGGTTCTCGTTGGCTGGAAGACGCAATCGCGGGCTCCCCGAATACCCTAGCTCGCCCAGCATTTGTTCGATTCGAGTCGGCCAACCACAAGAGGCGGAAAGAAGGGCGGATAGCGGTTTGGGGCCCATAAGATCCATCATTTCTTCTGGAATAAAGGGCGCATGACATCATGCCCCCGGCCTACCTGGGTACTGCCAGTGTGAAAGGGGAGACGCGTGGGGTCTTGGGCTCGCTGGAGTCCAAAAACGTTTTCCAAGCCATTCCTTACGCAACAGACCAAAAGTCTTGTTTCCGTACTTCTAGATAGTCGCCTGCCTAGACCATGAACACGTGTGCACAGATTAGGGAGTGAGCCCTTGAGAAATTCAAAATAAATTAGGACAGCCCTAACATACATGTAGTCATCTAATTTCAGGATTTCGTATCTATTCTGATCTACAGGACTACAGCACCCTTTCCAGTTAGTAAGCTAGCCGGTTGTGGAAGGATATTCCTAGTTGGCAGTCTCTTATTGCCTCAAACGATACCCCTATGCGTGGGGTGAACTTGAAGAACATGAAGAGGTAGTCTGGCGGATATAAAGTACACGAACTTACCGCTCGCCCCTGCGGTAGGCCACTAAATATAAGCCTTTTATTTTATTTTTCTATGACAGCGGTAGAACGTTGAAGGTTCGTTTGGCGTGTAATCATAATATATCACTCGATTTTGATGTATTTCCTTCGTAGCCCGTATAAGTGACTTTTGAAACCGCATTTTATCTCCCATAGAAATTCAAACTCACCGGACAGGTGCTGTGACATAATTTTGACTATTGAGTATATAAGTGAGACACTTGGTATTTACTGCACGAGACAAGACGAGACAAAACGAAACCAGATCAGCAAGACATTGAAGTCGCCATCACGAGACTTGAAAGGTTACAAATACCCGCAACCTCGTAATAGTAAACCGTGTCTTAGTCCCCCAAGACATTGGTTGCCCAATGACACAATACTCTACTCTAGGTATCTCGTAACCACCCCCAGAGAAAGAGAGACAAACCCTCAAGCCTTCTATTCCCCTCCCCCCCCCTCCCCCCCCTCCTTTCGCTTTATCGATAGAATTGTCGTCCATATCAGGCCAAAACCATCACTACAGTCTAGCCTTCTCCACATCAACAATACCCATGCAGAGATCTCAACTAGAGTTCTCAAGATCCCCTCCTCTTCAGAGTTCCGAATTCGAAAGCTTACACTTGGCGAGCAGAGGAGAGCAGGGCACATTTTCTGCAATTGCATGCATGCATGAATCTGGCTTGTTAGTCAGGAACAGAACGACACCGTGCGGTGCATGGTGCGTGGGGGAAACTCCTCTGAGTAAATTAGTAACCATTAGAGCAGCGATGGTTAGCTGCCCACGTTCTTGCCAAGAAGACATGCTCAACCCAGTTGGGGATATTACTTGGGTCACTAAAGTCTAGCGAGACGAGTTTTCTCCCCCTCCCTTACTCGAGGCTCTAGCTTTCGAGGTTCTAAGTTGCTGGCCAGAAAACGAGAGAGAAGGAGATTAAACCGCGACGCCGAAAACCTCGGCTAGAGTAGCAGGTGCAGATACGCACTTTGCCCTGCTCTCCTTGGTTAAGGGGAATGAATACGGAGAGTGATTGTATCGGAGGAGAGAAGTTTTGCTCTGGAATGGATAAGCATGATGTACTCCACTGGGCTCGAGTACATTCAATAGGTTATTACATCTCTACTGAGCTGACTGTCTTAACCAGTAACTACATGTACGCAACCACAACCAGCATCGCCAACGTACCTACATCGCCGCCCCGCTTCTTTGAGAGCGAAAGCATCGAAAGTCAACCTACCGATACGCCTGCTCTAGAATAAACTCTTCAGGTGCATCCAACCTGTGATGGTGAAACAAGCGAGCCTCATCGAACATATGATTGGCTCGCCAGCAACAATAAGCAAGCCCACGTGCTGCAGCGAGTTAAATTAAATTGTTTAAATAATTCGCCCATGACCCTGCCATGCTGTGAAACGCGGGCAGTATCAGGGCATACATGTAGGCAGATCACCATCCTGTTTTATTTTCTTCATCTCAGTAACACAACAGTAGCCGCGATTTACTACCTAACGGGAAGGCTCGGGGATCTATCCCCGCTCCCCCCTTCTGTCTTCCCGCCGGCTCAGCTCCGAGGGGTGTGGTGTGAAGGGGGTATATGTAGTGGACTTTTAAAAAGACCTGTCTGTCCGCCCGCATACATCCATCAATCGCTATCGAGCTGTGACGGCTGCACGCAACCACTGCCGTGAGTTCAGGTGCAGGTCTGTAGCACAACGTTACGATACGCGAGTGCTCATAAAATCCATTTAGCCAGTTTTTACCCCATCCATATATTTCCATCAAGTCGCGTGCGGGTGTCAACCTCGCTTTTCCCTTTGCTCCGTCGTACCATATATGTAGTTACTCTACTTCTACAATATTATAGCGTTAGATATAGTCTTGCATGGAGATATTGACCCGAGTTTATTGGATTAACCATTACATTATCTGTCGGCGAGCCCGAACGTCTTGAAAGTATATTCTAATGTATTGACCCGTGATGGACGCGGTATAGCTTATGTATGTACATGTATTCCCAACCACGTCGGGATTGTTATTGCCAATTTATTATAGTTCTGCTAATAGTTTATTCGCTCCCCAAAAAAAAAAAAAAAAAGGCTATACTGTAATTGCCTAAGCTTTGTCGCGTCGGTCGCACAGATACATGTACATAATAACAGCAGATAGATGTAATCACACGATATCACTCGATGGTTCTGTAACTGTGCTCTTCTGCTCTTTCTACCCATGTTAGACTGAAGCCCTCGATGGCTTTTCGCGAGATGCTCTCAATCGGTTTGCCCTGAGGCTTGCATCGTTCTTGCATAATTATCAACTGGCACTTATAGCCTCCACAAAACCCAGCGTCCATACAGATTCGCCCATTCGCCCACGTGCCCCCACGTGCTCCCACCACAACCATCTACTCGGATATGTAAAACGATGATTACTGCACAGAGAAGCATAACAGAAGCATTGCAAAACGGACTATGCGTTTTGCTTTTCTGGGCGACGTTGTGCTTTGCTTTTCTACTCGATGAATTATGGCTTTGATCGATTGGGGCCGGAGAATGATCGTCATGACCGCCGCCACCATCCAGCGCATCCCATGCGACGCAGCCTTACCCGTTGTTTACATCCATAATCCTCTAGGCGTAGGCGGAGATGAGGTGGTTGTGGTGGTTGTGGTGGTCGTGTCCAGGTAGGTTATATAATTATTCATGGGTCATCACTCGATCCACCCATAGGTTCTGCGGCCAGCCGTAGTCGAGGGGGGGGGGGGGGGGGGACCGGGTCTTGGGGCTATCGCGGGCAATCCCCAAAACTCTCCGAGATTGATGAGATCTACTGGTATATCACACACATCCTACCTGGGTCAGAGATCTGGTTCTCTGCGAACCCCGCCCAGATTTCGATGGTGTGAGATGCACGGCGGGATCCGTAATCCACCGTCGCCATATATCATAATATCCCGAATGCTTAATCCCCATTGCTAAACATATAGCCCACGTGCGTTAGCCCATGATAATAATAATGCTGGAAAGCCGCAGGTGTCAATATAATAACAAAAAGAAAAAAGCTTCACCACGTGCTAAGCTAAACTAAACCATATGTGCTCCTCCCCCGTCTCTCCTTCTACCATCCAGTAGAGTACCCCTCCGGCATATGTGCAAAACTATTTTTGCGGGGGAACGGTCGAATCGCAATTGATCTGGCATATATATAATATGTAACCTGCCGGCATGATGCAACGCAGGCTTGCAGATATATGGGCGAAGATCCCGCGCGGGACCCTCCAACCAGGTTTTTTTTTTCTTGCTCCCCGCCCAGGAAGGGCGGATTCATGTCAGCTTTGCCTGTAGATCGATCCGGGGGATCTGCGGGCGCTGTTTGGATGCCCGATTTCGCGAATCGGGGATGTGGACAGTGTGGGTTAGTGCGTGGCTTGGTGTGTGGAGGAAAGATGGAGTTTGTTTGGTGGTGGTGGTGGTGGTGGTAGAGAGGGTAGAGGTGGTGTGTGAAAGGGTGGATACACACACTTATGCGCGGGTGGAGAGTGGTGTGAGGGGCTGGGGTCATGGAATATCACTCAGTTGGGTGTTTTGTGGCGGTGCTGGGGGCGGGGTCGGGGTTGGGTTTTGGAGATCTAGATGGACAATTAGCAACTATCGACATAATGTGTCCGGAAACGGGCTTGACCTTATTGAAAGTCGGCCTTTATCAATGTGATCAGCTGGCAGCTGTAGCTAATTTGATTGTTTTTTGTCTTTTTGTTTTTTTTTAAAAAAAACAGTTGAAATCAAATTGAGAGCTAGCATTTAAATACCGAAAATAAAGTATTGTGTAGTCTTGAGTGACAGAAAGGAGCTAGCGCCGCCTACTCATGTAGAAAGAGGGAAAAAAAGGTAGGTGCTTGGGGTTACATGTATGCCCTAGCTAGGACCTGAGTTTCCCTCATAGCTCCTACATGCTAGCTTCAAGACGTGTTACTACTGTATTACATACCAAAGCTTGATTTTCGCTGAATTCTGTGCTAGAGTCCGCGCTTAGGGAATCTATATACCTGTTTAGGTTGGAGATCTAATCGGATCACACAATATCACTCGGCATATATGCTCCCGGTTGGGAGGTTTTTTTTTTTTACATCATAATTGTATCCGGCTGGGAGGAGGTGGGCTAAAAAGTGGCGGTTAGTTGGATAGTTACTGTGAAAAATGAGTAGTTAAGAGAATGTAAATTTAGAGATGCAATGCCGATAATCTATCTATATATCAACCTGGCATGAAAAAAATTCACGGGCATAAGAAGCTTTGCTGGTCATGTCATAAGAGGGTTATATGGTTATTAGGTACTAGTTCGGTGACCGGTCTTCTAGCGATGGGGGAAGTGTTTGCGAAGTTGTACCAGTGGAGTTCAGTCATGGGTTATCACTCGCCAACACCATTGGGGTACTATGGGTGTAGGAGCAAGTCTGTTGACAGTGGCCGTGGTTGCAACAGTTTTCATGGTAAACAGACTTACCCATACGTATACATCCGTAGTATAGTAGCAGATATTCTACCTTTTGTATACTTCATGAAGAAAGCGAAACTCTCTAAGAGGCGAGATACACCGCTTGGAAAGTTAGAAGTTAGAGCATGTCTTGTAGTTTCCTAAAACAAAGTGATGGGCTTGAAACTCGGTTTTGAAATGTTTAGCTCTGTGAGAACAGAGTTTCCAAGTAAAAAACTCTAACATACTTTCCCTCGTAACCCTGAAAATCTCCCCAAGCTCCTAGCCCACCAACCCCACCGTTGCCACCAACCAGTCCCCTTAATAGGTAGTATATACGTACGCCCAACAACGCATCATTGTTGAGAGCCATTTTTAAAAGCTCCAACAAATATAGAGGTAATCAATTTTCTCAGGCACTTAAAGGTACTCGGCAACAGTACGCTGACCAGCATAAGATAGAGACTTAGCAAACATTCCCCAGACGTGAGAAAATCTTTTCGCGCGGCAGTATTTCCGTCCCATAGAAAGCTGCCGAGCACAGCCAGTGGAAGCAAAAACCCCACAGAACAGAGTGAAGCTCCTACACAGCCATTACGCTGAAAGTATAGTGTTAGTTCCAATACTATGACTCCAACGTCACCAGTTCCGTGAAATATCTTCATAATGGGGAATTTTTTTTGGTTGTAGTCACCAAATATCACTCGATCAAGTGGAGGAACCAGTGGTCTGCTAGTTCTTGTGTCGGTTGTATTCTTTCGGGTTATGGAGATCTGCTAACAATATATGGCTACTTGGAATCATGGACTGGACCGTCAGGCTGTCAACTTTGGCACAATCACTATCTGGAGTACAGAAGACTTGTTTTGTGGGAGCTGCGGGGGTGGTACTTACGCTTCAACGGCTCACCATACCACAACCCTGGCTTTTACTTTCTAGCACCGCTAGGTTTTTGCTAAGGATCATAATCAAGCTAAATCATGGTCCATCGCACAATTCCACTCTTCGAAACGCACATGACTTAGATGCTGCTGACTCTACTGCTAGGTTGGGGCTTAGGTTTTACCTTCTGCTAGTTTTCTTTTACAGTCGCTCCTGAGTTTTTTTTGTCTGTTATAGCTGTATTTAAATGTCTCAATTTGCGATCGGGTCTCGATCTCGGGCCTCATATATTTCCGTCAGCCCAATCACAACACGAGGCGTGGCAAAGCCAGGCGGTCGTTGTGCGTAGACCACAGGGTCAATACACTGAGTCTTTTAGAGCATCTAGCAGTAGCAGCATAAGAGGGAGTGGAGTGGGTGCCATCTTATGGGACATTTCTTTTTTAAAAACGTGTGATCATAGCATATCACTTGAGGGTTAGGGTTTCAAATGACCCCCCTTATTCTTGTCAGAAGGTTATGGTAGAGCAACTTTGGCTTGTCTTTTGGGGACCCGGAGGGAGGAGGAGTTCCCCTCGTGGGGGGTTAGGGGCGAAAAAAAAACGGACGAATTTACATAGAAAAGTGGAGATGGAAAGGAAATGCAGAGTTAGCTACATGTAGCTAGCCAGCTAGTCGGACTCGCCCAGCTTTTGTGGCTTCGTTGTTCTAATGTTTACAGAACCGGACTAGTTTTTTTTTGAGGTGAAATTTTTTTCACCAGGAGTCACGCGGGATCATGGGATATCACTCGGCGATAATGACATGTCCCCCCTGGTGGGGTACCCACTAGCTACGCTAGGTAAGTTTTGGGGGGTGAGAACAGTAGTTCTATGGCAATTCCCTCTTGCTATACCAATCCTTTCTAAACCAACCACAGATATCACGTCGCAAAGAAAACACGCACTTCTAAGCCCAGGTACGGTAACCACATTGCGCTGCCCAAGACCATCACGGTCAACTACAGCACAGAAGTCATAGCCACTAAACTCCCCTTCAGAAGTACCTCAGAAAGTTCTCGAGGTTGACATCCCCTCATAGTATTTCCCTAGGAGCCTCCCTCCCTCCCCCCATAACAGGAAAAAAAAAAAGAAGCCACAATACAAACCACCCTAGTACCCAACGGGGCCCAGAACTCTATTTTAATGCATAAACTTCCGCACTAACCCCTTGACCGTTAGAAAAATGAGCTGATACTGGCAGGAAATTGGTTCCAAGGTCTCCCATAGAAAAACTTTTTTTTTTCTGCCGTTAAAGACAAGATAAGCTCATAGTATCGGAAAACTTGATTTCCTACGTCCATATAACTTTAAAAACACGCCTACACCCACCGGTGAATTCATCGATAAAGCCTTTTCACTGGGAGTCTCCTTCTTATCACTTCAATCACGACATATCAAATCTTCCATTCTGTGCCTTTGAATCTTTCCTCTCAGCGCCTGTTACACTCCGGGTCTACTCCACTTAGTAAATCGAAAGGGGCCGTTAACCCTCCGCCGGAGAAGACATTTTTCAAGCACTATCTCTGACTCGATACTCGAACCTTTTATTAGTTCGAGGGTTTAAGAAGTTTATACAAGTATTTAGATAAAGCTCACGCAAGTTTAACTATATGAGTGAATACGGGCAACAGTCAGAAGGAAAATGGGCCCACGAGCAGGAACCTTGGCCCAAAGCTTTTGAACAGCATTTTCAGGAGCTGCAGAGAAATGATGAACCATCTACACAGGTTTCAACTGTCAATGGGGAAGACTACTGGGGAGAAAACCCCTTGATGGAATGGCCTCCCGGTAATTACGACTTTGATGGACTACAGGTGGGGGGGAGCGGGGAGACAAAGACGCCGTGCGGTTCCGAAGCAGATCAAAACGAAGAACCTGAAAGTCCGGGTCGAGAGAGTCAGCATCAGACCAGCAAGTTCGGAGAAAACCAACAACAGCCTCAGACTTCCGATGAATGTCTCCAACAGGAATTACAGAATTCTGAGGGAACTAGGCAACAAGGGTCGCATAGCTACGAAGGAATTCAGCACCAGGGCTCCGGCACAAATAGATCCGAAGGGAACAAACAAAGCCGGCTCCAGGATTTTGGTGGAACTCAACATCATCATGAAGGCACCCTCGAACTCAAAAAACATCAATACCAGGAGGAGATATTTATCTTTGAGGATCATCAACAGCAGGATAGACTAGCTTATAACTTCGAAGAAACCCGTCAACAGAAATTTGCTGGTCATCCAGAGCTGAATGAACAATGGTATGTTCTTAAGTCTTTTACTTACCAAAGTGCTGTTATTTCCACTACCGAACTCTGGAAATACCCCTAGAAGCGCCTACTGAGCGGAGTATAAACTAATGAGAGCAACCCCGTTTAGGAACGACCATGATCCCACATCTCCTTCCAGACACGCAACCCCTGGGCTTCAGGTCTCCCCTGCCATACTTAGCGGCCTGCGGGAGTCTCCTAAGCCGAATGACCTCAAGGGGTACTTACACGTATGTTCTTTTCATCTCTCAACCGCCGCGAAACAGCTACTAAAATAAGTGATTATTACAGACCTTCTTTGACACTGCGGAGGGAAGCTCCCAGGAGCTTAAATACCACTTAGAGTACCAAAGGAACGTTATAGAGATGCGCAACTATAACCATTATCTCGCAGGACGCAAGACAGAAGACACCGCCGGACCAGAGAAAGGTCAAGGCAAAGTCGCGAGCACCAGTCAAGATTTTGAAAGCATCCAAAACAAGAATCCTTACGACCCAGCAATCTATAAACTTGACCCCTTAACAATGGTTGTGAATTCCTCAAACAAAAGGAAGCGCACCTACCATGAAGAAGAAGAGGAGGATGAGGAGGATGAGGAGGATGAGGATGAGGAAGGAGGGGAAAAAGAACAAGAAAACGATTATTGTGGACACCACAGACCCACCACACTCCCGGAGAGGGTGCTAGACCCTGGATTCGAAGAATGGCGTCAAAGAAATCTATCATATGACCCCAACCAAGAGTACGCACTCCGTAAGGGAGAAAGGGAACCACCCAGAAAGCGTACCAAAGGTTGTAGAGGCGGACGCCCCGCACGCCCTCCAATCGATGATCCTAGGTGGAACATCTGGACAGTTGGAGACCCGACGCTGAAACTCCGTGGATCCAACATCTCGGCAGAATACCTACGGACGGTCCTATACGAGGATGCAGGTTGCTCTGGGGAGAGAAGGACAAAATGGTCCCTACCAAAGTTGTACAACAGGTTGCAACAGAGGAGGGAGTTTCGGGAGAGGGAAGCTCGTAGAATGGGCCCGAATATTAGACCTATGGGGAAGCCTGACAACTGGAACCCGGAGAATCCGTGGTGGACTTATTTTGACGATGTTTAGGCCCTGGGGATTTTAGAGGTTAGATTTTGTACTTTTGAATCTCGGATGGCATGATTGATACGTTCCAGGCACCTCGGATGCCAATTGCAGAGAATCCCCCTTGTGTTGAGTTGGGACCTGTGTGGTTTTGTGGGCGCCAGTTGATTGTGTCTGTTTTGTTTGGCAACTTGTATGATGAAATCCTTGTCCTTATTTTCATTTGTTTGTAGTTAGATGTTAACACGTTGTTTCTTTTCTTTCTCCCTTTTTCTTTTCTCCCCCTCTTACTATTCGTAAATCTATCTTCTCTACTTCCCTTGTCGATATATTGGATATATGGAACGTATCAAGGTAAACGCTTTCCTAGAGGGTAATGGTATTCGAATGTAGAGGAAATTTTTGTTTATTCAACTATAAAAGCCTCCTGGCGGAGGTTATAAGAGAATTTTTAATCGAAGTGGTACCCTTATATAGAGAGATTACCCTTATATAATGTATAAAGTACACAAATTAAATAAAGGACAGGCATCAGCTGGGGAGAGTACCGTTATAGCAAGCTTCGCTGCAGCTGTAGTACTGCAGACTCTCTCCGACACAATTGAATGACCCAGATTCTAGTATATCGAACTATGGTGGAAGATTTGGTAAACGTCCATTGGCGTAGCATTAAACACATATCTGAAGCAAATGTAAGTGCGTTACCAGTCCACTAAAAACACGTCACATCTTCCATATTTTGATGTCTGGACTTATATTGGCAGCTGAATTTGTTTCTCATATTTATATTTGAAATCCTCGGGCATATACCATAGATTCTTTTCATGATCAACCCCGAAGCTTAAGCCTATGGTGCGGTAAACGTGTCAAAAGTGATTTTACCACCAGTGGTGAAAATAATACTAGCATTTATACCTTGAAATAGATAAAAGCACAGACCTTTTGGCCAAAAGGGGCTATATAATGCCAGTACATATGGGCGTTGTCCACCGGTGGCAGCTATTTTACCACTGGTTTGAAGCTTTTGGTATTAATGATAATGCAGAATAAAGACTGAAAGTCAGCATTTATACTGGAACAAGGACTGAAATTCAGTGCTTATACCACCGTTGGTAAAATTACTTATGACACATTTACCGCTCCATAGAAGCCTACCATAAAAAACGGATAGACAGCTCCAGCACCTCCTTGACACATATGTAACCCTATATCATCCGGACAGTTTCACCCCAAAGAAAAAGTTTGTTCGAATCATCCGATACTGTGTATTTATAGCAAAATTTTGCAATAACAATGAGAGTTACGGAGTATCTATATGATATTAGTCGTCTTGTTATACTAAAAGGGATCTTAAAATAATACCAGGTGTCTAAGAATTACTCCAGACGTAGGGTGAGAAAGAGTGTGGCATGAAAGCTACAGTATGAAAAAATGGGGTGAAATCACTACCATAGGACTACGGAATTTAGTGACAAATACCGAATTAAATCGGCGTTAGAGGAAGAGTACTGTACAAATACCGTATTCTTACCGCATTTCTAGCGTATCAACCAGAATACCGTAGTGATCCCACCCCTCTTTTTGGTACTGTACTGCCTGGTATCTAGTAGACGTAGCCACTCGGTTTTTTAGTGTTGCGGTTGGTAGTGGAAACTGATCATCTGAAAGACTTGGATCTTGCCGAGGCGAATCCGGACTCTTATTACATGTAGGTTCATCTTCGTCATCCGCATCTTCGCGTTTTAGGGAGGCCAGCATAGGAGATTAATCCGCTATCTTTGGTTTCTTTATCGCCTTTCCTAAGGTGTGACTTTCGAATCTTATATAATCCCAGTTCCGCTATTTTATACTCCGTATCCTTCTCGCAGAACCCACACGGCCTGCCAGCTTTTGCTGCGTACCAGGAGGAAAGGAAGGATCAGTAAAGTCTTCGAGCCGTCCCATTATTGACTCAACTTCTACATTGAGCTCTTTGATTTCTTCAGATGATACTAATGACTTCGTATAGATATCAGAAGGCTCGCATGGTAGCGGTGAGTCTGTTACAGTCGCCATTCGCCCCAAATCCTAGTCACCACACGCTCCCTAGTGCTGTCGCTGACACCGCTCACTCATTCTCCAACAAACATCGTCAATTTCACACCAGCCAAAAAATTAACAATTCAAACTCACGATAACAAAAATCTCCCATGAAAATTATTATATTGTATTAGCAAAAAAGACTTGCTAATTCCTCGTAAAATAATAATACAATTGCCTAGTGTACAAGCAGAAAAGTAAACAATTGAAAGCAACCTGTCATAACGCGTTCCGATATGCAAACACCCTCTATTGATACAAAAGAACTCCGTAAACCGAGTCTATAAGCTTCCTAGGGCATGCTTAATCAGTTACAGCCTTTTTAGCCACTTGAGCCAAGGAATAGGATCCGCCACTTACTCCTTAGAACAAACGTAAAAAAACCCTAGCAATCCGTTCCGCCGGACCTCATCTTTGATGAAGTGTTTTGTTCGTACTGAACGTGTAGTTGTCACGTCAGATACTTGTGTCCTTTTGTGACTGTCATCATTCATTAGGGAAACGTGTTTAAACACTTTCCCAAGTTTATGTTATATAAGGGGGGTTTTTCCCTCTTCCTGTTCGATAGATCAATAGGATACACAGTTCGTTCTCTATCCTTTTCCTCTTGCTCAAAATAGCTCCTACAAATACTCCCTAGTATATGTACCTACATGTACTATCAGCTAGTATACAGCGCCACCACACTAACGATAAGGGTAGATCTCTCCGGTTTCAAAGGGATTCACGAGGGATCTATCAAGTCTCCAGACACATCCACTCAGTCCTTTGGGACGACACTTCCAACATGCGAGGAGGAAAGCAGATATATGATTGGGATCCCAGAGCTGCTGCGCCAGATGGTCATATTGGTCATTATTGACGAGATAACCACCCCACGTCGCGGATGGTTGCTGACGACGATGAATGGGCCGGGTGGGCGACCTACGCATTACCGTAGAAGCTGTCAGGAATGGTCAGGAGGGGACATACACTGAGCGCCAAATTGTAACAGCACCCTAGGTTTCATGGCAAAATTATGGCCTACATTCCCAACCTATCTTACTGATATAACGGGAGCTGTATCCCAGCCTCCATGAATCATATGCGCAATGCTGCTTTTGATTTTGATATGAGTACCGATGCACTCAGGGCGCGCGCCCTTGGGCTTAACTGTCGTTAACTCGCCCGCAACCGTGCCCGTTGGTCAATCAATGGGCACGATTCTGCTTAATTAGAATCGTGTTATTGCTCATTATACCAGGCCGGGGCGGGGTTGACGAGTGAAAATTCCGTTTTAACATGGTTTCTGTTTCTCTGAGAATTCAAATCGATCGTCGCATTATTGCTATGCACGTGACCTGTAATTAACCAAAACTTTCAGGAATTACCCGGACTTGATCTGCCCTGTTGATGAAGCCTAGCCTTCCAACATCAAAAACCTCTTTACTCTAAGGCACACCCAGGATTTCTTTTCTGTGCCGGCCAGCAGAATTGTCGATTCTATTCCTAAAGGTTCAGTTGTGATCGATGGCTGATAGCCTGTTTGGTTTTACATGCCAAGGTGCATGTAAGTGGGAAATGACTTCCGTCCACTAATGGCTTGGCGTACATGAAGGACTTCTCGGCAGCAGAAGCTAAGTCAGGAACATGCAGATCCTATGATTTTATTGGGTGTGCTAAGTGATTGCAAGGACTCAGCTAGGTTGTAGATCAAAGCGAAGCGTTGCAACGGCAAATCTTTAATTCTTGATCATGATACTAGCAGTCTAATGTGCGTTCGAGAAGCATGACTCCCCAACACAGGAACGCCAAAGAGATAGGTTCCACGGGTCTAGAAAGAACAGCCCTTGCTAATCTTAAAGGTCCTTCTAAGTTGTAAAAGGTACGATACATCCCTATACTCCTACGTTTACACGTGCGGAGACGGGAAATATACAAATTTGTACGTAGGCCTAAAAGTTAATCTCAATGCATAAAAACTCAGTTTAGGCAAACATCCACAAGTTGTATTGCGCCAACCGTTTTCTACCTTCATTGTAATTATACACATCATCGCCCACTTCCCGGATGTAAGAACTAGAGGACCACTCAGTATCAGCAACTCATCACATTTATGAGTGATATTCTGGCATCATTAGTTACCTAGGGTCTAGATCAATATTGAGTGATTATTCACCGCCCAATCCAACGGAATACCGTTTATTCGGTAATTACGGTTCATGCAAGTCCATTATACGGGGCAAGTACAGGCGCCTAGAAATGAGTTTTGTTGGCAATGACATCTGATTTGGAGTTACTCGGAGCGATCTGGTTTGAGGGGGCATCGATCCCTCAGACACACGCTAGTGATCTTGGTACTGTCGATTATGGCAAATTGCAATCGATATCTGCACCAACGGGCAAGGCTGGAATTATTAAGTGCAACTTTTTATCCAGTGATTTCTTTTGTAAAGTGAAGTGATTGCTCCATGGACTAAGGATAGTTGGTATGATACCGAGGGTCCTGAGAATACGGGTATGTGCAATTTGCAGCCATGCGCAAGGTTTGCTGTATATTGCCATACTTTTCAAACTGTTTTTTGAGCTTTTGGTGTTGCCGATAAACGAGTGATATTATGTGATCAACAGGAGCAAATAGGTAAATGGTGAAATGAATACCAGAGCCCCGTAAGAAGCTAATAGATGTCAGCTTTAGATTTTAAATGTTTGATTGAGGTGTACTTAATTGCGTGCTCGATTAGTGTAGAGGTTATCACTCCGGATTTTGAAACAAAAAGAAACTCCCGGCAACCCCGGTTCTAATCCGGGATTGAGCTTTATTTTATTTATTGTACAGGCCAGTTCCTTTTGGATTTACTTTGATACAGTTGAATGCTTTTGATATGATCTCCAGCCATTAGGGCTCTCGGGATGAGCTGTAAATCTTTCCTCGAGGTCAATGATATCAGAGAGAGTACGTAGGTAGATTGTGTTCAGCTTTCTCAAACGGTAAAGGGGGCGGCGCGGCGAACTCTCTACCATATCGGACCAGGAAACAGAAAAATAAGACTGTATCCGGAGTACGTATATGCCTGTTTCGGGGGAATTTCTCTGTTATGGGGGCCCACGCTTTTTTCCCCACTTGTCGTTCCTATTATCGTGGGTCAAGATGCCACCCATGTGCTCATCTAGTACAACTATACCGCCGATGTTGACAATCTTTTGTAGGGATATCGGTCACATGTATAAATTACAAATAAGTAATTATAAACGGATAGGGATAGCGGTCGATCATGAGAAATGATTCGGACTTTGGACATATCCCACGCACGTAATAGAAACCAATGGGTAAGCAACATCTTTTCCGATAATCTGGTATGTGGAGGGTGCCTATGCGCAGGCTAGTTTCCGGTGGAAGATCAAAGCGTCTGAGCTAGATAGCTGGTACACCCTCATGCTCAGACATGGGCGCAGTGATTCTCCGCACACCCACAAAAACGTACAGGCGACTTTGACGTGACGACCGGCCCCAGGGATATCTGGATATTTAGCACAGTTATAGACGGCCAAGGCGGCATCAATAAAAAAACAGGTTCCTCCCTCATGCTCACATCCATCTCAAAAAGCTAAACCTTGTTCAGCTGAACGCAGGGTAACAATTTTCCATGCCATGGGGCTTGTTCGCTCGGTAACGGGACAATATTGTGGGCTGGCTTCGGCCGATCCACGGAGACTCGGGATTGTGGCCCTGGCGTTAATTTATCCGATACCCATATCAACATACTTTTGGGGGCCGAGTTTTTTTTAATCTCACATGATGGCTTTTTTTTTTTTTACGAATATTGAAATTTCCCGACGATCATAATAAAATATATACAATTAAAGTATCTATTTGGTAGAGAGGTCATAGAATATCACTCGCAATGTGATATGGTTTGGCCGATTGGAGGAACGCTTGGGGACGGATGCAGTCACCAGTTGAAATTGCTGCATCTAGCGGAGAATCCTACTCTGACTAGTGGCAATGCGGTAGTCTAGTGACCTACCGGTGCATCAACGATTAACAAACTTGGCCAGTAGTAATGAGTCGATCTGCATCAACAAAAGATAAAAAACCACAAATCAAGAAAAGAAAAACAGAACAGATCCAGAACCCCGGTGTTAGCGATACTGAAATCGCTACCTATGGAACTATCGTGCTTCGTGGGTTTATGGGATTCGTTGATTACTGTTTGAAGAATTCCATATATTACCTACTCCTTCTAGCCTTGAGATGAGCGGGCAGTGCACCACGTCGTACGTATATTAGAAAGACGTTCTCACAGGGCTGACTTTATAATCTGCCTCGCGAATAAGGTAAATAAAGATTACCTGGATATATCAAGACGGCTTACCACCAAGGGGGGCCAGGGACAGCCTTACAATTAATCACGCCGTATTTCCTCCCCATATTTAGTTAGATGGTCAATGATACTACACTCATCGCCTCTGTTAAGCTCGCGTAGGGTAGAAAGGTTTACTCCGGTATGTCCTCCAGAGAATCATCTGCATGAAATTCCAATCTGCGAATATTATTACCCCCCCTTTTGTAGTTTCGTCTTGGTTTAGTTAGAAGAAGCCCAGTACCAGAGCTCTCGATGTTTCACTTCGTCTTAGATAAGTTAGCTTCCCCGTTAGCACCCCACCTTCTTTCTGACGTTCTAGTGGGAATTTGCTACCGGTGTTTGTGAGTGGCGACAGGTGAACCACAAGCGACAGCCCGGGCCATGTATGCAATCAAGCGCTGGCACGTTAATACCAAGGACCTTTTTCTCAGTTGGATCTTTGCCCCGCCAAAGGATGCCTGCTTTTTCTCCCTTCTACCCAGAAAGTGCTCACAAAGTAGGGTACATACCCAGTGGACGGCGAATATCCCGATCGTCAAAAAGCATATTAGCACACTTGTCCGGAACATATCCACAACCGCATAGAGCCAAGTGCTGTATTCATAAATCCGATCCCACGAAGGTTCTTGGCCCTGGAAAGGAGATCCCCCCGGAGCGCGCTATAAGTTGCTTTAGGAGGGTTTGTCCGATGAAACGGCCCAGAAGAAGACTCCTGAACAAGCTCATCCTTCCCACCCAGAGGGAGGGGCTGGCTACGGAGCACCCCATCATGCATAACGGCAATATCGATAGTATGATTGCTGGCCCCGCTCGGACTGGATGAAAGAAATCGATATGTACTGAGTCGGCCTTTGCATGTAGTTTTAATCTAGAAATGAATATATATCCCGAGGAAGTTTTTACTCTTTGTTAATATCTGAAGGGTCCAAGAGCCAAGTCAACCCAACTCAATGTCAAGGTACCCTATACTCTAAGTAAAGTTCCAGGGACGGTAATTAACTAAGCTTTCATATTGTTATCGCACCGACCTCGGCGTCTGAACCTATTTGGCAGGAACCGCTACCGAGGTATTTGTACCTATGGTTCAGCGGCATTCAAAGATCAACATGAATGTTTTGTTTCACGGATGGAACGGTATCGGCATGATAGGACGGGCGAGAATTTTTGTACCCACACAAACTAAAAGTAAACGAAACAACCTACTATTAGCTCTGGAGCTTAGAAACTTTCTTCCCCTCCTTTTTTTTTTCTTCTTCTTCCACGAATTAGGGGAGCTAGGTACGACACCTAGTTCGCGCTCGTCTCAGGAGCGTTTAGATGATACACGTTCCAGAACCGGTCACAGAAGGTTGTCAGGCCCACAGATATTAGTAGGTAGGTATTTGATCTTCAAGCATGTCTAGCCGAAAGATCGCTTCACAGCTAGATTTCCGAAAGAGCATCGGTAGTGGGTTTCGGGTCTGAGAAGGAGATAAACGGGAAGTTCCGTCATTTTCTTCTGGAGCACGGTCCGGTACCTATCCTTACATAACCCCACCCCATTTCAGCAAATGTCCGAAACCCCGTGTGGCTTTTTTGTAATAATTCATCAGCCACTGTAAATCGTTTATGACTGACTGACTGCCTTAGGGGACCAGAGCCTCAAATCTATTAATAGTAACGCTGAGCCTGTCCGCAAGCCCTTTAAAGCCACACATAGAGTATTGTACCGGGTGCATTTAGCCCCAAGCCCTATCGTCATACAGGAGCCAGGGTACGTGACGTAAGCTCGTGAGGAAAAAGGGAAGGAAGGAGTTGTTGATGCCAAGCGCCCACAATCTCCAGGACCAGAGTTCGGGGCCAGTAAAGGGAAAAGGTTCTAGAAAGTTATCTTTCGACGAAACTGCTTGTGTGTGAGAACTGTATATAGGCGCATGGTTTGTTTATATGCTGATCCAGTGGCTGGTGAGTGTAAACGGTAACGTATCTCAAAAATAAAAATTATCTGGAGTTCGGCCGAGAGTGAGGCGGCGGCGTATAGAGTCTAGATACAACATGTTGTATGTATATTATAACGATCTTCTGCGGAGACGCCATGGTACCCGCTTTCCCACGATGTGATACCTACATACTTTCCTAGGCTGCAGTCTGCGGCTTTCTGTTTGGGTGTGTAACTCGTACTCTTACTCGTTCGTTTCCTAGAAGCTTTTTTTTTTTTCGCTGCCTCACAGGATTTATTGTTAGAAGCGACAACGGCCGAGAAGCAGTGCACTCAGCCAACTGGGTGTAAAAAAGTACTGGGGGTGACGGAATTATTTGATCCACTCATAAGCACTGGGCCTGTTTAAAAAAAAAAATAATTAGCATAGCAAATGTGAGGAAGATCCCAAGCTCAACTCAGGCATTCCTCTTTCTTACTTGGGCTCTTTGGAGCCAAGAAACTGCAAGGACCGTTTTGAGCATCGCAGAGCGGGTGAACACGAATCCGCCGAGACTAGTGTGTGTTCAAGGCACAGCCCCCAGCCTGCTTCCCTCCCCCAGATGCCTGCAAGATCCCTGGGTTTGCTTGCCCTTGAATCAAATCAGCATGTTCCCCCCCGAATTTGCTCTTCTTCTTACTTCTCCTCTCACCCACCACTACACAGCCCGCCCTTGTAACCTACACATTTACCTACCAATTTACTGCTGCCACCTCTCGCTCGTTCCATTCACCGTTCAGCCGCTCCTCTTCTTCCTTTCTCATCATCCCTCTTCATCATCGTCACTACTTACCTACAACAACAACAACAACAGCAACAGCTTCAATACAAGAAACATCTATTATTTACTACTCCCCACGAGATACATACATACCTTACAACCCCCCCCCCCCCCCTTCCTCCCCCTCCCGTACTTCTTTCACTACATCATCTGTAAGTATCAAATACCTACCCTCGCTTAGTTTCTCGGCCATACTTATTCATACCCCCCCCCCCCCCCCATCAGCAGCCGAAAGAGAGATACTCAAATCTACTGTAATAAAGTGATCACCATCGCCCTTCCACTGTCTAACTTTCAGCTTCTACAAAGGCTCCTGCCTTCACGTTTGCAATGTCCTCCCAACAAAGTATGAGCAGAAATCCCTCAAGCTCTCCCTTCAGCAACCAGGACTCGTTCAGTAACGATATCGACTCCTGGATTAACTACGACGGTGCCTTTCCGTCTCCCTCGCCTACCCTACCCCAGGTCTCGTTCTCGTCACAGACCTCGTCTAGTTTGAACCAGACCTCCAACTCCCACTCGGCTACCGGCTTCGCAGGCCCTAGTCATCAGTACGACCGTCACCCACAACAGACAGGGAGTCTACCTGTGGACGCTGGTTATTATAGGGACTTGGTCCCTTCTTCAACATCAATGTCACCAGATACCAACTCCTACATGTTTGGTAACGACTACCTCTCTCCTCCCAGCAACGACATGATGTCGTCCTATGGGAACACCGATTTTGTCAACCCTGGCGCTATTTCCCCCTTCGATATTGAGACATCTGTCAAGTCAGAGGGAAGCTTGGTATCCGCAGCTCCACCACCAGTCCCCGCGGTCGCGCCTATGGCTGCAACTGCAAGGTACTATCCTGGTATTCACCAGCAACAGGCTGTTTACCAACAGCAGCAGCAGATGTGGCTCCAACAGAAGGCTCAGACAAAGCAGCCAAACAGTGTCGAGGAAAGTGTTGAGAAGATAATGAACTCGCTCAGAATCCAAAAAGTAACAACTGCGGTTCGCTCACCCTCGGTGTTGCCCAATATTCCAAAGTTGAAGAAGAAGGATGAGGATGAGATGGACGAGGATGAGAGACTTCTGGCTAGTGAGGAAGGAAAGAAGTTGACGAGTAAGGAGAGGAGACAGCTGAGGAACAAAGTCTCAGCCCGCGCATTCAGGAGCAGGAGGAAGGGTAATTCCCTAATCCACATTGCTTTAGGAGGTCGTTGCTAATGAAATATTTGTAGGATACATTATGGATTTGGAGGAGGAAATTAGGAAGTGTAAAGACGAAAATCTTGAGATGCAGAATGAGAATGCTAGGTTGAGAGAGGAGAACGCCAAGATCAGTGAATTCACCAAGACACTTCTTAGCTCACCTGCTTTCTCTGCGTATCTTGCTGCTACCATCGAATCTGGAACCGTTGCCGCGGCCCCTGCTCCAGAAATGACTTCTTCTACACCAATCCCCGAGCCGATTCGATCTACCCGCAAGGACGTCAATCCTAACCTTGCTGTCTCAGAGGACTCTTGGCCCTTGGCATACCCATGGGGTGCAGGAAGTTCATCTACCGTTTTCGCCGTTACCGCGCTTCCAGAGGGCCCAAGCATTCAAGACTTAAGTGGAAAGGTTAACTCTGACTTTGATGATTCATTCGCTGAGCATAAGCTCAACCCCGTTGCTGATGGCTTCTGTCCGTTCCCCCGCGACGCAAACAACTTTGTCAACAACAACTACAGCTGGGATGATGATGAGTATGAAGCACCTGAGGATCTCATGGATGCCTACGAGGAGGAATATGGTGTCCCTGCTCCTAAGGAGTCCAAAGAGGTGGAAGAATCGAAGTCACTCGATGAACTTTTCCCTGGCCATGGGGTCAACACTCTTCTTGAGAGGCTCGAAATGATTGTGGGAGGTCAAGCTAAGCCAGAAGATTTCTTCGAGGAGGCCGCCCCAGCCCCAGCGCCGGAAGCTGTCAAGGAGATTGGCCAGAATATCGAGAAGGTCGTCGAAGCTAACGGGATGCTGGATGCTGTTGAGGGTGTATACAGAAGGGTTGGATTGATGGTTGGATCATAATCGTAACAATATTTTCCGGGGAATTGGTCGTATACTCTGACCATTTTATGTGTGACGATGGGAGTTAGTCTCGGGGCCGGGCGTATTTGTGTAGCATCATTAACTGGTCAAGTCTGTGCTTTAGAGAAATGGGTATTTTAGGGGGGAAAAAACACGTTCGTTAGAATTTCTCTTTGATTTTTTTTCTTTCTGGTCTTCTACTACTCTTTGCTTTGCTTTACTCTACTGTTATTATTTTAGGCGAATAGCGCTTCCTTATTGCGACAGATTCCCCACTACTTCTTTGGAGTGACTCCACATTTTTCTTTTATATCCTTCTGGTTGTCTACTACTTTTTTCTTTTCTTTTCTTCCTTTTGTCCTGGTTTGGGGATCTGTTTATTTGGTTTGGGGAATACAGGGTTGGCTACGTGTTTTTATGCCTTTTACTTTTCTCAATTTTTTTTTTCTCGGCAGTGTGTGTGGTGTGGTGAGGCGTATCGTATCCTCCAGGATCTAGAGCAGACATGGATATATCTAGGCAATTTACATTGACTTGAAATGAGACCTCAATTTGCCTACTTACAACTGCGCAGTGATGTGAATGCTTGCGTATTAGCAGTAGTCTATGTTTGTAGAAGGAGATACTAGCAATGGGACGAACGAATACGTACGCCCAGGCAACGATTCGATAACCAGCTGTAGGTCCCGTCTTGGTATAAAATTATCTGTTTGTGATCTAAGAGGTAAGTACATGTATGTAGTTGAAAAGTGGTACCGGTGTGGCCCTAGCGTCGACACAATATATGAAAATTGCTGGGCGGTTGGGGGGGTTGTATACATACCACTTTTCTGTTTCTGTGTAGATGTATAGTAGGTACCCCCCCCCCCCCCCCAAACAATCGATCATTCCATCACCACGATCATTACTCAATTGAAAGAGAAGAGTAGTACGTATATCTACATATACCCGTGGGACGGAGCTGATCCGAGTGCTCCTGTTTTTAGTAGATGAGGCACAACGGGTGCTCCTAGGACGAATGTAGCTCAGGCAAAGTTAAGCTTACTTCTTGTCTGCGTACGCGACGCATCGTCGTCATGAAAGAGAGAGAGAGAGAGAGAGAGGTCTCTGTGTTAAAAAAACCCAATCATGAGTCAAAGTTGCACTGCAGGAGGACTCGTGGTCTCAAGCCTGTTTTTCTTTATCCGGCTATGTCGGCAGAGGATTACGACGACGACAGAGCCAATGGTAACACATACATATGAGTAGTTGTGAAATGGTAGGTATATCAACTACCCTGAACTGCAGTATTGTTGAGGACAGGAGTCATCGGGTGTCACTCGAGGCTTGGCAAAACTCAGCCCCCCGAGTGATTACGACGACGTCTCTGTCCGCAGTGAGGGGTTGTGGGGGTGAGATGAGTTTCGAGTAGTCTGTAAGAAGCTTTTTTTACCGGGTATTTGCTAAGTATTGAAAGGAGGAAGTGTTGCCAAGACGAAGGAGGTATGTAGTAGTGGCAATGATGGGCTATCCCTTACTCAGTACGTCTATTCCCACCATACACTAACGTACGGGCTTAGGTTACGGTTCCTTGCCTTGAAATGGGAGAAAAACCTTTCTGGTTGAGCGGAATATGCGATTAGCTCCTCTTGGGATGTCTCTCCTAGCTGTGCCACTGCTGAGTTTGGGAGAAACTTAAAACTCCCCCGTTGTCGAGCCAACAGCTAATCAGACTGAGAAGATAGGCCGGCGGATCGAATGGATGGTACAAGTCTTAGAATCTAGACTTGGTTTACCTCCGCCGGAACTCCCCTCCCCCCACAGCAGGCGCCAGCCCAACCTGTAGAGGTGACCACGTCTTTGCCCTCATGCGGGGAGTGGGGAACGGTATTCGTACCCATCCATTCATTGTGCGTCAAAGACAGGTGCTTGTTTCATTGATCCCGGATCTTGGGTATCATATGTAGTTTACCGGCTAGCGACCTGCTGACGGTTTGAAATCCATAACGTTTCAAAGTGAATCTTTTCTATCCCCTTGTGGCCAATTGATCAATCGCGATCTAGGCAGAAACTCAAATGCCATGCACCAAATTCTCCCCTGATTTGTTAGGGATTCAGAGGGAAGTTTTAACCTCTCAGATTATGCTTCGGGGCAAGAAGTGCCACGATTACACTCGATCCCGGTGGGTAGCTCACTGGGGTGAGATTAACACTCATTGATTGCTTTTTTCATGAGCGGTGCGAGGTTCAGGTTTGAGTAAGATCGGAACTAATTGCTATGAAGTCTGCTTGGTTTCAGAATGAATATCTAAAGCTAATACCATAAGAAGGGGGAAGGAACCATATCACCCTGGAGCATTTACGTAAAGGTACCCACACCGCTTGGAAGATCGAAGGGATGCAATTATTGGAAAGGCTATACCCGAAGCCTCCCGTTCTACACATATAGTAACCAGATATTTGGTGGAACTGCCATTTATAGCTTTTCGAATTGATAATCAGCCGGAGGGTTTCTACCTCTGATATTGCACACCATGAACAACTAAAGGGCTGGGAACTTGCATACCTCATGGGTATTTAGGTACCAGATGCGCACTAATGGCCGGTACTCTAATAGACGGGAAATAACCACATGGCCAACTAGGACTAGCCTTTCGGAAAAATCAACCCATCAACCAAAAAACTATGGTGTTTTTTTTGTACAGCCTCCAACTATAGTTCGCGGGCAATGAAAGTCCCGAAAAATCGATAAAGCCACGGGAAGAAGCCCGGAGATTGAACAGATATCCTTCTATATTTATATGCACTTTAATATCTAAATGCGGGTGTTCCATTAGCACCCTTTGCAGTTATTTCTGGTGACCAAGAGATAGCGAAACTTCACCGCTGATATCAAAGCGCTAGTGGGCTCGGACAACCATAAGAACGTGTCCATCCTAATTTTACTCCTATAAAGCCCCCCCCTTTTTTCGGTGAAGGCACAGCACAGGGACGTACGGACACCTCGCAATGGACACAAGAAGAAGTAAAGAGACCGCCAACTCACAGTCTGCCTAGTCTGACAGCCTTTTGAACCATCGGCAAGGCTGGATTTTGCTCTTTATCCATTCCCCGATGACATAAATTGAGTCCATGGAGTTGAGATTCGTTGATATCCAGGACTCAACTCAGCTCCTATTCAACTTAGAATTCCTCATACGATGATATCACGCAGACGTGGCATTTCGATCCGTACCATGGGCTTGTTTCTTGGTTTAGGTTAGCCAGCAGTGTACAAAACCGTGCCCGGGACTGATCCCCCAAACCCACTGTCGTCAACGCAGGTACGATTCCCATCGGGCTCGCCCATCTACACGGCTTTTACCCAAAGATGGGTCGTCATCGTCTACCCTCCTGTGGTCTTTAGGCCTCCCTCGCCGTTACTCGCTAGTGTTCTATAAGATATTGGAATTAATGAGTTAGCAACAACGGGAGATCGTAGTGAAGCGATTACCTCTACTCGGCTGCGATGAGGATGGATGGATTAAATGGTTGGAGTGGAGAGTCGGTGTTCGGAGACTTGATACTGCAAGTGTGTAGGAGATGGGGGGAAAGGGGTTTGAGGACCAGTCTCTCTGCCTGTGCTGGACTGGGCTGACACAGATAGTTACTAAAGTTTGATAGGAAAAGAAATTAAAGAGGCGGGATAGCAATAAGAAATAAAAAGAAGAAAACCTTATTGTGCGCCTGGGCACCTTACAATTAGTCATTGGACCAGCTCTAAAAGTTCGAAACTTTAAATGGGCCAGTGTCAGATAAATATGCTGCAGGCGCACTGATCAGGTTAATAAAAAATGTGGGACGCAACGAGTCGAACCCCGCAACTACAATTGCACAAATCAAGTCCCAAACCCGTAAGAAAAATTTAAAAAATACTATTGGGCTAGCATGTGCGCTAGCTACATGTAAGAATGTAGCTTGAGAGCTTAAAGGGTTGATATCGTTGAGTACTCGTTGCAACGTCCCACCCTTTTATCACACGTAATGCCTGGAGTGGGCTTATAAACCCATAAAATCTCAATAAACCCCCATATCAAAATTAAATTGCTTAAGTGTCAAGGAATCACAGGCCTTGATAGTGTAGTGATAATACGCTTTGAAACCAGCATGTAGGTGATATATATAGAGCTGTGGGTGGAGCTTGAATACCAATCAGAGCACTATTCTTTTTTTTCTTCTTCTCACCTTTTATATATAAATGGGTCGCATCCATTACTTTCAATTAAAAAAACCCTGTCACTTGGAGCTACACGATGTCCGGTTTCGATTGGGACGTCCCTGTGCTTTTAATCTCATAGGTTTCTTGGTCGAGTGATAATCTATGAATTATAGTCTTTCCACTATTACAAGTACTCTATATAATCTATAACTATAGTGGTCTCGTGCCCATCCCCTATTTTTGTTGTAGTATTTTTATATTAGTCCACACTATCGTCATACATGTATACACTAGCACTCGCAAGAGAGATTTAGCTCCGATAAAAAAATATCATAAAGGTCTTTCTTCTCTTTTCGATCCATCCATATGGGGCAAGGTACATGTATTTTATATGACGCAACAAGCCCGCGGCTCACAAATCAAGAAATCCTTAGCAAAACAACAGGTAAAGCTACAAAGTATTAGAGCCTACGTCAATCCTAAAATAAGAATCTTTTTTTCAACTTTTGTCGGGGAGCGCAAGTTGCGTCACTATATCCAAAGCTCCGAATGGTAATAATTTCTCTTTCTCTTTATACGGCTGCAGCCTTAGTAGAACGGAGGGTAGAAAAAGGGTCTCACCACAGCGGGGCTAGCGTTACCACTCTCCTGCTATCCCATCCACTAAAGAACATTCGATTCTCTTACATTTAGAGTGTGTCATAGTATATCCCTTGAGATGATGGGCTGGGTTGAGATAGTGTATGTGTCTCATCATATAACATCTTTTTTTTTTATTACTAATGGGCACCATTTACTCAAATCTTTTAGAAGCCTTGAGGAGCAACAGTCATGACTTTAGTTAAGGCATAAATCTTAGGCATGTAGCTGTCCATAGGCGAGTCAAGGCTCAGCATAGTATTCCGTCTCTCATTCTCTATCTGTTGCTCGATCGCGATTGTTAACGACGATCGGTACGTATATCTCACTACTTATAAGGTCTACGACAGAGTGACCAAATTTGCTAAATACCCAGAAGTTACCACTTGGTGGCGGTACTTCATCCGTATATTATTGTTGGCTATCGCTCGGCAGGCCGAGACATGGACAAAATCTGGTGCAGTACATATTTGCTGTCCTGGCATCAATTTCCATCTTCTTGTGAAAGTTTCTATTATAAATATTACCTATATTAATTCCATACTCGGTATGACATGTGCCTTATTTGTCCAAACTGCACTGCACCAGGTTTTGTCCATGTCCCGGCCTACCGGGCGATAAGTTGAGGCACATGTAGGCATAAGATATGTATATTATCGGGAGTTTTGTTACTATAATTCGGTTATTACCTTACTTCAGAATGATCCAACATATATAGGCTCTGGCCGTTTGTGTGATTCGGTACTTAAAAGGCCCATCCAGAAGTACAGAACAAATAAAACATATTATTTAAACCCTACCCTAAAGAGTTTTGTGGCTCCATTAGCGTACTGGGGAGTCCTATTCCTCCCGTAGGGATTCCGGGTGTGTTTTTGGGGCCGAGGTGTGATTTAATCATAGAAAGTCACTCGCGTAATTGAAATCACAACCGTGATGCATGCATAGTTGTTGTTATTGCTTTTGATTCGTTAGTTGTGCGGGGCATGCACAGTTCACGGCGTCATATATTTCGTCTTCTTTAGCCATATCCAGAGACCAGGTGATCCGCCACGATCGATATTGCATCGGTGTTTTCCCTATTTCCTATATGTGGCTGTACAACAGTTCAACGGTTGCCCCGATGCATATTTATTTTTTCCTATATTTTCTTTTTCCGTCCTCTTCAGCTCAAGCTAAAGATTTAGCACGGAATTGTAGGACAGGCCACAACTACATATATAGATACGGCCGTCCGAATATTAACAGTGAAACTTATGGGTGAATTTATGCGTCTCATCGAAGTTTCCATAAGCAAATTAATATTTACTTGTGTCCCAGCGCTCACCATGAGCATTCTTCATAAATTCCCATTCGATTGGTTCTTCTGTTGAACCCAGTCATATGAGAAGGAATGTCCAGAATTCCTCGGTACGTGTGCTTGCCTATCGATTTAATATCGTGAGACGAACAAGCGAGGAATTCTGCACTTTGGTATTCGACGTCGTGTTACCAAGGACCCACGCGGCGAGCCGAATTGCGCGATTTGACGGCTCGAGGGGAAGCACACCTTTTCCGGTATAGTTGGTAGGTGGGGTGTATGTAGCTAGCTGGTTGACCGAGGAATCATAACTGCTCACTCGGACTTCATGCGAGGCTACCGATAATGTTCACCCAATCGTTAGGAATGTGATATCATCACGGTGGTGCTTGTTGTTGTTGTTGTGCGTATTGTTGGTGGACGATTAATTTTTTTCGGACATGATTTCCACTGCTGGTTGGATGTAATGTGGTTAACGGAACATAGATGATAGGTAGGGTGAATGGCTGAATGTTTAGTATGCGTGTAAGTTGAATCTCCTTTAAGGATCGACATCCCCCCCCCCCCCCCCACAATTTCAGTTTTAAACTAGGATAAGGTTTTTGACGTATCTGAGTGCTTCTAAAACAAGTTACAAGGTCGTGGTGAACCTGGCTTTCTTGTGCAGCAGCAGTGCATGAGGGACCTTTGTCTAAGTCACACAGGAAGAAGAAAGCGTTCTCAGAAAGCAGTAATATTCCCGAAGCCTAATAAAAGAGATTTGTCGAATTGGAAGAAAGGGACACACTAGCCCTAATAGTATGGGTATTTCTATCCATTCGGCTTGCCGAAATAGCAGGTGAGGTAGGTATGTGGGGCGTACTCTAGGTACACTCTGCGCTTGATACCCGTGGTCCGTTAATTTCAAGATGTCTGTTTGAGTCGTAGTAAAAGTATGTAACGTTCGCTTGTGCGAGGTTCTTATTGGCTGGCAGAGGCGAAGATCTTATTTCAATGTGTTTTTTTCCCGGAGCCCTGGTTTCCCCCTCGCTTAATTACCCAATCAAATTAGTTTCTTAGCGGGAATTGGCAGTATCGATTGTTCCACCAGCACTTTGGCCAACACATTCACTCACAGATCTAGAGATCTATCATCACCACCATCACAACCTAGAGCTAGAGTACCGGCGGGGCATGCCTGGATGGACGACCATGAACCTGTAGTTATGTATGAATGTATGTATGTATGTATGTATATGCAAAGAAATTCTTGTATATATAGCCACGTGAGTTGATCACAAATGGTAAATTAATGGCTGATTTTGAAGTCTAGACGACAAGTGGCTTGCCACTACCAACAAACAAAGGTTTTGGACCTGTCTGTTACGTTTCAGCATGAAGTGGTCCCATAAAATCCCAACCCTATTTTCTATATCCAGAAATAAAAGAACATTCTCTCACAAAATCTAATTACCCCATTCCTACTAGCGTGTGTCTTAGAAGCATCGAGTTTTGACCACATGGAGATGACCCTCTTTTATTTCCACACCCCCCCACAAAAGAAATCCTCCAGGGTTGAAGCTTTTTCTATCAAATTGCAAACTGCTGAAAAACTCAACGATATAGTTAACTGCCGTAACTGGTGCCCTAAAGCCGCCTATGAACTGGGGCCCTTGTTTTTCTCTAGTTCCCGCGTATCTGCCCACATACCGGGAGAGAATCGCTTTCAGTCTGACCCTTCGATTAAAATTTCCCAAAATGGGAGGGGAGCCTTCGCTTCTTCGTCGGAGGCGGCTCAACTGTAACGTTGATAACGAGAAACTCGCCGTTTAAACGTCGGGGGGAAAAGCCAAGTACAAGAAAGGAGTAAGATACGTGTGCCATATATAGAGAACTACCCATGGAACTCTTTTCATCCGACCCGGTACTTATACTTCTTACTCACTAATCGACCTACTTACAGTAATCAACGGTAGAGTTGTGACTTTTGACTATAGAAAGTCCACAGTCTATCAGCTATCAACCGGAAACCCCCCCCCCCCCCATATTTAAAAAATGCCTTCAATAATTCCTCGGGTTTTCAGGAGGAAACAGCAGCCTCGAAAATCCATGTCTGATACTACTAGTGGAGATCCAGTGGCGATAGGGAATAAACATAAACGAATGTTTAGCATTTTTTCTACTAGGCTCTCTAGTTCACGTACAGCATCGAAGACCCCCACTATAATGACCGACAAAATCCTGATATCAAGTGAAGTCGAGAAAGAGAGTTTTAATAATTGGCCGAACTCTGAGGGTGTAAGTCTTTTGCTATCGTTTCGATTTTTGATTTTCCTTTTGATCGTGATTGTTGATATTAAATGAAGTTTGAAGTATTTCATGAGGAGAGGACACCAATCGAGTTGAAAGTCACCGGAGAAATCCCCGAATATGCTCTGTAACAGCCCCTCTCCAATTAATACAGGGAGTCATTACTGATAATATTTCTTCAGTGGGGTACTCTACCGTACAGGGCCAGGAGGTTATCAAGCCACCACCAACAATGGAACTCAAATAAGTATGTCTCACTGGTTTGATGCCTTTGCACAAACTCACCGTTTCAACCTTATATCATCCACAAGAGTGCTCTATAACTCCCGTCACACATGTGATGGGGTCCTCCAAGGTATACGTGAGACTGGGAAGATACCATCCGGCTTCTCGTTCGCTCAGCGTGACCCATGCCAAAGCTTTTTTCGAAAATTTGTGGCCACCTTCACCCCAAGACCTGAGATAAAAAGACCTGATGGCGCAAATATATGCGTTACAATGTCCACAGATTACCCAGGATTCCCAGCGGACGAAAAGGGGGGGAGTCTGTATGTCAAGACTGATGCTGCAGCTGTGCAGCGGCTGGACCCGGAAACCCTCGAACCAGTTGGCCTGGCAAGACAGACTGTTTTACACCCCGATCTTTCTGGTCCGCTGTCGGCATCACATTCACGGACATGCCCGGTGACTGGTGATGTCTACAACTACAACCTTGCCCTCGGAAACAAACCCGTATACCGTATTTTCCAAGTATCCAAAGACACAGGGAAAACCGACATACTAGCCACAATTACGAACGCACCGGGGGCATACATCCACTCTTTCTTCCTTACCCCACGATATGTAGTGCTCTGTGTCTGGGGTTCCTATTACGCTTTGGGTGGAATAAAGATGTTGTATAACCGCAATATCATTGATGCACTTGAATCTTTTGATCCCCGAAAACGAAACATGTGGTATGTCATTGACCGCACTGACAGTAGGAGGGGCGTCATATCTTCACATCACAGCGAAGCGTTCTTTGCTTTCCATACAATAAATGCCTGGGAGGAGGGGGAGGAGATTGTAGCAGAAGTGCCTGTGTATAGGGATATGGATGTGCTGAAGAAGTTTTACCTCAACAACTTGAAGGGGGATGAGAAGGCTGCGTGGGATTGGGTGGAGAAGGGGCGGGCGGTGCTTACCCGGTGGAGGATGGACACGAAGAATAACGGGAGTGGCGTTGGGAGGGTGTGGGAGGTAGGTAGGGAGCTAGGGATGGAGCTGCCTACTATCAATCCGAGCTTTGTCACTCTACCCCATAGGTTCGTTCTCCACAGCTGGGTATGAGAGGTGGGCACAATTAACTCGCTTTTGCAGATACACGTATGGCCTCATGAACAGATGTAGATCCACGCTCCTCGACGGAATTGTCAAATACGACTCGAGCACGCACACCACAACTATATGGGAGAAGCACGCACACACACCCGGCGAGTGCATATTCATACCCTCGCCAAAACCAGACGCAGCGGAAGACGATGGTGTGCTGCTGACTGTGGTCCTAGATGGACATGCCAAGAAGAGCTACCTGCTGGTGCTGGACGCAAGGGATCTTAGTGAGGTTGCGCGAGCGGAGATGGAGATAGTTGTTGGCCTGGGTTTTCATGGGAAGCATGTTGGTAGGAATGGACCGGCGCTGGCGGAGTCTTGAGTTTTGTGAATATCGTACTGGTAGATTAGTTTGTCTACGTTTTTTCCCCGCCTCTTTTTTCTTTCTTCTTTCCTTACTGGTCCGGATCCGTTCTTTTTTCTCTCTCTTACTCTGCATCTCTTACTCTGCATTGCCTTTACTCTAGACTTTTACTCTGTATTTTTTTAACTCTGCATTCATTCATCCTCATGACCTTTGCCTTCTGTTCAGTTGCTTTTCTTTTTTTCGAACAGAGGGTTCTGTCTATTTTCACGGCGTCGGAGTTTGTGGCTTAGTTCTCAAAGAGGAGTTGGTATATATACCTGATTGGGGAAAAGAAAATAAAAATCATTGATAAGGGGGTCAAAATCGTGCTTGAAACAAGATTCAGTGGTGTAGTGGTATCACGGGCGCTTGCCATCTCACGATAGTTTGCGCCCGACCCGGGTTCGATTCCCGGCTGATTCATCATAATGGGCGGGCAAAGGATGTGTGGTTAAGCAGGTGGTCCTCCTCCAACTAACATTTTTTTTCCCGCCGCTGTTTACCGCCGCTGTTTACTGGGCTAACCAAGTACGGTTGGGCGTGGTATTCAACTCAATACCATGTTAAGTCCGATTTCAGAACCCCGATAGTAGCACACTCGATAGTACCATGTTGGGCACAAGCAAATCTGTTCTCGATACAATCTCGATACAAGCATAGGTATAGGTATTCGCAATATATTAATTAATAGTGGCATAAGGATTTCCATTCCGGGTCATATGCCACTATCGGGGTTTCACTGTATACAAGTACATAAGAATCTTCCCCAAAGTAAAGCCGAGCATTGTGGTGTTTACTACACATTGAGGACGTCCCGGGGTGTTTACATGTATGTACATATATTTCCACAGTTCTGGAATTAACAACTAACAATTACCACCGTTTATCTTTGTTAATTCCGTTCTTGTCTCTGGCTACTACTTGTAATTAGACTATAACCATACATATAATTCTACACAATTACCCCAATTGATTCAGCTATCTGTAATATATACCGACGTCAAGTCTCGAGATAAGAGCCCAAAAGAGCAGAGCAAGTAATAGACGGTGCACTGACAAGACGTCTAAACAGTATAAAGGATTATATCGGGCCGGTCATGGGCAGAGACGGACTGACTACATATTCGGCCGGGGGCCGCAATCCACTTTTAAATTATAAAGCAACCAATCAGACCTTCGAACCCGGGCTGTTCTTTTATAATCTACATACATGCAATAATCTATAGCTAAATATTCCAATTACATGTAATTGATACATGCATGTGTAGCTAACCCCGGGCCCACCGATAAAGTAAGACCCCGTTTACCCGGCCCACACGCCAGACCAGGTTCCAAGATCTCCAATAATTAACAACCACACTCTTTCCCACAATTAACCCTCCCCAATCAACAAAATGTCAAACCCACCGCCCCCCGCGTCCCCACCGCCATCAAAGCGTGTCAAGCTTGATACCGCCACTCCCACAACTACTACGCCGCCGCCGCCTACAGAGGCCGTTTCGCAGATCGAGTTGGAGCGCGCCGTGGGGATTACAGAGTATGTGGATTCGGGAATCTCAGGGTGGAGCGGCATCTTAAAGCAGAGGTATGGACGGTTTTTTTGGGATGGGGGGGAGGGGGGATTGAGGCGGCGGCGGTGGCGGCGGCGATGACGACTGGGAATGAAAAAAAAGGGAGAGCTGATTGATTTTGTGGCCGGGGGTGGCGGGAGTGTAGATATACGGATTTCTTGGTCAATGAGATTGACGAGGAGGGGAATGTGGTACACTTGACAAAGCTCACTGCCGATGGGGGCCCGCTGGTGGGGAAGTCGAAGGCGGTGGCGCCTGTGCCCCCTCCCGCTCCGCATATACCAGAACCTACTCCGGCTCCAACCAAGGCCGCGGCTCCCCCATTGGTGGAATTCGAGGTATAGAGAACCCTCTTCTCCGGTCTGTGAAAACCCTCACTAATTACTCACCATTACTCTAGCTCTCCCCCGAAGATTTCACCGCGCTCTCAAACATCGTCACCCCCGAGATTGCCTCCGGCTGCGTCGCCCTCTACCGCGCAATCATCTCCTCCACACCTCTACCGGAAACCACCCTCCTGACCCCCAGCATCGATGCCAAAGATGCGCGCTCGACGCTCCACGGCCTGATCCGCAGACTCTTCTCCTCCCGCCTCGAGACCAACACGCTCACCGGCGAGCAGGAGAACCAAATCCTCATCAAGCCCGCCACCTCCTCGACCCGCGGCAGCAGGCAGCAGCACCGCGGAAACCGCGGCGGCGCAAAGCAAAAAGCCCCAGCCACCAAAGCCGCCGACCGCGGCGGCGACTACTGCCACTTTCTCCTCTACAAGGAGAACAAAGACACCATGCACGCCCTCAAGATCCTCCAAAAGCTTCTGGGCCTGCGTGCGCAGAGCAATATCGGCTTCGCGGGGACAAAGGACAAGCGCGCGGTCACGGTGCAGAGGTGCTCGGTGTACCGTGTTGATGCGGCAAGGCTGGCAAAGTTGAACGGCACGGGAGACAAGGCGCTGCACACCGGTACCCGTGTGGGTAACTTTTCGTACAAGACGTACGGGCTTGAGCTGGGGGACCTGGGCGGGAACGAGTTTGTGATAACACTGCGTGAGTGCGCGGTTCCGGCGGGCGAGACCCGACCGCTAGAGGAGATTGTGGCCGACGTGGTCGCCCGCGTGCGCGAGAAGGGCTTCGTCAACTACTTTGGCCTGCAGCGTTTCGGGAGCTACATAGTCGGCACCTGGGAAGTCGGCGTCAAGATTCTCAACAACGACTGGAAAGGCGCCGTCACCAAGATCCTGAACTACGACACCAAGCTGCTCGCCGCCCCAACCGAAGACGACAACAGCAACCGGGACGACCGGGCGCGCGCCGAGGCCTGCGCCGCCTTTGAGAAGGGCGAGTACCAGCGCGCCTCGGAGCTCATCCCGTGGAAATACTCCGCCGAGAGCGCCATCCTGCGTTTCTTCGCCAACAAGCCAGCCTCAAACGACTACTTCAGCGCGCTCTCGAGCATCCCGAGAGCCCTAAAAACAATGTACTCGCACGCATTCCAGAGCTATGTCTGGAACCACGTCACGAGCGCACGCATCCGGATGGGCATGTCCGTGCTACCCGGAGACCTGGTCCTGATCGAGCAGGGCAGCAAGGGCGCAACCCCCGACGCCATCGAGGTCGACCAGGACGGTGAGGTCGTCGTACACGTCCCTGACGGCCGGCCGCGCGCCAAAGACGACTTCCAGCGTGCGAGAGCACTCACGGCCGAAGAGGCCGCGGGCGCCAAATGGAGCATCAAGGACGTGGTGCTGCCGACCCCCGGATGGGACGTGGTCTACCCGCAGAACGAGCTGATGGACGTCTACAAGACCATCATGGGGGAGCACGGCCTGGAGCCAGAGAAGATGAGGCGGCCAACAAAGGAGTTTAGTCTCCCGGGGAGCTACAGGAAGATTGTTGCTGGCTTCCTGGGCGACAGGTGCGGGTTTGAGGTCAAGCGGTACCGGGGCTTGCAGCAGGTGGCCAAGACGGACATTGACCTCTTGGACGAGAAGGAGAAGGTGGAGGCGAAGCCGGAACAAGAGCAGGCGGGGGCGCAGCAAGAGGATAACATGCTGGTCGATACCCCCCTAGAAGAGGCGGGGGGGGGGGGGGGGGGGGAGGAGGGGGAGGAGAAAACAGCCGTCGTGCTGAAGCTGCGCCTGGGCACAAGCACGTACGCCACCATGGCCCTCAGGGAGTTCATGCGCGAGGGAGTCAAGGCCTACAAGCCAGAATTCGGCCGGTAGCGTAGCGGCTGAAGGGAGAGAGGGGGGTGGGGGTGGGGGGACATGTATGTACTGTTAGAGCCCAAATGAAGCAATGGCCAACAAAGTACCGGGGATTTCCTGAGGCGTGATCCATAAGTGTAGCAAGTAGTCTGCGATGAATCCGCCTGCGCTGGTATCTAGATGTCGTCGTAAGTGAGGGAGAGAGGGAGGGAGGTATAAGGCCGCTCTACAACGTCAAGACACTCGAGACTCCCCATAACGTCCCCAGCACGGGGGGGGGGGCGGTTGCTGCCAAGATACTCCATCATGAATAATCACTCACCCATTCGGACCTATTCTTCCAACCACCAAACAGATGACAAGCCACAGTAGATACTTAAGAGCGAGCGGATGATTATATTAAGACCCAATCTACGCACGGTGATAGTAATAACATTAATAATACACGATAAGTATGTAGCCCAACCGTACAATACAATACAATACAATGCCAGCCACCATTTACAGCGATACGAGGAACATACATACATACATATATATATACACGAGTGATAACCCATGCACCAACCATTAATAATTACGCCATATCTTTCCCGCCAGCAGATACCCACCACGCTACCTCTTCTTCCTGGCAAACCTGCCCGTCCTGTTGTTCGTTGCTTTGGCGCCCTTGCTGCCCCTGATGTTCAGGCGCCTGTAGTTCATGTGTGCCTTCTCCGACACTTTCCTGGTGCTCTTCTTCTCCGCTGTTGTTGTCGGCTTCTGTGGTTCGTCGGGCAGGTTGTCGAGGTCGGAGAGGTCCTCGTCGGAGTAGCCTGCGCCTGGGAGCTCGATCTCTTCAGGGTTCGGTGGTGGGGGGGCTTCGTCCTCGGATCCTGCGGTTGTAGCAGTAGTGGTTTTGCCGACCGGACGCACTAGGGATAGGTTGTTAGTATAGTTTGATAGTGGGGTGGGGATGTGTCTGTGGGGACATACTTATGACCCGTCTATGCTGCCTCTTGAGGCCCTTCTTCTTCCACTTCCTCGTCTTATCCTCCTTCTCATCGCCGCTCTCCTCCTCCTCGACCCTCTCCTCCTCCCTCCACGCCCCCTCCGGCAACGGCGGCAGCCCCGTGTCCGGGTCGTTCTCCAGTACGATGGTCTCCTCCATCACCTCCTTAGGCTTCTTGGCGACAGGCTCATACCCAACCTCCATCTCGCGCATGGCCTCCTCGTCGTCGCCAAACGCCTCATTATGCGCCTCGTCCTCCAGCTTGCGCAGCTCGGCCACCATCGTGCTGAGCCCCTTGACCAGCGGCCGCCTCCTCGGCCCCGGAACCGGCGGGCTCTCCTCCAGCGACCCAATGAAGCTCCGCCGCAGGAACGCCGGCGTCGAAAACACATCCCTCACCGTCCCGGGCGTCCGCGGCGTCCCCGTCGCCGCCCCTAGCTCCCCGGCTTTACGCTTGCGCGGCGTCGAAAAGGCGGCGGTTGGTGATGCTGCTGCTGCTGCTGCTGCTGCTTTGCGCGGTGTGGCCCGGTTGTGCGATGGCGTGCTCTCGACGTCGGTGCCGTCGCCGCCAAAGGACTCGAAGATGCCGAGGACCTTTCCGGTCTTTTGCGGGGTGGGGCCGACGCTGTCGCGCGGGCGGTTGCCGAAGAGGCGGCGGCCGCGGCTGGAGAGGGGGGAGTCGTAGTGGTCTTGGAAGCGGTGCGAGGGCTTGGAGGGGGTGCGGAAGATTGATGTGGAGACGGAGGTGGATGTTGTGGGGCGGGAGGGGATGGTGGTGGTGGTGGACTTGACGCTGCTGCTGGGGAGGGAGGGGGCGAAGGGGTTTGTGGGGTCGTGGGGGATTGCGGTGGGTGTTGTTGTATGTTTGGGTTTCTGGCCTCGGGCTTGTGAGTCTCGGGATTTCGAGTCTGTGGTGGAGGATTTGGCTTTGGGAGGTTGGATCTTGTAGTACTCGGTATATTTTGCAGCTGTATGTATTTGTTGGCGATTATTCCCTTTTTCATATCCAGGAACTCAATCCATCTGCACACAAAGGAATAGCCCAACTCACCAATAGCTTTATCCCTCTTGATCTCCTCGCGCGTCGGCTTCCTCCCCCCATTCGCGTCCGCAAAAGCGCGTTCCCACGCCTTGAGCTCCTGCCGGAGCTCCCTCACTTCTGCATCCAGTGCCGGCATTTCAGATGTTGGTTGTTTGGCTTGGTGTGTTGGGGGTTGAGGGTGTTGAGGGTTGGATAACAAACAATTATGTAGAGAAAAGAAAAGAAAGAGAACGGAACTTTCAATTTACGCGTTGCTGCGGCGGTTGCTGGGGAACGCGTCCTGGCCCCGGGTGCGGATGCTGCTTTGGGGGGGTGTGTCAATGATCGATTTCTGGGCGGGGGTTTTTGGATACCAATTAAGTTGCAGTGCGGATATGATTCTAGATAGCTAGTTGACCTCGGTGTTTAGTCTCTGGAGCATATATGGCCGTGGGGTAGGCTTCGATCTTGTTAAAGACCTGTTTCAAAGGCGTACGAGGGGGAAGGATCATCTTGAGAGTATTTAGAGATCGAGACCGAGTGATGCATATAATAGAATCCAAGGCCAGCAACAACTAACTGCACGGTGTTTCTGTGTTCAACGTTTCCCTGCTCATGCTCACCGCGCGTCTAAGCTAGGGGGGCAAGCACGTGACTCTACATATTGTGTAGGGGGACAGTTGACGTATTATATTAGGAGCTAGAGCAGAGAGTAAGAGCTATATGTTCTATTCTATGTGCATGTGACACGCTCGCTATGCCATGAGCCCACAGTTGAGCAATCGCATCATACGTAGGGCAGCACTGCGGTACTCCTCCTTACAGATAAAGCGTTCAACACAGAAGCCGCTCACTACAAGACATATACCCAAGCTCTACCTACCACAACGGAAAGGGTCACAAAATCTAGCCCCAGATAGCTATAGTATCATACCCCGCCCACATTGCACCCCTTCCGGGTCACAAACCCACTCATGTTAAACATATTAATGTATACAAGCTCAGGCAGCGCACTGGCCCAGCACGCCCCCACCAAAAACCTAAAAAATCGCAGGGAGACTTGGGTTCGACCCCTAACCTTTTGTTTTACTGGGACCGGGGAAAGAAGGCACCGAGCCCTGAATCGAGTCGGGGGTACAGGTGAATGTCGCCTTTATGACGGTGTGCGTTCGAGAACGGGGTCGATAACCAATGATAACTGGAATTGGGTGCCACATCCTAAACAGTGAGTACTGTAATATAATAGCACAGCAGACGAGGCCCGCTGCTAAAGCGCAGAGCAGAAGTCCGAATGTCTAGGTAGTATTATCCTCTCCTTCTCTAATAGACTGGTCAGCCCGTCGAGACTCTTCGCTGAGCTCGAATCGTATAACGTTCGTGGGCACTTTCTATACGCACGCACGCATACTCCAAGAGCCTCTGCTCGACTCGCGGTGCTCCCAGTTATAACTGCGGCGGTCCGTGGTGCTCACGGAGCGAATAAGACCGAGTGAGCAAGCCTGGATATATATAGTAGAGCTACCAAGGCGTTGGTTGTGTTTCCCACATGCAACCCATAAAGAAACGGGCTAGCTAGATAGTATTGATAGTCGAGATACTAAATGCTGCGCGGTTGGCAGACCTGGGAGTTTATACATACATAACCCTACCAATAAGCAGCCGGCCCTATTCGATTCGTTTAGTTAGGGTTGGCCAGGTGTTTCCAGATGATCACCCTTAAGTTCGACCATTATTACCCTGTAGATGGAGACCAGACAAAACGCAACAAGTCTACGCTTGGAAGCTATCTTCTAATTAACGGAAAGGAGTATTAGAGTATATACCACCTTCGCCCCCAGCAGGCACTGTTCAACCGCGGCGCTGATCCGGGCCCTGATATATCATTTACCGGACTTTACCCCACCGGCCAGTAGTCCGGCCGCGACATTACAATTACAATACCATCGATCAAGACGAACCCGAATACCCCCCCCAAAGTTCTCCAACACGCGGCTACTTCACCGACCCCCACACAAGACGTCACCCATCATCACAGTACAACGGGACGAACAGGGCTAGATCCTCGAGTGAGATTCTATGATTTCTTGTTTTTATAGTGCGCCGGCCGTACGTACACACGTATAACCCCCCCCCCCCCCCTGTGCCCCGCAGAACCGCCGACATATTACCGAGATGGCTTGTATGGTGTTTTATGCTTCTTTCTCCCCATATCCCCCCCCGGCGAACTTCCCCGCAAATCTGGAGGTGCTTGCTTGGGGTAGGTTGCTAGCTGTTATACCCTCGGTATAACTATAATCTGACGGGTCGATCCCGGTATGTTGCTTTGGCATGCGCGAGCGTTACATCTGCTGATCGGGGCCTGGTACTACGGGTTTCATAACTCTTAACCAACTATTCGCACGGCGCTTTGTGGGTTAGATGTAGTAGCAAGATATCGCACTGATACACCTCGTTTACTACCGTACTACTCTGCTACTACATGTTATTACCACTAAGCCGTGTCATCTACGGAAGGCGAAAACGTACGGTTCAGGAACATTTAGATATATTTGTAGAGAGCAGGCAGTCCTTGAGCTGCCAGATGTGGAAGAAAGGCGTGCGAAGAGTTACCACATCCAGGGAAACGACGAACCTTTTTCTCCCCCCTTATCGATAGAAAACAAAACGCCCATCACGCGATAACGATTTCCATCAATCATTACTGCTTCTGTAAATCGTTAGCCCGGGAAGCTGTCCGGCCAAGCTGCGGATAATTTCGGTTGTTGGGCGTAGGTAATACTTGCTTGTATGTACGTACATAAGTTACTGGATGTAGAGGTGTAGCTGGTAGGGGAGAATCGGTAACTACTTACATCTTCATGTATGCGCAATGCACATGGCTGCGACAGTACCTACATCGAGGCAGATATACACCAGATATTCCAGATATCCCATCCAGGGCGGGCGCAATGCTGTGTATGTACCCCGCAAAGATACATACATAGCTTGGACGGGAACGGCATGTAAGTATGTAGTGCGTAGTAGTGAAAGCCCTCCCAATTTATAAAGGATAGTCGCCCCTGTGTCTTTTTTTTTTTTTTTTTTCCCTTCTTCTTCTTTCCTTCTCTCACCAACATTCTCTGCACACAGCCCCATCAGTTACCATGAGTACCAACTTTGGTATTGAAGACCAAGGGTCACGGTCTGGCTCGGCCTCGAAAAGCAACGAGGCATCGGTACGCGAGGATGCTAGATCTGTCCCTACCATTCCGGACGACGCGTCGGTGCAAGAAACCTCAGAGACGCCAACGGTATGGATGTGGGTTCTGACGTTTGTCGCTGGTATCAGTGGTGTAAGTTTGTCTCTCTCCAGATATAAAACTGGCGACATTGCGCCAGTTGCCAGCATTTGCAATACTGACATGGAAATCGCAGTTGCTTTTTGGATACGACACTGGGTATTTCATTCCTTCTGAACAATCATAGTTGGGAGGGTAAAAAAAAAAAAAAAACTAACAGCGCCCCTGCAGGGTTATTTCCGGCGCTCTCGTAGTGATCGGCGGTGACCTCGGTCCCTCAGAGCTCTCGAACCAGCAAAAGGAGTTCGTCACTGCTGCCACCTCCCTCGGCGCACTGCTGGCCGGGATTGGGGCCGGTGCGCTTGCAGATCAGATTGGGAGGAAGTGGGTTGTTGCGATTGCAGATGTGGTGTTTATCATTGGGGCGATCATGCAAGCGCTTTCTGGGAGTGTATGGTTGATGGTTGCTGGGTGAGCTGACCTCCGTTCCTCTCTTTCCTTTTTTTTTTTTTTAGAGGGAAAAGTCTTGGTGTGCTGATGATAGGTGTGTGTAGTCGGTTTGTTATCGGTATAGGTGTGGGATTGGCAAGCTTGATAGTTCCATTGTATCTGGCTGAGCTTTCACCGGTAAGTAAATTGATATTTATGCTCATACCTCAAATCTAGTCTCTAATCAATTACGGTGCACTTTGTAGGCAAATTACCGTGGGCGGATGATCATTATTAATGTCCTCTTCATCACATTTGGCCAGGTCATTGCCTATGCCATTGGTGCCGGTCTTACACATGTCCACGGCGGCTGGCGCATCATGGTAGGCATCGGCGCTATTCCGGCCGCAATCCAGTTTATTATACTGTACTGGCTTCCCGAAAGCCCTCGATACTGTATGGACCCCCCCCAAATTCCCAAGTCAATTATAAGCTTTCGGCTAACACGAATAATTTCCAAAAAGTAATCCGAAAGGGTATCGAAGATCGTGCAAAGACAATCTTGTCACAAATCTACAAGGGCGCCTCTGATAGGGATCTTGACGAGAAAGTGGCATATATCAAGGAATTCACCGAGGACAGAAGACCTGGAACAGCCTGGGAGAAGGCATTGAGCGATCTCAAGAGTCTTTACACTGTGCCGTCCAATTTGAGGGCCTTGATTATTGCATGCGGATTGCAGGGAATCCAGGTACGTTACAGTTTAAGAGTGTTGGGGTGCGTCAGTAGGTACTAATTGCTATTGCAGCAATTCTCCGGTTTCAATTCATTAATGTATTTCTCCGCCACCATTTTCAAAAGCGTCGGCTTCGAGAACCCTACAGCCGTCAGTCTCATTGTCGCCGGGACAAACTTTATAATGACCGTAAGAACCCCCCCCCCCCCCCCTCCCGCGCCATCTCTAAATAATATTATCTCACATAATTCCCCCACTAGTGCGTCACCTTCCTCATCGTCGACCGCATCGGCCGTCGCCGTATCCTCATCGGCACCCTCTGGGGTTGCTGCGCCGGTCTCACACTCTGCGCCATCGCATTCCACTTCCTCCCGCGCAACGACGCCGGGGACGTCGTCGGCGGCGGCGGCAACCGCTGGGCAATCCTCATCCTTGCTTCCCAGATTATATACGTGATGTTCTACGCCCTTGGCATCGGCAACATCGCGTGGGTCGGCCAGAGCGAGGTATTCCCGTACAACGTGCGAGGATACGGAACAGGCATGGCTACCGCCACCAACTGGGGCGCAAACCTCATCCTGGGGTCGACGTTCTTGACCATGATGGACAAGATGACACCCAGCGGGGCTTTCGGGTTCTATGCGATCCTGTGTTTCCTTGGATGGCTGTTTGTCATCTTCCTGTACCCGGATCTGAGCGGCTTCACGTTGGAGGAGGTGGCGGAGATACTAAGTAAGAGCTTTGGGATCAGAGAGAGTAGGAGACGGAGGAAGGAGCTCAAGAGGTTGGGGCAGGAGGAGTTGAGGAGGAGGGAGGAGGCGCTGAGAGAGAAGGTCTAAGTAAGAAGATGGCGTTATGGTCGACGGTGGTGAAAGGGCTCGTTTTGTTTATTCTGGCACTGGCGTTTGGTCCCGGAGTGTCTATACCATAGTCGGTTACGGCTACTTACTGCTGCGATTGTGATGTCTTATCTGTAGATATATATTTGAATCCTTCTGACCTGTAAAAATTAATAATCAATCTTTTCATTATTTAGCGGCGTCGTCTCCAACGTCACTGAAACAATAACTCCAGCTCACCTCCGGAGCCCACAGGAAAGGCAACTACGAATTCAAAAGTACCAACAAGAGTCTATTGATTCCACGGCCAGCTAGCATATCAATAGGGAACCCAACATCCCCCACTGCAAAGATGTCCATTACACATCCTGACAGTACACATCCACCGCGGCAAGCAGGAAAACAATCACCGCATCAAGGAGCTACTGAGAAAGGGATAGAAAAGGCGCTAGAGATGTGGGGCCGGGCGCCAGGGTGGGGTGGGGAGGGGGAGGGAGACGCAGCGGGGGATGGGAGGGGGCTAGAGAATACGAGCGAGCGCGGATGGGGATGGGGATGGGGCAAATTGAAGAGAAGGAAGGAGAGGCGGAGCAGAATGATTGGTTTGGTTCTGATTTATGTTGTTTTGTTTTGTTTTGTTCTGATAGCAGGTGGCCGGCGGCGGAAGAAGGGTGGTTCTGGGGTGGCGCGGTATTGTCATGGCTGTAGGCTGCATACAGTTAATGAACTAAAAAAAAAAAAAAAAAAAAAGAGTATGGATCACAGGAACTCACTCGGGTGTTTAAATAATGCTAGTTGGCTCCCGCTTGGCAACAAGAGTTTTCACCCTTGTCAACTCCGTTTCAACGAGGCCGTTTTGTCTGGTTGCCCTATTATAGCTTATTTAACGCGTGCAACCCACCATGCCTGGCTTCCCCTATATACCTCGAGTTGGGCAGTACAAACACCCTAGTTGTAGCCATCGGGGATAGAAAGATCTATCTCAACTAAAGAGATATTCACAGCCCCCTAATGTTGCCAAGTGCCACTTCTGCCCCCCGTCCAGACCTCCCGGTAGCATAATTATAACCCAGATATCCTCGTAGTAAAGGGGATGAAGCCTAGTGGGAAGACAACTGATAAAATTTCTATGAGAGTCTTGCACCAAAAACGATTAGAGTTAGCCTATAGGCTGAGGGGCTGCTGGAGAGAGAGTGGGGGGGCAGCACATACATATCTGTAAAAGGGTGAGACGGGCGGGCTTATTTATAACACAGTCCGCCATATCATCACCAGCCCCAAAATGGCAGCAGATAATATATAGGTGCAGGCTAGACTCCCCCGTATGTGTGAGAAACATATTGTTCCTATAGGACGGTGGGCATCTCAATTCAAGCAAAATATGTATCATGGGGGATACATGAGCCTCAAACCCAAGTAGGTTCACCGCGTAGCATATACCCTCTAGCCCGCAAACCTTTAGATCCGGCCCAATAATATAACTCCTTGGCATGGATATTGACTAAGTATTTTGAATTATTACCTCGTGCCAAGCCGTCACCAGTGTTGGCTTTGATAAACCTGAGACATGCTTTTGGGAACAGAGTATAATAATGCGGCTTGGCTCACGCTGCGTACATACATGTATTATCAACATTTCGAGTGCACCCATTAGTTCGCCAAGTATGTCGACGCGGCTAGTGAATATAAATAAGGCCGATAAGGGGAGCTTGCACAGCTAGAGAGCTTTTTACGCCAGCAACAAAAGACTTACGTGAATGAGTGTCATCCCTCAAGAGCGTCGCTACCATGTTGGGCATTCTCATCACTGCTCCCACCAGGATTTGAACCTGTAGTGGTCATATGACGAAGCCCAGTGTATTACCACTAGGCCACGCCACGATACTTTTATTTGTGCCGCTACACTTTGTGACCAGCGTGGGAATCGAGATGTAGTCATAGAAGATAAATACTATACTACAGAAACCCCAGATATCCTGTCTACAAACCCTCCCTTGACGAACATATACCCAAAATCACGTCACCGACACTCAGACACCCTTCTCCGCCTCTTTCAATAATCTCTTAACGGACTCCATCCCTTCTTTCGCCCATCCATCCAACAGCCCGCTTTTGAGCTCTTGCGAATGCTCCTCCTCCAAAAACACCTCTACACTGAACCAACCTCTAAACCCCGTTTTCAGTACCGCCTGTACCATACCCAATACTGGTAAGTACCCACCCTGATATGGTATCGGCCTGCTCGCATGACTCCATCTCTCCCTTGGTGACACCTCTCCCTCTCGCTCCAGCGGTGGTACCATGTGGTATGCATCTGAAATCTGGAGGAAGAATATCTTTTCCGGGTCCACTTCCTCCTCAAGCTTCTGTAGTGAGGCCTTGTAGACCTCATCGGCGTTCTCAATCTTTCCAGACGGAACACATGGGTCCCCCCATTCTAGTGAGGCTGTCTGGAATGTGTCGAGGCAGAGCCCAAGGTTGGAACGGTCAGCGAGCTTTACCACTTCGTTGGCATGTGCCCAGGTATTGACATGGGCACCCCAAGCCCAGTTCTCGTATGCGATGCGGCGGGGGTGATATAGGTCTGCAAGGGCTGCAAGGTCTCTGGCAATTTCGGAGAACGAGGAAATGCTCGATGGGTCATCGTTTGATCCAACCTAGTGGTAAATGATTCCCACACTTAGTTCCATAGAGCTCCAGAAATATTGGCCGAAAAGGACATGTCACCACTCACTTGAAGCATATCACACCCTATAGAATCCATGATTTTCATCCATCCGCGCGCTTTGTCAAAGGCCTTCTTTCGTTTTTCTGTCCCCTCCGGGTATCCTTCGAAATTTGAGAATGGCTGCAATACTAACACCTCTAGTTGCAACTGCTCGCAAAGTCGCCTGACTTGTGTAGCGGCTTTACACAGGGTGTCGTAGTCGTCTTCGGCAAGATTTGGGTCCCGTAGGTATTGACGAGCGAAGGAGAGGAGGTCGTCGAAGCCAAGCTCGAAGCCTTGGTATCCAGCTGTGGAGATAGCAGAGAGCTTTAATGGGAGCGTATGCGTAGGGTGCATCCCTAAGGAGGGAGTTGCATATGATAATTTTATATTTGAGAGGTCGGGATTTGACATTTTTGGTTTTACAGGGTATCTATGAGGCCGCTCTCTCTTATTAATTTCGGAAAACGCAAAGGGGTATGTAATCTATCGTGAGGTTCGTCTGTGGTAATGGGCTCTATTTTACTACTATTTACGGTGCCCAGATATGTCGTCATGGTTGCGTTTCGCTAGGGTCCATGGTTTTCCCTTAAGCTTCAAAGCAAGAGAAGTTTTGGAAAGGGGACAGTCAGAAAAGCTTGACATGACATGACATCATTGGCGTTTGAGGGATGTGGATCATCGGCACGTGCCAGGGGAGGTTTATGTCAGCTGCATGAACACTCACTCGAACGGATTACACAAGCACTCTTATGTTTGAAGAAACATTCAGCTGATCGGGTAAACCCGTCAGATCGTTAAGAAACTCTCTTTGCGGGGAGAAGAAACCGAAACATGAGATGGACCTGTTGGTCAGTATTCCCAAGTGTGGGGTGCCGCGTGCATTTGTCGAGGATTATCAATCTTTGTCTCCACGAAAACATTACCCGCAATCTCGAGCTCTCTATATTACTCTGGGCCGAAGGTAAAAGACCTAGTGAGGTGGGTACGAACTTCCCCTCACATATGTACGACACGGCGTCCCGGAACCTTGGTCCCGCGAGAATGACAGATACCTACATACCGATTGTGGGGTATGCTGCAATATAAAGAGACACATGGTGTTCTCTTATATTATGTGGCACATGAAAGAGCCGATACATCCGGACATAAATCAGGGAATGTATCTCTCTACTGTGGGCCTCGGCGGGTTTTGTACAAACCTGAGACCTGACATAACCGCCAAAATCGCTCCTTCAACTACCTTTTGAAGAAGGATAGATATGGGTCTTACACAAGCCTGAGATTGGAGCTAAACAATCCCCGGCCCCCCAAGTTTTTTCTCCACAAGGGTACTCGTAATACAGAAAGGTCGGCTTTAATCACAGAAGATATGCGTATAGAAAATATGTGCATAATAATAACGCATTCGCTATTACAGAGCGTGCATCGACTCAAACGATTATCAATATAATTATAAACAACGCATCTCTCAGTTATATATTTACTCCCCGAGGAAGTTGGACCGAATTTCAAATAACAATAATATATCGCCTTGGAAAACTGTTTGTTACTCGACGCGGTGCCTCTGACTCTGAGAGAAAAATCCACATACTCATGATACTTACCATTTACAATCATATGGAAAGAGCAAGAGGAACTCCACTCAAGTTAAGTAACTATGAAAAGGAATTGTGATAACTCTAATCGGAGATATCCGCCGGAGATTTAATACCCTGCCGTAGATCAGCCTAAAAGCTCCCGGTTACACGGTACAGATAGAACCCTACAGATAAAGTAAGCATAACTACATATGAAACCCGTGAGGGGCGCTTCGGGGTATTATTAAAGTTCGAACACCTGATAATTCATAGCATAGACGTCCCACCGCTTACTTGGCCAACCCATAATAGGCTTAGTTAATTAAAAGGAGGACAAAAGAAGGGCTAACGGCCCGAGACCATATAATTGTTAATATATTAAAGGGAGGACTGTGGACCTGAACAGAAATTATGAGTTTGAACTGTGATATACAGGAGCTTATATCGGATTGTGCAGGGGCAACAACCCAGCTCAACAATGTGATTCCGTCGGTCCGAAAGGCTTTTCTACTCCCCGTGACTACTTTCATAGAGGAATTCAATCTTGGGCGCCAAACTCGGGGGGAATTTTTTCTACCATCCTAGGGACTCTCCCCTTAAATTTTAGACTAAAAACTATATAAGTTGAATAAACTCTCGCCATGTTGACCCTCTTAGCTATCTCTTGAGAACTATCAAACCTTACCATATATACACAAATAATAGCACCTAACAATACCAGCACGATGGTTTCAGCATCTCTCGTTTTCTCAGCTCTGTCGCTCTTAGCATCTCAAGTTGCTGCTCATGGTGGTGTTGGAAAGTACATTATTGGTTCTACTGAATACAAGGGGTATGGATATATCTCCTTCTTGCTTACACATGGTAATAGCTTTTAACACCTTTGTATTATAACTATAGTTGGGAACCATATAATTCTGCAACTGGACAGTCTACTATCCAGAGAAAATACAGCAGCTACGACCCCATCCTTGATCCCTCAGGAACCAACATCAGGTGCAACAACGCCGGTGAAACGTCTGCGCTCCATGCGACAATTGCAGGTATGTCATGGCCCAGATAGCTGAAGCCCTTCTCTACTATCCACTCTTATATATATTATTATGTATTTTTATTAATATAATATGGTCAATTACAGCTGGCACTGATATCACCGCGGTATGGACCCAGTGGACCCACGCTGAAGGCCCAGTAACCGTATATATGGCCAAGTGCCCTTCCAGCTGTGAGAGCTTTGATGGCAGCGGTGCAGTATGGTTTAAGATCGACGAGGCCGGGCTTTTGTCGGGCACAATCAACAATGGAGAATGGGGTAACGGCATTGTCTTGGAGACGCTGAAGTGGACTACAACTATCCCGGCCAGTCTTGCTCCTGGAAATTATATCATCAGGGTTTGTACACTTATGGCTTTTTTTTTTAATAACTTTGACTGCTAGATACTGACAGTTATATATATATGTGCAGCACGAAGTCCTTGCTCTTCACCAAGAACTCACTCCCCAATTCTACCCTGAATGTGCGCAACTCACAGTCACCGGAAGCGGAACCGCGTCGCCTTCAGGCTCTTATCTCGTCAGCCTTCCTGGTGCCTTCAGCATGTCTGATCCGGGCGTTTCTGTTAGAATTAACTCAGATACCTCCACCACCTATATTGTTCCTGGCCCTGCAGTCTGGCCCGGGACTGGAACTGGAACCACTAGCCCTGTAGCTTCCTCGTCGGCGGCGCCCGCTGCCTCTACATCAAGTGTGGCTTCTGCTGTCACCAGCGCTGCCCCAACTTCGACTGGTGCTACTGTAGCGAAGTTCGGCCAATGGTAAGTTGATTACCCCTACCTGCTCCAGCCACCAGCTAGGTATCTGATATAAAGACAAATTATGTAGTGGCGGCATTGGGTACTCAGGTTCCACGACCTGCGCTTCTGGTTCGACGTGCACCAAGGTCAACGATTACTACTATCAGGTATAACCTACATTCCATGTGCTGACTCGACCACATCGCACGAACCCGATAACTAACACATCGTTTTAGTGTTTGTAACACCCTCGTATTCAATCGATTGTGTGGGGTGGTTGTATGCGAGGACAATAGGCCAAGAGGGCCAGTGCCGGGGGTACGAAGGGAGGGGAGGACTTTTTCCTTACATTTCTTCTATGTAACTATTTACCTATCGTATCCAGTCTCGTGTAGCTGTTTAGTATCGCACTTGAGAGGTTGAAGCTCGCTATCTTTAGAACAAGCTTTTTTTCTTTCCTCGTTTAACTGGGAGTCTGGTTCGGTTGTGTTTAAGATCGAAGTGCTCAATGGCCAATCAGGTGGTTGCAGTTAAAGATCTTCAGCCCCGGCCCATTTATGCACCCCGCGTAAAAGTGCCGAACATTTCCCCCCAAAGGAAAGTGAGGATGGTATGATCGATGGCGGGGGGTGTCAGTGGGTCATGGAGTATCACTCATTGTCAATTCTTTGTTAGGACCGGTCTTTATACTTTTAATCAGAACTTACTATTTCCACCTTATTCTAAGAACTCTATGATCAGGAGGTCTTATAATTAGTCTTGGGATCTCTCCATTGACTTTGATCTCCACGTACTACTCACATCACCCCTCTCGCCCGCCTTGCAAAACTAGAGTAAGCTCACTCTTGCTTGTGTACCGAGATCTCGTTATAATTGCCGGTCTTTCCGTAAACCTATCGTGTAACACTGAAAGTACACATATAGATTTAAACCAATCACGATTGAATCAGGAGAGTCGATCATTAACATATATAAAGTAAGCATTCCAACTAAATATAACATAATAATACTGTATATACGAGAAAGTAATTATTAGTGCACGATCTACAACCTGGTGTCTCTTGTTTATAGACTTGTACCTGCACTTTGGAGGAGGGTTAGGTGCCCGGACATCTGGCACAACCAATGATAGGAGGTACATAAAGGAATTTATCCCAGCCCTCGACTCGGATCCAATCCAACCAGCAGGTCCGGTTTTGTGAAACCCCATCACATCATGATACATACATGTGGCTTGTGCCCAATTATGATCCTGGGACATCTAGAACCAATTCTTGTTACATACCTCTACAAGTTTGTGCTGGTCTTGCCTTGAATTCTCATCAGTACTCGTACTTCTTCGGGCTCTCTTTCTCCCGTCTTGGGCACACGCGCAAATACGAAAGCCTAAGGCGGCGGCCCCCGTTTCTCTGTAGCCAGCATATTGGGCTGTAGAGGACAATTACATGTGGTAATTATAAGCTGAGTCCGTCCTACTTGCATGGTGCTCTTTTGAATGAGAGAGTGTGCCATATTCAATCTGAGCGAGCGAATGAACGCTCGCCGTTACTGAGATATATATAAGTGCTTAAGTACACATATAATGTGCTGTCATTCTGTCGTGTATTAAAGTCAGTCATCACTTATGTGCAACCAATAGGTGGAAACGGTTTCTATAGGAGTACAAAAAGTGCACAAAGCTAGGCCTATAGGGCACGTCCCGTCCCAAGTACCTATATTAGGCCCACTGCTAACTGTAGTTGACTCAAAGGCCTGCAGGCACCAAAAGCAAGCATCCCGTAAACAGATCCAGTCTGTTTCGTACAAACTTTAATTAACTTGATCGAACGGATTTCCTTTTTAAATCCCTACCGGCCGTGTACTAACGAGCCTTTGACTGGATGTTCGATTTCTCTGCATATAATTCCAGCAGTCCTGATAGGATGTGTGGCATTTGGGTAATGGGTTGAAGTTGATCTAGATTGATTGCATGCGCATGTGTCTTTCCACCAGCTTAACGCTCTAAGTCGGAACTCTGTGGGGATTGGCCATGGTGCCGGAACTGCAGCTGTAAGTGCTTCCACAACAACGCAAAACATTTGGTAAGGAAAACCTACTCAAACGATCATCCATAGCTGCAACGTAGTTGGGCAATTCCATTAGATATGTTTTGGACAATTACATCATGTGGGGTAATAGACGGCAGTCCTCGAGCTATCATAAATATATATATAGCAGGTAACATCAATTCAATTGAGTAGTAACACAAGGCTAGTAACGGTGCCGCAAGGCCGTGTCCGGGTCAGCTTTTTCGTCTCCAACTACCTCGAGAATAAGTTTGAAGGGGAAACTTTAGTTCTACATCACCGATCTGATCGAGCATAGCACCGGAGAATAGCGTAGCCCTCATAAAAGGGTACTTTATATAACATATGTATATATATATTATATTGGAGCTTGCGGAGACGTTATAATTATAACGAATACATGTATATATGTGTGTGCCTAGCGGGTTATAATGCCAGGATCGATATTTGCTCTTTCTTTTCCGGCCTGGTTTTAGGAATTTGTTTTGGGGTCTGCGCATGGGGTGATGATCATGATCACCGTGATCGCGACACTATGGCAACTACTTATATACCATGACCACGTTGTAATCAGGTCAAAGCACAGAATCCCGAGAGCAGGCGCGGCCTTGTGGGCAGCTTGATAACAAAAAAGGCTAATCGACTTATATGATTATATAATGGCAAAATCAAAGTGAGAAGATACTTAGCAAGTGCACGTATCGACTAGAAAACTTTGTTTTTTCTGTTGGTGTAGGAAATTGGGCGGACCTGATCATTAACGTAAGAGAGCTAGAGTTTCTCAACGTTTCACAGCACATATATATGCAAGGGTGGTTAAACAGCCATCCCTTTCATATCTATTTCCGGAAGATACATCTTCTAGAGTTCACTTTTATAATACATCACGGCCAAGCTGACATGTTCCACCATGGCGGCCAGTGAGCCACAAGGAATGCAAGGGTCAGTCAGCTTGCCTGAGCTGAGTTGTAAACTTTCAACAAGATCATGAGATCAAAGATGTATCTTTTTCTGTACATGCGCATGGCGTGAATACGAGGATCGTGCAAAACTTTTCAGAGGGCTTCTTGGAGATACACCCTTCCAAAACTAAATCTAGGGCTCGGCCTGAACACGAGATCATTGACATCTCTCGACTATATAAACCGCCGCAGATATCCCCCAACAATAGCTCCTCACTCCACACCGAGAATCCATCAATCCAGCTTCCTCAAAGCAACTCTCGCTATCAAAGATAACATTCGCTTTAACTCCTACCAAAAGCTTCTTCAAAATGCAGTTCACTACTCTCATCATTACCTTCGTTTCTCTTGCAGCTTCTGTCTTCGCTAGTCCAATTCTTGAGGAGCGTGAGATCAAGTACTGCGGCCAACAGCCATATGATCCTGCCAAGGTAAATTTCGCCATGCAATCGATCATTTGAAAGTCATAACTAATGGGTCGAACTATTAGTACACTTGCTTCCCAGGAAATTACTTGTGCCCGATTCAGGGTGGCATCGTCTACCAGAACTGTCAGATTGCCTGCTACAATCCGGCTGAATATGCTTGCAAGGGCGGCCAGCTTACCCCAGTCACTACTTGCCATGGCCAACCCTTTGACAAGAACTCTGTAAGTTCTCTCAAATCGACACAATAGAAAAAGTTGCTGATTCTGACTGCTCTCCTAGTACGTTTGCATCAATGACCAGCAGCTTTGCCCCATCAGCTATCCCAACCTTTGCGGAAAGGCTTGCTACAAGACCAGCGAATACAAGTGTGTCAATGGAGCTCTTCAGCAGGTTTAAATTGGCCATTGGGTCTTCATGTCCAGTATACACATGATCTAAGATGGTTCGGTGGTGGAGAATATCAGGGTTTTATGGACGCTCCTTGGATGTTTCCTATGTTACTATTATGGCAAACCCTTATAGGCTCTTAACTGGGTCTAGTATGTGTCTTTATTAATATCACTCCTTGAATCTTTATGCACTCAACACGTACACCAGGAAGTATAGAGGAGCGGATTTGTAGTTACGTCGCATTTCCATGCACTCATCAATGTGAAGCCAATGGATTGAATTACCTCCGCCTCATATAAACTATATATATATATATAACTTTTCATGGGTAGCTAGCTACGTGCACAATTGCAATCAGAGCAACTTCGATCACAATAATTATATAAGCTCTCTTCAAGCCTATACAATATATCAACTTAGTTTTTATCATAAGAACAATCCTAAACTTCTATAGCTTATTTGTATATATATCTCGTGCCAATTGGTGGGGATGCCTGGTTCTACCTCTGTACGATAGTCCCGACCGGCCGGTAAGTGCCCTATCAGGTAACCAAGCGTAGAGAGTTCACAAACACAAGACGCAGGGTTTGCCCACCCAGCCTATATGCCACTGGGTAACTACATGTAGTAGATATAGACACTTCGTTATATATGTGATACGAGGTTTTAGCTTAGCACCAGCTCTGGTGAATTCCGATCATTTCCTAACAGGATCGACCCCAACCGCCTGCAGTGCCCTGCAGTGCCCTTGATGCCATATACTTGTACATCCCTTCTTACCCATTTTTTTTGAACCCCAGTGGGTAACTTAATGATTTAAAGGAACAAAAATACTGTCATAGTTTATAATTAATGGCCATATCCAATATGGTTCTAGCTGAAAAAATTAATATATTATACGCCCACATCTAGTGGGACTGCAGGGTCTTTGGTAGCTATAAATCGGGTGGATATTTCCAATATAGCTAAAGTGTAACAACACTAGGTCACTCACCCATGTCTTTCAGGTTTAAACATGAAGAGTCATGATCACTAGAAACCCGATGCCCACTTACGCATAATAAGCTCTTTCATAGATTCTTTGAGCTCGTGTAACCATCCATTCTCCTTCGGGGAGCTCTCCACTGCTCATATTCCGGACTCATGAATTATCACTAACTTCATCTATTTGGTGTGGGCGTTGAGGGAATTCGCGTTTTTAGGGATCCGGGACTGGGTCAATTAGCTCAAACCCTTAGGTAGCCTACTAGCGGTCAATGGCCCTAAGAACATGTGGCCTCTCAAATTTAAAAAGAAATGAAAGAAATGTCCCCAATAACCTTAACCATACGGCCGGTACGTCCCTTACCATGAATAGAATCGAGGGCGAGGTTAGCTATAGAGAACTACATACGGATATATGAGCAGAGATGTCAATCTCATATCTTCATACCTAAAATATAGATTAGGCTCGAGTCTTTTAACAGGATGAAGTAGCAAACACCCTCGGGGTTAGCGCTCAAGAGCTCCCCTAGCGGAATAAGAAACCCAAAACAGGGCGTGTGCACCATATCCCAAATATATCTAGGCGGTTGGTTGTGCTGGAAGCTAAATCACCACAATGGATCACTCATCTAATACCATATACACACTAATGTTTATGGTTTGACTGTGAAGATGACGATGTGGTACGAGGCTTGATTGACTAGCTAGTATACAGTAAAGTTAAGAAAGTCTTTATACCCATATATAAAACAGCCACATATGTCTAGATCGACGTCTACTGGACAAATAGTGCTAGGCACTTTGATCCTAACGAAGACCACCGTAGCCAAACAAGTAAAAATTCTCTCATGAGCCAACTTATTTCCAAATAGGGGTGATGATAATTTTGTCCACCCTAATTCTGGGCGAGTGATATCTTATGATTAACGGTATTTCTTTCACAAATGGACTGTAGAATACCAGAACCTTACCTGCTCTAGATTACTTCACAACTATAAGCATTGTAATTGCTAGGACATCCCTCTCCCCCAATATCAATACAGTGTTAGTAAAGAAAGAGCAAGGATCAACAAATACATTATGTTGTATGGAGGAACCGAATAGCAGACGCCACCTGTAGATCTATTTACCAGTGATAAAGTAAAGCACATCCATATGTATACCCATCTCTAGCGGCGTATTTCTTCTTACATTAACACAACTCTATGTATACCGGAGAGGAAGTAGAGCAAACATCTCAATGGCTGTCAAACTAAGGCCCAGGGGTGGGGTCGACAATTGCAAGCCACTATCACCACACCAGGGCAAGAGATGTATGGAAGCAGTGCAGTACATCTAGTGTGGGACCCCCATCGTGTTGCGCTGGTAGTAGATCTAGGTACGCATGCATGTAAACACATAGTATTAATCGCATAGCCAGTATCAGGATTATTTCAAACACACAAGCTAGTATTATAGGACATAAATAGTTTGTAGGTACCAGCAGTCTCATATAGCTAGAATTGCCGAGTGAAATTTTATCTAGGCATATTGCATAAAACTGTAAGCCGGAATCCGACTATATACGTTACCAACGGATACGGCCAGATATGTATACTGATACGTATACTGATACCAGGTTTTGTTGCTACCAGTCTAATAAGCCCTCATGCAAAGACGCAATATGGACATGAAAAAAAATACCGTTCAGAATCTAGGGGTTTCTTCGGTCTATATATGTTAATAAAAAATGAACTTAAAACTGAACGACTATATGGTACGGTAACTTACGAAGGCACCAACTCTTAAGCAGTCCATCCGTGATTATTTTTACGGGTGATTATGATTCGTGCCCAGTATGCTATGAATCAAGTCAGTCGTTAATTGGGCGATGAAAAAGCTGTAGGTGCAGCCTTTGGGGGCCCGAGGCAGTTAGGCTTCCTCTAGGCCCGCGCGGGACAGGGCAGGATTCTCATTATCTAAGCGGGAAGGCTTTCAAGCTAAAGTTAAAAATTACCGTTTGGCAGGGCGGATATCAGATGACGTCATATGCTCATACATTATCACTCGCATATTCACTACCAAGAAAGGATTGATTAATTGATACTTCATACAGGAGAAGCTCGCTATAAGAATACGGACCGGACCGGGATGCCATATTCCTATAACCTATTTATTCTTACAGAAAAATCCATAACTCGTGACTGCAAGTAAAAAAAAACTCATTATATCTTCCATTATAGACTCTGTTTTCCCTCGCTAGATGCCGGTGCCCTAAAGAACAAAGTGATCCTGCGCTGCACTTGATCCCCTAAAATCCGGGTCTTTTGGGCTTCCATCTCCCGCTTCCACCTAGTTAAATACATAAGGGTTTCAGGAGAACTTTCTTTCTGTTGACTTTGAAAGAGGTGGAGTGTTTCTAACGCTTGCATGGCTTCTTCTATTTTAATTTTTTCCGGTATTTTTTCTGGCTTGTTCTCTTCAGGTTCAGCCGTTGGAGGCAGAAAAGAGTCTAGGATCTGGCTCTATTCACATATTAGTAAAGTTTTATAAATAGAGATAAAGTTCTAAATTACCTCTAAAATATCAGGTGAATCCTCTATTATTTCTTGTTCAGGATTAAGAAATTCGTCAATATCCATCGGATCTTTAATTAAATCCGCATTTTTTAATAGGTCAATAGAGTTATGAAGCTCAGTCCGTATACTTTCCAGATCCTCAACCGGTGGTAAAGCTGGTCCAATAAATTTGATACCACTCTTTATAAAACAATTAAAAATTGTAGAAGGCTTGACATCAAAATTTCATGCTTCCACCCCCCACCGAATTGCTTGAAGATTTTTTTAGGAGCTTTTTCGCCGCTTTTAAATCACGACGCTGATTAGATATCGGATAAAACGTCGACGAAAGATGTGTTTTCCATGTTTGTATGACACTTGATCCATGGTTGCCATTTCGATGTAGTATTTGCTCAGAACTGCACTATTTTTGTATTTCACGCCTAAATCTCCACCCATCTCTCGTGACACCCTTCTCACGAAAGAGAGAAATTATCCAAACAAAGACTACTTTCCGCCAATCATCTTCCTATCAAACCAAAATAGATATTCACACATAATATCCGACTTCATCCATGCTTTTTATTAAACCGATAGTGGCAGCCTAAGAGTCAGACGATTGATGCGTTTAAAACAACGAGATTTTCCGCTTCCCAATTATCCATCATACGACGGCTCCAGCCATTTGATGTCAAAACAACAATGATTCGCCTCTTGTCTTTTACGCTTTCCAATTGTTCGCAGAAGAAGTGACCGATCCTGACGACGCCAAAAAATAACCGGCCATCCATGCCAGACGATCCTCAAGATCATATTGTAACAGGATTAAGCGTAGTTCCTCCATTTCGTTGTCTAATCTCTACCTCCGACTCGACTCTCCGCGAAACCCGAACTCTTGATTCCACGGAGTTTTCCATGCCGCAAGCCAACCATCTGAAAATTTCGCAAATTCTCCTCTGCAACAGTTAGATGATATTATGAATCAGAAGATGCTTAATACTTACCGGATAAAGTGTAAGAAGAACGCAATTTCTTTTTAAAATCAACCCTGAAACAGGAACTCGCTCAACACTCTTATGCCACATAAACAGAGCCTCATCTAACTTTGGATAATCAGGCTGTCGGTGTTTTTTTTGCTGTGGTTGTGCTAGCTGTTGGCCTAGAAAATCACCGGATCGCTTCAGGGTTTTGCTAATTGTAGATTGCGAAATTATTTTATTGTTGTGTGTATCGGCAAACCACTTCTGAATAGATTGCCATTTTGGACGAAATCCATTTTTTTCATTCTCAGTATTTACCCACTCACAAATTTCCTTTCGCTCGGCATCAGTAAAGGCGTTTCTCAGTGCTGTATTATCCATGATCGATCGGTTGTGGATAGCGAGTATGAAGTGAGGAACACCGGTAAGGCTGAGTAGTTACCCCTCTCTTACAACCCTAACCCTTATTGCTCTATAGGAATACCCTAACAAATTTCCCAAAATGCGAAAGAATATTCCTTATTGGCACTATTCTTATTTTACCATACATTAATTAATAGGACCACAAACCTATATTCTTATAGGGTGTTTATTCTTACTCGCAGTATTCTTATAGCGAGCTTCTCCTGTACATACATGCAGCACTACCAAGAAAGGAGATTACATAAAATTTTAGCTGGAGATATCAACCCCCCATGTCAACACCCCATATCGATAAGCACCTAAATCTCGGTCACAAAAAAATACCTCCCTTGGTTCTCAGCTTTCTGATCTTTTGAGTCTTGACCTTACTTGACCAATTCTTTATAATTGAGCTTCAGCCCATGTGGCATCTTTCCCTTTCTATGCATCGCTGTGAAGTGCGGGGGGAGATCCCTGTGGTGAACGAATACATACGTTTCATATCTTTGCAGTTCAAAAACCGTTAGTGTACGGAGATTATTTAATTTATCCATCTTTCTGGGCATCAAATCCCGGGAATGAAAAGAACGCCATGTTCTAAAGTACGGCAATTAAGTACGTACGAATCAAGTACCGCTATTAACTATACTAGAATAAAACGATCACAAGGCTCAATCATAGAATATTCCTGAGTGATTTTCCTGGCAAAATGTTTACTTGGGGATTATCGATTCGCCACCGGATCCAATTGGTTTTCTGGCTGCGAGGATTTGCGGGCTTCGTATCTATCATATGAGGATCACGTAATCAGGCAGGTTGTCAAAAAGCATGATGTCAGTTTTGGTCGCGCATTGCACTAAGCTAAGCTTTTGATGACGGGGTGGGGTTAAGGTTTCCTGTTTTGGGGTACTCCAGTTATCTGATTTTTGAGATTCTATTTACTAACACTATTCTTCTTTTTTTCATACAGCCCTAGACTTGGTTGTGTTTTTGATAGCAAAAGACTGCTATCAAAATTGCAGTCATGTAATGGCGATTTCAAATAAGCTTTTTCTCGATCCCTCGATCATGGTACGTAATGGGTGAAATCATGAGATAGCACTCATTCTAAACACGGGCTGAGGCCTACTAGATACAACGCCGTGAAGATGGGAATTGGAAATTGCACTGTGAAGTGATAATCACCGTGATCTTGAAGGTGGGCGCAAAATATTTTTCACTAGGCATTTTTACAGGCAGGTACATCATGTAGGTATCTCCATGATCGAACACGCCACTAGTATGTACCAGGGTATGGAAGGGGAAAACACAACCTGATAAGAAAAACAAAAAACCAAAAGAAGAAACAATATGATAATTTATCACCAGAATCTGCTTCGGATAAAACATCTTATTAATCCGCAAGCAACCGACTAGGCCGGTTTCCAAATCAATCGGGCAATATCTGGTGGCGCGCATAAACGCGTTCAAACGAGAAATATCGCACCGTGAAATGGGCCGTGAGGTTTAGGCGGGCTGCGGGCAGGAGGAGAGTGTTGAGAAATGAGGGCCCAGCCACTGCATCAGTCTCTGCAATCTGCAAACACCCCTCCAGGCTCCCCTCCACCCCCTGGATCTCTTCTTCCGTTTCCTCTTCCTCTTCTCTCCAAGCGAGGGTCTAGCTCATTCCTGGCGGCGTTCTCGAGGCACGATACCGCGGCCACGTACCGACGTAAATAGACCGGGTGCGAAGATGGAGAAAGGCGGGTACCCCCACAGAAACGAGCAGGAAGCGAGAGTGTGCGCCTCATTGCAACCCGGGCCGCGAGATGCCGTTTCTTCAAGGAAAATCCACCTCGGCAACAGTCTACGCACGTCCTTCTTCCCCGAAAAAGAAGATATATCATTGCAGTCGGCATTGCATACCTATTCTGCCATATCACCAACCCTCTCACCCCTACCCCACTATTGAGAATGCAATGTACCATGGTATCGCGGTCGTGTCACAACTACCAACTGTTTACAGCTGGCAAGGCGGCTCCAGACGGTTCTGAGCATAGCATGCCCGTTATTCCTCTCACCGGTACTTGGACTCTACGTATCTAATTAAACTATACCTAGAATTCTATATGCAACGGAAATGAAGCAAATGATTTTGGGTTTTTTTAATAGAATGAGTCCTTATACATGCATCTCCAAATTGGTAAAGATAATTTCGGCTTTTTCAAGAAATTATTTTCGTATGTTGGTTCATCCCGTTCAATATCGAAACACGTTTTTCTCGAAAACAAACCTAATGGAGAATAGGAAACATGGTGGGGGTGCGGTGATATGCCATGCAGAAACACGTCTGCGATACGGCAAGCATTGTTCGATATTGATCAAAACTCGTACTACCTACCTGTCTACGGTACATACATATACAGATTCCTTACCTGTAATACATACTTCTACACAAGGTTGCAGGACCTCAATGAACATCGATGTTACTTACGTCTTCCGGACCTAATTGGAACACATGGCTAGAAGAGAAAGCTACACAACGAGTTTTTACTTCTCAGCCCTGAATTATGTACGTGCATGTAAGGGTACAAACCTACCGGTCCCCCGCAATTTCAAACCCTTTCAACTCATGCCGTCGTACCAGGGTCCGGTGATAAGATTTCGGAGGTATTGGATTAGGACACTGGGGAAAGGTTGATCACCACTCTCGGGAAGTATATCCCAAGCGCATTTTCTTTCCTCCTTTCTCTATTCCTCCGTTCCTTCTTTCCCTCCCGATTAATAAGATACATACTAGAGATCATACAAAAACACGTATGCTTGAATCTCCGATAATAGCACTCTTCATGAGTTCACGTGTTGGCGCGCGCAAAAAAAAAACACCAATATACTTTCCTCCATATTATGACAAATTATAGGAAAGACCTACTGGAAGAGGGCCTAACGAATGGCTTATCGTCAGCTAACATTTTTTCGGTACAGCAGCCCAGTTTCGGATACGCCAAGCGCCGCTGGATGATCCGAATCACAAAACGCCTGGTCCACAAAGAACACATGGCTCTGGAACCCTTTAAGCCTCCTGTATGTGCATGCGTGATCAGCCTGCTGCTGTTCTCAGCCTTGTACGTCAGTTGGGGTAAAAAGAGGATGGTGGTGGAGTGTAGGTACGGATGTTAGATCTGATATGCCACAAAAACGCAGGCTAGATTACTTGCAGAGCCGAACCCATCGTGATCTCTGGACTGCGTCTTAGAATTGTGAAATCCGTACCAAAGTTAGGTTAATTACAGGTAGATCTATCGATACGGTAGTCCTGAAGCTACAACTTCTCATTTTTTTCCCTGGTCGACGAGATCACGCTTTACCGAGATATCGGGATCTTAGCTAATAAAAAATAAGAAAAAAAGAACCATCTATGTATCAATGACACGTTCCATTGATTGGTGACCCTCTGGAGCTTCCGGTTTTCCGGTAAAGGCGCAATTCAGGCTACACTGAAAACCTTTGGTGGCCCAGGATTTGGTAAAACCAGGGAAATGCGGAAATGTTTGCCTGTTCATAAGGTATCACTCGGGTGTTAAATGCCTATGCAAAATCCTGTCGGACTTCCGCGCATCTCGATACACGAGATCGAAGATTTAAGGGAAATCACCCAAAGGACTCGTGCCGGCTATATACTCGTTTGCTGTCCACTCTCTGCCCCGAGCTCGTGTGCTCAATCTGTGCTCCGTGCTTAAGCTTCTTCACCCCATCCTCGGCCACTTTTTGCCGATTTGCCTTGTTCATGAAACCACGGACGGGTCCCCTTCTGCTCGTGTGCCAGACGGTTGACGTTGCTGATTATTGTCCCCCTTTTTTCCAAACATATAAAATATTTTTTTTCCCTCTCATCGACATTCGCCACCGCCTAAATAACAGTACATCTCGCTAATACTCAACGAATTGTTTTTGTTGAATAAGCGGATGGAACAGAAAAGGATCTTCCTATTGATACGTGTGTCAACCACAAGCCCGATAAACACGCCACTACCGAGATCTCTGGCGTCACTCCTATACGCATTCCGATAGCCTTCCACTTTCCGCTCAATGATCGGTGCGAGCGAGCATGGACTCGCTGCCAGTGCTGATGCTGTCGCTGCTGCTGTATGTATTTTATGGGTACATATCGACAACGAGACGAACGATTTGACCCCGCTCTTCCCTCCCCCTCATTGTTGATTCATGCCATCGTAGGTATGTGAGTAGGTAGCAGTCATTAACAGGCCAGTAGGTACAGGCAAGCATGCAGATGTCAGTATGGCATGTAGATGTATGTATGTAGCTGTAAAATGAGAGAGAGCAGAGCACGCCCATTCGTGTTGACCCGTTAGTGCATAGATAAAAGGATCGCGCGGGACATGAAATTATTTTAATTGGTTATCTGCAGGGCAGGAACTCTGGGGTGTATCAAAGATGTTTTTTTTTTTTGGCAAAGCCAAAATTAAGAAAAATAAAATAAAAAAAGAGCTCTCTCTGTCGTGGGACATGGGGTTTCGTCGTTGTATTGATCTGCCCGCGCCTGTCTGTCTGTTGAGAGGTTTACTGCTTTGGTGTAACCTGCGTATTTATCCGTGCCAAACCGCTTTGACTGTTGGTGCTTGCTGCTGCTGTTTCTGCTGCTGCATACGACTTAAAAGTTGCGATTGGCCGGATTTATTGCCTACAAGTAAATAGGGTAGGTAGAAGTAGAGCAGAGAAGGTAGAAAGAGAAGAATGGAAGGTATGGCCAATAACAATCAATGCCAATCAATTGCAGAGGGTACATGTGGAGTAATATCGAGGCAGGCAGCAAGCAGCTCAGCTCACGAACTATACATGACTCTACATACCTACATACCTATAGCTCTCTCTCTTTCTATCTCTCTCTCTACCTTACTACATATCCTGTTTCTGTTCCTGTACTTTCTTGTCCTGTACTGACTGCCCTGTTCTGTCCTGTCCATGGCTATCAATATAGCAATATAGGTAAGTGTAAGAGTTTACCAATATAAACTGTTTATGCAGCATCAGCATCAGCATCAGCATCATTGTTTCTGTGTGTGTGTGTGGGACCGGCGGTACCTTCTTCGAATCTAGTAGGTAGGTAGGCAGGTCTCTGCTTCGCTCGCTCGCTCGCTCTGCGTGATGGAATGTCGTGTCGGTGATCTGCTCAGGCAAGAGCCGCATTCAGGGAGATCGGGGGTTGTTGGTGGTGGTGGTGGGGGAGAGCTAAGTCCCTCTCTCCCACACAAAAAAGATATCGTCTGGCTGCCACACTTTAATGAGCGTTCTTATGGCGATCGGGTTTTTTTTTTTTTCTTTTTTTTTTTCCTTCTTCCTCCTATGAGCGCCGCTTCGTTGGCGGGTTGGGATTAACCTTGTATGACGTTTCTCGTTTCTTTTCCCTTTACCACCACCAGTGCCAGTGCCACTGCTCCCACAATACCTAGATAACCTGGACAATAGCCCACATTGCTTGAAAACCCTCCCGGGCGGGCATTGAGCCTGCTGCTGCTGGCTGCTGGCTGCTAGCTAGCTACAAGCTGCTGCTGCGCCGGCGCTCTCTCTCTCTAGCTCTCTCTCTCTAGCTCTCTCTCGCGTTCGGAAGGACTGGACCGGACCGGACTGGATTGTGGCTCGAGAGCTCGTCATGACATCCGGGGAGGGAGGAGAGCAGTCCGTACGTAGAATAACCCCATATTGATAGATAATAACCCCATATTGATAGATAGGTGTTTCGAGCGCGCCGTTGAATCCTAGCCAAAAAGCCTTAGGGTTCAATTGTTTTTTTTTTTTTTCCCCTTCAGAATGTGTGTGTGTGAACCCTTTTTTTTCCCTCTCTCGCTCTCTTTTTTTCTTTTCTTTTTTGGTTGTTTCCCGTTTGGTTTTGGTTTGGCGAACAGCCCGCTGCCGAACCACCAATTCCACTCCACTGCAAACTCCAACCTCCCACTCCACTCGCACAACTTATCCCCCCCCTTCCTCTCCCTCCCCTGGAGGCAGGCAGGCAGGCAGGGGTAGGGGTAGTAGAGTAGTTAGTTATTACTGGTAGTAGGGTACCACCAGTATGTTATGTGTACCACCTCAATCAACAACCTCGCTCTCCACGAAACACCACCACCCGCCCAGCTTGTTCTCTAGAGGTTTTTGTAGGAAAATAAGAGTATGCAGGGTAAATTGCGTGTGAAGGGGGGGGTCTCCCCCCTTGTGCGGCAGTCGACTCTGCTACTGCTACTAATACTACTTGCGCTCTTTCATGGAACGTGGGGTTGTTTGGTGATCGTGTTGATTAACTATTTGTACAATTGCGACTCTGGACATCTCCGAGTCTGTGACCATGAAAACCGCTAAATCGAAAAAGAAGAAAGAGACAGAGACAGAGAAAACCCCACATAACAAAAAAAAAACCAAACCACAAGCAGGAGAAGAAACCGTAAACACACAAGACAAGAGAAAACCAAAAAAACCGAAAGCCAACAAAGTAAATATCATACAAAAAAATAGAATAAAAATCCCCAAAATGAAAATAAACCGTTTTTTTTTTACTCTTTCCGCTGCCCGCGGGGTCAAATTTCATGAGCGCTTTGGCTCCCATGCCATAACAGTGCCCATGTTTATGCCCTCGATGCACGGCAGCCGCTCCCCAATGACCTTGAAGCCCATGCTTGAGTAGAGCTTCTCGCCCACGGCGCTCGACTCGATGCCAGCCCAGACCTTGTCCTCAATTGCGCGGTCGAGGCCCCACTGTACAAGGTGCCTGCCGATACCTTTGCGCTGCTGCGCAGGGTCGACGCCGAGCCAGTGCAGGTGCCAGCGGATCTTGCGCTCGGCCGTGTCCCAGTGGAGCTTCTCGAGGGTGTTTGATGCGATGCGGAGGCGGTTTGCGGCGACGGGATCGGCGGACGGGTCTGGCGCAATCAGGGAGTTTATTCGGTCTGTGACGTTTACGAGGAATCTTTCGAGGCCTAGAATCAGGGGAGTAATTAGCTTTCATCCCAATTGAAGGTCCGTGTGTGTTTGAGGAAGTAAGGGGGGGGGGACTTACGGAGGAGGATGCCGTCGCGCTCGGCCTTGACCTTCTGTGCGATTGCGTCGTTGCCCAGGCGCTCCCACATTGCGTAGCCAACGACGTCGCCGTCGTCTGTCTCTGCGACCAGCAGGCGCATTGAGGGCTTTAGCATTGCGTTGCGAGCATGGCGGAGGCGTGTGTAGCGGAATGACTCGAAGTACTCGTGCCGGCGCGGATTGAGATTGTCGAAGAGGGCGTTGTTGAGGAAGGCAAGGCTGCTGATGTCGGCCACGCGGTTGAGATCCTTGACGGTGGCTTCCCGTACCCGGATGTTCAACTTTGGTGTTGTGCTTGAGGAGGTGGGTGTGGGTGGTAGTGAGGGGGGGGTGGAGATGGGGGAGGGTGTTGAGGTTGAGGTGGTGAGTGGTATGGACATTGCGATTGAGGGTTGTAAGAAGAGGTAGTAGTAGAGGACCGAAGTGTATATACTGGAGTGGGTGTTGAACGAAGTAAGGATGCCTAGTAGTTATAGTAGCAGCAGCAGTAGTAGTAGAAGTAGTGGTGGAGGAGGTGGTGGTAGGTATATATATATAAATAAATATATATATATATATAAGGTTGGGTAGGTAGGTACAGTGATTGAGGTAGATGGAGTTGAAGGTGGGTGGTCCTAGGTGCTATATATTGATCTCGAGGAATTGCGGGGAGGATCGATATATATTGATTGAGTGGTGGGTAGTGCACTGATTTTCCCTTGACCGCAGGTGCGGCCAAACCATGGTATATATATACCATGGATGAGTTTCATTCTAACCTGTATGTACAGGAACACTAGTGCGCCGAACTTGAGAGCAGCGCCAGCAGGAGAAGCAGCAGTAGGGCGTAAGTGATCGTAGTTTCCAAACCTGGTCTAGCGGATTAGCACCCTACCTGCCTGCACAAGAGTAAAGTAAAGTACGACGAGTATGTCAAGTAGAGCAAAGCAGAGTAACTCACTTTCACCCCCCCCCCCCCTTCCCCCAATGATCCATGGGTCCTTTTCCCTTCGACCATACCATCCCACTTCCCTCTCTCTGTCTGTGATCCTGTCCTGTCCTGTCCTGTCCTGTCTGTTAATTCTCTCCCCCCCTCCTCAACCAGTCTAGTGGGGCGCTGTCATTCTAACCTCATTATCGCCGATACCTAATTTTTCCCTCCTCTCTTTTCTTTTTTCTAAGATTGGTATTCCCATTCCGGTAGAGAGGAGTGACAATCACTGAAAACTCTCAACTATCATATCAAAGGTGGTGATGAGTGCGTTGTCCGCCCCCGGAATTGAGAACCCCGCATTAATTCGTTGGCCTGGCTGGCTGGCGCTGACTGACTGACTGACTGACTGACTGACTTAGCTAGTTGGGAGGGAGAAAGCGAGAAAACAATTACCCAAGTCAATGATCGTTGCAACGCCAGCCTCGGGGGTGGAGGTGGTGGCGGCGACGAACGACGACAACGACTAACTGACGGGAGAGCTCCAGATCTTGTTAACCTTACTGGCAGGAATGAAGGCAGGCAGGTAGGCAGGTAGGCAAACTGGCTGGATACGGAAGGTTCCTCTATCTACTATTCGGGGCGTAGATGTTCCGATAGATAGCTGTCTCTCTCTCTCTCCCTCTCTATGCAATTGCAAGCAATGCTTATGTATATGCAATTGTGAATGAACCAACTTGCGATCCCCAGCAGCAGCAGCTGGCAGCATTATGGCTTTTAGCGATACCTTACATTAACGCCTACCTGCTGCTGCTGCTTGCTGCTTGCTTGCTGCTTGCTGCTTGCTTGCTTGCTTGTTGCTGCTGATGCACAGAGCAGAGTGCATATCATGGTTTCCCATAATATAATTTCTCGCAATCTTATAATTGGCTCTTTTTTAGATTTAGAGGTTGTTCCCGAGGGAGCGGGGGATGGTTAGGGTAGAGTAGGTAGGGTGTGGGATTGATTATGTGGAGAGAGAGAACGAGCGCCAGCAAAACAAAAAAAAAGTTAACTAGCTCCTGGGGTTTGTGCTTGCAGCAATAGCAAAAAATAAAAAAAATATAAAGAAAAAAATAGAGAGAGAAATAAAGGCCAATTAGTTTTTCCTAGGCCTGGGGTGCCGATCGGCCGACGAACAAAACGAACTCACTGAACCGGCCGTGTTGCAGTTGCCAGGACTAGCTAGTAAGAAAAAGGGCCCTTTCTTTTGGGCGGCAGCAACACACTGACATGACCAAAAAGAAAAAAAAACAATAATCTTGGGTCCGGAAAAGACAGGACACGAAAAATTACTAAGTGGCCTAGAAAAAAAGAGAGTGTGTGGAGAGACTCGAGAGAGAGGGCGCGCGCCTTGTCCGACGCCGGGGTTTCAATTTGCTTTGCTAGGAGGTGTTTTGTTGCCATGGCGACGACGGGGTGACCGTTTGCCTATTCTACTTTTTTTTTTATTATTTGCCCATTCGCGTCGGGGGACTGAGATAGGAAGGCAGATGCAGAAGAAGGAGGGCTTTTATTTTTTTTTATTTTTTCTGCAAAGATACATACAGTTCTAGGAGGCGAGAGGTACTACTTTTAGGACTGAGTACAAGCATGTAAGTATATACTTAACGTATCTGGCGAGTAACTGCACGAGCATAATCTAAGAGATACGTATTACTACGCAGGTAAGCAGGTTGTTAGGGTACATATGTACTTGTGATGTACCTGGGAAATTACATTAGCAAGGCGACCAAACAGATATAACCAGATGGAAACTCTACATAGGATAACGAAGAAGAATGGCATGAAGATGGATGTTGTTGGCCAAGTATTACAGAAAGGTACAAGCACGCAAGCAAGTAGGTACATTATACGGCACCGTATCGATAAAGATATACATGTCGTGCTGTATGTACCTGCCCGTCGTGACGACTAAAAAGTACCCCCCCAATCTGCAAGCAAGCAGAGACTCACAGCCAAAAAAGACCAGACGATGCCGTTGCCAAGGGGTTACGAAAGTCTCGTCTCTCTCTCTCTCTCTTTTTCTTTTCTTTCTTTGGACGACCACACGGGAGCATCCCGTGGGGTGCGGTGATTAAGATTGGGAGGTTCTGCTGCTGCTGACTGTATCTAAAGTAAAGCCCATGTGTGGTACCATGTATTCCGCATCTCTGTAGTACATCCTGCACTCTAACTAACCTCTCTCCGCATACCGTACCTACTCTACTGTACTCGTTGGTGATAACTCTCCCATGTTCAAAGACATTGAGTGAGCCCCCCCTATGATATCGACCAGTAGTTAGAGACCTCCCTCGTTCGGCTTTACTTCCGCCAGGAAGGCCAGCCTGCAGATCGTCAAATTGGATGTGGAGTCCCCCGCACTGTATGTACTGCAGTGCAAGTGCGCACTGTGCAGCAGAGTGCTCGCTCTACCCTACCTACATACTCTACTCTTTGTTTTTTTTTGCTTTGGGGGGGGAGGGGGGGGCCGCTATTTTCCCCCGCTTCTCCCCTCCCACTTTGCCCGTCCTCTATCCCCCCCCCCCCCATCCTGTTTGCGGATCAGGTAGCCGAGCGGTGATCCGCCAACAGATCAGGTAGCACTAGAGTAAAGTACATGTAGCTAGGGCAAAGCTAAGCTGGCTTACTTGCTCGCTCGCTCGCTGATGGGATGGGATGGGATGATATCACACATAACACGAACCGGGAAAACGCTCCCCCCCCCCCCCTTCGGCCCTAGCCTAGGTCTAGTCTAATCTAGGGCGGGCCACTCTGTGTGGAGTTTCTGAAGGGGGAGAGAGTCTAGAGAGGACGTTAGGTATCGTCGATACATGTATGTACCGCCGCCCGTGCGCTCTGGGAAAAAAAAAGGGGGGGAAGGGAAAGACACTGGAAGAAGGAAAATTGCATATCTGCCCTACGGACTTTCACATCACCTACATGATACAGGCGCATATCTAATTTCACACAGCGCGCTTGATCCTTGGGGGGGGGATGTCGTGCTAATAATAGCCCCCCTTCCTCCCCCCCCGCCGCCGCCGTCGGCCGATATATGGTTACTGGAGTCATGGTGAATCAGAAGAAGGGGGGGCATTGGTTAATCCCATCCGATATGTGGAGATCGAGGTGGGATGAGGAGGAGGAGGGGAGACCCTGTCTACTTTTTTTTTTTTCTTTCTAGGTTATGGCTCGGTCCATGGTAATCGCGTCTATGTACCTTTGTTCAAGCGAGCTCGGGTTAGTGGATGATGCTTTCTTTTCGCGAGCCGTTGTTGCTTAATCAGTAGGTTTGTAGCGGGCCCCACTAAGCCCAGAGCCAGAGCCGCCCCTAGATCACAGGGTATCACTCTGATTCTCGCTCGTGAACTTCCCTCCCTAGCTAGCTACTGATGGTTGGGGAGGGGGGGGATTTGGTACTAGAGTTAGACTTTGCTCTGAAGATCGTAGCAAGCAAATCCCGGGTATGTATGTCCGTAGGAGTACGGCCAACGTCATTAACCTTTCCCTTCCTTTATCCCTATTGATTCCATCACCTAAATACATGTAAGTACCTACATAGCGGTGGGATGAATTGCTCTGGCCGAGGTTTACTTCAGCAAAGTAGAAATACCCGATTCCAGTGAAATATCTAAACAAATAATCACGCGACCCCCAAACAGGAGTTTTATCCGCTTCAGGCAACTTGCCGTGGAATTTCGGTTGGGAGAATTAAATACCACGACTTGGCATCGGCCCAGGGGGAGAGGGTAAAAGTAAAAAGGTACATACATTACTACTATACGGTATAATGTGTAATACGGTAGAGGACGTGAGAGTCGATATGAGTACTACGTAGAGTATGTATGTATGTATGTAGGTTAGAGTAAATTATAAAACTGCTGCGTACTGCGGTAACTCGTTCGCTACTCTGGTGCAGGGTTATAGGTAGGATATAGTAGGGTATAAGCCGGAGTAGAGTATTGTAGATAGGATACACGGCCACCCTTCTTCGACCCCCCCCCTGTCTGTCTGTCTGGACTGAGTTCTGATTTCTTTTTTTTTCCCTTCCAAGCTTCTGAAATCACGGACGTCCGCTGGTTGGCATGCTGAAGCGAGAAGAGATGAACACATATTGGTTTGTTTTAGGGGTGGAGGGAGGGGGGGAGGAATCAGTCGTTCAAGGTTTTGACGTTTCAGTTTGGTGTTTTATTTTATGCCAGCCAGCGCAGCGCAGATACCTCTCTCTGTAATACATAGGGCGAGAGGGAGTGAGATCTAGTACATACATAGACCGATACTGGATACGACGACCCACTAAACAAACGTCATGCTCGTGTTTCGTCTGTCTGTCTCTCTCTCTCTCTCCCTCTGTGCTTGTGTAGAGTACGTCTGTGCTCCGCAATATGTAATGTATCTATGCATATTATTGTATAGTATATACACACGTACATAACAATAGCCTCGAAACCCGATCTCTAATCTCCAGTCTTGAGGTTGCACAATGCATGGCGGAACAATAATGTGTCTCTGGTATGTTACTTCGCACAGATGATGATGGGTGGGGTGGAATGGGGGCGCGACTGTCTTTCGGGGACCTTTCGGCCCCCCGACTCACCACCTATCACTTAGCCGACATACCCGGACGGGGCTTACAGACAGACAGACAGACATGGCTCTACAACCACATACACGATGAAAATGCCTAAGCGCTCTTGCTCGGGGGGGGGGGGCTCGCTCGCTGGCCCGATTCTCAGCACTCGGGCATGACGATGATCATTGATCATGGTACACATATATTGTGGGCTCGACCGTGATACGTACGGTGGTACACAGCACAGGTAAAACCCGTTTTACTCCACCGTTCCTGCCGAGGGCGGCAGAGCCAGAGGGACAGGCCGAATATCAAAAACATATAGGTACATGCCCTACTATACTATCTAGATCCGGTAGGGTCTGGAACGGGGGGTCTTGGGTTAAAATTGGACCCGTGGATAATACATAATCTCGCGGCCACGGTTTGTCGCCCCACGGAGGGCAAAGACGCAATTCCCCTGAGCGTCAATTGCTTGCTGGGCGGCGGGAGCGCGGTGTCCACATTGCACGGAGGGGCCTAGAGTGGGAGGTAATTTCAGAGACATGAGGGTTTGGAGGTTACGTCGGCGCGGTGGTGGTGGTGGTGGTGGTGGGCGGCGGTTCGAGGGGATATTGTTTGTCGTGATTTCGATGCGAGATCTGGGAGGTACAGCCGGAAAGAGTAGGGTATATTGATTGATAGGGTGTCACGGATATTGAAGTTGCGCCGGGGGGGGGATCAATGGGGGAAGGGATTAAAACACGGTCAGTCATGTCAGTCAAGTCAGTCAAATCACTGAGGTAGAGGAGGTAGGTATGTGACTGCCAGTTTGATCATCTTTAATTTTTCTAACTTTTGCAACTTCGAATTACTCGCGCGTGTAGATTGGAGAGGGGGGGGGGGTTCGTTCTGAGACATATGTGAACAATAGTACGTACGGGGTTGGTTCGTGGCTATCTATCTTTGGAACGGCCTTTCCTTTGGGACGTGACAGGAGAGAGAGAGAGCGAGAGAGGATGGTTGATCATCATCATCATTATCATCACGCCCGTGTTAGAAGGTCGTTCCTGTAACACGGAGTCAGTCGTGACATACGCTGGTTGGCACGTGCATCCATCCGCAGTTCCTTCATATATTTTTATTTATTATTACTATATTATCAATGCCTGCCGCAATAAAAGATTAATTGCTGACATACATACATAACCTACCGTGACACTGTAAAGGTCGTGACAGCCTTATGGATCATCATCATTAATGCATTACTGGTACCAGTTTCTCTGTTGCTTCTAGGAGTCGACGGATCGCTAATATATCCAAGCAATTGGAGAAGAAGTAGAAGCAGAAGCAGAAGCAGAAGCAGAAGAAGCAGAAGCAGCTACGGTCAGAATCGACGTCAATAGCCGACCTGAACAATGATAGTGCCAATTCTCTCCGATGCAATGTAAAGATAGGTAGAGTACTTCTCTACTTACATCTTAGGCACCACATATCTGCTGACAGCTGTTGTCTCGGACCATATAGTTGGGTTTCTTAAGATCGAGCCTCCAACTAGCTAACAGAGCTCTAGTTAGCTCTACTGGTACCTAGCTACTGATTGCTTCTAGCTTTTCTCCTTCGCGCGCGCGCGGTCGGCAGATTGGAAAGTTAGCTTGGGCTCACATAAGAATGAGGAGTACCTACCTACTCTGTGACTCTCTGTTATGTAGGTACACACCTATCACCTTTGGGAGTTGTGTCTCAGCCTTTGCAAGACGTTACAGTTCTGATACCTCCTACTCTAGTTACTTTCCGGATGTGGAACCTCTAAGCATTTTATACTAGCCCACGATGCTTAATGGGATCGACGCCGTCCTTGTCGCCGTCGGATGAACTATTTTCTTTTCTTTTCCTCACCATCAGATGGATGAGGAGTCGCATCATCTTCGAAATAAGCCTATCGTATAATTTCCCATAGTTTAGGTCTAGCACTTGCAGATCATATTCGGGAAAGAAAAAAAGGAAAAGAAGAAAAATAAAAAAATAAAGAGGTAGATCCCTTTTTTTTAATTTGTATTTTTTTTCCCCTTTCCTTTTCCTTATCGCTAATGCGCATGGAGTTATCTTGTAGGTCGTCGGGTTTAAAACGTGACTTGATCCTTATATCGTGAGCAGCTACTGTAGCATTAATTAGAGTAACTACATACTTAACTCCATGTATGTGCTTTAGGTATGTAGGTACCCTACCTATAGGATCGCCTGGTATAAGGCCTTTATAGGTGTCATGTGGGGATTAACGTCCCAAGAGAAAAGGAAAAATTAAAAGTCAAAAAGCCTTCGGATTAACACCACGTGTGCACGCTGCCTTCCATGGGTTTTCCGGGTGTACGTACGATATTTGGGGGGGGGGGGGGGGTAACATTGTCTTTGGGACGAAAATCAATTCGGGTGAAGGTTTTTTTTTGGAGAGGGGGGGGGGGAATACTGATCTTGTACAGTAGTTAGTACCCCCAGGTACAGTAGTATTAAGGCATGTAATATTTAGGTGCAGTATAGGATATAGATAGCACATGGAGTAAGTATTGTCGGCGTGACTGAGGCTGAGCTGAGCAGGTTTGACATATGCGCATATTCATGTATAAGGGTGAGGCGCACCAAGGATGTACCTACTTTACCGACTAAACCATACCACCTCCACTTCTTCTACCGGATATCGGGGGAGAAGGGGGGTAGCGCGCCGCGGGCGCCGCCGTGGTAGTATTATAAGACATTGATGGAAAAGCTCCCATTGGGGAGGTTCCGCCAAACGTCTCCCTGCAGCTAGAAAACGGCCGCAGGCCATAACCCATAACCATGGGGAGATCGACTGGCTGGCTGTAGGTACTACTAGGTGTGTATTCTACCCTACTTATGGGGTCATAATGATGCTGATACGTATATATATAGTAGTAGTGAAAACTCGATATTTCGGATGAAGCGGAGAGATCGGGATGTGGTCATGTTCGATGGGGGTTCGAAAATCATGCCGCTGCTAGCTAGCTAGCTGCTAGCTGCTCCTGCAGCGGAAAAATTATATTTCCGGATGACATCGATGCGGCGGGGGAGATCTGGAGTGTCGGGTTCTGTACCCACGAGAGTGGTTAGCTCTGGACGGTGCTGCAGACGGCCCAGCCTAGACGTGCCGTACAGGTGCTCTCTATTCGGTGTGAGAGAAGGGGGGGGAGACCCCGGGTAACGAGGGCCGAGTGAGAGATGGTGATGAGATTGCAAGGATAGGGGGGGGGGTTAAGTTAACCGTAAATCAACAACCCGCCCCAGCCGTGAGTTGGCTGTGTTGCCTTACGGAGATTCGGCGACTTCTGTTGAGTCATTGACTTTTTGTTCGTGATGGGTTTTTCTGGAGATTGCGGGGAGGGTGGGGGGATGTGGAAGTTCGAGGCGGGGTGTACTGCAGATGCAGGCTCTGCTGTTCTGTCGACGTTATTGTGCGAAGTATGTGATGATATATCACATATCTGCGCATATCCCGAATCCGAGGGTATGCATTGCGCTCTTGGAGCCTATCTTGCGGCTCAATATGGTGAATACATGCGTGAAACAAACGAAACTCTGCTCTCCAAATAGGAAATGAAAAAAAAAGCTGATATCTGTAGCTATAGGCACTGTCGAAACACCTTAACAAAAATGACACGCCTAAACGTTTCCTCGGGTTGTACCAATTAACTAGCACAGGGTAATAAAAAAAAGAAGAATTAAACTTTGGTCTCTGCACTGTTAATTGTGGCCCTTAGCGGAGATAAGCGTATCGGACCCTTATTTTTGCGTTTTTATAGTGTGATCAGTAAACGAATGGGCTCATAGAACTGTCAATGCAATTGAGATCGAGGGATTACGTGCAGCAAGGCTGATCATGAGCTAAGGGATAGAAACGGGGGAAAGTCCCCCGGCAAATGCAGAGTAATCAACCTGTGCGTATATTATAATCAAGACGTAGGAATGATTTAATTAAGGTTATAGATCAACAAATGAAGTAATGTAATCATTAGGAGACTCGTCAAGAAAAGAATATATATCTTGGAAATATAGTGGGGTAGATTTATAAACTCACTAACGCATGTATAGCGCTTTTCGATGTTGCCATCTTTTTTTTTTTTTTGGTGGGTGGGTGGGGTCGAGTGAGGATATGTGACCGAAAGTTAGCTCATTAGCTGTGTGCAACCCATAGGCTATGAAAATATCAGACAACTTCCTCTCCGCCTAAAACGGAGCAAACCGGAGCCGAAGTAGACAAAAAGAAAATCAAAACAAAGAAACTACATGTACATCCTTCTAATAAGCACAATTACAATCATTTCCTCTTTCCTAGGCCTGCTTTCGATTCTTTAATCCCACTACACCCCCTCATCCCCCTCACTCGTCGAATGGCTTGGGGCTATGGGGAGGTAGATGCGTTGAAAGCAATTTTACCACCGGAAATAAAATAGTACTAGTCCGTTGATTTATACATACCACTGGTGGGAAGTAATTGTGCATGTACTAACTTAGCATATATATAGTGCGGAATAAGGACTGAAAATCCAGTGCTTATATATGCAAATCAAAAAACGAGCCATTAGCTCCATTTAAAACATTTAGGGTGCTTTTCCCTATCGCGTTAATTATACATATATATGCGTATTCACTCGTATGTTCCTTTCTTCGATATTTTTTAATGGGTCTTTATATTCCCCTAGTGAAATTTGCAGATTCAGGACCCCCCAGATTTGGTGAGGTTGTTGCCCTGAAGGAAAGTGCAACGGCCAATGGAGATCTTGCAACAAGGGAATTTTGCAATGAGAATGGCGAAATCTTACCCTTCCAGGAAACGACATCACCAAACCTGGGGGTCCCGAATATGCTTGTATCACCAGGCCAGGGCATAACTTTGTGTGCCATGTTATATCTGTACCCGTATATCTAGGCGTGTAATTGGAAGCCTTCCCGTGGATATTTTTGAAGGTTTGTAGGCGTTCAAATGTGGTCTATAGATCCCCCCAGGGGTGTCTACAGAGTTGTTGTGAGCCCTTTCTATGCAAGATCTGTAATTTATCTTCAAGGCTTCAAGTTTGAGCACCTTCAGGATGCCCACGGGAAGGCTTCCATTATGTGACCACATTTATTGATTATTGTTATGTGCAATGTATTCACGCTTTTATTGTATCTTTGTCTTTCCTACATGTTTCGAACTCCGTACACGGAATCAACAACGACTTTTGGATATAGGTGCGCATGCGGGGCCGGGGCGCCGATAGTAAAGGGTTCTTTATAAAACAGCTGGTTATGCTAGAGAGTGTAGCCTAGGACTTGGTTGATTAATTTACTACTACAGTACAATAAAGGTGCCTTGTTAAGTATATATGCCTAGAGTACGTACAATGCTTGAAATACCGCACCATCATTACACCGATGCATCAGTGGCCCACGAAGCTGCTCAAGGGGCAGGGCGCAAATGCTTCGAGATATCTCTGCCTTTTGGGGGCGGGGGGTGCCTTGTTCTACTCGAGCAAGAAGATAATATGCCTTGAGGTGTTTGAGGTAAATGAGGTAAATATGGACCATTGATAGAACAGGGTTAAGAGGTGATACAATGCTTCTCCCAAGCCAGGCCAAGGTGTTTAAAACTTTGTAATCATTCTGAGGTCCTCATACATATATGTATGTATATACTTATTTAATAATAATATGATTACCTAAACCTCGAGCACGCTCGCCTCGTAGACTCCCGTACAAGGCCTCGAGCAGGAATGCCTCATGGAACACACTAAACAATGGCATTGCTGTAATGACCTTGTATTCTCCTTGGCTCGTAATTCACATCACGACACTGACATTGCCATAGCCTTAGGGCTGCATGCAATTATTGATGCAAACAAAAAAAAAAAATCATGACACTGACTGGAAGCAGGAAACCGAGTGATATGGCATGACTCACTTTATATTTCGCCTATAAAAAAATGGTCATAAAATACAGTGTAAAATAAAAAAAAATGGAATATAATGTATGCTATGCAGAAATTCCCTTCCCATGCAGCTTCAAGTACATTTCATATACAACATAAATTACTTCCCGGCGTCTAACTACTCATCAATACCCGCCTCAGCAAAACTCTCCTTCTCTAGCTCAACTTTCTTCGTCTCACTACCATCTCCCTCGCTTATGATCTTCTCATCACTAGACTTTGTCTCCTCGCTCGTCAACGCCTCTGCGGTGTGCTCCTCTGATCCGCTGCCGCTTTTCACGACAACACTGTCCTCCTTAACCTCCCCTGAGCTCTCCCCACCCTTTTCTTCGAAACCTGGGAGTTCTTTGCCGCCAGTAACGAAGACTCTCGATAATTCACCTTCGACTACCTTTAGTCGCTCTCGGAGAGCTTTAACATTCTGAACCTTCTCTTTCAGCTCCCGCAACTCATTCTCAACACTGCTCCTCTCGCGCTCGGTGCCAATACGGTCCAACTCCCACCCTCCGTTGGGGCCATCGAGTTGGAGTTGGAATGTGTGGTACTTTTTCAATTGGGCGCGGGTAGAGATTGTGATTAGCGTAATGCCGCGTTCCTTGGCGGTTTCATAGAGTAGGCCTTCGACGTCCTGGGAAACAGCGGAAGTTCCCTCATCTATGAATGCGTATTTCGGTTCCTGGTATGGTAAGCTTTGAACGATCTACAGAGAAAAACACCTCCAAGAACTTACATGATAAAGGAGTCGTGCAATAGATATACGTTGTTTTTCGCCACCAGAGAGGACATCTTTCCATTCCTTTCTACAATCCCAACCTCCCTCCCGGTCAGGGAGGTATCCCAACCTAACTGCGTCCAGGATCAACCTTAATTCATGGTCGGTACGGCTATCGGCTCGCATTTCCATCTCGGTATGGGGGTAAATAACTTGGTCTCTTAGTGTCCCTTGTGCAAGGTAGACACGTTGGGGCAGGAACATAACTCCTCCCATACCGCCTTGCCGGGGACGAGAAACAAGGCCACGATAAACAGGCCACAAACCAGCTACTACGCGAGCTATGGACGATTTACCAACTCCATTAGGGCCAAGGACGAGAAGATGCTCGCCTTCCCGGACGGTGATATCGAGGGACTCGACAAGCTCCTCACCACCCCGCGGCCAGAGACCTGGAGCAACGATTGGAACACCTTCGAGTCGCACACCATCGAAACCCTTATGCATTGTGCCCTGAATATCTGCTGCACTATACAGCTCCGGCCTTGGAGTCGAGTAAGAATGAGAGTGGACTCTATGCAGGGTCGAAACTAGTGTGTAAACTCTAGAGGTGTAGCCTGCTAACTCGGAAAGATCTTTGAAGGAGTACATCATACGACCACCAGCATCGGCGAGTGAGAGCATAAGACGTTTGTTAGTAATAAACCCCTTCATCCTATCTGTTTCACGCCCAGAGCCTGTAGTTGCACCAGCGAGCTCGACAAGACCGCCGAGGCCACCCCAGGCGGGGAGAAACACAGGCAGTGATGTAAAGAGGTATCCTAACGCCGCTACGAGTCTTTTAGATAAGTTATCTCAAACTAATCTAGGAGTATAGGACTTACACCAGCCATACTTCAAGACAAAGTCCTCAAGCATATTATAGCGGATCTTCATCTAAATTTGGATGTAATGTGAGTAAAAAAATCATGGCTACAAGGGTTGGGTTAATGCCCATACACTATAAATGCCTTCCATAAGCTGTTTCAGGTCCTTGAAACCTTTCTCCAAAAATACTTTCTCCATTTCTGCACCACCATAAAATGCAACCTCTTCGGCATTGCCAATTAAACGTGCTAGAGAGTAAATAATGTTAGCTAAATGAAACTTCCCTTCCGATAGTTCAGCTTACTGTGTAATCCTCTGAAATCCCCCTCTTTTCTCCCCTGGGCAGCGGCAAGCCTTCCAAATGGAGGGGAGAATTTCTTCAGCATCCATGCGGTTGCACCATAATTAAACAAAATGCCTCCCAATGCAAGTGGCCCCAACGATCTTGCAAGCTGATAGTTAAAAACTACCAAATCTAAGAATGGCTTCCCAAGAGATGAATACAACGCGGCAGCTGAATCACAGAATAATGGCAGATCGGAAGTGATGAATTGATCTGCGCCACCACCTACAAGGCCGCCATCGAGATTCTGTAGCTTATAATAAGCTTGTTTATCGTTTAGGTACAGATCATGGATGTACCGCGTTAGTCGTGTGCGGAATGCTATAGAGATCTTTGACTGGAGGAATTTAATCTATACCACGATTGGTCAGTACGCAGGCAAAAGAGGGAGTTCTGAAATAACTCTTAGGGCTGAAAGTGTAATTACCATTGCATTACAATAAACAGCTGGTACTCCGACACTAAGCCATTTACCAATTCCCCAAGCAAATGCTTTTCCGTTCCCCGCGACAAGATCTCGGACAATCTCACCATCTAGTCGTGCAACTACCAAGCTCAGGTACCTACATGTATTTAGGGTGTCAGCTTAGGCTCAGCCCTACGCATTCCGCGGATCACATGTTAAACAGGGCCTCACGTCCTACTAATCAAAAAGAACGTGTGTAGTAACAACAAGAAACTCTCCTTGCTCGTCAATCTCGGTATCATGATACTGAGAAGACTTAGAAATTGATGCAAAAATGCCAGGTTCAGCCCAGGCTTGGTATTCACTGGCGGGCCTTCCCCACCCCCCACTCCACTTTGAGATTTGAAGCCCCGCCCCCCCGGAGGTTCGAGGAACAGGCGCCTATGTGCATCGAAGGTGGTAGATTTTGTCGGATTTATGACCACTTTTGCCGTGGTCTTTTTGTAGGGAACATAGATCAATCGCGAACCTGAAATTATGATGACGATGATGTAAGCGCTTGCGGAGCTGAATTCCACCACAAAAACTTACCATCTTTCAGCTGGATGGCAGAGTTCCGTCGGACTAACACCCGCCCTCGACCTTCATCCGCCTTTCTATAACGGCGGCGACGTTCCCAGAGGCCGCCAAATATTGCACATAGCACCGTCGCGGCTAGAATACGGAGAGACTTTGGAGATGACTGTAGGAGCTTTACATATTGCTGTAGCAGCGACGATAGAGCCGGTCGGAGAGTTGACTGGTTGGCCATAGTTACAGAGTCTCTTTGGCCGGAGACAGTCACGAGCCCGGCATAAGGCGAAAGAGGTTTTGTTTTATTGTTGCTGCTGGATAGCTAGCTGGAGGGTTGAAGGCACTACAATTTAGCTATATATAGATGATGATGATGCGGAGAGGGGAGACGATGATGGGGGTTTTGAAGGAGAACTGGGCCTAGAGAGACTGTGGGGTAGAGGAATCTGGGGAAGAGGACAAGTTCAAAACTATTATCACAAGGGAATAGGCTAGTTCGGTGTTGAAGAACGCGCGTGAGCCTCAACAGCCGCCGAGGCATGTGACGAAGGGGTCCCGTTGCACTTTATGTAAATGTTCCGGTATTGTTTAGTCATCATGCTGGGGGTCGCTCTTCCAAAGGCAGGCTGCTTGTATGTACCCTAACAAGCCAGAAGTCAGGCACAAAAAATCTTAATGACAGACCATCCCTAACCCTATATGTAGTCTCGAGTCAGACAGCTTAACGGGTGTCATTCTCGCGCCCACCGTGGCCAACACTATCAGTGACAGGGTCCCTGTAGGCTAGAGTTTTGATTTTACTATAGATAATTAACTTGTACTAACACTTCAGGCCTTGTTAAATGTATGTAGTGTAGTACGGGGTGGTAAATATGTATTCTTAAACGAAAAGTGATCAGCACAGAGAAGGGTATGCTATGTGAACAGTCAATTCATCATATTAAAAATAGTAAAAACTAAAGCAGCTAGGGAAACCTTAGGCCATACAGGACTGGTGTCATTCGGCTTGTAAAACCGCCTTGAGGAGAGGTATATGTAAAGCCCCTACCCAAAAGTTTTCATGAAAGCCCCAAAAGCAGTTGTGTGGCGAAACCCATACAAATCTACCTAGCAACGGGTTCTCTGCTAAAATATTTTATTACACCTTAACCACTTCTTTTTACTATACAAAGGGCTTCTCCCAAGGGTCGAAGTATTTTACCTCTATTCATCGTTATAATTAATTGTGTTGTGGTTCTACGGAACCTGGTTCCACCTAGTTTGGGTGGTAATTGGCCCTTTCACGAAAACTTTTGGTAGGGGCTTTACATGTAGTTTCGGAAACCCGCTGGAATTCATTATATTTGCTGTAAATATGTAAAATACCTAACCCTGATGCCAAGCTGCCCCCCCCCGGTTATCGCTTGCTGTTTAGTGTCGGAGAAGCCGTTTAATCCACCCGCACGCACTGCCACATACAGCGCCACAACCTTCACTCGGGCTTTCGAAACGAAAGAGAAAAAAAAAATTAACCGTAGTTCCCCGAATCCCCGATCTATCATCGCATTTGCAAGAAACAACCATCCCATTTATCTCCACCCCCCCGCCTCAACCACCACCTCCACAGTCGTGCTCCCCCCACCTCCACAACACATATAGAAATGCGCTCCTCACTCGTTCGAAGCCCCGCGGTCAGGCAATTGGCTGCCCGCCGTTTCGCATCAACTGCCTCAGAGACCGCCGCCAAGACTACTTCCGAGGCCTCTGTGAAGGCTCAGGAAGCGTCAAAGAAGGCCCAGGACGCCGTCAAGGTTGCTGCTGGCAAGCTTGGTGCCGCTGCGAGCGGTGTTGGGAACTCGCTGTTGAAGGTTGGGGGCAGAACGGGGAAGCTGATCCATACTATCAGTGGTGAGTGCTTGTCGTGTGATGCGGAGTCGTTGATGAGGTTTATCCGGATATATCACGTTTTCCCCATGATATGGATGGGATGAATGACCTCAATTCAATGACATGTGCTAACTTGGTATGGGTTTTTGATAGGCATGATTCCCCCGGCTCAGTACTACGGCCGCGTTGGTCTTGAACTGTCGAAATTGGTCTTCCAAGGACAGAAGATGGCACCTCCGTAAATACCCCCACTCCCACTCACAATATATCACTCATATGTCATCGGTCGCTATATATCAACATTGCTCATCACCAATTCCCACGACTCCCCTGACTATCATTGACCCTTACCCCTTATAACCCCCCTCCCCCCCCTATTATCACCCCTAATTAGTAACCCCACGTTCCCACTAACTCCCGCTCAGCAAGCTCGAGACCTTCCGCACTACCTTTTCTCCCGTAATCAACACCCTCAAAGGCCTCCGCTCCGCCCCTTCTTCGACAATCTCTAACATCTCGTCGCAAACCGCCTCCATCAACTTGTCTCCTCGCCACCTTCTTGAGCGCTTTCAGGGTGTCTCCCGCGCTCAAGTTGTCGCCGGGGGCGTTTTGGCTGCTGAGGTCATTGGCTTCTTCACGGTCGGAGAGATCATCGGGAGGAGGAAGTTGATTGGATACAGGGGCGCTGAGAACCACCACTAGATGTATGTAGTCTAGATAGAAAAGGGCGTAATCTTTGTAAAGGGGATCCGGGTGTTTTTTCTTTTGTAGGGCGGGATATGCGTCATGTGATAAAATATGATGGGTTTGTGAATTCAAAAAAATGAGGTGTGGGGATGTTGGGAGAGGGGCTTTGTATAATCTTTTAGAGTGTTTGCATAAAAGAACTTTTTAACAACCTTTTCTTTACTTCTTTTCAACTATTCAGGTTTAAGTCGGGCGGACACTGGTACTTGGAGGTTTGAAAACCGTTATTATCAGCGAATGTAGCCAGTTGCTAATCTTATTCAATACAATATAGTTTTTATAGTTTTGTAGCATATAAGGTTAGAATGACAGCGGGACTGGGCACGTCACGTAGATGCCTTGTCTTGCTTCATCCGTGATAATCTCCCCCTCTCATTCCTCCAATTGTGTCCCTCTAACAAGTCCTAAGAAGGACGTCTCGTCATGTCTCAGCATCAACTGAGAAACGTCCGTCCCCTTCCTTAACCGCTCCAAGTAGGCTAAGAGAAAGAGATCACAGAAATTGTGTAACATCACCGCCACATCACACACAGTACCCGGGCACTGCTCCGTACACAGTAGTATGTAACTCAAAAACAAGGCAAGTAAGCCTCGGCTTTACTTATTCACCTTTATATAGAATTATAACTATTGAAATCACACGCTAAACTGCTAGCTATGGTGGATCGCCGGGGGGGGTTGCTTTGGTTTTTGGTTTTTGGTTGGGCAGCTTGCACCTACAGTTGTTCCAACTGCATGCGCAGTTCATCCGATCAATGTCTCTCGAGTGCATAAACCTTAAAAGGCTGTCTCGATATATGGCACATACATGCATGTACCTACATGTACTTTCGGCTACTACTATATACTACTACATGTATGTATATAAGGCTTCAAGGTTCCATATATGTTTCAACTCTAGGGTAGAAGAGGCATTCCTACTGTGACGGTACCATTACCAACATTGATCGATTATGGGTGTGAATTTCTTAGGAGATGCGGTCCTGTCGTGGGGGGCTGCTGGTGTTCCACCTTCTCTTTCTTCACTTGAGTGAGAATGGGTAATAGGCAGAATGTAGCTTACGTTGCCTACTAACCCCATGGATGTGTTGAAGGCTACTAGCCTGGTACGGGTTCTTTCTCCGATTAGCTACATACTTGCTGTACTTATGTAGGAAATATCCTTCCTCTTTCAACAGCTTTCTAGCTGAGGGCGCCCAAGAGAACATAGAACCTTAAATCAAAGGCACGACTGTATCTGAACGATCAGAGCGCTGGTAGGGGTTTATGTTCGTAGAGGCAGGAATCAACATGAAAGCCAAGATCTTTGGAAGACCTACAACTCTCGGATATCTTCCGAAATGTATTATCAGATGTCCCGAGTTTTGCAATTACGTTTCTCGGAGCTTTTGGTCTTACTATTCAGCCTTGGGCCGAGATCTTGCGCTCTACTAGACCTTGACTCTAGGGATGGCCGCCATTTCACACCGCGCTGCGTGTGTACGTCCCTTTGCTATCCACATTTTGGAATGTATGCTTTACATCACCTGCGTAATCAGATTTCTAAAGCTAATCGCTTGGCCCCCACCCCCCTTTCCATAAGGCTCCTAGTAAGCGAAGTCCATTGGACTCTTCAGTACTCAGAGGACTTAGAATGGATTATGTAGGACTTAAGCGCTTAGAGGCTTGTGACGGGGTTTAGAGGAGCCTCACCCGTCAGTCCCATCGGAGGGTTCGCCGTCAATGACTGCTAATGAGTATGCCCGACAAGCGAAATCTGTATTACCTACATGAAATGGTGAGCTGAAGGAAGTCCTGTTTCTGTGGATACCTGCTCTGTAATCCGGTAGATACATACATGTATCAGGGGCATCTTAAATGCGGGACCCCATCACCCGTCTAGCAGTAGTGGGTTGCAATTACCGTGATGGCAATTTAGATGAAGTCCTTGTAACGACGATTGGCAACACGGTATGACATTCCCTTCGCGTTTAAAGCGCCTGTTCCTTAAAGTGGGATGGACGGATATCTTAGGTCGATCCCCGCACCAGACAACCCCTGGCCCTGGCGCGCGGTGGGTGTGGCTGACACTTGCTGAAGGGGCGCGTAATATCTACATACATGTAGTTAGCTGTCGGCACCTGCATCTCCTGAGTGGCATCCATCCATCCATCCCTCCATCCCCTCCATAACCCAACCCACAGAACCCACAGAGGTACCGCAGCTGGTGGGTACTCTTACAACACTGGCTGGCATATTGTAATGTTTACCCCCCAAACCCAACCCAACCCACCAACCCAGACCCAGCCTCAATGAAGGATCATCGTATCTCACCGGCCCCTCCTCAGAAAGTGCAGAGAACAGAGTTACTGGGGTGGTAAAAATGTGCATAGCGATCAGACAATACGACCAGGGGTGGTGGTAGGTAGAAACTCTTCAAGTCAGGAAGGAGGAGGAGGAGGTGGTGGTGGTGGTAGTGGTCATATACGATCACCCCCCCCCCCCCCTCACACACCCTCTCTTCGTTTATTAAATATATATAGCTTCCTCCCTTGCCCGGTTTACAAAATCAATACAGAGCTACTTTTTGCTTCCGTTTTGCGATACCATCAATTTGAATGCAGTGACCAAGTGACTTATCCAACTACGCACCACCACGATGAGAGGCACAGGCACCGACATCCGTGGCCTCCTCGCAGTTCTCCTTGTGACTGGTATCCTGATTCCTTTTCTCACGGCAGTACGTTTATTCATCATCATTCGCAAGACGCGCATTGGGAAGTTTTCGGCGGCCTATTTTGGAGAGGTTTTTTTGGTTGTGGTTGCATTGTTGAACACCGCTGAGACGGTTCTGTGGTCTTGGAACTCGTGGGAGGAACTGAGTAGTGGTGTGGATGCGGTTGGCGAGAGATACCTCCAGGTGAGCTCAACATCTATTAGTTAGAGATCGGGGCGGGTCTTTTCTGTTCCGGAGCCTGCGCCTCTCTCTTTTCTCAAGGGCCTTTCGGCTTTCCCCTATAGAAACGCAAGATTATAAGAGAGATAGCTATACAATTGCTATAAATTTAAGAGCCTGGTATAGGAATTAGAAACAGCTTGTTAACGTCACTTTTTTCTACTATAGCGAGCATTCTGGGCGTCCATAACCTACACCGTACATCTCTGGGTTCTCAAAGGCGCCTTCCTCTCCCTCTACTACGACCTCATACCGACACTCAACTGGAAGTCTCGATGGCTTCTCTACACCACCACAGCATTGACAGTGTTGTCCTTTCCGGGGGTTCTGACTGGCCAGATGCTGTTTTGTAGACCTATTAACCGGAATTGGTATTACTCCTCCCACCACCACCACCACCACTAATCCTGGTCATTAATTGCCTTGCAGGAAAAGCTGACGAAAAAACAAACAATATAGGTCCACGGAATCGGACTACTGCACGCACATCACCTCTAGGACTTGGATTGTGGCTTCCTCATGGACCAATATTGCGACCGACCTACTCAGTAAGCTTGGCCCTACCTACCGTACCTCATTCCTCATGCCGCGCCTACTGGCAATGGCCGAATTATCAATTACGACCTGAGATGAGTAATATGCATTTCTATAAGTGTATACTCAGATGGGGCCGGAATTGATTTCCTGCCACTGCCAGCGATCGAAGGCCGTTCCCACGAACCACTCAACTAACCTACGCAGTCTCCGCAATACCACTCTGCATTATCTCGACATTAAAACTTAGCAGTCGTGAACGTTACGGATTTATCGCTATCTATGCCCTCTGCTCTCTTTCCATCTTTGCATCCATCCTACGGTTTTCCGTTCTCACTCACGACACTACTGTTTACCAACCTCCTGCCCTCAATACCCTACATGCGGTGGTCTTTTGGTCTACAATCGAGGTCCTCTGCGCGCACATCTGCTACTGCATCCCCGCTTTCCGTGTTCTAGTACGCAAGGAGAAGGAGCGCCGCCCCAGCAATGCGGCCAGCGAACGGTGCATCGAAAGCCGTGCTACAGTACGGACTACTCCTGTCGCTGGCGGTGGTGGGGAGTGGTTTGATTATGACGTTGTGTCGCCACTGGAGGAAAGCCCCGTTACGCCGTTGACTGGAGGTAGTGGTGATAGTGGTGTGAGAGGTGATAGAAGAAGTTGGCTTCCGAGAAGATGGTCGATAAGGGGCCCACCGGAGGTGAGGACTGTACCGGCGGGGTTGGAAAGGCAGCCTACAACGACAGAGAGGAGTGGTAGAGGGAGGGGCTGGACACTGGTTGCGACGGAAGATAGGGTATCGACAGATATGGTGTAAACTCTTTCCAGGACCTGCATATCGGAGTTGGATAGATTCAGTTTGTTGAAGATCCTTAGGGGTTCTCGTTTCCTTTGTCATTTTCCTTTGTCTCTCATGGAACCGGAGCTTGGGTTGGGCATTAATTCTGATTGCACGGTATGGCGTTGTTTTTTTGGTCTTGGCTTTGATGGGACTGTAACATATAACGGGAAACCTGTTGGGATTTCATTGATTAGATTGGATATAATGAGCTAGGTTAATCATTAGTTGGAGGGTCGGGATGTGATCAAGAGTTGATAGATATAAGCATTATTGGCTTGTGGACTGGGAGGTGACGCTTAGAAAGTTATAAATGAATTGACAGGGGAAAGTGTCAGACATGACGTGTCCAGTGCTATAATTTTCAAATCGATCATTTGAGCCATGGCCAGGGAACCGAGTGATTTCATGTGAACAACCAGTAGCTAAGCAACGGAAAAAAGATATTCCATTGGACTAACTCCATGCCATGCAACTAACTTAGACCACGCTAACCCGGAAACAGTAACGATGTTTTATCTCCCACTCCCCCCCATCTTTATTTAGTAGCGGGCCAAGATAACAAGAATCAAGCGCGCCAGAAGCCACAGAGCTTGTTTCAGTATCGGAGAGTCATATGTCAATAACTGGGCTACATAAAGTGCACTCTCCCCATAAGTAGTCATATTGTCTACAAGCACAGTCGCATGGGTTGGATGCAGTCACGGGAGTGATCAGAGGAATGGCGGGGTGTTGATTGAGACCTGGGGGATTATTAATATGTATCCGTATGAATTGTGGGTCGTAAGTCCCGCCAATAGGTATGTAGGTTCTAGTATGGAGATATATATCTCCAGCGTGGGGGATATCCCCACTCTTAACGCATTCCGTGCCCCTATTAATTCACGATGCTCTGGTATTCGGTCTAGGGCCAGAAGCTGGCCAGTCGGCGCTAGTAGTGAATAGATAAATAAGTATGTAGCAATATCGGGGGCGGGCAAGGCTGACAGCGGATAGCTACACTAGAAGACTTGAGATTTTAGTTGTAAAAAGAGTTTGGTTATACTACTATGGTATCTAGGCTACTTGTGTGAGTGTGTGAGTGTCTCCGGGGCTGTAGAGAACCCCCTAGTTAATCGATTATGTTAATGTACTGCCCTCTGTTCCTTCCGCCCCCTCCTAGCTGGCTAGCCATTCAGTACTACATGTAGTCAACAAAAAAGCATGGAGGTTCGTGTTGATATCTTTAGGGGGCAAGGGCTATGAATACCCAAATACAACTTAGCCTAGCCCCCCGCATTGCTGCATCACGAAATAGGGAAAGGTGTTGGCCACAGTCACGTCAAAGTTGGAGACACGGATTCCTGCATATCCAATACATGTACCTACATGTATATAGCAATCATTTAAGCGAATGTTTCAATCAGCTACACAAGCCTATATCCTGTCAGTTATTGCTTGCCTACATATTTATTTATTTACAAACCAAGGGCTAAAATTGGAACTCTGGGCATGATTCAATCACAAGGGTATGGGTGGCATAATAACTCGTCACGATTTTCTAAGCAACGCAGATCTTTCTACATTTATATAAGATCCACTCTAGTAAATAATGCCCTACAGTAATTATAGCTTAAATAACACAACATACCTGGTAATACCTATAATTCTCAACCAGACTGGCGCTGACACAGCCTGCACAGGAATGTTGACCCCGAATAATAGAACGTGGCGGTGAATGTCTTGGCAGTCACGGGATCTGTTTGTCGAGTGATGGGTTATGATTGAACCCTCCACACTCGCCTCCATCATGGGATTAGAGGTTAGGTCATGATGGGGTGAAAAAAAAATGTTTTAGCAACACCCCGTTTCGATCGGGGGACCTCCGGGTTATGAGCCCGGCGCGCTTCCGCTGCGCCATGTTGCTTGAATGAATCAGCCGGGAATCGAACCCGGGTCGGGCGCAATTCATATTGAATGGCAAGCGCCCGTGATACCACTACACCACTGAATCATGTTTCCCGTTAACCGATGGAGCTCTTTAACTCAGTTTCTATCGAGTTTGTCGTAGAATCATATGCGCTCGATTCTTAAATTTTTCACCCCGATAAGTACGTAAATCCAATGTCAAATTTCAAGGGAAAATCTCTCAGACTAAGCAAAAAAGCTGAGCGTGCTGTGTTCAGAACAAATTACCCACGATACACTATAAAGTCCGGCCTGCATTCCGGATGATGACCTCCCTCATTTACTGATTTTTTAGGGCGGAAACAGTTTTTCTTAGACATGAGGTGTAGCCATTGACCTTACCAGCGTTTATATACTGGAGATGTTGCGGCCTAGCTAAGAAATACTTTTATTACGGTGAGCTCGTAAATTAACAAAAAGGATAAAAGAAGCTCATTAATTCAGTCCTAACTCATTCAATTCATAGGACATGAAATTCTCGTGGAAGAAATGCATCTCGGATGCCATAGGTAGAAGAAAGGAGAAAACAATGCCCGCATAGCCACACAAAAACGCAAAAATACATGCATAATATGCATACAATCAATAGCCAGTATCAAATTAGAAATTAGGCAGAATAAAAGGAAACTCATATGATCATATAAAATCAAATCCAGTTCCCCTCAGGCTTCTCTACAACAGGAGTTCCTGCAGCCAGACTGTTCCCCCCGTTAACCCCCTCACATGACACTTCAAAAGGGTTCCTGTTACCTCCCCTCATTCTCCAGCCGTAAGCTGGATAACGGGTAGATTCTGCCCCTGTGCCCGACTTCTGCATCCCAAGGCTACTAAAAAGCCCCTGAAAAATCCCACTAGGAGGAGAGGGTTTTGAAGGGAGCTCCGGCTCTGCGGCTTGAGCATAGGGGCTTGAGCCTTTGATGTAGAAATGATGGTAGATACGGTATATTATAAACATGGCGAGAAGTACCGCAAGAGAAAGACTAACGGAAAGGCCAATTACCGCGGACTTCGGAAGGGTTTTCCTGGTGGGTTCTAAGGGCGAGGATTCTGAGGCAGAGGAGGTTCCGTTGGAAGTAAATATTGCCTCGAGCCCCGAGGCCCATGTTTCTGGTGTTCTTATAGTTGCGTTTCCACTAGGTCTATACAATCCTGATCAGATATTTTAACTCAAAATCTGGATTTTTCACTCCTTACCCTCCACCAATTTTGTCAGAGACAAGCCTTGGAACTTCCCATTCTGTCCCATTCGGTTTATACTCTGGAACCCAATCCAATGTCACCATATCAAACAGAGAAATCATATTTGGTTGCCAATCACATTCGCCCGGTAGCGTCCTTCCCCGGCGGCCGCCAATAGTCATGAGTTGTCTATTACCGACAACATGACAAGTGTGAGAGCGACGTTCGTCTTTCCCTTCAAAGATCTTAATCCACCGGAAGGAGGGTATCGAGAGAACGTAGACTTGGTCAAAGTTGTTAACGCCATCCCAACCCCCATATATAAAGCTTGATATATTGGTTTAGTGCATGTATGTATAATGGTGACAAAATAGGAGACTTACATATTGTGGCTGGAGTTATCGGGAGCGGAGACAATAACCATGCAAAAATCTACACGCGGGCTGGGAATGTCACCTGTGGCGGTTTGATTATACCATGTTCCACCGACGGCGATAGAGTTAATATCGAAAATGCCTATCTCACTCATCGAAACCTATCTATTGTTATTACAGTGGTTACAGATGTTTTTCGCCGAGAGATCGGTACGAACCAGTTCACCTGATGCAATATGTATGTTAGAACTATTATCGACCAAAGTTCAGAAGTAACTTACCTTTCCAGCTCATATCATCGACGGATGAGTTTTGGTAGCCACCTCCTAGGAGAACCAAGATCCCTTTACTACCAACATCTGGAATATTGACCATCTGGGCATTAGTCCTGTAAGAAGTATCGCCCAAGCCGTCTGTTCTAAGCCTTAAAGCACTCTCTTCCGTGAAATTGAATGCGTAGAAGGTGTTAACGGATGGAACCGCAGAGGTGGTATCTGATCCCGATACAGGCAGGGTCCCATTATCAATTCTACCACCAAGATGAAACGCAAGCCCTTGACTTGACACAACTGTGCTTGCACCGTTTGACAAACGCGGCATCATTACCGAATTGTTTCGAAACTCAATTGGTGTCCATGTTGTATTTCCCACATCATATCTCCACATTACTGTGTCGTCTGTAGTAGGTGCAGTATAGCCGATAAAGGAGTCGTTGAATGTACTTGTGGTACCCCCATAGAGATACAAGGAATTTTTCCATGGCCATAGTGCACCGCTTGTCAATGGGGGCGGAGGAGTGCCTTGGTGTTGTGCTTGGCTATCTAGGACTTTCAGGGGCATATCGCCCCGCCAGGACCACTGCTGACTCATATCTAATGATAACAAATTCTTGCCTAGAAGTTTGGAGAATGGTTAAAGAGTGATATAAATTTATAGGGTAGCAGAGGGCTGACTTATTCCTACTTGTTGAGTGCCAAGTTGCTTTTCTCCGGCGGGGTTTAGGTCGACGAAGACTTCCAATCCGCCGTCAATGTAGACCTTTCCATTAAGAATCGCGGCTTTACCAGAGAATTAACATTAAATGAAGTCTAAATAAATTATAAACTGGTAAGACTACTTACATTGATGATCCCACCGGCTGCAGACATTTTTAATAGGATCTAACTGTCGTGAGTGGACCACCAAAGACAGAAAAATGATATTAACTACGAATATGAGGAGGCCACTACTAGGGCCTAAATTTCTAAGACAGGAGGGACCATGAATCATTGCAAAGTATCGGTCGGCAAAACGAGAGTATATTGTAGGACAATTAAAGGGGCCGACACGACAAGTTGGAAGGTTTCCCAAGGATGGAGAAAGACGGTACGGTATGGAGGAGCTGGTGGGCACCTTACAGCCTTTATCGAACCTTAGGGAGAAGCGGGGGCATTGAGAAGGGCTGCACCATTCCACAAATATGTAAGACGGGCGAATAGCTAGCTACATGATGAGATATTGATGTGGTTCGCCTAATGGTTGAGTTGTAGCCTGGAATCATACATGCGTGTGTGCGCATGTGTGTACATACATGTATGTAGCTGGAAGCCAATAGGACAAAACGCGAGTATTCTCCAAGAACCTTAAGGTTTCCAATTTATGCTCCGCGAGGCGCAGTAAGAATTTCTTTTCTTTCTTCTTTCCTTCGATCACGTACGATAGCACCAAATCTGATAGTTGGTATAGACCGCGGGATAGAAGCATGTAACCATTTTTTTTTTCAGCGTTATCAAGTCCTCAAGCAGATGTGGCAGGCTTGCTGCGCTGAAGTCCCGCTTGATCATATCTAAGGTATGATATTTTGGCTTTACTACCTATGCTTGGACTTCCCGGGTCGCATTTCTATTGGCTACCGATTTGTACGTAATCTTCCTGCTTTCACGTAGAACCTCATATGCAAACTTAGGGGGAACATACTTACTCGATCCGAAAACCTAATTCGTAGAGTACCTACAAGTACATGCATACCATCGCCTCCTTAGGCTATTGCGCTGTTATGAACTTCTAGACTCAGGTAAGGAACGTGAAGTGAAGGACTTTCACGAGCATAAGCATATGCTTCTGTACAACTTGGGGTGTGCCTGCATTTTGACCGGTTTGTTTTTGAGAGCGCCTAAAACTGCTTCCTAGAATGATCCTTGAAACCTGTTGCTATCCCGAATAATGCCTTGCAGTGAACGGAGAATTGTGTCCATTGGTCAATGGTCCGTGTTTAAGCCGGCCGTTAGGGAATTAAGATCAGATCGCACAAAGATCATGACGGTAGAACGTAAACTTGGAGACCGGAAGATTATTTTTTCGATTTGTTAAATACCTGAGGTTAAGTTATATACGGCTGAGTGACTTGGTGCACAAGGCCGAAAGTGAAACTGATTGAAAATTACTCCCCGAGGGAAATTTTTCCATGGACTCTAAGTACTTACACATGCCGTTGAAATCGTTAGGGCTTCTTGGCCGCACATGCAATGCATGGAGCGAAGATTGACGTCGACGACATGTGGAGAATACCGCATCCCTCCGGAGGTTTTTTTTTTTTTTTTTTTTAATAAGCTCTGCTAGCTGAAACTTCTTATATTTGTTGATTTCCTCCTGGCCGTATCCCCCTTATTTGCGCATGTATGATGGGGGTGATGCCATTCGATCGAGCTAGCTAGGTAATTTTCATCAACCTTTGTGGTGTTTCGATCTAACAACTAATTCCCGAAGAATTATTAACAGAAACACTGCAATATTAAGGGACTAATAGAAACCTTCGGTTCCAGTAATAGATTTGTATGCAAGGGTCGTGTACCTTCCGTGTAAGGTGATATGGTCTATATTTACAGTGCGCAGTACACATTGCTCTGGTGCCACGTGCCTGGATAGTTTGACTGAAGAATCTGATCAAATCAGATAAACGCGCACCAGTTTTCAGATTTTTCAACCTCGGATTTCCTCTCGGAATCTTTATCCGAATCTGTTGGCGAGTGTGTTCCGAAGTTACCACTGCGACGGGAATATCAGGGCGTTAGGACTTGAAAGTCAAACACGGAATCAAGGTGTTATACATTGCCTTACATATGCCTTACTGTGGAAGGTGGGTACGGGCATACTAGAAACTCGAGTTTAGTTTGTTCTCTATGTGAAAGAGTAATATGTAGAGCCGGGTATGGTATGCGTGAAGCCTTCGACTCATATATTTGTAATTCTGCTAAGACGCATACAATTTAAGGTTTACAGGGACAGTTCTCTGGTCGGTTCCCATGCAGCCCTTTGTTGGTGAAAAAAATGGGGGGGGGGAGGGGGGGGGGGACTGGAATGGAATATTCATCTTTCTTTGTCCCATTCGACTATAAAAGTAATTATGAGTATCATCTCTAGTGACCTCCCTAATCAGTATATCTACTCCGGGCATAAAACTCTACGTACGTACTTGAACAATTAATTACTATAAATATGGTCAAATTGTTACAGTAGTTCTATAGAGGCTACGTATACGTATACAATAAAGTTTCGGTGGTGAGATGCTCATCAGATCCCCGTCTTCTCCAGAATTCCTCCTTTGACCTTGGTAGTACATGATACGTAGAGAAATTATTTCTCCCTCCCTCCCTCCCCCTCGTTCTCTTTGTGCTTGAGAGTTTCGTCCTGCTACTAACCTTCGGCGGCTCATGTGAGTGATGCATGACCAACTTCGTTGCCGGTAGCTAGCTACAATACGAGTGTAGTCAATGTTCTGACCTTTGATCGTTTCTTCTCAGGCGGCCCCACTCTATGACTGCGTTACATCTCATTCCGTCGTCCGGGGGGTGCAAAGGACTTTGTAGTCGAGTTTCGGCCCTTTGGCTCTGACGACCGAGTGCTAATATCGAGTTTAGGTGTCTTTGTTTAATTACTACTTTCTCCGGCACGCTGGGATCCCCATGGTCTTAGCTATAGCTTTTGATATAATGAGAATTATTTGAGAATATCAATTACCAAAACCGTGCAAATATGATTTTAGTCTACATATATGATCGGGTATTATACGACCCCATTTGAAAGTCACAGCGGAAGTGGCCTTCCCTTATACTTCTTTTGTGTGGGACGCTGAGCTGTTAATTACGTTTGTTGACAAGTATAATTAGTTGCAGACATGGCCCTAAACGCCATCTGTTACCCAGAAACTATCATATGATCAAAGGTTTTCTCAGTCTAGGATAATCAAAGGGCATCGAGAAGCCTCCAGCGTAGCCTTCGGAATGAGACCAGAACCTTGTGAGTTCCAGTACAAATAATCCAACATACCAACACTTCTGCACAACCTACTGTATTTCTCCCTTCTCCCTGTACAATGGAGCGAACTATCAGTAACAAACCAGGGGAGTCTAGCTACAGTGATCCCCCTACGAATGTTCTGCTACCGTTAGCATTATCTGCGTTTACAATTGCAGCTAGACGTCTAGGTACATCTCCAGAAAAAATAATAAAGCCGGAAGGTCTGCAACACGACCAGCTCTACATGCAAACTCTCACACCGCCTGCGGATATTGTGTCTCCAACTGTTGTAGCTGCAATGGATTACTACTTGAGCCTCAATTACCAGCTAGATACACCATCGTACTCTGGATCGGAAGAAGAAGCGCTACAAATGAGGATTCACCCTGCGTTAAGAAGTGTCGCACAAGCATCGACCATTCCCCGCAGACACTCCGCTGCGCTTGAGCCCTATCTAGGATCTAGAATGGCGGACATCAAAGCGGAGGATCTCCAGTTGCCTCGACGGGGAAGTTCATCTTCCCCGCAGAATACCGGTAAAAATGAGCATCATGTAATGGACGATGTAGATCAAGAGTGGTGGAAGCAGAAAGTAAAGGACGAGGGTTTCAATGATCCTGGAGTATTGCCATCAACATTGCAGCCAGTGACATGCACACAAGATATTACTCAAGAAGCGGCTGTGCCTGAACAGCAGATACATAATCCGCTTGACCCTAGATTGCTTGGAAACATTCCGTTCTCATATACGACAAACAAACTCCGCGGATGGGGTAGTGTATATCTCTTCAATTCGTCAACCGCAGATGCTTTTGTCCGGGCTATCCCCATCCAGTCTGCTCAGCCCAAACCCCGTCATACTCATGTGTCTCCAGACGATCTTCGTCGGGCTTTATCAGATTTTACAATATCCGCCAAGAGAATCAAAAAGGAGGAGGACAATGACGACGAGCCAAACATGATAAGCCAGCTTGTCAAAGTGAAAATTATCCCACAGCTAAGAACAAGCAGGCCGTTTTATATGCAGAAACACTTTCCAATAAGGAAATCAAGTTCGAGTAGAATCAGCAAACACGTTGCATCGCCACGGTACCACATCAGACATCAAGAAGAGAACTGTCGGGGAACAAAGGTTGAAATTCTGCAAGATGTAGTTAAAGTGGAGATGCAGGCCAAGAGACCTGCTGTACCGATACGTTAGTCTTATCCCCGAATTCTTCTAGCTAGCCCCTTTTTTCTTTCTCTTCGTACTAACCTTTAGGTCGTATACTAGATATAGAATATGCGCTACACCGCGCACCGCTTCTTGCGGCGATACTATTAAGTGAGCATGTGAAGAGGGGTGCTACTATAGAGATTCCACTACTATTTCCAGAGGTTTGGGAGGATGCTGTAGAGTGGATGTATACCGGAAATGCTGCTTCAAACGTCGATCCAAAGGTCAGGGAGACGATCGAATATCTTGGTGGAACGATTTGATATAGTTTCTCGTTCTATTTTCTGTTGTGGATTTTATTATTAATGTCTTCTTGTGTATTTCTCATAGCATATGATGGGTTATCTGGGGCTATTTCTTTTTTAGAGAGGGCAGGAAAGGGTAGAGCGTAACGATCTGATACGGATATGATGCGGCGTCATGAAAGGAAGGTTGATAGCTGCTCTGAAAGCTCGACTTGGGTATCGAATTATCGTATTACTCTTATATGGTATTAATTAGACTCAACCTTTCCAGCCGTTTGAAATCAAAAGATAGCCAAAACATACTAGGTTGAGCTAGGCTGAATCTCTTTACACCAAAGCATAGCTGTGGGGGGAATTACAATTATAGTTTCTCAATTAGTTCTAAAAGGCTAACTATTTTTTCTATACCAGCTGAAAAGATCAATATCAGCTGGGGGTCAGGAAGAGCCCGTTGCATTTCCAGGCGTCACGTCAGAGACGGGCGAGTGAGTAATAGATGCGTCCGATAAGAATCTTTCCCTTGGTGGGTACTAAGAAGATAGCGTACATAACTCTAAACTTTGATTAACCTATCTATAATTCCCTTCACAAAAGCATGTAGTAGCTCCAGCCCCAAGTCTACGGAGGAAGCGCCAAGTGCACCCTTGACCAAAAAGTCTGTCTTCTTGTACCAACTACTTCTTATGCTGTCGAACGAAGAGTGACATCTCATGTCTGAGCCCCCGGCCCCCCCACCCAACTGACGATAACCCCCCCCATTTCAATATAGACCAAGTCTAGACCCCGCTCGACAGGACAGGCCTGGACGCATATATGCTGCTGTGCGTGCGCGAAACAAAGACGGGCAACAACAGTAAAGTCTCTACTCAATACCTGTAACCCCAACGCTCGAATAAAGAGAGGGCATGGAAAGGCAAAGCGAGTACCTACCTACGTAGCGCCGCCGGTTGTGGTGATTTGCGTAACCAGCACAGTGGAAATGAAATGATCAGTGTAGGTACATACTTCATGTACCTACATACCCAGCCGGCCGGCGCGGCCAGCACGCCGTACCTACATGTACCTACTGGACCGGTATCAATGAAAAGCCCCGCCCACGCTCCGGTCAGCGCCCAGGTGGTGGTGGCGGGGCGTAAGTCGTTATGCCCGTTACCCTGCATCTACAAAAAAAAAAAAAACTCGGATTATATCCCTATCATATCAGCTCGAGAGGCCTTTAAAAACGCTGGACCGGTACCAACTGCGAGCGAAGATTGAATTCGAATTAAAGAACGGTGGGGGTTGTCTCTTTTAGGCGTTGACGTACATGTAAAGAAAGAAAGAAAAAACTACACCATGAACACGGTAGGTACATGTAGTAGACAGCTCCATGGGTATGTAGTTATTGGGAATTTGGAATAAAAGACAGGGCTCGAAATATAGGGCATGTGATTAACAGGTATCTCTAGGCGAGTGAAGATATCAAAAAAAAAAAAAGCTCTTTGTATCTGGCAAAAGAAGAAACTTTACTGCATTACTATGGTCAGAAGGGGCTGGAAAACAACATACAAAGTCATTTCTTTGTCTCCCTCTCTGTCTCTCAGGCCCTACTAAGCATGGTCTGAGGCCTACATGTGGAGGTGGGGAAAAAATTAAGACGACCAGCAAGGGACTCGAACCCTCAACCTCGGTCTGAACCTCATAGGAGGACCACGCGCTACCATTGCGCCAACCGGCCAGTGTGCTGGCGGCTAATGTTTGTCCATTTTTGAGAGAAAAAAAGCTTGCATACGCAGCCTTGTTCTTCTGCCAAGAGATGCCGTGGCGCTAGTCTTGTTAAGGGCTCTTATGCAGGCGGGGAACCTGAGCTAGGACTTCGATTTTCCAATGCTGAATAAAAAACTATTAAATTAAAAGAAATAGATACAAAAAAACTAATTACATATTGATCTGATTCGTGAGTCTCATAACGCCGTATATACTTCATATAGCCCTCTATGGGGTAATAGTAGTCCTCATAAATTCATAAAAGCACTCATAGCAAGTAGCTATAGTGCTAGCTACAATTCATGTCCTCATCACATTCGTAAAACCCCACAACAACCCTCCCTCCAATAGATCTACACGATCCTCTCCTTAATGATATACTCCCCCGGGCTAGGACTCCTATGCCTGTGCCTGTGGCGCCTACTCCTCCTGCTGCTTCTCCTCTCCTCCACATACTGGCCACTCCCCCTCCTCGTCGCCGTCGCATACACCTTCTCCCTCATCAGCTCCTCATCCTCTCGGCGGTTCTGCACCACCACCATGATGGCCAGGATCGCAGAGATGAGGAAGAGGATGATGTTTGCGATCCCGAGCCCCATTGCCGCCTTTGCGAGGTCGCAGTTGTGGTCGTCGCGCCACACGGGGTCGACGGTGCTCACGAAACCCGCGGGATAGACCTTTGTCGCGCCGTCCGTGGCATAGAAGACTTGGTCCTGGGCGGAGTTGCACTGGCGGGTGATGTCGGAGATGAGGATGACGCCGGCGATGAGCCCCGGGAGCAGCAGGATGTCGCCGACGGCCATCCAGTAGGCTGTGTTTCGGGCGCGCACTTGAGTGATGAGGACGCAGAAGGCCCAGATTGAGGCGAGCAGCGCGACGATGAAGAGGCAGAGGACCCCGGCGGGGGCGACATTGCCGTTGGGGTTGTAGATGTTGACGAGGGCGGCGAGGATGGCCCAACAGGGGATCAGCGTGAGGATTTGGAAGATGCGGACTATGGTGAGGGCGGTGGAGGTACCGTCGCTTCTCGCCATGGTGGTCTGGGGGGGTGTTCTGTGGGAAGGTCAATGGTTGGGTTTCCAGGTAGGTAGGTAATGATTGGGACGGGTGACGACTGGATGTGATAGTCAGGAGGTAACGAGTGGCATGGAGAGGACGGGACGGTGGCGGCTGCGTGGGTAGTTATAGATGGAGGGGAGCTTCGTTCCTCTCTGTTCTATACAGTTGGCGGGTACGTAGTACAAGGCTCTGGCATTAGGTGGGTGAACAATTGACAGGTGAGAATCCGTTCACTCACTAAATCCCAGACCCTTGTACATAGGTGCAACATACCCAGAGCAGAACCTGTCTGGAGTTCAATTCACCTTCCCCATGCGTGCCCTAACCTCCCATGCAGCCTTATGACGCTGCTGGAAGCAATTAGCAAACATCGGTATCGGCAACACGAAGCCTCCGGCCGCTGGTTGGATTGTCGCTCGTATGTTCTGACAGGCATGAATAGGACAGGGCCATGTGACGTCACTGCCAGTATCCCCCCGCAAAGAGTTGTATGTAAATACCTACATATAGTAATATGTAGTTGATCCCTGATATGAGTGATGAGTGGTGGACTACGAAACAAATTAGTTGCTGATGATCGGGAAAGGAAGGAGAAGGTGATTTAAATAAAGTACTTACATACCTCCCTCCCTCTCTCTTCCTAGTCGTTTTTGGGAGGTGCCTTCTGCCAAGTGCGATGGGATGGGCAATTCTTAAATATTAGATATGTACATGGTAGAGAGACACCATTGAGTCAAGCAATAGGTGGTGGAAAGACGTAAAGCAACCAATCAGACCTTCGGACCCGGGCTGTTCTTTGAGAGCTGACGGACATACTTGTACTGCATGTAAAATAGCTACTCGTTATGACATCCACTTGGAGGGGATTTGGTGCCAGTGCTGTAATTGGATATGTGTTCTCCTGGCGATTGGGGTGCCTGCTAATGCTTTATGGGATAATCCTCGGCTTATTTTACTTTGGGGTGTAGTCAGTATGTGGGGGAGAAGAGTGTGTAGGTTCATTTGTTACAGAGAGGGTGGTGTTAGGTTCCCAGTGGCTAGCGCAAGGATTCATGTCTAACTTACATGCATATATATTACGAGACAGTCAACTAGAGAGACATTCTGCCTTTATCATGACACCTACTCGTATATTGTATGCATGGCTAGACTTAAAGTTCAAGCTTTCTAGTCTCAGGATCGAAGGCTTGTTTCTCACATATGAATATCCGGGGACAACACTTCGATTGAGATGACTACAAGCACCCGGTACATGGAGGTAGATGTATGTACCTACAAGGGTGCGATAAGTCGTGATACTACGATATATAAGGCTGAGAGATTAGTATTATTTGTGGATAACAAGCAGCCTCTGGAAGTCATCTTCAAACAGTCGATTATGTAGAAGAAGAAGAAGAAGAAGAGAATAGATAGAGGGTTAGGGCTGATTTAGAGTAGATACAAATGATTATTATGGGGCTTGGCACGCTTGTGACCTCAACCCGTGGCTACGAACAAACTGAACCGGACAACGTGAACTATCAATCAAAATCAATCAATCAATCAGCTCTTCTCACTCACTCTCTCACTCACTCTCTCTTCTATTCCTCTCTTCTATTACTCTCTCTTCTATCCCTCTCTCTGCACGAACATCATCATCTCGACATCTCGAACAGTGTCTGGGGTAGCTTCAGAATACCCATTTCCAAGCTCATTGATTGTTTTACTTACGACTCTCGAGATATAGCTCTCAAGATGACCTCCCCCGACGACCTCAACCCCCCCAGCTACCTCCGCGGCTCTGCACATAGCACCCTCTCCGACCCCTTCGTCACCTCCTCCTCCCCACCCCCTCGCCGTAAATCCCGCTTTACTTCGCAAAGCACACACACCCTGAACAATATCAACACCACCACCACTCCCAAGCCCCGTCGAGAGTCTATCCTCACCGGGTCCGAGGTCTCTTCCCCACCAAACATCATGCTTCCGCCGCCGGCAATTACCACATATGCCTATGCACGTAGCCACTCTTCCTATACCAACCAGCGTTCCCCTCTCCATACCCTCCGCCAGCAATCAAAGCACCTCACCTCACAGCTACAGGAGCTCCTCGACGCACAGTCGACTGCGCTCATGTCTGGGGGGACCTTTGCGCCCTCTGACCGTACCCCAAAGCAGCAACAGCAGCGCGGTGGTGGTGGCCGCAAGGGTCCGGCGCCAATGTCGCTCGGTGATGCCCGTAGTGGGATCATGCGTAGCATGGAAGAGCTTGCAGACATCAAGGACATAGAGGAGGATGTCTATGCCTCGCAAATCTCCGACCGCGAGGCCCTAATAAAGACAGTCACTACATGGGGGGAAAAGACGAAGCTGCTAGAAGCAGAGATCCACACCATCGAGGAAGGTGCAGAAGGCCAGCGCATGGAAGAACTCCGGGCCGAGAAAGGCGAGCTCGAATCCGAGATCCAGAAGCTCCGCGCACACCTGGCAAAGATGGAGGACAAGCTCGCGACGGTGTCGATTCAACTCTCGGAACACGAGTCCATCGTGTCCTCAAAGACATCATCGTACAAGGCGTCCCTCTCAGCGCTAAAGACAAAGACATCCAGTTTCCTCGCATCCCACCGGTATGCATCTCCCGCGACTGCCACCGAGTCCTGGACGCTCGAGTGCGAGGCCCTCACCGAGAAGCGCGCGCAGGCCAAAACGGAAGGGACGGCGCTCCGCGATGGAATCGTCCTCTGGAAGGACACGCTGAAGCTTGTCGGCAGCTTCGAGGAGCAACTACGCACACGCATGGCCTCGGCGAAACGCAGCAGGAGCGACAATATCAAGCCAAAGATCCTCCAGGACATTGAAGAAACTATCGGCATGCTAGAAGAGATCCTGGCGCTCGCCGAAGGCCGGGGCTGGAAGCTGCTGTGCTGCTGCGTGGGCGCAGAACTACAGGTGTTCCTGGAGGCGCGTGAGATGATGAAGAAGAGCATGGAGGCCGACCAGCAAGCTGCGGGCACGGCGGTAACGGGGGAGCGAAGCACCCCCACTCCCGTGTCGAGCACAGTGTCAGCCATCGAGACGTCGAAAGACTCGGAGGACAGCGGGAGCCAGCAGGAAGAGCGCATGTCGCATTCGAGGAACTCGCTCCGAAGCAGCTTTGGGCTCGGGCCGAACAACAGCACTCGGAAACCGCTCAGCGGGTTGAGGAAGAGCCTGAACCCACCACCAGCGGCGGGGGCAGGAGGGTTGAGCCTGATGGACCGCCGCAGCGACGATGGACAGTCGCCGCATGAGAATGATGGCGACGATGAGAGGGATGAGAGCGTGGATCTGCTGTTGAAGGTTGATAATGTGGGAGACGACTTGAGGGATAGGCCTGATTATTCGCCGCTGGATGATTAAGAGGTGGGTGGTGGGTAGTGGGCGGTGGGGTGTTGGTCGGTTTTTCCTTTTTATTGTGGGTTTTTATGGCTTTTCTTTTCTTTTTTTATAGCTGGATTTTAGTTATCTTCTTTGGCCTTTATTTCTTCTTCCCCTCTGGCCCTCTTCTTATTGCCGTAAATTATGTCGTTCACTCACTGGGACTTTTTTTTCTTTTCTAGACCTTTTTTTGTCCTTATTCTTTCCGGGGGTGGTTTTGATCAGATATACGGTATCGGCAACACGAAGCCTCCGGCCGCTGGTTGGATTGTCGCTCGTATGTTCTGACAGGCATGAATAGGACAGGGCCATGTGACGTCACTGCCAGTATCCCCCCGCAAAGAGTTGTATGTAAATACCTACATATAGTAATATGTAGTTGATCCCTGATATGAGTGGTAGGCCTGATTATTCGCCGCTGTTGCTGATGATCGGGAAAGGAAGGAGAAGTACAATAGGTTCTCTTTCCCAAGAGCCGCCCGCTAGATATGTCTTTTTTTTTAATATCCGATATGTACATGGTAGAGAGACACCATTGAGTCAAGCAATAGGTGGTGGAAAGACGTAAAGCAACCAATCCCCTGTTTTGTCCAATATACTTGTACTGCATGTAAAATAGCTACTCGTTATGAAAGGACGGTATCGATAGGCTGTAATTGGATATGTGTTCTCCCAACAGATGACGAGTCTGGCTGCTCTCCCCTCTCGGAGGAGGTTCATTTGTTACAGAGAGGGTGGTGTTAGGTTCCCAGTGGCTAGCGCGTTACATGCATATATACATGAGACAGTCAACTAGAGAGACATTCTGCCTTTATCATGACACCTACTCGTATATTGTATGCATGGCTAGACTTAAAGTTCAAGCTTTCTAGTCTCAGGATCGAAGGCTTGTTTCTCACATATGAATATCCGGGGACAACACTTCGATTGAGATGACTACAAGCACCCGGTACATGGAGGTAGATACTACAGGAGTACCAGTGGTCATAATCATATATTGTATATAAGGCTGAGAGATTAGTATTATTTGTGGATAACAAGCAGCCTCTGGAAGTCATCTTCAAACAGTCGATTATGTAGAAGAAGAAGAAGAAGACAAGAAAAGACAAGAGCGGTATCTCAAACATGCTCTACCACTACCGGTAGGCCACGCCGTCAGACCCGTGGCTACGAACAAACTGAACCGGACAACGTGAACTATCAATCAAAATCAATCAATCACGGCTACGGCCGCCCCACCCATGCCCATGCCCGTGTAGATCCGCGCCCGCTACACCCGCGCCCGCACCCAGGCCCATATCCAGGTCGCCCGGTGCGCCCCACCCCCCGCGCCTGCCCGAATACCTCTCTGCAACGCCCCACCCGCCCATCCTGGTTGCCGCGCCGCCGGCCCACCGCTCCATGTCGCCAACAGTGTATGCAAAGCCGGGGCTGTCGCGGCACCTCCAGTCCCACACGGCATACCAACCAGCGTTCCCTCCATACCCTCCGCCAGCAATCAAAGCACCTCACACCACAGCTACAGGAGCTCCTCGACGCACAGTCGACTGCGCTCATGTGGCGGGGACGCGCGACCGTACCCCAAAGCAGCAACAGCAGGCGTGGTAGTTTGCGAATACCTTCAGGTGCGCTCGGTGATGCCTGTAGTGGGATCATGCGTAGCATGGAAGAGCTTGCAGACATCAAGGACATAGAGGAGGAAGCTCTGCATTGCGTTTGCGAGCTCGTCCTTGCGCGATGACCAGTCGCGGCAGACGGTGACGTCGAAGTAGAGGCCGAGATCCACACCATCGAGGAAGGTGCAGAAGGCCAGCGCACGGTGAGGAAGTGGGGGCGTAGGCCGCCAATCACAAGCTTGACTGGCAAAGATGGAGGACAAGCTCGCGACGGTGTCGTAGATGACGCCCCAGCAGCCGTTGTTGACGTTCCAGAAGGAGCCGCGGCCAAAGAGGAAGACATCCAGTTTCCTCGCATCCCACCGGTATGCATCTCCCGCGACTGCCACCGAGTCCCGACGCCGAAGAAGTTGGTGAGCCATATGGTGAAGAAGGGGACGAAGATGGCGATCATGGCGTCGGGAATTATAGGCATGATTTGGGACTGCTTAGGGCGCGCGAGGGAAGGAACTACGCACACGCATGGCCTCGGCGAAACGCAGCAGGAGCGACAATATCAAGCCTAAGATCCTCCAGGACATTGAAGAAACTATCGGCATGCTAGAAGAGATCCTGGCGGCGTGAACCCGGACTCGGTGTTGTAGCTCACGGCAAACAGCTTCCGGTACGGAACAGGACTCCACATCAGCAGCCAGAGCGCAATCGCACCCAACACCACAAACCTATCCCGCCCCCAGTCAGCACCGATCCCTACCAAATATCAGAAAAAGGGGGCACTCACGCAAGCAAGTCATGCCAATACCACTTGAACCACCCCAGCACCGTCGGCGCAGGCCCGTACGGGTCCGTCCACCCCTCATAATCCTCCTCTGCGGCCTCTAGGTCCCGGCGCGACCGCTTCTCATGGACGGCGGTGGTGTTGGTGTTGTTGGTCGGCGCCTGGTCGAGGCCGCTGGCGGAGTCTGTTGCGCTGGCGGAGGAGTCGTGGCTGGGCCGCAGGCGGCCGAGGAGGTTGGACATCTTCTTGGAGAGCTAAGGTAACGGATTACTGACAAGCAGACTGACTGACAGAACCGGTCAATAAATAACCTACTGATAGCCACGGTCTTGTAGGTACTCAACTTACTTATGCATGGGCGTCCCCACCCACCCCCCCAGAACCAGATCTTTATACCCCCATATGTTCTCTAGGTACAATACCTTTCTCGACCACAAATCAGGATATCCCCCTACCGTCCGTCACCGGTGTCATCACGGAGTAGGTAGTCTAGGTACGAATCTATCTGGGAAACAGGCAGTTAAGTTGGTTGGTTGATTGGTTGAGGTTCGTGAGTTGCTGCACCCGTTTGAGTTTACGTCACGGCACGTCAGCCAAGCCTTTTAAACAGAACAGAACAGGGTCTGGGGAGACCTTAATTTCAGTGGTTGGGAATTAGAATAGCTACTTTAATCAAGTGTAGGTAACGACCGGGGGTCCTAAACGATATATCTTGATGGGATGGACCAGACACTGAGGACTGGTTGGGATGGAGTGATGGTCAGGGCTAGGGGGTTTATTTGCTCCTCTACTCCACATTCCATACTCCACTAGATGCCCCTTACTCTAGGAACAGGCTTGGTCGTGTATGTATTATGTAGGAACTGGGGGTTCAGCACTGGTCTTAGAGACTGGTGCCCCAGGGCTCAGCTTTATAGCTGAAGGGGTTTAAAGTAGCGAATACCTGACCTGACCTGACCTGACCAAACAGTAACTGTACCTAAGAATGTATATAGCCAACAAGACACCACAAAGTATGGAATAGATAGAAAGTAGATAGATGGCGGTGTCTTGACCCATTATCCCCCCCACAACCCAACGCCTCAGGCTCTCTAGCTAGCTCCCAACCAGACCAAATCAAAAAAATTGAAGAAAGAAAAAAGATTACCAAGTCCACCACAGCCTATCTCCTCCTAATCTATAGTCCTTCTCTCTGCCTGCCTGTCATGCAATCCCTCCCCAATACCCCCAAAAATCAAATCAAATCCAATTATCCATCCACCCCACCCTAGATGTAAGAGCCTCCTCCTCCTATAAATAATAATAGGGGTAAAAAAAAAAAAAGCTATACCCGGTAAAAATATACGCAGTAGCTGCCCAAGCTAGGTAGCAAAGTCCGCCGTAACCTCTCCATACCTACCCCCAAAAACCAAATCGATCAGCACCACATCAACACCAGTTGAGTTCGAGGGAATCATCTTCATACCGGACGCCGTCAACACTGAGCTCAAACAGCAACGAAGCGCTCAGAACAGTCATCTCCATCGTAAAGTGCAGCCCCTCGTACTCCACGTCTTTGGAGTTGCGGCCTTTCGTGTACATGCTCTTGGGCACATTTGTAAGATCCGAGCGGAGCTTGCATACCGTTTTGACCGCTATGGGGGAGTTAGTTGGAATTGTGTTGAGTGAAAGTGGGGGAGGTGCATACTGCTATCGATGCATTTCGGCGGGAATGTCTCCTGGCAGCAGACCAGCTCGTCGACAAGAACCCTACTATGATGGTCCTCAAATGTGATATAGAAGGGAAACGCTATGCTCTCATCCTCCGACATCTCCGTCCCCTTAAACAACTGGTCGTCAGCGCTCACCTACAAGACATAAAACCGGGGAGGGTTAGGGTTAATTTAGAACCTTTGCAATATACCACTTGATCTGGTTCTCAGCGAGCCACTTCTCGCGCGTGGTGTCCCAGTACTTGTGTTCCTCCGAGTGCACGTTCTCGTCGTAGTACTCCCAATATTTGACTCCGTAGTGGTACCGTGACTTGCGCGTCTGCACGATGGTCTCCATGCCGCGGATGACGGCACCCCGCACGACGGCGGTCCACGAGTCGACGGGCTGTAGAACAACGTCCGGGTTGTCAGGGGTGGAGAGGATGTCGGTGTACTTGTTCTGGAGCCGCATGAACAGGTACTCCGAGGAGCCGAAGCCGCCGACGAGGAGAATGCTCTGTAGAGACCAGGATGTTTAGCACTGGACCTGTCCTTCCAAGATGGCTGACCGCCCGCAAGTAGCGGGCATGTGGTAGTGGGGCGCTTCCAAGGGTCGAGATATACGGCATCAGCTCCTCCCAAGCAGCTGGCACCGGATATCTTGACCCTTAGATCTGCTAGATGCCTGCTACCGAAGAGTGGGTGGGGTGGGGCTATGATTGTTACCTTTACTTTCTTTCCCTTTGACTGCACTGCTGTTATCTGCCCATCTACGAGCCGGACAACTTCTTCAATGACGGGCTCAAATATCCCCTGTACCTCCTCCCGTGTGACGGTCATGAAGCCACAGTCGATTCCCCGCGCCTCATCGTCGGGGAGCCCAGGGAATTGAATCGGGAATACGTCCTGGTCCTCGCCGTCGACAAAGACTCGCTTCACATACTCCTCCCAGGACTTGAGCGCGGCTATCTTGGTCTTCTCCTTCATGGCGTGGTAGGCGACGGGGCCCAGCCGGTCCTTCACGAAGCTCTCAAATCGGCGATTCAGGAATGCAGACCCGCATAGCTCCCCTTCATAGCGTTAACCTCCAACCCCGCCACAGATGGGTGACAAAAGAGAGAGAGAATGCGGCCATACCTGTACCCGTAACACTCTCCTTGACCTGTAACGGCTCCGTCTGCAGAATCTCATACGAGATTAGATCCACCGTACCGCCACCCGCATCGCAAACGACAAAGCACGAATCATCATTCGCCGTCAAGTTCTTTGGCCGTATCGTCTTTAGCGTATAGAGCGCCGCGGCCTCCGGCTCCGAGATAAGCCTAATTTTACACGACTTTGCCATCCCCGTTCCCTCAGCAGCCTGCAGTGTCGCATTCTTGGAGCGGTCGCTCCACACGGCCGGGCACGTGAGGATGAACTCAATCTTTGTGTTCTCGACGAACGTCTGCCCGAGTGAGCGCGTCAGCATGGTGATGGTGTGGTCGTAGAGCATCTGCAGGTAGTCCCTGACGACATCCTGCACGGTCTTGTTCTCGGCCTTGAGTTGCGCGTGGATGTTGGGGAGGGAGACAAAGTCTGGTGGGCGCATGTTGGGGTCAAGACATAGCTTGAAGCACTCGATGCAGTTCTGGAAGGGCTTGATCTGGAACCCCCATTTGATGCCATCTTTCTCGTAGGCAATCTTGGAGGGGACTTTTGGGGAGGTAAGGTTCACGCCGCCGGGCCAGCTCTGGTGGGGGGGTGTCAGTGGGGTTGTAGAATTGTGGAGGGGGGGCTTGGCGGGGAGAGGGGGTGGGGAGGAGGACGAATGGTGGAGTAGGGGTGGGGACGGACCTGGATTACGTGAATCTCGGAGGGGGAACCGGTGTAGCCCCAGGCGACACTACAAAAAGACGCACGATAAGCTTTTTGAATCTCTCAGGGGCAGGTAGGGGGGGAAGCAGCTAGTGGAGTAGCTAAGTGTATCGTCACCATGGTAGTGTATGTAGTGGGGATGAAAAAGTAGGGTGGAGGGGGAAGGGAAAGGGAAAGGAATCAATGAAGTGAGGAGATCGATATAGAGTATATGTTCTCTCACCCGCTATATGTTGTTCCAAAGTCAACCCCAACAACAAGCCTATTTGTTTCGCCAGACAGAGAAACATCCCGAATCTTGTCGGTTAGGCCTAGGTTGGAAAGGCTGATCTCTGATGACGGTGACTGCATTCTAGGCAAGCAAACAACGGTTTCTATAAGGTATGTAGCTGTATCTTTTTAATTTATCTAGTTAGGTTGTTTTTCTGAGAGCTCTTTCTTCTCTCTCTCTCCCTTGCTGGTTCAACGGCGGGGTGATTGACTGGGTTGGTAGTTGTAGCAGTAAAGAATGTAGCAGCAGAGCAGAGCAGAGTAGCAGTTGTAGTAGTAAAGCGGGCAGGTGTATCAGGTATGGGTTGTATGTTTAAGATAGAGTAAAAAAGTATGGTTGTAGTTAGACGTTAGATGCACTAAGGGAATTAGGCGTCATACAGTCACCACCATTCATCCATCAGCACCAAATGTACCTAGGGCATGGGTACATGTAGCCTGTATATTATTATTCTACTCTATTCTGTTCTCTGCACTCACTACTTTATTTTCCTTCACCTGCATAACATCGATGTTCTCGGGTCTACCATTCGCTCGGATCCCGCTGTATGTGCTACTCTATATGGCGGCGCCTAAAGTAGATGCGTTGGACCAATTATCCTGTTAAATGTATGTACCTACCTACGCCCATCGGACCCTCATCGCCTTTTAAAATCTCCCCTAAAATATTATATTCTTAGTTGTACCTAACCCTTAGCTGATGAATTAATGATTGCTTCAGCTAGTTTTTTGAAACCTTCCAGCGCTGCGATAAGTAGCGATTGATCAAACCTTCCAGCACCGCACATAGAACCGTACCGCGACTGAAAGTACCTACTCGGAGTTCCACAAACTAGCGTACGTTACGTACTCTAGAACCGTTATGCAAAGCGGGGCTGGATCGAGTGCGGACCGGACCCTGTTGTTGTTACTTGGATCACATGGTGGGTGGTTGACGGTGAGGGTTACATACTTTTTCAGCAGGGCCGGTGTCGGTCTAGCCTATGTACCCCGGGGTACTAACTTCAAAAGTTGGGAAGCACCCAAATCAAATCTTGAGCCCAAATCTTGAGCTCTTGGCGGGCTATCCACACCAAAAACCGGTCAAAATTTAGACTCAGAAGTTGGTTGCCAGAACGCTCTAATATATAATATAATAGTAAATGGAAATACAAATGGAAAAAACTGACTGGGTCTAGCTTTGATGGCGGTCGCGAGACCAGAATATTGAGTTCGTTGCATCATTTTAAGGACAGCCCTGGCACCCTACTACTGTGTCTATTTATGAACTCTAACCCACCAACAACCGTTTCTCCTACGCATACTTTTTAGCTACAGAAAGTCGAGCACTTGGGCAGAAGTCCTGCGCCTTTTATTGGTTAAATCCTTGTAAGTCTTTGCCTAAAACAGCTAGAATCTCTGTTCGACTTTCTGTTCAATTGACTCTCTAATGGGAGAATTAGAAAATAGAAGAAACACCCTCGTACTTTTGACCCGGGGGTGCCAGGACTTTTTCAAACGGGGGCTGTACCTACATACATACTCGCGCACAGGAATAACCAGAAAATGCAAGGGATTATTTATATGGGGTGGTGTAGCTCTGCTATACATACAAATAACGCTATTGCACTTTCTGGCTCTTTCCCCTACCCCCGAGTAACTTGTCAGTTTCCGACATGAGGCGCTCACCGGGGTCGGATGTGGGGTTATTGTCGGGGTCAGAACCCGGTACGAGGATCACCTTGGGTTGATCAATCCCCAGGGGGTTGGTCTATTTACGGGGCTCTTTTTAAAAGGCTAGGTTTCTTGGTAGGATATATGTGATCCAACGACGACCATGTCTTTCGACTGTTACTACGGGTTTCTTTACTTGATGGGCGTTTTGTTCACTGGATTGAATGGGAGTCACAAATAATCACTCGATTGGTTTCTCAAAAGGAGTCTGGCGCATAACCCTAGCCTGTGCCGGGCGTGGTTGGCTACGTGCCAGGGCACCAGTCCCAGAGAAGCCTTTGCCTCTACTATGAAGACTAACTTCTCCTCCGTCACCGAGACCAGGTCCACCATAGCAAATTCCCCGTGCCGCCTGTCTCACCGTCTACAGAGACAATCTCTTTCTCGAACCGCAGCCTCATACTCTTGCGTCCCGTCCTGCGTATAAAGTCCCTAATTATTGGAATGATGGTCGCATAAACCAAATGGTTGATGTTGGCATCTTCAAAATCCGTTACCGCTTCCGTAGGATATCCTGCAAAGTCAATATGTCCCACTATGTGATCATACACCTTTTCCTTGGTCTCCTTGATGTTGGCATCCAGGCCATCTTCTTCAAGCCTATACCCTGAGTTTGCCAACATTTCGTCAACCGGTATCGCGTCCGATGTGAGTGATTCAATTCTGATGCCTAGTCTTTCATCTGCTTGTGCCTGAGTCATATTGGAGTAGGACGCAACCCACCCGGGCTTTCTCTCCTTCCTTTGCTGCCCGGCGGTACTATCGTCACCCATCGTATTCCCCGTTGGAGGATGTGACCGTCGCTGTACGCTTCCTGTAGCCATGAATTAGAGAGTAGTTCCAGCACGATATCGTCTAGGGTGGGTTACTAGCACTAGTATGTGTAGTGGGGAGCTGTGGGGCGTGGGGTCCTCACCTATATAAAGTACCGTACCTTCCAGTGGGTAGGGTAACTTTCCCGTTTATGAAAGTGAATCTGGCCTGTGCCAGGCGTGATTGGCTGAGATACGCAGCACGATATCCGGTTTCAACTAGGACCCTAAGCACTACAGACCAGGAGCTTTTCCAATGATTATCCTATCTCCCGACCTCTCTCGGAACTGTGATAATTCTTCATTTATCTTCCCCGTTTCTTTTACGAGTACCTATTAGAAGATTTCACCTCAAATTTTTTTTTTCTCGCGGGAGTGTTTCTCCGGACTCTTCCCCGGGATACGGCGGGTACCCTGGCATAGTGGGGGCTTGGCGTCCGGTTAGGTTAGGCATTTTATCGATAAGCAACTGCTGAAGTGGGATGTATGATACACGCCCAGAGAGGTTTACATCCTGCCAGGGTATCTCACAGTAAGCGTGAAGAGCTGTTTACCTGCAGAGTTTCTCCCATCATACCTTCCATGTGTGGTTAATCAGTCAAAATGTCAATTATCGGATTCAACACTTAATAAATACTCTCTAATACTTTATATTTTGAGTGGGGTCCGGCCACCCGCTCCTTGAATCTTTATTATTATTCCTCCTGCAGCGTATATATATTATATATATATTTTGGGTTCTGGAGATACTTTTTCGTATCAACTCTGGATAGAGAGTAACTTGGATACCCCCTTCGTTATACTTTACCTTTACACTTTACCTTTACGTCTTAATATAACCAGTGTTCGAGCAATGGCGATGTCTACACTATTATCACGGTGCCCCCGCCTCCCCACAATAAGGTCTTTCCGCAGACTCCCGTCAATATCAGCGCCAATATCAGCACCAATATCATACAGGCGAACAATCGCAACTGGCCTCACCGCCGCCATCGAGGAGGAAGAGGATGCCAATCTACAGCTTCCGTTCACGACGACGACGACAACAACAACGACGACGACCCCGCGATTAGACCAACTCCGAAAGTCTGCAAAACCATTCTCAGAGTTCCTGACAGACACGTTTGGGCGCCAACACACATATCTCCGGATATCTGTTACCGAGCGCTGTAACCTGCGATGTATGTTCCCCTCCCCCCCACTCGTAGGATCTGCGGGTGCTGATAGCCAATCGTACAGGCGTCTACTGCATGCCAGAAGAGGGTGTGCCCCTCTCACCTCCCGCGCACCTCCTTTCCACGCCTGAGATCCTCGAGATTGCACGGCTGTTTGTTTCACAGGGTGTCACAAAGATCAGACTAACGGGCGGGGAGCCCACCGTGCGTAAGGACATTGTGGAGCTCGTGGAGGAGCTGGGGAAGTTGAGGAGTATGGGACTGAAGGAGGTGGCGATGACGAGTAATGGGATTACGCTGAATCGAAAGTTGGAGCGGATGGTGAATGCGGGGCTGACGGGATTGAATCTGAGCCTGGATACACTGGATCCGTGGAAATTCCAGTTTATGACTAGGAGGAAGGGTATGTTTTTTCCCTCTTTTCGGTGTGGGGTGTGGGTGTGTGGAGGTTGGTCGGTCTGGTAGATGGAGGGCTAATGAACGAATGAGCGGTGTAGGACTCGAGCAGGTCCTCAAGACAATCGATACCGCCCTCTCCCTCGGCTTTGGTGCCCCAGGCTCCGACAAGATCCTCAAGATCAACGCCGTCGTCATGAAAGGCGTCAACGATAGCGAAATCGGCGACTTTGTCGAGCTGACCCGGGACAAGCCCATCGAAGTCCGCTTCATCGAATACATGCCCTTCGACGGCAACAAATGGAACAAGCAGAAGATGGTCTCATACAAGGACATGGTCGCCCAAATCCACAGCACGCACCCCGCCCTGGAGAAGCTGTCGTCGCAGCGCCCCAACGACACCAGCAAGACCTGGCAAGTCCCCGGCTACCAAGGCCGCGTCGGCTTCATCACAAGCATGACCCACAACTTCTGCGGGTCCTGCAACCGCCTGCGCATCACGGGCGACGGGAACCTCAAGGTGTGTCTCTTTGGCGACGCGGAGGTCAGTCTGCGCGACATGATGAGGAAGCACCGTGATCGCGAGGCGGAGGTTGGGGCGGGGACGACGGGGGATAGAGCGGCGATGGAGAGGGAGATGTTGGAGGTTGTGGGGGTGGCGGTGGGGAAGAAGAAGGAGAAGCATGCGGGAATGGGGGAGCTCGAGAATATGAAGAATCGTCCGATGATATTGATCGGTGGGTAGGTCTTTGCGATTCCTTCTAGCTGGTTGGACTCGATAGTATTTACATAGAGATTGACAATTGGTATATGTAGATAAGGACTATAGAGGCGTAGGTGCGGCGGCGGCGGCGGCGGCGGTGGAAGTAGGATATTATAGGCCGGCTCTCCGGGGGCATCATTCTTTCACAGGCGTTCTAGGGCGTTCTTCACTTTCAAGCATACCAATACCAATACCACCACCATTTCCATTTCCATCCCTCCAAGCCCGTACATACTCCACCAAACCCAGCTCCCCACCCACCCCACCAAAACTAACACACCTCACCCCCACCGGCGAAGCACACATGGTCAACATCACCCACAAAGCGCACACCTCCCGCAGCGCCACCGCCGCCGGGCGCGTAACCTTCTCCAACCCCACGGCGCTGACGCTGATCCGCGCCAACGCCGTCAAGAAAGGCGACGTGCTCGCCACCGCCCGCATTGCCGGAATCATGGCGGTCAAGCGGTGTCCGGACCTCATCCCGCTGTGCCACCCAATCAGCGTCAGCGGCGTCAGCCTATGCGTTGATGCGTGCAGCGGGGAGGAGCAGGGGCAGGAGCAGGGGGGTGGCAATGGGTGGGTGGACATCAGGGCGACGGTCGAGTGTGTGGGGCAGACGGGGGTGGAGATGGAGGCGTTGACGGCGGTCATGGGCGCGGCGCTGACGGTCGTCGATATGTGTAAGGCCGTGGATAAGAGGATGGTTGTGGGGCAGGTGAGGGTTGTGAGGAAGGAGGGGGGGCGGAGTGGGGTCTTTGTGGAGTAGCAGTTGCTTGGGGGGGGGGGGGGTATCTATGTACATGTGGAAATATATGTGGAGCTTGGTTTTTACGTTTTCTGGCAGAGAGATCATTGACACGGGTGGTTGGTGGTTGGGGGATTTAAGGATCGGTACCACTGGCAGTACTGCGGATGCAGATAACTACTACATGTAATAGTCCAGCAGTGGTATTTATTTATACTCACCTACATACATGTACCACCTCCAGTGTCGCCTGTCGTGCCAATATAAAGTGCTTACATTGTAAATAGTATTGTATATCCCAACGCCGCCAACCCCCCTAATAATCCGTCCTAATCGGGAACACCTGTGGTATTTATACTCACCTAGCGTCTTCTACAACTGAAATATCACAACTCTAAAGCCTACTGAACTCCCCCCCCTCAGGTAGTATGTAGTAGTAGCTAGCCCCTCTGGGCAAATAGTAGATTATTAGCCCTGCTAATATAATGCTAGCTATAGCTACATACATGTAAGTACTAGCTACTAACATGTAGTATGTAACGCCGATATCTAAACCCATAACGCCGTTCCCACCCACCCACCCACCCACCCGCCTGCCCGCCTGCCCGCCTGCCCGCCTGCCACAGCTGGCAACAAAAAAAAAACCCAAGCCCCCAAGCCCCCAACCCACATCAAACAAGCACCCCTTCTCCCCTCCCCTCCCCACCCCCCACCCTCAAACCCCACCTCCACCACCTCTCCAGCCACCCGCCCGCCCACCACCTCACCACGCCCGGCAGCGCCCCCACAGCCCCCATCCCCACGCCCCACCACCCCAGCGCCTGCCGCCCCCACGCCTCCACATCGAACACGTCCTCGTGCCGCACAACCCTCCCGTCGAGCACCGTGACTGTCGCCGCCACCTCGTTGCGCACGCGCCGCGCCTTGCCGCCGCCGAAGCAGTACGTGCTCGTGTAGTCCACCCGGAACGTGCCCTTGCCCGCGGGGGCAGGCACGGCGGGGGTAAAGTGCAGGGCGAGCTCATGGCGCTCCATGGTGTTGCAGTAGAGCGCGAAGAGGGCGCGCGAGTGCTGCGGTGACGGGTGCGGGAAGGTGGGGTCTGTGAAGGTGAAGGTGGGGTGGAAGAAGGTGGCTAGTTTGTCGTATTGGCTGTGGGGGGGTGTTTGTTAGCTTCTTTTCTCCTCTTTTCTTCTTTTTTTTTTCTCTTTTGGTAATTAGAGAGGGGGGGGGGGGGCATACCCGCTCTGGAAGGCGGAGAAGTAGGAGTTCACAATGTCGATATCGGCCATGCTGCCCGTCGGCGTTGAGGGCGGTGTTGGGAGTAGCGCCACCTCCCCGTGGGTGCGTGTGCTTGTGCGTGTCATGCGGGCTTCCATCATTTCCTCTCTTTCTTTCTTTCTTTCCTTTTCTGGTACTGATACTGGTGCTGGTATAATTCTAATCCTCTCAAGCGATCAATCAGTGCTACTTATATATATACATGTACTTATATATATATATATATATATAACTAACCTGCCCCTCCAATTAACAAACTTTACCAACCACCCAGCCCCCGCACCAGCCCAGTCAGGGAGGGAGGAATCAAGGCACGGGCACGTCAGGAATGCAAGGCAGCAAAGGAACTAAACGCCCCCGAACGAGTACGGGTACGGGTACGGGTACGGGCGTTATGGACACCCTATAGCCTAGCCTTCCCCTCCCCCTTCCCTCACTACTCACTGCTTGCTTAAACTCCCGAGACGAGTTGAGTGCAACTTAGAGTATGAGTGTAGCGAGGCGAGACGAGGAGTTGTATGGTCCGTATCCAGCCCTGGCTGGCTGGCTGTCAGCCCGTTGGTCATGTAAGGGCACAAAAACTCTATTCGCAAGTGCAGAAACGCCCCAGCCCTCCTTGCCGGGGGGTACCAAGTAGGTACTTACTTACTCTAGACCAATAACCTCCTCCTTGGTATTGTAGTTACTCTAGTATGTACCCCTCGTAAATAGATATATATAGCAAGGCATGTAAAGTACAGCCACGCCAGCACCGAGCGTAATGGTAAGTAAATCCTCAAAAATAAATAAAAATAATAATATATAAGCTTAGCCTAAACGTTTCTGGGGTAATTAGTAAGTACTCTGGGAGGCGGCACTGTCGCTACTATTTAGATCGAGTTGGGGCAAGTACGAGTACATGTTGTATGCACTCATACTTACTTGAGGTAGTAATTACCATGTAGACATGAGTTATATAAACCCCGAGGTACCGAATCTATTAAAGCCCTTACTTTTAAGGTACGTTGTGATAATAATATAACTACATGTAATCTTACTAGCTAAAAACGCCTTACTTGGATCATGTACAATCCTTACCTCCAACCTTACAAAGCAGCTTCATATATGATTACTAGTACCTGCACTAACCGCCGGGGGCATCTAACCGCCGCGATAGGGCCCACCGTTACACCACAGTACACTTTGCAGCTGCCCGCCGACTTGAAGCTAAGATGTACTTACCCCACTTAGCCAACCGACCACACCCGCCGAGTGAGAACCCATGACAGAATTCACCCTTCACCCTCTCCCCAAAAACCCCCCCCCCCAAAACATAAACGACCAGCAAGGGACTCGAACCCTCAACCTCGGTCTTGACCTCATAGGAGGACCACGCGCTACCATTGCGCCAACCGGCCAGCTGCTGAGGACCTAAAATATTGTGCGTAATCAAGCCAGCGCCAAGAAGAGCAGACAGGCATCTAATATCCCCCCACCCCTGTCAAAGACCCAAAAAAAAAAAAAAAAAAAAACTCATTATCGTTATGACCTTGTCCTTGGGGTGGCACCGGGGGCCGAGTATTGTTCTTGGCAGAGTTCTTTTTATGGTCTGATGGCAGCGGGGTTGGATTTTGTCGGACACCTTTGGGCTAGACTGCCCAGTCGGCAGTGGTGGGGCCGGCAGATCATCGATGAGGAGTTATATTACACCTAACGGTTAACGAGGTATCCAACATTAGAATAAAACGCCTTGAAAGTATTGAATCCGGCCCAAATTATCGATCAAGTTCTGCTCGTGGACAGTCTCATGGGTATCATAGGATATCACTCGGCGACGGATGCCACTACGGCAACGACGAGCCCCGCGCAGGGTGTGGGTCGGGTGAAATGACTTCCTGGAAAGACTAAGGGCCTGTTCGGCAGCAGAGCAGGGTGGGGCTTTCAATGCCTAACATAAAGGTCGTTGAAACGGTGCCCTTTTGACCTATGTCGGACGGGCCCTAAATTTTAGGAAACAAAAAAGATTGAATCAGCCGGGAATCGAACCCGGGTCGGGCGCAAACTATCGTGAGATGGCAAGCGCCCGTGATACCACTACACCACTGAATCATGCGCGCCATTTACGTAAATGTCTTTGTAAACAAAGTTTGTGTCAAACCAATAAAGCGGGGATGTCGGGGCGGGTAATATTTCACTCGTTACCCTACTTCACCCATGACGTCTTCACGCATCCCGGTCTCTCCGCCTGGATACCGATTCGATACAGATAACCCAGGCTGGCAACGACCAAACCCAATTGCACCTCCGCCATGGGCTCAAAAGCCTCAAAAATAGCAAAGACGGCAGTACCCACAGGCTCCCGAAAATACCCTACCCGTCTCCCCGATCACCCCTCACCCCAGACAACATCTTCAGCGGGCCCGTCTTCAATCTCTGTCGGAAAGGGACCCTCGGTGCACCCAGAGGTATATGCCAGTTCTACAAAAAACGATGGTATGGCCTTAGAAACAAGAAGTGGTTAGAACCTGGAGTTAATTGATTGTTGTACGGTGCATACAGCAATTCAACAGGATGCGCAGGATCCCGACTTTGCTAGCATGTTGAGGGCTGTGGGGTCTGTGCAACAGCAGCAGACGATTCCAGACCCTGCGAGGAATGTAGCTTTGAGCTCTGAAGTATGGAACTTTCCCTAGGGGTATTTAGCTTCAAAGAGAACGGTACTTACTGGTGTGGTGGTGGTGATTTAGAGCTCCAATGATCTTCGGACACTGTCGCGCCGGTCGATGTTCGATAATAGGCAGGCGAGCGAGACGGAGACGACGAAAGCAGGTGGGAACCACACAATGGTGGATACGAGTACAATATTGCAGATATTGTCGCTGAGGGATGAGAAAGGGTGGGGCCCCGAAAAAATCGAGAAGGAATATAAGCTGGCGCCGGGGTTCCTGAACAGATTGGGGACAAAAGTTGCAAGGCCGTAGCAGGTGAAGTAAAGATTTAAGTAGTTACCCCCATAGTTCATAGCGTTCTCGGGAAAATCAATTAATAAGCACTCACTTTAGTACCTGGGGAACATGGTATGAGTTTTCTTAGGACAGCTACGTGTAGCGTTACAATATTATAATCCGTGAGACCAGGTAATTCAATATCCCTCTAGTAGTGAGTTCTTGTAGGATTTGGTAAAGCCTTTCCTCGGTTGGTTTTCTGGCGGGCCCTATCCGACTAAATCTAAACTATACTGCGTGGAAAGTTATTCTCAACTAACCGTTATTACTGTTGGCCTGTTTATCAGAATCCCTTATCCAAGCTGAAGCCCTAATTACCCCACAGTTATCCAAAAATGAATTATTGTGCAACATGCCTTACAAGAATGCTGCAGATCGATTGGTCAGAGTGAAAATGACCTATGACCAAACATTGAATTTCAGCTGAAAAGATTCCCGTAGATGTGCCCCTGGGGACTGTCGGCTTAAAAAAAAATTCAGTGTTTTGCTTATGTCTTGGTTTCTCCGCTGTCCGACAACTCGGGCCCGCAGATGTGGAAACCAATGACCATTATATGCGCGGCAATTGCAACCTAAACTAACCACTTTGAGCGTTAAACATATCAAGAGGTGTATCTTTGTTCGAGAGACGTAAATAACCTAGGCAGGTTGAAATATGAGGAGCCCCGCAGGAAGGTCTATAACACACACCTACAAGTATCTACTCGTAATTTCATAGTGCTCCCGGACTCAGCTGTTATTGCATAGTACACAGAAAAATTCGCCAAGGCTACCTTTTGTATGACATGCAATAGTAGTCGTATTCGGAAACGTCATGAATTTACGAGTATACACTTTCATTTGATTATAGGTCCTTCTTAAATGCACTTCAATGCTGTGTTACTAGCGTAATATTCCTTAAAGATAGGGTCCAAACTGAAACTACCAATGGGTAAGCTTACCATTAGACCGAAAATAAGCTTAAGCTCACACAGTGCATAGATTATACTACATTTGGCATTACGAGGTTCGGAGACTTTGTATGTCTTTGTCCAAGATAGCCGTCTCAATCGATTAGCGTCTAAGGGAGTACCCTCTAAGCCCGTACGTTTCTAGATCGCCATAGAAATTGGTATACGCCCGAGTAGATGCTTAATTCAACTGCAGTGGTTGGATGGATAGGCTGTCCTTCCTATATCCCGTGTGTCAGATAAAGCGGAGTCTTCATGAAAACACACAGAGAGTTAAATAGTAACTCACTTGCAACTCGATTTGCCGCTAATGCCGTGCAGAATGCTGGGTCGAGCTGATATCGAGTTGAAGATACTATCAATCAACACATGTAGGGGAGATGGGAAGCCACTATCGCATTGGCTGGGATATATAGGTGTATGTGTGTGTATCTACATGTACTTAGTCCCGTCCCATCCATTAAGGACAGCTTGCTGTACCTTAAGGACGCATATAATCTATGCCACATACATAATATGGGACGCAGGTTACTTTCCCTAGTCGAACTGTAAGGCGTGATTTACAACAAACCATAACGCAAGTGGCCTTAAGGGCCTGCAGAAGGTACGGCAAATTGCGAAGGCTTGTGGGCGAGACATGCCGCAGTCTAGAGAGAACGTTCATAAGCCTTAGCTGGAAATCTGAAAAATGGCGGGCCATGAGACCTTACCTGGCACGTTAGTATCTTTAGGGATATCCAAATAGCCGCCAGTAGATCTAGAGACTTCGTGCACGTGCGTGCGTTACCTACATGTACTCGAGCCTACATACAACTCATATTACTTACAATAATAATAATAAAAAGGCGTAGCATTAAAACTGGAGTAGAGCTTTCATGCCAGGTACCTATTTTCTACTAGAAGGGATTTACGAAGTCAGGTCCAGGTATAACTATCATCGATAGAGTGTGAGTGAAGAATACCTAGTGTATGTACGCACTCTAAATTATCATCTGCATGACTTAGACTGACAATCTTCTCCCCTCTAACTTAATTGTTCCGGTAAACGGCAACTGCACTTCCCCAATCTGGGCTTAGCCTTTAAAAAAGCAATTTTCAGGCAGGGACAATACGGAATGCACTTCAAGTCACAAAAAAATGGTTAAGCTCAAGCACTGGGTCAGAAGTGGAGAACCCTGCATTCCGAAGTTCGAACATCAGCTTCCCCGCAGGAGAGATCCTAATAAGTCGATCGAGTTTGGCGCACTATGAGTGACGTAATGGTACCAACCAAGTTCTTAGTTACAAGTTCTTAGTTACGACTGCATTTTCCAATTGAATAGGGAATTTAGCCTAAGCATCAATTTTGAGAAATGCTGTTTGCCCACCCAGTAAAAGGTCCCTGCAGCTAGTAATTTTGACTAAAAGTGATTGTTGGCCTAAGGTTTCTAATGATAATTTAACCAAACACCATACACGCCAAGCCCAAGCTAGAAATTAACAACCGCTCTACCAGGAGTGGTGCCCTCCATCCATGATAAGATCCGCACCAGTCATGAACGTGCTCGCATCACTAAGTAAAAACACTGCCGCTCCTCTGAAGAAGATTAAAACACCATCGTCAGCAACAGACACTCGGAAAAAGTGCAGAAATTAAGTAAAGGAAGGTTGCCCACCGGTATTCATGAGGTTTACTGAGCCTTCCCAGCATATTCTGTGTTGACCACTCCGCTCTCCTCTCTGGGAACTTTACGAAGAGGTTTTCCACCATGTCGGTCAGGATATATCCCGGAGAGATTGTGTTTACTCTGATTCCATGGACGCCCCATTCGGACGCCAGGTTACGAGCCAATTGAAGGACGGCGGATTTGGATGCGTTGTAGGCGGGGCAAATGAGTCCCTGGTTGATTTTGAGTTAGTACGCACAACACCGGCGCAATGTATTGGGTTTTAGAAGGTTTCAACCGGACTTCTCTACCTTATTTGCAATTGTGCCTGACATGGAAGCTATCATGACAATGCTACCTCCGTTTCCAAACTTAACCATTTGTTTGGCAGCTGCTTGAGCTGTAAGGAATACACCAGTGACATTGACTTCCATCATCCTGTTAAAGTCGGCTGCAGTGTAGTCGAAAGCACTAGTCTCTTGCTGGATACCAGCTGCTGCGATCAAACCATCTAACCGACCGTTCTCCTTGCCAATCTTCTCAATTGATTTGTTTAGGTTGACGTCGTCGCGCACATCGACCTGGCAGTAGTGTAATGATGTTCCCAGTTCCTTTTTAGCTTTGTCTTGGACCTCATAGAAATGAGGGCTCGGCTTCTCAAGTCTATCGAGTGCATAGACTGATCAAAGTGTTAGTTAATATTAATAATTCAAATTTAAAACTTAAATTCTTGCTAGAGTTGGTCAAACCTTTAGCCCCAGCTTCAAGTAGAGCTTCCGATTGTGCCAATCCCAGACCACGAGCACCACCAGAAACAAGCACAACTCGGTCGGCCAGGTTGAATTCTGGAAGACGTTTTTGTGTGCCAAGAAAAGTGGGTGCCTCACCCCCGGTTCGTAGGCTATCAGCTTCCTGAGCGGGAGCTTTTGGTGGACCTTTCATGAACTGGGTTGAGACTGAAAATGGTCTGACAGCCGCGGCAGTATTGAAAAGGAGTGGTCTTCGTGAGGCTATCGTCCCACTCTGTCTGAGAGCTTGCATGAAGCGTGGGGCAATACGGGTGCTATAGCTCATAGTGAGTCTTGAGTGAATGGTGCTGCTAGGGACTGTATCTAGGGTACTCCAGAGGGGCTCTTGAGGATGATGGTTGATGGTTGATCTGGTACGAACGGGGTTTTTCTTGAGGGGAGGCCCTTTGCTGGGTATTTATGTAAAGGAGGAGAGGTTAATTAACTAGCTTCCTAAGGTACCAATTGCCGTGGAACGCCTGGCAGCTCGTACCAGGAGGGGCCAAAATAGATAACAGAGTGATCATGTTCTTGGGCATTTCTCAAAAGCTGGAGCTATTGGCTCCCAAAAGTGCTATTACCATGGAATGATAAACAAATCCCCTGTGCAGAACCTTGTGCAGCTACAGGTAGGTGGGTTTTTGTTATACCATCCCTCCTCGGACAAGGACTCCTTCTAGTGCAATTAGAATCCACACATTTAGTTATTCTCAAAACTGGTTGAGTCTAAAATCATGGGGTGTTTCGGTTAGTGGAGGACCCATTCGATTCCATTAAAAGCTAGGTCGAATAATTGAGTACGTAGAGACTCGACTTGTGCAAAACGATTTCTGATAGATATAACGCGACTGAATGCTTGCTCGGCTAACATGAAGTTGCATCTACGTCACATGGGCGTTGTGTCGCACATCGGTGCTTGCGCACGCATATGGATAGCACCCCCACAAACCCCACAAAACTCTAAAGGAAAATTTATCGGTATCCTCTTTTGGGTAATCCGGCGGGGTATCGTGGGTTGAAGTCTCAAACCCAAGATAACGAGTGTTGTGGGGATGTAAGCCCCGAACCTTGTCAAGCGCCGGATACACTCAATTGGGCTGCAAGGTGGACTGGATGTAGTAGAATGATGATTATTGAACGCTGATATGATCAAACCCTGGGACACTCTACCGGTTAATATCAGACCGAATCCGCGATGTGGTTGAGACGTTCGGCAGTTCAAATTAGGGGCATGAGGTGGAGAGTTGTCTCAAATAAAGGAGTCCGGAAGATCGGCGCTTCATTAGATGAGGAGAGGAAGAGCACAAGGTTCTGTACTCCTGCGTATGAAGCTTAATTGTTGGAGGAGATGTCGTACTAATTGCCTACTGCATATCCGTGTCCAATTAGGCAATGAATGCAACCCTAACCCATGCACGCCGAATCAGTGCCCATGACCAAGGACCACTACATGTAATTTAGTGCACACCTCTCATTTCTTTATACCCCCACATGCATACACCTTTTCATAGAGAAAGCTACATTGGTAAGTTATAATTCCCCTAGTATGATATCCCGTAAACTGAAATATCACCGCGTGTAGGGTGGCGAATCCACCCCGATTTGCATCACCTGGCCCGCACCACCGCCCCCCCCCCCCCCCCCCCCGGGGGGGGCGAGTACCTTACAATAAAATATTAGTGTACTAGATGGTCTCTTAAAGGGTGCAAATCCCGATCGATAGATGTTCAGTACAAAATGGTCACAGGACGATTCACAAAGAGAGCGGCGCTATTCACGGCACTCCTATGACAGATTACACTGAGTGGTCGAGTTGCAAAGTCCTTGGGCCCTGAATGTGGGTGGCTGTGAGATGCCTTGTTCAGATCAAATATTCTAGCTGTATGTGAAAGACTAACACTTTAGTTGAAGGTCTAAGTAGACGTATATCTCATTTTAGTTTGATGCGAGTGATATACTGTGATTGGCAACTTATGGGGTGTAACTATATAGGTTCCTCCTTGAAACGGCATGCTTTACCATACAAATATCTCCCGGGTGCCAAAAATAGGGGTTCTTGGTAGACGCGGATCTACATGGTACAGGAAACATAGCGATCCGGTACATGAAACAAAAATCCTTGAAGCCGGGCCACTGAATTCAACTCTGGCTGTATGGACCAGTGCCGTTTTATTGGTTTAAGTATCTAGTCATGGCTATGAGAAGGCTTGAATAGGCGGATATAGGTAGATCTTGCACTTGTACTTACCTCTATATTGGGGTTTATCATAGATCTTGCTGTCCCCCAGTGCAGGAGATTTAAAATACCCTTTCAAATCGACGGCCAGTGAGTACCTCACAGGAGGGCTGGCGACTATATCCTAATGGAGACGATGAAACATTTGCTCTTGATTAATTGATTATGTCATTGGGAGGGGTGGTCCATGTACGGTTCGGTGCATACTTTCGCCGATCCCACCATGCGGTTTGAGGATCGGAACGTGCTGAAAAAACCTGACACTACTTCTAGTAGGCTGCATATATGTCTGTGAGACCTATTATCCGCCCTAAACAGCTACCCAGCTTTTTTGGGCTAAACTGCAGAACTAGATATCTCTATGATGGGACAACATTCAGCCCTACGTCACGCCACGCCCCAGCTGTCAGTGGGACAACATACAGTTGTGGTCTACACTACATGTAGATACACGAAGAGAATACGTACTATAGTGCCTGCATTTTATAATTAGGCCATGAGAGTATTTGGTTGCAGGAGAAACTAAGGAGGGTAGGTGTGTAAACTTCGGCGTTTGTAGCCAACCAGTCTATAGAAATTGGGAGATATACTCCCATAATTGTACTAGCGCCTAGCTTAACAGCGGGATTTTCTTCCTTTGAGGCCCACCCAATCTCAAGCCGTTGCATCACTTCTGAGACTCCTGGGTATATTTACATGTAGGTATTCATGCAGTCCCTATCCCATGGTCCGTTAATACTAATAACCCCCCCTATGGTAGAGGAATGAAATCTGTATAAGAGATCTATATTTAGCAAGAGAAGTAACGAGATCTGTAAGTAAGCCACCCCAAATTTACTTTTTCTGAGGGTCAACATCTTACTGGCGGACGATGGGATATACATGTAGCTACATTGAGCCGGCACTAGTTCTTTGGCATATGTATGATACTAGAGGCCACTCTTCACCTTTATTTCTTCAACACCTATCGCTCTCCTATTCTCTATGCCCGAACACCCTCCACCTTTGTTTCCCTAGCACTTCATACTTCTCTGCGCTCTATGCGCATGCTCGAACTCTGCACTATTCGACATAAAATGGGGCACTGTACTGGCTATTACATCCCAGGCGACGCAGAATCCTGTCAAGGCGATTACCAGAGGATGTTGAAGCTGACATTCCGAAACTATCCCATAGTCGGTCAGTAAAACGCTAACGCCGCTAAAAGAAGCAGATTTTGTGTGCCTTTACTAGGAGATCTTATCTCCCTTATCATCTCCATGCAAATTTAGTCCTTCTATTATAGGTGGTCAGAATCGATAGACTAAGGGATAACCAGTACTCTAGTCGCGAGAGTAACACATCAATGATTACCCCAAGCGAGCCGGCATGTGCCTCTGCAGCCGTGATCCCTCCCCTTTCATGCATGAAGTCATGATCAGCCAATATCTCGATCTCAAACGCTGGCTCGGCCACCTCAAACCAGAGAGACATGTGCTCCGCGATCCGGTGTCAAGGGTAATTGAATAGAACGTAGTAACTTAAACTCACTTACCCTTGATACCGGAATACACACGCCTTTCTATGCTACGACGATATTGTTGGACTCGCCAACCGCAGAGTTGGAAAGCAACTCATGTTTGATTCTGTAGTGCGAACTCCAAGATTTTGACTAAGAGTCACACAAGAATAAACCATATTCAACCGGGGCCAGATCACACGAACTACTAGGGAGAATATACGTTAGCCCGAACAGTGATATATACCGACAACCCTAACGAGAAATCAACAAAGGGATAGATTTCAATATATATCAATGTATACAGCTGCTGGGCCAATCAGTTCCTCGCTTCCATTTACTTGATGCTTTTAGCCTCTGCATGAAGCTGTGGTTAGAATCCTATCGGAATGGGCATTCTTTCTAATACCGTTTCATGGCTAGAGATTCTATATCTAGGACAGCTTTCTATTAGTTATACTAGGGAGCGGGCATATCAGAGAAAGCTTGTTTTTACAGAAGTTTCTCATTAGGTGTAAGTTATATGAGGTAGTGACTAACCTTTGTAATAGCTAAGAAGCAGTGAATTGAGAAGCCACTCCATAAATCATATATTAGTCAAGATGATGGTCGAGTTTTGTGTTTAGATGACGTGACTGCCCCGGCCAATAGGACTCTTACCATACTCCTACAATAATTCCCATCGCTGTACTTTGTGCGACTGGATGATCAGATGTGCCTACACTGCATAAGAATGCACCACGTACAGCGATGGGGAAAATTATTGTAGAAGTATGGTAAGAGTCCTATTGGCCGGGGCAGTCATCTAAACCCTGTTTTAAGACCCCTGTTTCTACATTAATTTTCCCCATCGCTGTACTAGTTGTAAATCATTGGTTCTGGGCGCCCAGAAAATTTGGACGGTTTCGTAGCCACTCGTATATTTAACGCAAAAAAAAAAAAAGACCTGCACCGTTGTTTAGCCAATCAACTGTTCGAGTGACTGACTAGAGGTATCCTTGATCTAAACAAGAATCTTTTGTTCGTGCTGGTATACCGATTCTACTTCAGCTATGTATATGCGGGTCCACGTGCCAACGAGTCGGCCTTCATGGGCGATCACTCGATCGGTCGAATGTGCGATGATGACTGCATGCAATTAACACATCACCACCACCACCCACTCCGACTGAGAAGATATGCGCGCATAGGATGCAATTTGATTACGAACCCGGATTGGGCTGATACCACCAGGGGCTCCGTACATTGTTGACACTGGTTATGCCGCTATTTAATAAATGTATAAACAAAGACTCCGTATCATCTAATATAAACAGCTAGGTACGTACAAGACTACATGTAGGTGTATTAATTGTTTACTAATACCATTGCTATCGATATGCGGTTCACGTGCCAATACAACCAGAAATCATGGGCGATCACTCGACTCCGAGTGACTGCATGCAACACACCACCAGTTAACAGCGTGGCACATATATCCGCCGTTTGGGGCTCTAAAGCTGCCAACCGTGCATAACATGTGCAATTATTCCTTGAATTTTATTCCACTTTAATAGCACATTACCAACCAATGAAAGGGTTCAGCCAAGAAGTACGTAGCTTTGTCTTTAATGCTTTTTACTGGCCCGATTGTTATTGAAACGTAAATACTGCTATGTACTTTTACATGTTGTGAAAACCAGGTTTAATGCTGTATTCAGCAACGATAATAAATACTAATCTATACATATAATAGCGGGTGCTTCCAAACCATCGCCAACATACCTCAGACCACCAGAAAAGCTTACGCCCATAATTCCCTTAAACTTCTTCCTCCTCTCAAGTCTCTCTCCTTTCTCCTCACAAAACATACCACCATGCACGCCCAACCCGCCACTCTCCTAACGGCCGCCATCCACCACACAGCTACCGCCCTCTCCCACTGCTACGAATACCTCTGGCGCGCCCCGAACCACTCCGAAGTTTTATCCCTCACCACAACTCTCTCCACCCTCGGCCAGACACTCTCTTCTCTCTCGACCCCACCCGCGGAGCTCTACCGCCCGCTTATTCAATGTAGCGCCGACATGAAGGCGCTGTCAGCACGGCTGGCGGCAGGACGGGAGCAAGGGAGAGCGCTTACATTTCCACTGGAGGGGGAGGAGCTAAAGACATGTGTGGTGGGTATTGAGGGGCATGTTCAACTGTTCTCGGTGGCGGCGAGGGTTGCAGAAGGTCAAGTGTGAGTGCTCCTTTCTAGCTAGTTTGGGGGGATAGTTGCTGATTTGTGTAATAAGTGAACTGGCAAGGGCCGTAGAAAGGTACCTGACGGCAGAGACACCTGTGAAGAAGGTAACTGTGGAGGTACCAGTGGGGGGACCTTCGGAAGTGCCTACAGAGAAGGGGAGTATACCCATAGCCAGCTCCAGGGAGGGCGAGGGCGAGTATGTTGATGGTGAGAGATACTCTAGCCAGTTATGGTACATACGGGGGTTCTGATCGTTGATTTACTAACTTGGCTGGCTGGGGCTGATGAAAGAGTACTACATACTAGATTATGCATTGTTCTAATAATGTGAGCTCCACACTGGTTTCCTATGTATTGTTTATTTAAGTTAGCATTTTTAATTTGGCGGGCTATGAGAGAGGGACGTTCATTTGATTTTTGATTCCTGTATTTTATAAATTGCATTATACTCTGTAACTGCACGTTTGTTTCTAGTATGTGTTTCTCATTTATTTATTTATTTATTTATACTTCACACATGCATGCAACCCGTAGGTTATGGCAGCCGCCTCTCCCCTTTCCAGGAGCAGATGTAATTTTCGAAACAAACTCAAAAATGACACAAAATAAACAAAACAAGGTCCCACTAACATAAGAAAACAAACATTTATCCACTTTCGTACGTGTTGATCTTTGGCCTAGTGAAATATGCAATCATAAAGTAGTTAGTGGCCATGCCATGGTACTAGTACTCTAGATGACACAATATACTAGATTTAGTAAGTATGTATATAAGAAATTCTCATTCTTCTGCAACCAAGACATCTAAACAATTTATTCCTCGTCTTTCACCGATGCTTTTAAAGGATAATGGTGCAAACGTCCCCGGCCTGAGAAACATGTGGTTAAACCTATAGTAAGTAGCACACTGTGAAAAGATGCAAGAACCGGGCTCTTACTTGAAGATATCCCTGGCTGCCGGGGATAACGGCAGTAGGTGGTAAAGAAACATTCAAATACAAATTAGAACTTAACAGTCGCTTCTCTGTATATACACGTAAAATTCACACAGTTCTGTTTACATTAGATATGACGCCCCCTTCATTTCTCAGTTCTCCCCTGTTTTCATATCCAGTGTTTGGCACATAGAACATTCATTGCGTCATCGGATATCACTCGTAGGCGCCAAACTACCAAAACCTCCCAGCACCTAAATATACTTCCCTGTATCTTCAAGTAGGTGAGGGACGCCTTGTTATTAACCGCCGCATCTTCTTCAACTATATTACTCCCAATGACCTCTTCGGAAGCCCACTAACGGAAATTCTCTCGCTCAGTGCAGCTTAGTGTACCCAGTTTGCAGGTTTTCTACCTGTCGAGGCCTAGTTTAGATATATTGCACAGCACTATTTCGCCAGGCTTAGCTCAGTAGATGCCACCGTAAAGTAAGGGTATTAAGGTCAGTGGATGTCTACCTAAGGCCCTACCCAAGCGGGCAATGACTTCAATAATAGGATCATACAACACCAAGATAGACGACTTATGGGTACAGTAAGCCTTAAGGTACAGATTCTCGGTAGATGTATTAACAAGATCCTCACCAACGAGCTCTTTCGATCCACATGCACCCCTTGCTGCAGACTTAGCAACCAGGTTTTGCACTCATCGTCATCCAGTGCAACTACGAGTGACCCCCTTGGCTTAACCCCTAGCAAGGATATCACTTGTCGAGTGATGATGAACAAACCATAATCCAGATCCGAGATCAGCTCGCTCCGCAAAGGAGAGGATAGATATAGATATACCCTTTGTCAGATCGTCGCCATCCCTGCCCGGAGTTCCCAATCGACCATTACCAATCGTAGAGCATGTGCACGCACACCTATCTTGCTTTTTCCGGCTTCAGGAAAGTGACGCCGTCCCGTGCGTACAGCTCAAGGTTTCAAGGCAAGAGAGAAGTTTTGCTGTCGAGCGCTGATGACGAACTAGATCGATGCGCAATAGCGAGATGAGACATATCCAGTCCTGTGGGTGGGTGTTTGTATGTTTGGAAGCTACCCAGTCTTGGGGCTTGTGGGTTGGGGCTTTATTTGTTAACTGGGACGTTATACCCAGTACCCAGGCTGAGTTGCAAAACAACGGGGGAAACGAGACATGTAAGTACCGCGAAAACCCGAAGAGAAACTGGCTATCTCCGGCCAGGGATTATCTACCTTGACGATTGGTTGGACGGTGCATATCATGTCTGCTAACAACAATTTTGATCTCGTGTCCACAGCTCGAGTTATGCCGGCGGTACATGTCTGTTTCCCCACAAACAAGGGACTAAATTTTTACAACCACTACTTGTCACTCAGCAAGTACTATGTAACAGCGTGTAAGTCCGCGAAGTGGCCGCTGCCAAGATTTCCAACGCCTGAGTCTATCTTTCCAGTAAATCAAAATACAGGCCCCGCTCTCCACTGCGTAGCAGGCATGATAACATTGCCTATGACCACGTAGTAGACTTCCACTAGCCCCCCACTCAACAATAACCTTACATCCGCCTTGAACACTTTCTTGTCTCATCTTTCCCATGTCTTGGGACGACGGCTCGAGGTAAGCTTGTCTGGTAATCCTATACTTCACCAATCAGGGCTTAATTGGGGCTCCTGATACGATTGGGGGTGGGTTCGAGCGCTGGTAAGATTTCTGTACTCATTGTTGATGCGCCTGATTGGCAAGGATGAATGGAACTATGTTTGATGTCGTTTGAACATCCAGCCGTCTTCATACGTTATGTTTCGGTCATGGTATAGCACTCGTACTTTGGACCGCGCTAACGCAAGCTCCTACATAGATATCTCCAAAAACCTCTAATAGATAAACAAATTCATTTTTCCACTCGCTCGTATAAGCCAAAGAAGCCAAGATAATAATAATAAAAAAAAAACCAGGCAAGAACTAAACCGCTCAAGCCTGTAGAACTAGAGATTGCAACTTCATGTATCTATACAATCTAGAGCTGGTTAAGCACAACTACATGGTATGTGTAGGAAGAAGTGAGAGAGGGCCAGTTTAACCCTTCCTCTTTGGCGCGCCCTTGCCCTTTGTAGGGCCGGTGTATCTCTTCTTTGGTGTCTTGGTAGTGCCAAGCCTCTTTCCTGAGTTCCAGTACCAGATCATCTGTGCTACTAGCACAAAGTTCAGGAAAGCACCACCCAGGAAACCATAGAGAATAAGCGGGTCCTCAACTTCCGCAAGGGTGGTGAAGACTCTCGCAAGTGAGCCAAAGAGGTAGTTAAACACCTATCACGACATAAAATCAGTCATTAGATAGTAACCACTAATTCTAACTCATACATACCGCAAACGCCGAAAGATTCCCTGTAGACTTGTTTCTTGCCACATTGATAATTTGAGGCACCTTACTCGCCAACCCCAAGGGGATAGTGGCCACCTGCAAGTACCCCATAAGCTTCGGGTCTACTACACCCTCATTGAAGAGCGCGTATAGCGCTGCTGCCACGACGGACACAAACGCTGCTGCCCACGTATCCTTCCCCGAGTAGTGTAGAATCAGGACGGCAATGACCACATTCTGCACCGCGATAAGGCCAATCTCGCCATAAGTGCTGATTGGGTTCCCCGAGCGAAAGTTATACGCGAGTGTGCAGAGATATCCCGCGGTCTCAAGAGCGTACGATGAGAAGGAGACACCACGTGCAGAGCGCGAATTAAGGAGCTTAATGAGCTGTGGAACCTTAATAATAGTTGATAAGGTAATAATGCCTACACCGATTGCCTTTGAGAGCGCAAGCTTCGTGCAGGCGGGGGAGGAGGCGGGATCGAAGTCGAGGATGAGGGTCCTGTAACAAATGGGGGTGATGAAGTCTGCGACGGGGTTGGCGATGCTAGAAGGGAGCTGCGCGGTGATGGGTGTTATGTGTGGGCGGAGAACGGCGAGAACAGGTTCGAGCTGCTGGAGGACAATATCCATGATTGCTGTGTATAAATATCGGGGGTGGGGCTTAATGTATGGTAATATGATGATGATGTATGACGAGGGCGGGGAAAGAGGAAAAAGGGAAAGGGTTGCAGCGTGTGTGGTCTCTTGTAAGGCTTTGTTTCTGGCGTTGAGGCTACATATGTAGATTGTCCATTTCCTGGGTCTCGTTTCTTGGCAGTCTAACTATGTACCCATGTAAGTAGCAAATCAATCACTGACCCCACCATAGCTACATGTCATGTACCTACATTTAGTACTGAAACGGTTAAAATCAGCGCTCATGTTCATCCAGAACCTTAAGGGTTCAAGCAGCAGTATCATCATTTAAACCTGAAATGGGGCAGGGTAGGGTAGACTAACTACATGTAGACTAAGGACACATGTTAATCCAGCAACAACCACTCACACCTAAGCTGTAGTTAAACGCAAGCAAACTATATGTTTAGCAGAATATAATCCGAAACTTCTCTTTGATTAGTCTATTTTTTATTGGTCTTGCCCAGTTATCCTTTTCAGCGCCAAGATATAAGTGAATGATTGGGCCCGTGGCGGGCAAGTACAGTGCACATGGGGTTATATCTCTCCCTCCCCGTTGAGTAATAGGTATATGTAGGTGTAGTTACTAGTAATTAACCCCGAATTCCTCATTCGATCCTATTTTCCTGGCCGCCCAAAAAATATACAGTTAAATCCCTAGGAAGTGAAAACCGCCGAGCGAAAAAAAATGCAAAAAAAAAAAATACAGAAGTGGGTAACAATCCCACCCTACCTCATAGGGAGTCTCAAAAAGCGGAAAAAACAGTAGAAAAGAAAGAGTGGCGCTCCAACGAAGTGGAAAATCAGTTCAAAAAAAAGAAGAAAAAAGAAAAAGAAAGAAAGCAACAAAAAAAAATAGACAATATAAAGCTAACATGAGCTCTTTAAAACACTAACGCTATTGTTGCCGCTGCGGCCATAACCAAACCCATACTCCATACTTGCGATCTTTTACTCCCAGCGCTCTTTATCGAGAGCTCTGCTGTCGGATCATAGTCGGCGGCCTGGGTAGTTGCCCTTGTTCCATCCCAGCAATAATCCTGGAAACATTCCTGACATTGAGCAGTCTGTGTAGCGCCGGTTCGTTCTAGTTGCCTGTGAATGATGGCGCATCCAACACATGCATGCCATGTTGAATCGACTGTCCCGTTACCCTGGGTGGCAACATTATATCCGTTCTCAATCATAAGGTCACGCTCGCGCTGGGTGTACGCCAGATCGGTGGTTGAGACATTAGAGTTAAAAGAGTATGGCGCATTGGGGATGTATACGATCAATGGAGGGACTCTGTCTGCGTCAGTAGTGATATTACTACCATCGCAACCAAAGAAGGTGGGGCGGTTGTTGAGGCCCAGGGCGATGAAGGTGTTCACGTCTGGGATGGCAGGAAATAGTGTTCCGTTGGACATTGTGGCATTCAGGTGTCTTGCGTAAGTTGCAATAATGGCAGTGCCGTTAGGCCAGTTGGAGAGTTCACCATCGCTGCGGACAGTGTCGGCCGAGTTATCCATGGCAAAGATAACGTCGACGTTACGGACCGGTTGGATTAGAGGGTGCAGGGGGATGTTCTGCCCGTCAAGACCACCATCAACGAGAGTCAAGTCACGGGTTTGGGCCGAAGGGTTGATTTCGGGGTTGACATCGTAAAATGGGTTCGGCGAGTAATCTGCGATATCGTCTTCGGATTCCGAGATAAGCGTGAGTGTTGCCGTGATGAAGTCCTTGAGAATACCAGTGATGCCGAAGCTGTCAAGCATCATGAGTCCAGTATTAAATAGAGAAGATGAAGTCCCCATGATGAATCTATTATATTGTTAGCCACCAACTCAACCATAGCCCACACACTAATTCAACCTACCCAACGTTGTCGAAACCTCTAACGCACACATTGTCTTCAGTGGGAACACCGTTAGTCATGTTAGTCCCCAGATACCTCATTGGTGTGAATGCATACAAAGTTGGATCGAACGATCCGAACTCAAACACATTATATTCGTAAACGGTCGCATTGCTCGAGATAATTAACTCTCCCGGGTTTCTTCCATCGGCCACAATGATCGGGAACGGCATCGTCGCTGCAACAAAGTCGTCACTCTCTGCAATTGAAGAATAAGTCACACCCGGTCCTCCATCAGTCCAATTTACGAACTGTCTCGACAGCGCTCGTGACCAATAATCCGTCAATGAAACATCAAAGCCCGCATCTTTCTTAGCCATGACTTCATCGTGCAGTTGCCCATAGTACACTGTGGTATCTACAATCTGCAGCGCTCCTTCGGGGGCTAATATATTGTTTTCGAAGTCCCACACATTTCCGGCGTCTTGTAGTCTCCCAATCGTGGTGAAGTTATTGATGACGATGCTTCCTAATAACCAGCTCCCGCCTGACAAACCCGCCACATAAGTTGCGCTCTGGAGCAGCCCCCCCAAGTGCCCTACCGCTGTTGACCCTGGGGTCCTGCTGTCGAACGCTGCGAATTCACCCCCACCACTGAGGAGCGCCCTGTATCCACCGCCCGAAAACGCGATCCCGATGTTTGGAGAGTATGATGACATGAAAGCGCCTACATCGAAATCTACCATCGACGCGCGGTTAAGAAACTCGGTCAGGGCCTGATCTGTGACTGTGTGGCGCCTCTGCACCCATTCTCGCTCGCTATCGGAAATGTTACTGGCGCTGCGAATCAGTGGACCGCTAGGGCAGTCGACTGTGCCTGGAGCATAGCCTCCACTAGGGGAGTCGGATACAGCGCGCTGTGAAATCTCATTGAACGCTGCGTGTGGTGGTAATGTGTTTGGTAGTGCACTTGATTGTACCGCTGTTATAAAATTGTTAGCTGATGCCTCTGATCCTCCCTCCCCTGTCTGCGTTGTCAATAGCAACGACAGTGGAGTGGGGTGTTGTCTTACCAGAAATTATCAAGGTAACTGTCAACAGCACCGGAGAGCCCAAGATTAGGACCATTATAGTATATTGTCTCTTGAGAAACAAAGAAGAAGAAGGAAGAGAAGAAGAGAGAGAGGGCGGGAGGGAAGAATTCAGGTGAGTTTGGTGCCCAAGGCTAAGGGGGGGAGGGGGGGGATAGAACCAATCGCAAACACAGCAAGGCTACAAGAAAAACAAATAAACTAAAAGAGGAAGTAGGAGGTAAAGAGCGACTATTATATACGCGCAAATATATAGGAACAAATGAAAGTTACTTAGTAACACTCAGTCGAAAGCTGGTATTTGAAATAACAGCAGCTAGCCGCTGCGCCTGTTCGGCTTCCGAATAAGTACGTTCAGTAATTTGTGATGATGCTGATGTGTGATGGATGAGATGCAAAAATAAAATAAAACAAGATCTAAAGGGATTAACAGGAAAGGCGATTAATGAATGAGATTGATAGGAACTACATGTACATGTACATTAGGAGAAGATGTAGGCACCACCCTCACCTCCCTTCCGCCCTACTATGTGCATGTATGCAGGTATCGATTACTTTACCACACCCCTCCCTCCCTTCCATACCATATTTATCCCTGGCGCTCTCCTTTGAATCTAAACACTTGGACCATGACCTTTTTACTTCCTATTTGTACTCTGGGTCATGCCAAATTGAGTGGTTACCCCCGGACACGCGTTTTGGTAAGGTCTTGGACCGAGTGTGTCCTATCTCTTTGAATCCTCTCCCCCACCCGCCATATGTTCGGCGCTTACCGTCAAATCAAATTGCAGAAAGAAATTCTTTCCAGAAAAGCCATGTGTAAAGAAACTCTAAATTAGTACTCCTATTATTGACTTGACATCTAACGTACCTATACACCCGCTGCCCTACAGGGAAAAAATAGAAGTCACTAACGTTCAACCGTACCCGTTTATCTCTCCGATTCGGTAGAAAAAATGTCACGTCAATGTTTCAATGACATAGATGAACCACGTTAATAGCAACCAGTGATCACAGCATTCTTACCCCCCTGGATTTATCGGATCCTGTTATCCGGGGGCAAGGATTATATGTAGGGAAGTTCCGTCACCCGGAGTGGGCTGTGCACTGTAATTTGAGGTCCGATTAATTTATTAATTGCATGTACACTATATTATATATGCTTGTAGCCAAACTTTCGTGGCGAAGATATGCTTGTAGATTACATGTAGATACATGTACTTATGCTTACACGAAATAACCTTTGAGTATACGTATCATGTCTAGGTATATAGACTTAAATTCATTACCCAGCACAACCTAACAAAGGGGGTACATATAGTAGATACTGTATAACAGATCAGTGTTTTAAGTTAGTTACATGTAGTTTCTAAAACTGATGTCGTGGCACTACATACTGCTCGAACGGTGTAGAGCACTTGTAGGTATTCCGATTATCAACGAATATAGTTGGTCGTCTGCATAATAATGCATCCATGCAGCGATGCGATGAATTCCGTTTTTCCATCGACTTACCTCCGGACCCAGGAATACGGAGGTCACTTTTTTCTAATGCAGGGGGCAGGTGATAAGGGACTGGTAGCAAATATTTAGCTGTTACGAGCTACGATAGAAATACGAATACTACGATAGAATGCGAATACTAAGATACATGTGGGTAATACATAGGCTCATGTGGCTGATATGGGCAATACATTGTATTTGCAGTAACCTACTAGGATGTACTTCAGCCCTGTAATAGGGCTGCGGTAATCAGTCAACCTTCAGCCCCTAGGGAAACATTAAAGGCGTCATGATCAGATACAAGTGCTAAAAACGGTTGATTTGCATGGCCTTATGGTCTGATCGTTGATGCGCCACACCTTAAATCCAGGATTCATGATGCTGTGCCCCCCCATTACAAATATTGTATTACTGTCGACATATGTGGTGCCAGCCATATCACTTTTGTGATGTAATTGTAGTTTCTAAGCGACATCCGTCAGAAGTATTACCAGGGTGCAGCTTATTGTGCTGTTTACCAGCACCGTGATTTGTCTTGGCCATGGGCATTAAGTGCAAATACTGTATATAGGTATATATGTAGACTTGTGCCATGTTGAATTGGCGCAGGTATGTACTACGGGTGTAGGGGTAAGTCTATAGACAGTGGTCGTGGTTGTAATAGTAGTAGGTGTCTACAGACTTACCCCTACACCCGTAGTACAAGGTGCTAAAGGATTGATCATGAAGTTACCACGCAAAACCCCCACAGGCCAGCCATGTGGGCAATGAAGCGAATCGAAGGACCACCTTCCGTAACACAGCCCCTGGACGTTACGCTTTTTTTGTTTCATTGTCCTCGGCGAACTATGGCTGTGGGGAATTAAGGCATTGGCAGTAGCGGCCACGCGCCAGGCCGGGTATTCGGTGATTGACTTTTGAGCTGAACCCAAGGCTAGTCCGGGTCGTCAGCACTAGAATAAGAAATAGTAATTACATACGAGTGTAAAGTAGATGCATAATTAGGGCACACTAGGTACATACTTACATGTACGTTCCAACCAGCTATATACGGCTGCACATGTAGCATGTAGTCGATGTGATCTGACTTTCTGCGAGTGATCCCTCATGATCTTGAATAACCTATACCGGTCTAGTAGATCGGAAATGACGTGCATCAGCTTATCGCTCAACTTATCGTTAAGCATAGTACTAGTACAAGGCACGGGCTCTCCCACGCACGTGCGTCTCACTATTTTGGCTTGAGGCCCTACAAGCCACCCCGATGATCAATTTTACTCTCACGCCGGTTGGGGCTTCTATGTTAGTAGATGACCGTGACGCGTCCTTCTTTCAAAAGCCCTGAGCGTGGGAGAAAAAAAAGTTCTAGTAAGTGCTTTGACAAGACCCATCCCAAATTTTTCTGCCCGAATCACAAGTGTTTTTGCTCGGACTTAAGTGACCTCGGGAACAGGCTGTGTTGTCTCGTCTCGGGAGAGATTGAGTAATGCCGGAATTAAATTGGTGGAAACATTCATACTACTGGGGCCTCTTGGCGATGGCTGCATCGTGTAGTTTATAAACAGGCTGCTATATCCATCTAGGTAGGTGCATATCCATCCACTCGCAACTCAGGGTATCTTCAGTCAGCGGAATGATGTGAGATCCGTTACATGAGAATTTCTCACAGCTTCATAATGTTCAGAAGTTAGGGCCTGAAGTGCTTACAAATTGTGTAGGGAAGTGATAAATATACATACCATTTGATAGACTTCATCTAGGCAGTAATGATCTATTTCCAATATGATATATCTGGGGTGGAGATGGGGTAGCCTACTTCAAGGTAACTACATGTATTTAGGAAGGAATTAGCTGCAAAAAATAGGTAAGGTGGGAACCACTTTGACCGGCCCCCGTACGTGCCGAATCCCTCTTAATCAAGACTTTTGATGGATTTCACGTAATCGGATTGATCGTCCTGTGGTGTACATGACCAATCGTCAGTCGAAGATCAAGGATCGAGTATGTGCTGCAAACAATCCTCAAGATCTTATTGGCTTCTGACCTCTGTTTAGAGCTATGATTACATTAGGTCATATACTATCACTCGAGGCCATGCATGGGCTGAGCATAAACTAGGTTAATTGTTAACCCATACATGAGTACAAACGTAACTGGACGAACTCAACAATGCAAAAATAGCGTTCCGATGCTAGTCGAGCGGGTGATGCAGGGTGTTTGGCACCAACAACTCATATACACATGCACTACTTATTAGCCAGTCGAATATGCGGGCCGTGATATAGCGGTATTCCCATTTGTTCTAGAGCCTGGACCTAGGCCTAGTAGCAGCGGTGGACCGGCTCGTCGCTGTAATTAAATCGTTGAATGATCCGGTAAAGCATTCCTCCGGTTTTCTGGCTTGGCAAGTTCGGTTATGATAGCTCTCAAATCGAATGGGTTTATGGTTAAAGGGAATTTAAAGGGCAAGAGGGGATGTAAGATTATGTTGATGATGTTGGCTGGTGGTGTGAGGGTAAACGCGGTCCTCTCACGCATCTTCTATCACGGTGTTTCGCCCAGAGGAATACATACGCGCGTACGTACATGTATTCATCTGCACTTTCCCGCACCCGCACCATAGATTTGGGGGGTATTAGATGAAACCACCAAGGGCTCATTACTGGTACACACTTGCTATGTTATTTATACGATATAATCGGGTGAAAGATCTCTTTCCAATCAATCTTATTCTGGCCCCTGAGGAATTACCCTCTAAGCTAGCGTTTACATGAAATGGATACAATATGCGACTCCATGGCGGACTATGCTTTGGGCCTACTGATGATACTTTGGTAGATAGATTTTAGTCACAAAAAGGGTATCCTAGGTTCACTTACGTACTAAAGCTATCTTCCTTTAGCTGAAAAGCCAGATTTAGAGTACATTCCCCCCGAGAGGCATCGCCGTAGCATACAATAAGTCAAGTTGATTAGAATAAAAAAAGAATATGGCAAGGAAAACGCTCTTTACTTAGGGTCTGCCCGTTTAAGCAGCAGTCGTCTTCTCCTTGGGAAGAGGAGTGAAGCGGAGGTATGGCTTGACAATGCGGAATTCAGGGAAGAGCTCTTTAGCGAGTTCGTTGCTGACGCCGGGGTGGACGATGACATCATCACCAGGGACCCAGTTGATGGGGGTGGTGATACTACACCATGTCAGTAGGTGATATTTCGTGATTTAACTGCTGAATACAGGCTCTTACCGGTGCTTGTCACCAGTCTGGAGGGAGTCGACAATTCTCAAGACCTCGGCAGCGTTACGGCCGGTAGAGGCGGGGTATGAGAGAATGGTTCGGATGGTCTTCTTGGGGTCAATGATGAAAACAGAGCGGATGGTAAAAGCAATGCCCTTGGAGTCGACGTTGGTGGTGTCTTGGTGGTCGATCCTATTTGGCAATAAATAATCAACATAAAAGGGCTATGATAAAGGTATTTGAAGGGGGGAAGCATACATGTCGTAAGCCCATGAGATCTTGCGGTCCTTGTCACCAATGATGGGGAACTTGAGGCTAGAGCCAGAGATCTCATCGATATCCTTGATCCACTTGTCGTGGGACTGGATGGTGTTTGCTGAGAGACCAATGAGTTTGACACCGCGCTTGGTGAACTCAGGCTCGAGCTTTGCGAAAGCACCCAACTCAGTGGTGCAGACGGGGGTGAAGTCTAGAAATGTTTTAGTAAAACAATAATAAAAGAACATCTCAAAGAATGTGTGTACCCTCAGGGTGAGAGAAGAAAACGACCCAGTTTTCACCAATGAAGTCGTGGAAATTGATGTTACCCTATTGCAAAAGAAGTTTAATTACATCTGACGGGCTTTATTAAACTACATGTAGGGAAAGATAAAAAACTAACGTTGGTGGTCTCAGCGTCGAAATTGGGAGCAGTGCTTCCAAGGCGGAGACTGTATTAACAGCAAACAGTCAGTATCTTCGATATTTAGTGGATCGTGTATAAGAAGGAGAGTTTGAACATACGGGGCAGCACGTTCTTCAGCCATTGTATTGATGGTTTGTTTGATGGAGTTTAATTGTAGGTGCGTGGATGTTGTTTGTAAAGAGGTGAGGCGAAAAGCACAAGTGATAATGGAAGGGATGGGTTATAAAGAGGGGTAAAGAAAAAAAATCTTCCCCCACTCTATTACCTTTCTGCCCCGCCATCGTGCACGCAATACACTGTTTGGATGGTTCGAGCATCTCAGATCATACCTAGAACCGGTGTGCCGGGAGATCGCATCATCAGGCCCTCTGTTTATTGGCTGGTTTAGACGTTCTTGCATACTTTTAAAGAGCCGCACGTTACCTGTTTAGGTCAAACGGCGACCATTCTCTAGGAAAAGATTGTTTTGGGTCTTTCTGGCTACAAAAAGTTGATTTTACCACATTTTAAATCTGTACATATTGCTTGGTTGCGCAGATCTTACTCTTCTTCAGTCCTCACACTCCACGACGAACTAAGTTCAGCACCTCTTTCGATGGCGTCTTTTGAGTTCTTTGTCATCAGCAGCTCTATGACACACATTGAAAAATTAAATTAAATATGGGATGGGATGTGATTGGAGAATGAAGGCCTAAGTGGGGCAGAATTGCTGGAAATCTTCCTGATTGAGATAAGAACACCGTTAAAGTCCGTTAATCGAAGGCTAGAGCTCGTTGCTTTGAGCTATGGGGCAAGTGAGAGTTCGATTAACGGCATTGTGGTCAAAGGTGACCTACTTTGGGGAATGGCAATCCGCCGTGTCAACCAATCATGCTTTTGGTCGTGAGCCGAATTTAATATTTCTTGCGAAATTAACCTCCCTAATGGATGACTGACCCTACATGTTCTTATCACCATGGTCTAAAGCTCGATCTTGAGCTTCCAGGGATTTTTTTTTTACGTCCACTCAACTGCCGCCCTCGTATGTACCTACCACAGCGTTATCCATTGGGGCTCTCTTTAGAAGTTTCTGTCGGAGTTATGCGTACCTGCCCGCACATGTACTACATAACATAGCATCTTTAGCGTCCATTCGCGCCCCACCTTTGAAATCCGAACTTCAATTGCCGATGCAATGATAGTCAAAAGATAGCCGAGTAGCTCAAAAATGCATCTGGAAGGTGTCCGCGAAAAAAAAAGAAAAAAAAAAAAAAAAGGATGAGGGCTCTAAAATCCTTCATAACTCGTACCTTCCTTCCTTCTATAGTTGTGCTAAGAGCTTCTTCAGTATTCGCCCTATTTTTTAAGGCGAAGATTCGAAAATCTTGGCCGATCGACTTTCGACAATGACGCAGGATATGCTCCCTCAAAGGTCCGAAGAAATTACACAACACGTACAATGCAGCTCAAACTACCCAGCAGTTGAAAAGAAAATCGACTCTGAGCTTACAAAATCTGGGCACCAATATTCGCAAACTTCGATAAACACTCTACAGACGACATATAAATATCTTGAATGGAGTACTCTTCCCAGCGATATTTACTCGTTTCCTGAGAGGCTTCCAGCTTCGGTGATGAAGCAAACCGACCCTTTTACATGGAAGAAAGGGCATAAGAGCATGATACTGGCGTTGGCTTGTTTTTCAACGGGAATGGCGGCATACGCTGCAGGCGCATATACAAGTGGAATAAGCCAAATGTCAGAGGAATGGGGAGTCGGTAGAACTGCATTGTTGGTTGGGGTAACTACATTTACGACAGGCTTTGCAATTGCGCCATTATTTCTAGCACCATTGTCAGAGGTACGGCTTTCTTTGCGCTACCCTAGTACTCAAAAGGGGTTCCAGACAAAAACATGACAACGAAAATTCATTTTTGAGGCCTGATACGAACTACTGTTTTGCGTTCCTTCAACTTTTATTCTGACCTGGAATGATGATACTGATAATAAATCTTAGGTATACGGAAGAAGACAGGTTTTTCTATGGACATTTGGATTATTCAATAGTTAGTTGCCCTAAAGTCCTTCATAGAGCTATGTTCTGGGTTCTGATATGGGAGTTCTAGTATGCCACCTTTCATCCGCGCTTTGTCACAGCTATCCAGGTATGCTGGTAGCGCGTTTTTTCCTTGGTGTTGGTGGATCTACTTTTAGTACGATGGTAGGGGGAATTATTTCCGACATTTACCACGCACCAGAGCGTGGGCTCCCCATGAGCTTGTTTTCAACATGTGGGTTGGCCTTTACTGGTGTAGGACCTCTTGTCAGTGGTTTTGTAAATGACAATCTTTCATGGCGATGGATTCATTGGATACAATTGATACTTAATGGCGTTGCTATGTCAATCGCCTATGTCGTTCTTAAAGAGACTAGAGGGAGTGTGTTGCTCAGTCGCAGAGCAAGGGCTTTGAATAGGTGGCTAGATGAAAACGAGGACACAGAGGAAGGACGAAAGGAGTTGGAAAAATCCGGGGGAATGAGAATTAGATGGAAAGTGCTCGCAGACGAAGAGAGAGAGAGTATGGCAGTCGTAATATCGGTTTCATTGACCCGACCTTTCCGTATGCTTTTCACCGAGTCAGTGGTTTTTTGGTTTAGTATGTGGGTATCATTTGCTTGGGCAGTCCTATACTTGTAAGCTCTCCCATTTACCCTACTTCTCTTATAAAGCGTTAAGAAGTAAGAGCTAATATTGTATCATCAAGATTCCTTCAAGGTGTTCCTCTGGTCTTCAAAGAGAACCACGGATTCAATACTTCCCAGACTGGAATGGTTTTCATTGGTAAGTCAAATACGCTGTTGCTCCTGCAGGTCTATTATCTTTGTTTTAAACTAACCTCTCTCTACTAGCAATGATTGTCGGTGCTTTTATTGCACTTGGTCTAAATACTTTAATAGAATTCTGCACAAAGAAATATTTTCTGGCAGGAAACGCCCAACCGGATCCCGAATGGCGATTGTATTCTAGCTGTATTATTGGATGCTGTCTTCCAATTGGAATGTTCTGGTTTGGCTGGACATCATTCTCATCGCAACATTGGATTCTCCCAAGCATGGGAGTTGGGTGTGCCACGATCGGAATCTATGCGATATATCTCGCCGTATTCAATTACCTTGCAGACGTGTATCACCGCTATTCCAGTAGTGCAATTGCTGCGCAAAGCTTTTGTAGTTACCCCCCTTAACGTCCCTTGAACTGGGAGCTAATAGATAAAAGGTCGTAATATGCTTGCAGGGTGTTTCCCACTTATTACGAACGCAATGTTTCACCGTATGACCTTTGCAGGGGCCTCAAGCTTTCTTGGGGGAGTTGCAGCATTGTTGACAATTGTGCCATGGGCCTTGGTATTCTTCGGAACTAGGATTAGGGCACGGAGTGAGTTTGCTAAGGTCTGTATAACTGCCCCGTTTGTCTCGGAACTACTGGCTGACCGAATTACTAGGAAATCATGGCAACTTGAAGGGCTTTAGCATGATAGATATATTACGATGACTTATAGGTGTTTTGTACGTTACTTCAAGATCCCCTTCGGGGGGGTTTGGGTTGTTAGGGGTGGATGGTGGAGGGCGACGATTTCGACGCTTGGTTACTATGCTAGGCCCCAACCAGTCGATTATCTGATATTTAATTGTGAATGTCCACATCATTATGGTGGTTGGTTGTTAACATGGTTATGGGTAATTCATGGAAGAGATTGTATATACGTATAATTCTATAATGACTGAATGCAAGTTTCTTCTAGAGTGTTAAGCCGAGGGTACACACACATAAGAAATTCGAGGAGTTCTAATTGCGGGGAAATCACATGAAAGCTCGAAGACTATGAAGTCCAAGCTCGAGAGCTATGCTGTGCACAGGGCTGACATCATTATTTGTAGCTACCCCATTCCCAAACTCCGAATTTGTGGTACCGCCATGCATACGAGATCAAAATTACTATAAGCAGACCTGATCTACGCCCTTTAACGTGAAGGGGGTGATCCCTGGCCGGAGATAGCCAATTTTTCGGGTTTTTGCGGTACTCGATAGTATTTACCTTGGCTTCTACAAAAGCACAGTGATTTATCAAGCCTCTCGAATCGAAAAATGCCGTATTTGTTGACCATTGCATGTCATTCTTTCTTATAGGCGCCAAGGAAGCCATAGTAACACAAGGTTACCAGCTCTGATAGGAAGGTATAAGAATTTGCAAGTACCTACTAAGTACATGTACCTACATGTACTTACTCTAGATTACTTGCTCAACTAATTTTGGATGGTGCTTTAGCCCCCCATTTCCCGACCCGCAGCGCCGAGACATATATGCGCCGGATCCTGTAAGAGTGTGAAAATGGACCAATAGTGAGCTTCAATTACTACAGGTCATTTCTAAAGCGCTCTAATGCAGATTTGATCCAATCAGGCGAGCAGGTATCGGCCTAGCTAAGCGCTACTATCTTGGCTCAGCTATTCGTCGCTTAAATAATCTTATCACGCCTAAAATGGCTGACAATAAAAATCATTGGCGCTTTTAGTCATAAAATATCACTCGGAGGAGAGACATACGACTACTAGTCACATAAAACACCTTGAGTCAAATTGTAGACTGGCATCTACTTAGCTACTCCAGTACCCAGAAGGAAGTTTTAAGGAGAGGTATTCCGAGAAGGTTTATTTCGATCGGGCACATGCATGTATCTTGGTATTTCTCCGGATACCCTAACTTTAAGAACTTCTAAGATCGAGCTATCGAGCGAGAAGGCCTAGCTAGGCTCTAGCTGATTCTCACACCTGCTCCCATAGCTTCAGCTCGAGCGCTCGAAAGTAAAGAGATTTAGTCAATAGGCCCGAAAGTCTGATCTGGTCTATAACCTATGTAGCCTCTTGAGAGGGTAAAGCGTATTGCTGTAATCGAGAATATAAGAATAAAGGACTGGCCCTTATTACTGGGTAAAGCTGGTAGCATGGCTGGGTCCGTGGATATGGTGTGCCTAGCCAAGCTAGGCAACAGTGCCCAATGGCGACCCGACTACATAGTAAGGCCTCACTATCAGCAAGGGCCATGGGCAGCGAAGGCCAATGTGACATACATGAGGTCATGGTGCGCCTTCTATAGCCTTCCAATCACAGACATGAAACCAACATCACGATATGCCCTTTATACGATTATCTTGATTTGCGAACAGTAATCCTCGGATTCATGCTAGGATGTACCGCCGATCTCTATCTCACAAGGTTCAGGCACCCCATCGTCAAATTCATACCAATAACTAAAATACGCCGAATTTCTACACGATATAGAGTAGCTCTAGTCATTAGAATGGGAAGCCTGATTAAGGTGATAGCACAAGACACGCCTCTCCTGATAATATGTGTATATAAATGGCGATCAGCCAGTCGACCTTTCCTTCCTCCCCTTCCTTCCTCGGCCTCCCTCTCTCAACTACAACACAAGTTCGTTTCACGTTGAATTAAAGCGAGCTAGGAAGACCGCTCCCCTATCCCCCTACTAAAGAGTAGTAATTGCTATTCAAGGCCACCATGGAAGGCCTCTCTCTCGCCCTCGCAACCCAGCTGCAGCTCCACGACCACCTTCCTAAACCCAAATCCCGGGCCGTAGACTGTATCATTTGCCTCGAGCCATTCTCCGACTCCCTCATTGTCACAGCTCCCTGCTCACACTCATACTGCTTCTCCGACTTCAAAGAGCTTTTCATGCGCGCATGTAAAGACGAACAACTCTTCCCACCACGCTGCTGCAGGCAGGAGCTCTCCCTCGATCTCATCCTCCCGCTCTTCAACAACCAAGAGGCAAACGAGTTCCTCGATAAGACCAATGAATATAACTGCAAGGACCGCACATACTGCTCCAAGCCCTCGTGCTCCCACTTCATCTCCGCGGCGAATATCTCACGTGAGGTCGCGACCTGCACTGAATGCCGCACGCGCACATGCACGCTGTGCAAGAAGGAGGAACACGGTAGCGGGGACTGTCCGGATGATCCAAGCATGAAGCTGACGTTGGAGACGGCGGCGGTGAACGGGTGGCAGAGGTGCCAGCAGTGCCATGCCCTGTTGGAGAAGACGCACGGGTGCCAACATATGACGTGCAGGCAAGCAGCCGTAGAAGACCGTCCCGGCGATCATAGCTAACAAGCTGTAGATGTAAAGCTGAGTGGTGCTACGGCTGTGGCATCAAGTGGAAGACGTGTAAGTGTAGTGTTTGGGACGAGGGCCATCTTCACCGCCGGGCGGAGGACTTGGCGATCCGCGACCTAGGTGCGGGGGCGGGGGCAAGTGCACTTGCTATTGCTGCAGGGGCAATTAAAGAGGACTTAATAGCGAACCATGAGTGTACTCATACGGGTGGATGGGAGTACTTGAGCTCGGGAGCAAGATGCGAGTTGTGCTTGGATTATCTGCCAAATTTCATTTTTGTGTGCAACGGGTGCCGAATGAGGGCGTGTAATAGGTGTCATGTTAACAGGATATAGGTAATATAATTTTAGTCAGATTTGGATGAATATAGTACATGACAGTGTATTTTTCTTTTTGCTGATTGAGTTTAGAACTTTGCCTTGTACTAGAGAATATTACAGATAAGAGAGTGGGCTTATAGTTGCATTTTTGAGATCTCCCATGAGAGATATAGTTATTTTATGGTCTTTTAATATCTCAATTCCCCTAAAAAAGGTTGAATCAATGACCGAGTTAGTAACCTGACTGGGTATTCAAGCTATGGGCACTCTTTTCCATACACTGGGAGCTCAAGATTTAGGTGTGTTAACAAGAGTACCCTTCCAGGTGGATTCCGCCATACATACATGTAGCTACATATAGTGTTATTCGGCATCACAGGCCATCACTCGCACATATGTGAACAGTTTTTTTGTAACGTGGTTCTGCTTCAGAGCTTAGAGAGTCTCGGTAACTACATGTACTTACTCGTCACTACTGAAGTTTCCGGTCAAATCAACTGTCTATGACTACTGTTCCGGTATATAAAGTATATATGTGACCGCATATATACCAGGGCTGAAAAGATGGCTCACAGACGTCATCCCCGGATCCCACCACAAACATCTTCCCCACAAACACCTCTCCACCAACCCCACATCACCACCACTCCCCACTACATCTACCCTATTCTACACGATGCTTATCGCTGTTCCCCATTCTGGGAGCTTTATACACTCGGTTGCCATTGACGCTCCACCGGTTGGCGATTGGAGGGCCGAGTATAGCTCCACTGGCAGGGGGCAGGGGGGGTTGACCAATGGTATTGATCTACTTTCTTCAAGTGTAGCCTTTAGTTAATATTAATATAGTAGATACCGAGAAAAAGCCTGACCCCCGGCCCACCAAGGATCTCACCTTCACCTCCTATTCTAGCTGCTCCGAAATCAACACATGGCTAGAGCACCTCAACCACACCCAATCCACCTACATCCACCCCATCCTTATCACCTATGCTGACGCGCGCCGCAAACGCAATGAGCTGCTCCGTATCTCCCGTGGTCCCCTCCCAGAGCCGTTCAAGTCCGCCGAACTCAAAGACTGGCGCCTACCTTGCACTATTGCCAGCGTTGTCCCCAAGGTTCGCATCAGCGGCAGCATTCTGCTCTTCAGCGCGCCCATCTGGAACCCCGCGCAGCTAGCAAAACTCGGCCGCCCGCCGGCATTCCATACGTATGTGCTAGTGTACAAGGAGGGCACGCTGGCGATCGCGGATCCAGGGTACGAGTGGGAGCCGCTGAGTGTGGGTGCGGATGGGAGAGAGAGGCTGTGGAAACTGAGCGAGCTGACCTATGGGTGCGGGCTGGCGGCTAAGTTTGTGAAGATGTTGAAGGGGGGAAGGAGGGTGAAGAAGTGCTGGTATGGAAAGGCGGGGAGGGGACATTTCGATGATACAAATGGGAATTTCATGTCCCAGGAGTTCATTTTGGAGTACTTGGAGGGGTGGGCGGGAAGGGTGGTGGATTGGGAGGCCGAGGGGTTTGTCGAGCTTTCGTTGTAAGAGTGCAGTACGCTGGAGTAAACCAAGTAGGTAGTTAGAGTAGATCCAAACAATCGAGGGATAAGCTGGGTCACGCTTCAATATCTGAGGCTATTTTTATTGGGCGAACTTTCCAAGCGAACTTTCCAAACGAACTTTCTAAACGAACCGGTGAAGTAATAGTGATGTATAGTCGAGCTTATAATCGAAATAAAGGAACTGGGACAGCAGGTCCACTTATAAAGCACAGATACAGGTGAAAAGACCGAGCGTTTACTAAAGCAAAAGTGCTACAAGTACTCTGTATTTAAACTCCACAACATAACCCTAACATCTATCCCAAACGGCGGCAGATGGGTTATCCGGGCAACACCTTTATTCCAGTGGTTCATACTCCTCGTACGGGAAAACGCGAATTCCCTAACCCGAGCTGGCTTATACCACTATTATTACTAGCCGGTGCTATAATAGAAGGTAGCTGACAATCGCCCTACCTGATATAACTGCTAGGCTCAACCCCGCTATGCAGTATCGTTGGTCCTAATATCGTTCTGGCCCGCAGTTTTTCTGCCCGTGAGTGTGCCTCCTCTTTGATAAGAGGATGTCTGCAGCACTTTAAACAAATCTCTCTTATGGCCGTCTCAGTTTCCGGGGTAGAGGGTTGTAGATGGTTCATGGAATATCACTCGAGAACGTCAACCACACGATGCTGAGCAGGCATGTTGGGTGTCGGTGGTTGAATAGAGAGTAGAGACTTTGCTACCTGGTGAACAGAGCGCAAAAAAGGGTGCCATATAGGAATTTATTTCATCCAGAGGTGGTGCCAGTCGACTATGACTGTATATCCACTCATGCTTGGAAGTCACGTTACAATGCACAAACTGGCACGAGAGAAGTCAGGATTGATGGAGCATTGGAATTCCGTAATTATACATAAGAATATTAAAACATAAACATAAATAAAAGCCCATCCCAAAGAATGTCTAATAAAAGTAAGAGGAGAAAAGTGGTGTGGGAGAAAAAAACAAAAAGCGATCCCAATTAAACACCCAGTGAAGGAAACCAACCGACCAACCGGCCGACATTCAAATAAATAGCCCCGTCTACCTCTATTAACCACGCCGTGCAACCTTCACCCGCCTCCTCACCCACATCTTCTCACCACCTCACTGGCGAGGTCTATTTAGTCGCTGCCTTCTTTTTATTCTTCGGCACCCGAGCAAGCCAGTAAATGAAGATCGCCATGGACAAGTTGAACACGGCGTAGACCAACATCAATCCAAAGTTTCTCCAGCGATCGTCGTAGTCAATCGCCAGTGCCGACAGGAACGTGTTTGTATCCGCGATTGAGCAGTACCTGCAGTCCGCCGTTGCCGACGGGTTTACGATGGTTCCACCGGCAACCGACATGAATGGCTCAAGATAGCTTCCACATGTCATGTTTGAGGGCGGGTTGAAGATCGAAAACTCGATATTGGAGCAGTTAACATCGGCATTAGCGATAGCTGTTGAAAGCATGGCACTGATGAGATACGTGAACGGTGAGACACGGTACATGAAGATCCAGAAACCGGGAAGACTATCCGCTGTGGCGAGGACACTGTTTTAGACTTGCGTTAGCAGCTGACTTTGAAGCAAATTTTTAGGAAAGGGGAGAAAACTTACCCGCAGAACATGAATATCAGCATGAAGAGCAGGTTTGCCAGGTTACTTCCCGCCTCTGCGGTCTCGATACCGGCAATCATCATGTGTGAGAAGGTTGACGTAAACATATAAAACGACCACAGCAGCAGGAACATCAATCCACCACGCTCAGAGGTAGCACCGGTAGCTTCGGCATTTCTGAACATTCCAATAGGATAATACCAGAGGAAGAAACTGATGACACACATCATTGTTTGCCATGGGATCTCAACAATGATAGAGGAGAGGATGAATGCCTTCCACGAATATGCTTTTGAGGGACGCTCTCGAGCTTCATAGAGACTGCGCTGGACGACAAAGTGGGGCATAATCTGTTGAACAATGGTACCGAAGATAGTCATGAACAAGAAGACCGAGAACATCTGGTTCTGGAGGCCTTGCAGTGTGTTCTTGGAGTTGAGGAAGGAGAGACCGATCAAGAGAGATGTGGATGTGCAGAGGAAGATCTTTGAGTAGATATAAGATGGTGTACGCCATGTTTGCTGGAAAACACGCATCAGGCAAGTCTTAAACTGGTAGGAGAACGGCATCGCAAATTCCTCATGGCCATGCCCATCTGCTGAAGCTCCACGGCCGCTAAGCTCAGCCTGCATATCATCCAACTCTTTCCTAACCGCAGTTCTCTCAGGGCTGTCCAACCAAACTTGAGGCCAGTCTCTGGTAGAAACAGCTCCCGGTGCAGCGCCAATGACTTCAAGCATCCACTCAGCCGGATTCGCCTGAGGAGGGCAAGGGTGCGCCCCATTCTTCTCAAAGTATCCGGTTAGGACGCTTGAATTCTCTCCAATTTCCCCAAAGTACACTGTCTTGCCTCCCCTAGCAAGGAACAATAGACGGTCGAAGTTTTGAACCAGGAGGGCTGACGGCTGGTGAATAGTGCACAGAATTGCCTGTCCGCTGTTTGCCAATTTTCTCATCAAGTCACAAATAGACCAAGCTGTCTGGCTGTCAAGACCGGAAGTAGGCTCGTCCAGGAAGAGTAGGAGTGCAGGTTTTGCGGCAAGCTCAACACCAATCGTCAAGCGTTTCCGCTGTTCCACGTTCAATCCTTCTCCGGGTACACCGACAACTGCTTCCGCATATTCCTCCATTTCAAGGAGCTTGATAACCTCTTCAACATAGGCTAATTTCTCATGCTCAGGTGTGGTCTTTGGTTGCCGTAACAAAGCGCTGAAATTCAATGCCTCTCGTACAGTAGTGGTCTGAAGATGCAAATCCTGTTGCTGAACATACCCGGTTTTCCGCTGGAAGGATTCGTCCCGCTGCTGACCATTGACGAGCATATCACCGGTAACGACTCCCATAGTGACTCGACTGGCAAGAACGTCCAAGAGCGTGGTCTTCCCAGCCCCAGAAACACCCATCAACGCAGTCAAAGTTCCAGGCTTAACCCATCCATCTACATGATCCAAGAGCCGTCTGTGTTCCTTCTTGATCTGGATATCATAGCACACATCTCTCCACATGAAGATATCTGTCTGTTGCTGAATCGCCGCCAACTTCTCACTTGTCGCATTTTGCGCTGCTACCGGCCTTCCGGTAGAAACTGCCTCTCCGTCTACACCCTGTTTCCTCATTTTTTTCAGATGCTTCTTACGGAACAGGAGCACTTCACCCTTGGATCTGGCCGCAGCGATGTACTCTGTACCGGCAAGATACGTGAACAGGAAGAAAACTGTGAACGCGAGGATAATACCAAGATTGCGCCAGAGATGTCCGTATTCGTACTCATAGGTGATACTGATGTAGTTTCCACCGTCAACCGAGCGCTTTCCCGTGACGGAGCCCTTGACACTGCAGGATTGTTGATCGATTGAGAGGTTCTCATAACCGGGGCCTGACGGGATAAAGATAGAGCATGCATACTCTTGGCCGTAAAACTCGTTAACCATCAAACTCTCAAAAGCATATGCAATTGGGTTGAGATAATTGATCCAGCGCAAGAAGACTGCCATGTCACGGACGGGAATGGCAAAACCTGTGTAGACCACCAATAACAGGATCAACACTGCGGAGGGTGCCATGGCCTGGGCGATTGTGCGTGAGAAGGCTGCAATGGTACGGAACATCATTGACATGCAGAGCGTGACACAGAACGAGAAGAGGAGGAAGATGAAGAAATGGTCAGCCTCGCGACGGAGGTTGGCCATGAAGTATACCGTGGTATTGAAGCCGATTGCTACGATGATTTTAGATGGGAGGTCACAAATCATGGACGAAACGGCTTCGGCAAAGGGGTGGTAGAGCGCATATTGTGTGTGTTTTTCGACGATAGGGCGTTGAGCATAAAGAGTGAGAATCTGTGATCCAAAGTTAGAAAATCTTGATAACTATGCAAGTGTCCATGGATGCACACGTACTTCCAAGATACTAGAGAAAGCATTCATCAAAACCGCGAAAAAGAGTAAAGCTCCTCTCAAGAAGAAACTTCCAGTATTCTCCTGAAGATTATAGAAGACACTACCAACGATCAACCCCATTATAATGTTACCGAATACCGTGTTGCAAAAGTTCGTCATATCGCCCCTCAATCTCTGGAAACCACGTCGAATGCACAACTTGATTTGCATCGGCACTGAGATTGTGTACGGCGACTCAATTCGCATTCTGTTTGCCTGTTGGGCCTTTCTTGACTGCTTGAACCTCTCCAGTTGCTCACCGTTGAGCGGATACTCCTGTTTGTAAGAGTCAATATCTTGCAATAGCTTTTTGCACTCCGCACTCTTCTTCCAAACATCCGCAAACTCATCAGGAGTACGGGGCACGCGGTTTTCGAATCCTGGCTTGACCTCACGCTCGCTCGGACTTGTCAGAGATGTGAGGAAATCTGCAGTTGTCTGTCGGCGCGGGCAGTGGAAACCCATGTTGGTAAAGAATTCCTTTGCGCTCTCGATGGGGCCAAAGTAGATCTGCCTACCCTCGTAGAGCACGATAACTTTATCGAACAACTATATAGCTATTAGCTTCCAACTATATCGAAAACGATCCCGTTAGGAAACCTTACATCGTAGGCACTCTGGGAAGCCTGGTACATGGATACTAGCATCGTTGATCCTGCCATCTCACTCTGTAGTCTCAAGGTCTTGACAAACTCCAGTGCAGTAGCACTGTCTAGACCTCTTGTGCTGTTATCCCAGCATTGCAGCGGGCTTCCGCCAAGGGAGGCCTCCGCAATACTGACTCTCTTTCTCTCACCACCACTGACACCTCTGACAAAGTCGTCTCCGACCTTGGTGTTGAAGGTATGTGAGAGGCCGAAGACGGCCATGATAACGTCTCGCATATGGTCACTATATTGCTCACGAGTAATGCCAGGGAAACGGTTTCGAGGGGCACGTGTTTGTGCAGCGAAAGAGAGCGTCTCGCCGACAGTTAGGTGGGGGAAATGAACATCAGTTTCAGCGTTGTAAATTGCTTCACCGCGGAAGTGTCCGTGCATCATTTCTCTAGGGATACCTATCATTGTCGCGCATTAACATTCTATCCCCGTAGCTTTGTATCGGGGAATTTATCAACTGACCTTGATATTCGATCTCTGACTCTGAACCGACATACAGACCGTGAGTACGCCCAGCAATTGTCTTCAAAAATGTTGAACAACCACTACAAAGAACGCTTGATTAGCACACAGCTGCAACCTGCAACAAGAACAACTTACCTTCCAGGCCTCCCCAACACAACCAGCATCTCCCCATTCTTCACCACGCCGTCAAAGTCTCTCAAGATTTGGATCTTTGTCTCTCCCTTGTGCCTATCCCCAGAAAACAACCTCCCCAGCCCGCTCACCGCATCCCTCCACGCATTGGATACATCCTTCTGATAGTCCAGCGCACTTCCAAAACCATGAACAGAAAGGTTTTTAAATGTAACACCCGCCGTTCTGTTCGGATACCTCTCCGGATCTCTGTCCTGCAAGTGCATCATTGTCTTCACCCACGCCCTGGGATTAAATTTGCCCGAGCCTGGCTGCAGCACCGGGTTGTCTGAGTTGAAGGGATTCTCAACCTCGCCATCTTTCGGTACTGTGTATGACGAGATCCTAGAGAAGCGTCGCGCAAGCTCAATGATTTCGTTGGTGGTTGAAGGGTCTATTGTGGAGTGACGGCGCGGGTGGGTTTTAATGTCTTCATAGCCATGGCCAGAGGGGGATGGCGTGACGGTCCCGCTGTTGTATGAAGCTCCGTCGATTTCATCCTTTTCGATTCGTAGGGTGTCTGGCGTAGCCGTGGAGGTGGGAATGTAGGGCTTCTCGGACTCGCTGTCCATTGTAAAAGGTCGCAGCTAGAAGATTGCCTAACAGTGCTGCTTCTTACTTGATATAGGAGAAAAAGCTCGGATTCAGTAAATACGATCTTTATTCGGCGGACACTTGGTCTGGGGGAACCAGCTTGGGAACGTGGTCGTCTTTTTATGATCTGATAACGACCTTTTCCTTAGCTGATACTCGACTGCAGAGTACTTATCAAAACCCAGAACCAGGGGACAATGAGCCTTTTGTAGCTATATATCGCACTATCAAATGCCTTGGGCCATGTGTGTATAACGCTGCCCAAGTCTTCCGTCAAGTCCCTACCGGGTCGAAGGACTTCCGGCGTGCTTCTAGCTAGGACTTGGCCTCGTCCCTCTTTCTCCCTCATTTGGCCGAGAATACAAGTACTTTTTTTTCCACATTCCTCTGAACTGCTGCTGCTATGGTACGCCCCCAACTAATTAACAGACGAGGGGCAACTGAAACAGGGATTATTGGTATCACGCTAGGTAAGTACTCTAAATAAGCCATCATCATTACATGTAGATTACTGACCAGTAGGACGGGACACTTTCCGCAGCTAGATCAAACGTCTCTCCCTCTCTCTCTCCCCCAGACCAGTAAATAGCACCTACAGCGGGTAGGCACTCTATCCGCATATGCAGAGTTTCTTCCTTACATTAGAGTAAATTGGATAAGCAAGCAAGGACGCCGTATTCGCATTTCTTTGTGGTACAAGAAGGCAAGATGTTATCATTATCTCACTAGTACCTTCGTCTTGTCACCAAACCCCCACACCAGGAACAGGCCCGGGCTCGCTACAACGAGGCAAAGAACTTTAATTGATTAAAGCTGCCTAGCCTGTATACACGGATTCTGTGCATTCCGAGTCAGAACAGCAATTGCCTGATAGTCGGTTAAATTTCTCCCCGGTCGGAAGCAGCGCAATTATGTGCATCAACCAACTGTTGCCAGTCACATTATACCAGATCTAATCAGAGTTGTCTTCTACATTTCCGTCTCCTATTTCTCCGCAACCTATGCTATGATCTGAACTCTCAGGCGGGGGAGTGCAGTACCATGTAGTTAGGGCTGAAGTGTGTTGGAACGTTAGGGTACAATAAGTAATCTAGCACTAATCCCTTCCCTTCCCTCACTGTCGGTTCCCCCGCCCTACCTGCTTGCTTGAGTCGGCTAGAAGTTAAAGTCAAAGGAAACACAGAAGCTAAACGACTACCCAATTAATGGTAAACAAGCGTTTCGCCCAGTTGAAATGTTAAGGAACTTACATAGGGTGGGTATGTATTATCATGTTATCTGCTTTGTATTTCCCTCTGTTGACATCGTCACTAGACAAATCATTTGTTTCGCACCTCTCTGCGCATTCAGGCAAGTAGGCCCATGTAAAGTAACCTACATCATGAGCGACTTTAAACCTCCCCTCAACGGCAAACCAGAAGCTTCTCTCCTCACATGCCAGAAGCGCGAAAATAGCCTGCGATCTATTGGCAGCTTTCCAGTACCGCCACCACCACCATCATCACAGAGTAGAGCGTCGGATTTGGAGTACTTGGCTTCCGCCATTGTTTCTTGTTAGGTTGTTGTTGCCCGGGAGGACAAGGTTCCGCTCGGAACAGCGACCTTCCGGTACCAATTGGACCATTTGTGCTTACAGGAGTTATTGGTTACTGGGCCGTACCAAGCCAAGTAAGTGTGTCTTGGGGTAGCATGCGCTTAAACCGCAACAGATCAACCAAGCTTCCATGGTCTGGGTTGGCTTGATGGAAACCCTGTCGACGACGACGACACAACCGAATACGCTGCCAACCCATGTACTGCAGTTCATTACATGATATAACCAACCACAGAGGGTTGTCAATTATACAGAGAAATGAGCAAGTAAAGTTTGCAAGCCAGAGAGAATTCCTTAGGCTGGATAAATCAGACCGCAATTTCTGATATCAATGTCCGCCAAGCTACATGTAGTACCTCTGTAACGCTCCGTGTAGCGACACGATCATGCACACACACAGCCTGTGCCTCTTATCAGATGACACAAGATCCACACATCAACCCGCGCCAGGGAGAGTAGGCATTTGAATTTGCTACTGATCCAAAACCGGATATCAAGTTCACCGTACGCACACAGCGGCGATATTAATATATATATAAACTTATACGCATGATCCGGGCAGGTGCAAAGAGCACATATTGAGTTAGTGCGTGCCTCATTGATTGAAGTACCATCCCCCAGAGTCCGGATAGGAGAGATATCCCCCGAGAGATAAACCGGATAAGAGTGTTCTAGAGCCAGCTTGGTGGTCATTCGAATAGACGTGTTGTTAATTGCGAAGATATGTCCTAGGTTGATGTGTATATTGACAATGACCCCCTAATTAGAACAAGAGGCTTTCGCGTCGACTACTGTGCTAACCTTGGTAGGCTAGCCAGGGCACACAATACTCTCTGTATTGTGCGTTCTCTTAACTGGTTTCGGAATGTGCTGTTCCCGACCCGCAAAATAATACAAATGCTTCAGGATCGGTAGATGCTAGCTACAAGACACGCACATATGGAAGAGTCTCCATCATATCCATGTAGAGCTCCTTTAATCTTCTAGGCCCCGGGGCGCTCAGGTTTCTGCTCAGAGATTACATGTAATTAAGGATCTGAGAGCTAGAGATAGCTAGGCCTCCTTAGAAAGGAGTTCTCGGCCAGATAGTTGTGCATGATAATCTTAAAGCCAGCCCTTGGCTGAATGGGTGTGCGGGTGAAAGATGTGGGTATGGTGCAGTTATCTCTACCTTCGTCTTTCAGATAATTAACCCACCGACCCCGTGATCCCATAGATGCCATGCACTCGCGCATACATGTAATCTTATTGTGCCAAGCTCAGGTACCTCGAAGGAGGGACAGAAAAAAGGGGGGTTCTATGATGTATATATAACGGTTGCTCGGTGTCTGTGGCATTGGGGTACTGTTCCTGAGATCGATCTGGCGGGTGCATGTATGCGTACGTACATGGTACATGTACTCCCAGAGATAACATCTCTAGGTGTCAGACTTCCATACTTGTTACATGTACCTTACATGTACGTCATGTCACGAAACCTTAAGGTGAAATGTATATTTGGTATCTAGATCTGCATTTATGTATTGCAATTGGTTGGGGTTGGCTTGGCCTTTTAGGGGAGATATCAACCCATACAAGACTCCGATAAGCTGATGATAATGTTATGAAACACCAAGACTTAAGTAATATAGGGTTTTTTTTTCTTACATATGCATACATCCCCACAATACCAGTTCAATCATACATGTACATAACTAAACGGGTAGAGACGAAGAACCCGGCAAAGAGGGCGAGACTCAATCCATGCCGTAGCGCACCCTCCCTAAAGAGTTAACTGCGGCGCGCGCCCGACAAGACAAGGCATGCCAGCCAGGACAACTACTGTACCCCACCCGAGATCACGGCCTATCACTCGGTCACGTGCAATCACGAGATATCACTCGATGACGCTAACGTTCAGCCCTACTTGGCGCCAACTACCACCATGTCATCCATCTCACATCATCCTCGCCTGGCGCATTCCGATCGCGAGCCCCCTCCCCCCCAAGACAATAAGGATTATAATTAAGGATCTTATCGGCACACAGGGCCCAGGAACCGGTTACGGTTACGGGCTGACCAGTGGTCTTCTAGCAGCGCAGAGTACAAGGATCTGGACACGCCCCCAGATCGCTTGGCGGGCGGGTGTGTCTGGCCCGGTATATAATGGTGGTTGTTCCATTGGCTGTGGGGACTGGTATGTGTATACGATCGCCCCCGGTGAGTCTTTGAAGGGAACGAACGCACTGCTAATGAGCAGTATCTCGAGAGGTGGGAGTTTAGTTGCTTGTTCCGGGGGAGCGTCTCCTGGGTCGGAGATTGCTGGTGGTTAGGAGCCAGGTAAGTATCGCTCGGGGTAAATGGAAAAGGACAGTCAGTTTATCTCGATATGTGTATATGCGGGGTTCACGACTTTGCCGCTTGAAGGCATTTTGGCCCCCCGGGGTTATGCCGGGTTAATTAATCAATCAAGGATGGGGGGTTCTGACGGCACATAGATCGTGATATCCACCCCTCACAATACGGAGGACTTGGCCGGTAGGGCAGAGGATGCGGATGATACATTGCACAAACCCCGAGAAAGAGATATCGATCAAACAGCCCCGGTGGTTGAGGGTGTAGCTCTACCGACGGAGAGAATACACCCACCCCGCGTACCACGGAGTTCCGGGCTCAAAGCATACCCCGAAAACCATAGACCTGCTCATCCCCCGTCGTCAGTAGGAGTTCTATCGATTAGCCGAGGCAGCGCGGAGAGGGCGGTGATGGGGGCGCGGTGCGGGGAAGGCTCGCGAGTGTATGGGTCTCTCGGTACATAGCCATACAATGGGGTTGGTTGGATGCACTTTCTTATCTGCATAAGGAGGGCGGCTGAACATTCCGTATTCTTCATCGCCCGCCCAATGCACACTCTCCATGTCTCGTATAAACATAAACTTCCAGTGAGGGGGAGCTACAGGATAGTTACAACGCCGACACAGATTTACCGCGTTACACATTCTCACCTCTGAATTCCAAGAGAGAGAGTCTCTCGTTCTGTGCCAGGCCATACAACGTCAGAGTGTGAGTCGATATCTCAGTTCAATTGAGTATTGGGCGCGGGACTTCCTGGCGGCCGTAGGAAACTGACTCTTCGTTTCCTGGGTCCCTGTACTACTAAAATTAAGTTTTGGTGTTGTCGAGGCGAAGTACCGGATGCGTTAGTTATGACATGTAGTTAGGGAACGTCAAGCTCTCTCGATCCTGTCTCGTAACGCACCCCCAGTGCAGCTTGTGGTCGAGCCTTAAACCACTACCCATCGCCCACGGTCGACAGGAAAGAATCGGAATCGTATTGATAATCATTGATCTGAAAATTCGAGGGTCACGTGTAGATTTGCGAAAAGGTGGAGTCACGGGACCGCACGCTTAGTGTGCGTCTTGCACTCCTTTGGGACAGCGTAAAATAATCCGTTGTGGTGTAACGGTTAGCATCAGTCGCTCTCACCGACTAGACCGGGGTTCAACTCCCCGCAACGGAAAAACTGTACTTTTTTTTTCTTTCTTCTCTGTAACCATCATTCCTTGGAATACAATTATCTTTTTTCCTGTGGCCAGTGCAGTGTCTACTTTTTTTTTCTCTGGCGCTGTCAGGTCGGTCGGTTGGGTTGGGTGGTGACTAATCAAGCGGTCTTGGCGCCGTACTACAATGATAAGGTAACAATTCTGCATCCAAGCCGTTTACCCTTATGAGAAGTGCCCAGCAACCCCTGCCAGAAGGGGCCAAATACATAACATACAATGTGAAAGTACGGGGGTGAAATCACTACGGCCGTAGGATCGATATCGAGTACAAGAGTAGTAACTCTGTACTCTGTATAAGGCCAATACCATATCCTTAGTGACCCCCTACTTTACTATATCCTTAGGAGTGTCCTTGCGGCGGCGTTGTACCGCACTTAAGGTGTTGTGTACCCAACGACCACTGGGTCCAGGACGGTGGCAGGGCAGTGCAATCTGTGCGGCTAGTGGGTTTGGGGGTGGTTGTAGAGGGCCGAGTGATTGCCCGTGAGTCGGGGCATGGTTGGACGTTCATACTGCATACATGTGACTCGGGGACAACGGCGGGAGGACCAAACTAGATTAACACGAAGGAGCTGGGGCTTAAGTGCTATGCTTGACCCTACCGGGGGTTATGACCCGGGGGCGAGTGGTGGGGGGGGTCGGGGTGTGTTGGCTACTTGAGCTACTGGCAGCACACACACACACACACACACACTGGCTGGATGCAGTATAAGAGCTAAGTAGGGGCGGGGCCATGGCCGGACAGGTATAAACCCGCGCCGAGTGATCGCTTGTGAACCCCGTGCAGCGCTGGGAGTGGTAGGTATATTACATGTGCATTGGGTAATGTCTCGGCGAGTGAGACTACTACATACTCATGGTCGAGCTTGTTATTCGGATGGTTAGGGTTAGGGTTCATATATATTGTATTTCTGGAGGCTCGAGACTGGGTGGGGTATATAAGGCGAGACGAGAGAGGAGACAAGTCTTGTAGTATCACGGAATGGGGGCTATAATTGGTATTAATATTTTTTTTACTCTACTGACAGATGAGTAGATCCCCCCAATCCTCTACTCACCCCCGCCGGAACCCCCCCCTCCCCCCAAAAAGAGCCCACGGCCACTACCTCTTCCCGCCCACCCCCCCACTCGGCGGCAACGGCACCTGCTCCCTCGGGGCCACCCCCGTCTCCATAAACCTCAACAATGCCTCGAGCCTCAGCGCGCCAGGGACCTGCGCCTCCCTCCCGCCGCCGCCGCCGCCGCCGCCATCCCTCCTGACGACCTCTCCGGCCGCCATCTCGAGCCCCGTGTCCACGTTCTCCACGCCCCCCTCGCGCTCCTCAAGCGTGTACAGGTCGTCGTACCAGCTGCGCTCGTCCTGCTGCTCCTGCACCGCGTCGCGCACGGCCGCCCAGAACTCGTCCTGCGCGCGGCGGTCCGCGGGCGTGAGCGCGCCCACGGCGGGGTCGTGCAGCGCCGCGTGCGCCCACTCGGCCACGGTCGCGTTCGGCTTCTTGTTGCAGAGCATGGAGAGCAGGATGGACTGCGTGGGCGCGGGGAAGGAGGGGAGCGGGTAGGAGACGAGCGTGTGTGGTGTGACGGAGGCGGGGGGGAAGTGGGCTGTGAGGGCTTGCGAGAGGGAGTCGAGCGTCGAGGAGAGGACGTTGAAGTGCGATTGGAGGGTTACCCTGGGGGGGGGAGTGTTAGTGGTGTATAGAGAGGGAGGGAGGGAGGGCGGGAGGGCGGGGAGTACCATGGGGGGAGGGCGTCGGGGGGGCCGGAGTGTAGGACGGTGCTGAAGGTGCGGAGGGCGGAGACGAGTTGGTTGAAGCGCTGGCGGGTGGTCTCGAGTGACTTCTGGGGGTTGTCCATGGTTTATGTGTGTGTGTGTGTGTATTATATGAATTGAATTGAATTGAATGTTGTAGAAGATGTTGATGTAGATGTTGGTATTTCTATCTGTAGATGAAGTTGAAGTTCAATTGATTGATGACTGCACGTGATTACTCAAGTCCTCGGTCCCTTTCGACTCGACGCATAACCGAGTGATAAACAACTTTCTTCCTCTCTTCTTCTCTTCTCTTCAACTCTCTCTTCTTGCAATTGGATCTCTTCACCATAATCTCTCTACATGTCCTCTCTACAATCAACATCATAGCTATACATCTAAAATCTAGTTACAGCAATCTACAGCTATCCACACACACACACCCAATGCCTAAACCCTCCCCCCCTCCTCCCCCCCCCTCAGCCCCAGACATCGACATCCTCCCCCCCACCGCCCAGATCCACCCCCCTCTCGTCCCCTCCTCCGTAATCAGCACCGAAGAGTCCCGCGACCTCATCACCGCCAGCTTCACCCACTTCCGCGACGACCCCTTCTCGTTCCTGCGCGAGATCTCGCTGCACTACAGCGGCACGGGATGGCGCGCCTACGACGCGCCCATCGGCCAGAAGGTCTTCTACAAGGGCTTCAGCGAGGAGATGAAGACTCGGGTGCTGCGCAGCCCGTTGCTGATGTCGAGGTTGGCCGAGCTGGCCGAGAGACGGGTAAAGGTCGAGGAGGGGATGGGGCTGTTTGATTCTGGGGATGGTGGCAAGAGTAGGGACAGGAGGAAGATGCAGGTGGAGATCCAGCTCAGGGAGGTGACGGATAGGATTGTGGATGGGATGATTTGCAAGTTTGAGAGTAAGGGGTTTATCAGGGTGTGTGTGATTGTCTTTCTCTAGCTCTACTGTTTTTTTTTGGGGGGGGGGAAGGTGATCATTGGTACTGTCAATGATTGCGTCGCCGGCATCATGAACCGTCACCCGTACCTACTGACACCACTCTTCAGGGTGCCTACTTCTTCGTCGTTCAGCTCCTCGCCCGCGCATACCACCAAGGAATCCACGTCTCCACGCTCGAGATCCAGAACCTACGGCGCATCGCAACCCTCGCCGCCACCCGCAACCAATCCCTAATCTTTCTCCCCTGCCACCGCTCCCACATCGACTACGTCTCCCTCCAGGTCATCTGTTACCGCCTCGGCCTAACCCTCCCCGTGGTCGTCGCCGGCGACAACCTCAACTTCCCCCTCGTCGGTCCGTTCCTCCAGCACGCGGGCGCAATGTACATCCGCCGCTCCTTTGCCGGCGACGAGGTATACGCCGCCACCGTCCAGGCCTACATCGACACCCTGCTCACGCAGGGCTACAACTTCGAGTGCTTCATCGAGGGCGGCCGCTCGCGCACCGGAAAGCTCCTACCCCCAAAGTTCGGCATCCTCAGCTTCATCCTGGACTCGATCCTCAGCGGCCGCGTCCGCGACGCATACGTCATCCCCGTGAGCACGCAGTACGACAAGGTCATCGAGACGGAGGCCTACGTGAGCGAGCTGCTCGGAATCCCAAAGGTCAAGGAGAACCTGTGGGACTTTTTGGGGTCGTCAAAGTTCCTCAACCTCAACATGGGGCGCGTGGACGTGCGCTTCCACGAGCCGTGGTCGCTGCGCGACTTTGTGGAGTCGCAGATTGCAAAGGCGGCGACGTCGGCGGTGGGGGAGGTGAATAGGGATGCGCCGGAGGTGCGGCTGAAGGTGCTGAGGTCGCTGGGGTACAAGGTCCTCGGCGATATCAATAGCGTCTCCGTTGTGATGCCGACGTCGCTGATTGGGACGATCCTGCTGACGCTGCGCGGGCGCGGCGTGGGGCTCTCGGAGCTCGTGCGGCGGATCGGGTGGCTGCGGGAGCGGATCCGGGCCAAGGGCGGGAGGGTGGCGGATTTCGGGTCGCTGGACACGGAGATGGTTGTTGAGCGGGGGCTGGGGGTGCTGGGGGATCTCGTGGGGCGGGTGGAGGGGCTGGCGGAGGAGACGTTCTACGCCGTGGACCGCTTCCAGCTCTCATTCTACAGGAACATGGTCATCCACCTGTTCATCAGCGAGACGATCGTCGCCGCGGCGCTGTACACGCGGGTCAAGCAGGGCGGGGGTCCCGCCAACCAGCGAATGGACTACAACACCCTGCTGGAGCAGGTATCGTTCCTGTCGCAGCTCTTCCGCGGCGAGTTTGTCTTCCCCACAGAGGGCATCCACGCCAACCTCGGCAAGACGGTGCGCGGGCTCGAGGACGACGGCGTCATCGCCGTGGGCAGGAAGGACGGCGGCGCGACGATCGAGTACGTGGAGCTCAGCGAGAAGGAGCGCGGGTGCGGAAGAGAGAACTTTGACTTCTACTGCTTCCTCATATGGCCGTTTATTGAGAGTAGCTGGTTGGCCGGCGTGGCAATCATTGGCCTGACACCGCCGATGGGGATGGAGGAGGTGTGGGTCGACCACACGGCCGCTCAGGATATGGCGCAGCTGGTAATCTCCCTCCCTCCTGGACTTTGTGCATAAACCCGCTAACACCGAAGCTTAGATGGGCAAGACGCTCTACCACCAGGGCGACCTCTCATACTTCGAAGCCGTGAACAAAGAGACACTCAAGAACTTTTTCCAGCGCTTCCGCGAGGAGGGCATCCTCCAGGTCCGCGGCAGCGGTAAAAGCGGCTCTGGCGGCGCGCGGTGCAGGATCTCGCCCGAGTGGCGCCCGCAGCGCACCGAGGCGGGCATAGAGGAGCGGGGCCGGCTGTGGACGTTTGTGGAGCGCATCGCGGTCAGCAGGCGGGAGGGAAAGAATAGGAGGGACAATGCGAGCGTGTCGACGCGCGTGCTGGGGCTGGCGGCTAAGTGTGGGGAGGTGCTGTTTAGAGGCGCTGTTAATGGCGAGGCGGAGGAGGAGGAGCAGGTGGGGAGGAGGGGGAGGAGGGGGAGGGGAAGGGAGAGGGCGAAGTTGTAGTCGTGGGTGCTTTCTTTGGTGTAGTAATTGGCGTTTTGTGATGTCCTTTTGTGGCTTTTTGTAGCGTTTGAGTGTACATGTAGGTAGTGGTGATATATGCATTACAGACCCCAAAGAGTGTACCGTCCGTTCTGTTCACAATGTATCACTCGACCCACACACACCAAAACGTCGAGATTACTATTGCGAGCCGGGGAAAGATATATCCTCCCTGCAATAATTGTGGCAAGGTCTAGACCGTTGTACTATTATGTCATTACTGCTTCTTTGCCAAGGGAACCATTGTTACAAGAGCGGCTACTAAATCCCCTCGATCCTGTACACATTAGAAAAAGAAGAACTATATTCACTGCCAGACTCTATATATATCACGAACACAAAGAGCGGTAGGGTGGAGTAGGGTTATCTATCTATCCATCCATCTATCTCCCGGCGGGTACATGGCAGCCCGGGGGGAAAGTATGCAATGAACGCCATGGTCGGTCCTGGGCTACATGTATGTTATTATACGCTGGACACCTAAGTACATATGTACGTCTTCCTGTCCATCGTATCATTGGCACTTTGTATATATATAACATACACCCCATGGCCACCCCCGCGACAGCTACGTGGTTTGCGGCTCTGATCCCGCTGCATAGTCGGGGCCTTGGGTTAGTCTGTCAGTATTCTCTAGCTAGTTATATACATGGGCTGTACATGTTTGTGCTTGCGGGTCGAGGTCTACATGTAGCTGGTTATGTGCTGTTGGGGTGCTGATAGAGAGAGAGAGAGGGCTTGTGTAGGTGGTTACAGGAGAAGGGCAGATTGCAGGATTAATTCTACGGTCCAGGCCCTAGAGGGTGCACACGGTGCTGGTGCTTATGGCTGAGTCGGTCTGGAAGCCTGTAGCTATATAGCTTGGTCTGGAAGTGATAAGCTAGGGCGAATGCTACCTCGAATGCTCATACATGTACATACTTATTGCGTAGTGGAAATCAAGATGGCACTGCAAACTTGTCTTCCAACAAACCTATGGAGCACACGCCATTGCACTCGAGCACATACATGTATAAACCGTGCTCTCGTGGAGTAGACCAAGAAGTGTCTTAATCCCTCCGGACGTATTGGTATCCTTCATTTCACAATCAGCTCTCTTCAATTATGTAAACTCTGGTGGCACGATTAGCCCGTTACAAGACCAAGCATTGATCCGCTTCACCCATGACCCCTGCATGCATATCCGGGGTATCTAGCCCGGGACCCGGGGTTCTCCAGATTCTCTCTCATGTGCGCTAAGCATCCTCCACACCTTGCATACATGTAGTTTGTGCCTGAAGGTTCTTCTCCTAATCATCATGGCGGCCTATTTATTAAACCCTTTTCAAACACACGTCCGAAGGCTTCTACGGGCCGATCCCCCGTAATCCCCCCCCTGGATGACCTGCTGAAAGAAGCATAAAGCCGATATTAATTGCAATCAACCCGGGTATATATATAATAAATACCCCCCCTTCATACATACTCCGCGAGATCGCCATTTCCTTAGAAAATGAAAACTGCTCACTATTAATCCCGAACAACGATGAGTAGCTCTCATCTCCTTTTCTCCGTAATATATTTCTATATCTACAAATTTAGTACCGGCTTCTCCCCCCCTTCTCCCCACTCATGGTCCGACTTTTTGGCGCCGGCGCAGCTCAATTTGGTGAGGGGGATTTTTAATCATTGTTATCTAGCTAGCTTGATTTTCCCCTGAAGATTTGTATATAGCAAGTATGGGAGAGGGAAGGTACAAATAGGCGGGCGGTGCTCTCGTTCTCGAATCTCTGTATTCCTCCACTCATCCACTTTCCCAAGATCTCCAGGTTCCATAGCCTAGCTCTAGCATCATGTTTCCGAAACTATCATCTACCGCCGTGGTCGCTCTGGGCTTGTGCTCTGCCCTCGGGTCTGCAACTGTGTTGCCAAGGGCCTCGAAAGTCTACCCGGGTTTTAAGAACCTGAAGTACCTCTTCACGCTGTAGGTGATCCTTCAGATCGATCCTGGATTTCGAGGTTGTTTGGTAATTAACAGATTTGATCTGTAGAGGTGATTCTTACACACAGACTGGTTTCAACCTAACGAACGGGTCGCCTCTCCCAACATCGGGAAACCCACTTGGAAACCCCGTATACCCTGGATGGACATCGGCGAAGTAAGTACTCTCGCCAAAGGGGGAGTGATGGTCTCAACTCTCTTCTCATGGCTAACATTCACCCAGCGGCCCAAATTGGGTTGACTATTTGACGGTCGAGTTCAACAAGACTGAGCTATTGACGTACAACTTTGCCTATGGTGTGGCCTCTCTCCCGCTATCCTAGATCCCATATATATAAGCTAGCCGTCCAGTAACTAACCAAGAGACTCCAGGCGGTGCGACAATCAATGCCGATCTCGTCACTCCTTACACACCCACGGTACTATCCCTCAAGGACCAAGTTGAGGATCTCTTCCTCCCAATCATTGGGCCCAAGCCGTCCTTCGCACCATGGAAATCCTCCGACAGTCTCTTCTTGATCTGGATCGGCATCAACGATATCGGAAACAGCTACTGGATTGGAGACCTCGACAACTTCTACGAGGAGCTCATGAACGAGTACTTCCGTTTGGTCGAGGAGATATACGCAACTGGCGCAAGGAACTTTGTCTTCATCAATGTTCCCCCGATTGAGCGCTCACCGCTCACCGTCGGTCAGGGGGCGGGGTCTGTCGCTTTGGAGGCGGAGGCGATAGAGATCTATAACACAAAGGTGGAGGCTAGGGTTAAGGCGTTGAAGCAGGCTCATGGCGATGTTTGGGCTCAGGTCTTTGACTCGTACAAGGTCTTCAACAAGATCATTGACAACCCGAGTAAGTACGGGTTGAACGACACTACTGGATACTGTGAAAGTTACACAAAGTATGGCCCCCTTGTGCTTGTTTCCCATTCTCTTACCTCGCTGACAAACTACTTTCCTGAAATAGTGGTACTCCTGCTCAAGACACACTGTATCCCGAATGCACTTTCCCCGTTAACAAGTACTTCTGGCTTAACAACTTGCATCCAACCGCCCCCGTACACAGGATTGTTGCTCAGGAGTTGGCAAAGACTTTATAATCCTCACTCATGTGGATATGTGCATATCCAGTATTATCTCCATAGCTTGAGATATGGATGTAGCTTTGATACTAGGATATGCTGTACATTAGCTACATGTAGTATATATACGATTAATAAATTGAGCCATACTGTACGAAGCTTTATAGAGGAAGGAATGTTGCTTGTTAATGGGATCCCTCCCCAACAAGCGCCTGGTCGTAGTCACCGGCCTAAAGAAAATAAAGAGCGGCCTCAAGAAAACGGAGGCTGATTCTCCAAGGTATGGTATTAAACTGAAAACCACTAGCAACGGGAAATAAAACCCGATTTCACCGGTTAATGGGGTATTGAATATGTCTGGAAAGGTGTTTGGTAAACGAAGCGTCCTTGAGACCCTCCCTTGTCCTCGTACTGAATGGCCTCGTAGACTAAATTAGTCAAGGGCTATATATGGTCTCGGGTGTATATATTAGAGAAGACTTTGTTGGTGGGTTGAGGCTGCTTGATGCGAAACATGAGAATATGTGCATTGAGTACGTATACTGGTATAATGGGGGTGCCAACCATAAAGTGAGGGGTTGATTGCTTGATGTGGGGGATGGTCCTTCGCCAGACCAGTACCCAAGCTAGTGGCAACGGTCGAAGACTTTTTCTATAGATGAAGCTCGGAGTATAGGGTGTACGTACTCTCCTAGGTTCATAGATCGACCACATCGCAACGTCATCATATCGGTTTTGATATCTGACTTTATGGAGAAAGGAGTAGATAACAGTCCTAGAGGCACTTTGACTGACTCTTAGGCACCACTAGACGCGTACATGACTGCGGCTCTTTCCCCCAGCAGTCCAAAATCGATAGCCATGGTTTCGGAAGTATCGGGTGATAGTTCATGACTGACCCTGTCTTTCCCACGTGTCATACAAAGCCATGTGCACTTCCCAATCTAAGTTTCAAGCCATATGTCTTGGCACAGCACAACCGCAGTTGATCAATCGAGGGGCTCTTCTTCAGCAAACACCCCACCATCAGCATCCGGCCCTATTCCCATCCCTGTCCCTAGACATAGGGTGCCTTATCATGACCGGAGAGGACAGACAAAACATGACACGCGGTAGCGGTAGTAATAACAGTCACGACCGACCGTCATGGCTGATATTGGCCCCAATCTGAGCCATCTCCGGTCAGCGATTTACCAAACACCTTCACCATATCGAAAGTTATATAAATATTGTCGATCGCGAATGCCATGCAAGTCACTGTATAAATCCTTGGTTCACGGGCTAAAAAGAATGGTGGGCAATACAAAAACGGGAAAGGACGAGGACCAGATTTTATAGGTTCAAAAATTCAGGAGTCGAGAAACCGGCAAACGAACTCCACAGAGAGAGAAAAAGAAAAGAAAGTCCATAACTACAAGAGAAGATATAAAAGCGGACCCCAACAGAGCCAACTATTTGCCAAAGAAAGATGAAATAAACAAAGACCCAAGCATTTAGTACCTAAAACCATTCGAGCTCACCGCAGGGCTCTTTTCGGGAAAGGTGTGACTAGTAAAATGGCTGGTGAGCAGCTGGTTCATAAAGGGGTCTGGAGTTATGCATACCTTGTAGCTTGTGGCGCCGTTGCACTCCTTTGAAACGGAGGTGGTTGAAAGTACGAATCCTGGGTGTACCCATTACCGTTGGGCGAAAGATGTCCTGTGCCTTGGATACTACCATAAGGAGGGGCGGCACCATTCCCAAATCCCACTTGATTAGGAGTGGCGCTCCCACTTCCCGGCAAGGAGGTGGGGGCAGAGGATACATGGCTCATAGGGCCTGTAATGAACTGCTGGTCTGGTGCGATCATAACTTCACCCCCACCGCGAACTTTACCGATAACCACTCCCTTCGCGACACCTCTGATGATAGCACGCCGAGAAACGCCGGAGGCATCAACATAAACAAGCCCTACATTCTTCACAGAGCCTGTCAAGCCATAAGTAAGTGATCTTGCTTCCTCACCGTATTTATGGCCAACAATAGTAGTGGCTGCATTTGCTCCAGACCCAAGAAGAGACTTGGAGGCGTAATCAATCCCATCAGCGATGGTAGAAAAGGCGACAAGAGACTTGTTGATTAATCCGGGGTTAGCTATTTGCGACCTCGATGGCCGATCCTCGTGCTTTCCTGCAATACGTGCTCCAAGGTTTTGCGCATGCTTAGTAACTTGGCCGATCGTCTCTGCAGATATTTTTGCGGCCCCGCTTGAAAAAGAGTGGAGTTGTTGGATACGAGAGTGGGTAGATGGGTTGAAAGTCATAGGTGTTGCATTCGGCTTTGAGCGCTTAGTATAGGCCTCTGCTCCGGAATTCAGGGCGTTGGCAATATATGAACTTGTGGTCACAATGAGACGGGACGCTGTGATTGCGGTACCGACAAGAGTCGATTTAGAGTAAGATGGGTGCATGGCATCTTTGAGAAAGTCTTCATTGCCAGCAGGACGGACCTACTAACAGATTAGTAGTTCACATGGTACGCGCAAGAGGGTGTGGCTTACTGTCACAGGGCCTTGTCCATTTTCTGGTAACTGAACTACCACCGGATCTAACACAGGTTTATTAGCTTTATATTCCCAGAACTTAAAACATGTTACTCTACGCCACGTACCAGAAACCCCTGGCTGTACCCCAATGTTCTGGATTTGATAACCCCCCATTTCGCCAACCTCGCCCCCATTTGTCTCGTCAACCAAGACTAATCTTCCTCCCTTATCATCATAGGAAGAACTAGGATCATATTTTTCTGAAGAGGATCCAAGGCCTTCTACTGATCCCCCGACATAATGTGGGGCCTTTTCAGTCAAATTCAAACCAACTTTCTTGGTGTCGGCCATGTCTAATTCACTAGACATATCGGGTTCGGTCGCTGGCACCGTATAATCACCCAAAACAGCCATGAAATGGTCCTCTAACTGCTGCCAAGTAATAGAAACTCCAGGGTGTGGCTGTAGTTCCTGTGGCAAGTCGCTGTTCCAGCCTCCAACAAATTCTTGTGGGAACTGAATCCTTAAGTGCCACTCAGAGAAAAAGAAGCTGCCGGTGGATTCCCTGCGAACCGGGCTTCTGGGTGGTAGTTGTGCATCGATATCAGCACTTGGGCCGTACAATTGAAGACAGGGCTCCATCCGATCCGATGCTCTGTCGAACGAGTAGGTTCTGCGGACTTCAAGGAGAGAACCGGATGGAGGGCCAGCTTCGTGTCCACCGCCGGGGTAAAAGTGTACACGTTTAAATTCGAAGAGAAGCTCATTTGGATGCCCGGAGGGGGTTTTGTGAGAACTGGCCATCATATATTATTTTTGATTCGACACCGAAATCGGGGGAAAGTTCAGGTTCGCTTGTTGGGTAGTGAATCAAGAAAGCTCCTCAAGCTCGGCCAAAGTATTTAAAAGGGGATGGGATAACCAAGGTATTAAGCCAAGTGTTTGGGAAGGGGTGAATACCCAACTGGAACAGGGAAGGCGACATGACTGCTAGGATGTGTGATAGAAGAATTTCATGTGGCCGGCCAACAGTTTGGATGAGATAGGGACGCGTATGTGCGTGCCATGCACTACTGTTAAGCATGTTCCAAATGCTCTCACCTGAACAAGAGGTAAAAATCTAAACGTGGCTTGGGTTTTGGTGGCTCACTCAGCTTGGTTCGCCGTTCAGCTGCTCATCACCACAAACTGCGCTGTTTCGACATGCAGAGAGGGGATAGCAACCAAGGCTGTGCAAGCCCCTCTAAAGTGTGGCGAGTGACAGTGGCAACTGATATGATATGCAGGGGTTGTATCTCCATACTGACCATACAAACACACACATAGGCGCTGCGGCCAGCTGCAAGTGAATTCAATTTTTTTTTTCTTCTTCACACTCTTCTACTGGATAAGTTGAGCTGGGTTCCTTCGAGCTCCGCTTAGCGATGTTACGACCCGTGAGAACAAACGGAACTCTTTGTATGGCTGTTTATTTTGTCCGGACCTTTGGGAAATATCGATAAGAACCTTCTACTAGTAGTCATAGCTAACAATGAATCTAAATAATTTTAACACTATAAATTATAGGGTCTATTTTACGCCTACCTAGATGAGCTTCCAATCTCGGGTACTCGTAACTCAACCTCAACCTTTACAGTTACATGCAAGTTCTATATTGTCCTTTCTTTACTTTACGGTAAAGTAGATATAGCCGCCTTATAATTATATAAACTCGATACCGGGGTGTAAAGGTAAATACTGAGACGCTCATTTTGGGGAATCTTAAAAAGTGAGTGCCTACAAAAGGATCTGATTAGGCAGATGGATATAATTTTTGACAAATAACACTTGTTGCTTCTCAGATTCCAATGATTTCATTGAGATTCTCGTACATGTAGTAAGACATAGGCGTTAAGCTTTTACCCTAAATACAGCTACGCTAATACCCGCGTATACATACATGTATGCAGAGCTAGGTTGTTGCCCAAGCATATACGCAGTTTAACCCATTCTACCCGCCCGCTAAGCGCCGACACGAGATCTGGATAAATGGTACATGTATTTGCGTATTCTCTCATATATATATTCCCATACCCGTCATGAGGTTTAGAAAACATATCTTCTCTTTTATACAACCTAGTATTGAGGCCCAGAAAAATCTCCTCATTTATACAGTCTAGTATTCTGCTAGAAAATTCTTCGATACAGAAATGGCCAAAGGAAAGCAGAGTGCAAGCCAACAGTCGCCTCCGGTGCAGACGTTTCAATTAGTGGCAGGAAACCAGAACCCCCCTCCAAACCAGAGCTTTTTCCCCATAATCTTTTCTCCAATTGCGCCGATTCCAACTATACCTACCGTACCGCCAATAACTTACGTTTCGCCTACCGTTCCAAGAGTCCAGAAGGTATCTACAGGTATCCCTTATCAATGGGTTGCGCCAGGTACTGTTATCAAGCCATCAAGTATATGGAACAACCCGGCAGTTGTAGGGGACATGAGATTCTGGGTTAAGCCTGAGAGAGCAAAGCTTCCAACTGAGGAACGAGAACGACTTGACAGCATTGATGAGTCTTTGAAACCGCTGGAAGATCCGGCTTGGTACTGTAAGTTTACAACGTTGCTAAGTCCATAAAGGACACCTCCCATTCCGACCAAGGGCTGACAATTGCAAAAGACTGGCCCACATGGACTCAGGCAATGGAGTGTGGAAGACACCCTCCAGAAGCAGATCTACGTCTTACCATACCTAAGCTACCGTGGAATAGCGGGAAATCTATGGACGAATATTATGGTCGGGTTCCTCAATCCTTACAGGATGTAATAAGGAAGGTTTTTCCGTTGGATGGGAACTATTGGGTTGGGTTTTGGGACAGGCCATTAGATGACCTGGGCTTCGTCAATAACCAGTCATTGCATAAACTTGTTTACCTTGTGGGTGAGAAGGGCGGTGGTATGCGTTTCGATCAAACTCGCTGCCCTAAAAGGGGTAATTCATATCGACACATGTGAGTACCTTATCAAGGATATTAGATTATATACACATACTGACCATTATATCTCTTTTGAAGAATGTTTCCCACCACCAAACATCAATGGATTAATGTAAGTACTGATCCTTCATGATAGACAACTATCGTTATAATATATCGCCAGTATCTAATGACGAGTTTATCATTAGGAGCTCCATAAACTCTTTAAGGACACAGAAAACACTATAAGAACTGGGATATCAAATCCAAACCCCGAACCTTTCCGCCCCACCAAGTGCAACGGCTTCTTCAATAGTTATGTAAAACCAGTCGTTGAATGCCAGCCACCAGTTGGGAAGGCTTTCAAAGTTTCAATAGCAGTGCCAGTCTTGAACGTCTCCCGGGGAAAAGCACTCATGGAAAGAAAAGTAGCCGAAAGGCTCATAAAGCATCACCCATCGGTTCTCCGAGCGCCAGGTTATCAGTACGAACGAAGCTATATTGATAAAGACGGCAACTCTCAACCCAAGCCCGCCGCTTGGATATGGGGAAGCGCACTAGACTGCTCCCCTACATATACTGGAAACTACGATGGCACTCATCTTGGTTCTCCTCCCACTGTCTATACTAGCCGAACACTTTACGAATATCATCACCCCAAAACGGATGCTCCCCTCCTCGACCGTAGGCAGACTATGCGAAGAGGGCATAGGGGTATTAGTGACGACGATGAATTCCTTACGGTTGAACAGCTTTGGGCTGTTATTGTTCCAACAAATGGTAGGTTTAGTTATATCAGAACGAGCTCCACAACGCTTACCAGAATTCACTGCCAATAGAAACCCTTGTTACATTTCAATCTATAAAGCCGGCTTTTATCCCTGCTCAAACTGGTGGATTCAATACTTTTCATTTCGACCCGCATGTGAGTTTAACTGGACTTACTAAACACATAATTCTCCAAACCAGTCTAACATCCATATCTTCGCAGAAATCAACAGATTTGATACCTCAAGGACCAGTCCATGGTTTCTTTATATTCTTCGGCGAACTTGTTTTAGAAAAGCAATACTATATACTCGACGTCTACAAGGAAGGCGCTGCTACCCTGGTATACTGACCGCCTCCTATGAATTGATAATATATATACCCCATTCAATGAAGACTGACATTTTTTTTTTCAGAACTTCCGAGTTGCCCACGAGCCCCTCGTTGATGAAGATCTGGTTGCCGATTGCAATGCCGTTATTTCGGAAGTTGCAATAATTTTGGAGATCACAAAAAGACAGATGGAAATTCTGACACAGGTAAAAGAAGCTACATTGGATAACACCCTTCGTCCAGAAGAACTCGCAGCTGCAACAGCAATGTATAAGCTATTGATGAGCCGGCTTGAGGTTGTAGTAGCAGCCTTCGAAGACATTGGTGCAGAAGCGAAGCAAGCCCAGAATTTGGTAGGAACCTCCAATCGATCCCACCTCGCACAACACAGTGATGTCAATATGGACCTCCTTACTGATCACGAAACTTTGATATAGCTCTTCCAGCTTCTCAATACCGAGGCGGCGAAGCAGCAAGCGGAGATGGCGAAGCAGCAAAAACTCACTGCAGAAAGAACAGCTGAGGAAACGGCGGTTCAACTTGAATTGGCCAAGCAATCCAGCGAACAAAACAGTTCATTCCTGGTTTTTACTATCATAACCACTATCTTCCTACCATTGTCATTTTTTACTTCTGTATGCCTCCCAATCCTACCATCCATCCCCGCCCCGACCAACCAGAATGCAGCTCAACTAACCATTTCCTCACAGTATTTTGGGATGAATACAATCGATATTCGGGACATGGAATGGGACCAAAACTACTTTTGGAAGACTGCGGGGCCATCATCAGCGATGATCATCCTGGTAGTCATGTGCTGGGCGTTTAGGACACAGTTAAAGAGGGGCATAAATACTGCACTCAAATCGAAAGCGAAGCACGCTCAGACCGACGTAGAATGTGCAGCAGGAACCCCACAAAAGGGTGCATCTTCCCGGCGCGTCAATAAGAACGACTGATAATTGTTTATGCATATAAATCATTTCTTTCCTATACATACTTAGATATACTTTAATTTATGTCGCTCCTTAGTAGATTTCTTTTGTAAATTACAGAAAACACGCCCATGCATGATGTCAATATTTATCTAGTCAGGGAAGCTTCATGAATTCATTCTAGGCCTCGGCGGCTATTTTAGGCCTCTCTTAGGCAAGAGGATACATGTTTCGCTCCCGCCTGAGGCTCACCTACGCAGCACTCTGCTCTGTAGGTAATCCCCCCAGCCTTCCCAGCCTTATACACACACTACCCTCTCTCTACGCGAAACTACAGATTCGAATAGCCTCAACACAAAAATACCAATTCGACGACTAGAGACGACACTCCCAAACGCGCCTCACAAAATCCCAACCGAGCCTAGTGATGAAAAGGTGGTATAAGAAAAATCGAGCAAATAGTACCCCCGAGGAAGAAAAGGCCAGCAATGAAAGAATAGATGCCGTACCAGGACCGTTGAGCGATCCTCCGGATCCGAGCAGTACGGAAGCCACACACCCATGCGCGGTTGCTTGAGGAAGCTGCTGATTTAAGCTTATAAAGCCTGGCCTACTTTATCGGAGGTGATAGCGGGTGGAAGTTATGGAACGGAGGCAGAAATGCGTTCTAAAAATACCGGAATTAACTGGTCCGATACTCTTTCTAAGACTGAGGAAGGCTACAGAATACCGCCTGCTGTTCAGGAAACCATAAGAACACATTACCCTCTCGACAAGAGATACGAGGTTGGCCTGACCAGGGAATGCAGGGGTCGTGGTACGTATACGGAGGCGAAAATAATTCCTCTGGTCCATTGGCATCCCGACGTGCATGGGGAAATAGAGGGTTATCTGCGCGGCGGCGACCAACCCTACGAGCTCGACGACGACGCGTACGGCGGCTACAAGTTCAGGCCCTATCGACACATGTGAGCTACTCCTAGACTTTAGAAGAATAAACTCCTAATTGATCATTGCACTGGCCTAGGTTATTCCCAGCCACCAAATATGACTGGCTCCTTGTTAGTAACCCCCCGGCAAGCCCCACCCAGCCCAATATAAGCTTCCACAATGCACGATAACTAAATTACTCCTGATTAAAGCAAGTCGGTGACTTTTTCGAGGTTGGTGGCTGGAGCAAGCTCCATCATCAAAAACTGGACATAGGTTTCTATAACGACTTCATAAAGCCTCACGTAGAATTTAGTTCAGATTTCGGAACCCCCAGTTTTGTTGCTTCAATTCCAATCATAAGTATAAAACCAGGCCAGAAATTCCGAGACCAGAAATTAGCAGAAAGATTCATCCGTCACACACCGGAACCACTCAAAGCAACAGGATATCGCTCACCCAATAAAAACGCCGGTGCGCCTATGTATACAGTATACTCGTCGAGATCATTATTTGAATACCGGCATCCCCAGAAGAGAGCGGAGCATCTAGATGACCGCCAAAGAATCAGAAGAGTCGATACCACATTTGGTAATTCCGCTGATCAGGATAGATATATTTGCGTTGACCAAATGTGGTCTATGTTTATCGTGGATAAGGGGCCGGCCAGTTAGTCACACTTTTATGTATGAGATTGAAATTAGGTTAATCTTAAAATAGCTTCAAGTATTCTTATCACCTTCCAAGAGCTCATAGAACCCAATAAGTTACTAGGGACTAGAGGGGTAGGTACATATAGTCACAGTCAAAAATTAGATATAGAGCTAGAGGAACCGGCAAGGGAATTTCTTGGTTCCATTCTCTTATCAATCATTCGGATTTACTTACATAGCTTACGACAACTATTATAGGGAATGTCCGATGAAACACAACCACTTAAAGCAGTCCACGAATATTTACTTCTCTTCGACATTTTGGCCTCAAAAACACAGCACGAAATCATTGATATCTTCCGGGATGCAGCAGCAGACATTGTGGGCTGAAAGCTTCCCCCAGATAGTCAACCCTTGGGTCTGAATGCTAATATTTACATCCTTAGAACTTCCGTGTTTCGAGTAATCCTATTGGAGACGAAAGCTTGATACAAGATTGCAGCTCCCTTCTCTCCGAGCTAGCAATTATCATTGAGATAACAAGTAGTCAACTTGATGTACTCACTGAGATAGGTAGGAGGTTTCTGGTGGCAGTGGGTGAGGTAGGTAGGACGCCTCACACACTGGATGACGGTAAGATGGTCAAAGAACTTTATATGCAGCTTACGGGCGGACTGGGGGCAATCGCTGGGACATTTAAGGGGTACCAAGAGGATGTGAAGCAGGCACTAAACTTGGTAAGACAGAATCAGGAATCTGGTCTAGGAGTCAAGGCGAATCTATCACTAATCCGAAGCGTAGTTATTCCAGCTACTGAACACTGAGAACACCAAGCAACAAATAAAAACCGCAACACAGACAGCAAATGAAACTGTCATACAAGTCCGTATGGCCGAAAAGTCAGAGGAGCAAAGCAAATCAGTTTTAGTGTTTACCATTATCACCACTGTTTTCCTCCCACTTTCGTTCTTCACTTCAGTATGCCACTCCTTGATTCTACCTATTTTTTTTTAAAAAAAATCGAATTCTTTACTAACGAACGTAATCCGCACTGCTAGTATTACGGAATGGACGCTACGAGTGCTAGTATCAGTGATGCCAATGCCTTCTGGGGAATTTCGGGCCCGGCATCTGTGATAATTATAGTCCTAGCCATGGCATTGGCATTTAGGGGCAAAATAAAGCGAGCGCTGGCCATAGGTCTCCGGGCCATGGGTCTCGCGAGGCCACCGCAGGTTACAAGTAGAGTCGACGACGCACAAGAGGATCTAGAGAAAGGATTGATGGGAAAGCCTTCGAAAAGGCCTACATTCTTCCTATATCCGACAGGGCAGAAGCTTGACTGAGTGGGATTCTAGTGGAGAGTGCGCCGTGGCAGCGCACGGATATGCTTACATGGTGGATCTTTTTTATTTGTTATTATGTTTAGCCAAAGATCTGTGGGTTTTCAATGACCTTCATTATTCATTTTCTGTCATTTAAAGATATATAGCCACCAAGATTTCATTTTGCAGTTCAACTTTACTACTTTTCTCCACCTGACGTCCACCCCCACATAACTATAGCACACCCTGCTACCTCCTCCGATTTTGACGGCAACCCTACTGGCTAAGTAGGCAGACATGTACAGCCCTGTTCGAAAAGTCCTGGCACCCTACTATATTGTGTCTGCTTATGAATTCTAACCCACCAACAACCATTTCTCCTGCGCATACTCAAAAATCGATAGGCATGGCCCGCGTAATGAAGATATTGTAGCCCTCTGTCATTATAGTCACTTATGGGGGAATTAGAAAATGGAAGAAACACCCTCGTACCCTCGACCCGGGGGTGCCAGGACCCCTCGAACGAGGCTGTACCGGTCGGGGGCCCCCGAAAGCGACGCAACGGCGACAAAAACCAGCCAGTGCCCACCCAAAAGTTGGGGGCTTATAGCTGTCGAAGCGGGGCTAACTATATCATAATAATAGTAGTAAATTGGAAAATACAAATGGAGAGGAACTGACTGGGTCTAGCTTTGATGGTGGTCGCGACACCGGAATATTGCGCTTTAAGGACCCCCCGGGTACCGGTATGGAGGTATGGTATGTAGCACACACCCCAAACGAGTGACACACCATGAACCACCCACGTGCCCCCCGCCCCGCCCCGCCCCATCCACACCACCACCACCACCCTCGATGCATCCGCACACACACCACCACCACCAGTGGCATAAACAGGTGACCGACCGGCGACCTACCTACAGCTGAACCTCTCTACCAGGGTACGTACGTCGGGACCAAAGATTGGTACCCTTACCCCAGAAGGACCGTAAACACATACCCTTACAGGGCGATTATTCCTATAAGGGGTACCCCTTATAGAGAGGGAAAGAGGGAGGGGGGTCGTTGTCATAGCCTAAAGGGCTGCATGGATGTATGGAGTATATATTAATAAAAAGGTAAACAATTAATTGATTAATGATCGGTGACGAGTGAGATGTCGTGATGCAACCGCCATCACGACCCCAGGGAAGAGTAAATTTACAAACAGATCTTTTCATCCCCCGTGCGGGCTTGGTTGCTGTGTTAGTTATAAGGGGTCATGACTGTATTGGACTAACTATGGATGGGATGGGATACAGTGGTGTAGTGTGGAAATCTATTATTATAATCTTGATGGTAGCTGGCATATATATATCTACCAACATCTACAACTGAAAGGAAAGGAAAAAAGGAAAGCTATAGTTTCGCCTCGACACTCCCCCTCCGCCACTCCTCCACCTCCCTCTCCATCATGCGTCTCACAACCGCATCATCCAACGCCGCTACCCCCGCGCCCGCGCCCGCGCCCGCCCCCAAATCCAGCACCTCCTCCACCAGCGACACGGGGTGCACCCTATACGCACCCACCCTACCCCGACCCTTCCCCTCCCCGCCCGCAAACACACCCTCCAAAAAGCGCGCCATACTCTCAAAGCACCACCGCGCGACTGGCAGATGCGGCACCGTCCCCTGAAACACATGGGGCATGCCGACAAAGTGCGTGAACCGCAGCGGCGCGCCGAGCCGCGCGAGGCGGTGCGCAAAGTACATGTTTGCGTCGCGGAGACACTCGTCGCCGACGCTGATCCACACTGGCGGGGAGCGCGCCCAGCTTTCGGCCGTGATGGGCGAGACGAGCGGGTGTGTGATGAGGGTGTCGTGGGTGTAGAACTGTTGATACTGCTGTTAGCGGGTCATGCTTGAGCTATGGAGGGGTGGGGAGGGGAGGGCCGGGGGCACTGACGTGAGATCTACCGATATTAGATGGCCATGCCGGCGACGGCCGGTAGCGTCTTGAGCGCTCCTCGCGCGGGGTGGGCAGGTAGTCGAAGGGTTTACAGGCCTCCTCGCTGCCCGGCGTGCCGTCGGCGTGGGTGAAGCGTTCGCCGAAGCAGCGGCTCACGTCGACCCAGGGGCTTGCGGCCACGAGGCCTGCGGGGAGCGGAAGGGCGCGGGGGGCACCCTGCCAGAGCACTGTGGGTTCTGCTTTGGTAGTGCGGTGGAGGTGGAGGAGTAGCTGTAGGAGCGAGAAGGAGAGGTTGCCGCCGGCAGAGTCGCCAGCGAGCATGATCTTAGAGGCGGGGATAGGCTTGTGGTACGCGCCTGGGGGCGGGTACAGGAGGTACAGGTAGGCGACGAGGGCGTCGAGGAGGGCGGCGGGGAAGGGGTTTTGGGGCGCGAGACGGTAGCGCGGTAGGAATACTCGGCCTGTGGGCGGATTGGAGTGAGGTTAGTTTTTAATAAAATTAATTGGCCCCGTCCTCAGACTTGTATATATTGCACGTATCAATAGGTCAAGACTATATAACTGGGAATATTAACTACCTTTAAAGCACTTTGCAACCTTCCTGGCAATCGGACGGTGCGTTGAAGGATCACAAAGCCTATCAAGTCAGTAAAAGAAGAAATTCAATTTCACCTCACAAGAGTTTTCATCAAATTACCAATATGCGCCTAAAACAAAAAAACCCGCATCAGAATCATTGGCCCCCAAACCCGCACACACAAATATCAAAACTCACCTCCATGCAACCACATCACCACGCCGCTCTCCTCGCCGCCCTCCACCTCCTCCAACATACACCGGTACCTCCCCTCCTCACTCTCCTGCCCCTCCCCCCCCTCCTCCTGCCCCTCCACCACACTCCTACTCCCAATCCACTCCCCCGTCGCCGCCCCAACCCCCACCCTCGGCATCACACCCTCGACGTCGACGGCCCCCAACTCCGCCACCACCCTCCTCACCATCTCCTCGAGCGCGTCATTCTCGCCGCCGCGAAAACCGCCAGGAACATCAACACCCACCTTCCACGTATTCCGCGGGACGGGCAGCGGCTGCAGCGTCGTCGCCTGCAGCTCCTCGACGCTGGCCCCGCCGTTGCCGTCGCGCCCCAGATACGAGCGCAGGAACTCGACCGTCAGCGTCGTGCGCAGGTCCCAGTACGCGGACTGCGGCGTGAGCGACAGCAGGTGCCCGGCCGACCGGTACAGGAGCGAGGGGACGGCGGGCGCCACGAGGCGCAGCAGCGTCAGGCGTGAGGGCTTCTCGGTGGACATGCTATGCTGCTGGTCTGGTGCTTTTGGGGGTTCTGAGGGAGAAGGGGCGCGGGGGAGAGGGGAGGGGGGAGGGGGTGGCCCTCAAGTAGGTAGTGCTGGCGGATGGGTCCACTCACTGCCAGCTAGCTCTTGCATGAATTGTTGGCAAAAAAAAAAAAAAAAAAAAAAGAAGGACAGCTCTTGAGTGTAGTGTAGAGTCTCGGTCTTCCTCTTAAATCCAATACATACATGCCACCTCACTCGTCTTGAGTGGAGTTTTGTATTGCCTCGGCCCACATGTCTGTATTCTGCCTGTTGGTCTGTCTTCTGCATGTCTGTCTTCTGTCTGTCTGTGTGTCTGTCTGTGTCTCTCTATCTCTGTCTGTCTCTCTCTCTTTCTCTTTCTCTGTCTCTGCCCGGAAGTGCGACGAGCCGAGGATCGAATCAAGCAAGAGCGGGGCTAACTCTTATCGGGCTCGCTAATCTGGATCTGGGTTATGTAATCCCTCTATCTCTCTCTCTCCCTCCCTCCCAGACACGGGGGCCTGTGTTTGCATTTGTGTGTGTATTTATGTGTAGAGTATAGTGAGAGTGAGAGTGAGACTCTGTGATGGAGATGGAGTCGGGTGAGGTGTGGTGATGGAGGGCTGATGTGGTTGGTGGTGGTGGTGGTAGTAAACACACAGCCAAACAACCCATTAACGCAAGGCAAGAGCAGAGACAGATTATTCCTAGCTACTAAACTATAGATATCTAGATAGATACAATACATTCGTGATCATGACATTCAATTCAGTCCCCTCCCTCTCCCCCTGATTACCTCTATAAATAACCCATGCCATCCCCCCACCGAAAACGCCAAAGTCCTTTTCTCAGGAACTGTAAAAAAAATATATATATATATATATAATAAAAAAATAATAAAAATAAACCAAGAGAGTAGTCACGGATATGACCATAGTAGTCCAATGCACCCCCCAAAAAACATTACCCCCGTCATCGATAATAGTGTCATCACCTCCTCCGTTCCCTCTCCTTCCTCACCCCCGGCATCGCCCACTCCCTGATCTCGCCCTGCAGCGCACCCACCGTCGGCCTCCCAAACGGCCTCTTGAAGCGGTTGCTCCCCGCCTCCGACTCCCATCTGGCCACTTTGAGCTCATCCGAGTTGCGCGTGAGTATGTCCGGGATCGAAAAGTACTGCGCCGCCAGGTTGTCGGGCGTCAGCGTCAGCTCAAAGTACCCGCGGTAGTAGCCCTCGGCCCATTTGAGCTCGGCGTTGTCGGCGACCATGTTTGCGGCGACGGTGAGCGCGTCGTCGTAGGAGAGGGCTCCGTAGCCTGGATGGGCGGGTGTTAGTTGGTAATCAGGGGGTCAATGATCATGGAGGGGTTAGCCACTCACCACACGAGCTTGTCACCGACGTGACCGCCAGCTCAATCCCCAACGACCCGTTCCCGCCCATGGGCTCATACCCCCTCTCATCATCCCACGTCAGCTCCGCCGTCCACAACGTATGATAGTCCCCTGTCAGAACCACCGTGTTTTCCACCTGGTACTCGACAATCTTGTCCAGCACACGGCGGCGATTCGCGCGGTAGCCCGACCAGCCGTCGTAGTACAGCGGCGCATCCTTGGACCAGGTGATTGCCGACTCATTGAGGTTCGAGAACTGTATCTGCTGGCCGAGGAGCTTCCAGGTGGCGTTGCGCCCCTGCGACTCGGCCAGCCGGTCAAAGAGCCATGATTCTTGCTCGGACCCCATGATGGAGCGGGAGGGGGCGCTGATGACGGAGGGTGATTCGCTGCCGGCGTCGCGAGAATAGTAGCGCGTGTCAAGCATTATGAGATCGGCGAGTTTGCCGAATTTAAAGTTGCGCCAGATCCTGGGGTGGTGTTAGTGGTGCATTACGCGGCGGGTGGGGGCCACGGAGGGGAGGGAAGGGAGGTAGGGGAAGGGGGAGGGTCTTACCTGAGAGAGTCGTCGGCTGCGACTTGTCGAATCGGCATCCATTCAAAGTACGCGCGGATTCCATTGTGCATGCGCTGCTCCCAGGACGTCCATTCGAGGTACATCCAGATCTGAGAGGCCGTGCTGCCGGTGGTGTATCCGTTATTGGCGACCTCGTGGTCGTCCCAGACTGGGATCCAAGGGAAGAGCTGGTGGTTGAGGAGGAGGTCCTCATCAGTGCGGTAAGTGGCGATGCGGAGCCGGTAGTCACGGAGTTGGATGGCTTCTTTGTACGGTTTGGGGATTCGTTCCTTGAGCACTATTGGGAGGGGGAGCTCATAGATGTAGTCTCTGTTGTTGTTTTAGCAGTTAGTATTAATATCATTGGTTAAAAATTATTGCCTTTGAGGGGGAGAAAAAAGAATGTATGTATGGCGCAATCATACCCAAGGTGCAACACATAATCCACCGAGTCCTTCCTCGCAACGTTCCCATAGGCGTTAAAATACCCCTCCGCATAATTCGCACATGAATACACCGCAAATCTTATCCCTCCCGGCACCTCATCATCCTCCGCCGGGATCGTCTTTGTGCGCCCCACATCACTGACGTCTGTTCCCCCGCCACACGACCTAAACCGATACCAGTAGGTCGTGAACGGTTCGAGTCCCTTCGCCTCCACCTTGACCGTAAAGTCCACCTCGCCCGAGGTCTCCGTCTCCCCACCATCAACAACGCTCCCAAAGTCATCCGTCTCAGAGATCTCCCAGGCCACGCAGACCCGAGTGGAGGCAGATGCCCCGCGGTAGTTGTGCTTGGTGGAGTCGACACCTGGGGGGACGGCGCGGGTCCAGAGGATGACGGAGGTGGCGTAGGGGTCACCGCTTGCGACGCCGTGAGTGAAGGTGAGGGCGCTGGGTTGAGGGGTAGACCTCTTGGTGAGGGGGTTGCTGTTGGCCTGGGGGATTTCGTAGGTGGGGTGGTTGGTTGAGGGGGAACGGTAGTTGAGATTTTCGGCGAGAGATAGTTGGACGAGTGCCAGAAGAAGAAGACCAATGAACCCCGTCATCATGATGGATAAATATTTTGATAGCCGTCTGCTATATCACCAGTACCGCCGACGTAGTAAAATGGTGGATGTGTGGGGAGAGGGAGGGGGGTCTGTATATATAAAAAAAAAAAACTCTCTTCACCCAGAGGCAGCGGACAAAGAAAAAAAACCAGACCCCACTCTCAGTATGGATCCTCCAAAGGTAGCTGCAAAGTATTAAGACTGGACTGATAGACTACCTAAATCCGAGGGTGACAGCTGAGTATCATCCAGAAAGCCACATGGCTCTCCTGTAGTTATAGTAGGCAGTTGTATCAGTGGCAGCAGTAGCAGTGATATTAATATGAGGATAGGGAACGGATGGGTGTGTGGCAGTTCTTATTCCCTATTCCCTATTCCTACTCCTATTCTTCTTCTTATTCTTCTCCTCTCCGATTAGTCTCTGTTCGCACACGTGCATGGATGGAAGTGGAGTGGAGTGGAGTGGAGTGGAGTGGAGTGGAGAGAGTGGGATGGATGGATGGATGGAATGGAATTAATGGGATGGAAAGAAGCGGAAGTGGAGCTAGGTACTAAGGTAGGTAGATACTACTACACTACTAGTCTACTACCTACTCTACTCTACTCTACTCTACTCCTAGGAGAGTTTGTAATAATGAGTTGATATATTACTCCGGGTCCCCGGCTTCCATAAGAGCGTGTAGAGTAGCTACATGTAACATGTATGTACGTACGGGACTCTTCAAGTTCCAGGTCCGGGTGCGGGGATCATAGACATTGCATCGCTAACTACAGAAGAATAAAAGTCCAGTCCAGTAGACAGATCCGTATCGCATCCTGGGATGATCAGTTCCGACAACCCAGTGACGTGTGAGGCTTAAGTTTAAAAAAAAAAAAATCCTGGCCAGGCTGGGCAGGGGGTGTGGATGGGAGAGGAGAGGAGAATGATCATGATGCAGAACGGGCTTTTTATCCTATTGGGGTTGGCCAGTCAGATCAGTGGTGGTGAATGGAATTGCGTAGCTGCCTGCATATGGGTTGCTCTCTCCCCCCAATGGTTCACTTCATATCTCTACATGTATGTACCTGCTTGACCCGAGTGGTCAATTCAGTTCTAAGCATACATGTATCTATGCCCAAATGCTAGATTTTCGAAATCGAATATAAACAGCCCCAGTCAGATCTAGGTACATACAGCAAATACATGCACAAGGTACACAAGACATGTACCTACATGATGTATCGTATGGTCAAACAAGTATACGTACTCCCTGCCCACAACTGAGACAGTTCCCTTCAATCTCTACTCTCTCTACATTCCACTCTACCACCAAACAGGGTAAAGTCTTTACTTGCCTAATTATAAACCCTCTGACCCATCAAGTATTTACAAAAACGATTATTGTCCGCCGACGACGACAATGTTAGCGTGTATTAGTACGTAGGCCCCAGACTGTCAAACCTCCCCCCAAGTCCCCCCCTCCCCCCCCCGTGCCGCCAACATGCATGAGTATCCATACTACGGACTGAGTTAAGCTTGTTCCTGACATACAGGTAGGTACCTACTCTACTCTAGAGGAGCATCGCTCATGCAGGGGAGCTTCTATATAGGCAACTATAGGGATATGGCTAAAGCCACTGACCTACATGAACTAAGGAAGTACTCTCTGGGTGTCCTACAAAGAAAACTATATTATGAGGAGCAGAAGTTTATCCAGGACAGTAGGTATATCTTTGCTCTCTACATCTGGCCTATGCATGCAGCCCATATATTGGAATGCTCTGCGCATGAAGTCTTGTACCCGTATTCCTTCCCCTCTGAGTACACGTATGTATATATCTCATCTTACTCACCGGGTCAGAATTTGCATTGAAGATCATATGATACGAGCGATAATAAGATCTACTATGTAGCAAAAGCCACCAATATTTGCTTTTTGCGCGGGCCGGCATTTACTTACCTACTGACGGATATTTTTTTTTTTTTTTTTTTTTTTAATCAGATGTATTTGTTTAAGGTACAAACCATTGCGTGCAGTATAAACTATGGCATAAAAAAACCTCTGTGCTCCTACAAAACGCTGTCCCCTCAAGGAAAAACAAAAGAAAAAGGAAAAATAAAACATGTCGAACCAAAGAAGGTAAAATTTGTCCTTAGAGTGACTGGGTGTGTGGGGGTTTTAGCGGTGTGAGTTGGTTGCCGAATTTTCTGTTTTTCGCAGTCTCGTCGGTTCACTATCAGCGACTTTCTGGGAGGACTTGCTGCCCTGACGGAGGGTGCTTAGATGGACGTATCCATGGGTGGTGGTGGTTGGAGGTTTGCTGGTGGTGGTGGTGGTGGGTTGAATTGTTTGAGGAGTGTGAGCCTGGTTGGGCAGGCAGGTGAGAAGGATTTGTGGGGACTTTGGCAGTTGACGCATTTGGCGACGGAGGCGTCGCAGCAGTTATTCATTGGCCATTTTGTTCTTGGATATGAGGCTATTGGGTATCTGTGTTTGTTTAGGTCGTGGGGGAGAGTGCAGATGGCGCAAGTGATCTTATTCTTGCAGGCTAGGGTTGGGTAGCCGAATTGGCAGCAGTTGCGGCATTGTGTCTTGATGGTGGAGGTTCACATAGATACACAGCGACGTGGGTGTGAGAAGAGGCGGATGGTGGGGCCGAAGCTAGTTGCGTCTTTTGCTTTCACTGATATGACGACTGTGGAGGTGGTTTTGGTGTTGCGTGTTGTGGGGTCGCGGTTGAGGAAGCGGACTAAGGTGGGGGTGATGCCGGTGACGAGGGAGATGCTCTCTGAGAAGGAGCTCTGAAGGGCCTCTTCGTCTGGTAGGTCGAAGAGGGGGATGCCATGGATGGCGAAATCGACGTCGGTGGGGGCGAGGCGGAGGGGGGTGAGGGGGTTTTCAGGTGTGTTGACCTGCTGGTTGATGAGGACTGTCATGGCCTCAAAGAAGGGGACATAGACGGTGGCATTGACGGTGGGGGGTGCGAGGAGGGTGATGGTGCCTCTGGCGTTGATGGAGGCGGAGAGGGCAGTGACTGGGGCCACCTGGTAGTTCTTGCTCAGGAGTTGGCATAGGAGTTTGGAGAGGGTGGCGGTGAGTTTCTCAGCGTCAGGGATTGGTTTGGGGGTGGTGTGGGTCGCGTAGAAGCGTCTCATTGCGGTCGGCAGCGCCTTCTCCTTCTGGGTTTTCGGGCCTAGGGTGCTGCTTTCCTTAGGTGTCTGCTTCTTGGCTGCCTTTTTGGGTTGGGATTATCACGGCGTGATACGATATCGAACACGGTTGCGGGAAGAAGGATTGGTCAGGTTTTCGGTTATGTTCTATGGGTTTCGGTTGCAGGGTTTTATGAGTCACCGGTATGCAGGTATTTGTATGAGAGGATTTCCTTTGGGTTCTAGGGGTTCTGAGATGAGTCGGTGGATTTTCTAGGGTATATATAGGGAGCTCTCTCCCTCGTTTGTAGGGACCTCTTCTTCTCCTTTCTTCTTCACAACCTTCCTGTCATCTTAGGCGTCGTAGTTTCTCCTCGAATATATTCTCTTTCCTTTAGCCATAGTTCCACCAGTTGTGCGCACGAACATTAAGACCATAGCCTCGCCTCGACCTTGCCTCCCGTTCCTTCAGCGGCGTTGTATCCCACCGACCTCTCTGTCTAGCCAGGTGGTTTGCCTTGCTTGTTCAATCTTCGCCTCCGCTTAACGCGTGATAGGGTCTCATGGCGGATTAGGTGTATGTCACTGGCGCTTATCGTGGTCTATTGTATCAGGAAGGGCCTTTCTAAGGAGGGGGCGATTGGCGAATGTCGAGAAGGAGAGGGATGTTGGGGAAGGGGTGGGGGTGAGGGTGGGGGTGAGGGTGGTAAGGGCCAGTAGGCTCTAGTTCCTGATGTCTCTTGCTACAGTCTACGTTTATCTTGAATAGAATCTTTCAACCTATCAGGTGGGACGTCGTCTCTTGCTAGACTGCGTTATGTTGAACTTACAATGGAGCGTGTGGAGTATCTCTTGGCGAGGGCAGCGTGAGGGGGCAGCGAAGAGAAGCGAGGAGCGTGAAGGGAAGCGAAGGGACAGCGAGGCAAGCGATTCATGATAGAATGTAAGTCTGCCCTACCTCCCGAAGAGAGAGCTTAAGCGGCAGTGGAAAGCTGAACCTCTAGTGAGTGTAAAGTATGTAATTGAAGTATGTACTAGAGTTCAGAGAAGAAGGCGTTGCGTGAGAGGAAAGGAAGACAGCATGGTGTGTCCATGACCCTTTATAGTCCTCCTCTTGGCGACTCTTCACTCGAAAAGAAGTGAAAAGAAGGAAACAGAGAAAGATACATGTGACAGCGATCTCGGGAGCTCAAATGGCCAATCAGGGATGATACAGCGTAAGGAAAAGGAAGAAAGAAGGCGAAAGACAGCGATAGAATAAGCTATACAGGGGTCTTGAGGCACAAGTGGCTAACCGAAGACCAAAAATGATTCTCATGACGTCTATCTGGAAGGTAGCATAGTGTACCCAGCAAACGCCATCCGATTCAAAGGGAAGAAGCGAAGCAGGAGACAGAAAGAACATCGTCGGAGTTGTCCCGAACAAGAACCCACCTGGCAGATGTCGAGGATATGCGAAGTTAGAAATGTAAGCGTGCGCCGAACAAAGGAAAACCCGCGCAAACCACCGCACCGATTGACATACTGATCACGATCTCTACAGATCGCCTAACAACCTGCCATTGTCCTCGTCTTGGCTCCAATCTGCCGTGTTTGTCAGGAGACCCGTGATCTGCCAGGTACCGAATGTAACCATGACATAGGGATGGGGTGCCGTTCCGAGCCGCTGCTGCATATGATGCTTGGCGGGGTGGGGTTGGCTTGGGGGGTTGTTGTTGGTGGACGGGTGGTAGAGGGGGGGGCTGTCTGATGATGATGGGCGGGGGTGGTGGAGGAGTGGGAAGCTGGGGGGGAATCACTTCCCTGATTTTTTCCAGTGAAGGAAGTTTTTCCAGGGCGGCTTCCATTTTCCGCAGTTTCGCTTCGAGTGTGGCGACGGGGGCGTCGTATTTGTCTGTACGTGCCCGCTTGATGGCGTTGATATCTAGCGACACGGTTTTAAGGGTGTCGTTGATTAGGGCGTTTTGGTTGATCACACCTGCGAGCAGCGTGACGATGAGTTTGGTGGTGTCCGGGACGTCTGTTCTTGGGAGGACATTGTTGGTTGTGTCCGCGATGAGGTAAGCGTTTGTGGTGTCGGGGCCAGCTATTCTGTTCCCGATGAGTTGGATGTTGAGGGCCTGGACCACTCGCTGTAGGTCAGGGTCGTTGAAACCAGACATGTTGAGGTTGAAGTTAGGGAAGGTTTTTGGTGTGGTGATGTGGTTGCCACACAAGGGTTTGGTGGTTGATTTCAAAAATCAGGGACGGAGAGGGGAAGGAGCTGCCTACTGACGGATATTGCTGACAGGGCATATATATAATCCAAAACAAAATACAGCTCTTATATTCCCCGCAGCCTACCTCCTGCTCCGCCGCGACGAATTAAATATATATATCGGGGACTCTTGAATTCGGTGCACAGGCGTACGCACGCAGCTCAACCATTACATTACAAGGAGTCAGTTACCGCGCTCGTATCGAGCCTTATTAACCATTAATTATTCCTGTCAGCCAGCAGTGGGAGGCCAACAACTACATGTAGCCCTGGGTAGGGAACATAAGTGTTGGTGGTGGTGGTGGTGGTTGAGTGTATGTAGTACCACCAGCGCCGGAGTTTGGTAGCTCCGGAGTTCGGTAGATCCGGAGAATGATAGCCCCGGAGCCCTGACTGATATTGGTTTTCTGGCATCTACAGGCGTGTAGTACATGCCCAGGTGTGATCAATATCGCTTATTCCCACACCATAGACGGCGCGGCGTGCTCACCGGAGGTAAAAAGCTAAACTGGCCCGAGAGTAGGTGTTGTTTAATTCTGTCGGGTACATGTAAACTGTAGCCTGGCTTTACCCCCAGACAGCCTTCTTTCTTTTCTTCAAGAACCCTTGTTCTCCCATTTCTATCCAGGGATCCTCTCCCTCGCGGTACCTCAAAAGTCCATAGTTTAGAAGGTCCAGGCGCGGGAGGAGATAGATATCCATTTCTAATAGCTCCAATAAGGAAGATTACCTGCATGTGCGATCCAGGGCAGCATGAGCCTGGACAGAAACTCCAATAAACTAAAAGGAACTATTGCATGACATCGAACGATATCTGGACATGGCATCTCAGGCAGCCAGCTCTATCGAAGTTGCGTCGAGGTGCTGCAGGGCTATAGTTATCATATTGGCAACTGCAATATAATGGAAGATCACAAAATCCACTACAAGACAGAAGGTGAGTAAGTTTCTAGTAAGAGACTCAAGTCTTTATTTTATTTTATTTTCTTCTGAGCTTATAACTCTGATTACGGATTAAAAAGCACTTCTCAGTGTGTCAATCTACCCCTCATTTTGTTGGAGGCTGCAAATCTCCAAACCACAAAAAAACGAACCTCAAGTACTATGTGGCCATAAACACTTCTCTTGTTCCACATCAGAACCGACCACATTTGGCTCTATCTCGCATTTGACCTTCCATACTCATCACGCCAGACGCCATCATCCATAACCGACAGAATAGGCCTCTCGCCGCTCTCGAGCCGAGCGGGTGTTTCATAATTCACACCACTTCCATTATTCAACAGCCTTGAGTTCTCGTCAACGATGCTCTCGATATCATCATCTACATTCTCCAACCCTCTCGCCCTCTCATCAGGCCTGATTCTGAGCCCCGCAATGGCCCGGCTCGATCCCTCGTCCCGCGACCCACCGTTGGTCCCCTCTGCGATCAACCTCTGGTTTCCCTGGGCCGGAGGTTGTCTGCTGTTCATGCGGTATGTAACGAATATAATTCCCTGTACTCTGTTAAGATACTACGCCCAAAGACCTTCCCAAAACAATTAGCATACCTTGCTAAGCAGCGTCACCGCCGCGACCATCATGAAGATGCTCGCCGAAAGCTGGTGCTTCTGGCTCCACGGTGCATAGCACGGTGTCCTCGTCTTATTCTGAATCGAGCATGCATCCGCGGGTGTCCCTGAGACAGGGAACGGCCAGGCGGCGTCCTTGTACGTGTTGAAGCCGCAGCAATGAAATGCCTCCTGTACGGCCTTGATGTGTGCTGCATCCTTTGAGCGGTACCATGCGCGCCACGTGCGCTCGAGTGGGCAGGCGATGGAAGACTTTGGCATGTTGTTGATTGACTGTGTCATGACAACAGTATCGATTACTATAAGTAGAATTGAGATCTAGTAGTAATCATGTCAGCGATTAAATGGACTACTACTAGGGTACTAGGGGAGGGTGGAGGGGTTCTTACGATCCCGGCTTTCATGCTCCACTCAGGACGCCCATTTTGGGAATTACGCGGCGTCTTGGTAAGGTAGCGTATGGCGGCAAAGTTTGCTACGGGCAGGAAGGTAGCAGTCTCAGCGAGCCCGGAAGTGATTGGGAATTGCAGCTTGTCGACTACCGTCCTGCAATTGGCACATTGATGGGTCAGTCAGAGTCACGTAGCGTTGAAAAACAAGCCCAAGAAAGGCAGCTAAGCAGCATACCAAAAGTACGCCGCGAGCGCGACAAGGCCAGTCGATATCTATCGCAAGATGAGTATCCACCCCACATTAGAGAAGTAAATCCATCTTACCAAACACAGAACTGTCATCAATGGTGACCGGTTGAAGGTGAGCCTACGCATCAGTTCTTGAGCTGTGGAGTTTGGCATCTTGTTGATCAGTCTCTCTCTCGAGCCAGGAAGTTGGAGATTTGGCAATTGGGGAGTGTCGTGGAGATGGATGGAGTCGAGAGAGGGGGGGGAGAGAGAGGAGGGGGGTATAAGTGAAATCCAGGCAGCGGGAAAGTAGGCAGACAGCGACAGCAGTAGCAGCAGCAGCAGCTATGTGGGGTGTGAGGTGTTTTATTCAACGCGTGGAAGGATAGGGCACCCCCCTGGAAAATGAAAACGGCCTGCCTGCACCTGGCTGGATCGGGCCAATTGACCGCTCATCAATATCTGGGACGTATGTAGGTACACATGTCACGCATTGTAGAGCAGCAGCAGCGATGGGTATTTTACGTATGTCAGCATATCAATTCTGATATATATTGAGTCATGTCAATCATCAAATTACAATTGGATGCCTTTGTGATATCGACTGTAGGGATGCATCGCTAGTACCGGAGAATCATGAATTATCACTCAGGTCAGTTGGATGCCTGAATCTTGGCACATCCCTTGGCACAAAAGTTGAAACTACATGTAGTATTTTAAATATTATACTCCCGCTAGCCCGCTCTTGGAGCGCACTATCTAATAGGAAGTCTATTGTGAAGGAAGCGGCTAACGGAAAGAAGAGTTTCAACTAATCCCGTGGTTGAGGGTGGAAGGGTGGGGTAATGATTGGATTACTGTTTTTTTTTCTTTTAGTAGATACTGCGGGCATGTTGGATAGTGTCGGAATGGTAGAGATTATTGGAACATTGGAGACTTTTTTATTGCTACAACTCCTACTACTACAATTTTATTTATTGCATAAGATTTCTTATGCTTGTTGGTGATGAGATTGGATGCGATGGTTAGGGGAAGGCTGAGGGTCTTCTTTCGAAACATTAGGACCTTTCTCAGCTAGATATCGCTTCAATAAAGGTCAGTAAAAGTCTAGAAACTCTGCGGATAGATGGATACTCACCAATATAGGGTTGGAATACTTTTTAATCAGTATTCCCTCCCAACCCATCGGCAATTCCCTCCGCCGCACCCATCTCGGGGGCCTCAACCGCGCTCTCAAGCTCCCCAACCACGCCCTCAAGCTTCTCCTGCATCTTCAGGAGCGGCCCCAAATCAAGCCCACGCCTATCCCCCCCGGCCCTCAACTCACCATTCTCCCTCCACGCCTCCTCAAACTCCGCCCAGGCGCCCTCGAGATTCTCGAGCCTCCCCGCGAGCCACTGGTCCTGACGCAACGGCCCCGCGATCTTGCTCCGCAGCCGCGCAACGCTGGCGCCGTGGCTCTCGACCTTGTCGGCCAGAAACGCAAGATCGAGCTCCCGCTTCGCCACGGCCGCCACGGACTGCTCATTGGCGTACTGTGTGTTGCGGCGCTTCTGCTCGATGGCACGCTTACGCACGACGAGGTAGACGCGGCACATGAGGTAGGCCGTGTGGGCGTCGTCGTAGCGGGCATTGTTGAGGACCGCTACGCACCGGTAGTCGAATGGGACCTGGTTGAGGTGGTTGCAGGCGCTTCGGGTGTTGAGAGCGAAGAGGTCGGGCAGCTGGGCGGTGATGATCTTGAAGAGGATGTGGAGGGTGGAGAGGTTGATATTGAGTTGGTGGCAGAGCTTGGGGTGGGTGTAGTGGCCGACCTTTGGGAGGTCGAGGGCGGGGTGGGGGTTTGGTGGGAGGAAGGGGCTGAAAGGGAGATAAACGGGGGTGCTGAGGTCGGGGGGGCTGGAGGGGACGGTGGCCGGAGGAGTGGCGGCGGGACTGATAATGCCTCCGGGGTTTTCGAGCACCGTAGTAAAGGGATTATAGGTAGGGGGGCCGCCGTGGGCGTATTCAGTGGGGATGTATCCGTTAAGAGTACAATACCCGGCAGAATTATTATCGAAAGAGGCCGTACTGAAAGGAGGGCCAAGAGATGGAGGGCCAAGAGATGGAGGGCCAAGAGAGGGGGAGCCAAAAGAGGGAGAGGGAGGGTCAAGAGAGGTAGGGTTGAAAAAGAGAGGACCGGGGGAGGGATGACCAAAAAAATTATGGTTAAAAGATCTGGAGGTATGATCAAGAGGGGTATGATCCAAAGAGGCAGGACCAAAAGAGGCACGACCAAAAGTATGATCCAAAGAGGTACGATCCAAAGAGGCACGATCTAGAGAGGCATGATCAAAATAAGTATGATCGAGAGGGGTATGTTCGGAAGGGGTATGTTCGGAAGGGGTATCATTGATAAAGGTACTGCTGAAAGAGGTACCGGTACGATCAAAAGAGGCACGATCTAGAGAGGCACGATCAAAATAAGTATGATCGAGAGGGGTATGTTCGGAAGAGATATGTTCGGAAGGGGTATTATTGATAAAGGTACTGCCGAAAGAGGTACGATCCAAAGAGGCACGATCTAGAGAGGCACGATCAAAATAAGTATGATCGGGAGGGGTATGTTCAGAAGAGGTATGTTCGGAAGGGGTATCATCGATAAAGGTACTGCCGAAAGAGGTACCGCCGAGAGAGGTACCGCCGAAAAAAACATTGCTGACAGAGGTACTGTCGACAGAAGCATCTTCGGCGAAGTCATTCCCAGAAAAGACATTCCCGAAATCTTGGCTGTGGCCACTGGAGCTTTGTTAGTCCTATACACTCGAATAACTAAAGGATGAGAAGATTTATATCTTTGTGGGCAGTAGAGCAAGAAAGGGGGACAAACCTCATTACTACGTCCGAATCCATCGTTTGGTCAAAGCGCTGCATGATCAATGGCTCAGGTGAAAACTCTGCACTGGAGGAATTTTTAACTTTTTTTCCGTTGGCTAAGCGGGACAGACCACCGATTATTAGGGGCTTAGCCAGTAGGTTATGTGCGCCCAAAATTGTATACTGGGTACCTGGGGACAGTTTTTGACGGCTATAGTTCTGGAAAAAACAGAAGACAAGAACCTGAAGATTTTCAGTATAATTAGAGTCTTCTCTTTGTCTTACAACCAATTGATCGGTCGAGTGACTATTAGTGGCCGAGTGATTTTTCGGGAAGCACATATGGAAGTTGCCAAGAAAATGATCGGCCCTGTTGAACAAATATAAAATATATGACGACCCTAAATCTTTCTTAAATAATATGGTATGACAGCAAGGCTAAGGCTTATGTTACAGAAAGAAGATCTATAGAGGTGGAAGCCTTGGTGTACCCTGCCTCGGAGATGAAAGGGTAAGAATCGTCGTAACCTACAGGTTGCATATATGTAAGTATAAGTTATCAATCGATCAGTAAAGATGAGAATTACCATAACTTGCTGATACGAAAATGAAGCTTAAGATCTTCGAGTGTCACCTAGATGTAGATACACTCGTCTTTGTTAAGGGAAATTGTGCAAATCGTATCCGCATAACGATAGATCACAGCACGCAGGTGCTCGAGGTTCCGCGTGGTAAGATTGTATATAATGAGCCCCGCAGTACAAGGCGAGTACCCTCTCGATACAAAATCCACATATTCGCCCCTTCAACCAACCAACGATCAACTATCAACTTTCCATATTGTCCTTTATCGACAATAATAGGGCCTCCCACTCTTTGAATATCGAGTTCATGGAATCTCGGGAAACATTCCCTAGTCAGCAACTCTGTGGGTTATCGAATCTGCCAACTAGTTCATGACGCTACTTGTGCGTGCCGTGCACTCTAAATGTTTGTTGACACCGTAAGTACAAACTGTCCAGATGAAATTCAAGCTACAATCACCAGCCACAACCCCGACATTCCACTCACAATCTCCAGCCTCAGAGCCTCCGGGGCCACACGGCGAAGTTCTCGCTTGTTGCTATAAGGCCGATGGGGCGCGTATCGATGGCCGACAAGCCGGCTGCTTCTCTATCTCTCCTCAACAGCAGACAACATCTCTGAGACACGTTGGTGAAAGCATGATCTGGAATCACCCACCGCTGATCCGGCTCGTCTTTGGAGGGGCCATCTAGAATGGTGAGCTCATCCATGAGCTCCGTTTCCCCCACGGAGATATGGAGACTAAACGGTACTAAAGTTTCTACTTTCTGCGGGCCTATTCCAGAAGCGTTAGCGTTTATATAAATGCTCTTAGGTTCGTTACCGTTACTTCCCGAAGTACATCGATCCTTCAAGCCGGTTCCTCCCTTTGATCGGCGGAAAATTTAGAGTTGCATGGGGAAGATGCTTTCTCGCGTCCAGTCAGGAAAGCATGTGGTCTGTGCAAGAGCCTATTTGATGTTGGTTGGTTAATTAGGCCAATCAATTCAGAAAGTCATAGCATGCCCTTGGCGTGGTTGCTACCGCGAACTCCTTTTAGATACCCCACGCTCCAGTACAGCAGCTCATGATTGGCTCGGCTGTGTTATGCAGGGCGGCTACCTAGATACCAACGCAACTGGCGATATACTGACAATTGAGATCTGTTAGCTATGACCCAGCAATATCAATATGATGAGCAAAATAGCGGAATTAATGAGTAGAGGAGCGGGGTAAGTATTTTGGTAGCTAGTCGCGCTGGTATATATCTACCACTGACATTCGTATAGATCAGAAGCACTGATCATAATTATCAGCAAAGATGTTCACACCATTAGATATCGAGCTCTTCATGCTCGTCAGTTTTCTGATAACTTCCTCGATTCTTCTTTACTTTATTCTCAACCACGGCAAACCATACGCGATTTTCTTCTATAACTGCTTCTTGAAACCCTTCTCTGGGAATGTTAGCTCCCTCAGACAGCAGGATTCTCTCGAAAGTTTTTATAAGGGACAAGCTGCAATCTATGATGCTACAAGAGGGCAGCTTCTCAGGGGGCGAGAGGAGATGCTGGCACTCGCTGCTGCACAATTAAAGCTGAGGACCCAGAAGAAAGAAGAGTCCGGATCTAGAGAAGGGAGGGTCTGGGTTGATATCGGTGGTGGTACCGGGTGGGTTATACCATAAGAAACCGTCCCTTCCCCATACTAACAATCATGGCAATAATTAGATACAACATTGAACTTCTCAATAAATTTCTCCCCGTTCAGCACTTCTTTGAGAAGGTCTATCTTGTTGACCTTTCTCCAAGCTTATGTGAACAAGCCCGCCAACGGTTTAGAAGGCTTGGGTGGAAGAATGTAGAGGTTTTATGTATGGACGCTCGCGGTTTTAGCCTCGAGGGTCGCAAGGTAGACTGGATTAGCATGAGCTACTCGCTTTCCATGATCCCCGAGTAAGTTTCCCGTAAGCCAATTATCTAGGATCCTAGAAACTAATAGTAACCAAAGCTTCTACTCGGTCGTCGATTCTCTTTCAACATTACTATCACCTACAGGTCTCATCAGTGTCGCCGATTTCTATGTGCAATCTTCGACCACTTTCGCTGAAAGAACCTTTACGGGTGGTGCCTGGGATCGTCATGTCAATTGGTTCTCAAGGCAATTTTGGAGGATATGGTTTGAGTTTGATAGAGTGAACCTTGACGAAGGTAGACGGGATTACATGGAGTATAAGTTTGGAACTCTTCTAAACGTTAATGGCCGGTATGACATTACTCTTTACTTTTCAAACATATATTAACTCGCGTCTACAGGAACCATCTCCTTGGGGGAATTCCATACTACGTCTGGATCGGGTGTCAAAAGCTTCACTCTGCCGCCGATGTCCTTGATCGCGTCGATGCTGCCGCCACAGAATCGCCATACCTTACCGCCATAAACTCACTCTCGCGTACTCGTTCCTCTAAAACCTCCGCTGAAACCGCTCTCCAGCTCCGCTCCAAAGGCTTCGAAGCCGCTGTTCTTAACCTCGCCGCGAACCTACCACTGCCTAGCTTCTTCTACCAGAACCACCACTGGAGACTCTATTATGACGAGCTGTTAGAAAAACACACCCAGTTCAATAACTCCTACATTTATGCCTTTACATGGGAAGACCCACGGGTTGACTACCGTATTCTCAAGATCAACCGTGATGATGTCATTCTCGCCATCACCTCGGCAGGTGATAATATCCTCTCCTATATCATTGACGGTGCGCCAAAACGTGTTCATGCCGTTGATCTTAATCCCACACAAAACCACCTCTTGGAGCTTAAACTGGCAGCCTTCAGCTCGCTCGAGCACAAAGATATCTGGATGATGTTTGGCGACGGATACCATGAGAATTTTGCAACTATATTGATGGAGAAGCTGAGCCCTCATCTTTCGTCTCGGGCGTTTCAGTATTGGTGGGATAACCGGGTAGTGTTTTCAAAGAGCGTTGGGCTATACGAGACAGGTCAGTCACGGCTGGCAATAAAAGCGGCAAGATGGCTGTTTCGTTGCTGTGGCGTAGCAGGGAGTGTGAAGAGAATGTGCGAAGCTAGAACAATGAATGAGCAGCGAGAGATTTGGCAGGGCGAAGTTAGGCCAGTCATGTTGTCCAAATGGGTCAGTCAGTTCATCATCGGAAACGAACAGTTTTTGTGGCGGGCGCTGGGCGTACCACCCAACCAGAGAGACATGATCAGGGCGGGTCATGAAGGCAATCACGCACAGGCAATGTGGGACTATGTGGTAAATACGTTAGATCCGGTGGTGGATCAGAGCTTGTTAGGGGAGGACAACTACTTTTACTTGTTGTGCCTGAAGGGATTCTACACAAAGAGGTACGAGAGATACAAGTGGTATCGGGGAAATGATCGAACTAACAGGTTTTGGGACAGATGTCACCCTTCATACCTTACCGAGAAAGCTTACACCAAGCTATCAAAACCGCACGCATTCGATGGAGTAAGGATCCATACCGATGAGATTAAAGAGGTTCTTGGCAGACTTCAGTCAGAAACCTTGACCATTGCAGTGATAATGGATTCCATGGACTGGTTTGACACAGACGGCACCGAAGCACGAAAGGTATGCACTTCATATTCTCCCTCTTCAATCGATGTTTGGTTGACAAGAAATTATAGCAAATCAAAGCTTTGAACAATTCCATCAAGCTCGGAGGCCGTGTTCTCCTCCGCAGTTCCGGTCTACGGCCATGGTATATTAAGGTGTTTGAGGAGGAGGGATTCAAAGCCAAGCAGGTCATGGCTAGGCATCCAGGGGCCTACATCGATAGGTATTCTAATTAGCCTCCTTCACAAAACTTTCGGCCCTCTTGGGTTGGCTAACTGCTGAAACAGGGTTAATATGTATGCATCAACCTGGCTATGTACGAAGCTGCAGAGAGCGTCGTCGGGGAGACGGGAGAGTAGCTCTTCGGAGGTGGATATACTGGAAATTTAAGGCGTTGATATTTTTTTTAAAAAAATTATCGATAGCGCAAGGTAGCAGGAGAACCAGCTGGGTGGTAGCAAACTGAAGTTCAAGACTTATGATAATTGTACCTACGGATAATGGGCTCTTTATACCTATATAGGCTATTAGATAATAAAAGTGGGTCCTTCTTAGCAATCTGATAATCGACTCGCGTGGCTTCAGCTCAAGTGCGACTATATGAAGCGGACTTTAGTTGTCAGAGGTCTGGATGTCCATCATGGTGCCAGGTCTGAGCTTTCTCCCATCAAATGCCCTAATCACTCTCTCTTTCTCCATATGCAACCAAAGTAGATTCGTGTGTGAATGCAGTAATATTCTAAAAGAACAACTGTAGAGATGGACTCAGCAGCGGTCTAATATCTATACTCACAAGTACTACGTTCATTATATCATTGACCCATATCCCCCTGTGCGCGCGTCAACACTTGACACTCGCAAGACGACATCCATCTTGACATCACTGCGTCCTAAGCCCCCAAACAACCGCAGAAAAAAGAAAAGAGGGAGAAAAAGAAAAACACACCCAAAACTCCGGAATAACAAGCATGCAAGAAAACCCATATGCCACAGGAAAACAAAAGGGGGGGGGGGGGGGAAATACCACAGAAGAAAAAAAAGAGAGAGAGGGGAAAAAAAAAACTGCATCTGCATCTTCACTTTAACCGCAAAGTGCATGCATCCCAAGATCTTGTTAACACATGCAACCCCAACACCAACCCAACCCACCACCACCGCAAATAAAGTGTGGCAAACCAAAGCAAAACGAGACCCTTTCCCCCGCCCGGCCCGTTCCGAAACACCCACCACCACCGTGAAGCTATGCCGCATCCCACCTAGTGAGTGACTTTCTCAGGTCCTCCTGTCACGGCTCTCGCGCTCATCGGCTCGCGCCAAGGACTTGCTGTGCCCACTCTCCGACTTGTTCAGGATGCGCTTCGCATTTGACAGCGAGCTGCGGGGGGCGGGTCTAGCCTGCTTCATGCCTGCGCGCACCATAACGTTAGTCCAGCTAGTCACCTATCAATGAAGGACGAAGGAGAGAATGGTCTAGGTAGTGGTGAAGAAGAAGGAGGAGGATGAGACTTACCACGGGCGTAGAGACGCTCAGAGATTGAGCCGGCCGAGTCCTTCCTGAAGTTTCTGGAGCTGGCGCCGGAGCGCTGTCTGGCGCTGGCGGAGTTCATTTCTGCCGTCCGTTTGGACCCTGAGATCTTCCAGGTGACCATGGCGATGATGAGGATGGGGATGAAGGATCCTTGTGGGGACGACATTGTAGTACCGGTTTTTTAGTCTGTCTGTCTGTCTGTTTGTGTAGTGTTTGTATGTAGAATGAGACAGCTAAGTTAGCTGGGTAGGTATATATCTCTAGCTCTCACGCCTTTTCAAAAACCCCGAGTGTCCAGAATTAAGAGAAGAAAATAGAACAAGATGCGGGGAGGGGAGGGGAGGGGGAAGAGAGCGTAATTATATAGGTATTCTATCTACTGCTGCACCTCCCCCCTCCTTCCTACTTTATCTCTTGCTCCATGACGGCGGCACTTTATCACTGTTACATGTGGATTCGATGGACCCCTGGTTACTTTTTTACCTCGCCGCATACTTTATGTTGTATGCACCATGTGCACTTTTGTGTGTCACTCACTCACGGAGCAATGCACGATCGCGACATGCTTATTTGCCCATCCCTCCGGGCCTATCGGGGTATACACTCCCTCTTCACAGAAAGAGCCTCACAGGGTACCTACATCAGCGCGACGCAGCCTTGTGGCTGTATTGGAGCTAGGGACCTTTATGGGGCTCCGCCGACCCTGGTCGCCCTGTTTAGAGATGCTGAAAGTAATAAGTATGCCTTGATCATCGTGATGGAAAGAAGGAGGAGAAGCTAGAGGCCGTAGCTGATCAAAGAAATATTGATAGGACGGCAAGACAAGAGTCGATAACGAGATGGTCTATTTTAAGAGAAATATCAATATTTTAGCCATTGTCATACATGGTATATACGAGTCGTGATCACTAACCTTCGTTTAGTTGTTTCACAAGCCACACACGAGGTGGCTAACATTAAACCTCTACAGTTGATCTTAGAGTGACAGCGGGCCTGGTGGAATGAAAGACAGGCGGAGGTTATGAGGGTGAAACAGTGGCGCTCAGGCTTATACCAAGTCGTTACTCCTGAAGCAAATGTACTGAGCCTCAATTCTGCGCTCTCTTGCACAGAATATAGGTTATGAAGCCAGCTAAGGTGTCTTGTTACCTGTGCCTATTGTATGTACAGTATTATTCTATGGTCGGCCGTCCACTCAAGGCTATGTGGCCGCCAGCACGCCCTCTCAATGTCCATACCGCGCCCGCCGCCTACTACTTGCGACTACTAGAAATCACCAACAAGAGGTGTTTCGGCCTGTCACGAAACTGCATAGCATTCAAATAGGGTGACATCAGAACTGAACTTTTTGTGGGCCATGCCCAGGAAATGGGTTGGTGATTGTAAGTAGAAATATATCGTTTCATTGCAATTGATTCTCTAAAAAATGACACTATATGTAGTACGTATTACCCCAAAGACAGATAAAGTTCCTAAGGCTCGCATACAACCAGATAACGGAGTCTGATCTGAGATGGGCGATAAGCAATCCATTCGCTATGACCTACAGCCACTTTTGATGATGGGAACTGTGGCTAATTTATCCAGCCGGGTTAATCATGGATTCTAAGAATGATGGAAAGAAAAGAGACACCTACCACAAGCGCACCACCGAGTTCTTCGTGAATCAGTTTAGCGTCATACCATTTCAGGCTGGTCCTTTCATCAGGCCCGCCCGTATTATAACGCCCTAAATGCCCACTACAATTTGTCGCATGCAGACGCCCCATTTGTACCTCACAGAGAAACATAGAATATGCCTGAAAATGACATAGTAATGGCACCCACCATGTTAGCACATACATATAACAAGAAGAAAATCGAATGCTCAACTACCTTAGTCTCTTGCCTGAAGCCCCGTACCCCGACGTCTCGTTTGCAGTAACCAAAACTTGAATGAGTTAGCATAAAGTTCGTCGCCATGAAACTGGTCTACTATAATAATCACACCTAATTCCAGCTCTGTTCGCAAAGTAAATCCCTCCTATCAGGCTTTTGTCCATGAGCCCATGCATGAGGATAGGTTTTAAGTTTCGAGTAGGTGTCCCATGCCATAACAGACGCCGGTTATCATCAGTTAGTTTATAATCATTCCACACCTTTTCACCCTCACCTCCCCTTGAAATCTTAAAGATCTGCAACTTCCAGTCAGGGTTGAGCATCATTCCCCCACTACCTTTGAAGTAATCTTGAATCAACATAAACTCATTGGTTCCATCGCGAACTGCAAATATGGGAGTCAGATCCAAAGATATAAATACTAGTGTCCGGACTTAGAAGTCATCATACCATATCTGATATCTTTCAACGCCAAGCCTTTGAAATAGCCATTGAGCACATCATCATATCCCTCATCGGTGAGGTTACTAGAATCCAAGGCAACAAGCGTGGTACCAGTAGAGTTAAAAACATGCTTTAGCAAGCCATAGTAAGCATTTCTAGCCCCAAATGCCATATCCTCTGAGAGGACACGTTTTGATTCATCAAGACTAGCACTCTCAGGGTCTGTATTTGAGCAGGATGAACCCATAGAAATCATGCGGTTAGCGATCAGAGGAAGCAGATATAAAAGTTCTCTGGGTTATAGTGAGTGGCTAAATGTACCTAACGGCAGAGGGCCATGTCTTATACCACCAGGAGCCTCAGCAGAAAGTGGGTTATCTACCATTATCCACTGATTTTGAATATCAAATTTCCTTGTGGTAGACCTGGGTTCCTTCTCGAAACCATCCTGCCTTTTCTGAAACTTTGGGGGAGTTTCTAGCAGGTCCTGTAGTACAGATATTAAGACATCCTTTTCTTTGTACGGTTTGTGGTTGAGTTTCTGGTTGAGTTTCTGGTTGAGTTTGGTTGAGTTGTGGTATGTGATTGGCCAAGTAACTTTCTTTGAAGTTCGTGGTTCATGGAATCTCACGCGGACGTCCCTGAACATTTTAGACAACACCTGTCTCTGTGCACCACTCCTCGTATCTATTTGTTGTGCGCACACCCCCTCCCCCTCTTCTCGTAACCAAATATTTTATCTAGAATGAATAAATCACATCTAATATTCGATAGCTTCAATTCGATAGTTTCAATTCATGTCAGCAACTTTTATACAGAATGCCACTCCAAAAGCACCTCCCCCCACACTCCATCGTCCAATATAGCAAAAGATTCCAACTCCTTCTATTCCATCAACTAATCCAATCTTCCTATCCACGCCTCTTACATCAATCCTGACTATCCCATGGACCAAACTGCCCAAATACGAACGCAAATTTTATACAAAGCAAATAAGACAAAACAACACAACGCCCCCCAAACACCGTAAAGCTTACAAATGGAGATTACGTATGTACCGAGATTGGCAAATGCCAAAATAAATAAGGGAAATGACAAGGGAAATGAAACCGCTAATGTGGATTATGTAGGCTCTGTACCACCGTGATTAAGAGTCGAGGCGCTTAGCACCTTTGTTAATTCCAGCAACTATAACAGAGCAGTTAGCACAAGTTTCTGATAAGTAGTCGGAGTGGATTTAATATGCATACCATCCCACCACCTTGGCATACAGCTATATGAGTTGGTATCAAAGTTCACTGCCCTGTTGCAGTAGCAACGTCCAGACTTATGGCTCTCATCATCCTGTGGGCACCTCGAGCACGGCGGATGCGAATATCCAAAGTCTGCAAAATGATGGATTTTCTCTTTTGGCGCAAATAATCCTACACCTAACGAGTGCACTGGAGCATCGCCCCATCTCTCGTAGAAGAACCCACCAGCATTGTCGAGGAACTCGAAATATTTGCTGTACGCCTCAGACCTATAAAAGTCGAGCGAAGCAATTTCGAAATTACTCCAGAAATGGCAAAGGTTGTATTTGCCGTCAATCTCCTTGTCATCCTTCTTAGATGCCTGTGCTCCATCAACTAGAAAGTCGAGTGCGTTGTTTTCATGCAAGAACTGCGGATAACGGCGTACAAACTCTTTGGTGCGGGACCAGAGTGTCTTGATGGTAGCTTCGAATTCATACATGGTGATGACGAAGCCGTAGATCTTGTTATTTGTACGCATAAAGGTGAAGGGGTCGCTGTGCCACAATATGACGTCAATAACGTATAACCAGCAACGATATTAATAAACTGGCACACTTACTATTCAATATCACAGTAGAGCTCAATACCCGGCTCCACACGCCAGTACCAGTCATATTTTTTCATACTCTCCATATTATAGAAGAACCCTGTAAATCTGGTTACACCCCTGTTTCTTCTTAAGACCTATTCCGGGCAGCGCATACCTGAGTTGAATCGGCACATGTGGCGATAAGACAGAGAACCACCATAAATGATGTTTTGCCTAGTCATCTCGGCCATCTCTTGCTTCACAATAGTCGTATTTATAGACTTCGGGATCGACCAGGCCTCCTTCGGGATGACCTGGTATTCAACCGGGCCACTCGCCATTCCCGTCGTATATTCGATAAACTATTATTATCCCCATCAGCAAAGCATCCTGCCAGGACCACGATGAGACGGATTGAGTACTCACATCCTTCGTAAATGGTTTATCGTTCAAAAACGTCCACGGATAGTGGAACTTCCGATTGAACCGATCCTCCACACTCCTCATACTGCTCAACGCCTCCCTTATCTCCCTATTACGCACCAACATGACCAACGTTGCCTTCTCCGTCCCGTTCGTACTCTCGAGAGTCTGCTCGTTCGAGCACATCTGCATATTCGGCTCTGTCTGCTGCACAACCTGAATACTTGGTGCCGGGGCCGTTGACATAGTCTGCTGCAGCCTGTCGTTGAGGCTCTTCCGCAGCTCTGACGACGAGTAAAAGTTGTAGAAGATTGCACAAAGTGCCAGTGTGAAGAATACTCTCGCGAAGTTCCGTTTCGATGCGAGGCGGGTGTATAGAGCACCTGCTGCGGCCTCAGGCTGACGCCATAATTTGGCTCGCTGGGCGCCCGTCATGTTGAAGGTTGCCCCGTGAATGGTGAAAGGGAGTTGGGATGAACGGTACAGAGAGCTGTTTGCTGATAGTTATATATGTTGTGGGACGAGCGTTCGAATGTGGTAGCGTGTTGTTATTCCTCTTCCTTTAAACAAGTAGAATCGATCTTAAATAACGGAAATTACCGACAAACGTACTGACTGCCCTGCAGTGATAAAACAAAAGAATGGAAGATAAAAACCCAGTTATATAGAAAAATAAACAAAACTTGATAAACTAAGGGTAGAAATGTAAGGGTTCCGTATTATATCGAAAATGACTGGATAATCATGCAAGAAGGTTGGCGGTGGTAGTGGTGGTGGGGGGGGGGGGACTCACAAGTGATATATATGGACTCTTGGATGTGAACAAGCTTTCCCTCCCGAGACACACACTTTACGTCTCTTGTAACAGTATGTCCCATATCCAGGCTGCCAGGAGTAACTTGTGTGGAGGGAGGGAATAACCCTGGTCCTGACCAAGCTGACGAGTACTCCACGGATAGCACATGCCGAATTAGATATACGGCTACTTTCTTCTTTTAGGAATCGAATATCCATATGTATGTAAAGTACCTCTAGACATATAAACACACACACACACACACCTCTCCACAAGATGACGCGCGCGCATTAGAGGATCGGAGGAGGTGGGGGGATTTCAGGAGTGTTGGGCGGTGATGCAAGTTCATTCGCTCGTTCCTGGATTGATCAGGACTTGGGTCAATTCTGGTCCGATTCCCGAAAACCGACTATCAATTAGTACAGGTACATAGCTGCCCGAAGCTTGAACGTTTACATCCTTGGTTATGTCTGTCAACACAGACGGACAAATCTCGGCCAGAGTCCGTCGGTCGGGATCATCCTAGGTGCATCGGTTCAACGACTCGAGGGGTGAGACGTTATATCTATCGGCCGAGGTAGAGTATGGAGTATGGTACGGTATAGAAAACATATATCGTATTATATTTTCTTCTTTCTACATACAATATTTCAACCGTGACAAGTTACAGTAAGTACATGTACATGTACATGTAGGTACCTGATTTCCAGAATCTGTCAGTCTGTCAGTCTGTCGGTCTTTCTGTCGGTTGGGACGCGCGTTCCTGTCTTTTAACAAGCGGGCATTGGCTCCGAGATCGATTTCCAACTTATATGGGGTTAGCCACTATACTTCTGACGTCGAATCCCAATTAAGAATCCCTACAACCTGCAGTTTTCGAATAAGAGCCTCTTTAGCCCAAGCTAGCCAAACCCCCCTTCAAAAGGAAAGAAAAATTGCTTCTCGCGCCCCGGTTGTTGTTTCATCCGGATAAACCGGCGACACGCCGAGACTCGTCATCGCGGTCCTAACCCCTGTAGTTGGCATTTGCGCTTGTTTTCCTTAGATACAAGGTACCATGGGAACCTCAGGTATGTAGTAGAGTTTGGACAGAATTCGACCCTTTCCAGAACTACATGCTTAATGAGGTGGTGGTGTGTGGCCTGTTTCGTACAGTGCACCAACGTTTCAGTATCAACCCGTGAAAGGGTGGAAAATTTCCACCACCCAGGGTCGGATCCATTTCCATTTCCTGCGCAGTGGTACTCGTATATATGCTGTGCTATATACAGTACCGTACCTACGCGCATCCAGCATGTTCCAACGGGACTAGAATGGAGGTGTGGGAGAAGGAAAACAACAACACTTGACTTTCCGATAGTTACACTGCGAACTCGCCTTCCCCAGTCCCTGGGCCGCATCGATCTACACTCTATTAATAACAATCTCTGGGCACGGTGTAGAGTATATTTGTCAAATTCTCCTTTATATAATTATATGAAGTATCGACAGCTACTTGGAAATCTACCAATATAGTCAATTGCAAGATGACCACCAGAGCACCTAAAGGGTATTAAAGTATTAGGATCGACGTCGGGCTTAAGGAGGTAATCCACTCGAAACAGCTAATGAAGATCCTCATCCCAGGATTCTTTCTACCGAAGAGGTCTAAAGAGCCTACCTGGCAGATATCATGGGGGCCGTACACAGTTAACGGGTTCTCTGTTACTTTGTTCCGAGAATTTTGTTCAACCTCTTGTTTCTCCAGGTAATGATTATCTCCATCCCCACTTTTTATATTATTCACTTGGCCTGGGGCGGGGAAAACATTAGGCAGACCGGAGCGAGGCGGGGGAAATGTCGGGCACTGTTAGACTTGGTCTTTCCATTATTTAGATGAGATGGGTGTCAATGATTACATCAACACAGCCACCACTACAACCACTTTAATTATTCTTATGAAAATGCATCTTGTTTGAGGTGTGGCCGATAGAGTTAGGCGAAACTTTACTACAGTCCAGACTGGATATGCGTGTATGCCCTGGGGATAATTACGTTAACACCACCCTACTAGATATCCACAGAAGAGCTGCCCATATTCGCGGGTACATTCAATGCCGGGGTAATTTGTTGCCTTAGAGGACGCACATACATACCTTCATTCTTACTCCCGCTCACTTTGCATACATAAACAAAGCCTTCAAATTCTCACCGACAAGACTACGGTATATATTTTCGGCCCTATAGGCCACGAATCCGAGACCTCACCCAGTCTCATACCCGGTAAGTATACGTCGTGATATTCCATGTTTTTGGCACATGGCATATGCAGGCAATCAACCATTAGTACTATGTATGGTTGGGGTAACAAGCCTTTTGGTATGACCATGACCCCAGCGAAAAAAGGCGCACGATTCATATGGGGTCAGATTAAGCTACGATACGCTGTTAAAGGCTTTCCCTGTAAGGAGACAAACTCCTCAGCTAGTTGCGGGGGAAGGGAGTATAGGATCGGAGGGACTCCTGAAACTCTCCCGGTGCACTACTACGTGTGCTTTATACCTTTACTCTGAAGGATAATCTACCAACAGAAGCCTTCATGATATATGACATGATATCAGTCGAAGCACATATGTGTCACCTCACCTTTTACAGTGATACTTATTTAAAGTCTCACTCTAGTAATTTGGTGGCTTCATGTAGTCGAAGCCTTAAGTAGGTCTCAGGTGTTTTTATCCTCACCAGGTAAGTGATTTTATACCTACGTACTCCACCGGCCCCAAGGTACGTATGCAAACTTTTAATGCAGTGTGTTACGCACACACCTTCTAATAGGCTTAGCGGGAGGTCCCGCCCGCATTTGCCGACACAAAGCATGTAAAATACTTGTAGCAAAGTCCCTCCCTGAAACCTGTATCGCCCTACCCCACATGAAAACGCCGGGCTCACAAAATCGGAACTTCAAAAAAAAAAAAAAAAAAAAAAAAACCTACTAAGGCACGGAAGGCAGAAACACGATACCCTCTCCACTCCAGCTAGTACACACAGGTATGCACACACATACAATTGAACACCCGGATTCAACGTGGCCAGCGCCCCGAATATCCAACTCAAGCAGACTAGGTCGATGATCTCCTTTACCTATTCTCCAAATTCAACCGGTCATATCTTTAGAGAAGCAAGCCATGATGTCTATTACCCCCAATTCCTCTTGCCACCAACATCATATATCGCGCGCGGGTACTGCAGCTGGTGGAGGTGCGCAACGCGCGTCGAGTCCCGAAAGAGGCAAAATCTACACTGGCGGGAATTCTGGATAGCAGGGATGTTATAAGTCTATGTAAGGTGAGGTGGGGAGGGGACAATTTCAGTCCGGTTGAACACGATACAACATTCCATATATAAAGTGACTGACAGACACCCGCCCACACAGTCTATTTCACGTCCTTAGACATGTCCCCTGGTACAGCGCCAAAGCTTCGAAAACCCGATAGGGTAGGCAGAACAAAGCTTTCCTGCAAATGAGTGATATTCTGTGATTATAGATACTACAGTCGTTTATCAGGCACGGGGGTATTGTATCACAAGGTCTGATTCAATTATTTGACAGAAAGAGAAGGTCTGAATGAAATGACCTCGACATTGTATAACAAAAAAACGAACAACACATATTACGTAGATAACAAAGTACCGATCCTGACACCAGCAGGAGAGACGGGTATCGGCAGGGGGAGGTAGGAGGCGAAGGAACTAAAAGGTCTTCCTGGGGAGTTCTATGACCAGCTCTGTCGTGTTCACACATTGCTACTGTTCACCTTATCTCGGGGTTGTGGTTCTCACATTGACTACACGAGTGACATCCCATGACCCAACCATGCGCTGCCCTCGAAACCCACCGCCCAAAGTTTCTTCGATCAATGCCGTGCGACCTTCTCATTCATAAAGAAACTCTTCTATGTTATATGCAAACTTTGTCTACGAGTCACTCCCGCTACTACTCTCTCCTCGGAAATCCGAGAGATCGCTACTACCTCTTCAAGTGGAGCAAAAACGGAAAAATGCGAGTGATACTGTAAGCCCAGTAATTTCACATAAGCCTAAGACACTCTATCAGTAATATGAGCCGGCCCCAAGCACCGCCGACCCCAAGACCTCAATCTCACGTCAACCCTAACCCTGCGCCAATTTATGCCAAGACCTCATGACCAAGAGGGTTATCACAACCACCTGTAGTTCTTGAGTGAGGTCATTATCATAGCCTTAGTCTAAGTACTTTTGCATCTATTTACGGAGAGCTATTATTGGAATAGGCGTATATCGGTGCTATTCTGCGGGAGGTCATGGGAGATCACTCGGTTGCGTTGCTTAGTCTTAGACAATCATTCCTGATATGGCCATATGGATCCTTCTGGCTATTTCTGTCTTGTGGGTGGGTGTTAGTCCCTTTGGCCGGCATCAACCGACAGACAACTCACACGTAACGCACTTTAAAGACCTAAGTACATGTATGTACTCCGTTTCTCTGCTCAGCGAGATCCCTATTGACCGAGAATTGTGGTCCTCTACTATGTAAAATCTGGCCGCCGAGCCTGCAGCCAAGAAATATTGTATGAATCTCGCTGAGTAGAGACCTCACTGAGCAGGGAAACGGATGATGTATTCGCTAAACCCTAACCACATGTACTTCCTCAAACAGTAAGATGAGTGATAGTGTGTGATGTACGTAGTTACCCCGCGTTGTTTCTGCGCCACCCGAACCAAGAACCGCATCCTCCAGTGACACCGGTTCTAGACATCACCACAGTGAATCACTGTGAATACAGCTCAGCTGTGAAGGTACGAACTTACTTCCTTTTTGGTAATATATATCTCCAGCAAGGCTTTTACTACGCTCGTCCGTGAGCGAGTGTATGTACATACATGTATCTATCCTGACCGCTGAATCATTTGCCTCTCTGATATATTCGATTACTGCAGAAATACTTACACAAGCTCAACATATGGCACGAAGCTCATGACTCAAACTTTCGAATCCACCTCCAGCATCATATCATCAAACCCCTCAGCTAAGACACCGTTGTGTCGCCTTAGTCAAATGCTCTTCAATCAGGCTCAAGAACATCAATGGAACAGATGGGGCCTTTTTAACCTGAGATATCCCAGGGTCCCATAAGTTGCGACCACAGGACATGGTCACGATTAACTCAAAATAAGGGTATGTTTCGAATTCATTTGTTTATACATTGCCATATAGGTACATATGCATCTCATCACCAAAAGCAAAATTCATCAGCACGTGTCCAACATGCTCGTCAATGCCGTCTTCTCAGCTGAGGTCACAGACAATGAATACACACTCTTCACCTTAACCCACATCCTTGCATAGGTGCAGTAGTACGATGCTGGACACAGATATTAGGGTTAGTTCTCTTTTAGCTGAAAAAAGCCGAAGGAAAAGAAAAACTTACTAAGGGGCGGTTTCCACGAATCAGGCGACTTATCACCCTTCGCCTGGTTCACATTGTCGGTGACCTGAACCACACCATCAGTTTATGTTCCTTCGAAGTAGAGAATTGACGACTTACGGCAATCAACTGGGGATTCGTGAGATCGTTGGCAAAGGCTTGACGGCTGGCTGTAGTCCAGGTGTTGGCCCCGGACTTCCATGCATCGGAGAGAGGCACAACATGATCAATATCCTGAAATGGCCGAATGTGTCAGTGCCTACCGCCAAAACAAAAAATATATCGACAGTCTTTTTTTTTCCGGCGAGCATCTTATGCAAATCTCAAACCGCATGACGCAATGAAAACTTACAAGATCAGATGCAGCGGTCCAGGTCGCACCGTCGTAAGGCGAAAACCAGGTCCCGCTCGAGGCTGAGCAGTCGCTGGCCTGGACCACGTTGGATCCGTCGCGGGCAAGAACTACCTCACGGGTACTACTCTTTTGTCAGGAATGAACTTTATGAATGATGACCAGATGCCTTACTTGCAAGACCCGCTCTGGGTAATCCAATGCGGGAAGAGATCACGGGAGTAGCCAGTGGCATCTGTGGTCCTTGTTGTGAGAGCGGCAAGCATAGTCTTCGCGGAAGCGGCAGTGGGAATATTGGGAGGAGTCCGCTTCTCTAGCGTAGGAGCTGCGAGAGCGGTCGTGAAGAAGAGGACTACTGCTGCGAGCTTCATGATTGAGTACGGTGGATCGGGGTGTGCGAATTGAGTGAGCTGCTGAGTGGGATGTCAGTTTGAATAATCGGACAGTGGGGAGGAATTCATGAGTCTTTATAGAACCTGAAGCCATGATCACGAGAGGAATATCCTCAACTTCATTATCTTACAGTCTTCTTCATTATGGTCAGCCTCTCAACCACAATTAGATATATCTGTTTATTATTGCAGCTCCTTCCGCTTCCGTGAAACACCAGGGAGGTCCCCTTACTTGATTCAGGGGAATTATTATAGTTCTCGCGCTCGTGGGGGAATCTACAGGCTCTCGTTATCAGATACTGGAACACTTTAAAACGTACAGTACTCAACGATTAAACTCACTAAACCCGCCGCGGTTTTCGCCTCGACCCGCTAAGACGACCTGCATAATTGCTACTATCGATAGCCTTGAAGATCGCGGGTCTGTTTGGCCCCGACAAGTAAGGTTATTTCCACCTTCTGAAACGGGGAAAGGTATGATGTCCAAACAGAGTTGTATCTGAATTGGAAGTTATTTAACATTAGTTATAGGCGTGGGGGGTTATCCAATCATATCAGGCCAGTAGTTGCAACGGTAGCCCTGGTTAGTCTGTGGCGCCTTCCTGTTAGTCTGATCTCACCCCGCAATCTCCTATTATCGAGATAAAAAACTTTATCGATCCCTCAGCCAACAAACACATGGTACTCGGGGGTCTCCAAAACGACCTTTTGTACCTTCCGGTTTAGTGTAGCTCTCTTACTTACGTAATACCCCCTTAGAAAGTGACACCTTAGAATTTAGCACTGGGTACCTATTAACTATCCTACTGGCTACATCTATCCGGGGTACATGGGAGATGTACTTAGCTGCTTCAGCGATCTGCAGTATGAAGCTTCGCTTCCTTGAAGCGGGAGTTAAATCAATACTTTCTAGGAAGGCGGCGGCCTCCGTTTAAATATCGTGAACCTTGATCTGGCACGCTGGGGTACACGTGCTTATTTACATGGCGGTAGTGGCTTGTTTGTTAATCTAGATACAAACAATACAAATCCTAGCCAATGCAACTAATCAACTGCCACGGACTTTGCTACCGATTCAGCAATTGGTGTTTAGAAGGGCCCGTTTGCAATTGCTACGTTTATACGGCGGCTACACTTATAATAGTCATTTTCATAAATAGCAATTTTCATATAAGGCCCTGCTATCATAATAAACAGTTGGACAGGGAATAGTCATCAACATCCACTATTATTCGTTATATTACCAAGCCTCGGCGCCGAACCCAGAAGACAGGACAATGGCAATAACTTCACAATGCCATGTGAATATCAGTTGCCCGTATATCGCGCTTTTGTGGCGATTTGCATAGGATGTATTTTTCGAGGGCGAGTTGTAGTACCCTTAGAGCCGTGCCACCAATTATCTTATCATTCCGGTTTATGCATCATGTTTCATCACTCGTAGGCCCACTAATTATGCTAAATAGTTTGATAGACCAGGGTCTACTCAACAAAATTACACCAGAGACTACAAGAGGCTAGTATACCGTTACATTTTCCTTTTATCGACTATTTATCCCAATTAGAACCTTAGAAAACCGAAGAAGCTAGAGTAATCATTGGTAGATATATCCTGAATAAAATCGACATTATATCCTAAAGGGAATAATAGTTTCTGCCTGTCGTTAAGGTCTATACCAAATTTGGTGGCGTTCCGGCTAAATTTTTGATACTGAAATATCATTGGCTGCTGGACATCTTACTTCATAGCTGCTCGTCCAATCAGGATTGGTCGGACAATTGTACAATGGGAATGCACCAACTGCTTAGGTTTCTCTAATAAATCTGCGGAGGATATCTGTGGAGGATATCTGTCTGTATCTCTCTCTTTATTGATTACTGTCATCCCCCACTACGAGTTTTGTGCAAAAATGAGAACTGATACTACCTAGTACATTTCAGTGAAACCTGATACATAAATTTCATTGGTGAAAATACAACTGATAAATTAAAGACCGACTTCAAATGTGTGGAATCGATATCTAATGAATAAAAAGATCATCCCTACCAGCCTTTCCATGATAACACACATAAGGTACAACGTACGCGTTGTGTGCACCTATATAGCTAGGTGGTAGATTGCAGGTGGGTACCACCATGTCCCCTTATTACCCCCATCTTGGCCAACCCCCGGCTACTACTTCCTTCCTCTTTCGAGTATCCTCCTCAAACTCCTTCCTCCACTCCTACCTTCTAAAAGAAAATTTATACATCAAAATATCAGGGTGACAAAACCTTATTACAAACTAATTGTCTCGTTCCATTTCGTTGCAGTGATATATCTTTCATCTCATCTTTTCATCCACAGTTTGCAGTTGGGATCTTTGCAGGAGCATCGAACCATTCCTGGTCTGGGTGGTGGGGACGACGGAGTTGGTTGAAATTGTTGACGTTGACGTTGTGTTTGAGGTGGAGGTGGAGGTGGAGGTTCAAGTTGAGGTGGAGGTGGAGGTGGAGGTGGAGGTGGAGGTGGATTCAGCCGTGTAGGATGCAAAATCCTTGGAGGTGGAAGTGGCGACGGCAGGTGATGTCCACCATTCACCTCTAGCTGTTTAGGTGTTGACATTGCAAGCGGCTTAGAGGCACTCGTCTAATATCTCTGTTAGTACACAGCTTTCACTTGATTGCATGTCAGAGCTCTTGAAATTACATTAGACTTCAGCCATATTTTCCCAGCCTCGTTCCATTTATCAGCTGCAATTGCTGCCCAGTGCCGTTGCAGAACCTTTTCTTTATTCTTGAAGGCCGCACCCATGACGGACTTTGAAAATACTTCATCGAAACTCGAGTTTTCGCGATATTGCCTATCCAAGAATATCGTTTGATCAACATATGTGCAAAAAAGGGACCTGCTGTCCGGGGATCATTACTTGCCCAATGAGTTCAAGAACAATCTCATGAACCCAACATGACCAAGCACCTACCGAGCCAGGATTAGCGATGCCCCCGCAACAGTCTGATTGACTTGAGATATAACCCACCTGCTTCCGCATTGAATCTAGCTCGGGTATGTTGTATGCCCATCGTGCTTTGTCATACCACTGCTTCATCTTTGGCCTCGACATCTCTCGTAGAGTCTCATGCTTCTCTGCCCATGTTTTCAACCTCTCCAGCGTCACCTCCCCTCGACTTATCAAGCCTTTCACAGCACGTACTCTTTCTTGTTTTGCACGGCCTAAAGGCGACCCCGGCTTTGTGGCTTCCTGATCGAGGGTCGAGATACACTCGAATAGTGCACCGATATCGCGGACAAGCTTCTTAAAATCCTCTGGGGCATCCTTTGCTACTTTGTAGAATATCCAGTAAAGCTTGTGGACGAGCGTTACAAATGCAAGGAAGTCCCCAGTACTGTAATCATACCCCACCATCACCTCCATTGTTGAAGACGACGACATTGTGATAGCTGATGACTGTCCCTCGGAGAGCTGATGATTTTGAAGCAGTTGTCGGTGGGGGTACTTCAATTATTTTTGCAGGCAAGCAAGCATATATAAGTTAAAGATGGGGCCACTGGATTTAATATGTATGTCGGGAGCTTAAACCTTGATCGTCAAGCAAAACAACAACACTCCTGTCAACCCCGCACCAAACAGCAAAATGCTGGCAGCGAAATATTTTAGCCTTAATCAGCTTCATGTTTCAACCAATCGAAGTGCGTAAAGGCATTCCCAGCCAGTGGCTCAGAACCTTTCACGTCGTGGCGGAAGACTGACGTGGCTAGATTGTACTGGCGATGCGAAGAGCGATGGAGAGGTCGCCCAATGGATGCCCTATTGATTTCGAGATGCATGGTGGCATGGTGGCAAGCTTCCCAGTCTGCAGGTCTCCCGCATGCGGCTCCAAATCCCTGGGTGGATTGGGTGGATCATGGAAGCCACCAACACCCCCCCGCTCACGCCAACATGGAAATGTGATGTTTTTGAGTATGTAGATTAAGCGTTTCCCACGTACCATACCCGGGTACAAACGGGAAATATAAATATAGAATCAACACAAAAAAGGATATGCATTTGATATTTTATCCAGAGCTGCTGCAGCCCTGCCTGTCAAAGCAGGGTTTATCAATTCAATACATTCTAGAATACTCCCGTTTATGAGTTTGACACTAAGATAAATACGAAAGTGACCGCATACCGACTTGGGTCGGCGTGGCATCGACGATTGTTAATTGTTGATTAAAAAATCATTAATTACTTTGGAGAGTACAGCCCGCATCCTAGCCTCGGGCCATACAGAAATTCTCAGCGCGACGTATCGATCCTAATTCCTCGTTTAATTATTATTGGGCTGCGTTATATATATCCTCTCGAACTTCAGCTTTGGCCCCGACCTGACATATGAAATTTATATATATATATATATATCTTCGCATTAATACCGCTTCCTGCATCGAAATTTGCTGGCAATTAACAAACTGCCGAAAATAATCTTGAGTTATCGTGCTGGAGGGGCAAGTAAAGTAGCGGTTGGTACACGAGTGTAAGGTTGTCTATGATCGGCAAACTTCGCGGGAATCATAAGTGCGCACTCGACGTCGCCAATGGGGGTCAAGTATAAATTGTCACCTTTGTGGTCTAGGCCAGGTTTCGAGACAACATGCAATTTATCTTGACGAACGTATCGGGTGAGACTTGTTAGTTTTTAAGGATGCGAGAGTTTCGCCTGCTGGGCGACGTGTACGACCGCGAAATTTCGATCGGATGCGGTTTGCATACATACATGTACATATCTGCGGAGATGACAGATTCACCAGTGCTGTAACTGGTGAGACGAGCGAACCCTAACCCATACGCATCAGCTACCACCTACACCTAGAGTAGAGTATGTACATATAGTGCAGTAGAATAGGTCCGTGCAAATATGTAATTACACTTGTTTCTCGTGGAAGAGCTTGTGTCGGTACGTCCGCGATTGAAAGATTGTAGGCTGAATCATATAGGATCACTCGCATTTCATTCATCGATCCTCCAATGAGACGTGTACCATTGCCTTAGTGGTTTTTTTCTTTTTGCTGGCTCGATATCCATCTCGAGATGAGAAGAGAAGAGGCCGGGGGGGCTGAATCTTGCAGGTATATAACCACCTTAGTTGAATGTATGTAGCGTAGACTACACTAGTTGAGACGTAGCCACCTCTCTGCTCCCTGAAACACAAACTTCGCAGCGTACATGGGAAGGAGTTATGTTTCATTATTCACGCACGTCACACCACTAAATTACAGACTAGGCCTGGGCCCGGCAAGACTGACCCACTCATCCTACCTTACACCAAACTACGGATAAATTATAGATTGGATCAGGGTTGGGGGTTCTTAGGGATGCTGTCTGAGTCGTTTGCTTGCTAGGTTGATCGAGGTACATACATAGCCCCAGCCCAGATCTCATCTACGATCACCACTGTTATAATTAGATGACTAAATCAAAATTAAAAGTGTTCCACCGCTTGTACTCTCCGGGCGGGCTGCTAGAGGACGAAGATCAACCCGATTATCATGAAACACCATGGTAAACAACCTCGGCAGTTTATATGGTCCGTCCATGGCCAGAGCCTGGACGGGTGGTCTTGGCCGAGAAAAACTGCAGTCCATGCGGTCGTCAAAATTGGAGGCCAGACTGGCTTGGCAGGTTCGGACACAGACATTGACTGTAGTCGGATTAGACTATCGGCGCTGGCGTCAATGAATTACTGATGAGGGTGCATTCCATTTCCAAAAACTCCCCAAGATACCTGTTGGGCCATTGAATCCTATTCCTACTTAACGCAATGTCAGTATATATATAGACTTCATTGATAGTACTATATGTATAATATCTACATGTTCAAGCCATGTTGCCCATTGACAGAGTTGCCAATCGTGACACCAAAAAATACATGTTATTAGTCACGTACTATACGCCTGTGCTACTAACCAAAAGAAGTCAAATTATTTGCAAGCCACGTCACGCCCCAAGAATTCACAGGGAGATTTTTTCTTCTTTGGTCAGACGACTGGCACCACACAAGTATTCAAGATATAAACACACGAAAGGGTATTTGAACAAAGGAAACGGAAAAAGGGTCCAGAAAAATAACATACAATAATGAATAAGAAGCCCAAAAATAAATGAAGCAAAAAAGAAAGAGAAAAAAGAAAGGAAAGGAGAAATTTGACCGAAAGCCGATTGGTGGCATGAAAGATAAGAAAAATAAGTAATACTCCAACTCCAGTCCCTTAACCAAGCCCTAACCTAAACCCAAATTCCTAACCCTAGCCATTAGTGATAATGAGGACCACCTCCCATTCTTCCCGGGGTTCCCTGCGGCCCCATACCCCACGCATCCTGCCATCTAACCTTGTTTTCCATTAGAGTAGGCGAGCCTAATCCTCCACTAGAGATGCTATCATATCTCTTACTCCTTTTCCTCCCCAGTCCTCCACCAATAACTGGGCTGCTCTCAAAATCTCCCATCTCATCGTCCCCATCATCCCCACTTTCAATATCGTCCATTCTACCTATTATCTCTGCTCGTTCACGCTCCTCGTCGTCGAAATTGTAATTTGGCGCCGCTGTAGTTGGAGGTAGTGGCACAGCAAACTTCCAGGTCCTTGGAACAGTCCAGCAGTGCGAGCGGAAATGGCTTCGTTCATCGGCCATACTAGACCCTGAAAAACTTGGATCCATACCACGCTGACCCCCGCATTTCCATGGCGGTGTACCCCGAAGTTTTGGGCAGAGGAAGTAATCAACACCCTCAGTGTATCTGATTCCTGGTGCATCGACAGCGACTGTAGCGAGAGTTTGCAAGATTCCATAAATGAGAATCCATCTTCCTTTTCGGGCATCGTGTGGGTCAATTTCTGCCGCGGAAATGGATTTCTCGTGTTTTGCAAATGCATCTACTAAATCGTTTGATACTGACGAACTCATGAGAGACATGATATTTGTCGACTCCGATAATGAGAGTGCAGCAGCCTTGTCCACAGTGGCAGGGGTGGTAAACGCCGATGTAGGTGTATTGGTGATCGAGCCTCTTCTAGCGCCTGGAAAGAACCGGTTCTTGAACCCTCGCCCCACCACCATAGGGGGTGGCACTAATGGGAATGGATGTGGCATGTGCGGGTAATTTTGTTTCTCATCGAATGTGATTAGGATATCAGTAATGTGAAGCTCCTCGTCATCTGCCCGCCAATGTGGTGATTTAGGATTGACAAGTTTCTTTCCGGCAACAGTATTATTCGGCTTATTTACTACACCACCGCCATTGCTATGACGGGGGTGGTGGGTTTGGGCATTACTGTTACTCCACGAAACATCCCTGTCGACTAAATAGTCATAAAGCGCCGAGAAATCCCGTTGGAGTTGAACGTATACCATTCTGCTTAGACGGCCGTCAGGTGTATGGGGCGGCCACGAGCCAAACCTTGAAGAATAGTGCTTGATCAAAAACTTTTGGAACTTATCAAATGCAGCCCTTGCGTGTGGTGCCGCCGAGGATGTGGTAGGCCACATATCAGTGAAGTTGAAGTTGATTAGTCTTTGATCTGCACCAGCAATACGGACTTGAATCTCTAATGAGGCTCGATCGATCAAAGCCTTTGTGATGGGTGATATCTCCCTCCACTCTCCACCACCTTCCAGCTGCGCCAACATCCCTGTGCAATGGACGAATCCTTCCCGCCATAGGCTTTCAACGCCCCCTACCATCTCACCACCACCCAACCCACAACTTAAGCCTCCAGATGCACTAGCCCGTTCTGCCCAAACTACAAGGCCCGCAGCACCTTCGGGCCAGTTACGAACATCATCGAAATCTCGGCCCTTGAGGTAGTCCATTATGATCTTTTGAGTACTCATCTGCCCAATCCTGGGGCCCGGATTCAAAAGACTTCCGTAGGGGGACTCGATTTCTGATATTCCTTGGTCCACAAGATCATAGTTGAGAGGGTTCGGAGGGCTGAGATATAAGTCCATTCGGTCGACGAGGTCAAGAAGGGTTTGGCCTAGTGTTATACCTACTAATGATTTATTGAAAAGGACTGCAAAGAAATTTCGTGTGGTGAGTTGATGCCTGAGAGTTGCAAGCTTGTCACCACCCATCGGCGCAGGAACATATAGTCTATACTGAACGCCTTCCTCACTATGTATATCATTCTTTTTTGACTTTTTCTGTGGACCAAGCTGGTATTCGAACTCCATGCTTGTAGGTGAGATCCCATCATCAGAAATTGCACCCGTAAACCGAGGAGGTGTTGGTGGTCGCTCCCTGAAGGATTCTTCGAGTGCAGCTATCAGAAATGGTGATTCATTCTTCCTTAGAACAGACGAATGTAGACGAAATGATGCTTTAGGTGGTGGTGGTTTGTAAAGGCCTTGCGGATTTCGAGGTGTTATTGGTCGCTCGGCAAGATAAACTAGTGTATCACCATCTGGAAACCATAATTCCAGGTCCTGTAGGTGACTTTTAGTAAGTATTCTGATGGTTAAAGGGAGAAATAAAGTATCTACCTTTCTTCCTTGAACTCCACCTTCCCATAATTCTTCCCTTCGTCCGCCACCTTCCCATCGTTTTACTTCAATCTTCTCACCTATGCCACCACCCAACCCCAACCCCAAACCATATCCACTTTGGTGCACATCCTTCTTCCCAAGACCTGAGCCACTACTCAACCGCCCTCTAATCTTCTCACTATGGCTATCAAAGAAGCTTCTCAGGGCGCTTTTCCCGATCTTTGGCCCCGAATGCGACAGCTGAATGCTCCCGCGCGAAGATCCCGACACGGACGACACAGACGGCGTTAGTAGGCCCCCAGAGCCAATCTTCGCAACACCTTTCGAACCCGTTCGGGAGTGAGAAGTCGTCGAAGGCGACAAAGGCGACGAAGGCGATGAAGGGGAGCCCGAGGCGGAGATTTTGTCGAGCTTTACTCGAGCGCGGGCGGAACGTTGTGCCATGTTTAGTTGTTTGTAATCTGAAGGTGATGGGAGGTTGTTACGGAGTGGGAAAGAGCTCGAAAGAGTCGGACGGCTGGAACTTTCTCACTCGTTCGTTGCACACAACCAACACCTGCCCAGGACTGCAGGGCTTTTTTCTTATCTTTGAATGATATATTATAACGTAACAAGGCTGGGGCTGAAGTAATAACGAACTGATAACGGAATTCGAGTAACCACACAGAAATATGTAAGCGATGGGCGCGGGGGGGTAGTTATTTAAACTCAAACGAAGGAGATCGAGAGAGAAATTAAACAATAGGGAAGAGAGACAGGTAACTGGTTTAATATGAAAAAAGAGACAGAAGAAAAGAAAGGGAGAAAGGAGGTAAGGTGAAGTGAGTAGAGTTTGGGGTAGGGTTGGGTAATTGGAGTAGATAAAAGAAAAGCTGATATGTTATGTTGGTATAGCGGTGGTACATACATTATGTACCGGTATGTACGGTATGTACGGTACATACAGAGCATTCTGAGGTAGGTTGTGGTGGGCTAAGCGTGAAGGCCGCCGGCATTGCGGACGGGGACTTGGCTCAAAAGGTACAAAGTCGTAGGTATGTACCCATCTGTACGCGAAGAACATCCCTTACCGGGGATTCTCCAGAAAAGCAAAGAGGAAAAAAAAAGAAACGAAAGAATAGCACATGCACACAGACAGAGGAGAAACTAGCGGGATACTCTGCATACTCTAGAGCCCCGGGGGAATCCAAAGCATCCAGCTATGTAAAACCAAGACACACACACACACGCACACACACAGCAAACACTCAACTGGTAATATATAATCATCACCATCAAGGATTCTTCCGTCATAATAATCGTAATTAACTCACTTACCAAATAGTTTTAGTCCCCTCCTTCCCCCGCCCTTCGAAGCAACGCCTCTTAAAGCTTAAGGTACCGTGACGGAATTAGATATTACGAGTAACGCGCCTAGCTACATGCATGTAGCACTTGGTAGTGTTACCTAGTAGTGGAACATGAGAGGAGAAGAGGACGAGGACAAGAGGTCTTTCCTGTCCCTGGCCCTGGCCCCGGAGTCGGACCAAGGTAGTCGTCGGTCCACAGTGGGCAGCTCTGACCTACCTTTTTTTTGGGGGAATAAACGATCGAAGCAGTTGTTCCGGAACGACACTCTTAGCGCGCGATTTGGCGGTAACCGGGGGTGATATATAGATCCAGTTAATTAGTAGCTGAATCAGATTCGGAGAGAGCGAAGGGGAACTTTCCTAGGGGGCCATTCCAAGTAGTGTTCTTCTACCCAACAACGATTTAGGTAGACGGTAGAACTTCCTACCTCCTCGTAGGAATTCTACCGAGAAACAGTTATCATAACCATGTCCATGTCAGATCGGTGTGTGTCTTACCATCCACAAAAACTTAGATCTCCATCGCCGAAAATTTTCTTCCTTTTAGGCTCGGCGGCATAGTCCGTTTCTCCAATGGACTGGGTGGATGGATAGTGATCTGTCTGTAGGGTACGTACAGAAGAGAGCTGTAGAGTCAGGATGTGCCTAGGTGTTTCTTTTACCCGTGACCAGTCTTTGTAGCCTGCAGGGTGTCTGGGGGCCACATTATTTTTCACCCGAGACCTAGGAGGCGGGATTTGTTCAGCCAACTTTAGAGGTAGGGTAGCATCAGGTGAAATTACTGCCTACATTTAGTTACTATTTTGTGCCAATTCCAATTATAAAAGAATGTCATGAGAAGTACTAGTAGAGTAGGATCCCTTACAGCGCGGGGAAACAGCCTCCTTCAGGATCCGATCTAGTGGGGACGTGGTTGTTGAGTTGATCCAGTCGGATGCCTCCGTGTTGCTCGTGTGCGCTCGAGGCACGTGTTTTTCTTATTTATTTAATTACGCTATTACTCCTTCCTGGATTCGAGAGTAGATCTGATAGGTACACATGTATATGTAGGAGGAGGTATCCACTGCCTACATGGTACATGACCTTTCATCGTGATAAAGCATATTGGTAATTTTTTTTTTGGGGGGGGGTGCAGTACATGTGGGCGCAGCGCTACTCTGGAGGTATGCTGCTAGCCTTACCGCGGTGCGATCCTTTCGCTACTTCCCTGCAAGGTATGTAGATACTTGTAGGTACATGTATGTGTAAAATACCGTGTTCAAGGCTTCACGCTAATTTTCAATATAAACCACATGTACGTGTACGTACATGTTCAACCCCGTGTCTATAGGCATACATGTAGCATCATGTTCTTATTCCGTGAAACGATGGCAATCACACCTGCCTAGATCTCCTATGCTGCGCGTTGGACAGAATTCCTGCGTTGAGGGTTCCTGCTGCTTCCTTTTTAGCCTCTCGCTAGGGCTAGGGCTCCAGTGGTGTTGTTGGCGTTAACATAGATTCACAAAACACAATCCAGTTTTTGCTTCGGTTGCAGTTAACTATATCCTATGAGGTGAATCGTACCAAGATTTTTTTTTTTTGATTACTCACGTTACGTCTATCCTAGCTATGTATCTTCATGTGGTTAACGGTGTGTTTAATTTCCGTGCATCCTTGCACTATTATTATAATATTAGTGAAGTGAGACGGACAAGTAGTTGCAAGGGAAACAGCATCATAGGGATGTCCGAGCGTGCTTTGGAGAGAAGAGCGGAGTCTCAGGTTTGAGGCGCTCTAGAACTATAAGATGGAAGTATAATCTGTCCCTATCACCTGAGTGTAGGAGACAAGCCATATAAAAAAGTCAGTAATCAACGGAGTCTTGCACGGAAGTCAGCTGAATAGTGAGATCTCTGTCTACGTACCAAATCCCCCCCTTTATTTTCTTCTTCTTCTCGGCTCTTGTCTCCTATCATTGTCGCTGAAGTTCATCCTATCTACTCCTACATGAATTGCCTCACACAATTAACCGTAATTACATAGCGCCACAACCGAGGATCACTTTTGTAACCCTGCCGAAGATTCTCTCCCAACGACAAGTTCTCCCAACGACAAGTCATTCCGATGGACTAGCCATCCTATAGTTCCGAAACGTCGGGCGTAGGTAAGGCGGGGGCGGGCGGATTTGAAGTCAAGGTGGGAAGGTGGTCCGTCCGATCTGCCTCTTCAAGACGGGATGCGGGGTCGGGGACTTGTTCGTTAGTGTGCTTGGGCATATAGGTACATCTTAAATACACTAGTGGGTTGATTGAATTAGGAACCGATGGAGATGGTCTGGTACAAGGGGAGCTATGTAGGGTGAATAAAAAGTCTAACGCATTTTTCGGGTTGATACTAATGTAAGCAGACTCAATGTACCCGATTCCTTGTTGATGGGAGAATCACAATATATCACTCGACGCGTTTTGGGCGCTTAATAGAATAGATTTGAACGTTTTTTGTTTTTTTGTCTTTTGTCTTTTGTTTTTTCTTTAAGTGTATATATGAAGCCTTATGTTGAGAGTGTCCAAAGAACTAAAGTTTCGCGATCCTAAGATCGGAAGTATGCATACATAGAGGCTCCAACTCCGGGTCCATAAATATGTACCCCTAGGTGTACCTATCCGGTTTGTTTATGATTGCGAGATTGTAGCCAATTTTTGGAGCAAACAATATCGAAAACTCTTCTAAATCATACCGCAAAAACTCGAAAAATTGGCTATCTCCGGCCAGGATTATCTCCTTCACGATTGGCTGAAGGGCGTAGATCAGGTCTGCTTATAGCAATTTTGATCTCATATGCATAGCCAGTTTTTCGAGTAATGGCGGTATTATATTATAAGACACCAACTCCAACAGGGCCCTGTTCTTGGCTTTCCGGAATAACCCGAGGTCCCGCGTTTGCATATATAGTAAGTACGACGTCGAATATAATATATACAGCCACTCTTTGAAAGTGTTCGTGATTCATATACATATAAGATGGTCAGTGCTCAATGTGGCCTACAGCGTTGTATCAAAGAACTCAAATGTATCTATAGAATTATCCCTTAGTCTGTCAGTAAAATGCTGACCCCCCAAGAAGAAGCAAATTTTGTGTGGCTTTACTAACAGATCCCGTTATCTCCCTTAAGCTTATCAAATAATAGATCTTCCATACAAATTTAATTCCTCTATTATAGGGGGGTCAGCATTGACAGACTAAGGGATAGAAACCTGATAATAGAGAATAAAAACACCTTGAACATCTAATACTGATTTTAGCCTCCATTAAGTAGAGTACTTGCCAAATTTTAAAGTTTAGGACGAAAATACAACTAAGGGTGGTGGCCATCGGTCCAAAACTTGAAAATTTGGCAAGTACTGGTGGCTTGAGATTTTAAACATTTCAATGCACAGTTTGGTAACTGACTTGAGCCGGACATGTCATTTTAAATCCGAATCACGAACACTTTTGGAGAGTGACTGTAAGAAACAATAAGCTGTAGTCGCCGTACTCGCCAAATTTTTAAGTCTGTTAATTTTTTAGGTGTAGTTGTCACGCAAAATATCAATAGACTTTAAAAATTGGCGAATAGACAGCATAACTAGGTGCCCATGCATATGGCCTAGGGCGTAGAGACCCAACACGCACATAACCGCACAATATAATAGAATCTTTTGCTTGGCCTTCCGGGTGATTCCGCTCATTCAATAAGTATCTCAGCCATCCTTGAAAAGTGATATGGTGAGCTTGTCAATGACTGGTACACTTGTCAATTGCTCTTGGTGATTTTAACATGACCATCTCACGATCGGTGGTGTTCCTTACCATCGATGATGCTTGGAACGGAACTATCCGATGGGCTCTAATATTTTTTTTGTCTGTCGCCGGGGGGGGGGGGGAAACTTTCTGTGGCTTCAGGGCAGCTGGTCTAGAAGGTCTTAGATGCGCAGGCATGGCACAGCTAGCCTGTCCGTTAATGGGAAAATAATTTCCAACACAATAGGTAAAAACAACACAAAACCTCTAACGGGCTCTGATCATGAGAGAAGGTAACGGCGCGATAGATGAGGGGTATTTGTTGAATTAGCCAGTGGAAATTCGCGCGGGTATGAAAAGCCAGGACGTAAGCTACAAATGTAGCGCTCAAAGAGCAAACTACCAACCGGAAATATTTCTATCTGACAGATATACTATACGTATACGTATACTTTGCAATTTGTGACACACTCTTTGTTGCGAACTCATCGTGTCCTCTTGCCCAAAACTGTTGATTGCACATTGAATATTCTACTCCCAAAGTCGATCTGTAACTGCGATGTACTCTAGAGAAAATTCGTTGCGCTGCAACAGGGGTATGGGCCAACCAGAGGCAGTATTTAGACGTAAATATGCAAGATTTGGTAGAGAAGACCCCTGCTGCAGCGCAACGAACTTTCTCAAATACTACATACGGTAGTAGATGTTGCTGATAACATTGTTACATGTATTGAAGTTTCTTGGCTTGGCGTACTCTCAACTATAATCAAGTTTCACTCTCCTTAAGTACTCCCAAAATCTGAAGGGTAAATATTAACTGACCTGATCTCTATCTTGTTATATGCTTATAGCTAGTGTACATGCTGTAACTTGTGAATCCTAAGGTCAACATTAGGAACAGCATATAAAGTTTATGTCACAAACTCAGAATTTCATCGATCTCTCTTTCGGCAAATTCGATGAACTTCGATTCCTCCTGGATTTATTGGCTATTAGATTCATTTTGAGTCACTCGGAACAGGATGATACCGCCGGTAGATATACAGATGATCTAGCTATATTTACTCTATTGCATATTATTGATGTTTATACAAAACTTTCTCATATCACATCGCGGAGATCATTGTCCTAATTGGATATTTGATCGATACTACGGTTCAACTAGTACCATGCGCACCAATCACACTCTGAGAGAATTCGGCGCAGTACGCGTGATAAGAAATATCCGTAGATCGGGAAGTGCTCGCCGAGCTGAGTTTCTGCTACACCTAATTACGAGATGAAATGAATAATTTTCATTTATTCTGGGCCCTGTATGTACACATTGCATGCATAATGGAAGTATACGGCCAATATTTGCGTATGGTATCGTATCAACTCTTCGTTTAGGAGAGGTGGTGATTTTAGAGGCATGATAAGCTTAGATTCATATAGCCCCGTAGATAATCAAGGGGTTCAGGAATATTAATGCCTAGGGTATGCATGTGTCAGTCAGTATTCTTATCGCTCTATCAGCAAAGTCTTGGCACCTAATATCGGCGCAATGTCTGGGGAGGTCGGACAGATCCACTTTTTTTTTTTTTTTTTGTTTTGCGGGGTAGGAGATCAAGATCAAACCAGAGGTGTTTTTAAAGCTAAGTCGATGATTTGAATCGAGACAAGTTTGTTACTAGAGGAGCAGATGTTGGCATATTTTGAACTCAAGGCTAGATATACCTATATCCACACCCTAATTAGTTATTACAAATAAAAGGATATGTAAATTGATACGTGTAATAGGTATAAATAGCACCATAATACTTGTCGGCTAGATAACGAAAATCCTATATATCAACTAAGCCCTCCGCGGAAATTAAAGGTACATAGGCTCGAGAATCCCACCTAGCTAGATAACCTGGGAGGACTTTGCTAGGCTTGGAACCAGAGGGAATAGAAGAGGCGGAGGCCCATCAAACTCCTCCATGGTATTTCTCATTCTCTGGAACCATATCCTGTGAGGTGCGGCTCGTGGAGCTGCATCATGAGATCTCACTCGCAAGTAACTCCCCGGGATTTCATATTTCATATTTCGTTTATTTTTTTGTTGATAGTTGATTATATTCCATTTGAATACTTCAATGATAATTAGATTTCAATAACTTATCGTACCTTGAATCCTAACATTACCGTTAGACTTTTCTCTTCATGTTAGTCTATAAAGCGCTACTACGGTCAGCTCATAAACATATCAACCTCACGGTTTCCAATATATATTAGCACCAGACTGACTCCTTAAACACCCAATGCCTAAGTCGCATAAAGTATTAACTTTTGAGATATTCGAAGATCCACCACATTGTCTGGAGCTCCCGTCCAGCGACATCTCACGGGGACAGGGAGTGCAAGCTAATCCCGTGCTTGACCTTACGATCTTCACTCTCCATATCAGTGCCCTCCACGAGCAATTAACAGGAGCCCGCAAAGCGCTAAGCAATCTCTACACTTTCATGACTAAAATTCCTTTCAAGGATCTGACCACTACTGACCCAGGCCACAGCACAGAACGTCAAAGGATAGCCTTAAACTATGCCAAAAACGTGCTAGAGGTGACTGGGGAAGATATTGTTAATTTGGGTATTCAGGTGGCAGAGACGGAATCAAGACTGACTGCCTTTAAAGATGAGGTCGATTTCAGAAATATTTCTCACATGTCAAAGATGATAATCGAGCTATTAGACCTTTATAACAGTGTGCTGGAGCTGGAGAAGTTGTGCAGGGTTGCGTCTGGGGTATGAGAGGACGCCGTGCCAGAAAGTTGATCACAAGAGCTGGCAATAAAAGCATTCCAATGTATAAGCACAGCAGATAGGGATCAAAGCGTTAAAACCCAGTTAAACATAGGGCGGTTGCCATAGCCTACGAGCTGCATGCATGTATGAAGCATCAATCAATCAATCAACCAGTTAAACATAGAATTACATCAGTCGAGTGATATACTATGAATCTAAAATTTTGAAGGGGAAACCTCTGTAATGCATGTGCTTAGTATGAATTCCGACTTGAAGTGTCATTCTGAAGAGGTTTAATATTACGAAATCTAAATCAATTATCCAAGTTTTTAATATGAAATCTATAGTATACAAAACACGCAATCTAAAAAGCCATCTCTAGTTCAAAGCATAAAATTTACTTTTAAATACGCCAATTCAGTGCCCCAGCCGCGGCCGGTTGTCCTTGATCTGCGCCAAATATTTCAACCCATACTAGCTCAGCTGCATAAGCACTCACCATCTTCGCAATGTATATAGTCTTAAGGGTAATAAACCAGGCCTCATTCGTGAGCATATTTACCGCCTGCCGCATAAACCCCAATTCACGTCGGATGTTCCTAGAAATCTTCTTCAAATCCGTACTGACATCACTCGAGGTGATAGATAGATAAATCTTTGTGGGAAGGTTGGTAATAACCCGCCTAAAAGTATTAAATATCTGTTTGAAACGAGTAGTTTGAATTAGTGATTTAATTTTCTCATTCGAATTTCCGGCGGTTTTGGGTCTCCCCAAACGGCCTGTACCTTGATTCTCTGAGGGATCCGGTCCCTTATTTGGCTCCTGTTTCTTAAGGGAACTATTTTTGAGAACTTTTGTCTTCTCCCCTGAGGGTGTCTCTCCGGATGATGATGGTGCCTGCCCAATCGGGTTCGGTTCTGAGCTCTTTGTAGTTTCATTGGTTGAGGTTTTATCCCCCTTGGTGTTTTCCTCTTCCTCATCAGTGTCATTCACTGGTTTTGCTTCTTGGTATTGCTGCCATTCCGACGGTAGCGCCGCGGATGAAAATGATGTACCGCCAGTCACAACCCGAGCGATACCTGCAATAAAATTAGTCGATGTATGTAGCGCTGGAGCTACACGACTATTTCTTTTAGTCTTGCTAGTATGTTTAGGAGCACTTGGTTTTGTCAGAAATTTATAAGCTGTGACGACTGGCACTATTGGCACACTTATTATGAAATCCCCATACGCGACGTCCCCAGAAGCACGGCAGTCCTTATCCAGCCAGCAGCGAGTGGATGACACTGTTAGATAGGTTATGTACGCGTTAAACCAGAATAAATGACAGAGACCAATAATGATAGAAACTTTTGTGGTCCAGTTAATTGTTCGGGAAAGGAATCTCCGAAACGGGGCCATTGAGAATGTAGGGTGACAGATGAAGATTATGATAGAAGAAAAAAGACCCTCGATACCGGTGGAACAGTCGAGGGGTATTTTGTAGAGTTCAAGTAAAATGTCGAAAAAGCCTCGGGTGCCGTTTATGACCAGATTGGTAGCCGCAGCAGTGACGCCATATAGACCAGTTATTATAGGGTTGAGGACCCAGCTAGACCAGATGAGATAATCAACCACGTTCCAGCCAGAGTAGCGGACAACTCTTGGAGGCATTACGATTATGGTGTATAAGCGTGGTGTATAATATAGGTGTGGGTGAATACTTAACTAATAACTGGTTGGGTGAAGGAATATTTCGAATAGTAATTATTCTAGATTTTTCTCTCCGGGTTGAAATATGCCGATTGTCAGTACGAGAGATTCACGTTTATATACAAAGTACGTTCCATTGTGTGATGGCGCATTTTCAAGCTTCACACTGCAGCACTGCTTGTCTATCGGCTTTCAGGGGTTCAATTTTCTTGTTTGATTATATGTGTAAGTAACTTTGGGTAGGTACTTCATGTGCATGTATGGTGCTGGGACGAGTTGAAACCTTCGGGAAGTATTTCATTTCAAGATGAGATGTATACGTATACTTACATGTACAAAGTACATGTATGTATTATCCAGGACATGACACCATACTAACGTATACGTAACGTTAACCCCCGTTTCATCTTTGGTTTGATATTCAATGGAGACTTGTCTCATCAAATGCCTAATGTTAATATGGTCATCTCCAGGACACCACACCATAACGTTTATACAAGATACCAAACCTAGCATTCTTGATATCTATTATTAAACTCTCGGCACCGCTTACCAAGTACACTGTCCGCGGCTATTTTACTCGCGCGTTTATATTATGATGTTACTAGTACTTATTCTAATTTGGCTGAGGCTGAGATTAAGGTTACGGTGGCTAGCGCCACACCTGCACACTCCGGTAGATCGGAGACCAGGGCCCCTTCTCGGAGAGGACCGCGGGTCTCCCACGGCATCTCCCGAAAATCGGCAACAGACTTTGTAATTTCAATCTCCTACATAAGAAAATTCGAAGGGAGGTGCCGACCTCAGGTCGATTCAGTCATTCCCCTTTCGAATTCAAACTCCATGTATGCACAAATTGACCTCCCGACCCTAATACCGGAATAAACAAAGGAAATGTACAGTATGTAGATACAGTCACGTGGATCCTAGAAACAACAACCCCACCCCCCCCACCCCTAAAAGGGAGAAAAAAGAAAAAGAAAAAGAGAATTGAACAAAGAACACTCGGGGAGCAAAGTGGGTTGTGGGTATTCACAAAACAAAGCCCTAGACTATAATATATCAAGGGTTACTACCAAATGGTGTGGAGTGAAAATAAGTAATAATAAAAAAACGAAGTACAAAATACAATATGGTATCAACAGCTAGAGTTCTATGGTCGGTGGAATAAAACTGGAGCAGATGTGACCAAACAGGTATCAATATGCAATGGAAAATAGCGACAAATAACAATTAAACCCTGCCATCCACAACATTAACCCTTATATGCTCCTCTTCCTTTAGTGGGCTTGTTGAGCCCCCGGACCCTCTGCTCGGTATATTCTTCATATCAAAATTGTTAAAATCTGAGTCGGATCTTCGCTCCGGTTCGAATCCACCAACCTGACCAGCTCCTGCTCCCGTTATGGCCGCTGTTGCCTGTGTAATCCCCCATCTAGTGTCTTCACTTTCATCACTCTTCCCTGTTGGTGGCGGATATGTCGATGTCCGGAGTGGCTGAGGGGTGTTGCGGAGTTCGATACCTTCTTCTGAGCTGTGCACAAACTCATCATCGTAGTATCCGGTCTTTCGACCAGCGGCCTTTTGGGCTTCGCGTTTACGAGCTTGAATTGCAGCGGACTCGTTAGAGAAGCTGCTAGTTGTTCGTTCCATCATTAAGCCCATACCTGTTCCGCCAATACTTGAGTGACCTGCTCCCGACAAATGCATTGGGGATTGCTGTGGGTTGAAGACGCCGAGTTTTTGTCCTTCTTCTTCATCCGCTATGAGCCCATTATTGCCTGCAGCATCGTAGCCAAGCTTTCGTTCTGCCGCATCGGTCCCCCAAGTCCGCATTGGATAGGCGCGGCCCTTTTTGTAAGTTTCGGTAAGAGAAGGGAAGTATTGGCGGTATGATGCCCAAGCGACCAGAAATCCCATCAATCCTCCAGTGATAACGTCAAAAGGATGATGCCTGGCATCCATAATTCGAGAGACAGCAACAAGAGCGGCGGCAAGAAGTGGGATAAGCACCAGAATGGTTTTCCAGGCTTCCCCACGGTTGTCCAGGACGTGGAGTCTACCAGCTAGAAAAAATGATAGAAAACCAAGACCAGCAAACGAAACTGGTGCTATCAGCTTCCCGAAGGGAATTCAAAATTGCGGGAGCGCTTACCGCTGGAGTGGCCGGATGGCCAGCTTTTGAACCCGTCCTTGAGGATCTTGTTGTCTGTTTGAGTACAAATGGCACTTGTTACAAGACCATACGGTTGCGCGTTCGTACTATTAGGCCTCGGTATACACCTTTCGTATTGTCAGTCTCGCTCATCTCTATCCAAGTAAAAACACGAAAGAGCCTAGCGTCGTTCCGTCCACAAGTCTCTTGAAAGAAGTACTTTGAGCTTACCTCGCGATGATATCAGGTCTGGGTTTGCCTGTCGCATTCTTGAGCGCGCCGGTAATCACGATTGAACCAGCGACGCTTAACCCCAACCCTAAAATTGCGCAGTTCATCTCCCATAATCTATCCGGCATCGTCCAGGTACCGCCCCCGCCTAAGATACGTCTCCTGGGGCCTGGCGGTTTATGGTGCGAATATAGACCATCTATGACCATGGTCCAGAAGATTACACATACTAAAGGGAATAAGCAAGCAATAACAGCTGCCTCGGCAGCCGAGATTCGCTCAGGGTCCGCGTACGGGTATTGCAAGGACTCATTGTTAAGCGAAAAACGCTGGTGAAAAGGCTCTGCTGAATCGAGTGCCGAAAATGCGATAATGAAGAATCTGATCAAGTTATGTTGTTAGTTGGGCCTTTGATGATGTTGAGGCTGGAGGACTGCTAACATGATGATAAAATAGTCAAAGGCATAGCTGGTTTGACGCGTTAGTAGTCTGAAGTTAAACATCTTTGTATAAAGCTAAGAGAACTTACGAAAGAACAATTTTACTCGGGATCCTATCCCTGAGGGCAACTAGAGCAGGCATTTTGGAGGGTGCACTCTGCTGTGTTTGATCTCCCGGGTCGTTACTGACCGGAAGTTCCGAGATATGAGTACTCTACAATCGTGACTCTGATTTAGCAGGGTAGAGATGGGGGTGGGTATTCAATAGGTATGTGGATGAGCGAATAGTGAAAGTGTTGCTTTGAGGGTGAAAGGGACGTTCGGAGTAGGCGAAGGCAGTGATATGATGAATGATGGTTGTGATGATGATAAAGAAGATATATGGAAGGGGGGGGGGGGGGTGGTGGTGGAGAAGAAGGGATAGTGTGCTTCGTTACCATAGAAATATGGGGTTTGGCTGGTAACAAGGGAGCTAATATGTAACTGAACTGCCCAGAGGTTGGCACTGTTGAACGCAGGTTATGTACTTAAGAAGGTAGAAAATCCTGTCAGGAATGCACAGGATGGATGTACTTAAAAATAATTGATGGTTATACGCGCATGCGTCCTTGCTCTGGGGTTTATGATGTGACTATGACCGATTATATATGTGCTTGAAGGATGGACTAGTTCATGTATTGAGCCTCCACTTACACAATCCTCAAAATTGACTTCACTGCACTAACTGCCAGAGTAGGTGTACTCTACATAATACATACATATAAGACACTATCCAACCTCTGCGCCTAACAAAAAGGAAAAGTTCACTCAAATCGTGCTGTTTCATTCTAATTCAAACTCAACATACAGCTCATGTGCAGCCTCTTTCCTCTCGCACACACATCATCCATCATAGAGGTGCTGCGGCTGTGTTTCTACCTAGAGTGCTTATCCCACCACCACCACTATTCGACAGGCTTTACTTCCTCTACGTGACATTAGGTATTAGTATTTCTATTAATGGAAAAAAGCACGTGCAGCGCCAGACCGCCACAGGGATGGGATTGGACTTCCCATTACCGAAAAAGCCCCACCATACATGTAATCTCGTGGCACGAGCGATCGAAGAATTGACATGTATGCAGCGTCGCGTCGCTGGACGATGGAGTTTGGCTCTATTAAATTATATTATAAACTTCTCAATACTGGGGACACAGTATGCAATAGCATTTCTCAAACCTTAGATACATGCATGTAGTTTAGACTCCGTTTTGAAGGGCCCCGTTTTTACCTTTCAATAAACCGAACCCAACATGTTTGATTGTCAATGATAAAGATGCCTATGGCTAAGTTCACTTTGAAGGGAAGTAGGTGTGTCAACTTGAATTCCCATTGGTAAAAAACGACTTTTAGCTCGACTAAAGGCTCTCTTGTAGTACATATTGCCACTTAAGCTGAGACACCCACTCGCGAAGGTGAGTGATGGTCGCGAGAAGCTTCAAATATGGAGGAGTGGGGGGCGTAGGTACTGTGGTATTGGCAGTGGCACCTGTGAACCACCCGTTTCCAATAATCACTTTTGGGGAAGATTGTTTTTGCCGGAACCAATAGAAGTTCAGATGATTCCGGTTACCATGACTTTCCAAACAGTCCCGCGATTTTTTTTTCTGCAGAAGTTGCCAGTAAATTTACCTAATAAACCAAGTCATCAAATGGAGCCTTAACTGCTCCAAAGTACCTACTCGATGAGGGTTTATGACATGAAATTCCATGGCCTAAACTCAACCTATCCTGGATTGAAATTAAAAAGCACTGGGCCCGGGCCGGGATCGAGGGTGTTTCCGAAATTCTAAGGGGAATAACGGGGCTGCCTCCGCTCGGTAACTGAAAGAATACCGCGGCCGGTCAGATAGAGTAGAAAGGCGAATATATCCGTGAATTGCCAACAACGAATAACAACGAATGAAACTATTTGCTTTTTAGAAAATCTAACACCTGCAGCTGTACCGTGGCACTTCAGATACATATAACCTTACCTATTCTACTCTAGATTAGGTATGGATACATAATATCTGAGATCATAAACCAACATATTGCGGAGATCGCAATCATGGGTACGTACTCTACCAATTATAATTATATATAAGCACCTAATGATCTGCAAGAAAGTAGAAAGGCCTGAATACGGCATCACCATAACTAGGTATCCATACCCGGAACGTTAACGGCCAGCTAGGTCTAAAGGGCGAATAGGCATTCCTTTATTGCACATTTATAATTTACCTATTACCTAGATATATACAAAAGAGATAGGTTTGGGGGTAGGTTTGAGAGGCCGCGGGAGCATCGGGACTGCGGCCGGCGGGTGGGGACAAAGGTACTACCATTAACAAGAGGGAAAACAATTATCCATAGTCACGCAAGCTGTTCTAAACTGCAGATATCCTGCATGTACCCTTACGGTTTATCTCGTTACAGTAGCTGATTCATGCCTAAAGAGTTCAGTGCTAGCTAGGGCTAAAATCCGCCATGGAAAAACCTATATCCTAACAGTACAAGTACCTGTCTGTATCGCCAAAGTCACAAAGGTACATGTAGTATATACTAAATTCATTCGAATTTGCTTATTGCCTCTAGCGCTATAAAGGACATATCTTGTAGGTAGGGGAGATAAAGTGATCTCCTATCCTATTATAATCTGTGAATCCTTATAGGTTCTGGAATCATTGGGATTACATGTACGTACATGTTAATTACCGGCCCTCACCAGATGTCCTGTTTAAAGTTATAAAGTAGCTATATGTACAAGCTTTTTATACATGCATACATGTAGTACGTATACACATAACATCTCCTAACCAACCGGTTCCACTCCGACACCTAATCCTAAAACGTGGTCCGGATACACGGCAGCTGGTAAGCTAGCTAAGCTTCATTGTGTCTAGATCTATTAAGGCTCATTTAATATTGATAAGGCTTATGGGATGATTTCGACCAGCATAACCGACTCAATGAACTCCGGGGGATATACCCATTATCATTGGCAGTTGATGGATTGCCGTGGGCGTGATCCGGGGAAGTTTACTACGGTTATCTGCGCTCTCCTGGGCGGTATATATGCATGTATGTAATACGATAGTTGTGCTTGAGATATTTAAATTATCCCTTATGTTGTCAATTACTGAACTCCCTATCGCCTGGCGGGCTGAGACAGAATCTGGTGAGGAATTTCTGTTGTAATCTTAATTTCTATATATCATTACACTATACATGTTATAGCAAGTCGACGTCAAGGGCCCGGTTTGTACAGTATGCAGTAGACCAGGTTCCGAGCATGTCCCGGCCCGCCAGGCGATAACGGAGGACGAGAAATTGTATGGGAGATCATGTATTTTCACCCCCATCCCAGGCACAAGGGCCCTCAAGGCTAGAGAATGTCAGATGGTATGAACTCGTGGCGGATATTTGGTGCTATGAAGAGAGATTGGTTTCTGGAATCGAAGCAAATTAAATAAACAATCTGACAAAAATAAAAGCATACGCGTACAGTGCCTAAAGATAATGTATCAGAAAGTTATAATTACCTGGTAGTAGTATTATAATTGAGTGATAATGATTGGTGCCTATAGGACTTCTTGATATGGGCGGAGACAGCTACATGTAGCTACCCAGGGGGCCGGTTTGGCATTAAATTTGGTGGGGTGGTCTAAACCTGCTCAAACATGTTTTGCCCCTGCTTCAACTAGGCTTTCTAGGCTTCAAAAATGGCTCCTCGATAGTTCGGATCTCCGATCTCCAGAGACCCGGATATAGACAGCGGTTAGAATTTAAATACAGGTACGTTGGGGTTGGGTATATATATATATATATATATCAATACATCATAATTTGTTTTCAACTATTAATAATAGTATTTAAGATCAAGAAGCTTGAGGCGAGGAACATTTGGCTCAATATCATGTAGCTACATAAGTACATGTATGTCGATAACAACAGGACATGTACCTTTCGCATACGTGTGCATATTAAATTATGAACAAAGAGGTTGGGTGATTCATATGATCGTACATCGGGCGAGCCAGGACATTACTACATGTAGTACAACATGTAATGGATACTGTTGTCGGTACTGAAAGACAAAGAAAATATAATACAAGTTGTATCAATGCTACTATAACTAATTCGACCTGGTCAAGTATTTGGCCAATTGGTTTTAGAGATTTGTTTATACGTCTTCTTTCTCATGACTAGTGATGATTTTATTTACGAGCCCTTATATGAATACATGTATATATTAGATTAATGTAATACGTATATACTTCATCGGTGGGCCTAAGCTGCTTACTGCTTAATTTTCTCAGTGCTCTCTGAAGGCTTTCTTCTAGGCTTTCTTTATTGATGCGCCAAATCAGGAATTGGGAGACAACCTTCACAGAAACAAAGACGAGGTCCCTGTAAAACTCAAACTCAATCATCATAATTATATTGAGGTAGTGGGCATCAAACTCATTTTTGGAGTTCCCTTTATAAATCCTAGGTTCCTCCAAATATCTACGTTATCATTTTACAAGTGATTTTCCCTTTAAATTTGAAAGAACACATCTGGAGTTCCGCTAGCTCAGAGGAGATGTCAGGAAGCTTAGTACTGTTCATTATTTGCGTGATCCCAGCTTTGAGCTTACTTTATTATGGCGATTTGAGGGGGTTTACCCCTACGAACACAAAGCGAAATTTAGGACTCATAAGCACTTGCGCATTCATCTCGATTTGTGTTCATGCAGTGCTTCAGTTGGTACAACTTGATGCACAAGGATCCAATTACTGGTATCTCTATCAACTGAGTTGTGGCTTGCTGCTAATTTTGGGTTTCGGCGTGTATTACATTTCTCGACTTCCTTTTACAAATACATTCACTTCTGGGCCGACTTGGGCTCCAAACAAGAGTGTTGAAACCCCAACATATGTGGATCCCGAAAACAAGGTGGATTCCGTTTCGGATCGGGAACAGAGAAAACTTCATAGGGAGATACATCAAACCCTTGAGCAGCAGGAGAGAGAGTTCTTCAAATTAGTCCAACAGAGGGAAAATCAAAGGAGGGATAGCTCCGTGTCCACTCCTCTGGATATTCAGCGCTCCGGCTATCATGTGTATGATTTCCTTGAATACGTCAAGTACCGCAGGCCCCGGCCATCAGTTGACCCGGGTGCTCGCGGGCCCCAGCCTACGTCCCTCACTGATCCTTCCAATATCCATGAGGTGCTTTGGTGGATTGATGGAAATGGTCTTCAATGTCATAATTCCTTCAATACTCCTGTGGATTCGCACAGAGGCCCACTCCCCGCTCCGGGGAACGAGTCAGTAATCTTTACAAATTACGTGTCAGTCGATCGCCCAGACCAGGTTGGGCCCGCAATTAATCTAATTAAGCAAACGCTGAGAAACATACCATACTACACCACAACAGAGCCGTCGCGTAACCAGTTCAAGTACTCGGTGGGGGTTGACGTTGAGTTGCTGGATTTCCCCCCCGAATTCTATAGTCCGTCCGACATGCAAGGCTTGAGAGGCCTTGGGACAAAATCATTCCGTCAACCAAATGGCTACGAAATTAGAGAGGATGGGACCTGTGTGCTAGATGGCTTAGAGCCACAAAGAAGCAATGACTATCATCCTCTGGAAGAGGATGTAAGTCTAATCTCCTGCATGAGTATTGCTGTTGACAAAGCTCTCGTGGTCAATTTTCATATATTTCACATGATTCGAAATATCGAAACCGCTGAGCAATTAGAACAGGCATTTACACCATTCTCATTCTCGTCTATCCTTTACAATAGTAAAAGGTACTAACTAAGGTATCAAAAATAGCTTAGTGGGATATTCGATCAAATTATCTTCAATCCACGCATCATAAAGGTTTGGTACAATCCCCAGAAAAGTATCATTGTTCTGAATGCTACCATCGAGGAGATCTACCGAGGGACTGAGAGAACAAAATTCCGTGAAGTGATCACAGCTTCAGGCGGAGGAGCTATTGAGTACTCACCAAGGTACAAACTCAGGCTTCAAACCGGCCAGAAAAAGATTTTCAGCACAACCCGCCCCGAAAGGTTCACGTTTGGCCCCGATGAACGGTGGGGGAGGAGGTGTCCCTACGAATTCCACACCAACGCCGTCAACAACTACCAGCAGCCATGTCCGTGCCGGTCCAACAATCTTGACATTGCCGTAGTCGTTGAGTTCATCATGCGTGATATTGGTCTACGCCCTGCCAATGTAGAAGGGACCAGTTTTAACCAACGGGCCTGGACAGAGGTACGAGAGAGGTGCGGCTTTAATGATTTTAAGCGGTGCTTACTACGCGGCAATCGATTCGCGGATCTTCTCGATATTATTAGGGAAAATATTCCGTCAAAGTTCGCGTTGCGGGCGCCGAATTATAATAATAGTGAATGTATAGAAGACTGCCTAAGAGGAGGAGAAATCGGGAAGACATGCGCTCGCGCTTGCCGAAATTTTAGGAGGTGGTCGGAGGTATTACAAGACACAAAGAATCGAATGTATCGGGCTTTTGCCCATCCGAGCTTCCAGGAAGACTATCGATTGCTGGGACATATGACTAGTGATGTTCTCGTTATAACTACGATCCTTCGCTTTTTGATGACCACAGAGAATCCACGATTGTAAGGAAGCACTCTTGATTAATTTAACGATTAGTATTGACTAATTTGCATTCTAATAACTATTACACAGACTCCTCGAACGTTTAAGGCTTTGGAGTAGTAAATCGACAGTTGGCCGCCTTGATACCAGCTTCCTCCGTCCGCTAACAGGCCCAGTAGTCCACCAATACGTCAACTGTAGATGGCACTCCTCATCTAAACTGATCAGACACGCCCGTCTCTTCATCGATAATCCCGCCTTCAAACGGGACGACATGATCACTTGGCTAGACGACAGAGCCCTCCGAAGCTCTGTCCACCGCACTACCAAATACAGATTTCTCGAGCCTGAGAGAATGCTATGCCACTTCTTCCAGGAGCTCTGGAGGCGGCAGCCAAAGATCTTAGGGGAATACATTGTCCAGAAAATCGCCTCAAAACCCTTCAGGCCTAGGAGACCCCCAGCGAACTCCGCACCAACACGTTGGGGCAGTGAGATAGAGGCTGGATACTCGCAGTCTCATAGGCAGTTCACGCTGGATGAAATTCTTGGGTTCTTTGAGGCACCAGATTGGACGGCCATGTCGTCACAGATACTACAGATGGTGATTGGATATTTCGAATTGAAGCTTATCCATGAATACCAAAATGACATAATACGGGTTCACACTATGCGACACCAGATGGAAGAGTCCCAGAATAGACTAACAAATCTTACGCTGGGGGATATGGAGGTCATTGGGCTCGCCAGGGACGTGCTGAGAACCACCCAAATTCCAGACGGTCCCAACTGGTTCACCAGGACCCGGGAGCTACTTTTCAGGGCGTCGAAGGACACCTCTGTCACAGGAGGAGGCCTCTTCCTAAAGCCAGGGGAAGAGCTCGAATATCAGGACCACTGGGCCAACAGAACCTCCGAGATCAGGTCACTACTCGAAAGCCTCCTAGCCCTTCAACAACTCAACGCCCACCGCATCCAAGAGTTTGACCGTCTCTTAGAACCTATATCTGTACCCAAGAACAAACAAGCACTAGTTAAAGCAACCTCTTCTGGCCTCACCCCCTTCCGCATGCCCGTTCTTGAGTCTCTCCTCGGGGGCACTACTAGGGCCCCGAATATTAGAAATTACGACCTCCCCACCACTGACCCCATCCTCCTTTACTGGGCGATCCTCGTTCTCCGCTACGACCACCCCCCCACCCGCCTCCGGCCCAAGACCTTCGCCCAGCGCATCTTCGACATCACATACAGCCCGACAAACTTCTATATACCGCTGCTGTGGGGCGTCGTCAAGACTACCACCGAGCCTAGCCGCTACGAGCGCACGCAGCCTATGCACTACTACCTCTCCGTCCGGGCGGCGGACCGCGTGATGCAACGATTAAAGGATGGGCAGAATGGGGGGGTAGCACCGCCCAGGTCGGCTCAGAGAAGGGGAACAGTGGATTTGCATATGCCGCCGATGGAGGTAGAAGCGGGGTGGGGTGTGGACCCTCCTATTCCCATCGAGGCCGATGAAGATTTGTCAACCGATAATTCTATAGATACGGACGACCCGGGCAGGGTTGCAGATCTTGATGTGCCCAGTTGGGCAGCTAATGATCAAAACCCAGATGATGATCCTAGTAAGGACCCGGTGGAGGGCCCGGTAGATGATCCTAAGCGGCCTCTCAAAAGCCCATATACAGACACCTGGGACCCGAAGAAAGTAGTACCGACACCGGGGGTCTTTACTCTCTTGTTTAACGTCGAGGCTGATGGCATTCCCTGGGCGGAGATGCCGGCCCCAGGGGCGGGTGCAGATGACAGAGGCCAGAGCCAAATGTCAGTGGAGAAGGCGCAGTTCTTGAGGATGTTGCAGGTGACGATGAATATCTGGTGCCGCAGCTGATTGAGGATAATGAGTTTGGGTATTAGCTTTTGGTAGGTTTCGCAAGTTACTCCTGTAGTTTATTATAATGTTTAGTATTGTTTGGTTTGAATTAAATGAATGTATATTCCCTTAGATATTAGGGATTTCATAGTGTCGGATTTCATTGAAAGTTGACGGGATAGCGAGTGATAATCTGTGATTTCGATACATGCTTGCTTCATGATTGATTGATACTTCATACATGCATGCAGACCGTAGGCTATGACAGATGCTTGCTCCATGTGTTAGAAAGAAATATCTAGTTTGCAGCTGCAACATCCTGCTCTTAACGAGGAGGCACCTATAGGTGGGGTGCTTATCGCAGATGACTGGCTTAATATTTCTGGGTACCTAGGACTCACCCTAGTCATCATAATATAATTCTAGTATAGGGTTGGCTGGATGGGCCTCATTGTATGATCCACATGTAGTTTAACTAAAGACAAATATGATATTATGAAATACACGACCGCCAAACCATAAGGATCCAAGTTTTCGTCTCCTGAAACCCGAAATTTATAAGCAATATATGGCGGTTCCTGCGTGCAACCAGCGCCCCGCACGTTAATTTGAATTTGTAATCTTCTACGGACGGATCATTCTGAGTTTTGTTTACTAACTGGTTTTGGACGATAATATATATTGTGTGTTCAAGTTAACAAAGGAACTCACAATCGCAGAACCATGCTCCAAAGTAGAAAGGCTGATGATTTTCGGATAAAGAAGAACAAAGCCGTGATAAACGTGATAAACATAATACTTGTCCTGGTGTCGGAAACAAAGTAACCTTTGACCATTCCCCACACACACAAACATGACATTAAAGTCGGATGGTAGCCACAGCTCGCAAGTCACAGAAGCAATATCGTCCCCAATTCATTTCGCCCTCTGGAGCTCGAAGCCAGAACATTGGAATCATGAAGTCGTCCCTCTGGGGAATAAATCTGTGGCTATACGCCGTCCAAACCGTTCTAATATACTTGATAATCATATTCCCTGGGAGAATCCACGGAAGATGGGAACTAGGTCTGTTTCACCTTATCTCCACCGCCCTTGAGGCCGGTGCCATACTATATAAAATCGCCCAATACCCAGCCCCCTACCAGTGCACCTTCACGAACTTCCTCCTTATCCTTGCCATGGTAAGCTATTACCGTGTGATACATCACAATACCGATTTCTTAGGAGGCGCATTCGACTTCGAGTTCAGTTTCTGGCGGTGCTTCGGCCGTAGCACCGACGAGAACTTGCAGCAGAATCTCGGAAGGAGGCTTAAGGCCCAACAGAACGAGCGCAGGCGCGTTAAATGGCAATCTAAACAAGAGCAGGAAACGGCCGCAGCTGGCGCTGATGAGACCGGGCGTCAGCAGGAACTTGCGGCGAAAACTGCAAAGTATGGTAGGCTGACGGCCCGCTGCAGACTGGCTTTTGAGAACTGCCAGCAATTTTTCCTACCAGAGCGGGAAAGAGGCGACAATATGGTGCCCACGGTCATGAGGAAGGTAGATAATGACAAACGTGCTGGAAAGGAAATCCTAGGATGGCTGGCGGCGGAGATCAAATTAAGTGAGGGATTCATCAAGCCTGTAAAATGGTCCAAGGACAAGAGGACAGGAGCGATAATTTGTAAAAACGGTTATGCAGATGAGGTACGTAGGGAGTTAGAAGTTTTTCATATTTTTTTAAAAGATCGATCATGTAGTGGCTATAGTTGTACTGATGACGGTCGTACAGAACATCCCGGTAAATTACTTTGCCAATCCTGACGATCTGATCATTGGCTCGGTCTCCGTCACAGAGCCAAGCCAGATACAGCCAGCGCTATCCCTGATCGAAACAGCGCTGGACCACATACGATTCTACGATATCAACAACTTCCCAAGCTATGATGCTAAGCCCCTTCACCCTTCACGCACCCAGTTCAGAAGATCTGTGGCTGTCAGCTGTGAGATGAAACGGTATGCGCCGGAGTTTATAAAGGGACAATTCGGGACCCTCAATGTTGATGATCCCAACTGGGATAATACTCGAAGGAGGGGAGGGGTTGAATACGTGGAGAAGGATCGTGAACTGGTGAGTCTGCTCACAGTATCAGGTCTGTTTAGCCAGTGTATTAAATTAGCAAGATCTTTGCGCTAATCCTGGTATAATTGGAATAAGTTGATCGATACCTCACGGTGACATTCCATATTGCATACATGCTACAATATTCTACCAATACCTCCGACACCCGCGTTGGCGTATGTCAATTCCTATCCATATTCAAAAGCTTCCCACTGATGTGTTAAAAAAAAACTATAGCTCCAGTTACTATTTCAGGATCTCATCTTCAACAGGCGAAAGATCAAAATCTGGAGAGACACCCCCCGCAGCATAGCAGCTCTTGACGCAACACTCGAGCATATATTCCGCGGCTCCGGCGGCGCAGACCAACCAGAGGGTCCTGCGCGTCAGCACTATCTCGCATCGCTTCGTAAACCTTTCCATGATGACGGTCCCACTGACATTCTCCGCGTACCCGGTTATAAAGACATTGGCCCAGACGAATTTTTCCATCACAACAGGCCCACAGACACAGAATTCCGGCGCGGCCAGGACGGCCCTCCATGTCCTCTCCAGCTTCATGGGCCCGGGGTGGACTATTCGGGCCGCACATGCCCCTGCGATAAGGGTATCATCGATATCTCAGCATTAGTTGATTTTATCCTCCGGCAGCACCGGTTCGTGGGAATACACAGGGTTGATCCACACGCATTACGATCTTGGGCGGCGCCACATCCGCATTCGAATCTCCCATTCGGTGATCTTGTGAGATGGCTTTTGGCGGGTCACAAGTGGCAGCCTTTCCTCAGTCGGTTTAAGGAAATCAAGCAAACCGAACCAAAGAAGCCAAACACATACGGTCTACAGCTACAGGAGGCTCGGGAGTTTATAAATATATATAACATGAAACATAGCATGCATAAAATTGAGCGTGATAAGCTTTTTACTACAGATGGGGAGACACGGGATATCGAGAGGGATGATATGTGCCTGACATATGTGGTTGGTGAAGCTGTTGGCTTGGGCTTGATCCTGAGAAGTTTACTTACATGCGAATCCCCTATCTTGTCAGTACTTCCCCGATGAACCTCTTACTACATGTGTCGAAACTAAAAATGTTTTTTCTAGAATGGGGGAGAGGCTAAGCCATTATGCCTACAAAAACCCCCTCAAGGTCCCGCCCTGCGCCTACGATACCGCGCTCTTCAGGAAGCCTGCTACTCCTGTTGTTCTTCAACCCCATGTGTTGACGGACTCTTTCACCCTCGGCCTCGAAGCAGACGAACCCGAATCCGTCTATGGCGTCCGATCGATACCCGCCTGGGAGACGCTCGCCTCCAACCCCGCCTGGTTTCTCAAACAGAGCACGCACGGGAAGGTCGGCGAAGAAAAAACATACAGTAATGTCATCAATAATGCGTTTATCCTGACTGGCTGGGAGCACCCTATACCGCCCCAGGTGCATGACCAAAGAATGCCTTCGCCGAAGCGCTTCGGAATGATATCGCCACCGAGGATGACGGAGAAGCTGAGAGAAGCTACCGTAGCTTTGTTGGCGGAGGTGGATAGAGAGGGTCTAGCGGCGAGACGATGTGCGTTTGAGGTTGTAGATAAAGCCTTGGAGACGAACTTTGTGGCGGGAATGGCGAATGAATTTGCACTGAGGATGGAAAGGGCAATAGACTGCCTAGGGGGGTCAAGGTGGCATGCGCCTGCCCCACTCGCGGGGATACATGAAGAAGCTGTAGATGGGCTCACGAGGCGGACAAGGTTTGCTGCGAGAACCGTCAGGGCGTCTGCTCGGTTGGTTTACGACTTGAGAACAACTACAGTAAATCTGTTGGCTTTGATAGTGAATGGATCAATCGTCCCTTTACCCACCACAGGGGCTCAAGCAATCACCAGAGTCGCTGCGGATCACGCAATAAGCCAGATTGCAGATGAGGCTATTGCTAGAGCAAGGGAGGCAGAATTGGCATCAAGGACTGCCTACACATACGCAGTTGAGCTAGAGGCTGCTACGAGATTGATGTTTCCTGATGCTTATTTGGTAAATCCTACCGCCTCCACCGAGACGTTAGAAGCGGGAAAAGAACAATATAGAGTCGAAATTCAGGCGGCGGAAACCGCAAGAGCGGTGCTAAGTATATCTAGCACGATAGCGCATGCAAGGGCAAACAGTAGGATAGAGATACCGGCGAGCCACTCGAATCCTGCTATAGTGAGACCAGTGGGTGTAGAAAGACAAAGATTGGCACAAACTCTTGCAACTTCGGTCACAGAAATGCGGGATGCGATTATGGCAGAATCGGAATTGAAAGCGACGATACTTGCAGTGGTAAATACAGCTATCGCCGACCTCGAAGAACTGGACACAATGCTTGATGACGAACACTCGGTCTTGAACGGGACACGAAGGAGAATACCGGGAGAGATGGCGAGAGTCACAGAGCGATTGCCAATCCTTCGGGGAATTGTAGATAGGAATAGGACTAGGATTTTTACCCCGGTAAGAATATGTAATGCGGCCCCGAGATTCTTTAATACTAACATCTGCCAAAACACAGCAACGCCTAGCCGAAATACAAACGGCATTAAACAGAGCCCAGCGAGCTTTTGAAGATGCACGAGCGGGATTTGAAGTGGAAAAGGCACGCGAAGCAGCAGGGGGAGTAAGGACTGTGATCAACGCGCGGGAAAGGCTCAGGGCAGCCACTATAGCTGTTCCATTTCGGCAGGCAGAGGTGGATACCATTCCCTCCGAACAACATGAGAGGGATCTCGCCACGGCGCAAAGGACGCTCCGGACCGCACAAAATTTGTACGATGACGCTTTTGGGGCGGTTCATATTGATAGAGGAAATGCGATGGTGCACCTGAGGGCGACTCGGGCTACATTAGAGAATGCTTACATCAATTGCGCGGATGGTGCATATAATATATTAAATGATACATCTATCAGATTAACACCCGCAATATCAAGAGATTTTGAGCCCCCGGAGGAAAATGAAATCATTGTTATGGTAGCGGAGTTGCTAGCGCTGGCAACTGCAATGGACGCCAATGCAAACGTGCTCAGGGGTATGGTGGATAAAATGGTCATCCAGTCAGTCAGATCAGAGAGGGTCACAAGGCGAGCAAAACAAGGCATAATACAACGAGAGGCCTTTGCTATACGCTTGCCAACTCTTAGGGCTGGCAGACTTATTGTCGATGGCAATTTTGGTCTGGCCCTTACAGTTCGAAACCTCGTTGCGAGGACTTTCCGAGTCAGCCATAAATTAATGCCCAGAAAATATGCAGACTTCTTGTTACAGGCCCCAAATAACTTGAACAATGTGACTTGGTATGAGATGTTTTCGGATCTTTTTAAGTGGCACTGCGGGTTAATGGGGGATCTGACAATTCTTCCAAACAACCCGGCTGTAACCCCAAACGATAGTGAGGTAACAGTTAGGCGAGAATTCTTAAGGAGGGTGACAGTTAGGATACAAGATGACGCTCCTTTAAGGGAGAGGCGAAAATTCGATCTACATGAATATGTGAGCCTCGCCTGTGGCGAGGTTCTTATCTTCGTGCTAGTGAGAGAGATATCCAAGTTTGAGGAGCTGGATGCTGCTCGAAGATTGGTTCTTGGGGTCGATAGAGCAGCTTCTGACTACAAAGTGGCCGTTGGGCATTCACTATGGGAATCAGTAACCATGGCACAATTAAAACGTGTACATCAACTCGATAGTCTCATCTACCAAGATGCCCATTGGTACAAGCGTCTCCAGGTCCTTCTGGGCTATGAATTCGGGCAGGGAATCTCCATCCAAAGCCCCTCGTCGACAATCATCCAAGAGTGTGGTGCCAAAGACATGCACGATCTTGTCGAAATGCTAGTCTCAGAAGTTGAACGGTTCCTCAAAATCTACATGTACCAGGGAGAAGTTATAGAATACATCGCGAGGATGATCAGAAACCTCAATCTGTTCCCCCGGAGACGTCTAGGCGCCAGCGCGACATCCAATGCTATCAAGCGTGCAAAACCTTTACCCCGATACGATAGAAGATCCCCACTCTATAAATTTGAAAAAAACATTGCCATGCCAAGCCATATATCCGATGAGGCCGTCCTAGCAGCTGCTCGCACGAAAATCGAAGCCTGGAGGATCCCCGGGTGGCTCAGTTATCTCCTCCTTAGGCAGTCGAAAATTGATTATACTGGGTCGACGATAAGTGGGCTATTCACCGAATACCATTCCCCTCCCCTTCCCAATCCGAGGATGTCGCACGTCTCTTGGATGCGGACCTTCATATCGCTGGTCACCACCGATCCTGAGATTGAGCTTGAGAGCTGGGACGGGCTGCGCAAGTGGTGGCGGAATGGGGCATATATCCAGGGCATCGGTCTGGCAGATGAACACGTCGAGCAGGCACTGCTCCCAGATTTGGATGTCGTCATTGGGGACGGGGGAAGGGTGCCAGGGGTTGTGCCGCCGAGGATTTTCCAGAGTAGGAGGGTGCATAATGCTACGCATAGGGCGTTTGTGAATACGTCGCAGCTGGCGGATATTGCGATTGATAGATTCCCGGGAGGGCGTTAGTGGTGAAGTACCGTGTTCAAAATATTTGTTGGGTGGTGCCTGTTTTTGTAACTTAGCATAGGATGGTCGGACCTTTGTTGGGAATATAGGCTTTTACTTTTTTTTTTCTATTTCGGTCCTGTTTTTAATATTGGATAGTTTTATTTGTATCGTTTATTATGCCATTCAATCCACGCATTGGTATAAAAGTAACAGACACCATTACATGATGAACCTTTGCTGTGAATCACGTCTCGAGATAATGAGCGCACTAGGGCAGGATGGGGGAGAAGGAGCGAGAAGGGTCTGTAGGTGTTGTGTGCTATTGGGGAGGAAGATGTTATCCTGCCTCCGGAGAGTGGGAGGAAAGGTTTTGTCATAGTCTATGGGCTGCATACATGTCAATCAATCAATCCTGTGAATCACAAACTATCACTCGGCCCACTAATGGTCTCAAAAAGAATACTATCTGCGAAGCAGCATGCATGCGCTGATAACTACATATATGTAACCATTAAATGAAATTAAGGAGGGAAAAAAATAGCACATCCAATCAACAATCAAGTCCCTCTACACATATCTCACCCCATGATATCATGTGTGCCCCCATAACCTTAATCTCCGCCGTCCTCAAAACATATAGTACTGCCTGATCGACCAACTAGAGACACTCCTGCCTGATATGAACCTCCGCGCACGAGTCAGGCCCAAGCCAGTACTGGTCACACAGGGTATCGCACACCACACCGGGCTTCGTGAAGACTCTGAATTGCTCGTACGGGAAATTGACGCGGTAGTGGGTCTCGCTGTCGTCGTTGGGGGCTGCCGCCTTGTATCCCGCGCTAAAACCACGATCACCGTGTTAGCACTATGCCATCGCTATCAATCCCCAGCCTTCAGAGGGAGGGCTTAATTACCGGCAAGCACAGTGGTACTGTCCGTTGTAGCTTGTGCGCACGCAGCTGGTGGTGATGTCGCAGGTCTTGTCGGCGTTGCCGAGCGGGTTGATGTCGCATTGGGTGCAGACGGGGGGGACGGGGTCGGAAGAGACGAGGGAGAGGAGGGGAAGGAGGGTGATGAGGAGTGGAAGGAGATTGCGGGTGAGGGCGTGCATTGTGTTTTACTTTTGGAAGAGGAGGATATCGAAGAGTAATAGTAGTGAGGAGTGAGTGAGGAGTTGTGAGTGGTGAGTGAGTGAGAGGAGGTAGATGGGGATGTTTATATACAGTTGAGTTGAGGCCGTAAAGACTTGCTTTCGGGGGCTGAGGTCGAATGTCTAATTGTAGAGCTATAGTATGCGTGATATCACGATCATTGGCCTCGTAGAAGCAATTGGAAGTAGTCATAGTTGCACCAACGTCGTATTCATTACTATGTAGCCCTACTGGCTAGCCAGTAATCTAGCTAACATATCTTTGCGTGTATGTGTATGTGTTTTACCAGCTGTGTGGGACACGAGATCGTTAATTAGGTAATGACAGAAGTAAGCTTGAATTCACTTTCGATCCTGGCGGTGGAATGTTGCACGATGTATTATATTACAGCCTGATCTACACCTGGCTAGTTGAGCGTTTCCCCGGGGCTGCATCCTTACATGAAAGAGCTTGTGGTGGGGATTATCCTTTGTATGTGTTGTTGTGCACTTGTAGGCCGTAAGCTTATGATTACTAGTTCTAGAGAAGGGTTTATTTAGCTGTTGCGCGTGATATTATTTAATTGTCTTCTGTTACTCAAAATGGTGATTCAGTGGATGCCTTGGGCACTAGGCATTGGGCAATTAAGGGCTGGGGAAGTGAAGGAATGGAGAACTGCTGTCATGGAGCTCCCGCGAGGATCTAGAACTTGAACTGTACCTACTTGTTGAGGAATAATGTCAATATAGCTCGGATGCTTTTAAAAACCACTTGGGCCTAGTATGAAACTCAATGCAAAGAAATCTCCTTATATTTCAGCCATGGTCAGTTCAGAGCCAAGGTCCAACCACAACCCCGCCGAGACATTCCCGACCTCACCTTTGATTGATCAAGCAATTTCCAAAACGTAAAACCTTAACGACCACTGCTCACGTTCCTAAATACCTCCCATCAAGCTATCCCCGCGTGCTGCTTTTTCGTTGCCCGAGGACCCGGTCGACATTTTTCCATCCCAACCTTTCGATGTGATCATGATCACACCCAGTTGCAGAACCTCATATTTACCATCAGTCAGATCAATCCCCCCAACTAAGCTTTTCTTTCGTTCCTTTTTTCTTTTCTTTTCCTTTCTCACCAACTGCACTCTGTCTGCACATAAGCCGACTATCCATAACTGGAACGGAAATAGAAAGCTTAACATCATGTATGGCGGGGTGATAAGTGTAACGTTACATCATATTGCAATTGTGATCATGAGCTTAGAATGTGACAACACGTGGTGGTGCTGCTTGTATCATGAGAGTCCTCTTTGTATATACTGAAGCTGTGATTGCTCTTATGGTTTGTATATTCTGATGATAAGTATGTACATACTTAGGTATGTACTTATCGTGGGATCACAGGGCCCTTTTGTTGCGTACGAAATAAGAGCCCAGTTTAATGCAAAAGAACAGAGCAATAGGTGGTGGGTGGTAAGACGTAGAGCAACCAATCAGACGGCTTGAGAACTGCTGGTACGTATATGTAAGCACGCCCCTAAATGCACATGCATATAAGCTTTCTCCACAAAGATGCTTCTCGCTCGGCGGGTAGGCCATTAATCAGTGCCTGGCAGGTACCTCTAATCGACTCGGAGTAATATATCCACTTTGAATGCCCAAAAGTAAAAGTCGCTAGCTTAAATAAGTGCCAGCCGTAACAGGAACAACCATCTTAAGCTGCTAATATCATAGCTAGAGAACGGCACTGATTATTATATATCCGGCGCTGGTCTAGTAGCTTTTTCTATAAACAGACCTCAAATACGAGTGGGCGTTGGTAGGATTAATATACATGCAATCGCTCAATGTCCCCCACCCCCAAACCTCCAAAGGATCGGTATACGTAGAGTAAGTATGACTGATGAGATTTTAGTAACAATAATTAACAGGTTCCACTATGTATACTAAGATGTGTTATTGAAAGATGGAACTCTTACATATGCGGGTACCTGCCCAAAACCAGGGTTAGGGATTCCCAAACCTACAACATACCGTACGCGCGTCAGTTCAAAGTCAAATCTAAGCCGTCTGATTGGTTTCTTTACGTCTTGCCAGTACCACCTACTGCTCGAGACCCTTACGGTGCACGTACATACTAGTGTAATGGTAAACCCAAGTGCTATATAAATGCTATGATTAAGGTTACATCAATATTAATGCTAATGTTAATCAATTAATGGTATATATATATCAAGAACTTCCCAGCTCACTAAAGTTGAGAAATACATATACATATAGTTCCTAGGATCGAAAACCACCATACGCTAAAACGTTATTCTCTATGATTGATGATTGAAATTTATCTCGAGAAGTTCTGGCCATTCACAGACTCCCTCTCTTGATGTCACATTTTACAAGAAGGGAGTATCGTGTTGCGTGTGCCACTTGTAGGCTGCATATAACTAGCTATTTAGTAAGGACTAAAAAAAAAAAAGAAAAAAAAAACTATAGAATAATCAAAGGCAAATACATAACTCCCATAACCCAATTCAACTAACCTAAAGACTATTTCCCCTCCACTGAAGCTAATGGGAGAAGTCACATTACCCATCTAGCCTCACACAATCTCCCGGAAACAACCCCCCAATCCCCGAATACCACCCCCACAGGTACTCCACCCTAGCCTCTCCCTCGCCTTCCGTAAACGCAACCCACACATTCGTGATCTCCGCCCTATCCGGGAACGCCAGCAGCCCGCTGTAATCCCTGGCCCTCACACCGGGCGTCTCCTGTCGCCAGACCGTATCTATGTTACTCTCTGATGCGCCCGGCCAATGCGACTTCACCGCCACTGCCGTCTTAGGACCCGCTGAGGTTTGCCGCCCGTGGTTGTCACTGCTGCTGTTCAGCGGGCTCTGCGACACAAAGTCCGGCGGTGGATGGGGGGCATCCTGGATCGTCTTATGAGTACCTGTTTGCCCGCCCTGGGAGAGAAGCGACATGAAGTGGCCAGCGCGGCAGCGGAAGACTTCTTCGTCGCTGGTACCGAGTGTGTCAGCAAGTGTGTACCAGCAGTTTATACACATGTCCCAGTGGCCGTCGAGGCACTCGATGCAGTGGAGGTAGGAGTGGTCGGGCGGAACAACGCTCAAGCAGTCGTCGCATTGGATTTGAAATCCGGTGGCGCGGACGTAGCCGTAGGCGTTGAGACGCGTGTTGAGGTCCATGTTTGCGTTTCCTGGGGCACGCACGAGCTGGGAGTAGACGTGGAAGTTGGGCTGACCTAGTGTGCCTCTGATTGCGCCCCTGGTGGGTTGGCGCTGGTTAGAGTATAGCTTTAGCTCATGTGTGCATGCGTTCCCTTTCGATACACATGCTCTGCAGACAGACCAGTTCCCGTTATCGCAGATCTCGCACGCCCAGAAGAAGGCATTTCGCTCGTTACCATTGTTATCGCACCAGCTCTCGCAGATGTCACAGAAGACACCGGACTGGATGTGCCGGGGGTTCAGCTGAAGCTTGTTCGGGATGAGGGCGTGGTTCGTATCCTGCGTGCGACAACGCCGGCCGTCCCTATAGCAGCTGGAGCAGATCAATATGCTGCACTCTGGGCAGCAGCAGCGCGCTGCAAAGTCGATCCGCTTCTGGCAATGGAAGCATGTCTGCTCCGTGACGTGGACCAGTGACTCCACCCACGAAGAGGGCGTCGGTCGCGCGGCCGACGACCCTCGCCGTTGTTGCGGAGGTGGTTGAATACGGGGCGGGGTGGGCCAGGCGCTTAGGGGCATAGGAGGTGGGGCTGGGCGGCGGTTCGGGAATGGGGCGCGGTTCGGGAGTGAGGGGGCTTGAGAGCTTGATGCTGTTCCGATTTCGCCGGGGAGAACCCCACTCCCGGGGGTGTAGATCTTACGCACGGCATCCTTCTCCTCCTGAGTGCGGCCCTTGTCGGGGTTCCGAGCGACAAAGTCCTCGACGAGGGATTGGAGGATCGCATTATGCTTTGTCGCACGGACCACGGCCCGACAGACTGGGCAGGTATATTTTGCAACGGTTGGAGGTGCGCTAGAGGAGTGTACGAGGGCGTTGGCAGCATTGTTGCTGAGGGATTGAAACCAAGCCTTTGCGCAAGAACCACAATTTGTGTGCAGGCAATCGAGGAAGGTGACGGGGTCATACAGGAGGTCGGTACAAATCTTGAGAAGTTAGTTGGTCATTTTCATGGAGATTTGGGCACTTTATATAGGAAGATATAATGAACAGATGATAGATGTGAGAATGTGGGGAGGGGGAGGGGAGGAGGAGAGAATGGGGTTGGGGGGGGGGGGGGTAGTTTTTATAACTCACAGAACACGTCAGCTCCTTTTCCATGACTGACGATGAACTCATGATGGCCGGCGTTCTTTATAAGTAGGTATGATTCTATGTATGTCTCTGGAATTATTCTGGTCTGGTACTGTTAACTGCTAGATTTATTTTGATGTGAGGGCTACAAGATCATGGTGGTATGGGTGGTATGGAGAAGAAGGTAAGGTTGAATGAAGTGTGTTGCAGTTGTTCTTATCGAGGAGAAATCTTTAGCAAACGTGAACTAGACTCGATGCCACTCAGCCTCGATTACATATTACATATACTTTATGAAACATGGGGGGAGGCTCAATCAAACCCCTTGCTTGAACATGCATACAGTATGTAACAGTTAACTTGATCCACTTAGGTTGAGCTCATTGAATTATTATTATTGTTGTTGTCGTGTTGTTCATGTTGCCCGCCTGAAGAGAGGTGGAGGGATCCTGGGAGAGAGGGAGAGGGAGAGGGAGAGAAAGACAGGAGATAGTGATAGTGACCGAGAGAGAAGACAAGCCCATTTCTGCACAGCAATTTGAGGCTGTGATGGTGGTATCCGATTTTTTACTGGCCCGTTAGTTACATCCATCCATACCTGGTTTTAACAGCGCATCGCAGTTGTAGGTATCGTACGTATGTACATGTATGTACCTACATTACCGGTACTCTTGAGTACCTGCAACCCCGCATGAATCTACTCTATATACATGTAACTACATGTAGCTTGTTAAATCTAGATCTATAGAAGGATTATCCTCTTATCGTTAATTCTGATATATATATTGGCCTAGATTCCAGTCGTGGGCTCTGGAGGTACATCCCGCTTTGCAACAAATGTGAATATGACGCCACTGTGGGTTAGGGTTTCTCCAAAGGTATATATCCGTATTAGGAATCCTCTGAGTGAAACACAATTACATACCAAATTTCGAGTGACCAATATCAGGCCTTGTCTACAAACTTGTGAGGTGAAATATTGCTTAAGCTTGTAGTACTTAGAAGGGCTCTTGCAGGCCTAAAAAATCATGCCAAGACCTTTGTTTGTATGGGGCTTGGCAAATTTCACAAATTATCCTCCAATTGCAACTCTGAGCGACTTAGGCGCGAGAAGGCATAGGGGGCCGGTGAGTGTGTCAACTTCAGGAAAGAGAAAGTTCCACCATTAGGCTAGGCAATAGTACCATTATGGTGGTAAATCTCCCAAATTCTATAGGCTGATTGGCTGCAAAGTACGCCGAAGTTTACACACCTACCCTCCATAGCTTCCCGGGCCATAGCTCTTTGATAGTTGTCAGACAGCATTGAAATTTAAGCTACTCATAAGTATATTCCTAGTATCTTGGCCGTCTAGGGGCCCTACCGAATGATTTATGTCACCGTTTCTGCTGGTATAAATTAAATGATCACATATACTCGCGCGTTAATCAAGTCCTGGGAGATTTTGTGAGCGCGTTGCTACCAAGAATTCTCAGGACTTAATTAAGACGTGAGTATATCATGACATAAATTGTAGCCATCATGATGGCTTGGCTCGGGGTGTTGATTAAAGTTTAATTGGTATGTAGGCGCGGTTGCTTAGGAATCAGATTGGTGTTTTCCAGCTGACTCGAGCCCCCGTCTCGAGCCTAAAGCTCGAGCAATTACGAAAAGCTACCCCCACGAGTCGAGTTCGCTCGAGCAGACGTCTCTGCTCGACTTGAAGTGGCTCGAGCCTTTTTAGGTACTGATTTCCTGAGATTTGGTGGCGTAAGGGGAGGATAGCAAGGTTCCAAGCCTAGCCCTGAGCATCAACTTTGTATAGAGAGATTTAGTATCATTTCCATGAACACGGGTAGCCCGAGCTGGACTAGAGAATTTGGAAGGGGCCGAGCCGGGCAGCTGTGGTACAAGGGCGCTAATGGATTAAGGCCAATGATCATCACAACAAAACAGACCCTTAGATCATTAAGAATTGACTTATACGATATTTGCTCGTATACGATCCCAACCACACAGTGTGGCCCCTGCCTCATGGTACGTTGTGGATAGAAGAGGTTCCGAGCGTTGGAAGTTATAATATGTATGGGTCCGTATATATCATGACGATATGGTGAAGTTGAGGCCGATGGCTATAGGTCACAACGGTGCTAGTAACAAAAGTAGGGGTGGGACCAGAGCTTTATAACTAGCGGGCGGTGATTAGGATAGAAGGAATACCAATAGTTCCAAGAATTTATAGCTCCAGGAACTCGGGCAAATACGACATGAATTATCATATCATGACAAAGGAAATTAACCAAATAGACAGGTCTTAATTATGGGCATGAGACCAGATATCTCAAATCTGGGGCGGAACTAGCTAGAGCAAGCTAGACGTCTTGAGGCCTTGTTTCCAAATTTCGAGATTCATTGAACAAATTTTTTTTTTTTGAAATTCGTTTTGAGACCTCCGAGTGACGACAAATGATTCGAACCACTCCGCCATTTTTTTTGCCAAGAATATTTTGACCCCCGATTATCTTTTTGAATTGACGAGCTTTAAGAACGGATTTTTTTCGTGTATATATCAGTATCGAGGCTTTGTCTCATGACTTCGGAACTGCTGGGGCTGCGATTTCCTTATCATATTCTACTTTCATTCGTTTCTAGATACAAGAATGTTGCGTGCAGGGAAACCCTATGGCATAAACAATGCTAGGGCTGCGATAGAGCGTGACGGAGCATAGTCTATAGCTAAAAGGGTCTCGTTCATCTCCTACCCATCATTAATAGGTACACATAATCTGTACTGAGTAGCCAGAGTTCAAGGTCTGCTGCCGTATAAACCCCCACTCGCTCTGGCTTGTTCTCCATCATGAAGATTCCCCCGAGAGGCTATGAGGAATTCAACGGACCAAAAGTATTGCCTGTGGGTGTCGGCAACGTGTATTTATGATATAAGCCATATTGGTTGACGAAACAGATGTGACGGGAGGCCATGGTATAGGAGGACGTTCGGAGGACGTTCGAAAGGATGAAGTTTGACTTAAGCATGCATGACTATCACGCATGCCACCCCTTAGATATTGTACCTGGGTACTAGATGTACGCGTATGATGTCACAAGTGGATGACCGTTCTAGAGATTTGCGTCTGCTGCATGCACGTACGCCCCCTCGATCATCATATCCCTTTCAAACTACATGTAGTTGCGGGCTTTATCACAAGTCGAAATTCTTGCGGACCACGAAGAGAAGGGTATATTATTTTTCGGTGCAATGTGACTTAGTACTGTGCTTGAACGTTTAAGAGACATGTTCGAGCCTTGGGCAATATACATCGAAGTTTATTCCCTAGTTAGATACAGCATTAATATTAACTACTTTCTTATTGCATATAGATTTCGTCTAGGTTTTTAGACCTCGACTCGACTACCTTTTCTCTGTGAGTGCACCCCTAGCCCCGCCCCCCGCCCTGAAAATACATGCCCGCGGCTACCCAACAGAAATGCATATACCTCCTAGACATAAAGAGAAAGACTAACAAAGACTTGATCTCGAGCCTGGACGGTCTTAAGTGAGATACTAAGTACGAATAGTACGAATAACGGCTGAATTGGTATATGAAAAGACGGGAAGAGGAACGAAGGACCGATCGATGCCCACGGGTCATCTCAATATGGCGTAAGATTTTTTTCCCCCGGGCCACCTTTCGACCCTCACAACTATACTAATCGTCAGTACTTCAATAAGTTCACTCTGCACTCTGCCCCCCGTGTACCCGTGTACCCGCTTTCCCAGCTCTGGGGGAGATCAGGGCTGGCCTAGTTGCCTCTATTACCACTTCTCTTCTTCCATTGCTAACCTTAATTAACCTATACTTGACTTCCGTCTAGGGCCACCTTGCTCCCCTCGAGAACCGTTGCACCATTCCACCATGCACGGGCACTACCCCAGCAAGCGGTACTAAGGATAGTAGAAGGCAGTATGAATCTATAGTTCTGGTTTAAAGAGCTGTGGGTCAATCTATTGTGTTTTTGTTATGGGATTCGATATTCAAGGGCGTCTCGGGGCGTGGAGTTGTTGTAGCGGAGACCGACGATGAGGTTTCCCTACAAAGTGTGAATGAGGATAAGAAGCAGATACAAGGCTCACAGGTAGACCAAGTGAGAGCCCCGTTCCTCAGTAAGCCTCGTTTTCCATGATGTTGAAGTCTAGCATTAGTGAGTGTAGGCTGTTGCTAATAGCGTTGACTGAAGTCTCGAGATCTAACTAAACATTCCGATGAGTTTTCAGTTAGAAAATCACTCAAGTGTTAATAGACAAGGGTCTTCGATTCCATTAGAAGTCTAAAACTTCCTGCGGGAGGTAAGTTTCATCTCACGCGTCTTTATCTCGTGGAGATTGCAGCATGTCGTGAAAGCTGAGTTTAATTTCCCGCAGAAAGCGTGTCCTAATACCGACGTAGACCCCTATGTTCAGTAAAATCCCTCAAGAAAACCCCCATTCTCACGCCGCAAAGATAGCCTTCAAATTTGCAGTCATTTTAACGATCCCCTCTTGAAGAAGTTGCGTGTTGTGTAGTCTTGCTGTTAGGTGAAGGTAAATGATTGAAAGTGCGAGTACCTATAGACATAGGTAGATTCTGTATGCGCGTGTAAAGGTTAGATGATGGCATTTTGGCGCTGTATATGTATATGATTAACGCTGATAATGTGTTGAGACTGGGTTCGAGTTAGGCTGTGATGACTGGGTCTTGAGCTTGAGGTGCCGGCCTCAACGCTCCTTTCCATGCTCAGACTCAATGTGCCTACCTCGGAGCCTGTGCTATCATGACTCATGTCCGTCAGTAATAACATCTGGTCTTTTAGTGGCCAGCTTTGCACATAGCAGAGCCTTCTTGATAAGTGATTCTCGGAATCAAACCCCTGAAACCCCCTCGTGCGTTACCGCTTTATCGGCTCGATGAATAATATCAACGAATATTAGTCTAGGAATCCAACAGCTTCGTGCTACAACTCTTAAAAATTTCTTTATGTTCTCTCTTATGGCGATTGCCTAAAATTTCTGATTCTAATTGAGCCACTTGTATACGTTCATATCATGTTTCGTGCCAGGTTTCTCAACTGACTATGTAGGCAGATGGTGATAGCCAACACTCTACGATATTATGTACTTCTAAAGCCCCTCATCATAAATCGGAGCCTATTTAATTTTACATGAAAACGAAAAACATAATACAGAGACAGAAACCTCTATCGAGTGATCCCCGATGATCAAGGACAAATCCCTCCACACGCGAGCGACACCCAAGAACATGATACTCTTCAATAACTAAACATTTCAAAAGATCTCGGGGGGGGCTCCGTTTTGTGTGACTGTTCCACGTGGCCATATGCTCATAAACACGAGTACATCCATAGCAGAGTTACCCCTCTGAGATTCATGGGTATCGGCGACGAGAACCTTCTCAATGTATTGGACGCCACCTCCATATCAGTCAAGTGGGACCCCCAAGATTTCAACCGCCCGTTCTATGCGTAATAAGTATGGTGTAAAAAGTCTCGGGGAGGCCTTGGTAGCGTAAGACTTGAGTAGGCACACCTTCTTCAAAGGGAGGGGGGAGCTGTGCGCAGAGAGATCGCCACATAGAGATATAGGAACTTGATAAACACACTTGTGGTCGACTTTGTTGGAAATAAATGATTTCCGCGGCGGTTCTATGTTGGAAAAGCTCGATGATGTTGACGGCTTTATGTACAAAACGTCAAGTACTGATATTTATAGGTTACGCCTTCAAAGTTCTTATCTGCCTATTGCTAAGACCACATGCTCAGGGATAGCTTTATGATTGGCTTGAGGTTCGCATTCTGGGTGTTCGAGAACTACCAATTGATCAACCAAGCAGAAAGAAGTACATTGATATGATTGTAGACTTGGATTTTTTTTTTGAGTCTTAAGAACGAATATTCTCGGTTAACGATGGTTACATACAAGTATTCTCGCGATGTTTCGAAACATCTTTCCTTGAGTGGGCTGCGCTGTGGGAGAGCGTTTGCCGGTCAGCCGAGGGCGCTAGACAGTTCCAGTACTCCAACGCTTTTTGAGAACATACATGTAGCTGTATCTGCACGCATGTTAGTTTGTGATAACCTAAATAAGAAGCTCAGGGATCAGTCTGGGAAGTATTTAGTGAGTATCAGCGTAGAGCAGGTTTGCAGGTGAGAATTTGCATCTACCCACCTCAACTTAACCGAATTCTAACCAATTATAACACCCCGCAAACAAACCAAGACTCTATAGAAGAAATATAACCAATGGTTTTGGTTGACTGACCACACTGGCACTGTACCCGTGCGTCTGTGGGGGGGCCCTTCGTACCAAAAGCACGCTCAAGATATGATAGCTCAATGCGTATTGTTACCTGGAGAATTTTGAAGAGCATAGAGTACTAGGGTATGCCATGGCCCACGTACGGTGCTTCAGCGAGCTGTGAAAAGTGAAAGTCCTCACTGCTTATGCTAAGAATCTCAACTTTAAAATAAACCGAGTGATATTTGATGACCAAACCATCGCCAAACGAAAAAGGCCTCCAACAAAAGAAACAAATCTTGTTTGTGATCACATAATCATAGTCACATTTCATTGTGCTAAAAGTGAAGCTTGGAAGCTCGCCCTTAATTACGAAACGGCAAATATATGATGCGAAGCAACCAATAGGTTTTACAGGAGGAAAAAAGCTCTATACGATATAGCAAGACATTCGGCATATAATCCTGATAACACTATATAAGCAAGTGCGACTGTAAAATTAATTTTACGGGCAAGAAGAATCAAGGTAACCCCCCCGCGCCCAGACTGGTACTCACTGCAAGCAATTCTGCACCCTTCCGGTACATACCGACAACAGCCAAACACTGAATACATAATTTAGTCTCCCTGAACGCACACCGCCGTTTTTGACTCCTGTGGCTCCCCATCTCACTCTTGGCCTGACTGGGCAGACATATCAAACCTTTCTTCCACTGTCCGATCCTCTCCTCCGAAACTACGATGCGTGTGACTCTGGGCACAAAACTAACGTCCATCAATGTTTCCGAAAGAAAAAAAAGAAAGAAGGTACTTCTTCTGTAGAACTCTGTACCGATCAATGATCAAGTTCCGGAGAGACCCCGAAGCCACGGAGGCCTAGGGGCGCCTGACTGGCTTTAGGAGTTTTTAGTTTCGGGGGTCCCGAAGAAGCTGGCGGCATCTCCATAGGCCGATATTTCCGGAACCTCTTTCTGACCTCCGGTGAACAACGATTTCGAGGGATTAGGGCTGAAACAGATTCTTCTGGGAGTTCTCATACGCTATCACTCGGCCTTAGACCTTGCACTCAACAGAGACTGTAATAACATGCTACATAGCACTGCGAAAGGGGGGGAATCATCTTCGAAGAATGGTGTCATTACCCTGCGCCACATAAGCAACTATCCGACCCACAAATGTACATACAATCGCACGAGAACACATCTCTCGGTCTTGATCACGGCTACTCCTTAGTACTGAACAGATGCCATCTATGCATCACTCAATGAGGCATTCTTCTTAATACGCATTACCGCTAGGTCTCTAAAATACTCTACCGTTTGGTCCGTACCCGTATCCCTTATATTTACATACATTTCATAACATTGGTCTATCTATGACAAACCAGCCTTGGGCGGACAAGATAAGCCTTTAGGCACTCAATCCCTGGTTTGGTATGATGCGCCGCTGATATCAGGTAGATATAGTTCTAGGTAAACAACAAATCGCTCCTATAATCATCATCACAGAACAATCTTGGAGGCCACGATATGCCTTCTCAAGAATATTACCTTACATAGAACGTGGAAGTGTCGCCGGGGTGGGCCTTTCAGCTAACGCACCAGCAAATAAATTCGATCTGCCTCTCCGTCTCCGTCCCCTCAGTTACCGCCCCCACACCTTCTATGCGGAGAATTTTCAAGGCAGTGTGTATCACACAACGTTAACCGCAAAGCTCTAGAAGATCCCCGTGTATGGATAGTTGAAGCAGTGCAAGGCGAACAAAAACGGTTACAAACGGCATCTCCGGGCTCTTAGAAGCACGGAGGGGGATTTGCACATGTACTATTAAATCATCGAGAGCCTTATTACTCTGCTCTGCGGTATTTGTGCTCCTAGGGGGCACTGTTGCGCTATTCCGGTTGCGCCCTCGGAGGTTAAGATGTTTCCGTCCATAGGCCTGAAGTGTCAGTATATACTCTACACGCGCACCTACCCACCTACCCACCTACCCACCTACCTACATACAAGGCTCCCGTTGTAAAGCAATGGGGGGGGGGGGGGGGGGGAAAGAGAAGTTGGCTTAAGCCTTAGTGCCGTTGTGAACGATCAATTTGCACTTTTGAGCCAAGTGACGGAGGGGGGGTTGTGCCAGATGTTGATCCCCCCAGGCTACGAATCTTGATAGCCGGGCAGTGCCAGTGATAATTAAGCGGGTAGGTAGCTAGATGAGGTATGTAACGTTAATCAATCGTGAGCATATAGGTACAGTCAGAGGGATTACTGATCATGGCTAGCATGTACGAGTCAAAAGGAACCAAGATTGAGTGCAAACAAACCCACGTGGAACAGACATCCCTATTCCCTTTTACCAGGGACAGGACAGCGGAGGTCATTCCTACGACTAACGACAATTGTCCATAGCTAATGCACTACCATCGGATGGGGGCCCGACGCTATGGAGCAGATGTTGATGATGGGCTCATGGATCGCAGAAAAGTAGCCAGGGATCAAAGCAATTCTTGCTTGAAACGACTTTTTGGTGGTTGGATAGTACTGGCCTACGTAGGCACGGTCCCGAAAGCGGCGATGCTATTGGTCGGAAATATTGTCATGCCCAGGGAGTAGAATGTTCTATAATTTTTCGGTGCATAAGAGCCCAACGTGATGTGAGATGCACTGAGCTAATGGAGTTAAGGGGTCCTCATTATGATTATGATTAGTAGCTACATGTATTGTAGCTAGGCGTTAGTAGAATGCTGTACTCTAGGTAGATCAGTCGCAACCGTTGGAAGTTGGTGCTACAGTTTACAAAGTGAAGTTTAGAAAACAAGGATATCTAGATATCCCGACTTGGTAGGCACTAAACCAGCAACCTAGCTATGTATGGCGACTTAGCCAAGCTCCTGTCGAAACCACCCCCAAGCCTAGTTGTCCAGCGGGCAGGGCACGATAATGGCAAGGCATGTCGTCTTGATGCTATGTACCCCAACCAATTCCTTTCCCTCCCACAACACAACTGACACATTCCAGCACTGGCCAGACGATAAGCGAAAGCACCACAGAGAGAGGAGGTGTAAAATGGCATGGTAGCAAGTATATGTGTGTGTCTCGTTACACAATCGCAACCCAGTGCCACTGGGTAAATTCTCGACCAAGCATATCTTCACGAGGTGCACGGGATGGATGGCCTTGATCAATTGATCGCACATATAGATATTTTATCTCTATCGCTGTATCATCTTTATTTGCTTGCGGGATGAATGACCGACCAAACCCCCCCTTACTCTGCCCGCAAATCTCAACGGATGTCTCGCCGTTGAGCGCCTCATGATGCTCATCCAGCTAGCCATGACATGAGGCTTTTGTTGCGCGTAGTGGAGGGAACTTTTTTTTTTTTGGCATGGGGGAGGTTGTAATCATAATGCAGATGAATGGGGTTTAGTTGGGGTTGGCGGGTGAAGCGTGAAGCGAATCGGGTAGTAAGCGATGAGCTTGTCTTGGGGTCTTGGGGTCTTTGGGGTCTTTGGGGTCTTTGGGGGCTTGGGGTGCTTGGCTAGTTAGTTGGAATTGGGATTTCTTGGGTGCATATTATTAGGTACATGTAGTAGTATCTATCTTTTACTAGAAGAGTGACATTTCGAGATTCCTGTTTTGATGATTCTAATTTCTCTTCAATCTCATTGATTATACTGGGGGAAGAAAAAAATAAAGTAAAAAAAAGAAAGAAAGGATGAACCCCCCCCCCCCCCCTCCCCTGGGAAAATCTATAGACGAGGGATTCCGGGAGAGTTCCGAAGTTATGGAACGTCAATTGAAAGCTGGGCGTTTCGGTAGATTTGAGTTGGTTTAGGTAAGTAGGTATTGAAGTTGGGCCTGCATAAAATTTTTGGTTTTACCGTACCCACTGGAAATAATGGGCGATCCTTAAGCTTTGGAGTGACCGAATTTGGTTGGGCTTGGTGAGAGTAGATAGATAGAGCAGAGTAAAAAATCATCCCTGCGCTGCCCTTCAATTCCTCAACCCAGAGAGAGCGCTTCGTCTACCCATCCACAGACAGAACATGCATGGCATCTACAGTGTAAACAGTACAGCAGAAACATTTGAGTACTCTTTCTTAGTATTTGCGATATACACCACACACGCCACTGCCGGAACACGCAGATATTTCTCCCCCCTTTCCCCCTGCCTCCATGTACTAGGCAGAACTACACCTTCCTTGCACAACTGGTTACACTCCCCCGCCACGCCATTGGCCCATCCCCGTAGAATAAAATAAATAAAAAAAAGCCCTACTGAAGAGAGTGTCTACCCCCCCCCCCCCACGTGTGCCAGCCAAGGCGGAAGGCGCCAATAAGACGTCGGGATGCATGCACGTGGGGCTGGGACGAGCTAGAGAGAGAGAGAGAGAGAGAGAAACGGCTACTCTATGCTACACGTGCAGACTCCATGTAGAGGGCGAGTGCAAGTTGTATGTATGGGGGTTGTAGCTGGAGGCGGGGATGAGAAAAGAGCTTGAATTTATGCTTAGCTAGCTTTAGCTGTTTTGGGATAATGGGTCCAGGGTGGGTAATTGGGGAGAGTCATGTAGGTATGGGGGGGGGGGGGGGTGGAGAGTGGTGTATGTATGTGGGATGGGAAGTATATAGGAACTGGGGAAAACCGATGCAGAGATCTTTTTTCTTCTTTTTCCTGTGGATTATGTGTGTACAACAGACAACAGACAGTAGCAGTAGCAGTGCAGCGAAGGATAATTGCAGTCGACAGCTCTAGCTAGAACTGCTAGTCTTTTGAGATCTAGAACTGCGTATAGCAGCACAGTACTAGAAGTGCTGGAATTAACCAATATATATCCACGATCGAAGGGACGGTATCGATAACAAAAATATCCAATATAATATATCCAATCCACACACGCATATTTATATACTTATCATCAGGACATCAAATCAATCAATCGGTCAGTCTGTCTGTCTGTCAGTCAATCAATTGATCATCAATCAATCGGTCATATCATCCCGCCAGTACAGTACAGCCTAGCACAGTACAATAGAGTACATACCACCATTCTATTTGTACATCTATATGCTAGTACCTGTAGCATCGATCCTCACGAACTGTACCACAAACACCAGACCAATTAATATATAGTCCCCCTTGGGACCCAATCTCACTCATACTACTCACAATCTCTCCTCCCCTACCACAACCACAACCACTCAGCACACGCATCCATCATCACCATCAGTCACGATGGGGTTCCTATCAAGGCTGCGTGAGATCTATGACGCCTACTCGCCCTCAGAGAGGAGGAATATCCTAATCTACATCCTCGGAATTATGTTCTATAAGCTCGGGCTCGAGGCCTTCAACGGCTCCATCGTTACGTTGGCTACTGATCGTTTCGCCGGTGGTTCAACATATAAGAAGCTTGGTATCTTGCAGGGTCTTAACCAAGCCTTCCAGGTATGCCCGCCTTTTTTCCTTTCCGAATTCTTTACTTTTAATTCCCTCCATTCGTTCCTTCTCCCCTTCGCTCCTAAACGTAGTCAGCATATTAAATTGCATGCTAATTGGTAATGGTAAATGTGAATAAATAATAGTGTGTGGGTTCCATCTTGATCGCTCCGCTCATTAAGCGCTTCCCTACCCGCTCGGTCCTCGCCGCCGCCGTCATGTTCTTTGGTCTTCTTACAGCCATCCTCCTCATTGTTGACGCCTCCACCGGCGGACGCATGAAGCAGAAAGGCGAGAAGAAGCCCAATTACGGTGAATGGAACCCGAATGCTCTCTTCCCCGTCTACTGTGTAAGCTCCGCTTCTTCCTCCTCCCCACGCCCTCTTTATCTCCACAACTAACTCTCATCCTCCATAGGCATCTGGTATCGCCTATGGAATGGTCGAGCTCATCCGTCGTGTTATCCCCCGTGACATTGTCGGTGGAGACGTCAACAAGCTTCGTCGTATGGATGCCACCGTCCACATTTTCTACGAGGTTGCAGGTACCGGTGGAGCTTTCGCGACCACTTACTTGGTCATTCGTCTCGGAAACAACTACTCGTTCATTGTGACGCCAATCTTCTTCACCTGCGCATGCATCATCTGGAGCTTCATCAGCGCCCTCGAGTTCAAGTCCGACCACGAGTATGAGAGGAGCAACTACTTGATGCAGGTCTGGCACGGCGCCAAATACTTTGGAGAGTCCGTCTACCGCGGTGCGGTCATCATCTTCTCGGAGCGCAAGTTCATGTGGCTGCCGCTTGGGTTTGTTCCCCCTCAATCGTTTTTACCCCCGAGGGGGGGGTAAAAACAGGCGAAATTATCATTACCACTGACACATGAGTGTAATGTAGATACTCGATCGCACTCTACGGCCATAGATACCTCGAATCAGGGATCGCACCCCTCATCGCAAAACAGGTCTTCAAGGTCTCCGCTTACTCCCAGATTCTCGTTGGCGGTTCCAACTTTGGTGAGCTGCTTGGTGCCCTTAGCGTCTTCTTCCTCAATGACTTTGTCCCCACGCCCATCCCATGGCTCAGGGCCGATTCTCTGTTGCTGCTCATTGTTTGGGTCGTCCCCCACTACTACCCACCAGCGAACAATGTCAACTACGCCTGGACCCTCGCGGCCATATTCATGCCGATCTCGTTTGGATGGGCTGCCGGTGATGTGTCCTTGGCTGCCTATATCCAAGCGTGTCTGGCTAGGAGGGAGAGCGAAAGCAGGCACGTCTCTGCGCTCGGTGCCGTCATGGTATGTATCACCCCCCTCCCGACCACCCCTTAGAATAAAAATTAACACACACGCAGGCTTTCCTGTACTCCACCTACATTATCATCTACGCCATCCTCTCCTCTACCCTCGGCCGCTACATTGACAGCTCTATCAAGAAGACCGGCGATGCGCATGAGGCCCTCTTCAACATTGCCGGTATCCAGTTCACTGTGCTCGCCGCCATCCTCTTTGCCGCAACCCTTATTCCGCGCGGCGCACTCAGCATCAACCCGGACCTCCTCAACGACGAGTGTCTCGAGGGCGATATCCCCGCCGACGCAAAGACTCTGGATGAGGATGAGATCAAGATGGATAGCTTTACGAGGGGCACAGAGGGCGTCGAGCTGCCGGTCGATGCCGTGATCAAGTCGTAGGTGCGCGTGGTTGCGCGGGGGAGGTAATGAATGGGTTTTAGTTGTAACGTAATGTGTTGGATGGCAAGTATGGGTGTGGGGACCGGAACATGGGAGAACTCTGTATTCAATTCTATTTATTCTTATTTTTTTCTTTCTCTTTTTCTTTTCTTTTACTTTGTTCTTCTGGGTGGTGGCTGTCTCCTTTGTGTGTGCTGCGCTTCGACGTTGACGTTGGGTCACGACATGACATCTGCATGGCATGGAGTGGTGGGTTAGATAAATGCATACTTGTGTAGCTTGGACGTACGTACAGCAACATGTAGGTACCAGAACAATCTAATCAACCATTTCCGTGCATCTGTGCTGTGATGAATGTTTACATGGCTCTATTGGCCGAGCGGTTAGTATACAAGCGTGCAAGTAACAGACTCGGGACTATGTAGGGTCAGGAGGATAGTATTAGTGATCATCGTATTGTATTGTGGAATATCGGTGATGTAGGGTAGGATGATAGTATTAGTGATCATCGTATTGTATTGTGGAATATCGATGATGGAGCGAGTGATACAGGGTGATGAAATAATAAACAGGATGGATATACAAGGTGGATACATGCAGTACAGGTACTTGATAGTTAAACCCCCCTCGACTGTTAAACAAGTATTAACTCTCTCTCTATTCTGGTTAGTCGGCCACTTGTCTGGTTTCTTCACAACCAATCATTACCACACAACCTTTTTAAATCCCCGGCTTATCCACCACCGCCGGCCCCTCATCATTCCACAAGCCCACGCCCCTCCACTCCTCCCTCCCCTTGAGCAGCTTCTCATTGCGGTACCACCCCGCCCAAGCATACCACCCGTCGACACGGGCCCACCCCCTCCAGAGCGCCTCCATCCACGCCACCACCTCGCGCCACCCGCCGCCCCACGGCCACGCCACAAGCACCTCCGCATAGACGCCGCGGACGAGACGCTCGCAGTAGGCCCACAGCAGGCGGCACTGGGCGGGCTGCAGCGGGCGCAGGTCCTCGCGGAAGAAGATGAGCGCCGACGTCAGCGCCGGGTGCTGCAGAAGGTTGCTGGAGAAGTAGCCAAAGAGGAAGGAGGCAAAGTCGAGTGGCAGGTGGGCGCTGGTTGTGGTTGTGGTGGTGGTGGTGGTGGTGGTGGGCGTGCGCGTGCGCGTGTGTGTGTAGTGGATGCGGAGGCTGCGGCCTGGGGGGAAGAGCGGGGAGATGAAGGGGAGTGGGGGGGAGAAGGTGCCTGGGTGTAGGGCGGAGGTGGGGAGGGTGTGGGGGTGAAAGGTGAACTTTGGGCGGGCGGGGGTGGGGGTGCGGCGGACGAGGACGGCATGGATTGTTTTGGGGGGGTCCATGGCTATAGTGGGTGATATTATTACTCTACACATACAGTTACGGTAAGGGTGCATGCAGAGTGATGAGGAGGAGGAGTGAGGGGCGTGTGAGGGATCATGATACTGTCTTGTTTGCTAATAATTGGGGACAGGGCAGGCAGGCAGGGCAGGACAGGGCAGGACAGGTGGCAGTGGACACGGTGATGATTGAGAAGCCACGAGGGGGAGGGAGAAGTGGAGGGGGAAGGGAGGGAGGTAAGGGGAAGGGGAAGGGGAAGGGGAGGGGGAAGACAAAGGGGAAAGAAGAGTACATAGAAACATCGTGAAGTCTCTCTCTCTATTCTAGCCTTAGAGCACACGAGCACACGAGCACACTCCACATGGGGAGTGGAGTGTGTAGAGAAGAGCAGTTACATGTAGTGAAGAGTAGAACGCATATCACTGGGCGACTGCCATACCGGGCACTGTTTCACCTCCAACAAGTTTTCCTGCAGTAGACAGACAATTACGGTATTCTGATGGAGTGTCAACAATCGGTTGTTGATTGGATGGATGGAGAAGAAGAGGGCATACGTCATCACAGTCCTGACGTAACAACCAAGGGAAGGGAAGGGAAGGGAAGGGAAGGGAAGGGAAGGAAAGCAACAAGTTCAACATCCATTCAGTGATAAAGAATGAATACATGTACCTACAGAGGAAGGTACCAGGCAAGGTACAATAAATACAATACCATGTATGAGTGTCAGAGTATGTACATACCTTGATAGACGCTGAGGCAAGGAGCTCTTCTCTACCAAGTACCTAACCTAGATACACTCCTAGATGGCCGGGATGCCCCAGGCGATGATCTGCTGGCACGACAGAGGCAACCGTCACGTCACTCCATCCCAGGAAGGAGGAAGTTGGCTGGTGATTGGATGGAATTGGAATACTTGATGAAAACTTGGTTGTGGGAGGGTGGTGGTGAAGGCCTTGTTTTGGGGATTGATGGAAGGGGGGGAGAGATCGATGGGAGGATATAAGGATTGAACTTGTCCTGGTAGAGTATAGAATAGTAGAGCAGAGCAGAGCAGGCAGACTAATTAATATCCCCTACAATCAACGTTCCCTTCTCGGTGCCTCAATCGAGTTTGGACACCCCCCTCAAATCCATCTTTTATAAAAATAATACACTACACACCGCAGCCATGCTCGCAGGAACCGCCTTCTTCCTCCTCCGCGTCTTCCAGATCATCACCCTCATCCCCATCTGGGGCATCCTAGCCTACTTCGTGCACCAGTACGACGAGGCCGACACCGTGGCCCCCGACACAATCCTCTGCCTCTTTGTGGTGTCGCTGCTGGCAACCGTGTGGGCGCTCGCCACCCTGTTCCTCTTCCACCGCGGCCGCTTCACCGACCTCTGGGTGGCCGTGGTGGACCTGTGCTTCTTTGGCGTGCTGATTGCCGGCGTGGTCCTGCTGGGCCGTGTGGCCGAGAACACGGACTGCATCAACAGCTGGGTCGGGAACGGGAATGGCTACTTCAACTACGGCTTCACGTGGAACCGCACGTGTAGCATGTACAAGGCGGCGTGGGCGCTGGGGATCCTCAACGTCCTGCTGTTCTTCTTTTCGGCCGTGGTGGCGGCGATGATCTGGCGGCGGGGGAGGAGCGCGGTGGTCGAGAGGCGGGGGAGGTACTGGTAGTGTGCTTTTAATGGATCATTCTTTATGATTGTTCTTTTAATGATTATTGGGGGAGGTACTGGTAGTGTGCTTTTAATGGATCATTCTTTTATGATTTTAATGATTATTGGTGGAAGCGTTCTTTTATGAGTGTACTTGTTAATGATGTGGAAGCGTTCCTTTGATTGTTGGAAGCGTTCTTTTGGTGATTGTTGGAAGCGTTCTTTAATGATTGTTCTTTTATTGTGTTTCCCTCTTTTCTTCCCGTCTTATGATTGCCTCTAATGAACTACACGACTTCAAATAAACAACGAACCTATCTTTATATTTAAGCTTGTTTGCAACTGCCAGATGGGGGATACACCCGTTAGAAACCTCACGGGGGTACGGTCAATTCCAAGGTTTTGTATGGAAACCAAGAGAGGTAGTCGATCAACGTACTACCATACATCACTTTGGCGTATATCTAAGATTGACCATACCCCGTGCTGACCACACCCCGTGAGGTTGTCTATCCACATAAGAACCACAAAGGACAGGGACAATTTGTATGGAGAATTGCCTTGGCCACACTCATATTTTCAAATTTCGAGTTCAAATTTCGAGCTCTTGGCGGGCTATCCAGTCGCCAAGAACTAAATATCCAGACTCAGGAGTAGTTGGCCAGTATCTACGCTCTATTTTCAGGTTCTTATGAGGAGGCAATCCTAGCGTCAAACTGGTCTCGTCGAAACCCTAGCCCATGGTTCGTGTAAAGGTTGTGTGGGGCCGTAGCAGGGATTTAATATAGAATCTGTTCTACTGACCTGGAACCTCAGACAGCCAGTCTCGGTCATCACCTATCACTCGGACAGCCTGTGGATCGGATATACTTGCGTTTTTGAACACTACATATTTAATGTTGCATGCACCCGAAAAACCGCCGAGTCTACATCATGTAATACCGCATTAACTGGCGAGAGCACTTAGAGGTTGAAATAAGAGGTGGCGAAGAACCCCGCAAGTCCAATCCCCAAATGAGCAAAGAAAAGCGAGAGAATTCCGCTAACGAGTAGCGGAAACTGCTGTTCACTGCTATCCTCAGTAATATCCTTTTTCGCCACACTTTGTATGGACGTCTATGTGCAATTCTCGCTCTCGCCAGTCAATGCGGTAGCAGTTGTGTCCAGAAGCGCTATGAAGTTGCGAATATTTCCCACCCACTGCGCATGCAGCCATATCTGTTAGTGAATCGTGTCATGGGAGCTTAGCGGAGACACGGTTTGTAAGGGGTGGCGTGCCAAATAGGGAGGCGGTCACGTCACGGGCCTTTTAAGTAAAGGACCATACCAGCATCTACTGGCCGCGGCCGGATAGCAGGTATGGTATTTTCTATGCCACTCCATGGTAGCAAAAGTGCAACCGTGCGAGCATATTGGCTCATGCCGAACTAGCATGGATATATAGTAGGTTATCTTTTTTTCGCCGATCTTTCTTCCCTGCCAACGGCGGTGGCTTAAAAGGTCTAATAATTAAGAACGCTTTGTCTATCCAATCAGGATTGGCCCCTGGCTAGATCTGGGTGGGTTTAATAGGCCATGGTATATACATATATACCCCAAGGTTTCTTGGGCTAACAAGGCCGGGCAGTATGTACAGCGGTGGGTAATAAGTGATGGAACACAATGATGCCTGTTTGGTAAAACGCCACCAACATTTGGTGTTTGTACCCTCAGGGCGTTCCATCACTCATTACCTGTCGCTGTACATCCGCGGGAAAGAGGTGAAGATAAAAATGAAAAGAAGTAATATAACTAAACAAAATACAGAGTAGATACTATGGCCTCTAAACTATATCCATCGCTTTTTATGGTCTTCTAGTCCTTTGCTGCTGCTGCAATTCTCTTTGGCATGCTGTCAATGATTTTATATACATTTCCCCCAATCCGGCCTTCCCTAGCTTGGGCTTCAATAGCCTTTATACTTCCATTCAGAGTAGCCTCTACACACTTTCCAGACCTGTCAAAAGGCATGGCTACGGACTCGTGGGGCTGTATTGCAGGTCTGGGGATGTCAAGTTGGAGTACCCGTTGTCACGACCACTAGTGTCCACAGGCTTGCCCTACCATTAAAGGGCTCCGGCAAATGCCAAGGGAACCCGCCCAGAACAATTTTTGTGTGGAAAATCCGGCAAGACCAAGAAATCTGGGAGCCCGACTAGGTGACTTTTGTAGTGTAGGGAGGTAAACCAAAGAGGAATGGCGATAGCCAAATACATTTGCTTACACCTCTTAGTTTTGTTGCATTAGATATCATTTTGTAGGGATTGGAGACACCCCTACCCTCTGAACTCGACACCCAGCAGAAAAGGTTCACGGTTTTCCGCTTTTCTACTTCTATCGTGGTTACAGCAGAATTTGCAGGGGATTTGAGGTTTGCCGGAACCCTTGGTTTGGCCAACAACCTCTGAATCTAGATATCTAGTTCTTGGCGATAGTTTCTATGTGAAAATCCCGCCAAGGACTCAAAATTTGTGTTCAAAGTTTGAAAAACAGGGATTAGCCAAATCACTCTATTAGGCTCTCATTTGTTCATCTTCTCGGTGCTTGCAGCTAATAAAGCTGTCTTTTGCTGTAAGGTAGACCCTCCAGCGGCGGAAGACACTTTAAATGGCGATCCAGAAATTTCCTGAATGCATATATGCGCCTACCTATTCATCGAGTCCCGGGTTCAGTGTCCGTCGTTTGGTTTAGTGCACTATCCTCTAGCTACTAGGTAGTAAACAGAGTTAGCTCAGCGAATAAAACGGCGGGCAGTACGAGTGGAAGCGAAAGGGTGGCGGGTATGAAAGCGGGGATGTGGCCTCGGGGGCCCGGGGGTCTCTGTATACAGTGCAGGTATGTTGGTGATATGTAACTTCACCTACGGTTTCACTGCCGGTAGTTCGCGCGAGGTCAAACTCATTAGCGCTCACTACTGCCGAGTTGGTTCCCCGCTCTCATAAATAGTAATGACTGAACTGGCCGGGCGGGTAGACTCGGGGGTCTTTCGCAGATGTGCGGGAGAGCGTGGTGCAAGATGGCGGTGTAATAGGGGAGGGGAAGGGTGGGGGGAGCATGATGCATGGGGTGTGTGCCAGTTTAAACATTCAAAAAGTAGGATATTTACACAGGCCTTGTACCGTAGCTGGTCACTCGCACAACACAAAGCGTTTGGGTTATATCCAACAGGCACAGGCGAGATTTGGTTACTTGTTGTTGACTCATGGACTTACAGAAAGAGGGTGACTCCGTGCCGGCGGTAACCTGCAGCCTGCCTTCGGTGCATTTGAATCATGCAACATCACTCGGTTTCCAGTCTCAGATGGATGTGAGGTGCCAAGGTGGCCCTCATTAGGTGCCGCGTCCTTGGGATTCCCAGTTAGATGTGTGCTCAGGGTGGCGCGAAGAGACGAAGAGGTAGATAAAGCCAGCACCCGAGTTCCCACTACATGTAGTGACTCGATCCATCGATCCCTTTATTAGCTCCGCGGTCTGGCAATAGGTGAAGCTTGTATACCTGATTTCCTCCTTCGTAACACAACGCCCTTTCCCTAAGCAGCAGCGGACCTGCAGCGCACTTCACACCCACTCACGATAACCATTAATATCAATTCCACTGTATACGGGTAGGTTTAAACTTCTTCTTTTGTCCTTCTTCGTACCTTTTCAATTGCTGATAGGCCATACCTGCTATTACAGACCGCAGTTGTATGTCCTGGGCGCGTGAGACATTTGCGAAATCTCTCTCATGCATTAGCCATTTCACAAGTAATTTCAAGACTGCGGACATATTTCACAGCAAAAGTTGAAGATCACATGACTTTCATGCATGAGAGAGATTTCGCAAATGTCTCACATACCATTTCCACCATACCCCATTCCACGACAAATATAGTTCACCTCCAGGCATCACCGTCAGGTGGTCTACTACAAGATGTCTAGCCGAAATAATATATAGTGCGCTACTGTTCCGGATGTATAGCTCGGCGGTGTTAACTGTCAGCACCTACGCGCGCTCTCCGACTGCTTAATTTCGTCGCTGTGTTCCAAGCTGAGGTCGCTGATGGTACCCCCAGACGCACGAACCCTCTCGAGGGTCTCATCTATTGGTGTCCGCTCATCAGTGCGCCGGACAGCTTGAGACGGAAAGCTCCCCGTTGATTCTGGCAAAGTGGGCCCTTATCAACAGCATAGAGGGTTGGTTATATTATCGTGAGTACTAAGGGGCATTAATATTGGTACATATTTAGGGATTTAGAGGAACATATACATTGATTGGAGTCTCACATCAAGGCGAGTGACCTGTGGTGACAGAAAGCATTGTCGGGTTACGGTAACCCTAGTAAGCCCCATAACTGCTGGAGTTTTTCATACCATAACATAGAGATCCATCCCTTGGATGGATGAAACTCTCAAACTCGCGACATTTCTCTTCCAGCTACTTCTAGCCATCTGTGGTAGCTGTCGTTGGGCCCCCGTTGGCTCTATTTTTTATATCACACGTAAAAAAAATAAAAACATTTGCTAAGTGCGAATTTGAGAACCTCATCCGTCCAAGGGATAGAAGAAATGGTGAGGTTTAAGCTAGCGGGTTACTGATGCGTGGAATCCTGCAAGGGAACACGTCAGAGGAGAGTAACTTGCATGGAAGAACGCTCTGATTACAATACATACCGTTGAGAAGCCCCATGGAAGCCACCCACTCTATCATGGTCCGCGGGATAAAAGGCCGGTTTCTCGTTCGATAGATAGACATAGTTGCTACTCGCTTAAAATCAACCATTCAGATAATCGCAAGGTCTTACTCTAGAGTTCTCTAGAAGCACACTTGTACAAATAGACGAGGGGTACATACTGTTACGGAGGAGTAGGAGATCTGGTGGGGGTTGGACTTATGATTAATGATTAGGGTTAAGGGGTTACGTACTATGTATTGTATTGTAGAGGTCAGGCTCGCACGGACTAATCATTCGTATTTCGTGGTGCTGTTGTTAGTCAGAGACTCTAGGGTACATACATGTATTATATGCAATCTACTCTAAAGTATAGTACTTGCATGTATTATACTCTCTCTCTCTCTTCCTAGTTGATCGGGGTTCTTCCCTTTTTTTTTACGTACATACATCTTTCAGGGGCATTAGTCAATCAACTACATGTAGTTAACTATACGAGTCGAGAGTATGATCGTCAGGTACATAGATCCATTCACCCGAAATAAGTCGGTTGTTTCCTAGATCAAGCGGTAGCTATGGGAAACCAGAATTGGGGATTGAGCATAAGGTGAATTAGTTTGCGAACCCCACCTTGATCAACGCCCAGAAAATCGTACCCTATGCATGTGCAGCTTTGCTCGCTCGTCATTAGCTAAAAAAGCACATCGACTAACCTCTGTCTCACTAATGAGGATTTTGAATGTTTGCCGGGCCTAGGCGGATAGTGGTGGGCTAAGGCGTTGATTGAGGTTGTACTCGACGTTAACTGGCGCTGGCTGGATAAACCTCTAGGGACCGGATGATCCGGAGGCGCCACTAGGGCGGTAGCAAAAAAAGAAAAAGATGGGTGCTAAAAGCCGAGTAAAATACCCATATATATACTGTTAAATATCATGGGATGTGCACCCCGGTGCGCCTCAATCGCTCATGACCATTCAACAAGAACAGGTTTCTGGAGATGGAAGTCTTGGAATTGCTCTTTGATCGACGATATTACTTAACCTTTCACCGTATTGCCGTATTCTGGGGATAGAAATCTTACTAAACTAATCATGTACACACCGGTACAGCTGTGGGTAAGATTATTGTAGAAACAAGGGGTCTAAAAACAGGGTTTAGATAGCGGGCAGACCAATAGAACTTTTCTCATGCTTATACAATAATCCTACCCATAGCCGTAAGAAAATCAAACTCGGTGTCAAGGCCAGATTGCGCATGTCTTAGCTAGCGCTGAGAAAGAGGTTTATGCAAGGGTTTGCTCTTCTTTACCCCGTCGAGTATCATCGGAGTATGCATACGTAGAAGTAAGGATTTATGCCCAGTGTACTTTGTGTGTGGTCGATATCGATTGTGATTGCTACTATGTAGTACCACTTCCATTATACCTGCTACTATTGTCTCAGCATGCATCATTTGAAGTTCCACACGCCTTATTGATATTGGCTGAGACACCCATTATGCTGATTAACTTGATGATAGCAAGTCAAACACGGGTGAATACTCCATGCAAACAAGCCTTTCATCGAGATCTGGACTCTTTGGTAGCGTGATATGATACCCTTCACAAAAATGCGCCCGCGGTATACATATATATCTATTTTTCGGTGCTGTGGTGTGACGAGGCTCAGTAAACCCATGCTGTAAGTGTCGAGGAAAGTGCAGAAACACATGGTCATAGCCTTTTCCGCCCCCAAGAAATCATCCGTAGAGCTCTGGTTGGTTGGAGGCGAGCGGGCCTGTCTTGGACTTCCCAGTTAGGCCCTGTACGCGACCTTCAGGAACCTGGAAGACTTTTGGAAAGGTCTCTAGTTGGACCCACACCGGCGATAATGCCGTACCGAAGTTTCCAGTTATTGATTGCATGATATCAAGGATATACTTAAATGTACCATGGTTATGGCTCTCGAGACGGAACTCTTTGCGAGTTTAGTGTTTCAAGAGGTATATTAACATTTGTCGATTTTAATTTTGTCATATAGGTATTGTGATCGAACTTCCAGATGTATTCTCAGAGGATGAATTTACTGACTATAGAACACTGGAGAAGGGAATCTGGGACGGTGGAGGGTGGAGTAAGGTAGAGTAGAGTAGAGTAGAGTACAGTAACTACATTATGCCACAGATGATTGGGTCATAGCACCATACCGCGCCTGCACGCTTTCGGGAACTCACGCACCCATGGCGCAATAAAATATTAGATGCAGCTGGAACAAATACATGTATCCGTCGACTTTGCTTTTTTCGGGGAGAGAAGGACACTGAAGACATGCATGTATCTCCACAATTTCCATATCTCTAGTATCCCCCTTGCTCTAAAAAATACGAATAGGATTCGTAGGTACACCTATCTAGAGTAGAGTACCTACAGCATTCATGACACAGCTAACTACATGTACATGTACATGTGCTAGACATGGGCAGAAATAGTACTAGTTACAGTATACACACATGTAGTTATGTAAGTCTCATATACCTTACGCTTTTTTCTACGTTGACACTTGCGGCGGACAGGTTAGCCTGGGTTCATCTTCACCATCACCCTTACTTACAGGGATGGGCCCCAGGGTTACCACTAAGAACTACTTGCACTTACTACCTACTACTAATGGCCACTCTCTCCCTCCCACACACCTTCTTTTATCCTTCTCCCCATAAAATCAAGAGGTTTTTCCATATATTACTGTCGAGATCCTCCCTCCGTACCCCAACCCCACCTCCCTAGTGCCAGAAATATCAGCAAGGAGTTTAAAGTAGCATCAATTTCCAGCTTCCTGTGCTTACTTGCTTCTCATCCCAGCCCTGGTGGTACTCAGTCGTCAATCAATCAATCAATCAATTCCTTTTGACGTGTCTTATAATAATGAGGGTGTGTAGAAGTGCATCTTACTCGAGCTTTATTAATTAGTAACAAGTTAACATTCATAAAAATAGGGATGAATGGGTGTGTCCTCAGAATAGTTTGCTGAGGATATAGGAAAGAGAGGGTACTACCAACTACCACAAGGCACTACTACTACCCACTAAAGGTTGCACCTACAGTTTAAAGAACAGCAACAATGCTATCCCAAGAAAACATTTCATCGATAGTAGCCACCTATGTCTGCACATTTCTGTCCGCCATCCTGATACTTACCCGCCTCCTCTTCCGCTTCCACCGCGGCGAAAGGATGTACACAGACGACACATGGATGGGAATATCGTTAGGCCCATTACTAGTCAGATTGGGGATAATACACGTTGTGCTGGTCTATGGGACAAATAATATCGACTTTTCAAAGATAAATTTAATGGGGATGACTGAGGAGGAAGTTCATAGGAGGATCGTGGGTAGCAAGTTGATCTTGGCTAGTAGAATATTTTACGCTGGATTGTGAGTTTTCTGGGTTTTGAGAGAAAGGAATCGGCGGTGACAGATAGGCTAATTGGAAGGGAGGTGAAGCTTATGGTGTATGAAAGTGTGCATCTTGGGATTCTATGAGCGCCTGACTGCGAGAGCAAAACCGTATGGACTGCTTATCGATATTACTTACTTGATCTGTGGGATCACTTTCATTGCGGTAATACTTGGTACCGTACTTGAGTGCCGCCCCTTTCCTGTATACTGTAAGTATTCTCCAATCTTGTTAGTTGAAAATACTCGTGCTAACCTGTAGTAGGGCAAATGTCGCCAAATCCTGGAGGTGAGAAAGTTTTAAGGCTGCTTTTTTCTTTTCTTTTTTCTCCAGTTACTGATAAAAGCTTTAGAGTGTGTCAAGGCGGTCGCACAGCTGTTCACTATGGCAACCTTCAATATATTGACCGATGCATTGCTTATCCTCATCCCTCTACCCATGGTCTTCAAATCTCGACTTCCCCTCATCCGTAAAATACAACTCCTCATTCTCTTCGGCCTCGGCTTTTTCGTCATGGCCGTCACAATAGTTCGTTTACCCGTTATCATTGGCGACCAGTCCGTTCAGAAAGCGCGCACACTCTGGGCATCAATTGAGTGCCTCGTAGCCTGCGTGGTCGCAAACGCCCCCGTTCTCAACTCGTTTATACAAAAAGTGCGTAAACATACGGCCAGTGAGCATGAACAATATCAGCTCAACTCCTCATATGCAAGGCGACGGCGTATGCCTGTGACTGGCCAGGATAGCGTTGGGTCTTTGACAAGAAATGATGAAATGGTTTCTGTGATTGAGGTTAGTCCCGCTGCTAGCCCCAGTATATGTACCCGGCCACCGTCACTAACGTTAGCCTGATATCGCAGACTCGGACAGAGGTGGTCCAGAAGATCGATATCGACCTCGATGAGTCCCTCAGCCGGTCAAGGTCGAAAAAATCCCCGTGGCGGGGCGACTTCCTGGGGACACAGATCTGGACAGAGACTGAGAGTGATACAGAGAATCTGTATACCTTCCCACCAAAAGCGGCGATAAAGACGGATAGGTCGGGGTCTGTCTAATTGATTTGATTTGATTTGTTTTTGTTCTTTTTTTTTTTTTTTTACATTGGTTATAGGCGTTTGGGGGATTATATACATATACTGGCATGGGATACATGTAGAAAACGGTGGGGCTAAGCTTTTATTTTATATTTTGGAGGATATACATGGAAGATGTTTATATATTTATATATTTTATTGGATGTACCTACATGTATGTACTAGTCTGGGTGCTTAGCTATGTAAAGTACATGGATGCATGGGACACATTGGTATATTTTCTTTTTCTTAGTTATAATTCATGAAGATCAAAGGAAAGACCGGGGAATCCCTTGCTGGAATATCAAGGCTGAGAAATAAACCTTACTCGACCTTCGCTTAAGCACCACTACGGGTGTGGGGCCGGGACGCTGACTGAGCTACATACATGTATTCAGAGAAAATCGTATATATGTAGGTACATGTAAGGGGTCAGTCAATCGCAGATGCATGCACCCCGCCGTCTGAAGATGCACCGGCTTCTACATGCTAGCTATCAAGCCAGGCAAATTAGTTTTGAATCGAGCCAAACCAGCCGAGTGATGGCCCATGAATGGAAATGTTGGAATGGTTGATTGATCGATAATTCATGCATGCGTGGGAGTGTTGGAACCTTTTAAGGCTATTTCTAAATATAACGTGAAACAAAGTACTCATTCGTTCGAGTTTAAGACAGAGGGAGACAGTTTAGTGTTTCATGGATTACTTATGTAGGTGTGGAGATGGGTTCAGATGTATAGGTGGGGGATGTTGTATGGAATTATGTTAATGAGGGTGTCTTTTTGGCGGGTGCGGTTGGTACAGATGAATTCGTGAAGTTTATATTCCTCTTTTTTTTTTAGAAAAGGAGTTGTGTGGCGCGTATTCGCTATAGGTTAAAGGTGCAGGGGGCACAGATACAGCATCATTCGGGGGGCATTTCCCTTAATGCCAGAGGGGAGCCGGTCTTAGTGATATATGAACTGTACAAAGTATTTATATATTATACCGTACGTATCTTGATCTAAAGTCTAAATTATGGCCTCTAATAAGTGGCAATCCCGCTCCAGATCTGCTCACTCAGCGTAGCATTCTCCTTCACCACTTCTGCAATCGCTGGGATCTCATGCTTCAGCAGGTCGCTCACCATCCTGCCAAAAACGATAGACCCAGGAACATTCAAGTGGGTTGCGTCGCCATCTTTTAGCGCTAACCTGAGAGAAGCGGGCTGGCCAATCTCCTCGAGGTAGTGGACTGAGTTTTTCCACAGGTCGATATAGTGGGTTTCAGTCTCTTCGGCGATCTCAATGGTGTATCCAGCCCATGGACCGAGGGTGTCATTGATGGTCCCGTTGGCATAATAGTTGCGGCGGGAGAGAGAGGTTACGAGAACCTTTGTGATGTTAGTTTGGGAGTGGATAGTTGGGACTCAATGTTAGTGGTTTACTTACAGGTTCACCATTCCTCTCCTTGACATCGGCTACCATCCTGCGGAGGTTTGTTTTGAAAGTTTCGGTGTAGTCTGCCAGCTTCATATCATTATGTCCAAACTAGAGCAGCACCGCGGTAACGTTAATAACATGCTCTATGAGAGTATAGTAATAGCGGGACATACTTGGATCGTAACATAAACGGTACTGTTGCCGGCATACGCCTCTACTTTCCCCAAAACCGTCGCCCAGTCGCCTCCCGATATGAACGAGCTCGTTGTAGCACCATTGTGTCCATAGTTTATGGCGAAACTTGGCTCCTTGAGTGTGAAGTTCTTGAACCCATCACCCCAACCTATACGCGTTGTTAAATCTCTTTCAAACTAGATATAGGCTGGTGGATAATGAGCGACATACCTCCGCCATTGGCAGCTTGTGTAGCCGTCGTGGAATCTCCTGCCAAAAGGAACACCGAGGGCTTCTCAGCAGCCTTCTTGTGCTTGGCTGGGACAGCAGCTACAAGTTGAAACGAAACACCGAGGAGGGAGAGGAGAACCGAGACCTTCATTATGGCGAGATTTCAGAAGATAGTGGGGCTGTGAATGGAATTAACGGGTGGGAAGGAGGAGACGGAAGTTAATTTATATTCTGTCTGTCCAATAACTCACACGCGTCCTAAACTTCCATTCAGTACCGTAGATTCAGCCTTTTACTTCCCGGATGAAGGCCAGAGGATAATAATAATTAATATCAAGCATATCAGTTCTTGTTTTGTTCCGTTGTAGCTCTGGGGGCTAATTTCCCCCAGTATTTTGGGTATATATGCAACTCGGTGGGATGGAATAAAGATTTCCGTCTGGGGCTAAATGCTTAGCCCTTTCCCCACATTCTTGGTGTGTTCTACCGGGGTGATGGTTCGGAATAATGCGAACCGAAAACCGGGCATCTCGGGAGTCGGTTGGGCGGAGGTGGCAATGCTCAGTATGCGGACCTACATGTTTTGGGTACTTTATTGGAGACAATATATAATAAAAATACAAGGTGGGACATATATCCTGAAAACTCCTATCTTAACTCTCCAACCTACATGTATATAACTATCGCAGACATCACCGTATATATAGGGTATGCAGATCGGTGGTGAAGTGTAGCTAAGTGAAGGTGGCGGAGTTTAGTACTCGGTTAGGATATTTCATAATGTCCTTAGGAGCCGAACAGGTGTTAGGTATTTACATACATGTTAAGGGTTACAAGTGATGAATTAAACAAAACAAAAACGACATCCTGAGTCCATCTTGCCTGCCAAGTCGCAAGTGATAATCCATGATGCAACAAGTACGCCCCTTTGCCGCTCGGTCCCGCATGGTCAATACATGTGTTGGGGGGTCTTCCTCTGTAGTCCTAGTATCAAGGGGGATAGCCATTCATTGATTCAATTCTTTTCTAGAGGTCTTTTCGTACCAAGGAGGGGGAAGATGGTAGTATAGTATTCGTTTACCATCATAAGAACCAAAGAGTGCGGTTGCCCAGGGCAAGGACAATTTGTGTGGACTGGCGATGATCCCTCCCCTGTACTTTCATGATCAGTCACTTGCATTTTCTAGTTCTTTTCGTGGTAAACGATGCTGGGCGTAAGCTAAACTTCCTGCTTTGTTTATAATTACGTGCCTGTGCATCGCGACAAAGTCTGGAGGCGAGACTATCAGACTATCATCTAAGTACATACTCTCGCACCTTATCACAGCGTGTCAATATTAATTTACAGAGGTGCGTCATTATTTACCCCCTTCTTTGAAAAAACATTTCAGTCTGATACTAGACATACATGTACTCTACCTTTCAATTGTCTGAGAACCGGTCACTTCATGAAGTACCACTTATGTATATCACTCGGATCCTACTTAATTTAGGAGAATACCCACAAGCGCCCATGGTCGAGGTCTAACAGCAGGAGTTGAAAGGGACCCTGATCACAGATTATAATTGGGAGTGAGATACTTACGTATATATGACAGAATACTGCTCCTCTAAAATTACCATCATCTTGAAATTAAGACACTGGCTCTAACTCGAGCTCGGTCCTGATATTATAGCATGCCCGGCCCCTATTCAGACCCTCTTTGAATAAATGCAAGTATTCACTGATCTAGTAATCTACTAGTCCTCTTTCTTCTCTTCCTCCCTTGAGCTGATTTCGCGGGAACCCGCTGTCACTGATCCAGGTTCAAGGATTTTGTATCGATATATCCCTAACCCTGTAAGGACTAATATTGGAGTTCGCAGACTTCTCCGACTTCTCCTTTTTTTTTGTGTGCGCGTAGGCTAGAGAATAGTGTCCGAGATTTAATTTGTGGGGTGTGAGACATTATGTGAGGGAGCTCCACAAATTCGGTACCTACAGCCGACATACAGATTAATAAGGGGTGGGGGGGTGTACTCTAGCGAGAATGTGGTTTTTTAAGCTTATTTGCGCATATGATCCAAGCATTGTGGGGTAAGATATCTGAAGGCAAGTAGAAGTTCGTTTTGATTTCCGTTTTCAGTTTACAGAAAGTTATAATTATATAGAGAGCCATTATAATAATCCGACATGAACATATACCCAGTGTTCATTCCCAAGCATTAATTAAGTAGTCCTCCTACTAACCCATAAAGTACTCCCCCAATCCAATAACACAGACTAAACGGGCCCAGAGGAAGGCCCAGCAGGTCCACAGACATCTACCCGCGGGTTTGAGACTCCGCAAGCCTCCGCACACATCTTCCTGTTATTGTTCTGACAGATGCACGATTCCGGGTATGATTGTGTGCAGAACAAATTGTTGACGCAGCCATCGTAGGTTCCCGTTGGGCATCCGCCCGAAGACGCTGGCGGAGATGTAGCAGGCGCGGAGGGGCAGGCCTCACCGATTGGCAGCGCGGACACGAATGTCAGGAGAAGGGCCAAGAGAAGGGTGATAACGTAGAACTTCATGGTTTTTATTTTATCGTAATTGGCTGGTCGGTGCTAGTGTTAGTATGTGTCTGATGTAGTGTCAAGCTAGAGAGAGAAAGCGACATACCAGAAAACTTTGAAGTGAATAGACGCAACGATGAGGAGGAGGCGTTGTTGGTTGAGATGTTTGGGGGAGAAAACCAGCTCCCTTATGTACCAACTCCCCTCAATATTTGTGGCGTGGTCATTGCGTCAAAGCAGCTAGCCTTTAAATTCCAACCTCATCATCGGCCAAGGCAAATAACTAACCTACCAACAACGCATTGTCACTGGCTGGGAGAGAGAAAAGCAAAGAAAAGAACCCTTTCAAGTGCTGAAAAGAACCGGGCGATCAATCGTGTGAGACAATAAGTATACATGGCATTAAGTGAGTTGTCTTTCGAACATGAGTGGAACTGGTATGTAATAGGTCCGGGTTTCCCCAAGCCTTGAGCTTGAGCCTCTCTCTGCTCAGCACTCTACTCCTCGTATTCGATCCTTTGCCTGAACTGACCAACAGCTCAAAAATACAAGAACTATAATCATGATCACTCAATCAATCAAACGACCGTAGCGGCAGTTCCGTTCACAACCTCAGCTTCAAACCATGTCCCAGCAACTGGCCCACCAAGGCCCGTTTTCTCCACAAACGCGGTCAAGTTAAACCCAGCGATAGTACTAAGATCCAGATCCGGGAACGAAACATCAAATCCTTCGGGTTGTTTATACAAGAAAAACACATATCTATTTTTGTGAGTCAGCGATCGGGTATCATGTAGTGTTGGATGGGTACGACAAACCTGTGTGGACCAGAGCCAACAGGTGGGTTAGGACCACGATATTCATTCGCCGCAGCGGTAGTATTAGTAATAATGTTCCCGTCGGGAGATAATTCAGGACCAATGGTGAGGTCACTCGCAATGTAGTGTCTTATATTTCTCCGGGTGGGAGTCTCGCGACTGGGTGCGTCAGGATCTACAATTACTCCTACGTATTTCTTGGTCTCACAGGGTGGAAGGCCGCGGATTGAAATGGTAGGTGCGATCTGGGAATCTACCTACAACATCAGCTAAATATCACAAACAGAATGCATTTCAGGGAGGCTATGTAGGTACCATTGCGACCAATGCGAGTCCCTGGGTCAAGGGATACAATAGTTCCGTTCTTGTAGTCGAAGCTTAGATATGCCAGTGCACTAGGCTTGAAGAAGGGTATAACATCTGGAACGATTTCAGCTGATACGAACTTCTCAGCAATTATTTCGAGATCTGCTGAGGTGGGAGGTGCTGCTACGGCGTAGGCAGCCGCGAAGGCGGCGACAAAGACGAAGGTACTGGTGAGTCTAAACATCGTGTTTAATTAGGAGTTGTAACGAGTACAGTGCAGGTATTTATGATATTTTGCGGTGTATTTACTTCAAAGGTACCTGCCTACTCTAGCTCTACATATGCAAGACAGTTGAATCTACATGTATGTAGGTACATGTTTGCATGCATGCATCTCGGGGGCGATCTTACCGAGGATCTCCAGGAACACAAGGGATGTTGTCCGTCCCTTTTGATCGCGGGGAACCGGGTGAGTATGGTTTTCCGATTTTGACGGATAACGCTCCGGATCCAAGAATGACTTCAAGCAATATCTATCATCACAAGTGCGGTGCCGGAGAAAATGATAATATGTCTAATGAAGAATCCCGAATCCAGTCAAATAATCTATATGCAATAGCAGTCACCGCCAAGGACTACGGCGCAGAGTTATCCTGTATGCAAGAAGTCCGAGCTATTTATCTATCGGTGTATGCACTTGAAAACGGGACCATTGGAGAAAGCTTCTCACTTATAATTAGGGGTCAATTAATTTGTTTATCGCGGCCCTTTAAGCTCTGATTACTGCTTTATCCTCTTTTGGCAATGATATAGTTTACATGTATATTCCTATGCTAAGTAGTAGTAGTAGTGTCAAATAACCCGACTCTTGGTTCTAGCACTGTATAGAACGCCCTCCCACTACTTTGCATTCCTGTACTATTCCCACTAATTAACCGGCAGAAACAAACACAATACTCAAACAACTAGGTACGATATACCGGCGCCATCGTAGCTCATATGGGATATTATGTGTCCTAAACGCGGTACTAGGTGCCAACAAAAGCTCTGAACTGGCCTCCAGCCCTCCCTTATAGCCCACAGTCGAAAACTCGCATTGGATTAGTATGATGTTTTGGGTTAGGGTTGTTTGTCCCATAAGTCAGCCAAATAATCAAAGAGCAATAAGCTACTCCTACCCCATATACTTCACTTCTTTGGAGCATCAGTTCTCCGTTGGGAGGAGAGGTTATACGTTATGCCGATATAGAGGTGGCCTTTCGACCTCTGTCCCGACGAATACGCTCGAAGCTCCATTTGATAGGGCTAGGGTTCTAGTGGCAGGAAGAGATATAATATATAGTGGTATTTGCTTGCCTGAACGCAGATAACAATATAACTGTAGGTTTCGAGAATATATCCTCGAATCTTTGGTCCCCACATTGCCTGCCCCAGCCCCCACAGGAGAAACAACACTCAGGCAGCGCACCCCATGGGTCGAATGATGAAATACTGGTAGCTAGCTGGAGCTGCCGTTTGATGAGTCTAGTAGGTACTGGGGCGCTGGGATCGATGGAACCATGATCTCTGTCCGAGATGCTGAAGATCGGGGGAGGAGAAATGGTGGTTTGTGGTGATTGGAGTGCTCGGTGAAGTCGATATCTGGAAGGTTCGGGTTCGTTTTGATTTGAGAAAGGGATTCGTCGGTATATTAGCACAGCCACGGAGCTTCTCGGGCGTCCTTTGGATGAATCGTTAGTGGTCGCAAGCGTCCTGTGAAGGGTCAAAGGGGACTCACTATGGCTTTTTTTCTCTCTTCCCTTCATTCCATCTCTTACTACATGTATACTAGTCTCGTCTCGTCTCGTCTTGGTCATGTGACTTTGTTTCTGGGGAACATCTAGAATATAATCATGATATGTAGTTATGTAAAATTAAAAGTTGATCAAAAGTTGGAATCGTTGCTGGGGAGCACATTGAGACAACTTGTCTTGTGCCCATCACTATCTCCTACTATCCGTCTCCTTAGTCACAGTTAATCACTCTTCCTCCCCACAAATCAACATCTTCCCTCCCGCCACGAGACCCTCGAAGTGCTTCTACTTTTATGAGTGCGTTTCCAGAACCGGGTCTACAATTTATCACCAAAAAGAAAAGTCCAAATAATCCATTAATTAAACGCATGTAGCCATTCATCTCTCCGAATCCTATTGCCCAGTGTTTCCATGATTCCAGAGAGGATCTGGACTGTTCTTACTGCGATCCTAGACTTTGTTCTTTAACGCCGTGCTCACGCACGGGAAACCTTTAATCCACCGGCTATCATCCTTCTCGGCCTCTGCTACAAGCCACTCAGCCAGCTCGGACCTCTGGATTCCTAGGCTTGTATTCCCGTCTCCGATATACCCTTCCGCAATCTCTCCAACCGGGCCTCCACAAACATTGATGTTAGCACTCTCCCTCCCACCGCAAACATGGACGGACACTCACCTCTGCCCAAATTTCCAATTCTGAAGACAGTCCAGTCCAGATCCTGCGCCTCATTTTTGAACAGCTCACTGATGCCTATGATCTGTCTCCATGCCGCATATGCTATCAGATACACAAGCCACACCGGAAACGCTATTTACCAAGCATCTCCGTCAGCCCTCCTCCGCTCACTGCTCGGAACAGCACTACAAACCTCGCCCAAAAGAGGGTTTATCCTCAGGAACATAGATCGATATCGTCCCCATCGCCAGGATCCTCTTGACCCCACTACTCCGCATCTCCGCCATGACCCGACGGTACCCGTCCGTGAACGTATCCCCGATCGTCCACGGCACCATCGTCGCCGACACAGTGGGCCCGAGCAGCGATATCACAGCATCTGGCCTCTGTGCGAACGCGGCGGAGAGCGATGCGGTGTCTGTAAGCTCGCCTTTGAAGATCTTGATGTTTGGGTGTGCGAGGGTTTCTGCGGAGAGCTTGGCTGGGTTGCGGGCGTGGATTATGACCGTGTGGCCGTGGCCGAGGGCGAGGTTTACGGTGGCGACGCCGGAGGGGCCAGTTGCACCGAGAATGAGGAGTTTCTTTGGTGCCATTTGGATGTGATGATTAGGGCTTCTTCTTTAGGACAGTGCTTTGGTATCGGTGTTTAGTTTAGTTATCTGATTCGAGCTATATATATACATACAAGGAAACGCAATGTATATATAACATTATCTAGTAACGCGCGACATGCCGCGGAAGGTGAAATATCCGAGAACCCGAGGAGTTCTTGGGGATTTATGGTGTGTTTTGTGTTGTGATACGGAATTCCGTGATTCTGCAACTTCAACTCGGCCGGTACGGTATCTTTACCACGGGACTCAGATCAACCTCCGTTGACTGTTTCTAACACGCAAGTTAATGATGGAGTCTTGGGAATGCTAAGTGAATGCTGGGGTCTACATATAGTATAATACCGCTAAGGATAATAATAGTAATTTGACCCAAAAGGGAGTGGAATAGTAGATTGATTGTGGCTCTTTGTCTGGCTGTGCCGCATATGTGATACACAATATGGTATGGGGATAAATAAAGAGAACACAGAGCATGTACTTAAGTATGTAGGTATCCTTTGTTTTCGACAGGCCTATGAAGTGTCTATGCCCCTTAGGAGCTACAATGGGGATTATCAACTTCTTGAAAGATTAGTTATAACGTCCCCGTCGGTGGCTTGGATGGGAAAACTCACCTTGGGCTAGGTACTTTTCAGGCCCTCTGTCTGACTGAAAAGGGCCGCTTAGGCGTTAATTTTCTCCTGTTTCACCCGGCAGATTTTGGACTTTGGGTTTCGGACGAAAGCCACTCGCTTCAAGCCTATTGGTGTGTATGATATGATGCTTACAATTATTTGGGAGCGTGGGGCTAGATGTAAGATGAAAGAACCTAAGAGATCTCATAACGAGGATTCTATTCAAGTACTTAATTAGAACAATAGTTTAGTAAGAAAGTTTTCTATTATCAAAAATGCTTGGAGTGGCCTATAGGCGCATACCTCCTGTTCGAGAATAGAGCTGAAAGAGGGTAGTCTTGATGTAAGCCACGTCCCTTTTAAAACTAACTTTTTGAAGCCACGATTTGAAACTATGGCTCCGTTCGGTTGGCGTTGAGTTGGCTGCAATCCATGGATTGAACTAAAAAAACACCTCTGGAGGTGAGACCCAATCCATTTGCAATCTATGGATTTTTGTGTCAACCGAACAGACCCTATACATGTATGTACATGTAGTTACTAATATCTTCCCGTATGGGAGGTATTGCCTTGGGGTATTGTTTTAGGCGCGGTTAATTTATCAGCTTTAATTTAGGTTTTGATGCTCCCCCCACCCCTCTATGTGGCTTTCTCGATGCCGCTTCTGGTATTTTAACTGCCAAGGGCCAATATCCCTCAACCCTTTCCAAATATACTACGGGGCGTAAAGTTTCTTTTTATTCGTCCTTCTTCCCCGCTAAGTCCTCAGTTTTTGAAATTAACCACCATATTTTACGTTGCAACCACGTTACACACAGCCAAAAGTCTTTAGAACTTAAGCTTCACCATGCCTGAACCCGACTCCACCCAAGAGATCTTCGATCATCTCACCTCCCACCTCGATGTTCATCACTAACCAAGAGAGGAACGTCATCTCCCAGGCCACCTCCAACATCCTCAGCAACCCCAACACCACCGAAGAGATGAGAATTGTCGCTCTCTGCGGCATAACATGCACGATCGCCGGAGACCTTGCCAGCCTCCAGCTAGACGTCGCATCGCTAGACAAGAAGGTCTCGGATATGACCGACAAACTCCCAACCACCCGACAATGAAATCCACAGAATTTCCTCCTCCTCAACACCTCTCGGCCAGAATCTCTGCGAACCTCGCCTCCCACCAGCAACCCCCAACCATTTCGGAAAAAAAACCCAAGCGGAACACGAAGCCAACGTCTGGGCAGCAGAAAACCATCGCGCCAAAGTGAAAAGGGACGCCCGTGCCGGCATCCTCCCCCCCATTCTCCACCTCGACACCACCGCCCCTGAGACCTACGCCGCGAAAGCTGCCAAAGCCAAAGGGAAGGGCAAAGCCCCGCAAGAGAACCTTGGACAAACTCCTGCCAACCCTCCCCCACCGCCCTTTTAACGCTTCCAGAAACTCAGGAACCTCTCCTCACCCGACGCCTGGCGGAGAAATCCCTTCCATCCTTGCAGAGTCACCTAGAAAGAGCGGCTTTGCCTCTACCTCACTCTCCGCCTCCGTCAATCCCAAGGGCTCCGTGTCATAAATGCCCACCCTCTGTCCCATCCTCCTTCTACAACCCCTTCTTGAAACCTTCACCGTCTCATCAACGAAAGAATCGCCACCAACCCCCAAGCTCTTCCGCCCGCCCCCACCGGCGTCGGCGTTCATCCACGGCATCCTCTACAACTTCGCAAACAAGGAAGCCCTCGACAAGGACTTCCCTGAAGAAGTCAGATTCGCAGTCGGCATCACCCCCTCAGCCACCCGGTTCCTAATAAAGGACGACACTTCCCGCAACGCCAAGAAAACCTCCACTGTGGTGATCACGGTCACCGTAGAAGCCGCCATCATTAAGCGCCACCATCAGACTCTTCTCCCGCCCACGCCGCTGCGAAGTCATGTGGTCAGCCACCCCCCTCACCCAATGCCGTAACTGCCAGAAATTCGGCCACGCACAACAAGGCTGCAAGAACAAAGAACCTACCTGCCCCATCTGCGCCAAGCCCCATAACAAGGCCGCCCACAGATGCCCCTCCACCAACTGCCCCGGCTCCTCCAAACCAACCCCCAACTGCTGCCCTGTCTCCCCCGCCAAATGCAGCAACTGCAAAGGCACCGCCTCAGACCGCTCTGCCCGCCGCCCAAAAGAAATCCGCCGACAAGGGTCAGCCCTTGAACGCCCCATGGATATCATGGACCTCTCCACCCACTCTTGGTTTAAATGCAGAACAACAACCGCATTCAAAACCCGCCTGGTCTACGTCATCCAACACAACTGCGCTGGGAAGCAACCCTGTGTTCATCGCACTCTTTTCCTCCACGTGGTCCAGAACCGCTCACATCGTCGCGATCAAGAACCGCCCTCTTCAACAACAAGCCCCTACAGCCCCTCCTTCACCCTCTCTCACTCCTCTGCCACCAATGACAAAATCTCTGCCTGTCTCTACATCTCCAACACACTCCTTGAGAGAAACTCAGCCTCCCCCATTCCCTCCATAAGAGGCGACATGATCTCGGCCAACATTTTCTTCAGAACCTCCCCCTCATCCTTCACCACTCTCCACATAACGAACGTGTACAACCGCCAACTCTCAAACACCTCCCGGTCGATAGACCCCCGGGACATCTTCACCCCCTCCCACGACCCCTTCATCGTCCTGGGAGATTTCAACATCCACGGCCCACAAGCCGACCCCCTCCGCTCTTTCTCAGCCCGGGAACTCTCTCTCTCCCAACCCTACTTCTCCACCGCCACCACCAACGCCTTCCTCCTCATCAATAACCCAGGCGTCTACACCAGGATCTCACCCTCCCAGTCACAACGCCATCGGAGTCATCGACACCGCCAACCCAGAGCCAGCGCCTCATCCGCAAATGGCTCCTCTCTTGCCGACACGGCTCCGACCACAGAGCGCAGCCATCTCCTGGCCATCGCCTCCGACCTCACCCCCTCACCACCCAACTGGTCCACACAGACTGGGGAGCATTAGCCCTCCTCAGAGACTCCTCATCCCCACCCCCACTACCAACATCGACCAATGGTTCGAAGCGGAACTCTCGAGCCTCACCAACCTCCTCTCATCCCACACCCCCTCCAAAACGATCTGCAAATGGTGAAGCCATGGTGGAACCCAAACCTCTCACAACTTAGAACCATCTTCCACTCCGTCAGCGCTGCAGAAAGGGCAAAAGCTCACCTTCAAGGCAGCGAAAACGATACTTCAACGCAATCAAACGCAGCTAAACAAAACCACTGGAACAACCGTGTCCAACGCGTCAACCAAGGGCGTATGGAAACTCAAAAGTCCGCCATACCAGGACGAACCGGATCCCCACCTCCCCAACTCCCCCACCCCCACGCCTCAACGCAAACCTGGTTAACGCTTTCTTCCCCGCCAAGACCCTCCCTCACCCATCCGCTACAACGACGTCCCCATCATCACAACCGAGAAATCCACACCGTCCTCAGTACCACCAGTAACCTCTCCGCCCCAGGCCCCGATGGCATCCCCTATTCCGTATGGAAAGCGGTCCATAAGGCCAACCCTCTCATCCTCTCGGCCCTCCTAAACCCCCTCCTCAAACACGGCTACCACCCCCTCACTCTTAAGCGGGCGAATGGTGTCATCCTAGCCAAGCCCAACAAGCCTGACTACTCCCTCCCCTCCTCATATCGCATCATTGTCCTTCTCCAGACCATCTCAAAGATCCTGGAGAAGATAGTAACCCTCCGCCTCGCCTCAATCGCCAGGAACACTGGCCTAATACACCCCCATCAATGCGGCTCAGTAGCCGGACTGTCCACCTCGGCGCTGCCACCACCCTCTCCTCCACGAGACGCCAGCCATGCAACTAGCCGGCCTTAAAGTCTCCACCCTCCTCCTTGATGTCGAGGGGATTCGACCACGCCCTAAACAGGCTTCGCCCTACCCTCACGTCAGGACACGTCCCACCCTACATGGTAAACTGGATCCTGTCTTTCCTCTCAGACCGCCACATCACCCTCCTCTTCAAAGGTTCCCCCAAGATCCCCACACTGCCGTACAAAGTCGGGGTCCCCAGGTCCCCATCTCCCCCCTCCTTTTCCTCATTTACGTCAACTTCCTCCACCTCCACGACCCCTCCCCCGGCATCACCCTCTCCTACGTGGACGACTTCGCGATCACAATCGCATCCCAGTCCTACGAGGAGAACATAACCTCCCTCACCTCCCACTACAACCGCCTCACCCACTCAGCCTCCCCCAAAAACATCAGCTTCTCAGTCGCAAAGACTGAACTCATTCACTGGAGGACTCCCAGAGACAGGAGCCCCCCCTGCCACCTCACCATCACCCTAGAGGGCCACACCTTCACACCCTCCCATAAGGTCAAATGGATTGGCTTCTGGCTCACCCAAGCCTTCGACCCAAACACCCACTTCTCCCACCGCCTCGCCGCCGCCCAAGCCGCTTTCGGCCTCATCCAACGCTTCTCCTCAGCCGGCAAGGGCCTCTCCTCCGCGAACTGCCTCCGCCTCGCCCACCAAGCAATCCGCCCCATGCTTACGTACGGGGCCACCGTCTTCTCCCCCTCCTCCGCCCTCAAGGCCCTCACAAAATTCTGGAACTCGGTATTACGCTGGGCCACAGGATGTTTCAGGGCCACCAACCTAAGAGCCCTCTATATCGAAGCGGCCTCCCCCCCCCTCGACCTTTACCTCACCTTCCTAAAGTCCAAGTATGCCATCCGCATACTCCTAGCCTCTCCCCTCAACAACCCAGTCACAGGAAGATCCCCTCGGAACTTCCCAACCTCATCCACTATGCGATCCCACTCACACGCCTCCCTCCTAAAAGGTCGCCCCAACCACCCACGCAGATGGGACTCCAACGCCGTAAAAGGCGTCGCCCCCCTCCATCGAAAAACTCGCCGCCCTCATCGCCTCATCGCCGGAAGGCCACCCAAATGACAGACTAGCCATCAGAGCTAGAAACTCCTCGTCTCACTGGGAGGCAGCCTACCCCCACCCCCTACTATAACTTCACCCCACTCTGAAACTCCCTATCTTCACCTCCTCCACAAATTCACTGCCTCCAGGATTCACCAAATCAGGACAGCCAAGAGCTACCTGAAAGCACAAATCCTGGATCAACATCAACTCCTCCGACTCATGCCCACGATGCGGACAGGGCCGGAAACCACGAACCACGCCATCCTCACATGCCCCGCAAGGGCCCAGGAGAGATTCCTCTTCTTCCACCGCATCACCTCACTACAAGAGGTTTGGGACAGCCTCCCACTCACCCTAGCCCTCGCAGCATACATTACCGCTACCAGGACCAACTACCCAGCATCACACCCACCCTCCCCACTACTCTCAGGGTCGGACCTTTCCACCCTCACCTCCCTCGCCCACCAACTCCTAAAACCGCCCCCAAGGCACCCACACCACCAAAGCCCTAGCATTAGGCAAGGAGCCATAAGCTCACAGGAACCACATGAGGAAGGTTAGCCACCGGCGATCTCCTTTGTAAACATTTATGCGTTTCACTTGCTCTGCTCAACCGATTCTCTCATTTGTCTTCCTTTTGTTTTTCCTTCCGTTCTGTGCTTCTTCTTCCGTGTTTTCAGGGGACGCCAGTTTGTACTACGATAGGGGTCAGGTCTTTTATGCCATAGTCTTCGACTGCACGCAACATTTGTACCTAGAAATGAAATGAAATGAGTTAAAAAAAAAAAGTTTCTTTTTATTTGTAAGGGATATCGAGCTCTAAAGTGGTCGCATCCGCCCCCACTCACAGTGACTGAAAAACTTGGCCTAAGTTAGTCCTAAAGTCTAGTGCAGGGTGAAAAAAGATGTAACCTAGACGTGAGAATCGATCCCCATCCCACGCACAACAATCTGCCAGTCTCTTAATTTTTAATACCAACAGTGATACGATGTTCAGCTTCTGTGGCTCTTTTGAACACCGAACTAGGAACTGAATAAGTGGTTGGAAACCGTGCATAGCCATATTAATAACTATTCGGTCGATTCGTTGTTATAATTATGCGGATATATTCTCTCTCCTTCTCCCCTCCTCATCGCTAAATCCCAGCAAACTAATATTTATTTTGATGATATTTTCAAAAAAATCTATAGTCACTTCCAGCAAAACAGACTATCAGTCAATTCTTGATGAATCATGTAATATCACTCACTTTTATAGGACCCTTTACCCACGGCGATACGCATCCGGGGTAGGGGTAGCTCCGTCTCCTGAAACCAGATGTATTTTGAGGAAAATACGCAGAGAAGAAAGATATATATATGAGGTTGGAATTATCAAAATGTTAGACTGGTCTACAAATATATAGGTAGATCTAGTCAGTGTAAATACTAGATCCACCACCAGGGAAAGCTACCAAGTTAATTCCTTGATCCTTGCTGTATCCGACCGTATGCTTGAATTTTTGGAGAGCACATATAATGTGTTTGATCATGAGGTCTCACTCATGTTTGTGGTTTTGCCAAGATTATAATAGCAAAGTACTATGGTGTCACCAAGGAATATATGTAGGTAGCTTACGTATATGAGCCCTTTGAGCGAGTAGGTCGAAGTTGAGCGATGCATACATGTGTAGTATGTGGGTAAGGAACCAAAAAGTGTGAGTGACGGAAGCAGGGATAATTTGTAGGAGAGGACGACGCCGCTCCGTACAAATCATTCTTGCCCTGAGCAACTGGCTCTTTAACTGGTAAGCAAGTACAGTCGCTCACATACTGACGGTGGATCCTGCCTGATGGTTTGGTTTGCAGTAGTTTGTCCTTGCCGTCCAGAACCTGGCTCTGTTGTTGGCCCAAATCCCCGATCGCCGTCAGACGGGATCCGCCTTCGCTCCGTGGGTGCCTGTATATAACTTGTACATATATGTACGTGCATAGTATCTGGTTTACCCTGAGATGGAGATGGCGTCTTCGTGCTTCTAGGTGCACATGGCTGATGCAGAAAAGTGCAAAAAGCCATCAGTTGCATTTCAATGGGACTGAAATCACTCGTGGAGCTTGATTCGTGGAAGAGCCTGGCGGGTAATGAGTGAGTCTGATTCCGCTTTATCATCTAGGCCATAGGTTTCAGCGAGATATATGAGCTGAACCCGTGCTCATTAAACAAACCCGCCTCTTCTTGAACATATGACTACCAACCGCTTTAGACATGAGAAAAGCCAAAAACTTCAATTCTCCATGACCGATCACAGAACGTCGAGGTTTCCCGTTCGAGCCGGTAGGGGGGATCATGGATGTGTGTAAAGGCGAAATTGAGGTCAAGTGGTGAGTACTAACGTCGTCTGATGCGGCCGAATCTAAGAGTGTTATTAATTCTCCTCGTAATATCGTTTGGTCTTTCCAGTAGAGGTGTAAATGCCATATTTATGGGTACAGGTTTAGGATATTGCCGGAACTATCCACGTATGGCTATTGAAGATGAGATACCCCGCTAGGGAGCTAAAATTAAACACCGAATTTGGGAAATATTATTACCGCCTATTTTTGCACACGAATGATGTGGGGCTATCATGGTAAATGACGCTTTTGCCCTGAGGTTGTCCAAGATAGAGAAGGGGGCCTCGGAGCTGCGCTAACAAAGAGCATCATTTTTATGAGTTTGTGTATATATTAGAAAAGAATTTAGTCTAGATTTTTTGGTATTAGTCTTCCGGGTAGATAGAATGAGGGGATCGCACAACCTACGAAAGGTTGCAATGGTGATTCCCGGACCGAAGGGGTCGTAGTTGGGTTGAACATGATTTCGCGATCGTCAAATTCATCCCCTATGAATGTACTTATGTTCTTCGGCAGAATCGAATACGAGTTTCCTCAAAAACTATAATTAAATAGATGATCGGACTTCCCCTTGGTTTCGCATAAAATACTCTAAACTAGGCAGCTGATTGTTACTGATCAGTAAGGTTTAAAGTTAACCCTTTGTACCTACACAAGATCTAACGGTGTATTTATGTACCTCAGGCGTTTTGACAATACCTATTAATCTTTTCTTCACCAGGTATCACCCGGGAGCAGAGACGTTCGGGAGTTTTCCTATTGATCAGGTTTGCCCATATACCACCGAATGAAGGAACCTCATCCGCAATGCTGGTTTGACGTCGTTAAATGTTGGCACGATACCAAAAGTACTTCCGGCCCGTAAAGATCTATTTTTGTCGGGTAGTGCAGGTACCGGCTACATGTATGAACCCCTGGATACATACGTGCCGAGAGATCCGCTGCCACAGTGGCGGGACCAATAGTGGCGATCTTACTTGCCCACTCGGAGGTGAAGCGTGTCTGGGAAGCATTCGCCGGTTGGTTGACCGAGTTGCGAAAATGAAGAATTGTAATTTGGACATGGACGAATCCTTTTGAACATCAATATCAGGGGCAAGGCAAAATTGGGTAACTAATCTAGCATTAAATAATTGCACTTTCGAAGCTTCCTGATCGATATCCTGCATCTTGAATGAATGGGTGAGGATAACCCCTCTCACAAACAAGCTTATGTTAATCATCAGGTCCGTTGCTTATCACGTCTAAGGTAATCCACTGGCGCTAAATGCCCTGGGAACTAACCAGTAATTAGCACGGTTTGTGTGCTGGAACGGTCGGATGTGAGATTCTGTGTGTTCTATTTTAAAAAGCAAAAATACTTCCTTGGTACTGGCGAGAAAAAGCTGGGCTGGGAACACATGGGGTCTCACAATATCCCATGTCTAAAGAACTGAATCACCAACCCAGTGAGTACTCAGAAGCTCGTCAATTGTTCAATACATACCGTAGCTAGGATAGCTTTCCTTTTGTAGGTAATTCATGAGTTTAGTTAGGGTTCATGAGTTGGTTGATGCCGTTGTTGTAGAGTAGCCAGCCAGCCACTCGGCTGTAGAAACTGGAATCTTCCTTAACACTTCCGAGAACGAGTATTCGGCATTCCTCGAGTGATTCCCGGTGCATTAATGGAATGGACGATACGGTGTGTTCCGTCTAACATCTCTCACCTTCAACCCGAGATACACCGAGAAATTATGCAGGTTCTACTCTACACAGATTTCCTCAAGCCAGCTGTTTCAGCCTGGCCTTCAGCTGAAGGGTAAAAACGGTAAAAACCTTATGTAAAGTGTAAAGAATCACCTATCACACCCACAAAATCCAGCCTACGCCTCATTTGGCGATGCGAACGTCACGCAAGCAGCCATCGAAGACAAGTCGTGCCCTACATATCAGTCAATGCAGGGTGGTGGTTGAGGGTAGGAATGTAGGTGCCTACTGTAAGTAGAGTGAAAAAACTACTCACGAGGTCGAGTAGGCACGAAGGACAAGAGGTGATATGATATAGGTACAGGAATTCAATGTCAGCCAACGTAGTGATTGATGCGCATACTCACCACTGGCTCTGCAAGTGCAATTATCTCGATCGGTAGCCGAGTCTGCATTGGAGGTTCTTGGCTAGATAGGGCTGGTCAAAAGTAGCGAGGGTGTATCAGCCGCAGAGCTCGTATAGGATAATTTTAGTAAGAAGTTTGTCCTGGAGCGGCAATTCACGATGATTAGCACTCCGATCTGGGGATCCCCGCACGAACGAATCGATGCTACTTGAGCTCTGGGTAGTGTGCTAGTGACTTGATGAGTGGAATCGTAAGAGTTCAAACGAAAAGGGAGAAACATGAAATACGACATCAGAGTCCAGATATCCATCCATCCTAGGTAGGTGGATACATGTAGGTTCAGGTATGTACCACCTGCTTGCACGAGCGTGTGGTTCAATTTTGACACGCACAACTTCGACGCAAGGGTTTATGATAATAGGTAGAAGGAGAGTATCCAGAGTCAAAGCGAAAAAGATCCCTTGGGTCGGTAGGGAAGTCTAGAACAAGGTAAGATTTGCCCTCTGTCCAGAACAACACTTTTGGGCGTACCTGCGTGGGTATTTACTTTAGAGTAAAGGTTTTCTTTAGGCGCATGGCTTTTTTGTGTGGCGTGTGTGTGTGTGTGTGTGAGTGTGTGTATGCCTACGCCCAAAGTGTAATTAGGTGGGGTGTTTTCTATTGGCCTTGTTCTTGATACCTACACACGTACATGAGCTGGTACATAGAGGCGACACAAGATTCTGAAGAATTACATACATGTAGAGTAGAGCACTACATGTAGAGTAGAGCACTACATGTAGAGTAGAGCACTACATGTACTCTAGAGGCCTAGCTAAAAGTACATGTATACATACTTACATGTATACTACCCACAACTTTATCTCTACACAAGGCCAGACCAGGTATCTGGATAGTTAATGCCGGATGCTACTCTAAAACTGTAGAGGCGTACAAACACCAAGGAATGTGTAGGTACTTAGCTGCAAGCCATCTTAGACTAGTGGAGTCTAACCGTCATGTGTCCGACAGACAAGCGGTAAGACCACAGTTGTGGCCATGAATATTGGCTTTTACTCAACTCAAAAATAAACTTGTCGTTATCCCTTCGCCTTAATTGTACTTGTTGCTCTATTTGGCCCCTCGAAATTTCTCTACTTAAAGCTCCCCTTTCCCTCTCATCCTAATCTTGATTCCACCAACAACCCATTCAGATTCGACTCAATTGACGAAAGTGTTCATTCCTCAAGTAATCACTACTACACGACATAGCTACCGTTAATCATGGTCAGAATTGGATCTCTTCTTATGCTCTTTGGAGCTGCTATTGCCTCAGTTGCTGCTCAGCAATGTGGTACTCAGAACGGCAACAGGATTTGTGCTGCCGGACAGTGCTGTAGTCAGTATGGATGGTTAGTTTTCTCTATTAATCTTTACACTTCTGTTGTTGTTGTTGGGATACCACTACTGCCTCTTGGCTGTTGCCGCTCGAGCTCGATATTTAAGCCTTCATAGTTGTGAATCTTATGCTGACCCTTTGACCGTTACACAGGTGCGACACTACAGCTGCTCATTGCAACCCTGCAAACTGCCAACGCGCCTTTAGTGGTGCTGGATCTTCTTGTGTAATTAATTACCCCGACATCATTTTTCTGCTACTAGAGTCTTCATTATACTTATCTTGAATGGTGAATAGGCCGGATCAGGATCAGGCGGCACCACTTCTTCAACTCCGGTCTCCCCTCCTCCTTCGGGTAGCACCGGCATTGGTAACACTGTTCCCCATATCGATGTCTGTGGCTCTGGTAGTGGTGGTATTAGCTGCCCTGGTGCTGGTATTGGAGGCTTCTTTTATCGCTGCTGCGTAAGTCATCTAAAGGCGCTATCCCTAGCTTTAACATGGCATTAACCCATATCCGACTTTAGTCTAAGAATGGTCACTGCGGGCCTAAGAATACTGTAAGTCTCAGTTATCCCATACACCGCATGATTAGATGCTGATTATATCAGGAACAATCTCAATACGATTACTGCGGTACAGGTTGCCAACCCGGTTTCGGAGTCTGTGACCCCACTCGCTCTCTACCCCCTAACCCTGCCGCACCTGCTACTATCGCCGGTCCCCAAGAAAACTGCGGACCTATCGTTAACAAGAAGTGTCCTGCGGGACAGTGTTGTTCTGGATGTAAGCTTCAACCATTGCCAAGAAGTAGTATTTGCGAATACCTGCTGATCCTTTATAATAGCCAACTACTGTGGTACCGGGCCAGATTTCTGCGGCGCCGCCAATTGGTGCCAAGTCAATTGGGGTGAATGCCACCGCTAGGCTGACCATACAATGATCTCGACGATTTTTATGCTTTCATAATATTCCCTAGAACCATAGCTAGCTAAACTTAATTTTCTAAATATAAAACATATTTGCTACTTACTCATTCAAAATCACTCGGAGAGATTGCATACCTACACTCTGTGCGGGGTAGCAAGAAGGTGAGTGTAACGCTAAGTGAGCTTGCGGCAAAAACCTCAAGTTACCATTTCGATCGTGGTTGAGTATAGGGACGGCAAAGGCCGTTGGGGTTTCTTATATAGAATACCTGGTACGACCAGCACTAACTACATGTACATAAGTAGTGACGATGCATTATGCGCAAACAAATCGAGAGAAAAAAAGAAAAGAAAAGAAAAAAGGGTTGGTTGCCTTCCATGCGTGTGGAGCACATGCGCAACGCAGCTGAACGCACAATAACTTAGAGTACACCCCTTTAGAAATAGCGGTTAGTGGTGCTTTCAGGTTGGGGATATACCGTATTATTCCACTGGAAGAGACCAGTGGCAACCACTCTCTTCACCGCGTAAGCCACAAAAACTAGCGTTCATTTGAAGTGGCTTACGCCGTAATTTTGCCCGTATCCGTCAGAAGAGACCGGTCTCTTCTGACGGAATTCTACGGTATGTATTTTTAGTGATAACTGAAGTCATCGGTTTTCGCAACTTTTTCTGCGGAACTCTGCATTCACTGTGACAACAAGTGGTGCATTTTGACATGCTCTACTATATATATATAGATTTGACTGATAGCTTGGGGTCTTGATATCTACATGTATATAACGTCATTGTCTACCCCAAAGATTTCTGTTGCATGCATACTTTTCACCCCACAGTGCGCCACTATATGTCGCAATCAGGAGGAAGGTGTTATCGATCCTACCTTTAAATCTCTGAAGAGTATTTGATTAATTCTACGATCGACCGAAACTGGACCTTTTAAAAGTTAGTGCCCCCAGGATCTTTCGCGGTGCACACTGTACTGATAGTGACTGCCTCGATTCAAAAAAGGGGGGCCACATGTGATAATATTCTCACTCAATATTCTACTATCGACTGATTATCAATTCCATTTGAAATTTCACCCCTTAATTATGCAATGACCATTTGTGTGATAGCTACGTGTAGCTTTGGCTATAGGACGTCTAGCTATAGCTAGAAAGTACAGGGTTGAGGCTACTTAAGCTCATAAAATAGCACGTACATGGCTAAGGCTGTGTCAATATTTCTTTGAGATAGGTTACTGGGGTACTTTACTATTACTAGGCTATATGTATGTAATTAGAAATTACAAAACTCTAGGGACCGGGGTCGAGCTAGTATTACTGTGCTACTGGATCGAGTACTCTGGGTGCATGTAGTGACACCTTAATTAGTAGATTTTTTTTATGGAGCGACGAGATTAAGCTGATAATATTTGATCAATCTGATAAGATTGATCTAGATCCTTTGATTGACGACCATCCTTTAACAACATCGATCATTTGAGACGTATGTATGCGTGTCCTCACGTTTAGTTATCCAAAAACCTTATCATTATCACTAATTACATTATTTACAGGCATATTCCTGATCCCTTCCTTATTCGTCGTAGTAAATCACCCTCTTCACTTTAATCTTTTTAACTCTTTGTCTCTTCGCCCTCATTTCCCCTTCCAGTACGTCCGTGGCTACCAATCACCACACCGCCATAGTCATTGTTCTCGTCCGCTTCTTTCAAATTGATATCCTTCGTGATGGCAATGAAACCCAATGGGACGCACAAAAGAATCAACGCAACCATAAGCTGGATACGCATGACATCGTCGTAAGCACGGTTGATTCCGGTCCTTTCAACGGAGCCCACAAGGTATGTGGAACTTGCTACAACGAAGTTGTCCCTTATGGAGGCAATTTCGGTGGCATTGGAGTTGGGGAGGTGAAGTGCTAACTTCTCAGGGAGAAGGTCTAAACAAAATTGTTAGTAACTTGCATTTAGTAAGAGGGGACTGGGAGGGGATTACTGGTCCAAATGCCACCAGAGATGGAGTCTCCGACTGCTCCACCGACAGAGTAGCCAGTTGCGAGAAGCGCGGTGACAGAAGCAACGTCTTTTAAACATCGATTAGTCTCCGTTCAACGCTCTGTGGTTTAGTGGCCGTAGTGCGGAGACTCACCTCTGTGCTTGACAGCTGCTTGTACACCGACCTGGATAACGTTCAACAGACCGGTACCAATACCGAAGATAACCTGTCCCATTACCAATTGCGCCGTGCTAGAATCAATGTCTCTGTATCTGAACATGAGACCACCACCGATTATCTTGATGCAGATACCTGCGACTACAACCCACTTGTAGTTACCGGTGTATCGGACTGCAAAGGCAATAATGAGACCTGAGGCCGTGGAGGCAAAGCTGGACGCAAGAACAATGTTGGTTGCCGCCTTGTAGGAGTGGCCGCGAACGACAACGAGATATGAGTAGAAGTATGGCTGGTAAATGTAGAATGCACAAAAGGCAAAGAAGACAACTATACGTCGGGGTTAGAATTGATTTACTAACCTAAGAATTAGACACTTACCACCGCAACCGCCAAGGACTGTTCTATCCTTCAGGAGATCTAGGGAAAGGATTGGTGTCTTTGCAAAATACACCTCCCAGATAGGGAACGCGATCAAGCAGACGATACCCACAACCAACATGACAATGATATGAGAGCTGGCCCACTTGTCGGGGTACCTGGCTGCTAATGTCATGGGTAACAGTACCAATGTAAGGCCGGCGGTGAACAAAGTAAGGCCAAAGATATCAAGCTGTGAAAACAGAGCTATGGGGTCCCGTAATAGGGAGCTGTTCTTGTCTTTGTTGGAGATGACACCGGCCTTAGACGCTTTGCGCTGGTGATATCCGAGAGAGATGAGGAGGGGAATCGCACAGGCGGGGATGATGATGGCATACATCCCGTATCCCCAACGCCAGGTGCTATCTCTCAAGACGCGCTCAACGATTGGAGCTCCGCACCATGTGGTAAAAAGGAAAGGGGCCAAGGGGAGAGCGTTGAAAAGAGCACGCCATTTGAGGTTTGTTGTATCTGAGCGTCCGCCATGTCAACAATAGTCTCCTCCGGAGAAAGGTATGGTCAATGACTTACCAGCTGCAAAAATCTGCTGCATAAATTGAATACCAACTTGACCAGCGACATAGAATATTTGAGCTGCAGCAAATGTTCCAATGTCCCGTGAGGCAGCCTCGAGGATGAATCCAAGAGTGAGTAGGACGACTGAAAAGGTGAAAGCTTCAAAACGACTACGCACGGGCCAGTAAGCTACTGCAGCATCATAAGACGAGGGAGATATATACCCAAAAACATCGGCAATCTTTGCAACCGGCGGCTTCGTTACAGCATACATAATATTCTGCACGGTACCAATAGTTGCAAGGAGAGAGTGCGCTCCAAATGTTGAAGTAGCCATAGGCTGGTAGGAATAGATTGTCTGGGAATCCAAAGAGACCGCGACAGCTAACAACATGATACCCGCCCAAGCGGTCCAAAGGCCTACTTTCGACCATGCCAGTGTCACTCCTTCAATTTTCGCAACACCTGCCGTTTTCTCAATGGAGGCGGTGTCACTGTTGTTGGTGACAGCCTCAGCTACCGGTCCTTTTTCCTCGGAGTCGCCGCGCATTTTGGTGTTATATTGTCGAGTTTTAGAAACTGGGGGAGGAGCTGCCTACGAAAGGATGCGGAATTCTGATGAGGTGAGGGGTACCTGATATATAACTCCCATCCGTCGCAGGGGAGGATGTTTTCTCTGCTTGCAGCCTCGGGTGGCCATGGACCTAGGTGTTACTCCTCTTGCATTGGTCGCCCCATGCACCCCCCGGTTTGAGCAGGTAGCACTCTGAGTCTGATATGCAGGAAAGATTATTTACTTAGAATTCAAAGCTTTTTTTACCTGCCGAACTACCTTATTTTGCCCTACTCCTCTTTATGGTAGTTAGTCTTGCGACTCGACCTTGAATTCCATATTCTAATTGACCACCAGACACTTTCTCCACGGAGAGACCCATCGTTCTGAGCAGTTGTAAGCTACTCCTCTTTTACTAAATTACCAAATGATTGGGGCAAATTTACAAAATCACCAGCTTTTACGGTCTTTGGCATAGCAGAGCTAGGCAGAAGAAAAAACAAGGATAAAGTTATCATCGGATCAGATTGTGTGCCTGCCAACTAGCGCCATTGATCTCACTTGTCAGAAATCGCAAGCGAGCTGTGGGCGCAAATTAGCAACATCCCACTTACAGACTCCGGTTTTTTATCGGATCTTGCGATTAGATTGCTGCGCTAGATCATATCAGATGAGATTACGAGAGATGGCGTCGTTCTCGTGATGATAACCATGCCGTGCCCCACTTTACCCACCTTTTACCTGCAGGGGACGAGGGATGTGGTGTGGTTTCTACAAGGTACTCTTGGCCTGCGGCATGGTGGGTGGAAATTCGCGCAGTTCCTATCCGTTTTGGTAGAGCGATACAAACTGAAAATTTTCTTCTTCTCGACCAGTTGAGGATGTGGCGGGTTGTTGGCACGTTATTTTTCTTGTCTCATCCCAGGCCCTTGGTTAAAAACAACGAAAAAAAAAGGGTGTCTATGCCCAATCAAGTTGGATCTTTCGATCCTTTCTAGGAATGAATTGAGTACGTGGGGTGTTGGTTTTACATAAGTAGGGTGTTACATTTCTTTGTGACGACGCATGGGAAAAATCTTATCTACGAACATCTGGTCTAATGGTGACTCTCTGTATTTAGTTGTCACGCTCTGGGAACACCCGGGGGTGCATAGCTGGAAATGAACTTCATAGTTGCGTGTACGGTCCGCCGTTCAGCATATCCTTTGCAAGAATCTAAACACCGGGGAGAGTGGCTAGATGGTATTCTTGAACACCGAACGATCGTATGATATTCTATAATTTGTGGTTAATTGTTACGAGAATATTTGTGTAATACGGTATCGGGCCTGATTAACATATTTTCGTGGATACCATGACAATTGTGCCACATAATTTCTTTATTACTTGGGACTGTGTCCTGAATTTGTAGTTTTAATTTAACTGTATGAGGGGGGTGGGAACCATGTTTGGTATTGATGTGGACAAGTGGGTTATACCTAAACCTATTACGGCGTCTATAATAATTGCTGACTGTTTCACCAATGCCGAATTAGATATTGTGCAGTTCACAGGTCATCACTCGGGTTGTCTCACTATACAAAACAGAAAGAGGGGGGAGGAAAAGGATTGGATAAATCCATCGTGGAACGAGTATTCATCTATGCAATTACATGTAGATACCTTACGCCCTCTTTGTTCAGATATATGCGGAGCCCCTTTCTGTACTTTTTATGTTTTGAGATATACTGTAGATACATGCTTATACGTTCATGTCGAGAAACTCATTACTCATAACTGTAAGTAACGTAATAACAAATGAAAATTCAAAGAACCCCAAACCCCCCGGAAAAAAAAAGAAAAAACTAAAAATTATTTATCTCTTTGAGAGGTTTGTTAAGAACTCCAAAACTCCCCACCCTCCCGGTACCAATAATGACTTTTGCACCGCTCCCAACAAAGATGTCAATGTCGCCCTTTTCATGTTTTGGGGAGAACCGTTATCTCGTAAGATTCAATCTCCCCCCCCCCTCTTCCGCCCCGAGTTTCTCCCCTTCCCCATTCCCGGTCTTCCCCTATCCTTTCGTCTTGCTCTTGATTATGCACGTTGCCCCCTTCAGCAGGACTTGGTCCACTTGAAACTGCCCCTTCCATTTGATACCCCCCGTTTCCATCTTCAGCAGCACCACCATGCACTGACCCATCAATCCCTCGATGCAGAATCCCGCCATCCCTCACTAGAATTACATGTTTCATCAACGAACACTGTCTCGGATTTGGTGACTTGAAGATCTCATTGATCTCCTCTAGGGTCCTGTTTTTCGTCTCAACAAAACTATTTGGTTTCAAACAGTTAGTGGTCGGGGATTTGTTATTTGGCATGGGAAACTTTAGGTGCCGTGCTTACAAGAAATAAATGCAGACAAGCTCTATAATATCCCATACAATGAAGATAAATACGAATCCCCAGCTAATCTTATCGATGATGGTTGCCATGCCATAGGTGCTAAAGATTGCTGCAACATTGACGAAGAAGTTGTAGACACCCATCCCTTTGGCGCGGGTTTCATATGACAAGCATTCCACGGGGTACAGCATTTGAAGTGGTGTATATGCAAACGAGTGTGTGATGCCAAAGAGGTAGATGAATGCGATCATTGTGCGGCTTCCGTCAAGGTTTGTGTTGGTTTCCTTCCCGTAGAAAGTGGAAAGAATGAGTATCACGGTCCACCACACCACGAAGAGGCAGGTCCCAATAAGGAGCATGGGGCGGCGCCCCACACGATCAACGAGGAAGGCACCTGTGGAGGCAACGATAAAAGAAAGTACCATGAGAATTGCATTGAGTTTGAGTTGGGTTCGTTCATCTGTAACGCCGATATTCTCAAGAAGAACAGGCATGAAGTGTGTTACGGCACCATTTCCAGACCACTGGGATTTTGTTAGGAGTGGAAATGATCGAATCACACGGAGGGTGATATTACCTGGGAGAAAAAAGCCATACCGATGACACAGACCATTCTCCACCTGGCAGTGGTAGTATTCCAAAGCTCGGAATAATCCCACCACCGCTTATCGGACCCAGAAATAACTATCTCCTCGAGCATCTCCTTATACGAAAGAAGCACTATTGGTGACTTCCGGTTTCCCTCCCCATGGTACATGGTTATGACCCGAATAGCTTCTTCGTTACGATCATTTGAAACAAGCTTTGGGGTAGTCAGAATAGATTTAACGTGGTGGCTGCATACAACTGCATATCTAACAATTTTTTATGGGAGGTGGGGAAGAGCAACGTACCCAGCGCGGCGTCTCAGGGCACCAAAGGCACATGAGCAGAAGTGACCCAGATGCAACAATTTGGAGCCACAATGGGACTCTCCAGGCTAAAGATGATTGAAAGACGTCGGTTCCATACATGGACCAAGTTGCCGCAATCTGCAGAGAAAGAGAGAAGGTCAGTAACATAAACTCACTGAATATAGCCAGTAAAGCAAGAGATTCCGTTGCCCTACCCCGCCAACAAAATACCAAGTATTATAAAGTCCCGTTAAGGTACCCCTCCATGCCGGATGTGCCATCTCAGCTACATAGGTCGGTCCAGCCGTTGTCAAAATTGCAGCACCTAGACCCAGTATAAATCTCCCCCCCATAAATTGGGATTGTGATGTTGAAGTTGCCTGGACACAAGTCCCAATAATTGTTATAAAAGCTCCGGTAAATAGACCCCATCTTCTTCCCCATCCATCTGTTATCGGGCCACAGATAAAGCAGCCACTGAAATGCCCAATAGAATAGACTAAAAAAACGATTCCCGTGGTTGAACCAAGGGTTTTCATACGGAAGTAACTGTACCGCTCGGATTAGTAAGATGCCCAAGATAAATATTCGAGATTAGTACACACTCTTGATACTCCTTCATAGCGTTAATACCAGCCATGACAGACCCATCATAACCGTTGATAGCGGACGATATAAATGCCACGAATAGGAAATAATACAGCTTAAACATCGGCCTTGTCCACGGACTCGGTTTTTGGGCCAGCAACGCCTTTGTGAAGCCAACATGAGAAACACTTCTGATATATTGCTGATCGCTGGAGAGTGGAGCCGCCAGACTCGGGAACGAGTCGGAGGACGAAAACTGTACCCGATCCCCAGGTCCTTTACTCATCCCTCCTGGTGATATGGCTTCATCTTCGATTCCATAGTTCGAGGGAGTAGTACTGGCCGTTGGATATCGAAATTCTCTGATTGGTGAGGCTTCCCTTCGGACGGATGTGTCCAGCTCCATTGCTGGATGGAGGAAAGGGTTTGCCAGCTTGATGGCGGACAGGCAGACTAAATGAAGCCTTACTTAATGGGAGGACAATGTCGCGCAATTATTCGAAATGTATTTCCCGTCAACCTGGCATACGGTTGGTCTCCAGGGACAGAGAACCATAACGATGATCCACAAAAGTAGTAGACAAGTCGGGGAAGGTGGTGGGTACCGTAGGGAATATCAACAAATAGACTGCGGTAAGTACTAGGGTCATTTATTTTTTGAATTGGGGGTGGTGGTGTGTGTGAGGCTTGTAGGATTGGACCGCAATAATTGGGGACACCGTCACCCCTGCCTCTGTATGAATAGATACCCATGTCTGTTTTCTACTTTCTCGTACCTATCTTTTTTTTTTCCAGTAAGAGGGACGCATCGCTTAGGGTGCCCCGCGTTTGTTGATGCAAATGACCATCGATATCCATTACTAGGCCTGTCTCGAGATGATGCACGCTGGAGGTTAGTTCATCAACGTGGTGATGGTGATGGTGATGGTGATGGTGGTGGAACATCTCCTTGATAAGTAATACAGCGACGACTAAAGGAGAAGTGAGGCCTGTGTTATTTCACACAATACTGGTAACTTCTAACCTCAGGTATGATACTCGATCCTTTCCCCCTACAGAGATTATGGCGCCATTCCTTTGAGGAAACGAGATTCTCTATTATCACTGGTTCCCTCGTCACCACTTCCCCGGAAAATACCAAGTCCATTTTTGTCCATTTGAAGGAGGGAACAAACGTATACATGGGATTTAGGCGGTGCACGGCCTCTTTACAGCTTGGGTAGGACGTGGCTAAGTAAGCAGCACCCTTTTATGGGCTCTTGAACTTCCGATATTTGGGAATGATTCCGTTAAAATGGTTGAAAATAGCTGAGATTGGAAGATTTGGATGGAACCTGGAAAGGTGTGGCAGTACCGAGGCATTGAGGTTTCAATACAATATCCTCCCACTCTCCCGCAAAGCGGGTATGTACATGTATGCTCCTTCCTATAACTAAGACACATATATCCCAAACACTAACTTCACACATACCTATCTGATGTTGGTAGACAGGCGTATAACCTCTACATGTGGCGAGCGGTGAATGTGCTTGTGGTGTGGCACTCACGCTGTCGGGCGTCCCTTCAGCGAGACTCGTACTGAACTGCTGCACAGAGTCTTGGATCGCCAGAGGGATGGTCAACCGCTAATATCCTACGATTCTGGCTAAACAATCTATCTTTCTCGTGAAATGGGTCGTTTGTAAACGAGACAAAACCGCCGCGCCGCCAAATTGCAAAAGATTTTGACCTCAGCAAATCTAATAAGTTAACGCCACTACCATGCACCCTCCTAGAACGATTCGAGTATTGTCCATGGAAATTTTAGGGAAAATCTTTTTTATCTACATACTCTACAAGTGAGGTAGAACTATAGAAGATACCACCATAGGTAGGGCTATCCTTTCCCAAAGCAAGTACCATTCACACTTCCCTGGTCACATTACATGTAGCAAAGAGCGGCGCGTGCACCCCCGGAAAAGCCTGACAGATTCTTGACCGAAATTTTTGGTTTCCCGGGATGGTGGGAGGTTTTTGGCGACTAGTAGCCTATCGCACAATTCTCATCTACCTACTCTAAGGACATCCGGGAGGATGGTCTTCCACCTGTTGCAGAATCTCGGCGCCGGTAGATGATTGAGAGACATGTTTTTTGAAGCGAGGCGCGCATGTGTCACCCATTCAGTAAAATCCCTGCATTCGCCAAGGTAAACCCGTTAATTGCCCCCCTACCTTATTGACTAGGTTCTTACTTACCAGGACGTCAGGACAAAGTGTGGCTGGGAGAGTATTGTGGGGATGAAGGCTTGTTGCTGTAGGTTAGGTGGTTGGAATCTTGGGATCTTCATGTGGGGTTCTACATTAAGTAGGTTTTTCTTGCTCGGGTTATTACTGACCCCGTGGGGTGAACAGGCAAAGTCCCGAAGAATATGGGTTTATGATAGTGGTGAGACGTATTGCGCGTTGATTTCACCCCTGGATAGGCTGTAGCCAATAAATTCTCCCGAACCTCATACTGATTGTCTTTGATCAACACTCACAAAGTATCATGCTATATCTAGGCACTGTTAACGAGTGTGTGGTACCGACACCAACCCGAGTGCGCTTTGATGATCAAAAGCACAATACCATCATGATCAAGTTTCAGAGGACGAAGACATCATTAAGCTACTACTAGATAGTATAGGAATAGTAATATAGATTATACATTATCGGGAACGGGATCGAGGGTAGGTAAATTTGTTGCAAAACCCCTCATCTGATTTTCTCGTGGTGTGGCATGCCGAGCAGTTTGGATTGGAATGGCCTCTAGGTCTCGATCTCATCTTTCGAGAGGTAGAGTAACACATACACAGTGCTGGCGGTTCGTTTAAAGTTCGTGGCTTACTTTCTCCAGGATTGCTAAAGTTCAGATGTTGCACTGCTTCTCTTAGTCTTGTAATCTTTCTTTTTCTGTTCCTACATCTGCTTTTATAAATGTCTGGACAGGCACTAGCAGCATTCTACTCTGCTCTAGCCGGATATCTTGGGGACGATGCACACTATCCTAGGTCTGGTGTCACAACAATTTGGGAAGATACTTAGAAAAGAAAAGAAAGGGCGGTAATGTCAATGGGAAGCCCCTGAGTCCTGCCTCATCAACACTCATGAAACCCAGTAGTGAGCTGTAAATCTTGAATGACTGGATGTGACTCTCACTTCGTTTGGAACAGGCTTAATTTACTTGCCAATCACTTGGCCCAACCATCGCTTGTATCAGTAGGATTCATACGTCGAGGTTCATTAGTTTACATTACGACATCAATGATCATCCGTAACTAGCCCGATCTGAGTAGACAGTACCTACCTACTGGGTTTGGGGCACCCGTGAGGCCTAACTAGAGCCTAGGTACTACTACACATGTAGAGCACTTTCTAATCCCAGAGCTACCACATTGCGCGACGAACTATGCGGGGCGTACCATACCCCAAGTCTGGAGGAGAAACATTCCACGAGAAAAAGAAATTTTGTCTGATGTGATGCATACTTCTTTACAAAGAACGCTCGCTTGCGCCCTAGAATTCGCCACCTGTTATATCCATCAATCACCTGATCGCGGAAGAGAAGGTGGTTTTGTCTCAAAATTTCAGGGGAATCCCGTACATATGGATGGGATGTGTTAATTGTTGGAGTAGATTATTCGCTCAGGGGGCTGGCGGTGCCGACTGAGACTGTCTGAATATAAGTATGTCGTTACTGTAGTCGCTTAAACAGTTTATGGGAGCGCGGGGTTTCACTTTAGGGATTTTAATTTTGGAGGGACCCGAGTGAGAGATTGTGAACTAGTGTGCTGTCCTAGGATTTAGGAGTTTGCAGTACATGAACCCTGGTCAGTACTGTGGCGCCTTCTTGAGGTCTAGTAAAGAGAAGGGGGCTCGGGTGCCAGGTATGGTAACGTGTACGGATTCAGCTGCAGGACTATTTACTATAGAGAAGATCACATTACACAAATACAACAAATCATGGCAATGGCCTCTACTAAAGCCCAAAGGAAAGCAGCTTTTTCGGGGGAATTTCTTCGTCCTAGCTTACATTTGGGCATATATCAGGGGAAGTACTTACATACTGGAGTGGTTCTGGGTTCATAGCCTTTGTTGTCGTTAATTAATGCTCATTGATTGGAGTTCATGGCCGTGATAGTTACATAGTATTTGAGGAAATGCCTTTGCAGTTGTAGTAGTCTGGTAAGAGAACTGCATATATATCTAGACACGGAATTCTCACATCAGTATCAGTATGTCTATAGCACTCATGTCCTATCCCACTGCTGTGAAGTTTGTATAGCTACAAGTATGTACTTGAAAGTGGGAGTGAAATTAATATTGCACGTCAGCTGTTGTATTTAAGCCATATATTGCATAACAGACACGTCGGTGGTAGTAGTATTGGCTTCTAGATCTAGCAGTCATTGCTATGCTCTTTGCAATAATGTAGGTACTTGGTCGTTTTGTAATAAAAGAAAGCACGACGTAAAGCTTGACCAATGATCAAATCACGGCAAGCAGCGAATACGAATACGCGTGTAGGCACTTAACTCCCCTGAACCCCATGGCCAGACACAGCCACAGCCACAACCGTTCTAAATCTTAAACCCACGTGTATGCGTTCCGATACATCAGTTCTCGGGCCCAAAACACGAAACCGCCATTCCCCCCCCTCCCTCCCAATCCCGGAGACCGGATAGAACAACACGACCGATCGAGAACCCCAATCGCATCTTATTCGCTCCGATACCTACCACTCATTTCGGTGTGGCCCTCCCACAAATACTCTCACAAGCTGTCTCACAGTCGACCAGCAGCGGTGAAGACTCGGCAAATCCTCCTTTCTGGGGACAAAGACATATATGAGATGGACTTTATGCATTAATAGCGTCTGGGACGATAAAAACCACCTCAGAGTCACCTCACACATCCTATCTCGGATCAAAGAGACCGAGAAATAGTTTCCCGGCCGTGCCTGCCGTGATACATGTTCCGATGAGCTGAGCTCAAGGTGGCCCAAGTCCTTACACGCAGGTACGTGGATTAAATGCCACAGTTGTCTTAACTCATATATACTTTTAACGTTATGATATTACTATATACACCGCGCGTGTAAACTTGCGTCTAATACGCGCGTATTTTGAAGCAGATAAGTGTTGTAGCACCTGCCTACTTACTAACCTCCGACCGTTCAACTGCGCGTGTGCGATCTGCTTACTTACCATTGCAGCTTTAATTCTATATACTGGCAGTAGCCAATATTGCAATCTAATCGAACCGATGGTTAGCCCCAGGGGACATGGGGTTTACCCTTTGCAAGTGTGTAATATGGATGATCTACTGGTAGCTGAGGGGGAAGGGGGGAGTACAGGTGGTTATTCTGAGATTCAGACCTGGTGTGAGTTTCGAGGAAATGAGATTAACTCGTTCTAGACCTCAATGAATTTTGACTCCTCCATTGAGAAGTCTATCGCCAGCGGGGTAGATGCGTATATATTGATAGTCTTGGGACTTGGGGTGACATCCGGCTCTCTGTAGTCAAAGAGATGGGATTCCTAACGATAGGTGCCTACATCTACCTGCGGGGAGAAGCTAGGCACAACACAACACGCAGAGATATCCATCATTGGCTGAGGTCGCTCATCAATTCACGATGCTAAGCGTAAGTGTTGTACCAGCTAGAGTTAGTTAGCAGCTATGGAAAATCAGGAATTCACGCGCCGCCGTCCCCCCAGACCTCCATATTCAAGACCCGATAAGGATTTTTTTTCGAGAAACGCTTTCCCCGCAATTTCTAGGTTCAATGGCTCGTACATCTATGGATGTCGGTACCAAGAGTGACTGCTCCGACCCAGTGACGGTCCATGAATCCGTCATGGAAATAAATATAGGAAACAAGTTAATGGTGAAGACGGTGATCCACGAGTTGGGGAATGGGAAAATTTAGAAAAAAAAAGGGAAAAAAAAGGAAAAAAAAGGAAAAAATTTGAATATCGAAAAGTGAGGATATTGTGGTGTCTATATCTACATGTATGTACCTATCTAGCTGTTACCTGGGTGGTGTTATACTCTGGGTAGCAGGACAGGCAGACAGGGGGTGGATAACCGGTCCGCAGATCCTGCACATATTCCCGGATGGATCGTGGGATGGAAATTCATAAGATCTACCCCCTTTTGGCTATATTTGAGAGAATTAAGGTATGTAGTCTATTTCCCCCCTATGGGTGTTTGCTATGACCGAAGTTTCAGTGGCGGTCGTATTATAGACTGCGAGCAAGAATTTATGAGTTCGGAATTATCCTCAGCTAGCTTACATAGTAGATGACCAGTCTTATTCAAATACAAAATCTTCCTCCCTCTTTTTCACTTTTTTTTTTTTTTTTTTTTCCCCTCTAATAGAAACATTTGGACGATTAATCCCCGGGCCAAGATCCCAGATTGCCGTCAAGTGCCTACATGTAGGTACTCTACAGGCACCAGGAGGAGGGGAGGAGGGAGGCTATATGCACGTTCAGGCAGTCCCTGGCATTAAATGTACTACATACATGTACCTACAATATAACCATAAAACCAGCAGCATTAACCATCACCCCTCACCCCTCACCCCTCACCCCTCACCCCTCACCCCTCCCATTCTAACGGCTGCGGGAGTTTGTTTATGTGTTTGGATCTTGAACGCGCGTCATGCAGTGCATGGGGCTCTCGTTCAATTGAAACAAACATTCAATTATAATTACCCCTGGTCATGGTTTAATTTGGGCCGGCCTCCTAGCTGGGTTCATGCACCCATCGCAAATCTTTTTGTACAATAAGGACAGTCGCTTGAGATGGATCGTATCGGTCGCAAGAGACTAGACTCATAATGATGGAAATCATGGAAAAGAAAATGGTTGGATTCAAACTCCCCTTGGAGAACTGAAGTAATCTAGCTGGCTATATGAAAACTACAGTCAGTAGAGTAGAGTAGAGCACCCTAAATACACTAAGCTACATGTGGTACATACATGTACACAAGCGGGATAGCGCCAGCTGCAGGGCAGTTATGTACATGTACTTGTATGTATGAATGTACATGTGCATGAGTTAATCAACCTGTTCCCACGCTACCGGAAGTTGTGATCCTTAACGTAACCCTGCGATGAGGAGGAGTCTATCAACCTATGCGGTACTGACGGGAGACTTCAATTTCTTGTGCAGAATAGTGGCATGTTTACGGAGGAGGAGGAACTAGGATTGCTCTATTCCATACATAGGGTCCCAGGAATGACAAGACCACCACCACCACCACCACCACAAACAACTACGTCCATGGTCATCGAGCCAACAAATAATGCTTTGTCCACTGTTCCTCGACTTCATTTCATAGCGGATGGATGGTTAGTATCCCTATCCTAGAATCACCAAAATACTCGTAGCAATAGCAGCTAACAGACTAATTGTTCCTTAGTATAAATTGCATCCTTCCATCCTATTACATGTAGGCTAGCCTCTAGCTACATACACCCCCACCCCCACTCCCCCTCACCCATGTATACCGCCCCATATTCCGGAATTTTCGGCTCCCAGTTCCTTGGTAGAATAAGCTTTCCCCATGGTTTTACAGCCTGATTACTCCACATCTTCTACGTACCTGCTACGGGCGGACCTGCGTTGCGGATCACTCCCAGCTTTCTCCGACCGGACGAGAGGAGAAAGTTTCTTATATCCAAATCATCTTCTTTCTACCATCTAGATGCGGATTAAATATATAGTCCGATTGGCTTAGTTGCTGGATGGATACTGTGGACCATAGTTGTTTTGCAGCGCATTGTTATATGAAAATAGGCCGTGCAGAGCGGTATGGACCCTGGTCGTCGCAGGTATAACGGGGAGTAGGGAATGCTTACTTTATGGGTGATGAGCAGGTTGGTGATCGATTGTTTCTCGTCTCCTACCAGAGCCAGTATAGTAGGTTAATTATCTAGATAGACTACCGCCTGAGCTCCACTTGCCATCATCCGACCCGGTTTTCTGCAGGCTGATACTTCTCCACAGTACCTGCTCATATATGTTTACTCTCCAACTCAACAGGCCAGCAGCTCTTGGTATAAGAACCGCCTAATCCACCCACCCTAGGGTTTCTCCCCAAGACAAGACAGAAAGTCTCTCTACAGTCATTCACTCATTCATTACCCGTCCCTCTCTCTATCTCAAAAATGAAGTACTCCCTTACCCTCGCAGCTATAACGCTGCCTATCTTTGCGGCCGCCCAGAGCGCAGCGTGGGCGCAGTGCGGTGGGCTTACTTGGACTGGGTCGACAACATGCGTGAGCGGGTACTATTGCTCCAAGATCAACGACTGTAAGTTTTGCCACTCTCTTGTCTTGCCTATAGTGGTGGTGGAGGTGGTGGTTAACATGTACTGTGTATAGATTACTCCCAGTGCATTGCAGGAACGGCGACAACCACTGCCGCCGTGGCAACTACTACAACAACCGCGGCAGCTTCCACAGGTACCGGAAGCGCAAGCTGCTCGGGAACTTTGACCAAGTTCAAGTACTACGGAGTGAACGAGGTAGCCCCCCCCACAATCTGGTTCCATAGTAAAATATATTATATGTGATGCTGATGGAATGGCAGGCTGGTGCTGAGTTCGGAAACCAAAATGTTCCGGGTGTGCTTGGTACGGACTACACATGGCCCACTACGGATAGTGTCGACTACTTCATAGCGAAGGGATTCAACACATTCCGTATCGCTTTTTTGATGGAGCGTTTGACGCCCCCGGCGACAGGCCTCACTGGAGCGTTTGATGCGACTTATTTGGCTTCTCTTAAGACGGTTAGTCGAGGTTCATAACACTATAACGATAGTATCTTTGGCTAATGGTATTGGATGTCATAGATTGCTACCTACATCACTGGGAAGGGAGGATGTGAGTTTATTCTTATGCGCGAAGAGTCTGCGTTGGGAGTGGTTTGCTGATCTGTGGTAGATGCTGTCCTTGACCCTCACAACTTCGGACGTTACAACGGCGGCATCATTACCGACTACACAAGCTTCGGAACCTGGTGCAGGACATTGGCCTCTTCGTTCACGTCCGACTCAAAAATCATCTTTGGTCAGTCCTCTCCTGATATTCATATACCTTAATACTTACCCCTTATAGATACAAACAACGAGTACCACGACATGGACCAGACCCTCGTCTTCAACCTCAACCAAGCCTGTATCAATGGCATCCGTGCAGCTGGCGCTACCTCCCAGCTCATTCTCATCGAAGGGAACTCCTACACTGGTGCCTGGACCTGGGTCTCCTCCGGAAACGCCGCCAGTCTCCTCTCACTCACTGACCCCAACAACAACATCGCCTACCAGATGCACCAGTACCTCGACAGCGATGGATCCGGCACTTCGCCAACCTGTGTCAGCAGCACCATCGGTGCTGAGCGTATTGCCGCGGCCACTGCATGGCTCAAGGCAAACAACAAGAAGGGATTCCTTGGCGAGATTGGCGCGGGAAGTAACGATGCTTGTATTGCGGCGGTGAAGGGTGCGCTGTGTGCTATGCAACAGAGCGGCGTGTGGATCGGAGCGCTGTGGTGGGCTGCAGGGCCGTGGTGGGGAACGTGAGTGTCTCTTATTTCCGGTTTTGCGATGTGGGGCGGGTGACTGACGGTTAACAGCTACTACCAATCAATTGAGCCCCCAAGTGGCCCGGCGATCGAGAGGATCTTGCCTGAGGCGTTGGTACCGTTCTTGTAGAGCATTCGTTCCAAGATGGAGAAGCCTGTAGATACAGTACAGGTGTGTAGAATAGTTGGGGGAGAAGCAAGTTGAGCTATGAGAGCTTTTGTACTATCTAAAAGTTATTGTGAAAGGGAAAAATGAAAATATTAAATTGTATCAGAAGATATAGATGATTGTGAAATGTAGAGAAAAGATATTTTGTGAATTAAAGGGGGCATTTAATGCGATAGAGTATGTCAATTTTTGCCAGTTGACTCTAATACACTTATACGGAATACAGCTATGCAGGGCGGCTTGACAGGAAAAGAGAGTGGTGTGGGTCTAGACGTTGAAGATTATACTAAGTATAGGTAATGGCGGAAGCCTGCAGCTGTGTGGTAATTTTTCACAAGGGGTGCGAATTCTTCCTGGGCCTCAGTTTTGGTGATTCATGGTATTGGTTTCAGAAACGAGACCTACATGTAGTCACGAGCAGAAAACTACGGTCAGGTCTTGTGTAAGTAAGCTCGTGGGAAATTTCGAATGTCAATTGCCTGGATGCAGCGGTCATCGGATGGGTTGGGTGCCAAGAGCCGAGTGATATTTCATGAGCGTAATCATCACTGACGAAGAGTAGAGCGTATTTGTCTGATGGCTAAGCCAGGAACGGATGGAGCTTTACATGTATATTGTATGACATGAAAGGCGCGTTGGGATCTTACTGAACTGAAAATAATAACCGCGTCCTATGTAAAATACTATAGCTATGGCGGATTGTATGGTGGATTGTATGAGTTTTCTGGTTACCTGTTACCACCCCTCTTAAGAGGGTCGGATTATGTACGTATAGTTACAAGGCTGAGAGGTAGTAGTAATGAACTGGGCTTTGTGCTAATGGCGCGCTAGTATGAGGGTATTATAGAAAACTTGATATCAATAAATAAATCTCGGCCTAGACTTTACAACCCCGCCCTACTGCTCACAAAATTTCACCTAAAGTCCAACATGAAAATGCATCTGCAGTACATAAAGAAATCACCTCCTCCATCCGTTGTCATACCCTTACTACCCTCCAACATGCGCAAACAATTTCATGTCCCCCCTCTCCCCAAATAAAAGGAAAAGGGATGAGATAAAGAGAAGGACGTTCCAACTATTTCAGGTCCCAACCTCTCTGATATCCGTAGATTCCTCTATCGCCACCCTGCTCGACCGAAAGTCAGCCCTGTCTCACAACGGCACACCTTCAGAAGGGTATATTTACCTGGCAACCAACTCAGCTTTTATTGATTCGGACAAATCGAACGATTCGTAGTCCAGCCCCTTCTCCACAATGAGGTCACTTCTTGTAAGTAACAGCTTTATAGCCTCTTCTTGCCCGGTACTTATTGCGCGGCGGAGGGGTGTATCCCCTGCATTGTTGGCGCAATTGATGTCGACGTCCTTCCGCACAAGTAGATGTTTTAGACTTTGCAAGTTTCGTTGGGTAACTGCCCAGTAGATGGGAACATCCCGGTCTCTATCCTTGGCATTGACATCAATTTCGTCCCTCGAGAGGAGCTGGGGCAGCACGTTGTCTCCCCACCGCGCCGCGTAATGTAAAGGGGTGCGCATGTGACTATCCTTGCAATTGACGTCGATGTCCCCCCTTGCGAGTAGCATCTTAACAATAACCTCGCTCCCAGGGTGTGCTGCATACATGAGAGCTGTCATCCCATCCCCACCCTTGCAATTGACGTCGATGTCCCCCCTTGCGAGTAGCATCTTGGCAATAGCCTCGCTCCCAGAGTGTGCTGCGTATATGAGAGCTGTAATCCCTCCATCGATCTTGCAATTGACGTCGATGTCCCCCCTTGCGAGTAGCATCTTGGCAATAGCCTCGCTCCCAGAGTGTGCTGCACACATGAGGGCTGTCGCCCCATTTCGACCCCCGCAATTGACGTCGATGTCCCCCCTTGCGAGTAGCATCTTAACAACAACCTCGCTCCCAGAGTCTGCTGCATACAAGAGAGCTGTCGCCCCAAAACCATGGAAATCATATGTTGAGTTGACATTTATGCAGGGTATATCCAGGAGCCGTTTAAAAACATTCTCATGCCGATAAGCCGCTGTCAAGCACAAACCGCGTTCGATATTAATTTCATAGGGATTTGAGCCTTCTCTAAGATCAAGAAAATGCAGGCACATATCAAATAATCCGTACGCGCAGGTGAGGTCCCATGGCGTAGTTCCCTCATGTAATAACCCCACAGATAACCAAGACATGTTTCCCTTATATTGCAGGTCTCCCCGCGTGATTATTATTTTTAAGAAGGATCTGAAATTCTCAGCTGAAAGCAGGAGCTCTTTCTGTACCTCTATTAAGCTACCCCTCGTCGGGTAGGCGTTGGATAACCGAATGTGGATGTACCAATAATCGAGAGCGTATTTTACAAATGGAGCTTCCCATTTCTGCCAAAGAAAAGATCTAAGGCAAATCTCTGCAAAATTGGCATGTGTTTCGTCCTCAGAGAATAAGGTTTTAATAAAGTCGTTGACAGATAAATGGGCAAAGCGGAAAACTTCGAGTTTTTGATCAAATATGACAAAGTTCTGACACTCCTCAAGCACGACATCCGGGGTGAGCCCACCGGTTCTGACCTCGCCCTTGGATTCCATGTCAAGGGCTTGAACTAGCACCTGAGATGATAACGGTCTTTGAGCACCGAGAATGAGCATCAAAGCCTTTCTTGCCCGCGCTTTGCTACGCGGGGATTGCATATCAATTCTATGAACGATCGCATGAAATGTCTGCTCTAGCCCGTCTGGCATCTCTTTCATTGCCCTTTCGAGATCGTCCCTTGTTGTTTCGCGGCAAAGACTTTGTATCTGTAAGCTAGCCCAAAGGAACCTAAATCGAGGATTTCAGTCAATATATGGTTATTTAATATAACGTGGATGAAAGAACTTTGTGTATTTACATACATCCCGCCAGCTCGGCTAGTGATATATTCTTTAATGGTTGTCCTGAGCTCAATGTCATCGAAGCCGCACATTAGCTTATTTTGATTAGCTAATTCATCCACCTTATCAATTATGAAGCGACTTATGTCCGTATGGTTGTCTGATGGTTGTATATGGACATTGGGTAAACCATTGAGGCGCAGTGTGATATCTCGGTCATTCCGGCTAGCGATGAAGACCTTGACAATAGAACGCGATTTGCTTGAGACTTCTTGTAGAGCATTCAAGAGGTTTTGGCGTGTTTCTTTATTGCATTCATCAAGCGCGTCGATGCAGATGAGAGTAGATTCACAATCCTCAGTTGTTTCGATCAAGAGCCTCACGCTTTCACTTATAGTCAAAGAGCTTGCGCTATTCCCAGCATCCATGCGTTCCTTGTACAACTCTGTGATTGACTGGGGCAGCTTTGAGCCGGGTTCAACAGTAGAGAGCTGCTTGACAATAGCTCTCAGAATTTGTGGTGGATCTCGTCGCTCCTCTTGATCATATTTGCAGTAAAAGAATGCAATAGCTTCCCTTTTCCGTTGGGTGGCCATGAATCTGTCAATCACTGCTGACCTGTGGTGTCGATCGAAGACTCAACTGATTAGCAACGCTATCACCGGCCACGAGTCAGCTGGAAGACAGGCGGATACTAACACCAGATTCGTTTTTCCAGCACCAGCTGTAGTTCTTTAGTGAGCATGTGTAGCACTGGAACGTAAGGCTTGCAATCAATTAATTCAACGCATGAAAACTTACGGGAACCATGTAGCCAAAGAATAGAACTCTCCGCGGATTCTTTCCAATCAATAAATTTCTCGTTTTGAAATAGCCACTCGCCACTACCAGGGTGACGATTCGAGCTAATGAGACTGTGATGGTCTTGGTAATACACTTCCGACAGCCACTTCAAAGTGGCATTTCTTTCGGCGTCTGCAGATGAGCCAGTCGGTCAACGGCCTTGAAACGCTCTATCATTAAAGGAAAAAACATACCCTTTGTATTTTCTTCGATGCATTTGCGCAGCTCTTCCAACTCCTGTTGGATCTGTGGTATCGTCATCGTTTTAAGAATCTCCTGTAGTTTTTCCATCTGCTGTCGTTGGACTATCACAAGTAAGCCAATATTACTATCTGTTAACGAGGATTAAGTTTTTCTAACCAGTGTCATGCCTCTCATTGATGAAATCTTGATCTGAAAGCCCAGAGGTCCCGTTAATATATGCAATCCGCGAGAAATTAGGGAAGTTGGGTTATATATACGTACTTTCATCTCTAGCCGCACGGGAGTTTCTTTCCATAGTCGTTTCGTAGTCCTTGATATTATCCATAAGCGGTTTGAATCTGGATATATAGGGATCCCATGTGCTATGTAATGCTCGAACTTTATCGAATAATCAGTACTGCGAACTTAATTGGGGGTACGTTTTCAAACTACATGTATCGCACCTGTAGTATTTGCGGTAAGATGTTTCCGTGACTCAGATAAATAAGTCAAAATTGAAGCATAAAGATCTGATAAAGCAGCGCGAAGATTCTGCGCGGAACGTGTCTGGTTCGAAGCCTTCAGGCAGAGCTGCTCATATATCGCACATCGGCCAAGTGTATGTGCGATGTATTCTAGCGCCAGAAGAACATTCTCCATGATCTCAATATTGTTTAGAGGAATCTAAAAGTAACAGTAAACCTGCCGTCCGGGTATTTTGAGTATTTGTAGATTTGTATTTACCTGCAAAAGGAATCGGAAACCAGTCCATGGCATAGCGACAATGCTGGGACTCTGCTTAACAAATACATCCCCAATTTTAGCAAGTTTGTCAAGCTGGGTTAAGAACTTGTCAACAACACTAGTGCATTTCCATCGCTTCTCTTCGTATTCGTCCCGCTTTTTCTTCGTCTCTTCAATGAACAACTCGAGTGTATTAAGTTTGTCGTTGGTGGACGTCTTGAAAAATTCTTGATCCTCAGTACTCAGCTTTTCTACAGCCTCATCCCATAGACTCCTGATAACGACCTTCCGAGAAGCTGCTGTAGGTTGGGCAGGCTGGCTTAGGAGCACAGGGGGATTTGGAAAGGAGGACGCTGGTTGAGGGGTGATTGTGGTATCGAGGCTAGAGCTCGAAGCTTGATTCGAATTAGGCGAGAAGGAGGAACGCTTGGCCTTTTTTTTAGAGGACGGGGTGATGAGGTCTCGGAATGTATCTCGGAAACCCATCTCTGAGGGGCCGTCCTAGGATCTCGGGGCAGTTCAATCTTTTAGAAAGACAGCTTGTATTCGGATTATAAGATGATGTTGATGTTAATTAGGATGTTTCTAATAATATCAGGGTTTACATCCTTCCAGAGAAGTAATCGTGCTATCATTTATCATAATTGCGGGGTACGAAGCTAGGCTGGATTGGGCTGATAGCAAACTAAAATCTAGAGTATATACTGCGCATGCGCACGTTATTGGTAATGGGCTATTTATTGGGCTTGGGATTCTTGATTCTTTGAGCTCAAGAATTGGGTTCGGGTTGTAGCTGACCGCCCAACGGAAACGTTTAAGGGGCTTTGGAGTTAGAGCTAGTAACATGTCATATGTCATATGTCATGGTAAAACTTAACACGGAGCTCGACTTCGAATGTGCCAGTTGGCGGCATACGCTGTTGAATTCCGTTGGTCTTGCGATGAGATTGGTTGTTGATTATATTCATTGATTGATCAATTGAGTATGCTCAGATAATCAGGCAGCCAATGAAATGAGGACTGGCCATTCTGTTTAGGATATGGGGGCCTGTCGTGAAACCTGCATACCCTTGGCGCCTTCAATTCCTAGTTTGCCGACACACACTCAAAATACATCCTACGTGGTTGGCAAGGAGCCCCAAAAATTCTGCATCTTTGTAGGCATACGTGGGAGAAAAGTATGTAGAGCACCTATGTACCGTATACTGCAGTATATGTAGGTATGTACTGACTTTTGGATGAAACATACCGTCAGATCCATCAGATCCAATGGGATATCTCTACTTCAATATATAACCTTGAATATTAATATATATACATGTAGCCATGAACTTAACTTTTATCGCCAGCTACATGTAGTTGTAAAAATCCGCTGAGTGCCCACCAGACTTCTGTGCTTACTTCTGCCCAGGACTAGGATTCTATGTCAAGTCGAGGCGACGAGCTGGATGATTAATTCCTGCTTTTTTCTGCCAGCAGCGCCTTTATCATATATAGTCCAGCTCGACATTCCTATCCGATTCGTTCAACGACTGGTTGGTGCACACTTCCGCAGGAGTAATATCCTGACTTCATGGTACACCCATTTAACCTCTCAAACCTGGTAACTCACATGCAGGGTCCGCTAAGGAATGTGTCAGGGCAATGGACGACTTTTCTATTCAGGTACCAGTTTATATAGCGTGCGTGCGTTCTCGATTGCTAGAAGTGAGTTTCACGACCAAGTCAGTTAACGTAGCAGCGCAGCCTCGCCCTGACAGATTTTGATCACAGGTCCTAGCTTCGCTCAGCCATCGACGTTGAGATATCGTCTTTTGATCAATTAATTGGAAACTTTGTAATTATTAGCTTTGTGGAGCCATCGATCTCATCTGTAAGTTACTGCTCATCTCTAGTTTTTGTTCTTTTTGTCACATTTTGAGGATGATGTGAATTATTATCACATGTTTGGGAATATATTAACGGGGAAGTCCTCCGATATATATATATATATTGCATAAACCTTTCAACCTTTTCCTAAGATCTTTGGTATTAATTAACCATATATATCTAGACGACATGGAAGACGAACCAAAACCTTGCTACGACCCAGGGACAGAGAGGGACTGGTGTCTCTATTGGTAATGAAAATCAACTCTCCTCCTCTTGATCATTACCCTCATGTTAACGATTGGCATCAGTAGTCCCCCACCCGTCACTGTAACTGTCACAGTAACCACAACTGCGACGGCTACTCAAGATATTGCTACCCCGACCTCATCTTGCACAACTGATATCTATACTTACCCTTTCCTTCCTCCTCCGCCCCCTTCTTCTACATACCTGCCAGTATTCCCTTCTTCAAGCAGTAGCTCGCTTTCTACCTCCGACTGTTTAACCTATGTTCCCCCAATATCAACAATTCTGTCATCGCCGACATCCTCACACATTTATATCACTTTCCCGTCATCCAGTGTGACTTCTGTACCAACATACACTCTCATCCCAGAGCTACCCTCTTCGTCACCTAGTTATCCTTTCCCTGGAGTTCCTACTTCTACAACCTCAAGCCCAACAAGCATAAATTTAACTACCAGTACTTCCGTGCCAGTGTATGATAGCTCTTCAAGTTCGGGCACCCTAATTTCTACTTCCTCCTTCAACTTTATACCAACAACTCGTTCGGTGCCTGTATATCCTACTTCTCCTTCAGTCTCGTCTGCCTCCACTGAGCCTACATCAATAATTTATGGTAGTCCAACATCTTCTTATACCACCAACACTTCAGTTTCATCTTCCTCCTCAATATCTACACGCCCCGCATCATCTTCCTTCTCAACTTCCACACTATCCACACCCTCCTCCTTCTCAACATCCACGCTCTCTACATCCTCTACCTTCTCAACCTCCATACGCTCCCAAACGTCGACGTCCTCTCCCTCTATCAACCCCACCACCGTGACCCCCACCCCCATTCCCACCCCCACAACAACATTAGCACCCCTCCCCACTGGCACCGCCGCCCTCCTTCCCCCCACAGACAATAGTCTCTCTGGGGGCGCCATCGGCGGTATCGCTGTTGGTAGCATCTTTGGCGTAGCCCTCATGGGTGTGCTCCTTCTCCTCCTCTGGCGCAGGAGGCGCTCCAACTCCTCCAACTCCTCCAGCTCCTCTGCCTCCTACAACCCCGCGCCCCCGCAACTCCCGCCGCCGCTCATGTCCCCAGGACCTCCTTTCGGATACCAGAGTCCCTATAACTCAGGAGGGGGAGGTGCGCCACCGGTCATGGAGGTGCCAATCAGGCCACCAGCGCCAGGGCCAGGGCCAGCGATTGAGGTGCAGGTACCACCTATGCCGGGGCCAGTGATTGAGGTGCCGCCGAGCTTATCGGGTCCGTCGAGTCTGTCGGGTCCGCCGAGTCCACAGAGTCCCCCAAGCCCGTTGAGTCCCCAGACTTCCCACGGCCTGCCGAGCCCGCCCGGACCGGTGTTGCGGCCCCCATTGAGGCCGCTCGGACCACCGTCCGTGTTTCTGGTTCCACCAGAGGCATATAGGAGTACTTACTGAAATGTCGGGGTATGATGTAATTGGGGGGTGATTGTATATGGGTAGGAATAGTTTGGCCCATTGACTGGGCCGTTACACTCTTTTAATAGACTTTTCCTTTGTAATTTAATGTAAATTGTCTTGGCTTTGTAGTTAATGATAATCCAAGATGTGTCAGCTTGGCCTTGCTGAAATCCTGTCGTGACTTGCAATATTGACACTAGGACGGAGCTGATATTTGCACTTTCCATATGTTATGATTGATCTTGTGATTCCGGTGGAATTTATCCCCTCTCGTAGCCCCTAAATAATCCCGTCTGCACGTATACCAATTTCTGTAGGAAATAGTACTACCCGTGTCCAATTAACACTTAACACCCTGTGTGAGGACATGGTTTGAGCTACTTGTCAAAGATGAGTATACTATAGTATAGAACACACTAAGAGTTCAGCTAATAGAGAGCCACGAGAGGACCTCCCTGCTAATACTATGCCTCAGTTATAAAGGAGACTCTTACACCTGCCGCAAGAATTATTTTCTACAGGTCTCAAAGCGCGGCTTTCGGGTTCCAGTGCAGTACTAGCTGGGGGCTCGCCATTTAAAACAAGTCTTAATCCCATTAACCTATAACGTCTCGTCGGATATAGATTCGTACTGTAGGCACTTGACGTACACGCGCAATATTATTTTATGTTTCTATCCAGGGCGGCGGGTCGGCGCCATGGCATTTCCGATCGGGCCGGGCGATACGCAATGCAATGCTCCCATGTTTAAGCTTAGATTTACTCTACTTGACTGCTCGTGTGCTTTTTGACTGTTGATATTTATACTCCTGTGGACCTGCCATAGCATCTTACTCTATAGAGTATGTGGTCGTATGGTAATGATTGATTAGTTCGATTAATTCATGCACGCTCCACAATACTGGGAAATTTAAATTTAAAGGACTAGATACTAGTACAGTTAGAAGAGTCTTGGGGGGTAATCAATATTTACGATTTCATAACTAGTCCACAGCACGGACGTCGTGGATCGGTGCTGCGTCAATTGAAACAAGATTAACTACATGTACCCACCCATGCATCCATGTTCCCTCTCTTCGGGCCTCCACCCCTCTCTAGCAGGTAGAGCTACATGCATGTACAGCGGTGGGTAATAAGTTATGTGTTTGTACCTCAGGGCGTTCCATCACTTATTACCTGTCGCTGTACTAGATACATATGTAGCTTAGGTATAGTATACTGGAGTCGTGTATGTATACAGTATCCGAGCAAAAAACCTTTCAAGTAAGGGCCAATAGGACTGAGGAGTAAGAGTAGAGTACTTCAGTTTCTGTCTCTCCGCCGCATAAACCAGCCCTGTATGTATAAGGTAGAAGAATCTATATCAGTAATCAAAGATTCTGTCCTTCCGACACGCCAAGGACACCGCTACTCCCCATTGGCCCCCGATGCCCGTGATCTTGCGTTAGTTGATCATCCGCGGGTTCCGGTGGTGGTGACGGGTTCCGTGAGGGGGAGGGGGAGAGGGAGAGGAAGAGGTTTTAGGATTAGAGCTTTTATGTGTATTTACTTTACATACATGTGGGTATGGTATGGTTTGGTGGGTTTGGTGTGGTATTTCCAGGTCTTATAAAGAATAGCTTATTTCCCCATCCCTCCCCCCAATTTTGTGTGCATGTCACGTTCACTCTCCCAATTACATTATTATAATCACATTAATATTTAAGCCTATACTTTAATTTATATATTCTTTGCAGTACAGTACAATCGAGGCCGGAGGCATCAAGAATCACATAATGTCTTCCTCCTCCTCCTCCTCCTCCTCCTCCTCCTCCTCAGAGGACCCAACAATATTGGCCGATACCGACGGCCACGATCGATATCAAGCCGAGGAAGCTGAGGAGCAAATCAAGAAGCCCCAAGGAAATAAACTGGCGACACTATGGGCAAAGCTAGGACTGGATGCTGGTACTCTGATGATGATGGCCAAGTGCGAATTCTACTCTTATACCCACCCCCACTGCTATCTAGAGCTAGAATATCAGGAAGACTGACAATATGACCGTACGTACACAGAGGTGCCCTCCCTCCCACAATCTTTACAGCAATGTACCAGAATAGACAAATCGCCGCCACATACGGAACAATGGGATATCTTGTCACCATCGTGGCTAGTTTGTCTATGTGCATTCTTCCACGCGCCAAGCTCGTCCAATTGACAATACAGAACACAGTACGTATCTAGCCAGTCCATCTCTCCCCCCAATCTCTCCTCCTCCACCCCCCCGCAGTGAACCAAGATCCTGAACCCTCATAGCTCGCCGTCTGCCTCGCAGCTGCCACAGCACTCTTCGGCCTATGGACTGCCACAATCGCCCGCAGCAACAACCCGTCCTCACAATCCAGCGCGTTCAATGGCTCCGCAGCGGCAGTCTCTGCGGCGTGGCTCTTTGCGAACATCTGGCTCGTCAATATGTTCCGTGCAAAGGTGCCGGCGCTGTCGATTCCTGTCATCATCTATACGATCTTTGTGAGCGTCGTGTTTACGTACGGGCCACTGCTGACGATGCCGCGGGTAATCAACACCGTGGTGTTGCTGGTCAAGGCATTCATGACGGGGTTTGCACTCAGTCTTGCAGTTGGGATTTTCGTCATTCCGGTCAATTGTCGGATGGTATGGTGGAAGGGAGTGGGCGGATACTTGGAGGGGTGTAAAACATTGCTGAAGGAGCAGGTTTGTAGAAATCTCAGCATTAATGGTTATCACTGGTGAGGCCAATGACTGACTGATCTACGGGAAATATAGAGATCCTTCATGCAGAAATACGAGGAACTCCCATCCTACGACATCCACAAGCCTACAACCTCCCCCTCCAGGAAACCCAAAGGCTCACCACCGCCACCGCCCCTTTCTACCGCGCAAAAAACACATTCAGACCTTTTTGCTAAGCTCACGATCGATCTCCCCATGGCCAAACGCGAGACAGCCATAGGGCATTACACCACCAGAGACCTCCGCGCTGCCCACAAGCACCTACAGGCCACCGTTCTGCCACTGCAGGGAATGACCGCCATCCTTGATATCTTTGATCGAGGGATTGCCCGCGCCGCCGCAAGTGACGACGGGGAGTGTCGAGGCAAGGAGCAATTCGCCGAGGTAATGCGTGTGTTGCACAGACCGTACGCTGTTGTGTCTGCGTTATGTGAAGAGGCGGTTGAGCACACCATGATACTCCTGGGGCTGGCTGGGAGGAAACCTGTCAAGGCGGCCGACGTTGAGGAAGGCGCTATCAAGGGAGTGGGGCAGATTGGGTTCTGCGAGGTGTTGCAGGATAAGGTGAATGCGTTCTATGCGACGAGGGGCGACGAAATCAAGGGCCATTTCAGAGGAAAGGTACCAGTGGAGGTGATGGGGGATATTGGGGGGCCGGTAAAGGCACAAATATCTCTCGACGAAGATGCAAAGAGTGTCCTGTATCTTGTCCTCTTTATGGAACACCTTCTCCGCTCCGCCGCCGACTCGTTACTGGAATTGGCACGCTTTGCGGAGGCTACAAAGGCGTCAGGAATCCTCGAGAGGCGGCGGTTTGTGTATCCCTCTCTGCGAAGGGTGAAGAAATGGCTCCTGACCACGGACGGTGACGACGTGGTCGATGTCTGCGATGTCGGTGCCAGCAGCAGCAACAGCAGCAAGCTGAGCAAGCCTGGGATAGGACCTGTGTGCGACCCGGAGCATCTACCGGCGGCGAGCGGACTGCAGAAGGTCGGTGAGGTACTCTCACGCTGCGCAGCACTATTCAGAAGTGAGGAGAGCGCGTTCGGGGTGAGAGTTGCATGTGCGACTACGGTGGTGGCCGCACCTGGATTCTTTGAGTCGAGCCATGTGTTCTTCAACGAAAAAAGGGTTATGTGGGCTATGATTATGGTAGCTATCGGGATGAGCCCAACCAGCGGTGCTTCGGTGGGTGTTTTTCCTATAATGTTCTTTTTGGAGGGGTGTGAATTTTGCTGATTTTTTTTGGTGTAGTTGTTTGGTTTTATGGGGAGGATTGTTGGAACTGTTCTAGCGGTGATATTTGCCTTTGTTAATTGGTATATCGTCGATGGACACACTGCGTAGGTTTTTTCTTATTTACTGATCACCCTCAGGTCAATCTTCTAACTTATTATGATCTTTATAATAGAGGTGTGATTGTATTCCTCTGGTTCTTTGTCGCAATCCGTAAGTTTCTTTCTGTATTCTATTCCTCAAACAGCGCAAGTTATTCAATATCAAATTGGGATATGGGCATCCTCATCACTCGTATATGCATCAGGAATATCTGGGATATGATAGTCTTGTATTTCACCTGGTTCCTATACAAGTCGTGAAGGTGTCTCATTGAGCTTTCTATCCCCCACCGCACCGCCCGCATAAAAGCCCGTTGACATAATCATTGACTTTTGTAGATTTCTACTTCATCATCAAAACCCCGCAAACAATCCAATCAGTATTCACTGCCATGATCACCCAGATCATGATAATCGGATACGAGCTACAGGTTCGGGTCATCGGAATTCCCGCCTCTGAAGCCTCCGGTCAGCCCGTCCTGGGAATTAATGACCTTGGCTTGTACCGTCTACTCGTCACCCTCGCCGGTATCGGTGTCGCATTCTTCTTTACCATCTTCCCCTACCCCACCTCTACACGGTCACGCATCCGCGTCGACGTCTCCGCACAGATCTACCTCCTCGCGCAGGGCTACAGCAACACAATCTCCCTCGTGCGCATGCGTATCGACGGCACCACCGGCGACGAATCCCTCAAGACTAGCCACGGCGCCATCTTCGAGAAACGCCGACAGAGACTCATGACGTCCTCCATGGTTGCGTTAGACCAGCTGCGACGAAACAGCGCCATGACGGTATTTGAGCCATCGTTGCGCGGGGCGTGGCCAAAGGCCCACTACGACAACCTCATCGACGTGTGCGCGAGCATCAACACGTATCTAAGCATCATTGCATTTGCCTCGCGCAGCTTCTCGCACAGTGGGCATGCCTGGGTGCGGGACCTGTCGGCGCTGCTCAAGGGCGTTGAGAACCGGTCGCCGCAAGTGACCGGGCTGTTGTGCGTTTTATCGTCGAGTCTGGCGGGGGGGAGGCCGCTGCCGCCGTCAGTGACGGTCCCGGGCCCATATGGCCTAGCAAGGGCCCTGGAGGAGAGGGACAGGGAGATATTAGGGATTGAGAGGTGTGGGGAGGATGGGTATGTGGCCTTTGCGGTTTTGCAGGTGGCGATGGGCATCTTGGTGGCGGATCTGGGCAGGTTGGTAGAGGGTGTGGAGGGATTGGTGGGGAGTGTCACGTTCCCAGGAGAGTTGATGGGCGTGGCTATAGGCGAGAAGGGGAAGATTGCTTGATCGGAAGTGGGTGGGTGTTTTGTAGTTGAATACCTAAGTAAGTATTAGATATCTTGGTTTTTTGTTTTTCTTTTTTGTAGATTAATCAACTTATGTATTTTAATATTTTTTTGGCACGGCATGAGGGGCCTACTTCTATAGTTTTGATATAAATCAAGGGTATATGTGAACACACAGAACTAAAACGGGACCACCACTGTCAGTTCCGGGTTTGATATGATGGCTCAACCATACATCTCTCCCGATATACCTGTCAAACCCACAGAGACACAAACTCAGACAGGGACATCCTACCTAATCATGGGGCCAGAGATCTCTGATGTGTGTGGGCGGCCCTGCATTAGTTATGTTCACGAGTGATGCACTGTGATGGCGGATTGATATGCAGAGGAGAGAACGGGACATGTGTATGCTTATGTATCACTCGAATTCCACAACGGACACTCGGAAATTTGAGGGCCAATGGGTATATGGGGCGGCAAATGAGTCAAAAGTAATTTTACCACCGGTGGTGAAGATAATACCATGATTTATACCAATAATGCCACTTTTTTATGGTAAAAACACAGACATTTCGGCCAATAATGATAGCGCAGCACAAAGCCTGAAATTTAGCTTTTATACTGGAACAAGGTCTGAAATTCAGCGCCTATACCACCGGTGGTAGATTTACTTTTGACACATTACCGCACCATAATGTGTATGGATCTTTTAATTTGATGGGAAGATGCTGCGATGTTTAAATGTCTACCTCATTTGTAATAAGATGCAACTATCCAAGTTACCCCCGCTGGTCGTATTCAGCGGTAGGTACAAATTAAATCACTCATACTCCATAGCAGCAAGTGGAATTCCTCAATCCCATTCTTGAATCGGCAAACAAAAAAGGGGAGGGGCACCGTTAATAAAACCTTATCCCAAGGCTACCTATGTTTTGATTCAAATGGATCCAAAAATATGGGAGGAATATCCCAAGAAAATAGGATTTGTTATTTCATCACCAGCGACCTCGGTCATGGTGCGATATGGCGTGGGCAATAAACATCTTTCAAGGTTGCAAAAGGGATCTCTCTGGCGGGGAATTGAACCCCGGTCACTCGCGTTTTGCCGATGACAAGCGAGTATACTAACCACTATACTACCAAAGATTGGTTAATCGGCTTAATTTTATGTATTATGTCTTAACGGTACTCTCCGGCCGGCGAGACATGGTTTCTGATCGGGCCGGATCATCCCCTGTAATTGCATACGCCAAGATATACCAGAAAGAATATATTTAATTATGTCTCTGGAAAGTCGCTATGGGGGGAGCGCTGACCTAGTTTTCTTTATGGAATCGCAGTTTGTACAGCGCTGGCCTGGCCAGCCTAAAGTTATGGACCCATCGCCCAAGACTTCAAGTTCTTGTCCATATCCATGCATATGATCCATAGCTAAAGTTTCAAGATTCCAGACTCGATAAGTCTAGAGGAATAGGCTTATATAATTATACCACATAATTAATTGTGGTTGAAGACCTGAAGTAATTAAACCGATGCATGTTTCGTCACTGTCGCGTCGAACTACATGTCGGGAGGTCAGGGCATGGTACTATGCATGGCAGCCCTCGAAATTTTTCCTATCAATCATTGACCCCCCCCCCCCCCCCCCTGGTGGAGGTGTTGAAATCAAAGACATGTAGGATTTTCCAAAATAGAGCAATATATACCATGATCAGCTCATATCATGATTTGAAGCTTGCTAGGCACCTTGAAAATCGCGCGGTAGAGTATACGTAGTGCAATTCCCATATTCCAAATTACTTAAACTCCCAGGATGCAAACTAAACATAACATAAAAATGTCCCTACCTATCGCCTACGCGCAACGGCTATCGCTTCACGCGGTCTAGGCTTATAGCGTTGAGGCCCCCTCTGGTCAGAGGATGTGGTTCTATCAACCGGCCCTATAATTAGGTAAATTTCGTTGCCTAGCTAGAAGCTGTGGAAACAATCAACGAATACTCCATTCTGCTTCTACCCTAGGAGGCGCAGGTCAGACTTCCAGTATTCCATGACCCTTTGCTAGAGAACGGCTACCCGCAGCCCCGCCGGAGTTTGAGTTTGAAGAGTAAAAGAATGGAGATGAGTATGTAATTTGTTATATACCGGGAAAGCGGGTTGGGTACAAAGTTGTTTGAATAGTCAGTGCTACCGGTGTAAGTGATTTCTATGTCTCCTTCTTCTGTTAAGAATTCGGATATAAGGAGACTCTTGGTAGACAATTACATATTATGGCCACTCTCCTCGATACTATTCAAGTGTAGTTTTTCCACGATGTTAAAACAATTCTATTGCCTGGACCAATCGCCGCCAACCCCCATACATACCAGAGTACCCTCAGTCAGGGAACACCACCACTCTCCAACTCAAGTTTCCCCGCCATAACGCCTGCATATGCATGTACCGTAAAAGAAGAGAAGAAAGGGAAAGAAAAAAGCGCTGTGCTGCTTTACAGAGAGGCTCCTTAAGTATCAAAAACGTTTGCTACCTCACTATTTTCAACACCGAGATACCGAAATAACTTTAATAGAAAAGGCACATCTGCAGCCTCTCGATCTCACCAGATCTAGATATATATTTTTCACCACTGAGGGCTAGACCCTTACAACCCCCTTACCCCTGATTAAATCGAATCTCCAGCTACCATGGCACCTTTTCCGTCTCAGCCGCCTCAGCAACCTTACCCAGCTCGAACTGACCATGAATCTTTGGAGTCTCTAGAGAAGGAGATTTACGGAAGTCCGACACTCAAGGTCATAAAATCCTGGGAACGATTGTGGTACCTTTATTCCTCTACTACACGCATCATACTTGTCACAATATTGATCACCATCATCATGGGGACTCCGATTCTTTTGTACATGGTATTAAAGAAGCAAGAACATAAGGCTCCGGAAGAAGCGGTATATATAGTGGAGTATCCTGGCCTACCCAGGGTATTGAGAGTTTTTCAGTGGTGCTGTGATGGAGGTTCGGAAGGGGTTCAGAAGCTGTAGGCGGGGATGGAAAAATGTAGAGCCATGGTTATTAATCATTATAACTACTTATATGCCAATAAGATTGGGAAAGGCCATGCACTCGTTCTCTTGCTCAAGATCATTTTATATATCTTCACTATCACTTCATCGCGAGAGAGGATTCAATAATTCAATTGGCCTTCTTATGTTTGCACCATATATAACCCCATTTTTATAACCTTAATTCTCCTATAAACGAAATTCATGTAAAAACTGTCGTACAAATACATTATTACTCCGGCGCCGGAATGCATACTAGATACATGTAACTAGGCCTTCCCCGCCTTCTTGGAAGGGGCTGCCTTCACGATCCCGAGGGGTTTTTGGGCAGCAGCAGGCTTCTTCACGGCTGCGGCTGGTTTCTTCACAGCAGCAGCTGGCTTCTTCACAGCAGCAGCAGGTTTCTTCACGGCTGCAGCTGGCTTCTTCACAGCAGCAGCTGGCTTCTTCGCAGCAGCAGCAGGTTTCTTCGCAGCAGCAGCAGGTTTCTTCACGGCTGCGGCTGGTTTCTTCACAGCAGCGGCTGGCTTCTTCACAGCAGCAGCAGGTTTCTTCACGGCTGCAGCTGGCTTCTTTACGGCTGCAGCCGGTTTCTTCACAGCAGCAGCCGGTTTCTTCACGGCTGCAGCTGGCTTCTTCACGGCTGCAGCTGGTTTCTTCACAGCAGCAGCAGGTTTCTTCGCAGCAGCAGCTGGCTTCTTCACGGCTGGCTTCTTCACGGCTGCAGCCGGTTTCTTCACAGCAGCAGCAGGTTTCTTCACGGCTGCAGCTGGCTTCTTCACGGCTGCAGCTGGCTTCTTCACGGCTGTGGCTGGCTTCTTCGTAGCTGCTGCTGCTGGTTTTTTCACAGCAGCTGGCTTCTTAGTAGCTGTAGCTGGTTTTTTCGTAGCTGGGACTGGCTTCTTTACTGCGGCTGATTTCTTCCCAGCTGTGGCTGGCTTTTTAGTCGTAGGAGGCTTTTTTGTGGCAGTGAGGTTCTTTGTAGCGGCGCCGGGCTTCTTCGCGGTGACGGGTTTCTTCCCCGGGGTCGGCTTCTTAGTCGCAGTTGGGTTGGCCTTTTTCCCTGGGGTGGTCTTCTTTGTAGTATTTGGCTTCTTCCCCGGGGTGGCCTTCTTTGCGGGGCCAGTCTTTCTCACGGTAGTGGGATTCTTCCCCGGAGTCTGTTTCTTTGCGGTGTTTGGCTTCTTCACGGCATTTGGCTTCTTTGCAGGAGTCTGTTTCTTGCCAGCATTTGAATTCTTCGTCGGAGTCGTCTTCTTTCCGGCATTTGGTTTCTTCCCAGGAGTGGTCTTCCCGACATTTTGCTTTTTCCCAGGAGTCGTTTTCTTTCCGGCGTTTGGCCTCTTCACGTCGTTCGTTTTCTTCCCAGGAGTCGTTTTCTTCCCGGGTGTGGGCTTCTTCCCGGCATTCGGCTGCTTCCCAATGTTTGTTTTCTTTCCAGGAGTAGGTTTCTTTCCGGTGTTTGGCTTTTTCCCAACATTTGCTTTTGTCCCGGCAGTGGACTTTTTCTCAGTGTTTGGTTTCCTTCCCGGGGTGGTCTTCTTACCACCGGCCCTTGTTCCTGGCGCTGATGCGGGCTTCTTCACCTTTACGCCCGGCTTCTTGTTCATGCCCTTGCTGACCTTCTTCCCAGCATTTGGCTGCGTCTTTCCTGGTGATCCAGGTTTTGCCTTTTGGCCTTGCACACCGGTATTCTTCTTCGGCGCCCCTTTGAGCTGGTTTTTCCCTTTGTTAGATTGTCCCGGACGGCCAGTACTAGGCCTCTTCGCCGCGGCCTTTGCACCGGCTCCTTTCGAGGCTGTGTTCCCGCCCTTCGGTGGTGGCTGCTTGCCCGATCCACGGGAGGCACTCTTATCCCCGGCAGACCCAGACCCAGACCCAGAGTTTGGCGTTGACTTTTTTCCCGAAGCCGTGGACCCAGACCCAGACGCCGACGTGCTGGGACCTAGGGTCGGAAGAGGGCTTGGAGTTGCGCGCGGGCTCGGGCTAGGGCTCCTATTTTCACTAGGACTTCTATTCCTAGTCGGACTCGGACTCCCGTTCCTGCTCGGGCTCGAAACCCTGTTCCTCCCCCTCATACTAGTCCCGCCCGGGGACAACGGACTCTCCGGCCTCGAAACACCACTCCCACCCTCTCCCTGCTGGGGATCCCCTTGCTTCCACACCCGCGCCTTGTCGCCCGTGATGGCATCTACCTTGATGATCTCATCGACCGGCTTCTGCTTGTTCGGGTCGGTGAGTGTCGGCAGCTCCGTCTTGTGATATATCGTCTTCTTGAGATTCTCATCGCTCTCCTCCGGCGTCTTCCCGAGGGACCCCTTCAGCACATGGACCTTCCCCGACGCCTCGAGGGCATAGTTCTTCGACGCCTTGTCCCAGTCCCACTGGGATTCGGGCCCCGAGGTTCCCTTCTTGTCCATCTCCGTCTTGAGCTGGCCGATGGTCTTCAACCCGTTGTTATTGGCGTAGGTGTCGGCGTCTTTCTCGACGCTCTGGTCCTGCGCGTTGCGCCCGTGCCAGAAGAGGGATTGATCCGGGCCGGTGCTGAGGCCCTCACGCAAGGCGCCATCGGAGCCCGGTACATGATCAACGCGGCGGTAAAGGGTTTTTGGGAAGGCGGTGGTGAGGGGGAGGAGAAGGAGGAGGAGGTGGGGAGAAAGGGAGAGACGCATTTTGAATTAGCTAGGGGCCGGCCTGCGGGTTTGCGGTCTAGATTAAATTATAAAAGAGTGTGGGAATTAAAGGGACGGCCGGCGTCAGAGAGAAAGTAAAAGTTCAAACGAATGTGTAGGAGACCAGGCTCCAGGTGCTGGTGGTGAGCTTGTTGGAATGAGGCCTTCGGGAACTCTGTCGGGATATATATATCATGTCGTGAGAAATAGCTCGGTGAAAGCTTGGTCAAGGGAAGGTTCTACTCCGGCCCCATATGGATCAATGATTTCTTTGCAGTTTTCCCCGGCCCTCCGTTTCGTGGAAGGGGAATCACCGCAATCACGTGTGGTTCCCGGTGGTCGTCCATGCATGGCTCTTTGTGATAATGTTGGTACTGTACTGTACAGTGCGGATGCATAGTGTGTTTCTATTTGCAGGTCGAGCCAGGAGAGCTTTTTGGGCTATGTTTAACCATGACTCTCCCTCTCCTCCTGCAGTCCGATGGGAGGTGTGCAGGGAGGTATAGGGATTCGGAGACTGGATGGAGAGCCGAAAACTCCAATGCTCTAGCTTAAGGAAGGCTTTACCGGCTGGTGGCCCGGCCAGAAAAATTGCACCCTGAGAAAGAGATATACGGGGCGATATGGGCGCATTCGCTGGTATGTGATCACCTGCGAGATCTTTCGGTCAAGTATTGCGGTTCTGGGTTGATGAAAGATTGTTTGTTAGTTAATGATTTGCATTCAATGTCATACCCATCAATGAAAAATAAATTGATTACTTGTGCCCCGTATAAAAATTCCGTTAATTTCGACTTTATTCTTCTGGGATAAAATAACCGGGGGTGCGGGGAACAACTAGATGTATATTCAGTTTGTGAATATTTCTATTGATAATAATTATCCCAAAGGGTTCTACCAACTCCCGGCTCCCCGGCGTAGTCCTCCACCGGAAAAAAAACAGAGGGAGGAGATGAGAGGAGATGAGAGGAGAGTATACTGACTGACAACCGTTGAGAAAAGTGCAAGTATCAGATCATTATGGGGTGGGTATATGCAGGCAGACTGGACATCCGCTGGGATCCGAGTCCGGTCAACCTAGAACACGCGCGTGGCCAATAAGCATATTCATTCTCAGCCCGCGTAGAGAACATGCAGGACAAGCAGAGAACTGGCAGCTTGAAAAGTATTATAACCCATCCCCAGGACACGCGCACGCTCCTCTAATATCTCGTACTGCCGGTGATCAGCGACTAAACCGATTCACCTCACCCCGGCCAATGATTTCCCGGGCATGCATTAGTAGGCAAACAAGCGTCTCACCACCCCGTCAAGCTCAAGAGCCAGCTAAGGCTAACCTGGGGGGAAGAGGAGTACGTGCGTACTGAGATAGAGAGAGTGCCTGACGAACACTCACCGGGGGAGTACTGTTAAGGTTATTAACGGCAGGGGGGGGGAAGAGGGGGGGAGGGGGAGGGGGACTGACCGGGTTTTAGAGTTGGGTGTAGCAGAGAGTGTGGAGGAGGAGGAGTGGCTGAGTCGAGTCGCGTGTAACGACATCAACATCATGCCAGATATCGATCATCAGATGTTCTAGAAGACTGCACGTAAGTATGTACATGTACTTGGCTACATACATGTACATGCGATGGTTGCATTGGGGAGTGTTTAATTGTATCGGACAGGTAGGAAGGGTGGAATTATAGTGGGATACATTTACCCCCAACTGGCCAATGTATACGGTACGGTGTTGATGTTATAACTTGCGGGTAAGCGCTCGGATAATCTTCGTAATGCTATTTCTCTAATTGAGATAAATTGATAGGAGTTGATATATTTGCTTAAGCATACAGAGTTCCAACAGTCGATCATACATACATGATGTATGTATCTAAGTATCAGGGAAGGGCAGATGTGTGTATGCTCTACATATGTGCTGTATATTATACACCATAAATATGAATTTAAAGCTGAACTGCGGCTTCAGGCTGAGTGCAATTCATGTAAAAATTGGCATACATGTCACAATCTTTTGTTAATATGATAAATATATATGAGGACAGAATACGCGGTAAATATTGTTAAATAGTAATCTAGTCTCACTGCCCCCGGTAGAGAAATGTATATCCAGGATGCTTTTCACCCAACTACATAGCTTAATTAATTGACCAAGACCCACTCAGCACTTTATGTTACTCCTGTCAAAATCTGGCCGAGTCAACAGACAGCCAGTACAGAATTCAGAGAACGAAAACCAGAAAGCCCTGCACATATCCGATCGCGAGCCATTGTGAGGAAAAGCTAAAAACGAATAAGCATTTCATCTCCTTTTAGATAGAGGTCGCGGTAGTAGAAACCTTACAGCAATGGGATATCGGTGCACACCTTTCAGGAAGAAAAAAAGTATTGTAAGGAAACAAACCAGAGAGAAAATGAGTTAAACTAAACGTGTCAGTAAAGGGGTGAGAGGTAAAAATAGCCCGACAATGGGTAACGGATCCCATAAGGTCCGTCCCATGCCACATAACTGCTATTGTATCCGTAAAAAGGGCTTCATAAGCAATTTTTCCTACTGCGACCCTCCGCTTAAAGAAAATACCGCCATTGAGAGTTGAGAAGCGTATACCCCTCCTCCTCCCCCAAATAGGCTGAGAGTTAATATCAGTCAGAGGTAACGTGACAAGAAGATCAACACCTTCTCGTACTCCCTATCCGCCGCTGCAATCCTATCCGCAAGATTCTGCGCCTCCGCCTTCTCCTCATTGTCAAGGCGTATTTCAGAAGTAACGTAGGTGTCTCTGAGTTTCTTGAGCTGCCCGATGATTGGAGCCATTTTCTTGACCAGGCGCTGAAGCTCTTTCAACTCCTTACTAGCTAGACGATCGTTTGCTTCTTCAATCCTGAGATGATCCTGAAGCCCCAAGATCTTTCTTTCAGCCATCTCTAGATCCCTTGCCGAGGCTTTGACGTTCCGAAGAATCACTTGCAAGGAATCCATCTTTTTCGAAGCACCGGAGAGGAACCGTGCGGACGTGGCCATGGCCTCGTTGGTGGGCGGTGATAAGCTGGTCATTGTTTCTAGGTTTAAAGAAGTTCAGGTTGATTATAAAGGTAGGTATTCGAGGCAATGGTGTCGGAGGAAGGGAAAGGATGATGTGATGTTGAGGGGGGTTCCGAGATGTTATGGGTTCATTTCTTGGGATGATCATACGACCAGGCCACATTCGTGCAAGTCATATGCCTGTTGGTGTACCATGGGCCATAGAATGGCTCTTATTGCAACTATTAATAGATCAAAGATAACTGGTACCTACACGCCTCAACGTAGAAGTCAGGCACTTGGGGACTAGGAAATATTGATTTTCGTTCTTACCTCCCGTCCATAGTAATTGAAAAATACATATACTATCCCTTATGTACCATCTGGACATATCAACTCTTTCTATTATAGCATTGATCGTAAACTAGGTACATGAGAACTTATAATTGAGCGCTACGATATATTGAGATATGTTTTGAAAGTGCTGATCGAAACTTGATTAATATTGAGTGTAGTAGATAATGCCTGTACGCAAAGAATGGTAGTAGAGTAATATCGGGTAATTTAATATTAGGAAGCTTGACTTTATAGTGGATTATTGACCTGAGGGGATTGAACAGTTAAGGTCCAGCCCAATTGAAAAAGAACCTGACCCTAGCGGGACCCGGGGAGATGTGAAATGGCGGCCAGAATCGAACCACCTAGATATATTTGGGGCCAAGTTTGCAGGGGGTTACCGGGCTGAAGCATTCCACTCACCCACCAATCACGTATGCACCGTGCGAAAAAGGAATTGCTTTATAAGGGATCAATAGTTAAACCGTGGTTAAAGAAACCCTTTATTCCGCATATCGTATTGATTGATTGATTGATTGATACTTTATATATGCATGTAGCTCGGAGGATAAAAGAAAAACATTTCCTCCCGCTCTTAGGAGGCGGGCTATAATCCTCCACGTCCCCCATATCGTAGCTAGAATACCACATACTAAAGTTTATAAAGATATATCAGCGGTTTCGGCCGTCCGGAGCAACATATCTAGGCCCTCTCAATTCTTTGGCGACGGAGCAACAAGGCAAAGCCCGGTGGAGGAACGAACACTCGGTAAATGCCTAGGTGGATAGCCTTGATCCAGCAGGGGTTATAAATTAGAGCAGTGCCGGACTCTGGTGACTCTCGGGTTATATATACATAAAATTAACCGGGAGGAAGGAGGAGGAATGGGTCCGGTCACCGGTTCGAGTGAGAACCCATGACCACCGAGACCGATTTCTTGGTTGGTTGGTAGCTCATCAAGTGTATGAAAATATGTGGTAGCCCATGGATTAAATAATTATGTTTATAATACAATTGTACAAGATGATGGACAGCACTACGATCAAAATTTCCACCTCCTAGCACTACATCAGTTGTACACATTTCCGATCAACAGATAGATATTACCCACTAGTTCATGAGTCCTTGGACCCATCTAATGTAATTGGGGTCCACGGCGTAAGAAACAATAATCCATCCGAAGGAACCGTATATGACATGCATTATAAATACACCCGGTTCCATATAACCAATCGATGCATACATGCAGATACACTTCTTTGGCAATGAGTTGTCAATCAACTCAGATCATACAATCGTTAACCGCAGATCCAAAAAACTAGATATACCATAGTGCGTCTAGATAAAGAGCCGAAATTCGGTTGCTCTATCCGGTTCGCTGGTATCCGTCGCCATCCATGCTGCATGCACAGTTCTTCCAGAACGGCTTTGTAAAGGCATGTAGTTGGTGTTGTTGATGTACTCTTCGTAGGTCTAAGAAGAGATGTATCTATAAGAGACTGTAAATTGCAGTTCAAGGTGCGCGTAGCAATACGTTAATGAATTATTGTAACCATAAGATGAATCGGGAATATCATTACATGTAAAGTATATACAGATACATATAAAAAGGGGTCAACGAAAGGGTAAAGCGTGCGAATATTAGTTATGATGGATCAAGGCGTGTAAACCATTTTACATTGGTAATAAAATATGGAAAAGAACGTTGAATAAATATCACAAACACACCACCTTGGGAACAGAGTGGAGCTGGAGTATAAAAAGGAATAATACATAATCAGGCACTAAACGATTACTACACATGGGGAATATAAGTAGCCCATGGTACTGTTTCGTAGGCCCTTTCCGGCATAACTCGCAATGTTTCAAATGACATTGCCAACAAACAAGTTGATGCACAGAGATAGACTGCCTGTAGGGAGTATTCTAGCATATCCTGCTTTCTCCTTCGGGACTTCTCCTCGCTTAAGGTGGATTCAAGAGTACGGATATGCTGACCACCGAGTGACCTACGCAGGCGCCGTTCGACCCAAATCTGTATTGTGGATAATACAACAAGTATGGCCGGAACGATACCAACTAATAAGCAAGAACCCCTCCAGATCCACCGCTCGTATCTGGTAGGAAATTGTGATTTCCAAGCTGTAGCATGGAGGCCGGCATAGATAAAATAGAAAACACAGGCGGAGAAATTGCCTCGTAAAATTTGTTTTTCTAGTAGCTGGGCTGAGAGTTCGGCATCTTCTATATCTTGCTGCGCAGGCGACAGGGCCTGAACTGGAGGTGATCCATATATAGGTGTTGTTTCGCTCAGCGGGGTAGTGGACTTTGGTGGCTCGGAGCCAGAATCTTTCTTCTTTTGAAATGCGGTAGGCCTCTTGAACAGCGTCTTTTTTCTTTTGAGTCCATATTGATCATTTGGCGGAGGAGTTGGGCCATTTGGTGGAGGAGTTGGGCCTTGCTGCGCTGCTGCTGCTGCTGCCGCCGCCGCCGCCGCCATATTTTCTTTGTGTCGTCGTTCTGACTCGAAACCCGGAGCTTTGAAGGTGCTCCACTGGGGAGGTAGCAGCCACCATCTCTCTACAAATCCTCGGAGTCCATCACTCCGTAAGTCCTTAGGCCTTTTATACCAGTAGGGGTCCCGCCTCTTATATGCTGGTGCGATATTCAGCACAATTGGTTCGTTGACATCCAACTGTTTATTCCACCATAATGCATAAACAGCAGCCGCAATGATTACATGTATCAAGACATGTAGCTCCAGAAGCGCAATTGGAAGATTAGCTACTTGACGGCCAATCAATTGTACAACCAGCCAGCCGACCTGTCCGCAGACTATGAGTTTCGCGAGTATGCTTGCTTTCCCTTTATCTAGTATATCCTTCCGGCTAACTTTCGTACGCAATCCTTCAGGGTCGTCTATAAATGCTCCAAGGAATTCCTCGGGGGTGATGGGATCCTTTTCACCTGGTCTAATGAACCCTCCCATAACGACGAAGAAGGCGACTTCTTTTGTGAACGCATCCTGGTCAACCCCATGGCCACATTCCCTAAAGAAATGTCGAATAGGTTTGCCAAATCTTTCTCCAAGCCAAAATTTAACTTTACTCCATTTCGTTGAGCTCGTTTCACCCTCCTCGGTTGAAATGACGGGATTTTCGGTCGTTCCCTGTGGGGCAACTTCATTCGCAAGATCGAGCTCATTACTTGAAATAGTTTGTATAGCTTCGTCAGAAGCTCCAGGCTGGAACTGTACTTGTGTGGTAGGCGCTCGAACAGGATCGGCCGTGGGGGACGCCGGATTTTTTAAGTATTTCGCGAGAAACGACTGATATACCAATGCCCTGTGTAGTCGTCTGGTCTGCACCCATTGATCTGCAGCCGCTGAAACAACTTCTTCTGGAATGAGTAAAGCCTTGAGAGTCCAGGATACCTTCTTGAAGAAGCGACGGCTGCTAGTCGAGTCGGGCATGATGTCTGGGTGGATGGCAGTCCAGACACAAAGACCAAGCGTTACACCACAACTAGTGATGATACCGAAGGTACCACGTTTCGGCGGCTCGGGCTGCCATCCAACGAGGGGCCCTGCTGGAATTGGTGATCCAAGGACGCAAAGGCCGAGCAGGGGGAGGAGGAGGATAGTCAAGCTGTTTGCTGCCATTAATCTGATTATATATCGATATAGTTAAGACGTAGTTGGTTTAAAGTCCTTAGCTACCCAAAAGTAAGCGTTAAGACCAAGTCAACCGCCCTGGACTGCCCTAACGTATAACTAGGGTATACATACCTAACTTGAAGAATTATTCTCTACGTACGCCGTCTCCAGAGAAGGGGTCGACCAACCCGTTGCTAAATGTTTTGCAGCTGCCAGATGCGGAGGTGTGTTTGAAAGAGTTTAGCTGACATGGGAATTGATGGATTTATACCCTCTTGTCTTGTCTTTCACCTGTCGTCAGATATGATCCGGTGTTTAATATGGCTTTCATATTGATTCGTTTGGCAAGATGAATGGTCCCCGGGTTATGTAATACATTTTATGTACAACCGCCATTGAATTGTGCTTTTAGGGTGAATCATGCAAGCCTTGCGCCCTACATTGAGAGCTTTAGCCCCATTTGAAAACCTAGGAGGAGAATGATATGTACGAGTGACGTGCGACGGCAAGAAAATGTGTTAATTTGACTAGACATCTATATCATAAAATGGCAGCCTGGAACATTCAGACAGACAATTCCTTCAGGTCTTGGTAAATTAGGAGACACTGCTACCTGGGTGCTCCTAACCGGAAGACATCACCATATATAATTGTCCTCGTTTTCAATACTAGAGAAGTTAAGACTAACGGCCGGATGACCGGATTCGGTTGAAGACTAGATGGTTGATCCTGATCTCCGTACGCAGAGCCCACAATACAGTGCCCCTCCCGCAGGAGGCTTTTGTTTTTGAGACTTAATTGCGGCTGAACAATTGGAACAACATTGGCACCAACCTGGCTGTACGTACATAGAACAGGAAGTAAGGCGTACTTACGAGCCTCATCATGGCACCATGACCATGAATTGGCGTCGATGATCAGCTTAGCTAGCTAGGCGCTTGAAAAATAAGGCTTTGATACCTACCTGTGTTGGGTACGGAAAATTTTCTGCTATTGGTAGACATATATGACCTACCACGGAGTTTTTGCCTCTAGACCTGCACACCCTCTAATATTGATACGCGTGCGGCTGAAAGTGATATGTATATATTTTGTGTGCCAAGCCTCGCGAATCGAGGGAAGTAGTGGGACATTGTACCCTACCGAGTAATTCCGCAGTGCCAAGAGTGACCGCAGCTGGGTAGCTGAGGTGTCAATAGTTTGGAGAAGAGATGGATAGTGGCACTAAATTAACCAGACCACTAGCTATATAGCTCCCCCCTTCTTTATTGGTCAGATATATATACAAGCCTCCCTCTATGGATTCTCGAGCCCTATATGATATATGCTATCTCAATCTCCCCGTTGTAATCACGAATTTATATTGGTTAGAGCTGCATTTTATACCATACCTTAAACAGACAAAGAACTAGTCCCGAGATAGAGGAATACCGGGAAGGGAGCGAAGGACAAACATTCATGTGAGCAAGGAGGGATCGGTATGCTGCGCAGCGGCACCCTACCCCGACTGTGAGCACTTTATTGCCGGGAAGGGAGCTGCCAATGACATGCATGGAAGGACAAACATCCACTGGCACAGTCAGAATTAACTGCTATATAAGATCCTTGAACCCCCAAGTACTCATATAATAACTACCTTTACATACTCATATGTACCAGAGGTTTTGACGATTGATCAACTTAAATAGACTGGACAGTATATATAACTACATATTCCCTCTCCTAGCTGGTTTTAGCTAATATACAGACAGACAGATAGATATTCAAGTCAGAAAAGGTGTTTCTAGTTTGACGTTGGGTTTTTTGTTTTAATTTTCTTTTGTTTGTGTTTCTGTATTTGAATTTTGGGGAGGAAGATTTTACGAATCGGGAGGTAAGGTTTTAATTTTGTCATAGCCTACGGGCTGCATACATGTATGAAGTATCTATCAATCAATCAAGTCAGAATAGGTGTCGAATTTCGAATTTCTCAATTACAGCGGGCGGCCGGAGGCCGCACTACACTTATATATGTATAAACTATCTAGGTAGCTTCGAATTCGCCGAGCCTGTGTATGTATAGGTTTAGTTTTTAAGTCTAAGATTATATTATGGTCCATAGAAATTACTGTGATAGAGGAGGCCAAATAGAAGGTGAGAGCCCACAAATTCACCTAGATTAATTATTTTAGTTTTGCTAAAACGACCCCCCTATAGACCCACCGCCGCCTGATATAGAATGCCCTACTACCATCCTCATATGGAGCAGGTCCGTTCTTCACTTCATCAATAGAATGCTTTTCAGTGTTTCACCAATGGAGGTTATAGGAACAGCTCGCCGGCCTCAGGACCTAGTAAATACGCAACTACTAGTGTCGTCTTTTCAATTTGAAATCTACGTAGATGAACATCCTGAGTAGTGCACCACGCCTACAGAAGAGCGGTATAGTTGTATGAGATGCTACTGGATAGTCTATCCTTGCTGTAGTTAAGGCTAGGATATCTGCTTTACTACTCATCTCTAGGGTCGACAGAGAGGTTCGAGAGGAAATTTCGAAAACAATTAGGTTCTGTAGATAATTCAGCTACCTTTAAATCTTTTATTCTCCATACTTGACAAGCATTGTCAATATGATTATATCTGTGATATATGATGTGGATGGGAACATCAGGGTTTGCCGTTCCTGATTTTGTTTGAGATAAAAGCTCATTAAAAAATCAATAGTATATTTACATTGAGCTAGCTATCAGAGAAACTCACCGACATTGAATGTGTGAGCAATAAAGGTCACTGGACGCGTATTCTATTCATAGTGATATAAGATACAGACATATCAAGGGCTATTTACCTATTGGCTTCGTATTATAAAGCTGGTGGCTATAGACAGACATATATACAATAAAGGTAGCGCCTAGCCCATTGGAAGAGAACAAGATAGCCCCCCATCATGGTTGGACAATACTCTAGTACGGCTTTTGCCGTGGGTCACAACAGCCCCACAGCCTTACCTCGCGAGCTTCTCGACATCCAATACTCTCTCCATCAGCTCATAAGTCCCACTAGCGGGTCAGCCCCATATGACGTTCTAAAGACTCACCTGCACACCCTGTGCATATTCTGGATCTCACTCCCGCCCACCTCTCGTTACCATTACCGCATTCGCAAGCGCGCCGAGCAATGGCTCCTGAGCACCACCCAGATCCTAACATTCACTTCTGGCAATGGTGTCGAATGGCCATACCTGACAAGCGCACAGTATGGTGCAATAGTGCACCTAAGAGATATTGTGAATTCCAACCCTTCTAAGCACCAGGTTGTCAAAGATAGAGATATGCTAGAGAAGCACACGGGAGTGAGTATGGATACGACCCACCAGGAAGAATTTATGAGTATTGAGGTGGTTGATTTCATGAATATTAAGGCTGCGTATAAACTTATGGTCGCGGCCTGGGGAAGGTTGGGGGAGGAGCTAAAAATAATATTTGGGCTGGCTGATCTTGGTGATATTTTTGAAGCTCATCATGTTGAGGAGCGACTGGACCCTTCTGTTGCCCTGGAGTACTGGCTTGTGGAAGTGGACCTGGAGTTTGGGGAGCTGTATGAATGGCTGCCCTTCCATTATTCTCAGTTGCTTAATGGGCACTAACCATTAAAATATTCATATCCACAGGTGCACGAAGGCTTTACTAGCACTGGTGCTCTCCTGCTTCAGCTTCCTCCGTAATTTCCCTATATTAGAAGCGAACATACTCGTTAGAACTATTACTTCTTCCTTCTTTTACTTGCTTGTTTTTATGTCTTATAAACTTATCATATAAATCTTTGGCTTTGATTTGATTGTCTCTTTTCTATATGGATATTGTTATCTTGAACCAGTGGAAACTACGCACCTGGAGATACTGGGCCCCACGACCCTGCCCGAGATAGGCCAAGGGATTGGCGCATCTGATATCGTTATTAAATTTTCGAGCCCATATCAGCAACAACGCATGCCACCACAGTGGAAGAGATATTCTTCTAGGCCAAGGTTTGCGGGGAGCCAGAGCCATGCGCCTTCGTCAGCTTGAAGTATCAAAAGGAACTCTCCGCTTGTGCGTAGTTGGGTAGTTAGATAGACATTAAAGAACACTATGTTGGCTAGCTGGCCCTTGGAATTTTATTTGTTGCATTTTCTGGAGTTCGCTGTTATTTCTATGATACTGTTTTTTTTTGAAGCAGTTAGGAAAACTCGGAGATTTAGACTTTAGTTGGGCAGAAGAATATGCTTGTAGGGCGCTGGGAATGTCATTTTGTGATACAGCTGCAGAAACAGATCAGGGGTTAAGTATTGCGTTTTTTCGAGAAAGACAGGAACGTGCTTAGATAGCAGAGTTTATCATACGAGTAGGTCGGGGCTGTGTTCAACACGTCCACCGTTTCAGAAACCGTTAATTTGTTCGACAGGGTGCTTCTAGGAAAGGAAGGCCGAGAGTTGTTCGGTGGGTAGTAATTCCAACGGGGGATTGAAAAATACCCAACGCATCCATAGCTTCACAGATCAGATGGGTATTTACGCTCGCATGCGCAAGATGAATTCAGTGGTTAATTGGATATTCCACTTTTTAGCGACGCCGTGATCTTGGGTGACGATTATCCTATTCACAGACTTTGTAGAAATTCAGTAATGGTTTGCCTGCGTCTTTGGGTCCCTTCTTGTGCCCTATATTCCGATCGTATTTCTGAGGCTTACTGTCCCGTCGGTGTGACAGTGGCGCAGAGATACATTTTAAGACGGCCAGGGCGGGCACCCTCCCCCTACGGAGCCCCAAGTCTTTGAGCTCTAGTGACTAGCCCCCCATATGTTTAGAAGATAGATTACCTTTACGTAAACCATGCACGACTCCCACCAAGCCTTCTTGGGAGTGTTACACCTGTGTTATTGAAGAATTTACTTGCTGTGGGAAAGGGTTATATATATAATATTTTACAATATACTGAAGTTGTTCAGAGCATTGATAAGGCCTTGTAGCCATATTATCTTATCCCTTTCATATCCTAAGCTAGAGTATCAAAATCCGTTCCTCTAGCTCGTCTCGTCTTTGGATGAGTTGTCGATCAATCAACCGTCTCGCTTTGTTATCCCTTAGTCTGTCAGTAAAATGCTGACCCTCTAGGGGGGGGGGGTGATTTTGTGTGGCTTTACTAACAGATCCCGTTATCTCCCTTATCAAAGAATAGATCTTCCATATTACCTCTATTATAGGGGGGGGGGGGGTCAGCAATGACTGACTAAGGGATACAACCACTTTCAGTTATACACTCCATCTATACAGATGGGTTTCAGCCCACCACTACCAGAGGGGGAGGAGTAAGGGGGAGCTCACATGTATCACTGCCTACAGTTCTCTCCACAGACCCGTGGTCTCCTATTATTGCTCCTCGTTTGGCCAAAGTCTTCCCATAACACACTCGTACAAGTACTTGCCATAATCTAGGGGTTCCTTGCATGTACAATGTAGGATCAAGAGTCAAGAAGATATCGAGTGATACCCAATGAATTACCTATCGAGTGATGGGTGATGATGAAGAATCCTGCCGAGTGACAACCAGTGACGACAACAAGGAGTAGGGAATTTGGAAGGCTAGGTAGCATCAGAAGACTCCGTGTGGCGTATTGATTACATACACATGTTCCTCATGCCTTGCCTATCGTTAGTTTCGTTGGGGTGCGGTAAGTACGTGAAAGGTGGGGTTGATTTGGCTGAAGTTGGGCATGATCAGTGTACTAGCTCTGTATAATGGGTATACATGTACGAGTACAAGTGAGTGTAGAAGTAATGTAGTTACAGTTGGATATGAGAAAAGTGGCTATAGTAGAGGTGGTAATAACCAGGAGAAGGCTCACCTTCTCCCGAGAAGAATCATCATCAAACAATTATGACATAACTACTCATTAAGATACCCCAACGACAGTTTCTGATTGATTACTTTGCATTCGTTAGATATATGGGATGATTGATTACTTTGCATTCATTAAATATATGGGACAAGTTAGCACTGAATAGTTTCATTTTACTATCTCTTTATTCTGCTCCCTCCGCAGAATACGACCCTAGAAATTAAGAGCAATGTCAAGACGGTACTCACCGGTGATTACTTCAACCTCACCCTGCTAGATCATAGAAATCTACATGTAACTATAGATATACCGATATTCAATATAATCTTACTATATATTACAAAAAGACCGTCGCAAGAAGCGGTGACAAAGTCATATAGTAGCCTTTTGGTGAAGATATAAGCTCCCCTAACCTACTCATAAGGGACAGGAATATATTATTCATATCGGATGCAGAGGAAATATATCACGAACCCCCCCTACGGGGAAATAACTAGATCTCAAGTAGCCCGCCTGCTCATTTTTCACATGAGCGTACGTTGGGCGCGCGTGTATCTCATCATGATCTCCATCGTTCTTGCCATGTCTCATGTAGCTGATCGATGGAAATATATGGATGATATTTTGCGCCACGAAATACTGCCCTGTAGCCCATTCTTTCAAAGAAGTATTTCGCAGCGAACCCTCGGCCTGTTCTGCCGCCAGTATTCGCCAGAAATGGTAACATAAAACACCTGACCTCCCTCCGCGAACCCTCCCACCGATACCGCCCTACCCGTAGGAGATGAGCGGCGGTGCGACCCTTACCTCCTGCAATGATGCGTGAAGTCCATTGAACGGTTATCCTGCCTGATCCTTTCCCCATCTCTCCACGGCTACCTCAATGGCTACTTGTCCATATGACCAGCTGCAGCCGGGGGACGGCCTCGCCCCGTTAATATGTGCCCTTCCTCCTCAGAACTTGTAGCAGAAACCATTACCGAACATTAAAGCGGCTCCAACGGCCTTATCAGCCATACTCGCCGTTACAATGAAATCTCCACAGCTACTAGAACCTTCAACCGCCGATGGAGGAAGGACACAGGCGGTCAGATATCGTCGCGCAAGGTTTTGGTACTCAAGCAAGCTAGCGAGTACTCCGGGAGATCTGGACGTCCTGCTAGGGCATTGCTGTTTCCTCCCAACATGCTGGATGATTGGTTTCTCACCCTGGACGATATACTTACCGCTGGGGCCGGCTGACATGCATGGCGTGTGTTTCCTATTTGATCCGGGGTTGGTTGCATGTAGTGCGGGGTGCGGGATGCCTCAGGGCGGAGGGGAGGTTATGGAGTAACATATTGGGTATCACCCATAATTACGTGGGGACGGTAGGTTGGGTCTATCTCTTTTGGGGAGCTATATATAATATACTGAGGGAGGAGTTCTGGTTACTGAATTAATAGGACTCTGTATATATGAAGTGACTTGTTTGCACATGTACATTGTGGACAGGTGGGTATAGGTGATTAGTGCATCTTTTTTTTTTTTTTTTTTTAACTCATTTCATTTCATTTCTAGGTACAAATGTTGCGTGCAGTCGAAGACTATGGCATAAAAGACCTGACCCCTATCGTAGTACAAACTGGCGTCTCCTGAAAAAACACGGAAGAAAAAGCACAGAAGGAAGGAAAAACAAAAGGAAGACAAATGAGAAGGTCGGTTGAGCATAGACGAAGTGAAAACGCGAGTGGTTACAAAGGAGACCGCCGGTGGCTAACCTTCCTCCGCGGGTTCCTGTGAGCTTGTGGCTCTTTGCCTAATGCTAGGGCTTTGGTGGTGTGGGTGCCTTAGGGGCCGGTTTTAGGAGTTGGTGGACGAGAGGGAGGTGAGGGTGGAAAGGTCCGACCCTGAGAGTAGTGGGGAGGGTGGGTGTGGAGTTGGGTAGTTGGTCTTGGTAGCGGTAATGTATGCTGCGAGGGCTAGGGTGAGTGGGAGGCTGTCCCAAACCTCGTGTAGTGAGGTGATGTGGTGGAAGAAGAGGAATCTCTCCTGGGCCCTTGCGGGGCATGTGAGGATGGCGTGGTTCGTGGTTTCCGGCTCCTGTCCACATCGTGGGCATGAGTCGGGGGAGTCGATGTTGATCCAGGATTTGTGCGCCCTCAGGTAGCTCTTGGCTGTCCTGATTTGGTGGATCCTGGAGGCAGTGAATTTGTGGAGGGAGGTGAAGATGGGCAGTTTCAAGGTGGGGGTGAAGTTATAGTAGGGGGGTGGGGGGTAGGCTGCCTCCCAGTGAGAGATGAGGAGTTTCTTAGCTCTAATGGCTAGTCTGTCCTTAGGGTGGCCTTCCTCGATGAGGGGCCGTATGAGGGCGGCGAGTTTTTCGATGGGGAGGGGGGCGACGCCTTTTACGGCGTTGGAGTCCCATCTGCTTGAGGGTGGTTAGGCGACCTTTTAGGAGGAGGCGTGTGAGTGGGATCGCATAGTGGATGAGGTTGGGAAGTTCGAGGGATCTTCCTGTGACTGGGTTGTTGAGGAGAGGCTAGGAGTATCGGATGGCATACTTGGACTTTAGGAAGGTGAGGTATAGGTCGGGGGAGGCCGCCGATGTAGAGGCTCTTGGGTTGGTGGCCTGAAGCATCCTGTGGTGTCTGAGTTCAGAATTTTGTGAGGCCTTGAGGCGGAGGAGGCGGTGGCCCGTATGTAAGCATGGGGCGGATTGCTTGGTGTGGGCGAGGCGGAGGCAGTTCGCGGAGGAGGCCCTTGCCTGCTGAGAAGCGTTGGATGAGGCGAAGGCGGCTTAGGCGGCGGCGGTGGGAGAAGTGGGTGTTTGGGTGAAGGCTTGGGTGAGCCAGAAGCCAATCCATTTGACCTTGTGGGAGGGCGTGAAGGTGTGGCCTTCCAGGGTGATGGTGAGGTGGCAGGGGGGGCTCCTGTCTCTGGGAGTCCTCCAGTGGATGAAAGCTCAGTTTTTCTGTTGGCTGATGTTTTTGAGGGAGGCTGAGTGGGTGAGGCGGTTGTAGTGGGAGGTGAGGGAGGTTATGTTCTCCTCGTAGGACTGGGATGCGATTGTGATCGCGAAGTCATCCACGTAGGAGAGGGTGATGCCGGGGGAGGGGTCGTGGAGGTGGAGGAAGTTGACGTAGATGAGGAAGAGGAGGGGGGAGATGGGGGACCACTGGGGACCCGACTTATCTGGTGTGGGGATCTTGGGGGAGCCTTTGAAGAGGAGGGTGATGTGGCGGTCTGAGAGGAAGGACAGGATCCAGTTCACCATGTAGGGTGGAACGTGTCCTGACGTGAGGGTAGGGGCGAGTTCCTGCTTAAGGACGTGGTCGAATCCCCCCTTGACATCAAGGAGGAGGGTGGAGACTTTGAGGCCGGCTAGTTGCATGGCGCGTGTCTCGTGGAGGAGGGTGGTGGCAGCGTCGGAGGTGGAGAGTCCGGCTACTGAACCGCATTGATGGGGGTGTATTAGGCCAGTGTTCCTGGCGATTGAGGCGAGGCGGAGGGTAACAATCTTCTCTAGGATCTTTGAGATGGTCTGGAGAAGAACGATGATGCGGTATGAGGAGGGGAGGGTGTAGTCAGGCTTATTGGGCTTGGCTAGGATGACACCGTTCGCCCGTTTGAGAGTGAGGGGATGGTAGCCGTGTTTGAGGAGGGGGTTTAGGAGGGCTGAGAGGATGAGGGGGTTGGCCTTATGGACCGCTTTCCATCGGAGTAGGGGATGCCATCAGGGCCTGGGGGCGGAAAGGTTGCTGGTGGTCTTGAGGGCGGTGTGGATTTCCTCGGTTGTAATGATGGGGACATCGTTGTGGCGGATGGGGGGAGGTGCTTGGCGGGGGTTCCAGGTTTGTGTTGAGGCGTGGGGGTGGGGAGTTGGGGAGGGTGGGGATCCGGTCTTCGGTCCTTGTGGTGGACTTTTTGAGTTTCCATACGTCCTTGGTTGACGCGTTGGACACGAAGTTGTTCCAGTGGTTTTGTTTGGCTCGTTTGATTGCGTTGAAGTAGGCGTTTTTCGCTGCCTTGGCAGCCGAAGAGCTGCCCTTTCTGCAGGCGCGTTGGACGGAGTGGAAGATGGTTCTAAGTTGTGAGAGGTTTGGGTTCCACCATGGCTTTGACCATTTGCAGATCGTTTTGGAGGGGGTGTGGGATGAGAGGAGGCTGGAGAGGCTTGAGAGTTCTGTTTCGAACCATTGGTCGAGGTTGGTGGTGGGGGGCGGGGGGATGTGAAGGTCTCACGAGGAGGGCTAGTCTTCCCCAGTCTGTGGCCGGACCAGTTGGGGGTTGTGAGGGTGAGGTCGGAGGCGGGGACGGCTAGGGAGATAGCCAGGGCTCTGTGGTCGGAGCCTGTGTCGGCAGAGAGGGGGAGCCATTTGCGGATGAGGGCGCTGGCTCTGGGGTTAGCAGCGGTCGATGACTCCGTGGCGTTGTGACTGGGAGGTGAGATCCTGGTGTAGACGCCTGGGTTGTTGGAGGAGGAAGGCGTTGATGGTGGCGGCGGAAAGTAGGGTTGGGAGAGGAGAGTTCCCGGGCTGAGAAAGAGCGGAGGGGGTCGGCTTGTGGGCCGTGGATGTTGAAATCTCCCAGGACGATGGAGGGGTTGTGGGAGGGGGTGAAGATGTCCCGGGGGTCAATCGACCGGGAGGTGTTTGAGAGTTGGCGGTTGTATAGGTTCGTTATGTGGAGTGTGGTGAAGGATGAGGGGGAGGTTCTGAAGAAAATGTTGGCCGAGATCATATCGCCTCTTATGGAGGGAATGGGGGAGGCTGAGTTTTTCTCAAGGAGTGTGTTGGAGATGTAGAGACAGGCGGAGATTTTGTCATTGGGTGTAGAGGAGGGAGTAGAGGTGAAGGAGGGGGCTTGTAGGGGCTTGTTGTTGAAGAGGGGCGGTTCCTGGATCGCGATAATGTGAGCGGTCTGGACCATGTGGAGTGAAAAGAGGGTGATGAACACAGGGTTGCTCCCAGCGCAATTGTGTTGGATGATGCGTAGACTAGGCGTGTTTTTAATGCGGTTGTTGTTCTGCATTTAAACGGACGAGTGGGAGGAGAGGTCCATGTTGATGTCCATGGGGGCGTTTAAGGGCTGGGACTCCTTGTCGGCGTTTTTCTTTGGGCAGGCGGGGCAGGCGGGATCTGAGGCGGGGTGGGGGCCGTTGCAGTTACTGCATTTGGCGGGGGAGACTGGGCAGCAGTTGGGGGTTGGTTTGGCTGAGCCGGGGCAGTTGGTAGAGGGGCATCTGTGGGCGGCCTTATTGTGGGGCTTGGCGCAGATGGGGCAGGTGGGTTCTTTGTTCTTGCAGCCTTGTTGTGCGTGGCCGAATTTCTGGCAGTTGCGGCATTGGGTGAGGGGGGTGGCTGACCACATGACTTCGCAGCGGCGTGGGCGGGAGAAGAGTCTGATGGTGGTGCCGATGATAGCGGCTTCCTCAGCGGTGACCGTAATTACCACAGTGGAGGTTTTTTTTTGGTTGCGGGAAGTGTCGTCCTTTATTAGGAATCGGGTGGCTGAAGGGGTGATGCCGACAGCGAATCTGACTTCTTCAGGGAAGTCCTTGTCGAGGGCTTCCTTGTTTGCGAAGTTGAAGAGGGGGATGCCGTGAATGGCAACGTCGACGTCGGTGGGGGCGGAAGAGTTTCGGGGGGTGGGGGGGGGTGGCAATCCTTTCGTTAATGAGGGCGGTGAAGGTTTCGAAGAAGGGGTTGTAGAAGGAGGATGGGACAGAGGGGTGGGCGACGATGGATACGGAGCCTTTGGGGTTGACGGAGGCGGAGAGTGAGGTGTAGGGGGCGTGGCCCTTTTTTCTAGGACCCTGGCGAGGATGGATGGGATTTCTCCTGCCAGGCGTTCGGGATGTGGGAGTGGTTCCTGGGAGTTTCTGGAGGCGAAGAAGCGGCGTTGGGCGGTGGGGAGGGGTTTTGCGGCAGGAGTTTGTCCAAGGTTCTCTTGCGGGGCCTTGCCCTTCCCTTTGGCTTTGGCAGCTTTCGCGGCGTAGGTCTCAGGGGCGGTGGTGTCGAGGTGGAGAATGGGGGGGAGGATGCCAGCACGGGCGTCCCTTCTCACTTTGGCGCGATGGTTTTCTGCTGCCCAGACGTCGGCTTCGTGTTCCGCTTGAGTTTTTTTCCGGGCGGGGGGAGCGGGGGGGGGTTGGGGGTTGCTGGTGGGTGGGGGGGGAGGCGAGGGTTCGCTGAGATTCTGGCCGTGAGGGTGTTGAGGGAGGTGGAAATTCTGTGGATTTCCGCTTGTTCATGAGTGGTTGGAAGTTGGTTGGCCATAGACGTGACCTTCTTGTCTAGCTCTTCGACGTCTTGATGGAGGCTGGCAAGGTCTCCGGCGATCGTGTTGGTGTTGCGGGCGATGCCGCAGAGGAGAGCGATGACGATTCTCATTTCTTCGGAGGTGTTGGGGTTGTTGATGATGTTGGTAGTGGATTGGGAGATGAAGGGGTTCCCATCTTGGTTGGTGATGATGGAATCGAGGTGGGAGGTGAGTTGTTCGAAAATCTCTTGGGTGGAGTCGGGTTCAGGCATGGTGAAGCTTAAGTGTTAAAGACTTTTGGCAGTGTGTAACGTGGTTGCAACGCAGAATATGGTGGTTAATTTCAAAAACTGAGGACTTAGCGGGGAAGAAGGACGGGTGATTAGTGCATCTAATATCGATCATATATATCTCGAGTTTGAGGGCAGGGGAAGCTCAATAGACCTCTCTATACTTTATTCTACAGCATATACTGAGATTGTGACATTGTGCTTTGTGTATACCTTTGGTAAAATGGTAATGTTGGTATGCCAGAATATTTGGTCTTCTCGAGACCTCTTTGTACTCCTAAGGCCTGGTAGCTGCAAAGCTGGCTATGCACCGCGAACAACCCCAACGGCGGAGTTGCTCAGTCTATGCTACATTCGCTGCACGAGGTTAATAGGTGGTCCCCCTTGGTTATTTTTTGTAATACTTTCGTGGGAGAGAGAGGAGTTACTCACTCTCTACTAACTACAGTTGTGTCTTAACGATACCACATGATGCTATAGCTAGCTAGGTGATTACCCCCCCCCCCCCCGGGCCCCCCGGGGACCCCCTACATTCGTCTCAACTCATGAGAAATGACTTCACTCTCCATCTGTACTATCTCCCGGTCCTATTTGTCCCCCCACTGGCCACTGGCCTCTCACATATGAAGATTGTACGTAACCCAAATTGCAAGGCTTTGCATCAGTGTTATGCTGGTGCTAATGATTACAAATACATTCCAAGTCTGCATTCTGCTAATAGAATGAGCTGAGGTAATTCATCTTTCTCCACAACTCGACGTCATGGATCCGCTAATTCCTTGTTCAATTTGATTTAGCGGCTAGGTAATAGTTTGCGGGTAAATCTATCCTTAATGGAGCGCCTCGTATTGATCTTGAGACTGTATGGGTTAGTGATATGTAGTTGTTGGCCTAGGACCAAATATCGGGTTTTCTATTCCATGAATATCTAAATGTACTCGGGTGCACCAAAGTGATCAGAACTCGACGACAATTGGTTGGGAATGTGTGAGTGCGACAGGCTAGGGCCAATAAGACCTGCCAAGAGTTCCTATCTTGAATGGGGGGAAAAAAGTCATCAGAACATTTAGAAGTATATATAAAACATTATATCTACCAGTACTTGCTCTGTATGCTATTTGGGTGCAAATTTGACTGTGTAGGGATAACTTTTAGCAGGCAGTAGTAAAATCTAGGACTAAGTTTTGGCCTCTTAAGTTTCTTGGGGCACATGGCTGATATATGTCCAGGATGGGGCCAATTTGGCACTCCAGGCCGACTAGAAGTCTCTCCCGGCGGTTCTATCAACCAGGAGCAGCTCTGATCACTTACCCTCACACCCAAGTACTCTTGCTCCGCACTAGATATTCGCGCGTATATTTTCTACAAACTTCCCATACGGATTTAGTCTAACTCCACGCTGGCATCGCCGGAGCGACTCGTTACCGCCAAGGCCGATTGAGACAGGGTGGATAAATGACCGATTTGCAAATAATAAAAACCCTGATCGAGAAAGCCCTGGCTGGTACTTGGAGGGAAAATTTCTATATATATCACGTAGGTGAGTAAACTGCATGCACTGGGTGCAATAATTGCTTACGATATCGGAATTTAACATTACCAACAGCAGTTTCCAGAATTCTTATATGAATTAAAGTAGATGTGGATATGATTAGTTGCTTACTGGGGGTGAAGCCTTGCTCCAGTCCATGGGAGCAAAGCATAAGGCATGAGTTGCATGTGAGGCCCCGGGGGGGGGGGGGGGGCTTAGAGTATTATGAGGGTCAATGATGTATAGAGCTATAGCACTAGTGTGTCGATTTTGGTATATAAGGCCTTGTCTTCACTGAATGGGGGCAGCAGACCAGGAGAATCACCGACCACGCTCTAATTCTTACTAGTCTTCTCGATATTAGAAGCTCAAAGCCTAAAGTCTTACCCTCAAACCACAATGGTTCACATTCCCCTCGCCGGCGCCAACGGCGCCCTTGGCCGCCTCCTCCTCAAGCACCTCACCACTTACCCCGAACACACCATCACTATCCTCTCCCGAGACCCCTCTCCTCCACCAGTGACCGTCCCGGGCACCGCTACCGTCACCGTCAACTACACATCCATTCCCTCGCTCACCGCGGCGCTAAAAGGCGTACACACAGTCGTCTCCTGCCTATCCTCAAATACCCCCTCCCCCGCGCAGCTCCAACTGATCGAGGCTGCCGCCGCCGCCGGAGTAAAACACTTCGCACCCAGTGAGTGGAGCATCCACCCGTCTATGAACGCAGACATCACTCTCTATCGCGAGCTCAAGGGGCCAAGCTGGGAGGCTGTCAAGCGTAGCGGCATGGAGTACGTTGCGGTCGAGTGCGGTGTGTTCCTTAACTATATTGCGTATGGAAGTAGTAAGGAGGGGGTTGAGCAAGGTGCGTTCAAGGGGCTGAAGTGTACGCCGTGGGTGTTTGATGTTACCGCAGGGTCAGTAGAGGTACCGGGAACGGGGGAGGAGGATGTATGTGTGACGGAGGTGGAGGACGTCATGAAGGTTTTTGCGAAGGTGGTGGGGAGGGACGAGATATGGACGGGCCCCGGGAAGGAGGGAGAGGAGGCGGGGGTGAGGGCGGTGGTGGGGGATAGGACGACATTTAATAAACTCATCAAGGAGGTCGAGAGGATTACAGGTATGTATCTGGCGTTAGTGTGCGTAATGTGGGGCGAGTGCTAATGTGGTATAGGGCGGAAGTATGAAGTCACCTATCTCGACATCCCGACGCTGCAGAAACGCATCGCGGAGGAGACGACGGTCATGGGCAGGTTTTTTTGGGAATATCGACTGTGTCTTGCGCAGGGAAAGGCTAATCTGAAGCCGACTCTGAACCAGTTGACGGAGCAAAGGTTGACGGGTGTGACGGAGTTTTTGGAGACGTGGTGGGGAGGGGAGGAGGCGTAAGTAGGAGGTGGGATGGTGTTGGTATGGGCGGAGAGGTTGGACGGGCATGGAGGTGAGTGGGTGTGAAACTGTGACGGGTGGTAGTGTGAATGAGTGGGGGTTGGATGTTTTTTCGGCTTTGATTTTTCTTTGATAGTTTGTGATAACTATATGTGCATGTAGGCGTGATAGTTGACGTCTGGATATCATTCTCAAATGATCTCACTACATATATCAACCCCTTTTAGGTAAATTCCTCTTACTGAAAACAAGTATCGAATATTTCCCTCGTGGTGCTCTAGAAGACAGGATATACGAAAGTGCAAAACTTGCTGGACTCTTTTTCCGGCCATTGAAATTGCAGAGGGCCGTTAGTATCGCTTCATGCATGTAGATTTCTTTCTCGGTGAGATATGAAATTCTTGCAAATCTTTCATTTCCCTCTTAATCTGTGCTGCGGGCGTGTGGCTGCATGAGCCTAGTACTAGGCTCCACTAGACTATTCAAAAGTGCTGTTTATTTACGGGGCCGGGGTAGCGCGCCCCCCGTAGGGCTCTGGCTCGGGTCTTATGGGCAGGAACACGGAAGGTGAACCGAGGTTCGGGGGCGGAGCAGAAAGAAATTCCAGAGTTCAAGTAACGCGGGGGAAAGAGGTGCGAATGGAAGAAAAGTCCGGCGGTGGATAGAATCATCCCGGCTGATTCTGACCGAGTCCGTGACTAGTCACGGCTTTAAGGGGAGAGATTGAGGCCGGTAGATACTGATTTTGAGTGATGAGAAACTATACTAGAAGGGTTTCGATCATAGTACCTCTTGTAGGGCTAGTTATGGATAGTGAGGTGATAAAGCGGAATCTTCACAGTAGAGTGGGGAGCTTTGAATTGGGGACCGCTGGACAGAGTGACTTTCCCCGCATCAAAAGTCGCTGGTACAACTAGATTAGGGGCGGGTTGATGACCTAGCTAGGGTGCGCGCCGCGGGGCCTGGGCGTGTTGCGATTTATCAAGCTGTGAGCTGGAGGGATAATTTACTATTTAGGATATGTGGTGGTTTGGGCCTGGACTAGGGAAAGTAGTATGTTTAAATATTTGCCAGAGGTTAAGAGCGCACATAACCACGTATGAGCTATGGCAAAGGATACATCACCAAGAAGCAGTTAACCTGGACACGCCACTACACTTCCAGAGAACCAAAACCTTTAACTTATTGCTCTAGAAAGGCCGCTCGAGCTCTCAACTCCCCATTTAATCCTTCCAGAAAGTAATATTGAAACCACCTCTCATCAACTTTGGCTTTCCCTTCTTTTGCAAAAGCCGCCGCCGCCGCCGCCTCCGCCGCCGCCGCCGTCTTTCCCCTTTCCCCTTTTCTTTTTAGTTGTGGGTATTCGAGATTTGGCTGCCTAGGCGTTACAGAATCCAGGAGTAGTGGTATGACCGGGGGATGAAGGCTTATATTCTTTATAGGCCCGGGTCGGATGTGATATCGCCTCTCAGCGATGAGTTAACGCTGGTGTCATTAATTGACTGGTGGAAAGTAGTGGAAGTGTTAACCGTCAGGTGTTCATCGCCATTGGGGGCATCGGGCATGATGGCTGTGACTCTGGCAATGATGGGGGCAGGATCATCCTGACCTGTATCAGGGTTAGGGTTAATATTCGGATGGGGAGTAGGGACGTAAGGAGCGCCAACAGAGGGGGGATGCTCCATGGCATCACTGTAGAGCATTTCCACCTCAGGGCCCGTACCGGTATCTTCTGGGGATAGAGTTTGGCTTAAGGGGAGCCTTGGATAGGCCGGGACCTCCCTGCCCTGGTTTGAAAAAGCTCTAAAAAGACCTAATTTCATGAGTAAGTTAGAAAGGTCCTCTCTGGTGGGCATGTTAGAAAGATCCTCTTTGGTGAGTTGCTTGTCAAGTTTGTTGCTAATTGCTTCGTAGTGATTGCTGAGTCTTGAGTACTGGTAGTTGAGCCATCCGTTCTTGTCTCCAGTGAGGATGTACGCTCGTTAGCAAGATTTGCGTGCTCTTCAAGAGCTAGGGCAGCATTGCTTCTGACCTGGCCGACATCAACTTTTAACTGACCAATACTTTCCTTAACTCTATCAATCTCTGCCTTCATATCCCTCCCCTGTTTCTCGCTTGCAGCTTTGACGTGGGCTGAGATTATCGATTTCAACTGATCGATGGAACAGCTCAGTCTACCACTATCGTATTGAATGCTGCTGTTATCCATGGACGGCTCGAGAGTAGCCTCTGGATAAGTTTCCTGGTCAGTGAGTGGTTGAGTGGGGTCGGAACGTTCTCCCATGGTCTCGTTATTAGCGGCACGAAATCTTGAGGAGAAGCTGTTTTCGAAGTCGGCCAGTAGGACTTGATGATCATCGTAGGGGATGTTTGGGGCCAAACGAAGCAGCACATAAAGGTAGTACGCCCGTGGCCCTGCGTCCAAGTCCATCATCTTTTTCAGAATTTCCCTCTGCCATTCATCCCTAGAGATAGTAGCCTGAGTATCACTGGTATTAGAGCGGTACAGACCCAAAGGCGGCCTGACAGAGTACTCGTGTTGAAGGTGCCTTTCGATGGATCGGCGTGCCACGGGTCAACATCCTTGAATATTAAGGGGGCTACCGACGATCTTGGAAAACAATCGAAGGAAAGGTGGCTGGGATTTTCAATGTGAGGGATTATTTGCTTTTCGACGAGAACCCTTCCTGCGTGCTGGGCCCATGGAACATCCTCTTTACCCTCAAAGTCAACTTTCCAAACACCGCACGGTGTGTGCCGTACCAGAGAAACCTCCCCGGCAAAGACGTCCACGATTGCACCATTCAAATGGTGAGCAAGACACATGATATGTGCCGTCTCAGATTCGGTTAACTTAAGCTTTGAACTAAGCTCCTTGATGATTTTCGCGGTGGTGGGTAATTTAATTTTCCATTTAGTAGTGGACTTAAATGTTCCGCAGAAGCATTGAACATCCAACCCATGTGTGCAGATTTTCTTTTGGAGGGCGGTGGATGGTGTTTTTCCGGAATTCCGGGTTTCGGGTGCCTTTGCAACCGTCTTGGTTACTCTCCCGGACCGAGCCCTAGTAATTGAGGGCGTACTAGTGGCAGCCGCTGTCTTTTTGCTGGCACCCATTGTAATTCGGAGCTGTAATTTAGAGGTAAGTTAAAAGATGTTTTGCATTTTAAGGAGCGGTGCAGGGGATGATAGAGGAGGGATGGGAGATAGAGACGCGCTGGAAGGGTAGTACCTTGGGTTGGTCGGATTTTAGAGGGACGGCTTGATAAAAGTTCGATATACCTTGCGGTGTAATGTGGTGACAATGAGATGGGATGAATGTGGGAGAACGTCAACAGTAGAACTAGATGAAAATCCTCTAATTAGTGAACTTTGTCACAGACCACAGAGAAGTTTGGAGTATGATGGACTGATGACGAGGAGTGGCTTTGGGGGGAGAGTTGAGAGAGCGAGTAAATGTCTAATTTCCAAAGAAAAAAGAAAGTAGAAGCTGGCCGCGGGTAGTACCTTCAATGAAGTGTATGTTGAAATTGTAGGTAAGTTTCGGTTTGTTGAGCACTTCTTTCAACAAGACGAACCCCTTGGCGGTAAAACGGCACAACTAACATAGATCTGAATTTTAGCGCGTTTTTCATTGCAAATAACGGAGAAATGCACTATACTAATATCGTTGAGAGCTAGTGGGTTTGGGGTTTGGGGGGGGGGGGTTGGGAAGAAGAGATAAAGAGAACATTTCGTGGGACCCTGGGAAATGTGGGGCGGGGATAATACCTCAAGCATGCGGTTTTGGGGCGTCACTTAAGGAGCAGTCGTCGTCAATGGGCCATGAATGTGAAAGGTGAGATAGCGGGGGAAACGGGTCTTTCTAGACGATGATTTGTGTGGGGATGGGAGGTTTGGAGGTTGGGGGTGCGAGGGAGGGCGGGGATTGAGGGCGTATGTGAAGGTGTAGGGAAGAGGTTATGGACGGGTAGGGGGACTGCTGAGTGAGGTATGGATGTGGGCTATCGTTGAGAGATGAGAACGCAGCGGCGTCTTAAGGTGGAGGATGGATTGAGTGATCAGTGTGCAAGACGTAGAGACTCTAATAGCCCGGTATACGGATCATGAAAAGTCGTCGGTATATGAATCAGTGATTTAAGGGAAGTTGGACGACTTCACATGCACATTTCCCAACTTTAAAAAACCCTAACCCTGGGAAACGTTCTAGGACCTACATAATACTGAGAGACCACTATACTACAATTTTGATATAATTCGTTTAGCTCTGGGTCTATATTCGGAAAAAGATGTCACCTTTTTATGACTTTATAATCCTTTAGGATGAATTGTTAGCAAAAATATATGCAAAGTTGTAGATAAAAAGGATCATTGGTAATTATGAAGGTGTAGGTTAAACCATCTATTGGTATATTTACATCAGAAATCACATATGTATGTTATTTGGTTCATTTCAGGTTTCTTTTGCACGGGAAGGGGCATAAATACAGATTCATGATCGGGCTATTGCAGGGGTCCCGGTGGAAAGATGGACGTTAGGAGATCGATAAGGAGAGCTAAGAGTAGGGTAGAGATAGACAGAAAGGAAGAGAAACAATATGAGGGTTGTTTGCTCAGGTTTTGAAGTTTTAATATAGAATGGAGGAGATATAATTATATTGCGCGCCTCCTCAACGCAAAAGTAGTTTGCGATAAACACGACTAAAGCTTCGGAGAAAACGCTTTGACCGTTATATATGATCTACATGAGAGCGGGTATTTCGTGAAGGTTGATAAGCGGGGATCTGAATGTATTGATCTAGCAATCCAATAATCTTGAGCTTATGGCAGTATGGTTCGCGCCCGTATATGGACCTATATATAGAGTGTTTTCTACCTTTCACGCTTTTTCTTAGCACGGGTTGCGTAGTTTGGGGGGAGCATTATATACCCTTAAGGGTCTATCGAGGGGGTACACTCTCTCCTGGGGTCCGGCTGCAATGAGCCTAGGGTTGGTGGGCGGACAAACCTGTGGGCATTCTCTCGCTATAAATGTCGATGAGACTGGATTTGGAATAGGTGATGAAGATGGAAAGTAGATAAAGTATTTACCTATACCTCTCGTGGTGGATCAGGAGGCCTTAGCATCACGGTGTAAGGAATGCGTATAAGATTAAACCTATTCATTAGGCTTGTTTTCGGTACAGCTTGTTGATGAGTAACGGAGGATTGACAAGTAGTTTACAGAAGGGTTCTTTAGAGTTTCTGCGCGTCACCGCAGGAGTTTGGGGTCTGCAATGACGAGTATTAAAGGAGGTAGTGATTATCAAGGACCGGCGTAAAGAGCGCTGGGAGAGTTCTGCAGTCAACTGGGAGTACTATGCAAAATCGCTTGATGGGCACTCGTCGTATTGCTGAATGATTTCATAAAGTACATAATCTTGATTAAGTTACGCTCGCACACGAGCAATAGTATGTGGGTTATGGGGTTTATTGTATACTTATACGGGATTGAGTCGTTCTATTTGTCTGCAAATTACGGGTTATATGTCTCTCACTATATTTTTTGTGTTAAATTCCTTTAGTATATGTATGGGGCTTTCCCCCCCCTGGATAGAGATTCATTAAGCTCTCAACTCTCTATATCTTTACATAAACTAGAGGTTGTAACTAGCATAAAGATAAGATCAGCTGGATCACTATGTATATATGTAGTGGGACACATTGAATTCCCAGCATTCAGGCGCTGCCGTTGGACGGCTCATATACTAAAGAATACCAGTCTCATCTGGGGAGCCAGATTCCCTATGCATGATCTCTGGTTTGGTTGGTTGTTTGCCTATTCCACTTGACCTCTAAAAACATCAAGATACTCGAGCAAGAGGCAAACCAAGGCATGTATCTGGACCGGGCTATAGGCACTTACGGATGTGAAATGGTATTGAATATATATACTTTTATCGCTCAAGAGTACTTACCCAAGTGTTCTTATTGCATGGTGTGAAGAAGCCCAACTCTGCCAAGCCAAACGAGTGATTTCTTATGATGTGATCTGTTGATTAGCAACTAAAAGAGTGACAGATAGGTTGGAAAGAGATACGCGACCCTGAGGCCACAATATTTGCATTATTATCAATTTCATCACAGAGGGAACAATGACCTAATTAACCAAATAATGCTGTTTGAGGTGTTACTTGTTCTTACTTCTGGGAGCCGGACTGGTCCTTTTTATGTGTGATGGGGGCCAAGAATAATTAAATGGAAGACAGAAGAAATAGTAAAAACCAAAAGAAAGGTATATCGTGTGTTGTCACGTGAGAGTCAATATCACGAGGCGCTGACGTACGTACGTGTACGTAGGCATGCGCTGGTATCTTCCTGGTGCTAGTTCGCACGTGCGGTTTATATTTAAAGATAGTATTTACCCCTGAATATAAAAAAGGTCGCTGTCAGTTTCCCCTGAGCTGTGTGCATGCCACATACAAGCACTTTTATCAACTGAGAGATTGGGTGTATGCCAACATTGAAGCTTCACGCGTACGTACTGGTTTCTCAATACAAACATCCCCCGGCAGACTCGGTCGGTGTTCTGGTGTTGTTCGGGCCTGGGTACTGGGGCATGCGCTCTTCTGCGGCCAGTTCCTGGGTGATCAGGGCTCAAGGTTATGGGGTTCGATGCCTTTGGGTTTCGAAACGAAGATGCTTCGCAGAAACATGATGTATATATTGCGGTCCCGTTTTTGTGGGAGCTGACTAGTTCCTAGCTGCAGATTTGACCTTGGCGCCTTTGTGCTTGTGCGTCGCTTGTTCATCCAGGTCCTTTTTGTTATGGGTGTTGCCACGGCTCTGGAGATCTGACCGACATCTACGGGAAGCAGACCCATCGGGGTCAAAAGGGGTATTTTATATAGGTTAGCTGTCTGATTACAGCAGAATACTTACCGTTACTCACCCAATCGAAAAATAGATATACGCCGCGATTTCTCCTAGGCTAGTTCAATTTGCAGGTTCGGGCCGCCCTGGAGGGGAGTGCAACGGCCGGCGGGGATACTGCGAAAATGAAATTTAACAATGGCAATGATCGAATCTTACCTCCTCCAAGCAACGACCTCATCAAACCTGGGGCCCCGAACCTACTTGTATCACCAGGCCAGTGGATAGTAGTTGGTTTCACAATAACAATAGGCATTAAAGTGACAAGGGAGGTTCCCTGAGGGCCATATCTTGACCCTAATAAGGGTTGTAAAATATGAACCAATTGGCGCCTGAAACCGGGTTTAGTGGGCCTAATTGATGGGCTTGCCCAGGCGAGCGATAGACCGGGCCTAAGAATCAATAAAGATCGGCATTAGATGAGGATAAAGGGTTACACCTGGTGGTATTTGTGGCAGGGTGAGTAGTTAAAAGGTAAACCTAGGGTCTCCAAGGGATCCGGGTCTGGGTCCGGGTCAAGTGTTCGCAACTGTCCCGTAAGCTAGCCGTCCGCCCGGCAGTTAACTACAGAGGGTCAGGACTAGGTGGATGACACAACGCAGTCTGTCTAGGCCTAAAGCTAGGGCTACCTGTAGTCCCTACAGAGTACGGCGGGCCGGGTGTATAGAGGGGCGGTCAAATGAAAAAACACGACTGCATATGACTGCCATTACATGGCCACCGCCCCCGCCGTTCGCTTGCAGGCCTGATCGTTCATATAGGAACTTGTGCCGTGCCAAGAGGGCCAGCGGCTAGGACGGCCGCCCACAGTCATAGGGTGGCCGGGCACATGCTGTCCAGGGCTCCTGGAGCAGACGGCCAGCTCTTAGCCGTCTGTCCGGCTTTGACATCAAAGACGGACGGAGTGACCGGTTGAGAACACTGAAAAATAAAGTTGAGGTCGAAGTTGGAGAGGTCCATACATCTAACTTTATTTGTCTAACCTAAATAAAGGTGATAGAAACGGGTAAAATCAGTTCAGTTCAGTTTTGTCCTCTCACTCTCTGGCCCAGTCCAGCACCGGGCCTGGGGAAACCAGTTTTGTATGCAACTGGGACTGCTCATACAAAGTACAAATACCCAGTAGAGGGGACCCTAACCCTCAACACCTTTGGTGTATTAGTAGAGCTCCTGTTCAACTAGTGCCGAGACCCCAGAATAGTTCTGAGGTATAAACCAGTTCTTATTCGGTCGGCTCAGTTGTGGGTCAACTTTATTTAGTTCAGTTCAGTCTAGTTCCGTTTTTCTAAATCAAAATAGTTATAACCGTGGGAAGAAATGGAATCCTGAGGCATTTGAACCCTCTATGGAAACCTGGTGGATCTAGCTAACAGAAGATCCAGGTGGTTGGCGCGCGTGACAGTTTTTAACACTGTGTCAGTTTAATGGGCTATCTATATCACAACTACCAGAAATGATTTGAGTGCCTCGTTTCAATTCGGCTTAACAGGCTGCTTGGGTCGGGTGGGAAGAACCTGAAAATGACTTTTAGCGGTAACAACGTCTGGCTCGCTACGAGTAAAGAATAATACTAAATTGGTCCCCTTGCTTTGCAGCTTGTATTTTTAGGTTTTTATTAACTGCCCTGGGTATCAATAGCCTTAGGGCTGCATGCAATCAATGATGTAAACAAAAAAAAAAGCCCTGGGTATCAGGTAGGGCGCGGCCCTCCAGCTTTAGCAAGACTAGACGGACGGCAACCTAACCAATATTACATCCATACAGAAGAGGAACCTGGGATGTTCTGTGTGTATGCAATAGTAATTGTGTTCGTAACGTTATGGAATAAGTAGTATGAGACTAAAATGCCTACGTCTTGGACGCATAAGACAGTTGTAGAATCTCGATCTCTCTCATCATTAGCGCCGAAATTCCAGCTGCAAAGGCGTCCGAGTAAGCGAACCAGTCTCTAGTATACCCTGGATGTACCACGAGGTTCGCAGGCTCATTCGTGATAGAGATTCACCCAAATATCTTATGCGTCCAAGAGATAGGTCTAGTGGATGACTATAGGGCCTTATGTATAGCACTCGGGCCTTATTAGCCTTGGTAAGTGATTATAGGGTCCTTTAAGGGACTTAGCCTGGTCCTAATATCTTGGTAGATGACTATCCCATGGCTCGTAGCTTGGTTTTGACCCTTTGACTATAGTCCTCTCCTGCAACCCACCGCTCATGAAACGATACAAGACTGGGTTCCGCGCATTAAAAATCATGTTGATTAGCTCTGAGGTTGATCTGGGAATATACGGTTGAGGACCAGGCACCATCGGCTACTGGCGAGGGCTTCAAAGACCTAGATGGTAGAGTCCGTAGTCTAACATCTCTCCACCCTATACGATATTTGTTTGGACCGTGTGGACTATGCGGCTATAGTCCAGCTAGTCGTTACTTCTGGGATGCCTGGACCGGACTGCTCAATTAGCGTATATTTTGACCATACCACCTATGAAGATATCTCATATCAAAAGGAAGTCATGAGGACCTTTGCCTCCTACGCCCCTTGACGCTAGGGATAAAATGTACTGGCGCCGCGTGGGAGAGGCTAGTCTTTATACTAGCTAAGGCTATCGGCCTCAGTTTTATAACCTTAGCTCTGGGGAGAAACCGGCGGTACAGGGGTAAGTGTCATGGGGCACCCACCTTAAATTAAGTGTAGGGACTATATATGTATATACTGGGTTTTGGTCCTGTATCAATCCATTAGCGAGATCTGACAGTGGAGGCTTACCTAAAGAAGCAGAGGAAGATTGAATTTCTTCTCCTAACTTCCCACATGAGGCATAAAGGTTAGTGACCAGCTCTCCGGGCACAGGTTGGTAAGAGCACTATACATAGCCCGGATCTGAATGAAGAATAAAACTAGCAGGGCCCGACCTACTCAATGGATTAGGGACCCAACATATCGCCAACAATCCAGGCCTTTGATATAGCTCTGGTTAGCATGGAAGAGGGATTAAGCTTCACAGGCCTTGCTGTACCAAGCTAGAGTGGGCCGATATTAGTCAGGTTCATCACAGGACGGAGCTAAGAAGAGAGGAGGCTGTACTTGCCAGCCTGATGGTGTTACCCAGTAACCCAATTCCTATCTAAACTGGGTGGATAGGTATGCTAACCGCGAAAACAATGCACTACATCGTCTAGTTGATCTCTTCCTGATTCCACCGGCTATGAACACATATCGAAGCATGAACTTTTCAATCCCAGGCACCATGGATATCTGTGTATATAAAATCATGAATTCTTGAACCACACCAACACCATCACCCCGAGTTTTGGGAGTTAGATGTCCTGGTGTCTGGCGTAATTTCATGGATATCTCTCACTGTAATCGAGGGCTTTTCAAAATAGTCGGAAATGTGATGGTCAGATCACACATGTGAATTGATAGTTGCTTAAGCCCTTGCAACCTTTGATCATAGTCAGTCAGTCACCATATCCCCATTTACCGTGGCGCTTGTGGAGTGGACTGCGCCCGGTGGGGGGTCCGCGGGGGAACGCTCACCTGACTGGCTGGCTGCGGTCCTGGTGGGGGTTGAGTGGCCTCGGGAACCGTCTCAGCCTCATCCTGTAGTGTGGGTAGTGTGGACGTGTGGTCCACGAAGCGCATCGAAGCAAAGAAGGCGGGTTGTGTCGAGCCTCCTCTCCCCTTGGTGGGGTCTGCTCGAGCTGCCTCTGTTACCCTCGAACATTGGTCTTGGCAGCGGATATACCTTGATAACTCCTTCTGGCTCAATCACCCAAGATCTATAATATACGGGTATCTCTGCTCTGGAAACTTGAAGAGTATATCGTAAGTTCATTTGAGTCAACTTGAGTCGAGAGATAATATCGAGGTACTTCGGCTCATGGAAGAGTATACCTCGTATCACCTCGGGGCTTTTGGCTCGGCGAAGTGCTTCGCCATCGTGGTACACACTGATCGTCTGCATACAGCGCAATGTGCTGGCTTTAAAACCGTGCCACAGCCGGAAGATAATATATAACCTACCGTTAATGGATTTGATTGCGGAAACAGTCCAATCGCCCTATACGGGTGCCTTTATAAGGGTAGTTGCTTTATAAAGGTACGGGTTCTTGGGCTAAAATATCCTTTGTAGACACACCCTCTCCCTGTCTATCCCTTAAGCTGTTAGGGGAACGCCCCAGGGGGAAGTGAATTTCACTAGCAGATCTTGTTATCTCCCTTATCAGATAATTATGGCACCCATATAATTAGTCTGAGGTTTATCGGTGATTGGGAAAAGTCAAACAAGTATGTAATAGACATTTATATTCAGCGCCTATAAGGAGTCTCTGCCATTCAAGCGTAATCAACAGGATGGTTATATCGGGAAGGGAGCGAAGTGATATCCAAGTTGTTGTCATGAAGGCGCATGCCATCCGGTGGATGGGATGTCTCTGTGGATGGTGTGGCCAGGTGGGGGTGATAAGAATAAGGATTCGGAGCGAGTAATTGTAGTGCTACTAAGGGGCGGCCCCGTGTACCGAACAGTCCCGTCCGTCCGATTTTCAGCAGTCGGACAAACGGACGACAGGACCGACTCGTCCTGACAGGTACCCGGGAGCGGACTGTGCCCAGGGGGACACATGACTGAAAACGGCCGTTATGACCGCCGGGATCTCCGCGTTGTTGGCGGGCCGCATCGGGGGCAGAGATCTCCAGTATAGATATATGAGTAGGGCTTGGGAGAAGTGGAATCGTAGATCGTGGTTCTGCAGTCAACTGTAGAATATACATCCATATGCGGGGATATGTAGTCATTTGCCGCCCCCCGCCATCTCCGCCGCCCCCGGCAGTCAACTGCAGTCAACCTTAGCCATTACCCTATAGGCACGTCCTCACAGGGCCCTGCAGGACACGCCCGTCAGTTTCGGCCCCCTACTTCTAATGATTGCTGGACTACCGCCCTTGACGTCTGTCTAGTCTTCTTTTACATTAGAGGCCCGGACGAGAACCTGTAGGGCACCCGGGGCGGCTAGGAACATGATACCACTTGACACCAGGTGTTATGCGGTCGAGGTGGACACGCAGTAGTAATATAGTCTCATCTTGTGTCTTAGGCCAAAATGCGTGTAGAATAAACAGCGCAATGGTATCAGTCTGACCTTTGTTTGTTGATTATTAGCAGTGTACTTGCCTGGCCAGTCCGTCTCAGCAGAGCTATTCATATGCCCAGCACATACTCTAGTGTTGTGTGTGTTGGTTCCGTGCCTAGGAGACAACCATTTTGCCTCCGCCTTTTCTCTGGTATATATGTCGCTATAAGAAAAACATAGTATGTTCTATTCATTAGTATATATGACTTCTCTGTAGCCCTGCAGTTAGTCAGCTAACCAAGTCTCGAAATGTCCAGTCCCCTCCGCAGCGAAATCATAAAGCTAGCCCCGACCACTGATTGATTGACAACCTATACATGCATATAACCCGTCTAGCGCTGACTACGGTTGCATAGTCTCCACTAAGACGTATTCGCTGGAAACCCTCACTGAAAACGTATAAGCACCTAGGTACAACGCTCCAACCTTAATGGAATCCGTCTGGTCGCACCTCCAGCAGCCCATATACGGAGGATCTGACAACCTACAATGTACCCATACCATCTCTAGGCGTGCCCTCAGGGCTTCTGTCCGTCCTATAGCCTCTCTTCATATCTAGGCTTTGTATGTGGCAGGCTTTTAATGGACCTAACCAGTCGATGCTTGGCTGTGATCAGGCCCAGCCAATGAAAGTCTGGGCCTGGTCGGACTGGACCATTTAAGATAAGGACCGGTGTCATGTCATAGATCAAATCATACATGTCCCTTCCAGTTGTATTAGTTTAGCTTGAAGGAGGTATAGATTTTGTAGCAGTCATGATGGATCATGGACCTGACTTGCCCAATGTAACTCTTCTCACAAGTGGATATTTAGATATCTCCGGCCTCAACTTGGCCCATAGAGGATCTTCCTCAACAGGTCTAAAATACCACGCCACCCAGCTTGGCCCAGCTCAGAAATGGCGAAGCCTAGCTCATAGCCCACGTATTTAAGCCGGTCTGGCCCATATGTCTGGCCGCTCGTTCAAGAGCCTACTGTGTGCTTTGGGCTCGGGCTAGAGCCACCCTATCCTGCCTACCCGTTGTCAGTGCTAGTGATGGGCACGAGCCGGCTGGAGACGAGCCCAGAGTAGGACTCGAGCTGGCTCGAATTGTGGAGACAAAGGCTCGAGGTATTGGAACTCTGCAGCAAGGATGTCAGAGGGCCGCGGGTTGGGATGGCCGCCAGGGTTATATGGGTAGGCCCGGGACTCAAGATGTTCATACCATCGTAGTAGTTCTTCCTTGATATATACTTCAAGAGGCGAGATAAACCGCATTTATATACTTCCATTATCATAAGAGGCAGGCTAAATTGCGTCACTTTCAATCCTATCTACAATAACCTTAGGGGCATTAGTTTGCATTATATTGAGCACCTCTCTTTGTGGGAGGCTGGGCAAAAATATTTAGCCTGAGCCTAGCCCAGGTTATTTTGCTTGGGTTGACCCTATTTTCCAGCCAGGGCTGGCCCATTGGCAACCTAGTCTGTCAACTAACTGCCAGTCAGTCGACATATAGAGTTCGTAGTCAGCATGAATGATGAGGGATATATTCTTACATATATCACAGAGCTCCAGCTTTCTCAAACGATTACCAATGTTCCAATAGGCCTGGGCCTAGGCTCGAGCTTCCCGGATATGGGCTCGGGCTGGCTCTGGCTCGTCGGTGGGAGGGCTCAAACCCAAACCTCAAGCCAGCTCGCTAACCCTAACTAACTTCTGCCCATCACTGGTTGTCAATCTGATCCTCCTGTCGTAGGGCCACCCATATTCGCCGCATCCGCCCTTTCTTGTCTGTCGTCTGTGACCTTCCCCGTCGCCTCATTATAAGTTTAAATACTCTATTTTGCTAGGAGGAGCGTTTATGAAGTATCTAAAAGTCAGATATGACGCTATTCTGGCTTATCTCATTTCCTAGGCAATTACGCCTCGTGAGGTCAGATTACACTCAGGCAACAGTTTAGCAGGCCTGGCGAACTACGGCTCCCTATCCAAAACACCACGCCCTATCACACTTAGGTCCGGATCTCACAAAGCCTTAGTAGTTGGATCTCCCAATACATGTACTGTGACTGAAGCCACATATACTCCCTAGGCATCCTTATATACGTGCCCGCATCCCTAATACACGTTAGCAACTACCAGAGTACCGTACTCGGGACGTATTTAAACGTATGACGGATCCACCCACAGAGGGTGAGCGGGAGCACACATTCACCCCGAAAAACACCATTGGTTGGGGGCCTGTAATAGCGCTAAACTAACCCCATCTGAGGAGCTACGGGTCCTTTCTCGGTTGCCATCACTTGGATTTAGTGGCCATGAGCCAATAGCATTGTGGGGGATGGGAGTACTCCCGCTCCCCTCTATGAGTAGATCCGCCATACCCTAGTTATATGCCCTTAGGGTCGCGCGCACTGTGCATCCCGGTTCAACAGGGCCTCCGTCTATACATCTCCAGGCCTTTCATGTACTAGATAGTGTTTCCGTGCCCGGGTTTGCGCGCACTCACACTTGACTGCTTGTCTATATCCTTTTTAGGTGCCCCCCCATCGTGTTAGGTAGATCCTACCTCCGGGATTCACCCATAAAGCCTCGGTGCATCACGCAACAACAGCCAATGAATCCAATGACACATCGGTTTAATAGTACAATCCGGTTTGAGCGTTAATAATAACGAGATAGTTGGTACAGTTTGAATATTTCGATTTGATAGTTGAACTGGGACGAGCTAGTTCAAGATGTATCACCGTTGAGGTGCAGAATTAGCCGGACCTCCTCTTTGGGACACTAAAACGCACATTCCGAGTTCTACAGACCGAATGTTCAAGGGCCCGGAGATCCCCACATGACTCGGTGAAACCATAATGTACCTTGATAAGTTCAGTATTTCCATAATTGTGTATGTAGTACAAACTGTACAAAAATCTCTGGTACGGTTTAGGTTTTCAAGCAGATGGTAACGGTGAAAGCAATACGGTTCTTCCTCACAAACGAACCGGTTTAAATTTGACCACATCTTCGGCTCGCGCATCCCTGCACAACCAGACATTGGTCCACTTCAGCCTCGCGTACGGTACCATAATCAGCAGAGACTCTGGGCTCGTTTCGTCTTTCCTTGCGAGGTGGGCGAACCGGGCACCAGGCCGCACACAGGCCCACGCCCCTAGGGTTGGTTTTAGCGCCCTAGGCGGGATAAATTTCCATAACGTCGGAGAGAAAGAACACCTTGCTAGACGAGCAGTAACGGCAGAACTTGGGCGTCCTTTCCGCAGGTAACTTGACGTCAGATTGAAAATTGGACAGTTGATTTCAATGTGGGTTTCTACCTGCTCGCCAGCCTGCCCGCAGGGGTTGTCAATTGAACCGTGAATTGGGTATCTACATGGACGTAACTATACCTGTCGAAATGCAAAAGCTTTCGATACAACTAGCGCTTGCATAAATCCGGTCCTAGGGTTTCCGTGTACCACCAGAGTATACATCCAGCTAGCGGCTTCTGTGCATGCACTCTTGGCTATGGTACCCCACTCCAAGGGTGGCCGGTGATCTTTTGATATACCTGCTACCAGAAATCATATGCGAGCGTGATCAGATCAATACACGATACCCACCGCCACAGGTCCTTATATAAATCGAAAAGCTAAACAACCAATCTCACCCAAACCCCGCACCTGCTCTGGCGCACCACAGCTATCTCTCCGATCCTTATCTCACCCCAGGCGCATGTCCGTGCCCAGCGAGGCGCGCCACGGCCCACTCTATTATGTGTCTAGAATCCCAGAAACTACCAAATCACCCACCAGACCTGCTATATCCAACCACCCAACCAATTCCACGGACCCATGGCGTCATGGAGTCCACTAAACCACCCCGTTCTCACTGTACTCTAGCGGCGACTATGGCACCATGCCCTGGGCCCATTATACATGGCCCCACCACATCATTGAACCTAATTTAGGTGGTACCTTGTGACAGCCAAGTTTTGAAGGTAATCTGCTAGCTAGTACGTGAACTACATCTATATACTAGTTTATCAACCGATGAGGATATAGCTCTCCTGATACAAGGAATCTCCCATCCACTCCTATGTGTTGATATATATATCGGCCCAAAAGATCTGTAGGGCCTTTGATCTTTTCTACAGGGGCGCCATAACTGTCTACCCGTTGCTCTCGCCGGCTTATAATGTCATGGTATCTGTGGGGCAGCGGGCTCTTTTCTGCTCGCCCTCCATTCTCAATACGATTCATACGACTCCATCCTCCATATTTCTCGCAACACTATATAACTATAAATCACAGGCTAACTCAGCTTATATACCAGCTATACCCGCATAAGTGTAAAGTTTGAGGAGGAAAAGACGGAGTGGATAAGGTTAAAACCTGGGGAAAGAGACGAACCAGAGACCCTCGAAATGCCAGGAGGCACAGAAAAACAAGAGGCGACAGTCATGAAGTGGCTAGGGATCTGGATAGATCAAAAGTGCACATTCAAAACGCATGTCAAAGTGAAAACAGCAAGAGCAGCAAGAGCAGCACACAGCGTCATAAGACTAGCCAAGGGACAGCAAAGGATGGGAATCGGTAACGCCAGACAGATGTATATCGCATGCAGCCGACAGATAGCAGAATACGGGGGAAAGGTATGGTGGAAAGGCCAAAAAACGTTAGCAAAAGAGATAGACAAGGTCAACATTCAGGCGATCAAGAAAATCGGAGGACACTACAGAACAGCACCGACTGCTGCGGTGGAAGTCGAGAATGACATGATACCCACGGAGCACAGGTTCAACCACAAACAACGAATGATGGCCATAAATGCCATGAAGAGACCCCCACAACACCCAATGTGCGAAGAGGTCAATAAGGAAATAGGGAGAGAGATCGAAGAAGAGGAGGATAGAAGTCAGACGGAGAAGATCCCGGAAAAGAAAAGCAGAGGACTGAGGGGAGCAGTGGGGAAACTCAAAAAGATAATAACGGGCAAGAAAGAGAAATGGAAAAAATCGAGAATTGGAAAAAACTGCACGAGAAAGAAAGGAGGTGGGAGAAGGACGTAAGGAGAGAACTACAGACCGAAATCAGAACATATGATGAAGGAGAAAAGGAGAGGCAAAAGAGGAGAAAGGAGGAAGAAAATGAAGTGGTGATATACAGTGATGGCAGCAAAGACACAAAAGGGAACGTGGCGGCAGGAATATGCAGACTGGGAGGGAAAAAAGAAGTCCTGAAGAAGGTAGGATACAGATTGGGCAAACAGATGGAAATCATGGATGCGGAGATGGTGGGGATAAAGAAAGCGATTGAAGTGGGAATGAGAGAAGCGAATAGAGAAAGAAAACGTATTATCCCGATCATATCCGACAGTCAAAGCGCAAGCGAACAGGAAAGCAAAGTCGGGGAAGAAATGGCATACAAGATCAGGTGGTTGTGCGATCACGGCAAGAACGCATAAAACATGACGGTGAGACTAGAGTGGGTGAAGGCGCACGAGGGGGTGGAAGGAAACGAAATCGCAGACAAGGTGGCCAAGGAAGCTAGAGAAAAAGTACCAGTGGATAAAGATGCGTTCATCTCATTTGCATTCCTGGAGCGTACATCAAGGGAAACGACAATTCAGGAGTGGAGTGATGAATGGGAATCAAGAAGAAACAAAGCAAAAGCGCTCCACACCCCACACCAAAGACATGAAATACGCTTCAAACCTACAGACAGACACTCAAAAGTCCTCATCTCCAGGCTAAGGATGGGACACATTGGATGCAACGAATACCTCCACAGAATAAAACGAAAAGAATCAGCAAAGTGCGAATGCGGTGAAGAAGTCCAGAGTGTCGAACATATCCTCACAGAGTGCCCGGTCACGACAGAAAGCAGACGTAAGGCGCCGAACCATACCACCGTCGGACAATTACTGTAGACAAAAGAGGGTGTGGAACTGGCGGTCGATATCTGGAAGCAATGGACGGAGGAGAGGAAGAGAAGAGGAGACAAGGACGAGGAGGAGAGGGAAAAGGAAGAGGATCTCAAACAAGGGTGGGGAGGGCTAGAAAAGGAGTGGGGAGGAGGTAGAAAAGCAGGAATGTAAGGGGATTTTAGAGATACTTGCATTACGAATGATGAGGCTCGAGACAGCGAGCGCGGCATGCCGGTGAGAGCAAAGGATGGGATGGTGGCTTCGTTTGTTTCCCTTTGTCTTTTCCTTTGTTGCAGTGGGCGGTGGAGGGTAGGGACGTTCTGGGGATAAATTGTGCGATATTGCCATAGCCTAAGGGCTGCATGCAATTAATGATGTAAACAAAAAAAAAAAAAGCTATACCCGCATATATGCACTTCCTGTTTCGCGTTCCTTTCTGGTCCTCTAGTTATGCGAAGTAACACAGATAAGACTAGCACCTACTCTTGAAATAGTATGCGCTCGCGAATGAGCAATAGTATGAGGAGTTATGACGACATTGTATTACTCACATTAGTCATAGACTATGATGAGTCACATTGTATGGATATCTCCTTTGTACTACTCTGCTTTTGTATAAATAGGGAGCTTTCTCCCCCGATAGTTAGAAATGACAGGTCTTTAAATTCTCTCACTTCTTTACCCACCACTTAAAAGCACTAGGAAACAAAGGCGTCAATGGGCGAGCCTGTCTGGAAAATAGGATTGGCCTGGGCTTCCATGTATAGGGGCGTTCGTCCGTACGGAGTAAGTAATGGGTTACTCTGCCATCTCTGTATGGAATGTATACCCTCCGCCGCTTTGGGGGTAGCCCCGGGTGCTGGTCGCCATAATTTCTCGGCGCCCTGGAAACCTCTATGTGTAAAAGATTCCTAAGAGTGATCCACACTCTGTTGAGTCAGCATAAAAGGCAGTAGTTTCCCCTCGACAAAGTGAGATAGATGTCTTTGGAAGTATTATCAACACTGTTGAAGCCTTGGCCTAATTATAACCATTTAGCGCGGGCAAATATTGACCTCCGCCCGGCTTGGCCCATCAAATAGAACTTGAGGCCCGGCCCGATCCCGCCGAAGAACGCCGGGCCGCCCGTCTCAACTCACGTCCCTTTGAGGCCATTGGGTATATCCCACATGAGTTCAAAAAACAAATAGTTCAATATTTATAGCTTAGCCTAGGAGCTATATCAAATACGGACAAACCTTGAATATATTACCTCATTATTCCTTTCTCCAATGCCCATCACGCTTCCCAGTGGTTGGAGGAGTTGCAGGCGCACAATGTGGCAGACCATAAGCCCTTATAGTGTTAGCAAGGTTAGACGCACGGCAGCCTCTGGCCCAAGGCGTATACTTCAGGACTATACATGACCATAGTGTTGAAAGGGGTATTCCAGCTTTTTGAAGTCTGATAAACGCAGATTTGTCTTTGGGACTGTATGGCCAATGCAGCCGTAGTCCGTCAAGAACTTACTTCTGGGACGCCCGGACCGGGCTCTTGAATTAGCTATCGACTCTTACTCCCTTGGGGTAACCTAACATATGATAGGCGATCGTCGGGCAGCCCAAACCATGTCTGAAAAACATATCTGTTGTCGCTAGTCATAATGCCGACACAATTTCCCCTCAGACCCAATAAATCAAATGGAGATTAACTCTTTCAAATAATATCGAGAGAATGACGATTGTATCGAGCCAGGACACCCCTGCCTCACTTCATACGCCAACTACGGCTTTGTGATCATGGACAGACCGTCCACGCTTGGGACTGTCCGGTGGAACCTGGGGGTGCCTGCTATTTCTTGGGAGTGACTAATGATCAATCCTGGTATCCGGGATTGGAGTCTGGCGGCCGGGACTGACTGCTGTCGCATGGGAGGGATTGTTATTGAATTACGAGGCGCGCACTAAGCCCTGAGGCCTGGAGGTGACGGTTCATGTCTGGAAGTAACTATGATTAACCCTAGCGTTTAGGAGCGTTTTCTTGTGTATGGAATTGACATTTCTAGGGGCGACAAAGGATCTAGGTTGCATGGCTTCACGATCGCAGGGTACTAGAGTAACGCAGGGTTTCCAACGATAACTCAGTAATATGATATGTACTGATAAGGACGGAAAGTGATAGAGGTGATACAATACGATATGGAGCTTTGACCACCCGGGCCGGTATGATATTGGGCCGCTCCCATATTGATAATATCATTTATACCACCAGAACGTATTTGTCCGATACATGTGAGATCATATTTGTGTGACTCGTTCTGAATCATGTTGGTTACAACAAATCTGACATTTGGAGAGAGAATCCAGGTACTAAATTTGATAGTATAACCGTGGTGCTAGGGAACCTTCGCCCACTGATGTCGTACATCATCAAAATGTCATTCCTTTTGCTCCTTTCCTACCTGAAGGCTACTTTGATAGCTATTGTTCTTCTACAAATCAAATTCAATATCAAGTCCCTTCCAGGACTCCGGACATACCTTCCCTTAAGATAAATACTTCGGATGATATTGACATCTTCCTTTTATCCATTGGAAATACAGACCAGGAGATAACTATGCAATCGTCCTCACCCCTTACTAGTATGAATGATATTAGATCAACTATCTATTTTCGCCCTCTTCCCTTACAGAGTCAAACAACTAATACAGAGAGCAGCCTGACGCAATTGAGCTCAACCCTATCCATACCAACCCGACAGGATGATGACAGAGATGTTGACTACAACCCAGTTGGACATGATAGTGATGGGTCCGAAAATGATAGCTTTGCCATAGCTATACCTCAGGCCCCCGCCACTGCAGAGAACAATACGAATCAGGGCCAAAAAACTATGAGAAAGAGAAAAGAGATGACATCCTGGACATGGGAAGATAAGGGGACTAAGCATGGATCTTGTATAGACTTCGGAGGTGATATGTGAGTATGTCTTAGTAGCGGATTTGGATTTAATGTTAGTGATAATAGAAATAGGTATTGGGTTCGTTTACATTGTCCCAATACAAAAACAGCGAAACACTATCTGGTTATTGGTGGGAGTGCAGTAAGGGCGGAACACCTCCGGCGGGTTCATAATATCACAGAAAATATGAACAAGAAACAACTACGACTCCAGCGAAGCCAACAGACTATTCAACAAGCAATTGAAAGAGTTACAACAAAACAAGCTACCGTAATGGAAAAACAACAAGACTCTGAGGTACCAGAGATAGACAAAGATGTATTGTAGGATCTTTTGGTATGTATTAATTGTCATAAGTACATCAGACTCTAATTCTCTGTAATAGATACGTTCAATATCTCAAAATAATCTTCCACTATCTTTCTCAACTTCAGATCCGCTATTCAATCTACTGTATTATATACGGCCAATAGTTGAACATTATTTACCTGCATCACCGCAATCAGCACGAGCTTGGCTTATGAAATCCTATGAATCACAGAAGACAACCACTGAAGATATCTTACACCAAGTACAGTCAGCGGTACATTTGACACTAGATGTTTGGACGTCTTCAAATAATCTTATACTTATTGGTATCATTGCTCACTTTACGACAGAGGATGGAGAGTTATGCCACCTGCTCTTATGGTTGAGGGAGATACTTGGTTCACATACTGGTGATAATCTTGCTAGTGTAGTCATACAACTTCTGGAGAAGTACAGAATCACATCTAAATTAGGTTATTTGATGATGGATAATACCTCAAATAATGTCACAATATGTTCAGCGATCGGTGATTATATGAGCAGTTTAGAGATAGAGTTATATCCCATTCAACACTATTTAAAATGTAACGGACATATTATAAATTTGTCTATTCAAACATTTTTATTTAAGGATTCAACGGTTATTTGGGGTGATTTTAAAAAAACCAAAGAATCTAGAATTATAATAACAAATTGGAAGAAACGGGGACCATTGGTTAAGGCACACAATATCATTACCCATATCCGTCAAAGTCCACAAAGACAACAGGACTTTAAAGCCTGAAGTAGTCGGATCCTACCAGTGCGAGACAACAATATCAGGTGGAATTCCTAGTATGACCTTCTTGTGTGTATTCTTTTACCGAAAACACATGAGGCCATTGATATCTATACCTATCATTATGGATTGAAATAGGATCGGTTGACCAAAGAGGACTGGTCACTGTTAAAAGACATCCATGTCTTTCTACCACCATTCAATACAGCTACCCTATATACAGAATCATAAACTTCGTCTCTATCTCATCTCATACCCTCAATCGATTACCTTATTGCACAGTATAAGACTGCCATATCGAGATATACAGACTCCAAATACTCCTCCCATATTCTCTCAATGCTTCAATATAGCCTTTTCAAACTCGAAAAATACTTTAATCTGGCTACAGCGTTACCTGCTTATCTTGCAGCCGTAGTTTTGAACCCGAGATGGAAGCGGTCTTATTTTGAGAAGTATTGGTCAGGCAGTAGCATAAATGATACAAAGGACAGGTTGAGACACTATTGGAACTCACAATACAGAGCGAGTTGCAGCCTGCCGAATATCAACAACATGCCTAAAGAGTCAAGCAGAAATGAATTTGAGGTTTGGTGTCAGTTGGAAGAGTTGGGAAATCAGGATACTGATGAGTACGAGAACTATTGCTCCTCTGAATTGGAGTTGGAGGTTGGCCTTTCAGAGGCACGTCAGTAGTGGATGGATTCAAAGAATAGAGCTCGATACCCCAATTTATCTCGTATGGCGATAGACATCTTATCTATTCCTGCCATGTCTGTAGAGCCCGAGAGGCTCTTCTCTAGTGCTGAGTTAACTGTTAGCTCTCTCAGTAGTAGATTAAAGGATGGCACTATTGAAGCTCTGGAATGTCTTAAGTCATGGGACCGTACTTAGCTCTTTTGTTATATTTCACTCATATCCTGTATCATTAACTATCAAAGTGAATACAATATAACGGTTAAGAATTATCATCTAGTATGATATCAGATCGACCCGCCATAATGAGTACAATAAATCACGGAATCCGCATCGATACGTACCACTGAGAACACTGGAGTAACGAGGTCACAGTATGTTTCACGCAATTACTCTTATACATACTTACTCTTCAATCACCGCACTCATCCCCGGATTCTAGGGTGCTTAAACCTGCACATAACGGAGAAAACAGAAATGTATCACTGGCCAATCTAGAGTCGGCATCGGCATCTGCGCGGCTTGGCGCATGGGCTCTCACTCGCATCTGGTCTAACCTTAAATCCACGACTGCATGGCTCGGGAATCGTGTCCCCTATGTCAACCTCCAGGTATAGACGCCTTCCCGCTCCACTGGAATACCCCCTCACTGGAACATATTTGATTGGTTGATATTTGGTTAGTGAAACGGGTTCAAGAGGTAAAGAGGCTAGTAACAACTATGATACTTCCCTTCTTAGGTTTAGCTGTCCAGCTGAAGGGGGTGTTCCGCTGGAGGGGGAAGGCGCCTACTCCCGACCCTGGCTTATCAAACTACAAGGAGAGATCTTTGAAGCGCCTTGGCGTTAATTTGGGACTGGTGCTTCTGTAGGAGGCTGTGAGAATAATGGTCTGTGGATTATTGAAAACATAGGATGAACCTGTGTTCTATCGTGGGTTGTCAAAATTATCCGGACCCAGCGGCTATGGTGCTGCCCAAAAAGAAGCCACAAACAGTCCTAAATTCTGGTAAGGGATTTAGGGAGTGCTCGCCAATTTAGCTGGCGCCGGTGTTCGGCTTGCGTTGCAGGTGTCTCGGTAATTTTGACAGCCTGCTTGCACTGTGCGATTCCATTCCAACGTCCTCTCCCATAACTCCTCCCAGCCACAGGTCTCCTCCCCTGCCAAAACATGACCGCATAGCCCAGCCAAGCATTCCAATCACTACGCCGCAGCACACTAGACCGTATCCGGACGCCGCTATGCCTAGCGGGGATGTATGCCCGCTGCGAGTCGGCAGGTCGGTCAATGATTTGTTTGCTGGTATTAATAGCAACGTAGTTGATGTAGTAATATCTGTGTTATTTTCACTATTTGAGTACTAACAACAAAGGCACAAACTAGTGCACCCACCATTTGACCTGAGGATAGAGCGAGGTGGCATTGGGTTGCAGATAAAAGTACTAGGACCTTTGTAAAGGGGAGCATGAGGCGCTGGGTCCTAAGCCCCCGTAGCCGCAGTGCTCGCTTCCCATGGCTCTTACCCGATGCTCGTTCTGCCCACAGTGCCCGCCACGATTATTCCATCATATAGGACAGTAGCTCGCTCTTATCACTCCTACATATATAAAGGCTCGAACGATACGCATATAGTTACACTCCCTGTACCAAGATTTAACCACCCATCCACAATGTTATATCTCACCCTCCTTCTCTTGTTTTTGGGCGGGCTCTCACAAGCCGTCTGGATCTACCCCGCCGTGCCCTCCAGTAGCACCTCGGCTGTTCCTTCCTCAACCTCCGCGACAACATCTACGGCCCCAACCCCCACCACACCACCAAAACGCGGCCTCGTCGCCCATCACTTTGAACTCCCCCTCGACCACGATGGCTCCGTTAACACGACCTTCCAGAACCGGTACTGGACCGACGACACCTACTATGTCCAAGGTGGTCCTATTATGCGTAATATCCCCTCCCCCATACCCCCGCCTCTCCCCTCTGTCTCTCCCACGCTAACCTCACTCAAAGTCTTTGACTGCGGTGAGACCTCCGCCGCGCAGTATCTCCCCACCCTCCACACGTCCTACAAGGAAAGCGACAACAACAGGAAGAGAACGAGTTTTTGAAAATATCTCAACAACCAGCAAGAAAGTCATCAAGAGAGACACATTCCCATCATCAGCAAGCCTTTGGCTACCTATCCATCCCACTTTCACCCCAATATTCCCACTTTTGCAGAAAATCATTGTTTCCAACCCGGGCTTTTTGCCTCCAGAATAGGTTACACAGGGCCAAATACCCAACTTCCCCTCTTTTGAGGCCGGGTTTTTGGACCTTCATCAGCATAACTCAACAAGCACATCAGCTAGGAACAAGAGAAAACAAGGAGGAGGATATTCAAAGTAGTATCTTCACATCTAGGCACTAACATCAGTGAATTTGTAGGGATAAACACCCCCCTACTCATCACCCCCTCTAGATCATACTCCCTAGAGGAGGACAGAAGTGCGAGCGCATTTCTGTCTTGGCGTTGCTTGGCAGGCTTGGCGTTGAGGGGCATAGGACAATAGGTTTGTTGGAAACATAACAACAGGACAATAACATTATAGGTGGTAACCACGGCAACCACATTACACGAAAACCAAAATGGATGCAAGGTATCCACTGAGTGTCAGGACGAGGACAGGAAGGACGGTAGTATATAGGGATGCACGACGAGGCTTCGGATTGGAGCCCATCTATGGAGATGACGACGTAGAGTTCGTACGCAATCTGGAAAACGAAAAAGTATATGCGCAAAGGAAGGATGGAGCATTTGTACCAGTCAAAATCAGCAGGCTCGACATCGCAGACAAAGAAGGAGGCATCAGTGAAGACTTCGGCTCAGACGAGGAAGATGAGAATGAATACAAGGAAGAAACAAGGAAGGCGCCAGAAGCTATGGAAGAAATGAGCGACTATGTACCATCGCCGTCCCCAGAACCAGAGACAAAAGTCAAGACAGAAAGGACTGGACCAAACGATAGAGAAATGCAGGAGGCCCTAAGGTACGAAGAATATATTGAAACTGACAGAGAAAACAACTCGCCATCGCCAGAGATCGAGCAACGCCCACTCGCAAAACCCCCGAAGGACTTAATCGAAGTCGGACAATCAAGAGCTGAGGGGGGGGAAAGGAAAGTGCCGCGAGGAGGAGGATGCAACTGGGGAGATGGAATGAGAAAGCATGAGCGAAATTGGACAAATCGAAGTGGTAGTGGAGGCAGTAAGAGAATACAGAAAAAAAGGAATCGAGGAGTTGAAAAAAGAAATGGATATCGACAACTGTGACGAAGACGAGGCAAAGGATGTGCTGATGCAGGACGAAGGGGACATGATGATTAAGGCAGTGGAGGAAATCACCAGGGGGACGAATAAGAGAAAGTGGACTGGAGATGCGGAGAAAGAGATGGCATGGGATATCTGGATCAACCCAAGAAAGATTGCAGATTCTCGGAAGAAAATACTAAGAGATCAGAAAATTACGGGCATCTTGACGAGCAAATACGCGCCCATAGTTAGGGTTAGTTAGGGTTAGTTAGGGTTAGTTAGGGTTAGTTAGGGTTAGTTAGGGTTAGTTAGGGTTAGTTAGGGTTAGTTAGGGTTAGTTAGGGTTAGTTAGGGTTAGTTAGGGTTAGTTAGGGTTAGTTAGGGTTAGTTAGGGTTAGTTAGGG